>OY660870.1:32490000-34890000 GCA_962446985.1 Xyrichtys novacula
TGTTCAAAGCATGTCAGAGAGCTGAGATATCATGGCACAGGTGACCGAGGGGAGAAGCATTTCATTTCTTCTCAGCTGAGCAGGAATTTTTACTGGATTACTTAATTTATCCGGCTTTAAATTTAATGTTAACTTGCACCAGCCTGTCGTTGTCAAACCCATCAGTCAATCATCATATTCATTTTCATTGGCATGTGGAGCCACATGCTAAATGTTTCTACATTGGTGGCAGATGTATTAACACAATTTCAACGACAGTGACACAGGCGTATTTGTAAACAACGAAGATGGCAGTCTCCTCCTCCACTAGAAGGTCCTTCACTGTAACGACTCTCAAGCAAACACACTGAACAAGTTTCAGTTTGACCATCTCAAAGGTGAAGGCATGATGAGGAAACTGTCTAGCAAGGTTTATGTTACACGAGGGAACATATTTCACTGAGGTAATTAATCAAGGAAAAAATAAACAGATTAATTCAGTTCTTAATACCTGGCTTTCTCATTAATGACCATGCTATGTTAAGACTTGATTCTGATTGGTTAAAACCTGATAATAATGTGACCCTGAAGACAACTAAATCACACACTTCATAACATAGCGTTGTCCCTTCTGCCATCGCTGCTCTGAACAGTCTGCTAATCCCATGCCTCATCTGCATGTGTGATGTCCAGGGTTGCCCCTATTATGGAACGTGCCTTGTTGTCCTTAAGTATATGTGTCCACAGCAGTGTCTGTGAAAATTAATTTCTCCCTGGGGACAATAAAGGTCTATCTATCTATCTCCGTATCTCTCTATCTCTCTATCTATCTATCTATGGCGAAACTCAAAGTCTTTATATCATTTTAACTGAGGAAACATTGCACAATAAAAAAGGAGAGGCTACTGAGCTTCAGCAGTTATTTATAGTCAAAAGTGAGGAAAGATCCTGTCCTGCTGACCAGGTAGAAGCAACAAAGCTGATTGAGTACAAATCGAAGATGAAATGTTGAGTTTACTTTGCTAGTAAGAATCTGATACTTTTTAATGGGATGAAAAAATCTTTTGTTAATCAGTAAAATTATCCTTAAGTTATTATTTTGTATCCTCTTGTTCATGACACCAAGTGCTGACTCTTATACAACCATAAGTCAAATTTAAAACTTCAATAAAAACCCTCTTAAAGAGAGAAAATGAAGTACATTACAGTCTTCTTTACCTTAAGTTTCTGATGCTTTCATTTTTATACATCATTTTCATTAGTGTTAGAAACTCTGTTCATGTGTCCGTGATTTTATCGCATAGCCTTGTGAAACAGTTAATATATTTCACCAACTTCCTGTGTGTGACTGCTGAGAAATAGATCATGAAATAAAGAGACTGAATCTTTGGAGCTTTGCTCTTGTCCTCTCATTTCTGGTTGGATATCAAGTCTGGGCTTCACTGAGAAATCACTACAAAGAAAAACAGAGTTAAACTTGGAGACTTGCTGGTGTTTAGTAACTCTTTCAAATGGCAAAATATTGAAGGACACAAAGTTTTCATTCCAAAAATTTCCTTCGGCACTAATTTCCAGTTTGGGAAATGTATAGATATTGTTGATTTTCTCGAATAACCTTCATAAAAGGATAAATAAAGTTATCTAATATAATAGATGTAACCTGAATGACATCTCTCTCAGTTCCTCATAGTGACAGTGATGGACTTCTGCCAGCAGAGGGCAGTGTTAAATGATTTATCATCTTCCCACATGTTTGCTGCGTCCTGCTGTGATAAAATGTGCAGATCAGGCGAACATGTAAAACCTCAAATGTCTGCAAAATGATATGTAAAAGAGTAGAACTGCAGAGGATTAGCGTGCAAACCCCATTTTTATATCTGAATAAACATTCAGAGTCAGTTTGTGTGTGTTTGTGTGTGTGTGTGTGTGTGGGTTTCTGTTTGTGAGGGTGTGTTTGTTTGATCGCTGTTTCTGATCAGTTTCAGGGAAGATCAGTTATTTCCCAGACTGCATCACACAGCAGGGGGACCGTGGACCGCATACGCAGGATATCCACGGACCCTCACCTTTCATCTGCAGGCCTGTAGCCTGGGGTGAGGATTAACTCGGAGGCAGAGAGGCGAGACAGTGATGGGGTCTTTTCCCTTCAAGTAAGGAGCGGTGGGGAGGGGGAGGAATGTCGGAAAAAAAAGGGAGTAAAAAAGAGAGAGATGAGAGTGAGGAGGAGGAGAGCAGGAATAGACAAGGGGAGATGTAGCAGTGGGAGACATTAATAGAAAAATTGGAAAACTGGGAGGAGAGGGAGAGGAGGATGAAGAGGGATGAAAGCTAAGCTGAGGGTGGGATTTGGGGAAGTGAGGGGTTCAGACAGCGAGGAGGTGAAGGTGGAGGTGTGAATCTGAGTTCAACCTGCAGCATATTTCCTAACATTTCCTCCGTTTGCACATTATTCCATCAGACTATTACGAGAATTTTTCACACCAACATCAAGGCGGAAATATTTCCATTTGAAGTTCAACAAAACATACCAGACATCTCCCAAATATTCCTCTCACATGTGATTTATGTAAAACAGCCTGTACCTGTCAGTTCAACAGGGAGCTTAGACGGATAATGAGATGAACTTATGACCTGTGTGATGCTGCATTATCATACCACTGCACATGACCTACAACCTACAGCCTTTTTCATTTCCATTATGTATGTAGGCCAATAATTCTAAAATGACGAGTGCATGGACGAATCGAACAAATATGCGGATGATCTGACAAAAAATCTAAAGTAAGAAATGTAGTTTAAAACTTTGGAATATCTCAATGTCTGCAAGTATAATATAAAACACCGCCTTTATGAAGATATATCTAAAAACTGTTTGTTTGTGGTGTTGTTTTTAGGGGTGTCCCGATACGATATTTATATTGGATAGTGGTCCGATATCAGAAAAAAACAAATATTGGATTATATCACCCTGCATCTAAAATCTCTGATATCAGCACTCCAATACAAGACTTTTTAAAATTTTGACTTTTATCTCGAAACATAAAATTAAATCATCTCCCTCCTGTAATTTTTTTTCTTTTCTTATGGCTCTATTCCTCTTTAATAGAAAACCTTCATACTGTATTGAACTGAACAGAATCGCACCTCTGTCCCTCTTTCTTTCTGCACTCTATGGTGGACAAAATCAATATTCTGGAGCACATCAATGACTTCAGTGCTGATGATGATCTGCAGCTCCACAGCTTCATAGAGTATGCACAAGCTGATATCCTGGTACAAGTAAAGCTTGAGGTAGCGTTTAATGACGCTTATAAAGCCTTTCTCCAAATACTAAAACAGGAGAGAGAAAGTTTTCAGTTTAAATCTAATCAAGTTTTATGTTCTATACTATAGAGAGAAGTTTTATGAACAAATTTATGTGTCAAGTAAGTTTTACAACAGATTAAATCATAATGGCGCTCAATCAGCCCAGACCGAGTGATACGAGATATTCCTCTTGTTTCTGGACGCACTTGAACAAACGTCTCTTTGTGGGTTATTCGCTGTGAAACTGTGATTACTTTAGTGCTCCTGTGCCGTGTTTCTACTCTCTGTTTTCAGCTCTTTAAACACTAGTATGGGTCTGAAACAAAGTCAAAGCGTAGACAGAGACTGTCTGATTGTTACTCACTGCCTGTGATTTCAAACAGCACTTTGTCGTTGAGGCCCAGTCTGAGCTCGGGCATCCCGGAGAGGACCACTTTGAGCTTGATGGTGCCGACTATTTCACTCCGCAGGACGCTGCCGTTCGCGCTCACCTACAAACAGAGGAGCAAAGGAATAAATCAAAGTGGAAGAAGTTTCCATTCATGTCTGCAAACGCTTGATGGAAAAGTTTCATCCGTCTAACTTGCAATTAAAATTGTGCTGTTTGGTTCCTGTAACACTAACGGAAGTATGCAGATGAGAGACGGAAGCTCCAAAGGGTCACTTCTTTGGAAAAAAACACTTTTACTTTGTTTGGCACACTTTTCAGATTTAATTTACTCTGTACACAACGTCTCTCACTGACTGCTTTCAAAATTTACAATGTCATAACTTTTCAAAATAAAACCTATACGTCAGTCGCACCCCAACTTTTCCTAAATGTGTGTATATCTTATTCTAACATTGTTTTATCATTAAAATTTCAAAACACAAAAGAGATCTGAGTATTACTGCCTCGAACTACCAGAGCAATCAAATTGACTGCATGCTTTTTACAGAGGGTGTTATCTTTCATTATTTCTCCTGCTCTGTTTGTTTTGTACTTTGAGCTCTGTGAAACTAAAATCTTTCTATAACTTTACTCAAAACTTGAGACCCAAAAATGACAACTAGAAGAAGAATGACAAGTATGGAGGCTTTAGCCTTGAATCAGAGCCTTGATGAGGAAGAATCCGATGGATGAGCAAGTTCAGGGAATGATGTGTCTTTGTATTTTGAGGAATGTTCTTACAAATCTCATTCATTATGATTTTTATTTTGTATACTGATGTGTTTTTTTATCTATTCCATCAATTTATTATTCATTTTTATTGTTGATTATCCAAATTATGTGCAAATAAAGACTGACTTGTCAAAATTACTGCTTCAGGTTGTTTTAGTAGTTGCTGAATTTTTGTAGATCGAGCGTTAAACCACACTTTGCACAGTGAAGCACTCCTTATGCATAACAGTTTCAGAAGTTCATAAACCCAATATGAGGTTGTGCAGAGTGCACAGGTGAGGTTTAAAGATGGATGGAGACGATCAGAGAGGCAGAGGAGGATGTGAGAGGTGACATATAAGGAGGAGGAAGAAACTGTCTCTGCTTTTACCATCTTTGCAGAGCGCTGCGTGTGCAACCTGAAACTAGTAGATGCAGAGTCAGCTGCTGTGTTACTATCAGCAGAAAACCAACAGATTCTGATGATGACTCAGCCTGATGAAGATCTGAGCGCTGCAACGCTGTGAAGAAATACAGTGAATCTTGTTCTGACAGTGTGAAGGAGTCTTCTTCTGTTTGGACTTTTGGCCTCACCCAAGAGTTTTTGCTCTTTGAGTATTTTTTTTTAGAAAACTGTAATTGTATTTTCAGTAAATCCATAATTTATGTATTGTTTACTTCCTGTCGTCTTCAATAAACTTTTTCTGGAGCGGTCTCAAACTCCGGCTGTGTTTGTAATGCCCACTCTGTGGTGCTTCGCTTTTGTCTGCCGAGTGTGTGATGTGAAAAACAGGGTTTGATTCCGAGCACAAAGAAAAGCTGTTTTGATGTGATGGTTTGATTTTTGTCAGAAGTATCAGAGTTTTTGTGAACGTAGTTTGAAAACAGGAGTTTGTGTGTACAGTTTAGAGAAAGTGAAGGGTGGGTTAAGAAACGTGTGAACAACATCTGAATGCATATATGAGATCGCTGTAACAGAAGAGGAAGTTACAGCTGCAGCTTTCATAGATATTTGATCCTCATTGGTTTCATTTTGATGCACATGAACCAGTACATGCATGTGGAGATGTTCTTAAGATGCTGCAGAGAAAGTTTTTCTCTCTTTCTTTCAGTTTTGTTGCACATGTGTTCAAATCATCTTTCTCTCTCCAGCTGCGGGAAATCTTGGACCTAGTGTGCCTCCGTAGCTAAAACCAATAACCATGTAAACAAATTAAACCAAATAAACTCTGTAACTGAGGTTTTTGTTCAGCATAAGATGTTTATACAAGGTTGGGCAGCAGATTAAACAACTACAACTCATTAATCACTACAGTTTGATTTCATTGAGTAATTATACGCCAGAGCAGACGGGTTTATTTTAACGGCTTGTATCAAAGCTGTTGTATAAATGTCACAAAGTTTAATCAAGAAAACCTCGATTTGACCTGCTGCATGTTTTTATAAACTCGCAGCTGCAAACAATGAAGCAGAACATCATACTAGAGTGAAGCTGAATGGAGGACGGTCGATGTTTGACTTTGTTTCCTTCGAGATTCAATACAAGGAAAGAGGAAAGCAGTTAGGAGGAGTCAAAACATAACAGAGATTTGACAGACAATCATATCACTGACGCACCGGCTGAGTCTCAGGGAAGCACAATGACTGTTAGAGAAAATCAATCAAAGATAGATATGATAATGCAGGTTTAAGAAAAAGGATTATAGATTTGATTTCTCTGGAGTATTAAAGGTAAGAGGTACATACTCAGCTGAGAGACTCGATGGGCAAATTCTCACCACCTCTGTTCATCTTTTTTGGCGTCATCAGATGATTTTCCAAAGTCTGTTTACGATTTCTGGTCGGAAGTCCAACCTGGCTATAATCAATCTTATCAAAAGCCAAACAAAGTCCTGCTGGCAGCTGGCCTCACAAAAACACGAGCGCCTTATTACAACCTGCAGCCAAGAGACGAGCTGTGTTTGAATTAACTCAAAACTGTCCTCACCAGCAGATTCACTGACTCGATCACGTCCATGAAGACTTCGTTCTTCCTGTATTTGATGCCCTCTGAGCGCCAGGACACGGCGTTGGTGACTGTGGCAGGAGGTCGAGGAGCGCCGACCTCTAATTTGTGACCTTGTTGGGTGATGTATCTGAAAGAGACGGAGGAAGAAAATAGATCTTACACACTGTGGGCTGTTTTCAAACTCTGAGCTGTATTATCTTGATAAGACGAGCACCTGAAAACACAAAGTTCATGGAGAATTATCTGAAGAAGCAGCTCCAATTTTCTCATCAACAAAGTCCGATCAATTTGTAGGAATCCAAATAAAAATGGCAACAAATAGCTTCTGTTTATTACTTTTTCTATTTCTTATTGATTACCCCTCATGACTTCACATAAACGAGCTTTTTAAAGTAAGAATAAATTAAAGCAGCTGTCTGTCTGTGTTGTATGAAGATTACTCATGGATGTAATTGGAAACAGAGATTTACATAAACCCATTGTGACTGCAGACGCTAATAATACTCTGACTGACATGCATTTATTTACATGATAACAAACTAATAAGGATTTCAGGGCAAAATATAACCAGGATCAAGCTTATTAAAGAGTTCCTATGAGACAACAAGTACTTTAAAAGGTTTGGATCCATCACAGATCTGAACCTTTGTCGTCTCGTCTCATTAAAGGGGGTTTCACAAAGATGAGACGCTGGATGACCTTTTAAGCTTTAACAGTTTCAGTGGTTTTTAGATTGAAATGGAGGATCTGAATCCAACGGGAGATACGTGTAATATCTGAATATATATAACAGATGCAGTGGAGGAGGCTGTCGCTGAGAACTGGAGTCAGTTTTTCTCCAATTTAGGACTGGCATTCAGTCGCTGGCTCTCAGTCCACATCATGACACATCCTTTGGAAATATACTCAGCTGCTGTGAAAGGGTGATCGGGCTTACATAGCACTGTCATCGGTGAATGAGTGATGGCTGACGTAAAAGAGTCAAGCGCCTCAGGTGGTCAAAACAAGAGAAGGATTTTGCTGAAGTGTATTTCATTTTCCTCAGAACGGTTTGGGAAAGATGCAACGCTGCACAAATGACAGTTTAACAACCGGAGGAAAGACTCTGCAGAGGGCGTGACTCCGCCTCGTTATGAAGATCTTCTGTGAGCTGCTTTTACAATCTCCCCCAAACGTTCAAACACGGTTTCAGACTCTGTGGCTCACGCTCTCTAAACTTTAAACTCAAACTGAAAGGAGTGAACTTTACAAATCTCCAAAATCAAATGAAACATGAAACGAAACACTCAAAGTCGTGTTTCCTCTTCTCTAAACTGATTCCAACCACCAGACAACACTTACAGCTATCATATCATTGGAACATTACAGAGAGATTTTAATGCTTTTCTAACACAGCTGCATTTTGAATATTAATTTTTATTCATAGTGACACCAATACTGAGATTCATTAATGATATGAGTCCTTACAAATGCTGCTATAGAGTCTTTTTTGTTATTTGATGGGTCATAATTCCATCTGTAGTTAGGGGTGTCCTGATCCGATATCAGACATCGGCCTGTTATTGGAGGAAGACAAATATCGGATTATATCGGCCTGCATCTAAAATCTCCGATATCAGCGCTCCGATACAAGCAGTCCATTCCAGACTCCGCTCCAGCGCCTCTATCTAGCATGCAGAGCCAATGTGGTCACAACCACAGTGGGTAGTGGCAACGAGTAAGAGTGATGTTGGCTGTGTGGCAGTATTTTTAATTAAAGTCTAAAAAAAAGCCTTGCAACTGAGTGCAAAACTATCGGATCAATATCGGTATCATCCAATACTGAAGGCTACAATATCGGTATCGTATCGAAAGTAACAAAGTTGCTTTAGGACACCCCTGTTGGAATATATACGAAACAAAACTGTGAAAACAAAGAAATCATCTCAACATCAATACTCTCTAAAAAATTGTATTTGAACAAGTTTTTCTCTGACATTTAGACACATCATGATAACGAATCATTTACTGCCACTTAATTTTTGTAATACCAAGCAGACCTTAAAAACCTCATAATGTATTTATATGTCACATCATTTAGTTAGCTATCTAGCTTTTATCCTGCTGATTTTAACACTGGATGTTGTTTTTAACCGATGAGGCTTCTCCTCACATCTGACTGTGCTGTTTTGCGGCTGCTTTGGGTGAGGAGGAGGATGGCAGCCTCACAGCAGCAGCAGCTGGAGTTGACAGAGTTGTTTCAAGCAGTTTTTTTGGCTCGATTTGATGCACAATGCCGTTGTGTTTGGCCATGAATGTTATTTCCCCCTTTTGCAACATAAAACACATTTCACTTCACCTTTGTCTTTCGTTTTGGATAAATGTTGCCACACTTTAGACTTCTTCACATGCTCTGCCATCATTGCAGAGATTTCTCTTTCCTGTTGTTTAATACCATGACGTGACTTGACTCAAAGTATTATGCAAGTTTACGGGACCTTCGGGACTCAAAAGCAGACCGGATAAGCTCATATGTTAGGGATCTTTAATGGTCTCGTTCCTGCACCTGAAATTGATGCCACTGAGAGCTGTGAGAGGAAATAAAAACAGGAAGAAAGGAGAGCTGGAAAAAGTTCAAGCCCTCCTTCGAGTTGCTAAGTGCAGAGTCAGAGGCATTTATCTGATCCATTGTTTGTAATTGATTTGTGCAGCTTTAAAAAGCATAACTGGATTAGCCAGTGCTTTATTTCCCACCTAATTAGATCTCGTCGTAACAGTGGCAAAACAAATCACTTTACTCTGAGTAATATCTTTATCTGTAAGACATCATTGATCCCAGATCCATTCCCCTCTTTACTGCACTCCACTGAGGTAGTTTCTGTGAAAGACGCTTTACTTCCAACAATCCACAAACTGTGTTCAGGGAGACGTAATGACTCGTCAAGAGAATAGGAGGGAGCTGCTCAGAGATAAACATCATGTGACCGAGCCTGTTTTTAACCAAACACCTGCCCCCCTGCCACTGTTTACTACTCAGTGGCCTCATTTTCACTGCAGAGCTGTCGTCTGATTTACGGCTCGAATTTCCCTGAAATACAACTCCCAGAGCAGTCCAATCCGATTTAGGAAAACTGTGATAAAACTTGATAGAGATTAAATAAATATTTGCTGAATATGGCAACCAAACTAAATGGAAGTTTACGACATCAGTGATTCACACAAATAATGAATCACATGTGTTTATAGTGAGTGCACTAGGGCTGTAACCATAGAAATTCTTGGTTGACTAAAACCCTGAAGTTTGTGACCAAAAATTGACAAACCCTTCCACAGAGGGGGACGAAGCGGCTTGGTGGAGCGCAGCTTGGCGAGGAGAAAATATACTGATATCAGTACAAGAAGGCAATTAAACACAAAAACTCAAAATAAAAATAAATATTCAGCAAACCACTGGATGTGATTTGTTTGTTGGAGGATGGTAGGGGAAAATCCCGCCTCCTTCACCTCTGATTGGCTAGAAAAGCCGGAAACGTCATCACACGCTCAAGCCAAACGCGGGCTGTCGGCTCTGTACATCGAACAACACTTCTGAGTCTCCTAATCCTAATCCTAACCCTAACCGGCAGACGATGACTTTTCACAGTCATAAGAAATAACCAATCGGAGCCCAGCACTTCTAGCCAATCAGAGGCGAAGGAGGGCGGGACCTTCCCTTACCATCCTCCAAAAAAAAATGTCGCCCACCGGCCATTGATTAACGTGGACGCTCTTCAATCTTCCTGCCTCTAGCCGGTCTCCGGTGTGTTGGGCGAATCCAAAATGGTGAAAACAAGGGGGGTGTTCTGAGACAGGCTGTTACCTGTGAAACGAGGATGCTCTGAAAACACACCCCCATTAGCACTTGGTACTTTCCTCCTGATGAAATTAACCACAGACTGTAAATTGACGCAGAAAAAAAAAGAGTCCACCAATCAGAATTTTGGTCGACTGTATCGACGTATCGACCAATAAGTCGACCAGTCAACTAGGAATTTACAACCCTAGAGTGCATGACGTCTTTATTTGGCTGTCATCAGTAATTGCCGAAAGTTCTTGTGAATGATTTCCGGATGATTGGAACTATATACCGAAAGCATTACCAGAAAACAAATAATGATTCTGGCACTTCTTCAAACACGGTCTGAATGGATGCTGTTGACCTGCACTCAGACCCACTCAGGAAAAGTGGACGATGTTTACAGACAGACAGCACACAGATGTTTCTCAGCTCCACATCTGCTCAGGCTGAACTCTCAAAACCAATGTTATTGCTGGTAATATTTCACACTCCTTAAACAAATAAAAAGCCTCAGATCAGCAGAATCCAAACTCTAAAGCAATCTCTCCTCCCTTCCCTCTCCACCTGCTTCTTCTCGCCCCTCTCTCCCGTTTTCATCGCTCCCTCACCTCCTCTTTCCCTCCTCATTTCCCCCTCGTGAGTCAATGACTTACTGACCCAGTGTTCCTCATGAATCTGCTGTCCTCAGGCTCCTCTTTAAGGAGAAAATAAAAGTGCAAAGCCAGCAAAAGAGCAGAGCAAACATAATAACAAACCAATTTTCATAACAGACAGTTCAATTTTTGCAGGGGTGAAAAGTTCCACAGCTGAAATTGTGTTGTCACAGAAAAGGCGTGAGGTGAAGTTTACTCATTTCTGAGGGAAAGTTTACGGCAGACGTCACATGGATGTCCTCAAGGTCTGTGTATTTACAAGGTACAAGGTATGTACAGACAGAGGAACGGTATGTGTGATCGAGATGTACTTTCTAATTTAAGATATGGACTGCATGTTCAGTATTTGTGCAGAAGTTGAACGGTGAGAGTTTGACGAATGTGTCTCCTGTGATCCGAACTGTCCTCTTGGTTGCTCTGAGCTCTGAGTTCTTCACGGACAAAACAGTAATGTATATCTAATCTGAGATCTATTTGCAAGTCAAGTTTTAGTCACTTAGCTTTCAATCTGCAAGGCTCCACTTAAAGACCCACTCCAATGAAAATCATGTTTTGTTGTCTACATGTTCATAAGGAATTTTTCCGACCGTGCAGAACATATCAAGAGAAAAATAAGTGCGGAATTGTATTTCTGAGTATTTCTGCATCTAAATCGCTGCGAACCTCTCACTGACCCAAACGGCAGGCTCAGACAGAGTGAGATTTCATATGTCACTACTCCAAGCTCCGCCCCCCGAGCCCTACTATGCAGGCCAGACTCAGAGAATTAGAGAAGACAATCGCGGAACAAGTGTGTTCGTAATTATATTAGCTTTTATCATGTCTCCAGAGACATTAGTGTCCAAGACCTGAATCGCTCCTACGTTACCTGCTACTTCTACTACACTAGCAATGTTAGGCTGCAAGCTAGCATGAAGAGGAGTGTGCAGAGTAGGGCTGTCAAAATTGGCCTAAAGTGATGTTCAAATATTCGTTCTAAAAATAACACATAGGTTCGAACATATTACCACATCTATATTGGCGCTCCTGTGACCTGTCCCTGACCCGTCGTTACAGTGCGCTTACTCACAAAGCAGCCGTAGTTTTTTTTTCCTGCTATTCATTTAATATTCAAACATTAATTTTCACATTTGAATCTCGTTTTTTTTTTTATATTTGAAAATATATCTGAATTTAGAGTATTCGTTGACAGCCCTGGTGCAGAGCAGCGGTGTCTCGGCCAACGACTCAGAGGCAAATTGCTAATGAGCTACTGGAGCTCTGCAGAAGAAAAGTCTTTGAAATTGACACAGATAACGTGATTTTGGCTAAAAACTTTATAATCACAACTTAAAAACCACTGAGAACACTTTAAGTCATAAAAAAAAGGATTGGAGTGGGACTTTGAGCTTGTTTTTTAACCATTTGTACTGTCACTGATGTCGCCTCTGTTCTGTTCTGCTCTGGGTTTTTGCTGCTGCTCTCCCTGCCTTGACTTTTTATGCATGCACATGACACAGAGAGGAAGTGTGCTCTCCCTGCTGCAGGCTTGGTATTCCGCTAAGCTCACAGAAAGGCAGGGAGGCTCTCGGAACAGAGCCACACCACCAAATATAATCATTTCATTCAAGTAGTCAAGTGACCTTGATTGAACAAATGAGAGACATCTCAGCAACCAAAGCCTACTGAGCAAAAGAGGAAAAACTAAGTCAAGGATATGGATTTTCATTCCAGCTTTACTGTACTAGAATAAAACATACAAATAAACAAGTTTCAGATTGATTGACAGATTGAGGGAGAATCCCCCCCTGCTTGTTTTCTGCCCCAGTTCCTCCCACTCCACGACTCCTGAATACACGCTGACACGTCGCAAAAAAACTGGAAGATAAAAGGCCGCAACAAGTAGGTTTGGGGTCGACATTGGGTTGTTTTTGTTGCTTTGCTGTTTGTTCTGTTTTGCCCTGATTCTCCTCAGAAATGCTAATGAAAGGATGTGGAAGCAGGAGGCTGGCAGCAAACTGACAGATTAGCATAACAATGGAAACTCATAACAAACCTGCACGAATATCGACCGACGCACAGAGTATCATATGAAGAAAAAAACATACATATGCATCTTCTTAATGATGCCACGTTTTCTTGCATTCAGCTACACACACACACACACACACACACACTTAAATGCACTGAGTTTAACTGGGTACTTTGGTTTTAACGTAAGAATAAAAAGAGGGGTTGTTTTGGTCGAGGGCATGAAAAGGTCGGAGAACTGGAACAGCAAACAGAGAATCAGTGTGTGTGTGTGTGTGTGTGTGTGTGTGTGAGGATGACACATTTGTGTGTCTCCTTGGAGGAGAGGAGAGCTGCTCTGTCTCAGAGTCTCAAGTGTGTCCAGCTGACGGTGTCATTGTGTCTGGGTGCCAACGGGAGCCTGGTAATTATCAGTCCTATTCAGACACCAAACACACATACTGTACACAACACATGCGCACATACACACTCTAGCACTGCAGCTGAGTGTTTGTGCTCAAACATCATGCGAAATTTAACTTCAGTCACATTTCAAACACAAAAAAAGCATAAACAAATATAAACACTTCAATTATAAGTTCACTCTTTAGTTAAAGTGTTTATTCAGGACCCATAATGTTAACAAAGAGTCTTTCCTTCAAACAAACGCTCTTCTGAGTGTGCACAGCGTGACACTAAACACTGGTAGAGCCCAAGATTTTGTCTCTTCTCCACTTCATTTTCAGCGGCTGAATAAAGCTCCGCCATTCACCACAGCTGCACATTCACCAGCTGCGTTCTGGTGACTGAATAAATCAGCCGACAGCACTTCAACCTGAATCATCATCTACTCTTCTCTTCCTCCCACCTCTTGCTGGTCACTCACAGGATAAAACACAGAGCTGTTATCTTACTGGGAAACAGGGAGCCACTTGAGTTAATGTCGTTTCATTAAAATCAGACTGAAGTGCAGCCGTTAGAGTCAGCGAGGGTTTAATGCTTTAACCCTAACACCTTCATGAGAACGATTAATGGTACGGCTAAAATGCCAGAACACAGTAGCAGCAGTGGGAATAATCAGTCTTACTCTTGTAGGATCTTGCTGTCTGTTGTCTGAGGGAAACCAAAGTCCATCACTTCGTCCATCAGCTCGTATACTGTCACAAAGTTATCCCGGATACTCTCCTCCTCCAGCTCCTTAAAATACTCTTTAAATACCTGCAGACACAAACAAGCACATGAAGATGTTCAACCAAATGACTTTCCAAAATGAGATATATTTTACCCTAATATTATGTTTTTCTCCTGTTAAAAAAGGAAGTTCCAGTCCTGATCAAAACTGTTGGATCACAGCAGATTCTTCATTTTTAACTAATTATGTATTTTAGAGCAGTAAAAAAATAAGTGCAATAAAGTAGGGCTGGGCGATAAACCGAAAACTTACTTATATTGAAATTTTCAACAATAACCAATGTTATTTTGCCCATATCGGTATATTCTGTGTCAAAAAAATAAATAAATAAAACTTTGTTTTGGATGTGTGTAGGTAGGCTATGGTCGCATGTCTCTTTGAGACGTGACTCCACCCACATCCAGTCTGTAACAAAGAGGGAAAGACAGGTGAGGAGATGGAGGACGGTTCAAAAGTTGTAGCGGCTTAAGTAGACGAAGTTAATGTAGGAGTGGGTGAGCAGCTTGCAGAGTAGTTATCGTCCATTTGTCATTATTGAGGTGACTTGCTTAATATATGGCGATATTGATTTGAGGACATATCGCCCAGCTCTATAATTAAGTAAGAAAGCCGGGTTCATGTCAGATATTTTTGTTCAAAAGTGTGCCGCCATTGTGAGCCTTGCACCATTTCTTTAGGGCGCGCACAAACTCCCACCAAGTACTCCAGCTCTGTTGCAGTTTGCTCCAGTTTTTCTGAGGTGAACTGTCAGCATCATCCTGACGATACTTCACTCAATCCACATATAATGACCTGAATGGAAATGGAAACCCCTTTACAATTTACTTCCTGGAGTTCAGATCTGTGTCAGGGGGTTGAGCCTCAGACTGATTTCCCCCCTCATTTTTAATAAAATAGGAATGTTTAAGTAATAAAAAAAAGACCAAAGTTTCACTCCGAGTGTGTGCGATTATTAGCGCTAGTGGTTGTGAAAAAAAAAAGGGTTACTGCCCACTGGGTTATTTTCAAAGTAAGCAAAAAACACATGTGAACCGGGGAGCTTTTGGATTTGCTCTGAAGGGCCGGTTGTGGTCCAATAAACCCTTAAAACTGTGTTTTTATTTGGCCCGTACACTCAGGTTTGGCCGTTTCAAATACCACACAAACCATTTACAAAGATTTACTCCTTGTGGCCTCTCGCACAGTCACTCTCATTTGTCCCCCTCTTGCCACCTTTCTTTGGCCTTGAGTACCGAGATAGGACTAATATCAGGAGGCCTTCAAGACCCTCTGCTGGAAAGCTCTGCAGTAATGCTTCCACAAAATCCATCCGACTTAACCAAACTTAAATAGGGCAGGAATTGGGGAAGAGGCGAGTCATGGAGGAACCTTACCGGTCAGCTCGCACAGTACTTTCCAGGCGTATTTTATTTCAATGTTAGGTTGTTTTTCTGCATTTCAATTTAATTTTGATGATTTGATGATAGCACTGTTATGAATACTTATTTTATACAAACAGACAAAGACAGTAAAGGAAAGAAATATGCATTTTCAAGGTTTTGCAGCTATAATTTTGAGGTAGAATAGAAACATATATTTTCTTTTATCGACAAACTTAAAAACCAATAAAGCTCTGACAAAAAGCTACCTTTGCTTGATTTATCTTTGAATCAGGAACCCTTAATGTACATTTATGACAATATAACATGGCCTGTCTTTGGGAGATTTTATTTTGATAATTCCACCACAGTCCAAAACCTATCAAGTGAACATTATCGAAAACAAGCAACAAAAATAAATGAAAGATTTGGCCTGAAGTGTCAGAAAACAGACTCACCTGCACAATTTTGTAAAGAAAAGAGTAAACCAGAGCAGCGTTGGCGTTCTTCTTCGTCATAGCCACCACTGAACAAAAAAAACGACTGTTAAGGAACAACTGTGCATCTACGAGTGACAGGCACAGCATCTGAGAGGAGAAACATGCAAATTTTTATGAAGCAGAAACGCTCAAATGAGATGGTGAGCATCTTTTATATTCTGCGGGTGGCTCCGAGATGAATGCAATGACATAAAAAGTTAGCAGGGTGCATCACACTTGCAAGCAATTGAGAACATGGCCACGGGGAGGTAAAGCAGCTCAGTTGTCTAATGCAGAGCTCTGGGAATAGCTCTTTCTCACAACTGTAATATCATGCTGAATTAATAATGTGTGAGGAAGTTTGAGTGCCCGATCTCGTATTAGAGAGGGAGGATGTAAAGTGAATAACACATCCCAGTGAATCTGAGCTTGGGGTTTCAGTGAAACATAATGAAATTGTTCAGCTCTGCAGGTCTTATATAAACCCGTACTGTACTTTAATGAATGATACCACCGTGAATTGAAGATTTTAAATTCAGTTTAGTACCTTAGAAACTAATTTAGCAGACACAGAAGCAGTGAATAAAAGAAGGATACAGTAAAGGTTGCTGTGTTTGATCCACAGAAAGTGTGAGGATCCGTGTGTGACCAGAGGCGTCATCTCCGCCTCCTCCTCCCTCTTCATCAGCATGGGCATGAAGTGGTCGATCTCATTCATGTCGATGTCCCCCATGTAGTTACGGCAGATTAGCACCTGCAATCAAAAATGACTTTTTCAACAAAAAAAAACCAAAAAAAAAACAGAGGCAATCCCCAGGCATGAAATATTTATAGCTCCCGGCTGAGATACCAAATCTGAGCACTCGAGCTTAAAGGCGGTTCAGGAACCTCTGCCTGACTGCGAACCGGAACCTTGTGGATGGAAATGGCATTATTTTCAGGTTCATCTCACAGGCAAGTGAATGTTTTTCCAACCTGAACTAAGGAGGAATGAAGAATGACCGTATTTTCAATAGTAAAATAGGAGGAGTATAAGCAAACGTATGATAAAAGAGTGACTCAGATTTGGAATAAAAGCAAATAAATTCATAAAAATACGAATGCAACTTCCCTTCAGATTTGGTTTATTTCTTAGAAATGTAATCTATGTGACACTGTTGGGCTTAGACTCACTACACAAACTCTTTATTGTATTCCTACAACAAGAATTAAGTGTTCAATGGAGCAGCTTCAACACAAAGAGTCACAACAAACCACTGAATGAAAATTTTATTAAATCTTCCGACGGTAGAAGATTCATAGTAACCTTCAGTTGACTCCAGGAGTATTTTTTTTTTCGCTTCTCTACACGAGACCCAGGAGAAGAGCTGAAGGTTGATCCATCACTTTGGTTCAGACTTTAATATTTCATTGACTGTAGAATTACTGGGTATGAAATTCTCCTCCAGCACTCGCATAAAGTCAAGCTCTGTGGTTCATAGTGGAAAAGTCAACAATTACAAAACTTGACTGAGTGAAAACTGTAGAGCCTGACAAATATGTGCCGTTCAGCTTATGTGATCAGACCAATCTGAGCCTGTCACAGACACAATATATCTGTCATGACGTTCACAAAGGTCTCTCATGTGTTACTTCGAGTTTGTCTTTTGCAGATAATCTAACAAAGAAAAACAATCATGGCTTGAGGTGACCTGGAATCTGGAGTCGGTACATAGACAGAAAGACAGAGTGAGTTGTTTGGTCAGCATTCAAAGCTCCTGTGTGGAACCTTATGTTTTGGTTGATTTTGGTGCCCCCTCTGGACAAAATTAGACCTCTTCCATTTTTCAGAAAAATATAAAGCCAGACTTTGGCAAAGTGTCACCCTGATTTTTTGAACAGTCACTTTTGATAAAGTGATGAAAGCTTAAAGAGGACTTGTTGCTAATGGTAGGGCTGGGCGATATGGCCTCAAATCAATTTGACCATATATTGAGCAGTTCACCTCGATAATGATAAATGAACGATAACTACTCCACAAGCTGCTCACCCCCTCCCACATTAACTTTGTCTACTTCAGCCGCTGCCCCAACTTTTGAACCGTCCTCCATCTCCTCACCTGTCTTTCCCTCTTTGTTACGGACTGGATGGGGTGGAGTCATGTTTCTGACGTAGGACAGCGTCTTAAAAGGGACATGAGACTAAAGCCTGCCTACACACATTCAAAACATTGGTTAATGTCATGAATTTCGGAATCACTAAATTTTCGGTTTATTGCCGAGCCCTAGTTAATGGTTTCGTGTCTTTTCAAAAAACATTTTTTCAGCATAAATTCAAGAACATTACTGGTATTTACATAAGAAGCAACATTAAACTTCATTATCCTGTACTCGTTTTAGATTCTAAATGCTATCATTAAGCATAAAAAATGTTTTCCTTTAGAAAAGATAAAGATGGTGCTCTCTACTTTTTTTATTTACAAGTAACATTTTCCAGAATTTCTCTCAACTACTCCAAAAACAGTAAATAAACAAATAAATAGACTTATTTCAGCGAATAATCACAATAACCAGTGTGTTTGCAATGCTCTGATTTCAGCTCTTCCTTCTACCAAAATAGGGTTTTGTATGATTCATGTGACACATGAGGACATCACATGACCTTCTGTTCACTTGAAGCGAATGCCACAGGAGAGCCTCACGTCTTCTTTGTCTTTAGCTAACATGTCCACGTATGACTGTTATCGATGGTTTAATGTCAAATCTAACAGCTGACTCAATGATGAAACACCCACTACCTCTGAACGCAGCAGGCTGTCATACTGGCATTTCCTCAACTCACAATTTCATCTTTTTCTACAATCAAACTCTTTTACGGGAAACACTGGAAAAAGTACAAGAAAAGCTTGTGTCCAAAAGGACCAAAAGATGACCCAGAAACTCCAGCTACTCTGCCAAGAGCACTTGTTGTGTTGAGAGAAGTGGGAGTAGCCAGATGGATATCAGCCACTGGCTTATCGACTACCATCTTTAAGACTGTAGTGTGGCTATCTGCCCAGCAACATCTTGATTTTTTTAAGGCCAGAAACCAGCAGATTCATATAAATGTATCTATCCTATTTATAACAATCTGTTTTTTTGGACAGGTGGTTAGAAAGTGTTTGCATAATTGGACGTACATCCTGTTACCCTCACTCCAAATTTCCATAGTATCCAGGACAGCTACGAAAAGGCCTTATCCGACGATCATAACCATTCAAGTTAATGTGTCAGTTTCCACCGGCTTCTCTGCGAATCGCTGGACCCCTCAGCTGATCGCAAAGGTTCTATTCTTTCCGGACGCCGGAGCATGCCAGATTCGATTTTTACCTTGTGCTTGTGAACTGGGACAAGGACAGAAGTCCAGTTAACTTACATTATTGAGCTGCGGCCGTAGCTTGACTTGGCTATGCATGTAAACAAACCAACTATTTTTGTTGTAGTTGGAAAATATCTCACAAAATGAACATTGTTATAGTTCAAACCACAGACTCATTAAAGGGAAATTAGGTGTAATAGTAAAGCAGGAAGTCGCGTCATTTTCTCTCACACTGTCCCGCTCCAGGTTACTCTTTGAAACCAGCTGAGTCGCCCCCTGCTGGCCGTCCGATAGAAAGCTAGTCTGACATGCTTCTTCCTCCGCTTTACTTCTTAAATCTGTACCATTTATCCAGTCATAAAAAAACTCAGTTTGATCAGCAGTTATTGAGAAAAAATACACAGCTTAGCTTTGCGCACATATGAAATATATATTTGCTTTATTCTTAGACATACTGAAGGTCTGCATCTTTTCAAGGATTGCTGCTATTGTATAAATTAAGTACTTATAAGTATGGGTGGATTTAGCCCTGAGGAGCCACCACACCCTCCAATTTCAATAAAAACACACACACAGGCGACACACACTCACACACACACACACACACACACACACACACACCAAACTAGATGAGTCAGCAGTCTTGTTGGAGTCCGGACACAGAGTGAAGTAAAGAAAGAGATCAAAGCTACTACGCTTGAGGGATCTCGACGGCGCACACACACACGGAGGCACAAAGCCCCACTATGCTAATAGAGGGGTGTGTTGTGCAGGGGTCACTCAGGGGCAGATACAACAAAGGCAGGAGGAAATAAGAAATAAAAACCAAAGGAAATGCCAGGAAAGTAAAATAATCTGTGGGGGAGAATAAAAGCTGGGATATGAACAGGCCACTGCTCAGCTTCAGTGAGTGGAGACCGAAAGCAGAGAGCCAAGAGGTCGGAGGTCACCGGAGAGAGAGAGAGCGAGAGGATGGAGTAAACAAATCTTTGTATCAAAGAAGGAAAAAACTTCAATACTGATACCAAAGGTCCTCTGGAAAGTATCGAGGTATTCACTTCTAAACCTGGCAGCAAACTTAGGTGGCGAAACACAAAAGCAGAATCATCTTCAATTTATTCATTTCGCTCTGCTGCCCACGATAAAACCAAACAGTGTCATTAAATTCAGTCAGAAACATGCTTATTAATGTAAAATATGATCACTCCTGTTGTTTTTAAAATAAATCCTCACTAAAATATCCACAGACCTTTATTATCAGCAGATTTTATGCTTGGTTACGGGCTGATACATCTTGGATCTACCTCCGTTTTTTTCAACATCCCTCTGCAGACTCTTATATGTCTCTCTATTATCTCTTTTATATAATTATATATTGTAAAATAACAAAATAACCTTGATTTAACTTCCATACTGACAGTTTAAGATCTCTGGCCCAGTTTCATGTGCACAGTCCGGTCAAAACCCGTGGGCACACACTACAAGTTCAATGCCATGGCTCTTTTTTTAGTGCACGGTATTTCCCCAGTATTCCATCGTCTCTCTTGGCTGCTTGCCATCACCTGCATGATGCTGGGAGGATGTGCTTTTAGGGGAATGTTTGCACGGACATGCCATGGGAATTTCAACAAATGGATTTTCCCAAAAATTCACAATAGAAAAACTGGTCCAAAAATACGATTTAATCTTAGGGCTGAGCACTTTTGAAAATCATCCACAACCACCGTTAATATTCACTCATATTTATCCTGCTGTGCTGTTTGTTGTAATAAGTTTAAGTCTATTTTCCTCAACAGCCCTTTTATTCAGCTGATGTGCAACTGTGACAGTCAGCTCATGATTATTATGTACTATCTCAACTGTGATTACAGAAGCTGTTGTGTCATCTCTGTGATTCTTCGATCTTAACATATTTTTATTTTCATTTGAGATTAAAAAATAAAAAACACAGGGCCCTGAAGTGTCTCCAGCGAGGGAAAAGCACATGAAACACAACACCTCACACAGACAGTTAGCATATTTGATGCCTCAAAGCAGAACGCATCTACTTAATAATCCAGGTCTCATTAAATTCTGCTGTGAAAGTGTAACCTTAAAAGTAAAGACGCCATGCTGCCTCATAAAAACATGCGCTGGTATGTTGTGTCTACTTCAAACAGATGGTGTTACATGTCTGTTCCTCTAATTCATTCATGAATTAAAGCTGCAGCAGGAACCACGCTTTAGGGCAAAAAATAAGACGTGTTTTAGTGACCACAGATTTACCTCCACACATGCTCAAACAGAAGACGGGTGTATAGAGAATCACTTAGACCTTGAATATAGCTGTATTGTCTGCAGCAGTGCTCTATAGTTATTCACTGTGGTGCTAAATCAAAAATCACTAATCTTCCTCTTACAAACGCTCTAAAAATCATCAGGGAAAATTCCATCCAGGGGCTGAAGGGGAAAGTTGTTGTCAGGACTCACAAAGCAATCAGCGACTTTTTACAAGCAGGAAAATCAATTTGAACTGCTGTCTGCCGAGCTGACCTCTATGGATGAAAAACAACCTGAAAACCTGCAGCGGTGTTTATCACGGGGACAGAAATGGCTCTAAAAAGATTTTGTCATCTTGAATCATGCATCAATAATTTAGAAAACAATTACGGCTCCAGCTTTAAAGCATAAATCCAATATTTGCCAGAGATAGAGCAGAATACTGACGGTGTCTCCGAGCTCAGAGGCTGTAAGGAGTTAATTGTGGATGAAATAAAGGCACACTGACGATCGAAAAAAGAAAGCGCTGAGTTGGTCCATCAATTGCGACCATTTAACATTGTGTCCGCTCACAGTGGCTCTTTTGCTAAGCAGCTAGAGGTTCATTGTGGTCAATTCAACTAACTTAAAGTCAACAAGAGCGCTCATACAGGCTGCTGTGTGCAGCTGTGTCTGTTTTAGCATGCAAACATCTCCTAATAGCACCAAACACAAGAAAAGAGGAGGCTGGTGGGATTTTGAGGAAATTTTCTAGAATTCAACCATAAATAAAAGTTTTGGTTAAAGCTCCGATGATGAATTATTTTACTTTTATGAAATAGACTGAAATTTATACTGATTCCCTTTTATGGCACCTAAAAGCAAACAAGACCATCAAGGACAAGATTGACAATTTGTTTATTGTTAATTTTAATGCCTGAAACTGGGGTGAGGGGGTAAGTGTCAGCAGAGCAACTGAAGAAACAGTTTTTACGATTTCCACTAGGGCCTGACCGATTTAACGGTCGATTAAATCGGGCAGTTTTAGCCCGTTTGAGACAAATCGTGCCAATTTTCATCAATATTTTCAGAATTAAAATGCGAAGAATAAGATTCGGTTTCACTTCAAAAATATTCCACCATTTGAAAAGTTCCCTGACTTATCCTGTAGATGGCGCAGTGACCTCATGACAATCTTCATCCACCAACGCACGGAGGAGAGTGGTCCGCCTCAACGGTAAATAAACCGGTTTGTGAAATACACAATAAGTCAACAAGTTTCAGTTCAACTCACTTCACGATGTTCCCCGCTGTGCTGGTCACGCCGAGTAAACGGTGAAGCACGATGCAATTTGCAAGCTAAAGTTAGAGTTAGCCATCTGTTATTAGCCTTGCTACACTGTTAGCCATGCCAGATGAGACCGGACCAGAAATGTGTAACGTGGGTTAAGACGTGAAGGCACCGATTGGCGGGTGGGGGGTTAAAAAATCAGCCGATTAATCGGTAATCGGATACCCCCCCCTTATAATCTGTATCAGCATCAGCCCCAAAAAATCCATATCGGTCGGGCCCTAATTTCCACTGACAGTTTTAACAATACATGACACAAAAGTCAGCAGCTTTAGATTTTTGGCATGTAGAGGACAAAATAAGCAGAGACTACTTTGTACACAGAGGGCGGCAAAATAGAGATAAACCAAAAGTTCCACACAGGATTTTTAAATCAGTCTTTTGTCCCGAGAGGGCAACATGAACGGATCTCCAAAGTCATGAGGGGGCCATGAATAGCTGCACCAAATTCAAGTATTTCACAGTTATAGAAATATTAACTGTGACAGTAAAATAAAGATGAGACATTATGAGACATTAAGATGAGACTATTAAGAAGCCTTAGGTGTCAAAGTGAAGCAACATTAAGATGTTCCCCTCTCCCTAACAGCCAGCAGAAGGTGATTCCACTGGTTTTAAATAGAGATTCAGTGGTGCTCCAGGAAAATCACCTCACTTCTTAGTCAATTTTATACCTCATTCAATACTAACCCAGTCAGTCGATGTTCTCAGTACCATATTTTTGGATGCATCAGGCTTATTTTGCAAACAACAGACTAATATGGGGTCAATTTAGGGCTAAAGCAAGACAAGGTTGACTGACAGGTCACTACCGGGATGAAAACTTCTTGTTCAGCCTGTCTTACAAATGTGGGTTTGAGAATGGAAACCAACGCGGTGGACATGGGGCTCTAACAGAGAGTTCATAAAAATGTGGTGATGAGGAATTAAGATCTTCTTGTTTTTATAGAGCCAAAGTTCTGCTAATCATGTCTGCTCTCTGGATGTACTGGCTGATTCAAGATGATTAAAGGTAGGCTGTGATAATCTAAAAAGTTAGCTTGTATGTCTTGTCTTGTTTTATTTAAAATTCTGCAAGGAAGTGCTGGGAACAAACGATGCCATGCTGATTTCAATACTGTGACATTTGAGTGTTCAGAGAAGGTCCCAGCAGCTCGGTGAACGGTCGACTGCCCAAGAGCTGTAACTAAGAGGGTGGGGGGATAAAGGGCAGGAGAAGAAACTGGCTTCTGAAGAGATTGTGTGTCGTCAACTGTGCAGAGATTCATGCATGAATCTCAACTTTGATTTCTACAAATTATGTTGCGTTTGTTTAAGCGCATCACAGTGAATATTCAGCTGCAGCTAAGCTACTGTACAACGCCTGCTTTTTCTGCTTTCACTGCTGTTCTAGAGGACAGAGGACTTCCCCTGGTCAGGATAGAGAGGAGGAGGAGGAGGGGTCTGAAGGTGAGCTGCTCTTGGCTCGCCTCAGGGCAGAGACAGATAGATAAGGGGAGAGAGAAAGAGAAAACCTTTAATCTGAACAATCAGACATTCAGGCTGTGAGGGACTGATCTGTTTCCCTGATGGGTATTGTCAAGCTTCTTCAGCAATTCCTCTTTTTGCCCTCAAATAAATTAACCCTGTGAGGTTTAGGAGGGGAAACCTGATGAGAAGTAAAGGAGGTAGTTTAAATTCAGTTCCCTCTTTTATTCACAGCACGCCAAATCGAAATATTCAAACAGCATGATTTTCAGGAACGCTGTTGTTCTCAGTATCAGGGTTGCAACTGGTTATATTTTAAGTAATGATTGTCTCAATCTACCTCAAGTCTCTCATAATCACTCCGTGGTAAGACTGATTGTCAGAAATTCAAATTTTTAAGCTTCCTGAAACTGAAAGTCAAAATTAAATGGACTTTTTTTAAGCAGAAGTGAAATATTTAAACTCAAATCCTTCAAGTAACATATTTGCATATTTTCTTCAAGTGTAAATATTTACATTTTGACATTCAAAATAGGCTATTTTAAGCTGTATTCGTGTGCCTTGTAGACATTTGATGGGCATTTCTAGACTTTTCTTCCTCATGTTGGCCACTTTTTATTCATTTCATTAAAGATGGAATGTTTTGTGTCATTCATTGCTCATGTAACATCTAAAAACATTAAATATTAGGATATAGACATGGTCAGCTTCAGTCTTGTTGCCTTTTTAAGTTTTAGGAGGGCATCAGAATTCAATTCAGTTTTCTCTAAACGTTGTTAAAAGCTCCTAAAAAGGGGATTTAAAACTGATTGTCAGAAACTAAATCATTAGCTCCTAAAACAGTTTGTTTTTATGATAACGATTTACTTGAAAGGAACAGTAAAATATTTTAACTCAAATCCTTAAAGTTACATTTTCTCTGAAAGTGGATCTTTGCATTTTGTACTGTTTGACATTCAAAATGGGCTATTTTAAGCTGTATTTGTGTGCTTTGGAGACCTTTTATGGACATTTCAAGGACATTTTATGGCGTTTTCTTCCTCATGGTATACCACTTTTTATTCACAACATTGAAGTTGGCAAGTTTTGTGTCATTTATTGCTCATGTAACATCTTAAAAACATTAAATATTATGATACTAGATGTTTCAAGTTCTAGGAGGGCATCAGAATTCATTTCAGTTATGTCTAAAAGTTGTTAAAAACTCCTTAAAGGGGCTTTAAATAAATACAGATCTGAATTTACAATGCTGGTGCCTGAGAACTTTGATCGATTAATCGTTTTTTTGAAATAGTTGACATACACTCGATTTCTCGCTGCACTTTTGAAACTAATCTCACTCTCATTTTTACCTCTTTAAGGTGGGGAAACGTAAAGTTTTGAATGTTACAATAGGACTCATCTCATAGAATAATAAGGAATGCCCCGCTGCACAAGAACAGGCCGTCTGTGTACACTGAACATGACTGAAACGAGTTTAGCAAGTTGAGCCTCTCTTCCTGACTCTTCTCTGTCTTCAATGAGGGTAACAGAAAGTAGTCCTAAATTAACATGTTTAATCTCAGAGAAAATAATCCCAACTCAAATATGTTTAAATGATACAATACTCCTCCTCATAAACTGAGTTGACGCACTCCGCTCCTGTAGCAGGTGCTTCGTTGATAATCCCAGATGTCAACAAGTCGTCACAAACTTACCTTTCCCTTCAGGTCGAGGATAAATATCGCCGACGCCGACATGTTGGTGGTGAAAAATCCTCGAGAACAGGAACTAGGCTGGATAATAACTGGGTCTACTGGCAGATATGGGTCACTCAAATGGAATAATATTCGCTCCCATCATCCTCCTTCCTCCTCTCCCTCCGCTCTCTTCAGTCGTCGTGTTTCACTGCAACTCGCTGCTGCTGCCGCTTTTCCGGAGCGTCAAGATAGCTGCATTTACCAAAGTACAACTTCCGGTTACAAATGACCGACTTCAATTTTAAAATTTTAATCCAAATTATATATCGGTATTTAAAGTGTTTACCTTCTCTCAGATACTCCAAAAGCGTATTTCGAATTTCATTAAACTGAAGTCTGCAATCAACGTTATCCAGGTAATCTAGTTTAACAGTGCTTTTTACACTTTCACACACAAATGACACTGTTTATTGCAAGTTGACCCTTTTAATTGCTTTTAGGCCTAGCTATAGTCTACTCAAGCTTGGGTCTAATTATTCTGGGCCTTAGATTTGGGGCACTCAGTGTAAATTATTTTCCTTTCCATCCATATATTGTACTTTAATTGCTGAATTTGCACTATAAAATCAAAAGTCCTCCCTCCCATTTTTTATTTCAATCAATAAAACCTAATTTTACATTTATAGGTACTCAAGCAGAAAGCATGTTGTGTATAAACACGTCAAATTTTAGTTTTAATAATATTAATGTTGACCTCTTTAATGTTGACCAGTAATATGGCATAAACTTCAAAATAATGTCTCAAACACTACAGCATAAACTTTTACTGACACCTTTTATTGCAAGTTGACATTTTTAATATATTTTAGGCATGGCTATGGTCTACTCAAACTTGGGTCTAATTTTTGTTATTATTCTGGGTTTTAGATTTGGGCCACTGAATGTAATTTTCATTCCTTTACATCCATCGATAAAAACCTAACTTTACATTAAAAGGGACTCAAGCAGAGATTATGTATTAAAACGCGTCAAATTCTGACTAGTTAAAACATCTTAACATGGCATGAACTTCATGATAGTTAATTTATAATTAATGTATATAATAAATTGACATATTTGTTATAGTTATAATAAATTTTAATAATACATATTTAATAATTATTTTTTTACTCAAGATTTTGTGTATTTTAAAATGTGTTTGTTTTTGTAAAGCGTCCTTGAGCCCCTAAAAGTGCATTATAAATAAAATATACCATTATAATTAGTAGGTTTAATGATATGAATTTCTCTCTTGGATTAATAAAGTATCTTTCTATCTAACACCTTCGCTAATTAATTTTGAATGCGCCACTGTTTTATTTTGAAGGCGGAATTATCGTTGGCAGTTTCCGGTTTGTCTCTAGCTCGCTCCAGCTAACTTGACTCGCTGTGTTTCCGGGTTGAGGAGCCTCCACTGACAGCTTCACACAGACCTGTCAGACCGCTCTCATCAGCCGGACGGTCTCCGAGGGTCTGAACCGCCTAAGGCTCTAATACGAGGCACACTGTCAGGGTTAATCACCGCTGCTGAGACCAGAGCTGGAAAGCTTAAAGCGAAAGGTGTGTGCGTGAGTGTGAGTGGATGATTCCAGTGTGTGACCCAGGAGTGAAGAGCCTCCTGCAGTCCCCAAAAGTTACAACTACTGTTTGGATTTTATAAAAAGACTTTGCTTAAGGGGCACAACTGAAAACTTTGATTCTGTTTTAGAGCTGAATAGCTAAATCCAGTCTCAGCCCCAGTACAGAGTTACTGGGAATTGTAGTCCAGTAAAAGTTGTTCAGTGAACTAATACTTTGACCATGAATGAGCCAGCCTACATGTTTGATATAGTCAGACTATTTCTGAGGATAGTCTGTCGAAATCCTAATTATCTGTCCTTTTAAAACACTCGTGGTCATAAAATACATTCACACTGTTGCTGGAATGTATTTAACCCTCCTCAGCTGTGTTAGGGGTTTGCACCGACCCATAAAAGAACCACTTAAATTAGCTTTTTTTGCATCAAGACTTTGTCAGGAACCCCTATGTCAACAAAATAAAAAATTAAATTGACTAAATTATAAAATGCTTTTGTTAGAAATATGGCAGTTGTCATGTTAAGGTCGCAGTTGGATCAATACCTAATAATTAGAGCAAAAACTGAAATTAAAAGTGAACTGTCAGGCACCACACTGACAGTCGGATCCTCCTCCAATCATCTGAGATTTAGGAAATTCTCATTTTGTCATGTTTTTCCCTGCACCAAAAAACAACATCGGGCATGTCCAGACATGTGAGATCAATTCAGTCAAGATGTCTGTATGAGGGGTATACTGACAAAGAAAGGTCCAGAGGCCCACTACAAAAAATAAAATATATGCAATATTTTCATGGATAATGAAGCCTAACAAGGTAACCTAGAAATGAGAACCAAATTGGATGATAGAGAATTGTTTTTAGTGTAATTTACAGCTGATTTAAGACATGAGTCAAAACCGAGCCTTAACATGGAGGGTGAGTGGTAAAAGCTAACACAGGAGGAAGGTTAAAAGGGTATGAATTAAAATCAGATTTTTGTTTGTACAATAATCGATCCACCTGTTTTCAAATATTCATATATCATAAACTTTACAGCTTGTGTTAAGTCAAATCAGCCAATTATTACAACACAGCTCAACCAAAAACTGCTGACAAATACAAGGATGGTTACCAATTTTTTGTATTTACAATTTATCAGATTGAATCACTTTCATCCTGTAAAAAAACAAAATGCTGCTTCAGGATGAAAATCAAAGCTGATTTTGCTGCTGAGTGACTCATCCTCTCCGTCATGTCGCTAACCTGTTGTTTGCAATATTTCCAATCACGTACAAGGCCTAAATGATTTGTAAACCACCAAAAAAAGTATTCAAAAACGTCCCAACTCTCCTGGAATCAGGGTTGCACATCCTGTATGATTTTTAAAACTTAACCAGTGTCAAACATGTTCCTTTTTTGTGATCCATGAGGCCAAGACAGAGAAGCCAGGAGTGGAACTGATGGTGGTTTTTCAAGCAGTCCTGCTAAGCGATTGAAAATTCAATTTCATCCATCTCTTCCTCTGTGTCGTCTGTGTCCTCCAAGTTCTCCGCCGCCCTCTCGGCTCTCGCCCTCTCGCTGGCTGGGATGTAGTTGTCCTCGATGAAGCCGTCATCGTCTTCCTCGGTCTCAGGAGGCATACAGTCAGGGTTGAATTCACGTCCACTCTGCAGGGCGAACTCCACGTCCTGGCCTGTGAGCGGTAACACAAACACGACAATGACTCAGAGGTTTGTCCAGATGTAATTCTCTTTTTTTTCCCTCACAAATCAGGGTTTAATAAGCAGAGAGCATGACTTAAGAAAATCAATAATAAAAAACATTTTCTCCTTTGGGCTAAGGAGATGAGGATAATCTGTTTGATAGCTTTCTGTTAAAAGTCATCCAGCAGCACATCCCACAGTCTTTGTTTTGATAAAACATCCGTCAGCCTGGCTCCGGCCTTTTCCAAAAACACTAAAATACTTATTTCAGGCTTTAATGATATCAATACACCAATTATTTACTGAAATTGGATCTGGAAAATGGCCTTATACTGACTGAGATTGGTAGATTAGACCCAAACTGATCCTCTCAGCTGAGTTCCGTGTCCATGTTTAGTCTCGTCACGCCCCTGTTTGGCGGCACAGTGAAAACAGCCGGACGTGAATGTGGTACAAGTATCAAATTTACTCAACTAAAGCCGCAGGCAAACACACAGTACAGTCAATCCAAATGAAGTCTAAAGGGAATCAACACAATGGTGAGTAACAGGAGTGATGGGAGGACTCTGCTGCTTGTGCTGGATTAATAGGTGGCCAGAATTTCATTGTTAAAAAAAAGACAGCGCCCTCTACAGATGTCTGCAAACAATTTCCTTGAAGGCTCTCTTGTGCATGAATCGGTATGAGTAGGAGGTAACTTTTCATTTGAAATGTTATATTGAAATCAACAACTTAAAGTAAAGGGAGTCAGCTGTTTGATCGATCAATTCCAAGATAGTCTGAATCGATATTAAATTCACAATGGGAATACCATATACCATATTTAACGCGTTATGGATGGAAAAACAAACCTGATGCATCACCATGGCTCACAGTCTCTATATCCATCAGCCGTGTGTGCCTGTAGCTGGCCAGGTAACGCCGGATCACCTGACATTTAGCTATGAGAGCCATGATGAGGGAGACAGAGATGGCCGTGACCAAGACAGCCACCAGGAACTCCCAGTTGTGAGACGTATATCTGCCTTTCTCATTTGTCAAAGTGTCTGAAAGAGAGGGAAATGAGTCTCATCCAAAATGAATCTGTTATAATAATGACATTTAATTCTGTCAGCCATTTCAATCCCACCAGGCAAGCCTTACAGCGTATTTTTCAGAGGGTGCATTTATTTTGTTTGTGACTATTAAACTGATTTCTTACCATTTTGTGTTGCTGCTGGCGTAGCTGTAGCTTGTGTGACATTTGATAGTAATTCCATCTGGCTCTGCTTTTGTTTTTCAGTCTCTTACAGGGGGGATCACTTGTCCTGTGTGGCTTATTTTCCCTCTGCTTGGATGAAAGCTATCGCCTGCTTTGGGGCACCATAAACCCCAGGGTGAAACCACAGATTATGAACCGGAGCTGAGGAGAAGTATTTAATGCTTAGTGATTTTTGTTGAGGTGCAAAGATGCTTTTTGTTGCATCATCTCCAAAACATGGATTGGATCTGAGGGGAATGTTGCAGGGCAGGCATCTCCCCAGATGAGGGAGGTAGTCGTCTGGAAGATTTCTGTTGACCAGGAGGGAGTTAAACCCTCTGAGCTCCACTAGGTGGCAAGGTTGAGTGACAGGAGAGTCATCAGATCAGAGGCAAATGAAAGGTGAAGGCAGCAGTGTTTCTGCGAGGGTGGAAATGTGAGCCAGCGTCCTCTCGCTGCAGTGGAAGAGGCTGCAGAAAGAGGAGAGAGAGAGAGAGTCAAACTGGATGAATGATTCCATTTCACACAGTCCCCCACGAAGAAAAAGAAAAATTATGAAATATCAGCTCTCTACAAAGCCCTTATGGCCCATATCCCACATGCATTACAGCGTTGAATCCTTTTTGACTCTTTGTGCCAGTAAATGCATATTTTATAACAGAGCCACACAGAAAAAGAGCACGAACAATCGAATGACCTAAATATTTCACTTAGTATGTATGAAGAGTGAGAGTGTCATCATAAAAGAGGAGACGCTGCCTGGATCCCTCTGAAATCCAGAAGTCGTAATTGAGAACAAGCTGTCAGGAGCTCAGGAGGATATCACCCACAACAGGAAAAGTGTGCAGCAAACAGGACGTCACACACACTGGAGGACCTTCCTCTGTGGGCTGAGCTGACACAAAACACCGAGTGTATTTTGTGGAGATTCTGACTCAGTTCTCTGCAGTTTCCCTAAATACAGAAGCTACAAACACATTTAAACTTGAGAAACAGTCTTAGATTATATAAGTCAGTCTTCAGTCAGCAGAAGTCAAACTCATTCATAGTTTTTCATACTAAACTCAAGTAACCTGTAGTTTCCCACGGTCTTAGCTGTTTGCCTGCAGCTGTTTACGGATGCAAACTATTCCTTATAACTTGACAAACAGCTAAACATCCGTTTTATCCTTTCAGCACTTGAGTTTCATTCAACAAAACATTTAGGTTGTACTATATTAGAGGTACTTAGCGGAGGAGTGGTCGCTGTTGGACAAAGCCAGACTGACTGGCTGTATGTTCTGTTTCCTCTTTGTGGCTAGGCTAAGCTAACTGTATGTAGCGTAGACATTATGCCGGTGTTATTGATCCTCTAATGATACTTTTGTCTCAGAAAACACAGCAGGTTGTATCATGTCCTCTCTTACAGTTCAGGTTTTAATCTCCGTCGCCTCATGTATATTCCTCTGAACATACTTGGTCTTGCAGTCGTCGGTGTGTTAATATTAAAAACCATCACTGATGTGCTGAATGCAAATATGAACCTTCCCTCTAACAGAGAGCTTTTGTTTCAGAGACTGAGGACCTTTGAATGAAGCTTAATTTGCTCCATATTTGCATACAGGTTTTCTCACTGGTTACAGCAAAGATATTTACTGTATCCCGACTGTACTTTGAAGGAAACTGGTCATATTTTCCCTCTTTCTGTCCAATGTACTGATTGGTTTCTTTGTTTTTAAGGCTAAGATTTCATGATTTGTAGATAACGGTAATTAAAAGTTTTAAAATAAAAGTTATTTCTTGTCCCTGTTTGCTCTCTTTCGATTGAACGTCTGGCAGCATGTTTGCAACAAACAGAACAGAGACTCTACACAAATTTATATCTGTCATTTCTTGCTTAGGTCTAATTATATCATCCTCTTTCCATTTACGGTATATGCTGGATTAGAAGAGTAAATCTTCTGTCACGGTTTAGCTAAATATGAAGCTACAAATCACAAACACTGAGAGGGGAAATAAGGTCAAAAACCAGCCAGTTCATTATTATAATCCAGCAGTTTGTGAGGAAAGAAACTAAAAATCATAATTTAGCTTCTCTTTTTTTAAGTGACTTGAATTATGTTGCTAAATAGACTTTTTGACTTTGTCGACCCTCGCTCTCTAATCTGAAGAATACGTCTGTTGCCGTCTAGATTAGGTTTTGTGTACCCCCTTTTTTTTCCCGCTTTCTTGGCTCTGAGGTGATTTTTCACAGCGAGAGGGATCCAGCTGCTTAGCGCCGGCCATTAGGCCTCTTCCTCTTCGTCTTCTACAGCTATTCTCCTCTGCAGTGTTGGCTGTAAACACACTGACAGGGCCGCCTTTATCTCTTCCTGTTCTGTCCTCACACAGGCGAAGCACAACAAAATATACACACCAAGCAGCTCAGGACCGGCAGCAGTGGGAGAGAGGAGCCTGGGAGCAAGAAATCCATGAGTGTTGGATGTGGTAGAGTTTGTGCGCTCTACTGTGTGCCTCTACTGTACATTTGTTTAAGTTTGTATGTGAAACAGCACATGGAGGAAGCTTCATTTGCATCTTCAGCTTGTGTTTGAATATCACCCCCAAAGCCAGTCAGTTTTTTCTCAGTCACTCTTTGTTTCAGCGCTCCACAGTGTGAGTTGAGCGTCAGTTTACAGACACTAATGATGGCCAAAGGGTGGAAAATGTTCATTCTGTCATCAAACTGAATTAAACATCCAAATTACTCTCCGCCTATGGAGCACGATCTCTTTCCTTTGAACTGTGAGGAAATGTATGATCTGAAATTTAATAAAGCCCCATTCAAATGATGTGGTGATATTGACCTCACAAACACACGTCCATTTAAGATGAATGTTCAAGCAGCTCATTGTGACCTTTACTGAGCGGTATGCTGTGTATGGTGACTGCTCTGTTGGAGCTCTTAAGCGATATAATAGGCCAGACTTTAAAGCATCCACAGCATTGAATTAAGTAGTTATCTGTGAGATGATTGACGGCTTTTTAAGAACTGGAAGTTGCCTATTTACCAGCTTTTTTCACATTTCTTTACTGTAAACCCACTGAGCAATAGACAGCTATGAGACGTCTAGTTTTTTCAGACCCAATTCCAACCGTCTAGATTCGGTGTATTTTTAGACGCAATTTAGATGTTTAACTTTAACCCATTATTTGATAACTATTTATTTAAAAAAGGAACTGTGAGTTGCGTAACTGATCTCCGACTACTTAACCAAAATAATTATGATAGCCGTTGAGCAATATACTGTTAGACCTCTGTTAGCTGGCTAGTCTTAACTTGGTCTCAATTTAGACGTCTGAAAAAATTTCATTTTTAGACCTGAGGTAGCCTGATTTTAGATCAGTCATCTAGGCTACATTTAGACGTCTATTAGACCTTCTTTAAACCAAAAAATGCTGAGTGGGAATGTTTTAGAGCAGGGGTGGGCAATCATGTGCCATGAAGGGCCAAGAGGCTGCAAGTTTTCTTTCCAACCCAAAACTCCACCAGGTGATTTCACTGATTACCTCCAAGCAGAGAGCAGGGACTAATCAGTGAAATCACCTGGTGGAGTTTTGAGTTAGAAAGAAAACTTGCAGCCTCTTGGCCCTTCATGGCACATGATTTCCCACCCCTGTTTTAGAGTTATATCTAGTTCTCTAGTTTTTGTCCCTGCCTGGGATACATAGGGTTAACTTTAGTTGGCCACAATTGTCATATTCACACAAGAGTAAATTACAAAGAGAAATCACCAGACTCATAAATGTTAGCGCTGTATTATCTGTGCAGATGGCTGTCTAACGTGAGTTGAGTTCTGCTCATGGTTTCTGCCCACTAATAGAGAGTTTCTCCTCCCTGCAAAGATAAAGATACGAATCAATATTATCCCAAATTTATCACGTTGGTGTTTTGCAAGGGTTCAGACCACCAAATGGACATGGATTGCTTTAGGCGAGACAATCTTTCTAAGAGGTTTCTGTGCCTAAACCCAATAAAAACACAACCTTTCAACAGTTTCAGCCACTTGCTCTCAGTGTTTGTCCAGAGCAGCTGTCACTCCCTCAAACAGTCCTGTTTTTTATGAAATTATGAGTGGCTGGAAGTCATTGGCTGTCTGTTTAATCTGTGGTTAAGGCTCGTCAAAGTGTGTTTTGTTCATCGATTGAGGCCTCTTGTTGATTTTTATGGCTTCTGATGGTTTCTCCAAATGTCTGGATCGTTCGAGGAGTTAATGGTTGAATAGTTTATCAGAAAAGGGAAGATAAAAATAAAAATCAATTCAGATTCATGCAGCACAATGTTTTTGTTTTCTGCTTTCTTGTCTGTTAATCATCCCAGAAAACTGGAGTTATCTTGTAATCCATTGAAAGAGATCTGGCCTCTTAACCCAGTTGGTTGAAAACAACTCACTTTTGACGTAAACATTATCTCGTTCAAGATGTCCTATATTATGCAGACCAGCTACAAGAACATAATTCTCTTGTTTTAGCTGACATTACATGAATTTACCCTCCTTTGAATAAACTACAACACAAGAACATAACTTCTTTCAGTTTCATGGAGTTCTGCAGGACTTAAATTGAAAATTGGTACGATATAAGCCCTCTTTTTTCACCTTGACATACCTGATTTGACTATATCTTTCACCGCATTACTTTTTTTCCCCACTTCATTCCATAAAAAAGTAATGGACTGACATCAAACACAATTTAAAAACCTCCCACACCATCAAATTTTACTGGCCTCTTATAACAAATCATGCTTGTCTAAGCAAACGTCCCCCTCTCTCGCTCAAATAATCACAGATATTCACAGAAAATCAAAGCGCCGTCCTTCACTTGACCTAAACCCCAATAATCCACGAGCAACATGCAGCGAGCCTCCCTCTTTTCCTCTGATCCCTCTGCCAAGACGTGTATTTGTGTCTTGCCTTGAAAATGTGCGGAGGAGTTGGGCTGTGCCATTGTTTGTGGAGGATAATAGCATCATGTCTGAGGGAGCGTTGAGTTGAAAAACAGCCGGCAGAGACATTGTTTATGAAGAAGATTGAACTCCGACACCCCAAATCAAACCCATACGAACATCTTAGACTAAAAAAACGACATATCCGAATATTAACCAGCCTGGTAAAGTTCCTCTTTAAATTCAAGGAAGGGGCATGCTCGCTTAAGCCCTAAACTAACATGTTTGTTCTGCCTTTCAGCGCTGGAATAATGGCAGTGTCAACAGAGAGACAATAGCCAACCACTTCCAGCTCATAACCCGCAAATTAAGACCATTAATACTCAAAGATTGGCTTCAGCTCTTGGCTTCTCTACCTGTAAGCCTGAATGTGTCTATTTTAGCAGGTATAAAAGATAATAAACAAGTGTAATTCAGCGTGAGAGTGTTTAGAGTGAAAACAGCAAGTGGCCCACATGCAACAGGTGCAAGAGTCCGTTTGTCAGGCAGCAAATCCAAATAAAACCACTTTTTGTTTCTTACAAGAGTTCGATTTATCAGCTGCAATAAACAGCAGCAAAAACTAGCAATAAAAACACTCAAATAATGATTTAAATTAGTTAATTTTGATGCAAATGGATTGAATTGATCGATTACATCGGGGTATTTGGGCTTTTTAGCTCAGTTCAAACCATATTCTAAATCAGGATTTGGTTCTTACAGGAGTGTGGTTGAACAAGATAAACTTCAAACCACCACACAAGTCAAGATATGATATTTAATCAATGTAACCCAGTCTCCCTACAAGCTAATAAAGCCTGGTCTTACCTGTTCACCTGTCTGTGTAGCCTCTTCTAGCTCTCACATTTCACCTCAACATTTTCTTTTGCTTTGTGTGTAAAATGGAGAAATGTTGTGCAAAGGTTGAAAGAGGTGTGCTCTGCAGCAGCTTCCCAGAACGGAGAGTTAATGATTGACTTTGTAACTAAGGTGTGCTCCCTGCCTCCCGCCCGCCGCTGCTCCTCTCTGACCAATGACGCGGCAGACCTGGTCAGAGCTGTCACTCAGACCAGGAAGAGTATAAACACCATGTCATATTTCAACCGCAGCTGTGTGTTTACATGTAAGACCATAAGCAACCAGTTCAACCTGTTACTCTGCAAACACTAGAGTAGAAACGGTTTCAGTGAGTAGTCAAATGGTCTTGTTTGATATCTGCTGTGTGAGCGTCTTTCTCCAGTTTTGTTTGTATGTCTGCCAGGCACCACACCTCGCTGTGTTTATCTACAGTGTAAACCCTTTTCTCAGCCCTTTTTACATGTGGGAGGAAATCAGACAAGATACAGCGAGTGGCGACAAGGAGGTTTGTTTATTTAAGACGTACAGCCCGAGGGGAGAGAACAGACCACTGAAAGGAAAAGCGAGGTGACCCTGAAAACAATAGGGCCACTTCCTGACCGCTGGACAGAGCTCTGTGCATCTTTAACATCTTCCTCTCGTACTCTTCCTTCTGTCCTCCCTCCTTCCTAAGCTCAGGATGCTTCAGCTGCTTGTCTTAGGGCAGATGGCAGGGATGAGGACGGGCTGGGACAGTAAAATGATAACTCAGCATCAGCTGAAAGAAGCACTGGGGTTTCCTAACGTAGATAACAGGGGCTGTTTGCTGACTGTTGGACTGTTATCTCTGTCATGTTATCTACTCAGCATCTTTAACAAAAGGCCCCATCAGTGATCAGAAAATAAGACGTAAATAGATGTGCTGAAACAGACTCCAAAAGTCAGAGTTGGAGTGAGACAAACAGATTGTTTTGACTTGAGCAGGTTGCAAGTCAGAAAAAGAAAAATAGAACAATGGACAAATTTTTTTATTTTGATGACAACTAATGCTGGCATCCAATCAACTCCTGATATTCCAGTTTAATAATATAATAGGATATGATAAGTGAAGATAATGTAAACTCAGTGTTTCTTTGAGTGGCGTCCTGACCCTCGGGAAGGGTCACTAGAGGTCAACAAGGGGGTCGCAGAAAATGGTAGGAAAAGGAGGGACACTGACACAAAAATATTTTTTAAAAAACTGTAAACAAAAACAGAAACTGCATAAAAAGAAAGATCATTATGTGTAGGTACAGATATGAAATGCTGTAAAAGGAAAAGCTACATGTTGGTATTTAATTATTCAGATCATTTGACCGTACAGACCACAGTCAGAACATTTACATGCTCAGAAAATTGCTGTAATTTGACTGAAACTGGACTTTTAAAATACATGTAAACTCATGAGTCTGACTGAAAACGCACTAATTCAAACGTTTTATGATCGGATTAACAAACCTAGATTATGCAAAAGGGGCTTGATTTTCTCTTCTTTGTGCATGCATCTATCAGACTCAAACTGGTCCTTAGTGTTCAGTTCCTTTATTTCATTTTATTGGTTTAATTTATTTTTTTGTTTTTATTTGGTTTTACTGTGTCTTGTCTCATTTTATTTTTACCTTATCTATTGTGCTTCCATTGTGTAATTTATTGTAGTCTAATCCTGCTGTGCAGAACTTTGGAAACCTTGCATTTGCTTAAATCATGCTATATAAATAAAATGGATTGGATTGAATGCTCCGGAGTTCACACAACAGGGAGTTGAAAAGCAAAAATGCTTGGCTAGAAAACAGAGTAGCAACTGAAATCGCCCAAAACGAAAGATGAGGACAAAAAAAGACAAAACTGTCATATTGTTTGAACAAAAAACAGTCGTAAAAGAAATGGTGTTTTCATAGCTCAATGTACATCCTGTTAGCCACTTGCTAATGTTTTTGTTGATTGTTTTGGTATTTGGTAATCTACATAAAACCTGGTAGTAATGAAATGAAAGAAGACATATTTCCACTTACTGTAGCAGAGGCAAACAGGCTTCTGTCTATAATTCGATTCTTTTCAGGTTTCCTATAAACTGGGACAAGGACAGTGGTCCAATTAAACTGCCTTATGTAACCTGGAAAATTCCTCCTCTTTGTTCAAAAGAAACAAACTTTTAGGTGTCAAAATGACGGCTCGTACAGGACTTAAAACAAAAAGAAAAATGACCTAATGTTTATTTGATGAACACTGGGAGCTGGAAGAAAAATCATCGCTCAAACATCAGCTGCTCTCACTTTGCTTTGTGATGTCTCCTGATGATTTTTACAGTCCAATCAACGTCCAAATAAAAAGAAAATTACACTTCACCAAGGTCTTACCGATATATTAGCAAAGATAGCACTTCTGAGCATATTTCATGTTACTGTTAATCTTGTCAACAAATATAATGAAGGTCAAAGTCAAGACTTTGAGGCACTTAGAGACCCAGACCTTTAAAGGCGAGCTGGGACTTTCCCTGCTTCTTCCACTGCTGGATGTTTACTGTTTGTCCTCCTTGTACAGTGGCGGGGGTCTGAGCTCAAGGCCCCTCATGTGGGAAAGATGGGAAACTCGCACTTTTTTCTTTTGAGAAGGGGGGAAATAACAACACGTGTCGCATTGTCCGAAACAATGGATGGTGTTAGGAAGAGCCGTGTGATAAACAAGCCTGCGAGTGGGCATTGAGTATCAATAAGAGGCGACCCACGGCGTTCAGCAGACTGGATTCATTGTCACGCCTCTCACTAACTCCCTGCTGTGATTATCAGCCACCTGAGTGTGAACTTTACAAGGTGATGGTTGCACATTGTTCAGATTTTTTTGTGAGTCCGTTACGTGGCCTCCATCTGGAAATGTGATAATGTGAGTAAAGCTCCCTTCACATCTGCTTTAAATCTGGGGATCCGTTAACGACACAGCTGCCATTTTATTTCAATTCAACATTATTCTCTAAGTGGTCTTTAGCTGTAATGACTCATGCGCTAAATGTAAAATGCTCCCCTCAGGTTAAATCTTATTAATCAGCATGTGCCTCTGCATGCAAACCCAGGCCGGTTTTACCTTTCTCCTTCTGCACGTCCTCCATTCTGCTGCTATGATGTCCCAGTTTCAACATAACCCTTATTCAAGTTTCTTTTAATTTAATTTAATTTAATAGAACCGTTTCCTGACTCCATGCGCTCAGCAGTGGATCATTATGCTCAAACGCACATCGGGAAAAGTATCAGGCTGTGTTTGTTTGGCTTGAGCTTGTGCCACCTTTTGCAGGTGTAATACTGTTTAGGGAGGAGAGCTGGAAACTATCTGTAAGGCTTCCAGTTTCTTTCTCTGAAGGTTCACAAATGTGTATTTTGCTTTTTCACTCTGCGCTACATAACGGACCTGCTTGTGCATCTAAAAACCAAAACTAGAATCTTCGGGTTAATGTTTCATGGCCTTTGTGAGGAAAATGATTTATCCAAATGTCTTGTTAATAAGTAGCATACATCACCTATGTATTTGTTTTGGGTGTCATGGTTGTATGAGCTCACTCCAACAGTTTGCTGACTGATAAAGTTGCTTCAGAAAACGCTCCCATAAGCACAAAAACACACCCTCTGTGTTGACTCACTGTGTAGTACCTCTGCTCGGTTTATATAAATCTGCTAACTTAGGGAGAGTCATGTAGAGTCAATACATTTTTAATACGATCCGACTGTGAATTTTTCTAATCCCTCTGTGATTTCTGTTAGAATATTTATGCAAAAAGTGAGAGTGCTGCAGGATTCAGTGAGGAATTTGTGCGAAACGTCTCATGTGTTGGTGATACGACAAGATCAACTAACGCTACCTTTTAAGGTTTGGCCCCGAGTTGAGATGCATATCTGCATTTCTCTTTGCAGGGCACCAGTCTGCATGTACAGGAGGGAATTATTCTGGGGTGTTCAAGATTCAGCTAGAAACCTTTGCTCACATTTTGTTGTTGGCTGCTTGTGCAGAGGTTGGTAGGTAAGAGGATGTTGGAAGGAAGCCACAAGAACACTTGAAAACAGCTTTTTCACACTAATGCTAAAAGATAAGCACAGGAACCAGGTCTATAATGCAGGATCTGCCCTAGTTTAAAAATATAAATTTGCTTACAGAGGAAAGAATGGAGACTATATGACCTTTCCTGTTATTTTAATGAAGTGTACTACTACTACTACAAAAGGTGTTAAAAGGGCTTTAAATGGGGCTTTAAACTCATTTATTTTGAAGAGTTGTGTACTCAGATAACCTCCCATTTCCTGACTTATACAGCAACATTCAAACTCAGATTATTTTGTTTTAATTAAAGCTCCTATAAGGAATTTTTTTATGCTAATAGAATCGACTTAAAATTTACATACATGCCTTTTTCATGATACCAAAAAGCAAAAAGGATATCAAAAGTCAGCCAGTTGCTACTTGGGGACAAAATAAGCAAAGATTGCTTTGTCCACAAGGGGGCACCAAGGTTTACACACACCAAAAGTTCCTCACAGGAGCTTTAACAGCGATGCTGTGTATTGTGGCTTGTTGAAAAGAGTGCTCAAAACTGCTGAATGATACTGGAAGAAACCTCACAGTGCAATTTTTGTTAGCTTATGTTAATCAGCAATTTTGTTGGAGAGAAAAAGCAACAATTAGAGAACTCGTAATCAATACATCTAAGTGGATACAAGGTAGAAAGCTAACTGACTACAGATGACATGAAAGTAAACACGCAACAAATTCTCATTTGAGTCCTTTCTCAAACATTCAACTATATATTATAAAAAAATGTATTGAACAGTGAGAAGCTGCCCTTGGTTAATCTCTTTCTATATTCTTTATAAATGAGACTGTCAAGATGTTTACATTTTTAAAAATTTGATTTATTACATTAGTCTGACTGAAACCGGACCTTTAAAATAGATAATAAATGCGGTCAAGGATTATTTTTCTCCTCCATGTATACGTCTCATTCAGACTTAAACTAGCCTGGGAGCTTTGCACATGCCTTACAGCTTACACATTGAGTTTTAACCTGCATTAATCCGTTTTAGGAAGCCAGGTTGTAAACAAAACCTTGACAGAAGAAGTAAAGATGATAAAAGATGAAGCTGCTGTGTTGAATGTATGAAAGATAAATAGCCATGAAGTCTTGGGTGTATTTATCGTCAAAGTATGCCTCTTGCTAACATGTTTGGCGATTGTTTTGGTATGTAACGTAATAATTCAACCACAGATGGCACAGTAGTCACAAGTATTCGGCTTATCTACTTGAACAACACGTGGTTTGTTGACTTCTGTTTGCCTGAATCCTTTGAAAGCACCAGAAGGAGTGAGTGTTCCCACCTTTAACCCATTTTTACACTCCATGTTTTGGCTTAGATCCGTGATAATTGCATAAAATGGGGGAAACCGCGAAGGCTTAAGGGTGGACCAAAGCGGTGAATGATTAAGACAATTGCACACCAAAACCTTCAAACCTCTTTTCACCATGATCCAGTTTTTCTCACCGAAACAAAGTACAATAGCCTGCGCTTGTCAGGAGGTTTGTCTGCTAAGCGGCTCTGTTGCATGTCAGAAAATGTTTAAACCAACTTCCTCACTAAGTGCAAGTTTGCATGCTTTGGCACCAGCAGCCACCCAGATTTTTTTTTTCGCTGTGTCCCACCTCCTTCACACTTATGGGAACGAGAACCTTCATCAACTCTGAACTGTGTGAGTGTGTAAGTGTGTATTTCTCTGTGTGTGAGTTGAGCAAACAGCTATCAGACAGGAGCCCAGACCCTCCACCTCCACCCCCGCCACCACCTCCACAGGCCTTTTCCTGCCTGCAGGGTGATTCCTGCCCCTGCGCTCCCTCCACTTCCTTCACACACATATCAGCCTCCAGCAGCAGTGCCTCTTCCTGAATCTGGCTCAAGTTCTCTGGACACTCTGGACATGCAACAACAGCTCATCCATCTCTCTCTTCTCTCTCTCTATAGCGCTTTAAACTCTGTCTTCAAACACAGCCTGGCTCACTTTATCATTTTAATGTATCATCTCACATCATTTCCCCAGGTAACACCACATTGAATCGTACTTCCGGGACCTTCGTGACTTCAGTCTCGAGGCGCATTCGCACAAAATCTCTGCTCTTTGCATTTTTCTGCCTTTCAGCACTGCACTCCCAGGGTGTTATTCAACTTCCTTCAAAAACGCCTGTAATATTCCACAGACATGTTGTACCACTCCCTTTGCACAATTTCCTTGATATCCACGTTCTGATGGGAGAGATATTCTATTTCTGTAATTAGGTTTAGCGGCACCAAATTACATGGTAATAGTGATGGAAAACACAGACTCTCATTTGCAGCAGTTCCCGCAAAAAACCCATGAAGCTATCTTTGGCGTGTTTTTGTGCCAATATTTCCTTTTGTTTACTTGACCATTTGGCAACTTTTAAAATAACGTTTATTTTTGACTCAGTTTTTACTCTGATATTACAAAAACTTTCCAGCGGAGTGATAACTAATGACCGTTGACAAGAAGTGGATGTAGCCTCTGAAATTTAAGATGATGCCAATACAAAAGCCCTCATAAAGTTGCTTTATTTATTTGGCCAGCAATGGGAGACGCCACTGGTTGCAAAAAGAGGTCTACTTTTATGAAACCAGATAGGACAATAACCCTTCTCTCTTGATCCATTACCTCAGTAAACTTTCTCTATGACTTTAGAGTCACGAGTAAGTTGTAAAACTTGTTCAACAACTTACAATGATTATAATGTAAAATATAATCCTAATTAAGGTCCAATACTGTATATGGAAAAGTCATTCACATATAAACTACGACAAGAAGTTGGGTCGTGGTACCACCTGTTTTCATCCTCTTATATTTCTGTTTATCAATCGTAACCAATGAAGTTGGCCCCTTCTAGTCATTTGAAAGACAGCTACTCTCTAACACTTCAACAGGGTCTTCACCGGAGGCCTTCCTCTTATACCCTTCATAATAGAGGAGTAGAAGTATATTTACAATGCCTCGTCCAAGTATGGTAACATCAACATTAGGGGTTTAAGCTTCAATACAACTGCTATTGCACCTCCACCACTTTTTTTATCCTTACAAATTCATTTACCATTTGCGTGTTTATTTCAAAGAAACTGCTGATGAACTACTTGAGATTATGGCTTTATAGACTATAAAACATGGACGAAGGCCATGAAGTCTTGACCCATCAGTCAAGTCAGCTGTGCCATAGATAATGTGAAACTAGTCATTTTATATCTTCCAAAAACAGTTATTGAAAATTGACCTTTTTTTGAATGGGTGTGTATGTGGCTTCCATCACTTTTGGGGCCAGCCTCAAGTGGACACTAGAGGAACTGCAGTTTTTAGCACTTATGCATTGGCTTCACTCTCAAGACTAGAGGTTGCTACTTGAAGGTATAACCACCAGTGTTGTGGTTGAAGGAGTGACCACACTTACTGTTGTCTATTCCAAATTTTAGGCAGTTGTCATAGTAACAGACTAGCATTAACATTGTATGTGGATGAATGCTAACGCTAGCTGTGATTTTATTTTAGTTAATACGCAGTTTAATGTTTACTTGAAACAACCACAATTTGTCAGATTATTGAGGTTTCTATGTTAATATCTTGAACACGACGATAAGACATGGTAACAATATAATCTGAGTTTCTCTTCCTGTCTGTAACATCTTAAGAAAACTTTCTGCTACTATAAAAAATAAATAACTTGGACAGCTAAAATACCAAAATTCAATACTGAGTCCTCAAAAAAAAAGACAATACTTTGGCTCCATCCACCTTTTTCACACGGTCTCTAGCTGTTAACTGGACTGAAACCAAACTTTGATCAAAAAAGAGCCAGATAAAATGACTGACCATCTGATATCATGTTTTCCCACCTGATCCTGCTCTGAAGGGAACCTTAGTCAGCCCCCCTTTTTTTGTCAACCTGCACAAGAGGTCGACCACATGTTGTTTTGATTAGGACTTCCTCAGTCTGATCCAGAGTCTTTCCATAACACCCATAATGAGGTGTGTGTGTCTGAGTGTGTGTACAGTACATCTACCTGTGCAAGGTCAGTGATGTGTACAACATCGACTTCCATCAACATCCCCTGACTACATGTTGAGTTTGTTTGGTTTGTGACAAGAGGGTCACTCTGCTCTGTATCTGCTGATGGACCCAGATCACCCCGTCCTCATGTCCAGTGCCCCAGCCTCACCCCAGGAGGCAGATTGGGAGACTGAGGTCTGTGGGGGGTCACTGTGCCTCAACTCAGGGCTGTGTTTTTGATTTATTTTTCCAGTGTGGGGCTGATGAATGGACAGGAAAAGACAGTTTTGGAACATGTTGCTTCATACCTGTTAAAATTTCTGAGTAGTACACGTGCCAAGGTAAGGGTAGGACTTTGCTAAGCACACATCCAAAACCTGTGTACTTCTATTCATTGAAATTGGTGCCTTCAAGAGACAAAACTTCTCTAAAGCTCTAAATTAGCCTTAAATCACAGTAACAGTGGAAGTTTCTTGAAGTTTGAGACTAGGTTGAGATCATTTTAGCCCCAAATGTGCCGAAAATAGTCAGGTATGGGTCTGATACCAGCAGGCATTTAGGTGGTTTGCAGCCAAGTGCGAAGTTCCTTGGAAGAGGATCAGCACCTTTAAAAAAAAGACATATTGTGTTGATCTGTACTGTAACACAGTCTGAATGACAATGTCACTGTTTGATATCCTTGCCTTTTATTACTCATCTTATCCTAGCTTTCGCACTTTGTTGATTCAGTTTGTCTCAGGAAACTGTTTGTAATTGTCCCTTTGGATGTGAAGGACAGTCGAAGCTATTTTCTCTTCCAAAACATGAAGGTACCGGAAAACTGTGAGCAGTTTTTATGAATGTAAGGACATCAGTCACCACAGAGCTGTTTGTGCCACTTCACTCATTACTCTCTCATACAAAGACCAGTGCAAACTGGGTATGCTTGTCAGTTATCACTGAAATCTGGGAATTTTTCATCTTTAAAGACCTACCATTAAGCAGTAAGTTACATTATAAGTGCAGGTAGCAATAGGTAATGTATGCTTATGTGGTTAATAGGGGAGTTATCGTGGACACTATCAATAGTCTCAGACATTTGGGTTGTTTTTAGACTTAACAGCTGTGTAAAAAGTAACACCCACAAGCTGTGTCAGCAAAAAAGCAGCCAAAACAAAGCGTGAAGCTGCTAATCATGCAAAGTTATTCTATGGATGTCTTAGGCTGACCTAATGAAAGGTAAAAATTGGTTACAACAGGTTTCCTTTCAGTCAGAGGCCTCTGATCAGAGCGCAGGAATTCAAGTCTCTCAGGGTTTTGTTCATTAATTAGGGTAAAATGGATAATAACATTTGTAGACATGTCACTGTGGTTTTACCAGTGGATGTAGAGTCTCAGCCTCACTGATGGTCATGATGTTTGGGTGGTGAACAAAAGAATGAGATCACTGATTCAGGACTGGATTACAAAGTCTTAGAGATGGGGTCAGGGGCTTAGACTCAGGTCAGGGAGCACTGGGTACAGCTGCTACTCTCTTGCAGCAGAAAGAGCCAGTTAAGGTGGTTCAGGCATTTGATAAGGATGCCTTCCAGATGCAACCATTGGGGGGTTTTCTGGACACAGAACTCAAAGGAGATCCCTGGGTAGACCTAGATTATGTGTTCAGTCTAGTATGGGGACACCTCAGGATTCCCAGAGTGGGTTAGAAAATGGGATGATTTGAGCAGCTTAATAAAAATGCTGCCTCACTGCCTGACTCCAAATAAGCAGCAGAAGCAACAGATAATGAGAGCCTAATGTAGAATCTAATTTATCTTATTAAAAACTTAATTTTTAGACTTCTTTCTCTTAGCTCTCTGCTTTGTTTATGCAAACACAATTTACTGCCTTAAAGGGGTCACTTCTGCTGCACAAATCATCACATTGCATTGTGAAAATATCGATACAGGTACATCTGAGTTTAAATAACCACAAAAAAGCTCAAAATATTTACACATTTTCAAGGTCATATAGTCCAACACTTTCAGGTTTAAATTTGTCCATCAGCAGACTGTGAAGTAAACACATAAATGTCACAGATTGATCTACTGGCCTTTTGAGCAGCAGCAGCAGCAGTATTTTAGTCAGGACAGGTAGGTACACTGTAGTCATTTTCTCAGCCTCATTACTCATGCCTGTGACCAGCCAAGGTGTGTGGTCCTTCTGTCCAGTTAGCAGGACGATCGTCATGGGAGTCGTTAACATTAAAGATGTCTTCACACATTCAATGCTGTTGAATATGAGAGCAGATGAACAGCAGGACACACACCATGGATTTCGAGTATAAACCAGTCGTGTTTCAGCCATTATTAAGGTTCCTTTTGTTTAATTATTGTGTGTAAATATCGACAGCTACAGACCTTTCCTTCAACTGTGCTTTAACCAAAGTTATGTCCATTATGAAGTCTACCCGAGACTCAAAGTTTGAAACCTGCAGTCGAGATTTGAGTTGTTTTTTTAGGAGCCAGAAGTTAATTTATTTGGAAAACCATCATGTATGTCACTTACAAAGAGTCTAATTTTGAAGTAACTGGGCATGATTGTTGTTTTTCTCATCTAAAAGAAACTAAGACTTGGAATAAACTCTCTTACCTAAGGCTGATTCTGACCTCATGTCACCATTGCCAATGTAGTCTAATGCGATCTCTTGTCCATCATTACATTTCCTTTATCGTATCATGTATGCTCGGCTGCAGAGAGCTTATTCAGCATGTAGAAGTCAGCGTTTCCTAGCACCGAGGAAATGATCGTCTGAAAATGCTGGCTAACTAACAATAACATCATATCATCACTCTGGCTCACATACGTCTCTTCATCCTGATTCTCCTCACATGCCCCTCTTGCAGCTAACCACACTCATTTGTCTCTTAAAGTATCCCCACCCCTGAATATGTACAACTCTAAAGTTACCCTTAAGTCATTCTGCAAAGAATCCAAGTTTCTCCAATATGTGAGGCCCACTGTGTTTGTCAGGTGTGAATAAAGAGACAAAGAAAGCCCCCTCCTCTGCAGTCAGACTGATTCTGTGGATTTAAGTCAACTGTCAGATCATTTCCCGTCACTCCATGTGTCCATCCAGCTGCTGGTGGCAAGTTTCCTTCAAGGTTACCTCAATGGCAGTTCCTCTCTGTGAGAAAGTATCCAGTGGAAAGTGACAGGAAGTAAGGAAGACAAAGGTCTCGTTTGTGTTGAAGTGAAAACACGCCTCACTTTGTGTCATTCGTGTCCTGGATTATTTCATCTTCATTAAAATACATTTATACAGGACTGGGCTCATGTAGTTGGAAACATTAGTTCAAGTCCATAAAAATATTTACCAATGCAGCGATCGGTGGTTGATTAGTAATGCCTGTGTAGGACTTTAGGGTTCCTCATTGTCTACTGCTGTTCTGTTCAACCCAACGCTGACATTTCCACATCAGAGTGACATTCTTCACTTTCAACACCGACTGCGGTTAGCTGACACATGCCTTTAATCACTCCCTCTTTTCACTGCACTTCATTGTCATGTGACAGAGAGCTAACTAGCATGAACTCAGAAGAGCGGGAAGAAAGGCAGTCTAGAGTAACGGAAAATATAACTCCTGATGGTGATGTGGAAACTGTGGACGCACCAGCAGCAAAGAAGGCTCGCAGTTTCTGAAAAGAGCGGCTGTGAGACTTTATATGACACCGCTGTGAAAGTCTGTAGGAAACTAAAGGCAGGTAAAACTGCATTTGAGTCCAGTTTCTCAAAAGTCCTGAGAGGAACTTAAGGCTCCTAACAGTTTCGGAGACCCCTGAAGAGAAAGGGGTACTGCCTCTATTTACTGTTTTTGTCATGTATGAAGTGTTGTTCCCAACTTTACAAAGCCTGAATCGGCTGCACGTAGTTCATTGTTTTTGTTGATAAGTATTTAGAAACATGATCAGGTATGAAAAATAACCATGGCAACTATCAGCCTTTGTTCTAATGGTCTTATTTGCTGTTGTAGATCATAAAAAGGCATCTATATAAAACAAAGTTCTTGTCGCTGTTTTATGACCGGATAAAATCTCTTCAGAGGAGCTTTAAATGTTTGGGATTTACTGCTTCTTAAGACTGCTGTTTGGACAAAATAACAGTTTCAAAGGCGTATCTGATGGTCCTTGAAAACTTTGATTCCTCACAAATTTTGATGCTGTGTACGCCTGAGGATTGTTCCTCTGATCGACAGATTATTGTCCAATAAAAATAACCCAAATTTCAGCCCAACAGTAAAAGTAAGTATGGGTTATAAAGACGGACTGTAAAGTTGTGTTTCTGGGGAGAACAGTCTTGAAACGTGACCCCACAATTTGCCAACCTGCCAGTTTGTCACTGTAATGTTTTATTAATGTCTTTGCTTGAGAAAACAGACCACAATGAAATAATACCGGAGTTATCAAAGTCCATGAAAGCATTTTATCTTTAAGGGATATCCGACTTTGTAGAACTGGGCCCTTTAATTCGACTACTAACACCCACGCTCACGCGCTATCTGCTAATCTGTGTTTCTGTATTTCAACACCTCATACACTCTCTATCCTCAAGCACTTTGCCCACAAACACAAACACTGGTGTTATTCAGTACACATGATCACTCTCCATTCTTGGGAAGGTTGTCTTTATCAGGATTCAGGGGGTAGATTGGGTTGGAGTTTTGTAACACGTCTTAGAGGGGTAATTTAGGGGTCTTAAGAGGTGTGAGTGACACCCTTGCCTAAGCTCCCAGGGCCCAGAAGGATCAGTGCGTGTGGAGCCGGGCCAGCTCGCCACACAATGAGAGGAAATGGGAATTAAATACAAACTTTCTCACAAAGTCTTAGAGACCTCCCGCCTCTTCGCCGGTCTCACTTCCAGACACCCCCAGTTTGGCCATCACGACAACCACAACAAAATGTCAGAAACAAGTAAAACATGCCCGGGAGTGTGCTGCTGTAAATTCACTGTTTGACACAGCGCTGGTTGTATTTCCACGCAGTCTGTCAGCCCACAACAATGACTCTCCCAACCGGAGTTATGCTGAAGATCGGCAACGTAAACTGTTACAAAGGTACGATAAACAGTTATGGTCAGTATGACGGGACGTTACACAGACGGCTGATTGCATAAACTCACTGTCACGAAAAAAACATGAAAGTGTGGAGCTCAAGTGAAGAAATTTTAGCTGTTCATCCATCAACATTTGTAAGGTTTTTTTAGAGTGCTGTGAGAAGTTTTCAACAGAGTTTGAAATCATGTCACTCATGTTGAAAGACAGCAGGATCAGATTTTTATTCCAAAGAGACAATAAGAAATACTGCTCGGCTACAGGGGGTGCCAACATTTCAGCAACCTGAACGTTGCCAACCAGAGCTTTAAGTTAGTCTTAATAGGACCTCTCCTCTTTTTTTCCCATGAAGCCATAAGGGTTTTTGAGTCCAAAACATTCACTATTTAAGAGGTACAATAAGTTCCCATTTAAATTTGAAACACTATGCACTTCAGCCATTTAGCCTTTTTAGGAATTTCCCCCTCATGGGACTATTAAAGGAAAATCTTATCTTATCTTAAACAGACATTATATGGAGCAATGGCTGATGTTTATGGTTTCATTTATGATCTATTTTCAGCAGCTGGAGTTTCGTGCGCTGTAAGTATTTTTTTTTTTTTTTGCAGCAGGTTTTGAGCTTCGGCAGAGCGAGTTCATCTCTGGCCACTACGAGCTAATGCCTCAAAGCTGATCCTGATTGCAAAGCATCATCTGATTCTGAAAAACATGATTTAAACATTATATAAAAGGGCTACAAAACACCTGTTATCAGATCAGTCAGTCAAATGCCAATCCAATAATAGGTAGGCATGCTCACACAGTCTTGAGACAGTGTTTAAACAGAGAAATGCATTTTTTTTAAACCAGGTGTCCTGATCATTTCAGTGGTTTATTTGACTCTGGATATTTTGGATGCTCAGTGAAACCCTCTACCTTTAACACCAAAAATCAGGGTTGATATGAGAATAAATAAACCTGGAAAAGTCCTGAGATTTAAAAAATAGCAATTCCCAAACTTGGAGAGGTTTTAGAAAAATAAATGAACTTTTTTGTTCATTGAAAAGTCATAAAAATTGGCTGCAAAAATACTTCTGTTACTGAGTATATGCAAATATTGTACTGATTTGTCAATGCTACTTGAATAATTGTCTGTTTGGCACAAATCCACATGGACTCTCATAAAATCTGGTGAAGATATACTGTGGTAAATTGTGACATGAAATTTTAGTCCCATTTTTCTAGTTTACACAGACATTTCTGAGGATGTATGGTCATAAAAATTTGCCTCAAACATATGACACTTTTTTTTGCATGAATGTCTTTACACTTTGATAAATGGAGCCATGATCGCAGGCTGTTCCAGGCATCTCAAGCTGCCTTTACTCCTCACAATCACTTTTCAAACAGATCCTCTTAACTTTGCATTTTGTTTCAGCTGCAGGAATCCTCATAATTTCATGGGTGTTATCCTCATATTTTCAGCCTCACCACCTCCTCAGTATCCTCCAGGCTGCAGCTCAGGGGGTATAAAGATACTCATTCCCTTTCTCCTGCAAGAAGCATCTTAAACTATTCCAAAAAGTTAGTTGTCTGACTGAACTGAACAAGGCCTGCGAAAGCTCATCTTTTCTTTAATGCTCCTTTTTCCTTTCTTTATTTTTTCCATGCACTTTTAAGATTGTTCAAGATTTGCATTGTTTGATGCACTGCCTAGGGAAGTACTATTGTGCCTCTTGAACTAGGCCAGGAGACACGCTGAGTCTTATCTGTGTCTGGTAGTGTCATAAAGTGAACTGCCGCCTCTTTAACAACAAACAGAGTTCATAATTACTACAGAGCAACAAAGACTTTGTGATACAATGGTTAATGTCTGAGGAGTACAGAGTGGTCTCCACCCTAACAGAATGGTTTCCGTCATATAAACACAGCATTTTAAGATACAATGCATATGTATACCTACAGCCCGCCCATTGCAAAGCACCATTACATTGTCACACACATATGTTGTGCACAAAAACTCACACTCTCACTAAAGTGTCCCCCCTAGTTTGAGGCTGCTGACAGCCTTAATGCTGCCTGAGGGTGATGCATCAGTGTTGACCCAGCCTTCAGTCTTTTCCCTTTTGGCTTCCTAAAGAGGCTCCACCAAGCTGTGTGTCTGCAGCACGCAACACCTCTGCCTCTTCTCTCTCTCTGCACTTAATGAGTTTAGCAGCACTTTGTTTGTTGCATAATCTTTAATGCACACTTCTTGCGCTGTATTGCAGAAAATGTGCAGTTTGCATCTGTTCTGGAGAGTTCGGTATGATTGTTCACTCTTCAGAGTCGATTCCTGTCTGTGGATGTTTTTGAAGTGTGGGCAGAGGAAACGTGAGGGTCTTTAAAAAGAAGTTGTTCTGGCTTTTGAGCTTCACAGGTCACACCAACAGGTCAAAGGGAGACAATACAGATCTGAGTCAAACCTCGGCGCCAACACTCTTTGTTTGCCAAGAGCCAAAATGGAAGCACAGTGATTCCTAGACCAAACAATCCCAACCTGCGTAAGCCCAAGTCAGGTTTCTTCTGTTGCTGTTTTCTGATCTACCTCAACCAAAAGAACCAGGACGACTTCTGCCTCTTCTTAAGATTATTTTAAGTTTGTCATCCATGCACTTTTTGACACTTTTCCTGGTAGGATTTTCACATTTTCACACAGGACAAACCTTATCAAGAAATATAAAGTTTTATTCAGCTTTTCTTCTTTGAAAGTCCTGCATACAACCTGATATTCTGCCCACTCAAGAGAGCCACATGAGCCCCCGAAATCGAAAACAGGAAATCTCAAACAATGTGAAGTTGAGTCAACTTCAAGCTGATTGTCTGAAGCTGCGAGGAAACGTAAAGAAAACATCGGATCAGCTCGACAGTTTCTGCAGGGTAAATACGAAAAGGCGTGTGCAGTTGTTTAAAAGTGAACCAGTGCGGCACTCAAAGATTCAGTGCAGAATAGACACAACAAGCATATTGTTCATCATTTCCTGAGGCTGACTGATTTGAACAGAGAGAGAAAATAAGAGACTGAGCATAAAAGCTGCAGGGATTGTAACCGACTCATTGAAGTGGGAGAACAAAGCTGTTGCATTTGGCAAATCATGATACCAGCTGCTACTGCTGTAACTGTGCTCTACTGTATCTCTGCAGAGACAGTAGTGGAAATGATAAAATGCAGTGTCAGCATTTTGGGGATACATTCTGTGTGACAGCTGTGTCCACACAAATGAGTATAAAGTACGTCTCTATTTAAAGTAAGAGTGTAGATTTAGCTTAAAGTGTTCTCAGTGGTCTTTAAATTGTGATTATGAAGCTTTAAGCCAAAATCATGTTTCCTGTGTCATTTTCAAGGACTTTTCTTCTGCAGAGCTCCAGTAGCTCTTTAGCAATTTGCCTGAAATGTCCTGTAGCATCAGAAAAATGCCATACGAACATGTACACAAAAAAAGAAAAGATTTCTATCAGAGTGGTTTATCAGAGTGGGTCTATAAAGAAATAAATCTCTTCTCTTCTTAAATGTGTTTATTTGAACATGTATGCAACAAACTTTATTGACAGATATGATAAGTGTCTAAGAATCATTACTCTTTGAAATGTAAGCTGAAAAAAATGTGAGTGGTTTATCATTTAGGTGATTGTTAAGAGCCAGTGGGGAGACTGGGGGTCGTTGTAGTCACCCTAAAATCTGATTGGCCAAACCCTGACTTGTTATTTCCTCTGACTAGGCAGTACATATATATATATTACAATAATAGTTTGGTTTAAAAAGCTGTTAGCCGCTTCTTTCTTTAATCTGGGAGTCATCCTGAACTCCACCCTGTCTTCTCAGTCGCACATTAAATCCATCACCAAACTGCTTTGCACCGCCCCAGGAAAGTATCAAGACTCTGCCCTTACTCCCAGAACACTAACTGAATTTACATGGACCAGAGTGGCCAAATGTAATGACACATTAGAGCTGGGAGATAAACCGAAAACTTACTGATACCAAAATTTATGACAATAACTGACGTCATTTTGCCAATATCGGTATATTAGGTGTCAAAAAGATAAATAAATAAAAGTTGGTTTTGGATGTGTGTCGGTAGACTATGGTCTCATGTCCCTTTAAGATGCTGTCCGACGTCAGAGACGTGACTCCACCCCATCTAGTAAGGATATGGAGGACGGTTCAAAAGTCGTAGCGGCTGAAGTAGACAACGTTAATGTGGGAGAGGTTGAGCAGCTTGTGGAGTAGCTATCATCCATTTATCATCACTGAGGTGAACTGCTCATATCGCCCAGCCCTATGATACATGCTCAGTGTCTGACGGTTATCAAGCTACAAAGTCAAACTGGACGCCGGTTTGTAGAAACATCCAAAAAGATCGACATGTCTTATGAGATACTTCAGCACATAACAGGAAAAAAAAACAGAGATAAACACATTAAAGTTTTCTCCTGCTGGATCAGGCTCGGTCACTTCACCTCACAACCTAATGTGAACCATTTGATTTAATTTACAGGTGTATATAAACACCAGAACTGATTGAATCACATGCCATGTAAACACCTTTAATCAGAATGGAGTAAACACAGCTGCTGATCCACTCCTTCATTAGCTCTCATTTGGACTTCTTCTGTCTGGTGGACTCAGTGAACCCTTCAACAGGCTGCAACACATACAAAACTCAGCTACTGTGGTTCTGACCTGCACAGATTTCCTGGCAGCACATCCTCTCCACCTTTGGTTGCTCCTGATCAAATGCCACATTGACCACAAAACCCATCTCCTCACCTGTAAATCTCTCCAGTATCTGGCCCTCTAGTCGCTGACAAACACTTGACTATGGAGGCTACACCTGGCTACCCTACAAGAGTCAGTGCCCCAGTTTGGCCACCCCAGTGAAATATATTTATATATATTTTTTCCTCTGGTCATACCCTCTTATTTTTGGCCATCCCTTAAGAAAGGTAACATGTTATTGGAAAACAGACTTGGATGGACTGGATGAAAGATAAGCCTTCAACTGTCACAGTACGGTAAAAGGAGATTTTCAGGATCCTCACTCTTGGAAGAAAAGTGAAAATTTGTGAAAGGTAATGGGGTATTTTACTAAAATGTGGTTCTTTTTGCTTGTTTATTCACTTAGAGTTGACTCAGCTTGAGTCAAGCAGGACTCAGTGGAGGATGTGGTGGAGAGATCTACACTGGTGAAGGTGGAGACTAAGTTCTTCTTAGTCTTATTCTTAAAAGGACTGTGCTTTGATTGGTATCTGGGTGAACAGGATGGACTATAGTGATGCCAAAATAAAGGGGGGCAGGTGTATTCTTGATTTCTGCTTTACACTTCTGAGTAGCAAGACTCAATTAGCTATAACTCTGTCCATAAAACTCTTGAAAAACACTTATAAAAACATGCTTCTATTAAGCTTATTTCTGTGAGAGCCATCTTCTTTTCTATATTGTTGACACTGCAAAACCCCCAAAGATATCATAGAAAAAGTTGTATTCACACAGTCTGAGTGATTGGCACCTTACTGGACCAAACGGTGCCAAAGTTTAAACTCATTAATACATTAATCGAATGAGGAGGTCCGGAGCGCCAGCAGTCCTCCGCTGTCTGATGACGCTCTTCCTTTCCCACCCAGAGAAAGCTCAGCCTCACCGCAAGTCCAACTTTGTGGTCAGTGCGACGGATACAAGCTCTCCGAGTCTGACGGGACCGCTGTGGTTTTTTCCCCCCTGAATGAAGAGATTTCTCTCCTGAAGCGGAGCTCTGGAAGGTTCGCCAAAGTTATGCGTAAAAAAGCGCAGCGCTCGTCGTGACGCAGCGTCACCGTTTTTGGATGTACAACTCATCTGAACCGAATCCTGTTTTATAGCGACAAGTTGGTCCCAATGAGGATTATAAAAACCATGAGGATCTTGTGGGTGTTTGTGTTGTGCTTCCTTGATTTATCAGGTAAGAAGAAACTGATTTAAAGATTTGTGTTTGAGTAAACGGAGCAAAAATGTCCAAGGGGGCTTTCACTTAAGAAATACTGTCCCCATAAAGAAGATAAGTTTTCCACCGTTGTCAACACTTTTTCATTTCATGTTTTTCTTCTTTTTGTCCTTTATTTTTTTATGATAGTTCAAAGTCTTATAAAGTCTTAACCTCCCTCTGAGTAAAGAGTGTAGATTTCTGAATCCTTGGGGAGAAAAGGAGCTCATCCATGTTTCCTGCCATTGTTCTGTGGTTCTGAGGCTTAAATTCCAGCAAGAAGGAATCCTGCACAAACAACACAGGGTTTGGCAAGTTTATTAAAATAACTACATTCCTCAAATGTTTCCTTCAACCAAAACTTTGTTGAAAATAGGGGAACTGGTATCTCCAGTGTTCAAATCTGTATCTCAGGTGTGAGTGTGGAGGGTGTTTTAACCCTGAAAGTTACAATATTGATTATAACTTTACATTTAAGAAGTACCCAAACGGGTACTTTTAGGCTACTTATAATGTTCCTGCTCTAAATTAAACATAATTTGGGGTGTTTACATGATTGTCCAGACAATTTTATTGAAGTTATTACAGGTTTGTGGAAAAGACCAAAGGCATTTTGTGCAGTTTTGTCCAGCAGACATTTTTTTGACATGAGACTGTGCTCAACTGCTATCTTCTACTGTTAGAAGTGGAATATAACTCTTATGTGTGTGAATTAAAACATGAAACCTGAGGAAAATATTCAGTAAAAGATAAACTAAGTAGGACCGAGGATGAGTAAGAAGAATTGGACATGACAGAGATGACAAAATTAAGAACTCTGGGTGGTTGTGGCTCTGTAGTAGAGTTAGTCATGTCCCAGTTTGAAGGTTTGTGGTGTAATCCCCGGTCCCGCGGTACATTTGCACAAGTTTTTGAACCCCAAATTTCTCCCAAGGACAATAAAACTGGTGTGTGGACAGGATTGGTCAATAGTGATGAGTGTTATACAACAGCCTCTGCCACCAGTGTGTGAATGTGAGATGAATTGGTGAATGTGGCATGTAATGTAAAAGCATGAGTAGTGGAAGTGTTGAGATCAGTCCATTTACTTTATGCACTTCTCGAGTATTGCAGCAATTGGCACACCTGCATTAACACATCTGCAAAGGTTTTGTGGTCTTTTAAAGCTAAATCCACTTTTAGCACACAAATGACTTACAAACTTCATATCACTCACTTTGTCCAAACTTTCTTGCTAGAATTGAAAAAATTCTTAAATTTGGAGGCAACATACCTTAAAGAACATGATCATTTAACATTTAACTTAAGTTTTAAACAACCAAAATATGTTTAGGACGAAGCTCATGATTCATTTAGTAGGTAAAACAGACAGTTACAGTTAATTCTATCATCGTTGTTTGTCAGCAACAGCCTGGTTTCTTTCTCTGGCTAGTGGAAAAAAATGTGCTGTCTCCATCAAATTACTTCTATGTGCAAAAAAACTAAAAGTTTAAAGCTCCTATGGGTAGTTCTACATGTTTATAAAATAGGCTGATATTCATTCAGTTATCTTTTTATGACATCCAAAGGCATGTAAGACCATCAGCTACAAGATTGGGGATTTTTGTTTTGTACGTTTTAATGTCTGAAACTGGTGCCAGGGGGTAGGTGTCATTAGTATTCAGAATTAATGATGTGTGTGACAGTAAAAAGTAAGCAGGATATGATATGTATGTGAAAAATTGCAGCTTAAGCTTGTAAATGACGAGTTAAGTAAAGATGGTTTTGTCCATAGGGGGCGCCAAAATTGTAAGAAGCTTAAAAGTCCTCACAGGAGCTTTAAAGCATGTTATAAAACAATGAAATAAATATAGATGACTCTTTACAACTTACAAGAGCAAATTAAACCAACAGTTTAAAGACTTTGTATATATTTATTTGTAATGTCTTTAAGCATGGTGGGGGGTAGGTGTCAGATACACTGCGCACAACTGAAACCGAAATCAGGTTGAGTTTCTTTGTTACCAAAAACTACTTATCGCACAATATCACCAAAACAGTTACCGCTTTGTCGACACTAAACAACAAGCCCTCACAGGAGCTTTAAAATTCTAAGTCAAGCTCACTGTGACTATTTAACCTTGCCTGTTTACCAGAAATCAGATTGTTTAAAACTTCACATCCTCATCCCACAGACGCTGTGATCGACCTGACCATGATCTCCACAGCCGAGTTCACAAACGTCCATCACTTCTCCATCACTTGTATCAACGGAGAGCGTAGCCCAGCCCAGGTGGAGCTGGAAATCAAAAAAGACGACAAGATCCTCGTTTTCCCCAAGAAACCATCCTTCAAAGTGCACAAACCGAGGAATAAAGAGGCCGTGGCTCGAGACTTCAGAGATCTGGATCATATCGGTATCTTCTACTGTAAATCCACTATGGAGGCTTCCCGGCCAGAGACGGTCACCATGATCAACAACATTGGCAGAGGTGTGTCAAGCTTTGAGTATGAGTTACCGTATTCTTTAAACTTCAGCTAACTTGGAAAAAGAAAAAAAACAACTCTGTACTTTATTACAGCTAATTTTCTCCCAACCCACCTCACAATGACTGCGAACAAAAACGAGTCGGTTCACCTCAGCATGAAGCTCCTCAGCTCCCAAAAGAGAGACGTGACGTGGAAGTTTAACGGTAAGACAGCAAACACGACTTTTATTGAATTTCATCTACTTATAGCAACAATACAGACCGTTCACATAGTGTATTAAACAAATAACAGCTATTTCGCCACATGTGGAGCCATGCCATTCATGTTTTTCTGCCTTTTATAGGAAACTACAACTACATGACTCACTGGAACGATATAATGAACCGCACTGCTGTTCTGACAGTGGACCATTTGGAGTTAAGATATGAGGGCATCTACAGTGCCAGCTACGTGGGGGACAGCCCCCTGCATGGTGCCTGGATGAGGCTCATTGTTAGAGGTTTGTTAGAGACTGACTTTCACAATCTTAGAAACAGTGACACACAAGAATCTTGCTTACACAGAGACTGCATACTTGGTGTGTCGTTATTGTAATGGTTATTGTACCTATCAGTGTATGTGTCACTTACTCCTTGCAGACTGTCCCGCTAAAAAATGGGGTCCTTCCTGCGACAGAGACTGTCCTGAGTGTCTAAATGGTGGAGTGTGTCATGATGCTGATGGAGACTGTGTCTGCCCTCCAGGATTCATGGGAACGCGGTGTGAGACAGGTTTGTGCTCACTTCAGTGTTCTCAAAATGATAGTGTACAAGGTTGTGTGTTTGCATAAGTGAGAGAAGAGAGACAAAGATGGTATATCACCGATGAGTGTCCAAATAGGAGGGTAACCAGGGGAACGGTGCTGCTTACAGGTCCTGCAACAGGATGCTAGGTGAGCTAGCTAGGGGAGAAGCAGGAGGGGTTCATACAGTGTTGCCAACTCCTCAGTCAGGAAAGTCGCTAGTGGCTGTCATAAAAATCACTAGAAGTCGCTAGATGACGTCAATGCCTAATTTGCATAGTTTCTCAGTCAAAGGCTTGGCGCTTTTATGAAAATAAGTCGCTAGGGGAGTCAGAAAAGTTACTAAATCTAGTGACAAAGTTGCTAGCTTGGCAACACTGTGTTCATATATGAAGCTGGCAAACGCCAAATAAGCAACAACACTTTAACATGAGCTTAGCGGATTCACATGCTGTCAACATTAGCTGGTTAACGTCACTGTTAGCCTGCTAATCAAACTTTGGCCTCAACTGTCGCCTACTTAGTGCAAGATAACAACACTAGCAGCAGGGAAACATAAAAGATGGCAAAGTTTATCCCTATCTAATAGTACCAGGTAGATCCAAATGCATTGGTAGTTTGGCTCATGTACAGCGCATGTAAAAAAACAACTGTCATGCAAAAGTACAGAAAACTGTTTAATCCCTGTCTTTGTTGACAGCTAGTGGTGTCTGGTGGTCAAATTTCAGTTTTGAGACTTTACTAATACTCCAAAACCACATTTTGAGAACCCTATCATGCCCCTTATTGTGTGGTAGTTGTTCACATTTATCTTAAATTTTACGTCATTTAAAAACTGTTGTTCAGGACTGTGTGCAACATGCTTACTCGCGCTTCCTACCTACTCAGCTACCGTAATAAGTTCTAGTCTACATACACGATTTTTTTTCTCAGTCATGAAACGCTTAAATCAGGGACAGATTTAGCCTGAGACAGGTCAACAAAATCGGGACTGTCCCTGGAAAACAAGGACGTCTGGTCACCTTACCCCAAAGGTCGCCACTAGGCCAGCCAGCATCTCAGCATGAGGTGTTTTAAAAAACGATCAATGATGTTGGTGAAATGAAATGTATGGTCCTTTTATCCAGATTTCCTTTCTAAATACTGCACTGACAAAACTTTGCTCATTTTGTAAGTTGTATATTCAGATGTGAAGGTTTGGTTGGTTTTAAGACTGCAAGACTTCATAATCTAACAACATCGGCACCTCAGTTATACTGTTCTCTGTGTTGTTGTCACGGAGGGTTGAGGCGTGTTACACTAAAACCCAAGGAATTTAAAAAATAAACACATTTGTGAATTTGTCTTTCTCTTACTTTCTTGCAGCCTGCAGGGAAGGAATGTTTGGACGAAACTGCCAGGAGTCATGTGGCTCTGGGATGAGCTGTAAGGGGCTTCGATTCTGCCTACCAGACCCTTACGGCTGCTCCTGCGCCAGCGGCTGGTTTGGGACCCGCTGTGAAAAACGTAAGCGCCTCATCACTTAAACAAACTTCTGGGTTTTTTTTTTCTAATCTGATAATTGTACATGTTTAATGGCACACTTTCCTCTTTTGCATGATTGTTTTGTTTTCTGTTTTCAGCCTGCCATGGCGACACGTACGGACCAGACTGTGCGCTGAGCTGTAAATGTGAGAACGGAGGGGTTTGTAAACGCATTAGTGGTTGCCATTGTCCTACTGGATGGAGAGGACAGCACTGTGAGAAGTCTGGTTGGTATCTTCTTCTTCTAATTTGTTTCTACCTTTAGGGCGGCTGTATCAACATGTCTAACACTGTAAAGTTTAAACAGTTTTTAGATAAAATCCTGGTCAAATTTGGATCTAGAGAGCTTGTCTGCTGCAAATCAGAGCAGTCAAAACGAACATAATCCTTGAGACTGCTTCAGTTTGCAGGATTTCTCATGGAAGTTAAATATCAAACATAATTAGTGAGATTTACGATCTCAAAATCTGACTAATGGTTTGAATTAAAACCATAATCTTCTCTGGAAATGTGAAGGAGATAATTAGTTGTGGATTATAGAAAATGAGGCGTATGCACAACAGTTTTTGTTCAGTGTTATTCCTCTATCATTTACTCTGCTGCAACATCAATATCCTGTGCTAATACTCCACTATCTTTCCTCCGCTTCATGCGTCCCCTTCTTTTTTCAGACCGGGCTCCCCAGATCCTGGATTTGGATAGTAATTTGGAGTGGAATCTGAACTCCAGCCCCAAGATCTCCTGTTCAGCTACAGGAAACCCCCTGCCCAGCCACAACAGCATCGAGTTGAGAAAGCTGGACAGCACAGTGCTCAAGGTAGAAATACATGTGGAGATGCCTGAATATATACGGACTGGAGAGGGTAATCTGTGAGGTTCTGAGGGGTGTCGCATAATAAGTTGCCTGAAGATACCTTTAATGAACATAAAGTTCATCTCAACAAAATTAGAGACTCTAGAAACAGAGCCAAAAAACAAAGTCTGAATACAGTAAAGAAAAACTGCTGATTGTGGGGGAGTAATATCCATCACTGCTGAAAAGTGAATCCACTGTGGGGTTTTACTCATCCCCACTACTTCACGCTGTATGTCTGGATCGACTCAAACGTGCCTGATAATCGGGAAAGCTGGACAAGAACAGCATGCTCCGATTTTTCATTAACTTTAAAAAGACTCTTTTTATTTTGTCTCGTTTGTCTTTGTAAATCACAACTATCAGCTTTTAGTTTTTTCCTTTGAGATGATGCAAAAGTAGTAGTGCTCTGGTACAAAGCATGAAAGTGATGTTCTGCATGAGGAGTTTAGAGCGAGTGCTCATTTTTAACCCATGTCCTCAGTGCATTATCACATGCAAGTAACACAAAACACTGATGCCATCATTTGATTACCAGTGCTCCTGCAGTTGTTTGTAGCCGACAAGAGCAGCACTAGTAGGTGATTAGATATCTGGAGTTGAGCTGTTACATTATCAGATTTTCAACTAACTTCTATTGTGGCTATAAAAAGTCACAACATTACTATGGAATATTAATGGAAAACTTAAAATTTAAAATAGCTTGAGAAGAGGCATTCCGAGACCATTACCTCATAAAAACGATTGTTCAGCATGCTTTTTTTTTGATATTTGTTTCTCCTGTGTATGTATTTCCTACATTGTGAACTGTGCTTTTATTTTGAAGTGTACGCTACTTCCGGTAGATCGTAAGTTACGGAGTTGAATGAAAACAGCTAAAAGGATGATATAAATTTGAAATATATAATTAACAAGTAAATTTAAGATGAACCGGCTTCAATATTTATTTTGGTTTTACAATAAATCATGAAATTTCAGTTTTTAAAAACTGCTGACTCATCTCTTAGAGAGTTGCTTTACGCTAGCTCACATTCTGCTGCATCATTTTCGTCTTTCTACCGTTTTGTTTGGCGTGGCAACCAAAGTTTACAACCTCAGCTTTTAACTTATACTATGATCATTTTATTTTTAGCACATCAACCACAGCCCTACTAGCGAGGAAACAAGTCCAGAAACTCTTGGAATAATAAATAACTTTTCTGTGCCTTTGGTTTGATCTAATGATTGTACAGTTGAGTTTAACTTTGAGGAAATCAATGAAACAATGGTCTGATCAGATAGTATAGTACTACAGTCTCATGTGACATGCTGAAATTAATGTGTTATTTCTTCTTTGCTGTTTCCCTGATTGTACAAATAACCTGATGAAGAACTGTACACACAGTTCCCACAGGAACACACACTGAGGACAATCTTATCACAAATACTAGAAGCAGCAAGAAAAGACAGTGTTATAAAGTGTTTTTTTTTTGTTTCAGGCTACGAGTACGGTGATGGACTCAAATAAGAGCACAGCCCTGTTTGATATCCCTCCTCTGACGGCTCAACAAGGAGGATTGTGGGAGTGCAGGGTGTCCACAAATGGAGGCCAGGACTCCCGCAAGTTTAACCTCACTGTTAAAGGTCTGTTTCTTTCGAGTAAGAAGTAAACAGAGAGAGCTATATAATGTTGTAATTTCTAAATCTTACTCTCTGTTGGTGTGTTTCCTCAGAGCCTCCTGTTCCCACTACTGCTCCCAAACTGCTGGATAAAAGTAGTAAACAGCTGCTGGTGTTGCCCATGGAGTCTCACAGAGGAGACGGCCCCATCATCTCAAAGAAGCTCCTTTACAAGCCAGTGGGGAACGGAGACTCCTGGTCCACTATCATAGGTAAGCAGGCAGAAATATCCTGACCTTTACTAAGCTGTAGCATGAAACCAGACAGCACCACTGAACACTTGATACAGTGGGTGTATGAGCTACAGTGCAGGGCTAACAAAAATATGGTTGTTTGGATAAAATAATCTTATGAAAGCCAATTTAGTAGGGTTGTATGAAGTACTAAACATATATACTTGAGTTGAAGCATAGTTACCTTGCTAGAAAAGGACTCAAGTCAAAGTGAAAGTCTCCCATGACAATTCCACTCAAGTTGAAGTCTTAAAGTATATTACATTCTCTCTACTTAAGTATCAAAAGTACTCGGGTAAATGTACTCCAAGTAAAAATTCAAAATCAAAGTACAAATAAATAGTCTTTTTTGTTTTTTTGCAAATGTCATTTGTGCCCAAATAAGCACCCATTTCAGGTGGGTGCAAGCAACAGCTTAGCAAAAATAAAAGGGAGGGAGGGATGGACGAACCCCTGATGACAATAGTGCATCCTCCAACAGTCAAAGAACTTGGGATGACAGTTGGGCATGATGAGAACCATCAAAACAGCCACTTGACATTTAGGTTGGTGCAAGCAACTGCACAGCCTAGGCTGGGGACATGAACAAGTGACTGATCGGCGATGTTTAAGTGCAATGCAAATCAACATTAGGTAAAAGGAAAAAAAGACTACTCACTGTCATAAGTAATGAAGTAAAAATAATAGTAGAAGATGTGTTTGTGAAATGTAGTGGAGTAAAAGCCGTGGGCACAAAGAAAACTCCAGTAAAGTACAGATACTTCAAAATTATACTCAAGTACTGTACTCAAGAATTGCTACTTACTTACTATACAACACTGCAATTTAACCACTGGATATGGTCTTATCTCTAATGTGCAAATGTGAAATTGCTTCAGCAAAAGAAAAATATTTCAGACTCAGACTGTCCAGTTTTCTTTCCACCTGTTCTTACTGAGAAAATTAAGCATTTCCACATGGTCCAGTATCAGTCAGTCATAACAGGTCCAGCAGCAGAGACCACGCTCAGATGGGACAAAACATGAGTCTAATCCTCTTTAATCTGCTCTCTCTAGTTTATACTGACAACGAGTCCATCACGCTCGTGAATCTGGAGCCCTTGACCCGTTACCGAGTCCGTGTCCAGCTGAGTCGTCCTGGGGTAGGAGGAGAAGGGGCCCCAGGGCCAGAGGCCATCATGGAGACTGACTGTCCTGGTAAGAACCACAAATATCTGTCCTGCCCAGTCAACAGGATCACATACCTCACTGCACATGAGTACGTCTATCAGGAAGTCTCGCCAAGGGAAAGATGTTCACATTCAGGTCTGCAGAGCCCAGAGGAGAGTTATTATCTAGTGGCAGGATGACAGTAATAGAAAAATCTCCTTATTTTTCCTCTGCAGTGTTTTTTCCCAGGCTGCAGGGAGCCAATTGTCTTTTCCCCAGTGAGCGTAGCTACCCAGATGTCTCAAGACTGAGACAAATATAGAAGATGAATTATATTTGAAGTCTCCTCTCAGATAAAATAAAGATTCCTGTGAGAGCAAACCATAATAAATATTTCTCATCAGTCATTAATTAACTTTGCTAAACCTGCATCGATTTGGCAGAATCTGGGATTTCATTCCTAAGTGTTTGTGGTGCAGGAGGAGAGAGCATAACAAGTGAGTCCAGGAGACTGAAATGGAGTATCAGAGCACAGAGCTGTATTTAATGTGAGTCTCTGGCTGGCAGGATGTGGTCTGCTCCATAAGGCAGAACAAATGTTGTTTGTCACAGGGATAGTTTGTCTCTCGAACAAGCAGAAACTTTTTTTAATAGTGTACTAAACCGCCACTTATGGAGTGAGAAGTCTCATTTAAATGGGTTATGGTGCAGCATTTATGATTGCTATCCATTCCTGAAGCTACATAAAATCATTCAGACTCTTGATAGCTTCTTTAAATTTTGAAAGGATGTCCAAAAATATTTCTCTGTAGCTTATGACTTTTTTTAGTTCTCCTGTTTATTCAAAGATGGGAGGATTTTGAACAAAATAAGTAGTTTATGCATGCTAGGGGGGAATAAAATATCAAAACAGCAATATATGGTTCCCCTGAGCTGTGTGATACAAATATCAATACGCTGAGGGCCAAATATTGATATTCAAATAGGATAAATAAGGCTCACCACATCAGTACTCCATCATGCTGTGTGATGGTGCTGATGGCATGAGTAAATCAGGCTTGATTGTTTTGCAATAGGGGAGACTGGGGTAAGTTGAGCCGAAGGGTAAGTTGAGCCACCCCCTGTTGTTTGGAAATGGTAAAAGAAATTGATCATGTGACCAAATATTTAGGAGATGGACATCATTTAATGGAGTCTGTGAAGGTTAGAAGCACATGGATGAAGAAGGGGTTAGACATTTATTTCCAAAAAAACATTTTTCACTCTTGAAAGTTGGTTTGCAGGGATGAACAACATCTTGAAATATATGCAGATACACTAGTTAGAGACCAAACTATGATTGCCTTGATGCAGTGATCCGAAATATGAAAAATGGCTCATCTTACCCCACTCTCCACTATATTGATTCTTGCAGCATTGCTGTGTTTTGATATTATCACAGTGGGCCCCTAATACAAACTGAAAGTTTTACTTTGTTGCCCATAAAAGTGAAGAATTGTTTAGTTATTTAGGAGGCGCAAACATGCAAATCCATTCAGGTCTCCTGTCAAGCTGCATGTGTTTTAGACACTTCCTAATTAGTATTTTAAAACAGGGTTTAGGATGTATCTTCGTGTTGTAAGCTAACAATCCTATCAGCTGTAGTCAGACTAAATGTTACATAATTGATGCAACTATCCAGAAAACGTATCCAGACATTTTATAAGGGGAAACTCACAAAGAGCTGTCAGTCCCTTCAGCTCACTCTGTGTTCTCTGTCGCTGCAGAGCCCACAGTTCAGCCTGAGATTGACATCAGCTCAGTGGAGGGTCGTAATGCCACTGTACGCTGGCGCCTTCCCCCCAACAGTGACGTTAATGCCCGCACAGCCAGCGGCTTTTTAGTGCAGCTCATCGGGCCTCCGCCTCACAGTGAGAAACTCCTGGAAGAAACCACCCTGCTCACCGTGCTCTCCACTAAGTTCCACAACCTGGAGTACCAGAAAGACTACAAGGTGGTGGTGCGCCTCATCAACTGTGGCAGCCAGGGGCCTCCCTCCAAACCATACCACTTCCGCCTCAGCAGCCAGGGTAACTAGAAACTCTGCTGTTCATGAGCTGCAGGGAAGAGCTCCTTATGAATGTTGCAGTAAGCCGTGTGAGTGTGCAGCTTCCCCACTTCAAAGAGACTGAAACATTTACCCAAAAATTTAAAACTGGATCCCACTCAAGAAGACCAAACCACTTTCTAAAATTCACAAGCTTAGTTTATTATTCTACTTCAGCATTTCCAGTGCTCTCTTTTGTTCTGTTAGTCATGATTCATTAAGCTGCTGAAACTTTAAAAACCTTTGAAATACTTTTAAAATAGAGAGAAACTAAAAATAAAACACGTTTTCTTCTGTACACAGGGAACAGAAACACGCACATTGGTAAATTTAGAGCACCAAACATAGAGCACAACAAAGAATTAGAGCCACATTGAGAAAAAAATATATATGAAGATATCAAGGTAACATTTATAACTACAAGATTAATATAAAAGGACAGGATTTTGTGAATAAAATTGTCATGCTTTCTTTCATGTGGACTTAAAACTCCATCATATTTTGATGTCTTTTTCAATTAAAAATTCATCGTCCTCTTAGAAAAGCAAAGAAACTGAAAGTAAGTTACTTTCCCTAAACTCCCAGGTTTAAAATGAGTTAGTTTTACTATGCAGATTGTCTTAAATCTGGATTTAAAATCATTCCACACATTATCCAGGGACTAAAAATACAAACAACTTGACCCTCAGTTGATCTAGAGATGATTTCATTGAATAAAAACAAAGTATTAGCGCAGATAAAACAATCATGCCTCTGTTTTGAAGATTGATAGCACTTCACTGGCAACAGTACTCATCAGCTTAATTTCAGGTTTTAATTAACATTAAACTGAACTTTTTTTTCACCTTTCTGTCAGCATTTTTACAGAAACTGAAAATAGCAGAGCCTTTGTATGACCCTCTTTTCTGTTGGGATTCTCTTCTTACTCAGCCAGTCCCATCAATCCAAACCATGTCTCTGTTTTCTTTCATTTGTTTGATGTCTCCTTCCCTCTGCTGCTCCTTGTGTGTTTTGCAGTTTCTCTTATTTTCATTTCTCAGCTGAACACCAGTCTGCTTTCTGAATAAATTCAGACTATAATCAAGAGGAGATGACGCTATCATGTCACTCTTGATATTCGAAGTTAATAACCTTCATCGGGGAGGTTTTGACCAGTCAGGATCAAGTGTTGGTCACAGCTGGGTGACTCATTAGGGGTCCTGGATCTATGGATCTGTTGGTTATCAGTCCTGAACAGTCTTAAAACCTGCTGCCCTGCTGTTCACTTCTTTGCTCTCTCTCTGCCCACAAACTTTAAGTCAAAACTTAAGCAAGAGATCATTCAGATTCAGTTAGTTTGCAATCATCAAGAAACAGCTTAGTAGGTTTCTACTCATGTCAGAATAAATCTATGAGGTGATCTTGTTTTGTAAGATTTACTCTAAGATCCATCAGCTTTTCTGTAAAACCTCTCTCTGTCTCAGGTCCATCATCCCCACGCAACGTCCAGGCCCACGCTCTGTCTGTGTCAGCCATCCAGGTGACATGGCAGCCTCCCGAAGACCCCAACGGAGGCATCATTAAATACATCATAGAGTACCAGCCTGTGGGTCAGGGCAGCCCTCACCCCTGGGTGGACACAGACGACGGGAACAAAACCTCCAAAGATGTGACGGCGCTCAACAGCAGCACGTTCTATCAGTTCAGAGTGCGAGCTTTCTCCAAAGTTCCCGGAGAGTGGAGCAAGGTGGTGCAGGCGATGACACAAGAAGATGGTGAGTGGGGGGTTGTTTGAAGTCAGTCAGACTCTGCTAACCTCCAAAGGTGTACGACATAGAAGCAGGGCAGTCAATCAGCTGTTAAAATTGCAGTGAAAGGGATATTCCGGCGTAAAATTAAGTTTGGGTCAAAAACACCGTAACACTTAGACACCCCCCTCGAGAGATGAATGTTGCCGACTGCTTGCTTCTCTAGTTATACCGACTTATGTAACAAAAACTATAGCACTGCAGACACGGTAGTTCCTCTGCCTTAGCGTCTCGGCATTGCCACAAAGAAATGCAATCTAAAACCTAATTCTATTATTTGCATTAAAAAAAGTTTTTCAGTCGGTACCGAAAATTTAAAAAGTGACCCTTAGAATTTTATTGACTTAGGACTTATATTTGATAAACTTTAACCTGTATGCTCAGCTTATAGTCAGTTGCTTCAGCTCAAACCATAAAATTTTAAGTCTTTAAGTCAGCTGGGTCGTCTGGGAGTTTTTAAGTGGAATGTACAAAAGTGCAGCGATGTTATTACGTACAAAAACAGTGACTGAAGTTTTATGTTGTTTATTTTAGGGCTGGGCGTTAAACTGAAAATTTACCAATACCGAAATTTACGATTTACGTCATTTTGCCCATGTCAGTATATTCTGTGTCAAAAACATTAATAAATAAAAGTTGGTTTTGGATGTGTGTAGGTAGGCTATGGTCTCATGTCCCTTTAGGACGCTGTCCTACGTCAGAGACGTGCCTCCACCCCATCCAGTCCGTAACTAAGAGGGAAAGACAGGTGAGGAGATGGATGATGGTTCAAAAGTTGTAGCGGCTGAAGTAGAGAAAGTTAATGTGGGAAGGGATAAGCAGCTTCTGGAGTAGTTATCGTGCATTTATCGTTATCAAGGTGAACTGCTAGATATATTGTGGAATTGATTTGAGGCCATATCGCCCAGCCCTAGTTTATTTCCCACCTCTCCCTTTATTCAGCATTCTTATCTCTGAATCTAACACACACACTTTCAGAAATGTTCGAAATGTTGAAATGTGAGTTAGAAAAGCTCTGTGACCTGAAGATGGAACTTAGTTTGAGAAAAGTTTGAGAAGGCTGAGTCGTCCTTTCCTCCCTGCGTTGGTGAGGCAGCGGTAAAAATGTGGAAAATTCTCACTTTTCTGGAATGTGGCGTCCTCTCAGAAAGGAATGCTGAAAAATGTGCAGTGTACTGATATAAACATGTTTCAAAAGTTTCTTGGACACACTTTACTTCCCCTTCAAACTAAAATCACTCCCACTGGATAGTTTCTCCACTACTGTACACTTAGCCAGTTCTTTCCCGAGGTGTGGTTAAAGAGGACCACCCACACAGAGACAGGGATGCACTCTGGGTAATATTTCATAGACAGCATACTAATGTACGGTATCTGAAAATCATCCTCATCTCCATATTTGGGTTTTCTCTCTCCATCTTTCATCCTGCCTCCCTGTCCTCCCTTCTCTTTTCCTCTTCTTTGCCTGAAAAGGTCCTCAGAGTTTGACCCCGACCACCCAGGGTGTGGCTGGGAGGCCTAACGGGGACAGTTACCAGCTGCTGGTGGCGGTGGTGGGTTCAGTAACAGTCACCTGTGTGACCATCCTGCTGGCTCTGCTGGCTCTTTTCTTCATCCGCAAGACGCTGCTGAACCGTCGGCGCACGTTCACCTACCAGTCTGGATCGGTAAGTTTAAGACTCAACACTGAGACTGTCCTAAGATTAGTCTGACTCATCTGTAGTTTTTATGTGGAAAGTTTGGCTACTGGTTGCAAAACTGAGGCCAAAACCGCCAAAATCTGCATCCTGGGAGACTCCAATGGTTGCAGATTGCGTAAAACCAGACAGGAAAAAGACCCCACTTCTCTTGTGATTTAAGATCTGCATCAAGTTCTGATACACAGGCAGCCAATTTCAGAAAATTATCCCTACGATAAAACTGTTTTCACTAGACTTTAAGTCCATTTGTACCCCCAGGGTGAGGAGACTATCCTTCAGTTTAACTCAGGAACCCTGACCCTGACACGAAGGCCTAAACCAACACCAGAGCCCCTCACCTATCCAATCCTGGAGTGGGAGGACATCAAGTTTGAAGATGTCATTGGAGAAGGGAACTTTGGCCAGGTTTACTCTTTACTTTTTCTACTTCTTTCAGATTCCTTTCAGATTGTATCAAACATTCAAACTAACTACTGTTTCAAAACCAGGTCATCAAAGCCATGATCAAGAAGGACGGTAATAAGATGAGCGCGGCGATCAAGATGCTGAAGGGTAAACACATCTGTATGAGCGCTCACATACGTGCAGACACGCCGCATGTATCACAAAATCTCATTTCAAAGACAAGAACCGGAGCTGCTGAGTTTGCACTTTGTTTAACCCCGCTGCGTGCGCCGATCTTCCTGCAGAGTTCGCTTCGGAGAATGACCACAGAGACTTCGCAGGGGAGCTGGAGGTGCTGTGTAAACTAGGCCAGCATCCCAACATCATCAACCTGATTGGAGCCTGTGAGAACAGAGGTGAGAGAGCGACACCTAGTGGCCGTGTTGTGAACTTAAGTGGAGATTTTTTAAGGTGCACTGATTGTAAATAGGCATGATATTGAGTTTGGAGGAAGAGGCACACGAGTGATACAAATACGAGTTTTGACTACGATACTAAGAAGGCTGTTGTATTTTTATTGAATGAATCTTGAATGAATAATCTATTGAAAAGTAAGTTTCTGTTGTTCAGGACAGACATGCATGCTATAATAAACATGCATTTCTGATTTTAAAAAATCAAACTGAATAAAATGAACAAGAACCGGGTTGCAGACACAGCAGACCTCCATAAGTACATACCCAGTCAAAGCCACTGCAAGGACAAGTGCAGTTAGAAGTTGACCTCAGATGTTGAAAGAAATTGGAAGTCCAAGGAAGTCAAATTGTGCATGCACTTACAGAGCTCTGCTGTTTCTGCAGCCAGGCACTCTTGACGAAATCTGACCTGTAATACAACAAATTTCTGTCCGTGAATAAAGTAAATGCTACTATAGCAACATTTAATTTCCTAGCTCACTATTCTGATGTGAAGCATAAAAATTTGGCTCACTGGAACTAGAAATATTTCTCTTGAACTCCGTCCTTGCTTAAAAAAGTGATAAAATCACCTGCTGAAAGGTCAAAGCTAAGTAAATGTCACATCTGAATTTGAAGGTCTTAAGTTTGCTTTTATGATTTTATTCATCAAACTGGCTCATGAACTGAACCGGCATCCTTTAGGACACTTTTAGACTGAACAAACGATTGACGAGTCTGTCTCCTTAAGTCAACATGCAAAAAAGATTGCACTTAAGAATCGCTCTGTTGAGATTGATACACCAATCAAAGGAAAAACTACAAGGAGACTAGGGATTCGCCCATCGACTTTCACTGGGACAAATAAACATTAAGGCTGTGTTTAAACATACCCGGTTATTTTTAAAAACAGACATTAGCCATTGTTTGCACCCTTTGGTTAGATGCAAACGGAGAATTTGCCCCCAGAAAACGATGCTTTTTAAAAATTCCTTTTAAAACTTTGCATGTAAACAGAGAGAAACTGAGATTTTGGTAGATTGTGGAGAAGGAAGAAGGAAGGGACGTTGTTGTTGTTGCTGCTATGCAAGATTCATATTGGCTAATGTGGGCTTGAGCTTCTGGCAACAGGTTTGGCATGCTCTTGATGGCAAATATACACGGGTTAGTGAAAACAAAAACTTTTCTGAAAACGTAGTTGTGTGCACACAGTTTTTTTTTTTTTTTGGTAAACGGAGAGGGTGAAATGTCCATTTATGAAAATAGCCAGGCACGTGTAAACGCAGTCTAGGGATTCACACATCGACTTCCACTGAGACATATAGAAAAACATTCAATGAACCAACAAAGATACAGGGAAAGACAGGGACTATCTATACATAGGGAAACGAGCAATAAGAGGCAGGTGAGACCCTGAGACACAGGTGCAGACAATTACTGAGGAAGTAAAACAAGACTATACAGACAAGGATGGACTACTCCAAAATAAAACAGGAAACACTGAAAACTTATCTAAAGAAAAACACTGAGAACATGAGGAACTAATAACTCACAAGACAGGATCACAGGGAACAGGATAACTAGGTAGGGTGACTTCTAACTTTCCAAAAAGAGGATACAACTACGCAGGGGGCGGAGTCACACAAAGTTAATTTTGAGAGTTTTCCGGGTTGAATCGAGCGTCTTTTATGAGCTTCTAACTCAGTAAGTCCATGTGACACAAACTCCAAACTTCCATACAAAACCGTGGACATTTGAAGGATTTTATAAACTTCCCTGGACAAAGCTGGACAAGGCCGGACATCCCTCCAAAAAAGAGGACATGTCCGGGTAAAAGAAGACATATAGTCACCCTACAATGGGGAACAGAAACACTAGAATATGCATTCAATTAACAAAACCAGGAGAAAACTGATTTAAAAGAACATATCATGACACGCTCTCCTGTTAGTGAAGGAAACAGTTAACTCCTCCCTGAGATCCAAACAGACTCTCTGTTCTGATCTCACTCCCATCTGATCTTCCACCCTCTGCACCTGCAAACCTCAAGAATCGGTCCAGTCTAAATAACCGCAGCCCGTGTTTTGCTCATTTATTTGAGTATCCCGTGCTCACTGCTGTGTCATACATTTATGTATTTGTATAAGGTTTCCTTGGCAGCAGTACTTCACACAGAGTATCAGTTTCCCGCAGCTATTTCCACAATGAATAATTGACTCGCTTTGTTTGATCAAAGATTGATAACATATGAGAGGGGAAGTCTTCTACAGACAGTACACGAGTGAGAACATTAGGAAAGCAAATCAGCCTTGAAATATAAACCTCTGAGTAATTAGGTGTTTTTTTCTGCCGTGGTTTCCCAAGTAGAGCGGGTTACCCCCTGATAGGAGAGTCGTTCCCCTGCTCTTTCAGGCTGAAAACGAAGGTCTGTAGAGGAGACACCAAACCACAAACTCTGTGTGAATTAGTGTCAGTGGCAGTTCACATAAAGAGTAGTAGAAATACAGCAGACTAGAAAGGTGCTGTCCCTTAACCTTAACCTCCAGAATAATATTTAAGAGGGGTTGTCCTCATCAGTCATATAAACTGAACGAGAATCTGAAGTGTGAAGAGTCTCCTCAAATATACAAATAACTTGTCATACTTTAGATTTAGGAGAGAACAAGTGAGTAAAGGAAGTTGGTGGGAAGGATAAAAGTGATTATAAGGGAGGCAAAATGAAAAATGGAGTAAGAAAGAAAACAGAAAGACGAGTAGAACAAAGACAGAAGCGGATGAAGAATTTAAGGCAGAGAGGATGAAAAAGAGAAATGAGAAGAAAGGAATAGGAGGAGGGATAGACAGAAGGATGGAAGAAGGAAGGAAGGAAGGGAGGGAGGAAGGAATGTGGAATGAGGTAGGAAAAGAGTTCAGACTTAACAGTGAAATGTAAGAGTAATGACAAGGCCGAAGAAGGGAAGGTAGGATAGAAGGAAGGACGGAGTTAAGATAGAAGAAAGAAAGGAAGGATAGAGGGTTAGGAGAAAAGAGATGGAAAGACTGAAGACTGGAGAAAAGAAAGTGGGAGAAGAGGAAGGAAGTAACAAAGAAGTAAGGAAAAGAAGGGAGGAGAAAGGAATGAGAAAGGAAACTAGAGAGGAAAGAGGGATAATAGAAGGTAATGAAGGAAAGAAAGAAGGACATAGGAAGGAAAGACGGAAGAACAGAGGGAAGTATGGAAAGAAAATAGCAAGGCAGACATTAGAGTAGAAGAATGAAAGAAAGTGTAGAAAGAAGGAGAGGTGGAAATAATGACAGAGAGTGAAGGAAGGATAGATGAGTTGAAGGAAGGAAAGGTACTGAGGAAATAAGGAATTAGGAAAACCAGCTCGTAAATGAAGCTAAAACATAAGGAGGGAAATGGCTGCAGACGAACGGTCCGTTTAAAAGGAGTTAGATTTGATGTCTTGGACACGTTACACAGCTGTGTGGTTCTTGGTGCTGAAACAGGAAAATCTGTTTAAATGTTTATTACAACAGAGAGTAAAATACATGATTTCCCAGACCATAACTCAACTGCTGGTTTTGGCATTTTGCTGTTTGTTTCCTGTTCACAGGATTTCTCTTATTTGATTTATTCTGCATGAGCACAGAAAAATAGAATTGAACCAGAAGTGTGTCTTATACTGAACTTTTTTTCCTGTGCACATAAACTAACTTTACCACAAAAGTTAGTATTTAACCGTTAAACTCTAGATGCACAATGTTACCCCCTCTCTGTCCTCTCCAGGCTACCTGTACATAGCCATTGAATACGCTCCCTATGGTAACCTCCTTGACTTCTTGAGGAAGAGCAGAGTGCTGGAGACCGACCCCGCCTTTGCCAAAGAGCACGGCACGGCCTCCACCCTCACCTCCCAGCAGCTACTGCAGTTTGCTGTCGATGTGGCGACGGGGATGCATTACCTGAGTGACAAACAGGTAGGGGGATATGGAGCGTGAATTGTTGGCGGTTGTCTTGTGTCTGTGAGTAATTTTACTGATAATGTTTCTCTTCTCCTGTCCTCTACTCTCTCCTTCCTAGTTCATCCACAGAGATTTAGCAGCCAGGAACGTCCTCGTAGGGGACAACCTTGTGGCGAAGATCGCAGACTTTGGACTGTCCCGCGGTGAGGAGGTGTATGTTAAGAAGACAATGGTGAGTGCTCAGGACGTACAGTTTCACTTTTTCAGATTTCTAACTTTGTTTTTGCCTTTTTTTGATCTTCTTTCCTCCTTGTCTTTATTTTGATTTCCATAACTGGGAGACTGTGATACAAATGAAATGACCAGAAGAGGGCAGTCATGTGCTGATATTATTAAACACAGTGTTTTGAACAGACATCAACAGTAGTCTACATTTGTGACACACAGAGTCAAACTCTCTTTTTGTCCATTTGTTTACAGTTTGTGATTTGAGATAATCTGCTCCTCTGTTTTCAGGGGAGGCTGCCTGTCCGCTGGATGGCCATTGAGTCTCTGAACTACAGCGTGTACACCACCAAGAGTGATGTGTGAGTTACAGAGTTGACTGTTCAGATGGCATAGATGATGGACTAATCCAAAAAGGTCCTACTCTCCCTAATATTCTCTAAACATGACACTCAGTGGAGACTTCAAGCCGTCCTCAGAGATTTCTTTTCTGTGTAAATAAGTTGAAAACACCTATCTTTAGGGTAACCTAAACATTACCTAAACCTCAAGGATGTGGTGATGATCAGGGTTTCTTCTGGCAAAGATATATCTTCATATATAATATGGATTTGTATCATTCAGAGTTAAGTTTGAGCTCTTTAGATAGCACTTCATAATCTGCAATTGTCATTTTATAAAAGGGAAAACTGGCTTCTGGAAACACACAGGAGTCCCATACATCTAATCTAAGGCTGGCCCGACTCTGACATAGCTATGGCCAGATTAAGGGCCTGATTTGCAATCCTAGATGATTGGGGGCTCATTGTAATTGATTATTCATTAAATTAATCCTCAAGTGTTTGGTGTCAAAATAGGGCTGTCCCGATACAATATTGATATCAAATATCAGCCAAAAAACAAAAATCCGATTCTATCGGCCTGCATCTAAAATCTCTAGTATCAGCACTCTGATACAAGCAGTCCATTCCAGACTCCATTCTGACACTTCTATCTAGCAGCGCCCGGATCCAGCATACAGAGCCCACATGATCATAACAACAACAACAGTGAGTACTAAGGTACTAACAAAGTAGCAAGGAGTAGGAGTGATGTCGGCTGTGTGGCAGTATTTTTTGTTTAAGTCCGGAAAAGATGTTGCAGCTGAGTGCAAAACTTGTCATGCATAAGTTTGTGCTAGTATCAGGTCAAAATTGGAATCGGCCGATACTGAAGGCTACAATATCGATATCGTATTGAAAGTAAAAAAGTTGTATTGGGACACCCCTGTGTCCAAACAACAATTTGACTGCTCCAGATCTGGGATTGTAAATATCACGCATGTTTACTCTTTACAAGTCCAGGTTGTAGTTCCTCCGACAAAAAGCCAACATTAACCAATGAGAAGAGCAGACAAGAAAGTGTCACCAGTCAGCTGTCTGATGGTTTATTTGCAGTTTACATAAATTGAAACTCAAGCACTGATTATCCTAAAAAGAAAACAAACCACCTTAAAATTGTCTGTACATGTCCAAAAGCCAGTATTTAAGTAGCAGAGTGAATTTTTTCTAGTTTGCACAACATCCCTGATAAAAACGCCAGTGTCTTGATGCCCAAGTAGAGGCACCAGATGTTTTCTGCTAGAAGAAGGCCTGAGTGCTTCTGTGAGAGCTCACGTCAACAAATGTTAAGTGTGTGGTCTTATGGAATCATCCAGTGAGTGCTTAGATGATTCTCATGTTTTTGCACCGGGTCTGTATTCAAAGTTACAGGTCTGGGAATCATCCTGAGAAATGAGACAAACCTCTGGTGTTTGTCATTTCCTGAAATTTTCCACCAATCACCAAACTCCAATCCACAACGTCTCACTATCATACCTCTTCCTTCTTGTTTTTTTCATTGCATCATGGGAACTTCATGAACATTGTTTCAGCCTGCTAACTTGACACCACACAACTCCCTCCCACAGAAAACAACAAATCATCCCCCCTGTCACTGCTGGAGTGATAATAGCGTGCTGTGTAACTGATAAGCCCAACCAGGAAACTCAGAGCACAACTTAGCAGACAGACCAGGACGTCGGTCTGTCAAAAAGAGGCCTATTTATACGAAGACTAGAAGAGCCTGAGACGGACAGCTAACGGAAGACGTGAGAAGCCTGTGGAGTCCGAGACAGTTGTAAACATTAGTAACAGAAACAGAATGTACGAAAAGAGAACAAGATCAGAGTCGGCGCGAGACATGGTGCAGGAATGAGATTAGATTAACAGGGACGAGGGAACAGACTGACGGCACAAGCAGCTCTTGTCTGCTCATATGATCGACCGCACGGCTTTAAGACATGTGTAGCTGCTGTTTTTTTTCCTTCGATTATTTCTTCAATCAGAGTAAAAAAAAGATGTTTTAGAGACATTCAGTGGTTTTCTTATCAGACTTTGCACGCACTGATTTTATCATCAAAATCCCCAAATGAAGTCATTTGGGGTTTTTTCTTTACTGCGTATGGGGATCAGAGGGTTTTACACATCAACACAGCTGGAGAGTACATTCATTTGAGGCAGACTGGACTAAATACTTCATCAAAAAACATCAACTAAATCCAGTTTAATGTAGCAAAACATTAAAAAAAACAAAAATTTTAGCAGGTATAAAGTGAAACTTGTGTCATTTAAAATGTTTTTCAATTAAAAACCACATATACAGTGCTCAGCATAAATGAGTACAGCCCTTCAGAGTTGACAGAAAACCTTTAGTTTCCTCTCAAAATCAACATTTTCTATGTCAGACTATACAAGAATACTTCCCCAAATGATTGCAAACCATTGATTGCAAACAAGATTTTTGAAGTTGCATATAAAAAAAAAATATGTCTCCCATTTAAAGCTATGGTCTACGATCTGAAAACCAGTTTGGCTGTTGAGAACATAGACTGTATATACTATGGACAACTTGGTTCCACCTACCACCTGTATACGGATTTGGAGCCAAAATAGCTCTCGATATTTCCGTGACTTTTCTTCATTTCTGCGCAGTAGCGATGCGTGCATTCAGCCGCACAGTCGCAGAGAGTCACTGTGATGACGCTCGGCTCAAACAGCGTATCCCCCGGGAGAGCTACGCAATCCCTGAACGCCCATAGGCTGTATCAAGTGTCAATCATAGAAAACATGAACCCTCTAATAACTTTTAAAAACGGAGCTGTACAGAAAAATCAGTCTTATTGTAACTACATGTCAACATCACAAGCAGGAGGGAGAAAGATTTATATTATGTGTTATGAGGCTCGTGTCGCCTCTAAACAACACGCCCCCTCCTATAGAGCAAGAAGCCGGCCGGCAGAAAATATCAGCAGTAGTTCACAGTGGTAGCCATTGCAATCGGACCGGGGCGATCAAAACCATATATTAGCGGGGCAAAGCGGGTCTGGCGTCGCCACTGCTAGTCGGTCAGAGCAGAGCCGATTGTGAGCGAGGCTTTACCTTTCTCGGCGTGTCTTAACCAGCTCAGTTTATAATGCTAAAGATCCGCGGCTAACTTATGCTAATATCTATTGACAGAGCCTACCCGTCCCGACCAACAACATTCAGTCATTCGCCAAAATAGGCACAGACTAACCAGGGTTATTCAGCAGACATCTCCCACTGTAGTAAACAAAGTAATTACCTGTTCAACAGAAACTCGGCTGTCCCAGCGGCAGTTTTCAGTCCCAAATCCGTCTGCAGCTTTTTCCACCGGTGTTTTGTCGTAGAATGCACCCCTGCTGTAGAATGCTCCCCTGACGGGAGCGCGGTTGAAAGTACATAACAAGGCGATATAATCCAAGTTTCCCTCACCGTTGGATGGATTCAAAAACGTGTGCCTTTAACGATTTCATTCAGGCTATTCAGATAAGCCGAAAACAATAGACCTCTGATTCGGAATATTTACTGTCCCGAAAATACAATGTTCTCTGACTTGACAGTCGACAGCTAATGAGTGGATGGGATGAAGGGGTGCATTTGGCAGGGGTGCATTCCACGGCACAACACCGGTCGTACGTTTCTCCAATGTAGACTCTCCGTTGGCACCTGTATCGCTTTTATTTCTTCCTTACTTCAGCCCTTTCCTCGAAACTTTTACGTTTCCCTCCCTTCGATGTGGAGGGTAACAGAAGCGGCCTCCTGGTTTTGGTGTTTGTCTTCTCCGGCGCCATTACGCTTCAGCAGCTGTGCAGCTTGCTAATCACATGTACTTGAGGGGGTAGTGAGGAATAGGCGGGACCATGGGCGGGACGGTGTGGAGCAGGGGAGACAGGGGATTGGATGGATTTACGGACCAATCCAAACCGCCGGGGTACGGCAGTCTGGATTGGTCGATTATTATGCCTTTTTGCAGCAAATATACTGAATGGTTTTTTTTCGTTCTTTTTGATCTTTATATTGCGTAAATCGGACCATAACAGCCTTATAAACGGTGTTATGAATAAGTACCAAGCTTTCAAATGGTAGACCATTGCTTTAAAATCAGGATGCAAAAATGAGTACACCTCAATCAAAGTTCTGGGAGCGAAGCTAAATCTTAGTTACCACATCACCCTTATTTTCATCTAATGGTAAATAAAATGTTAAACTCAGCTTTGTCAAAACTTTGGAAATTCTACTTTTGCTCATCTAGATTTTGAGTAATACATTACTTTTAATAGAGGGTGTACTGACTTATGCTGGGCAGTGGGCACAGCATACGGTATGTTCTGAATATGGGACAAGTTCTTTAAAATAATGTTGGATCTACCTGATTACAGCTGGGACACATCATTTGAATACCTATTTTTATTATGAAACACTGCACTGTAACTTATGCTGGAGTTTAAGCCGTTTTTAGTCTCTCTTTGTCGAGATTTTTTATGTCTTATTCAATAACTTCTAAACATCGTTTTGTTTACTGACTTTTATCATGACTCTTTTGATGCAAGGGTCCCAAACAGGATCGTTTCCAAAAGACACAAAAATATCTTTACAAGCTGATGCAGAAAAAAAGTACACTTAAAGAAGTATGATACTTTGAAATGACCCTCCTTTAAGCCCTCAGTCAGTCTGAGTTTGACATCCCTGATTAACTGTGTTGTCTGAAACACTTTGAATTGTTTAAATGTGCCTCATGTATTAACTTGCCTCATATTTTCCTCGTATTTTATTTTTTGTCCTCTAATATTTTTCCCTCTGCATCTCTCACAGGTGGTCATTCGGTGTTCTCCTCTGGGAAATTGTCAGCTTAGGTAAGTGAGACAACAGCCTCAAAATGAACAAACGGCATTCAGCACACAGGCTTTACTGTTTACACCCATTTACTGTTTAATCTGAGCGCAGCTGCAGCAACTAGGGAACTAGACAAATCTGCATGTTCAGACAGATTTAGGCTTGGGCCAGTCACAGCTGCATGCAGTATGGCTGCCTTGAGGCCTTTTGGTGTTGTACCTGATGATAACCCCCCTTAAAAAATGATATTTGAGGAGTTTTTTTCTGCTCTCAAAACTGACCGAAATTAGCATTAATGACTGTAAATGATAAACAGAGGCTAAGTAGACCATCAGTAACAAGTTAGGTTGTTGAAAAATGGTTGTTTGAAACTTCTTTAGGGGGTAGGTTTGGGTCAGGCTGAGTCCCTTCTATTTTTACATTTTACACAGCAGAGATTAATCTAAATAATGAAGCGAGAGATTTTTTTTTAGAAATCCCAACTTACACATATACAGGACAAAGTAGCACAGTAGTGCAAGCTTCATATTTTCACTTCTTCTTGTGTGTGTCAGGTGGCACACCATATTGCGGGATGACGTGTGCTGAGCTGTATGAAAAACTGCCACAAGGCTTCAGGATGGAGAAACCTAAAAACTGTGATGACGAAGTGTGAGTATCCAGTACACTTAAGATAACAAGTTGCTTCTTTGCTTTTATTTCATTAAATTTATCAATTCTTCTTCCTCCGTTCAGTTATGAGCTTATGAAGCAGTGCTGGAGGGATCGGCCCCATGAGAGACCCCCCTTCTCCCAAATCTCTGTGCAGCTCAACAGGATGCAGGAGGCCAGGAAGGTAAGGCTTCCAAAACACAGTTTCAGAAGAAAGGGAATAACAGGAAAATGTCCTATAAAGTAAACATGACCTCAAGATGATCCAAGATGGATCTAAGATGTTACTGAGGTTTCTGCAGTCTGTGATGAATTCACTGCCATGTTATCAGCTGGTGTTGGTCCTCTTTTCAAGTCACTGCAGCTAGGAGATATTAGAGTGTTTCAAGCTTCTCTCTGCTAAAAAGCTTCGTGGAGATGCTGATTTCCCTTTCCAGCTAGACTTTGCACCTGCCCACAATGCCAGAATTTTCACACAATGGTTTGCCGCCCATATCTGATTGATTTGAATTGGCCGGTCAGCTTGCCCAACCAGAAGCCGATAGTATCTGTGGAAACGATGAGAAACATTTGACCTTAAAATAAAGCTATCAAAACAACCACAGCTTCAGAAACACATCAGCAGTTTCGTAGGCTGGTTGTTTCCTGGTTGACTTGGAGAAGTTTGAAGCTACAGTGAAGTAATCTTATTTTTGACTGCTGTCAGAGAGTATTGCAGGATTTTTTATTTTAATGAACTTTGAGGCCAAATCATCCAATCTTGAACTAAAATTAGCATTTCTGAAAATATTAAATTAAAAGTTTACTCTTTTAAGTTACTTTGAAAAAAAAATGTCCATAATATTGGTATATAATTTATTGCAGTTTACCTGTACACATTAAGGATCTGATCATGGTTGTAAATTACCTTCAGTGTTAGTTACATACAAAGACTGAAATGCTCACCATTTAGACAGGCTTGATGAATCAGGCCTTACACAAGTCAAATAAAAAATTAACCTTGATGAAATTTGGTTATCACCTATCAGGTTTCTTGACACAGTGTTAATCCTGGAATAAACCAACTTCAAACTACTTAGAATTGTTGTCTTGCAGGGGTAAAACACCAGTTTTTCAACACTTCTGAAGTCCGTTTACCAAATATTGAGAAACTTCGCTAACCAATGACTGTGACACAAATCACAAGTTTCTATCTGTCCCCCAGGCTTATGTGAACATGGCTCTCTTTGAGAACTTCACCTACGCTGGGATAGACGCCACAGCCGAGGAGGCCTGACTACCAGCCCCCCCAGACCCTAGCATGCCACGTAGCCTCAAGAGGAAGCCCCGAGGATGGTCGCCGCGTTACTGCCACCACCCTGCCGCTCAGCGTCGAGACAGGAGGACCAGACGCTTTACCAAAGACACCCAGTTATAAAAGGAGGACTGTGAAAGGACACTGTGTGGAGATGGTGTTTGAGACACTGGGAGATGAGGAGTATGGCTGGGCTTTTTTTAAGGGAAACACTGAGCCCCTGTCTCTACAAACCGGTCCCAGTTAAAGGACACGTCATTGTACCTCTTGAGATGCAAAAGTTACAATGCTCGACCCTTTTTCTGCGGTAGTTGAAGGGAAGCGGCACATGAGGAGCTACGTGACTTGCTGAAATACCACAGGGTCTGTGGGGTACCTAAGCTGGACTTTGCTTCTTTTCCATTACTCTAAATGGAGAAGGAAATCTGTCAATGAAGAAAAAATTCAGAGGACGCAGTGTAGATCACAAATACTCAGTTCTCAAAGTGTAAGAAAAGGGATGAGACATACGATGTAGCACTTAAACCTGCCTTATTCATGCCAGATGTGTCTATTACTGTTAGCCTATCACTGCCATGTGAATGTAATAACTACTGTCTGTATTTTGTGTGTACCGAAGCCTCTTATTGGACTGATATAAAATGTACTATTGTAGATAATTCAAGAGTTATATGAACAGCCATACCACCAGAGTCGTTTTGAAAATGCTAATGGTTTCAGGAAATGCAGTCTACCAGCTCTTAACATCATAGTCAACCTCTTACACTATTAGAGCTACAGCAGTGTATGTTATTATAACCAGTGTATTAAAATGTACAGTACGTTCCTTTCTTTTACTCATCCCTTTGTTGAGGGTTTTTGTGTTGTGATTGGATTTGATACCTTAAAAAGGATATTTCGGCGTATGTTTAAGCCATGGTCAAACACACCATAACAATGAGTTAGACGAGAGATAAGTTTTGCCGACTGCTTGCTTTCTCCAGTTCCACCAACTTAAGCAAAGACACAGCAAACTACATCTCCACACGCAAACCTCAACCAAAATGCCAATTTATAGCCACAAATAATGCTCAAAACAGCACCTAACTTCATCAACAGGGATAGGGTCCCAGCTATAGTACTAACCATCAAACAACTTTTTAGCTTTGCCTGGTTTCTTTGGCAAAGAGAGTACAACTAACACAGTGTTACAGTGTGTTTGACCCTGGCTTAAATTTACACCGGAATATCCCTTTAACAAGTTTTGGCATCTTGCACAGCCACGTTTCTACAATCTGACTTCATGATCACTGAATATCCTTTTTTCTTCACTGTACCTTTGAATCTGGTTCAGGAACAAATGAACCTCTACAATTCAGCTTTTTTCTTAGAACAAAGGAAACAGATAACGATCTTTTCCCCCTATCTGCAATGCTGCAAACCTGCACAACTTAAACTCCCACGCTCATGCTCACAAGGGGTTATGTTCTACATTGAGTGATTACAGTCAGCTGAAATATGAAGATTTATTAATAAACTGAAGAGAGTTGGATCAGCTTTTTGTCCTTACGCCATCCCAAAAATCACATCTTCATGATACTTTTGTTCCAACCAGGTGATTTTGGGGGGCCATGGTCACCCCTGAAATCTCATACACAACCCCAGACCTGATTGGTAGTTAATCAACTTCATCAACACTAAAAAATCAGGAGAAAACACCTGCTGATCACTCATGCTAGATCACATAATTGGTTGATTTAAAGCTGCACTGACCCAGGACCAGTTTTAGTGTTAGAGTGGTGGTGCACTGAGGTTATCAGAGCTGATCCCTGACTGTGTTGATGTTAAAATTCAGTTTTTCTCCTTATTTTGTCACTTCCACTACACTGAAGCTTTTCATCTAAGTGTTTTCCAGTTGATTTTCCCACACGGTGTTGTAGACACAAATTGACCTGAAAGTTATGCCTTTACAAAATAATCGGAAGTTAGCCATTAGCGTCCACATTAGCTGCCTGGGGTGCCTTTACTTTGAAATTTAGGAGTTGCAGTAAGTGAATTAGCCACAGTAAGTGCTGGTAGGGATTCCTCCTTTAATAAGAAACTGTGGGGGGGGGGGGGGGACTCTGACTTAAGCAATCATCCTGGTTTAAGGGTATGCAGTCAATCGTTTTGAACTATGTTGGACAACTTAAACAGCTGGCCAGCTAATGCTCATGAACAGCTACAGCAAAGGTCACATAGGAATGAAGGGCATCCTAAATTCAGACCTGACTCATAAGCTGTTTTTACCAGCTGAAGTTTGGTTTCCAGAAATATCGCTTTGATTAAACAAGTCATGGTCTTGTTTTTGCTGTTGTTTCTAAACCTGTCATCTCGTGCATGTTGCGAAACCACAGGCCAGGCTGCTGGGGGGCCAGGTGTACTCCTCTGAGTTTAGGAACACTGATCTCCCGGCTGCACGGAGCTGATCTGTCACTGAGTTTCCTCCGCAAACCAACCACACGCACAGAACTGTCTGTCAAATACGGTCATAGTGGGCCAGCATCCTGAGGACCTACATACGACTACACCAGTCACCCACACACAAATGTGTATGGTGTGGGAACAGGATACCCGAATTTATTTTTATATCCTGACTGAAATTGTGTAAAAAACACTCCTATGACTTCATATGCCTCTTTATGATTTGGTCATTTGAAAACGCCGACATTCGGGGAAAGTAGGGCAAGTGTGTTCATTTTTAATGTGTGAAAAAAGAAGTGGTGAACATTTTACTCATGTCAAATTAACATCAGAAAGTGTTGACTTGCTTTTCGACCATTTGGCCTGAGACTTTGATATATATCACATTTTCTGTTTCTTCATAAAGTTGGAATTATAGATGGCAACAATATTCCAGTAAACCTATTAGCACTTTTTTTGCAAAACTTTTTATACTTGTTTGACTCCGTAAACTTTTTCTTTAGAAACCCAAACCAAAGAGTTCTCAGCAGTTCTCTTTTGAACCTTTTTTCATAGCAGCTGAACCAATCGGTGCCAACCGGGGGTTGGTAGAGATGATATCAGTCCGTGGTTAGAACTTACTTGCAGAGAAATTTGATATCTTAGTAAAGCTCCCATGCTGAAAAGTTTTACTTCAAACACAAGAACCATACCAACAGAAAAACAAAAAACAACATTGCTATCGAAAGTGATAAAACAGAGCAGTTTTCTGATTTCGTGTCAGATCTCTTCTCTTTCTTGATCTTTATCGGGACATTCAAATGTGTTCAAAGGGCATCACACACTTTTCACATCAGTAAAACAAAAACTCTAAATCCCAACGCAAAGCATACATTGTGTTCCAACCACTGATCAAAAACAAGTTATGAAAATATTTATCTTTACAGACTTCAACAAAAAGAAAAATGTTGAAGAGAAAAACATTATTCAGCATTGAATATTTATCAAAGTAGTACCAGAGGCTCATGAATGGAAGCATGGCGTTCCTCAAGGAAGCTATCTGGGACCTTTTTTATTCTCACCATTTGTGCATCCGCTCGGTAATGTTCTCTTAAATCACAGTTTTAAGATTGATTATTTCGCTGATGACACTTTACTCTACACATCAGTCTCACAAAACGACCTAAAAGCACCTCAGACCCTCACTGCCTGTTTTAGATGTTAACGTTGAATAAAGGAAATCTGTGAAAGATTGTGGAAAGTTTTTTAAAAGCAGAGTTAAAACATCTGATATAAATCCTGAAGAGGTTTAAAAAGATGCTGAAATATTATCTCATGCTTTTTCCACCAGATGATTTGAATAAGGTTTTTGTAGTGAATATCATTGTGTCTCTCGTTTGACACAATTTAGTTATTTTACTTCTAACAGCCTTGCTCCTCCACACTTGGTCCAAAAACATTTTATATACATTTTTTTGGCCTGTCAATGTTGAGAAAAATCTCTGATGTTTTTTAAACCAAATTAAGGATGCCCACGTAAACATGGCTAGCAATAACACCCCGCAGCATGCATAACTGTTGGCCATGTTATTGTTAAAATCTGGGGTTTGAATAAAAGTTTCCTGCTGTTATAGCTGTCATGAACACATGCAATATACAAATGTTGAGTCAGGCTGCTGCAGACAAAGATTTTTCATCACAGACAACTCCCGCTGGGTGCCAGCCCCAAGTGGCCACTCAAGGAACTTCAATTTTTCCACAATTAAGCATATAAAATATCTTTTAGCACCAGCAGTTGAAGCTTTTAGATGAAACAAACAAACTTAAGATACTGCACATCATTTCTACTGAGTATTTTTTTATACTACTGTGTTCCCTGAAGCCCATAATAAGCTCATAGCCCCTCTTAATAGAGACTTCTTTAAATCAAGACATTTTATTTTGAGTAAGGGGAAAAAAAGGCAAATCCAGGTCAGGAGTAGTTCCCCCCATTGATTGTAAGTCATGTCATTAGTTGGAAATATATCATTTTAGTTTATTCTTAATCTGTCCTCCCAAACTGTCCTTTTAGGTGCTATCTTCCAGTTTAAACAAAGCACACTTCCTGCTCTTTGCACAAGTGGTCACAATGTGCCAACCCCCAACCCCATGCCTACTGAAAACCATAACAGACAACTCACAATGCAGATACGCAGGCGTTAAAGTGCTACCCTGGTCTAAGATGTATGCTATTTCATAACATCTCAATTTATGATGAATTTACCTTGTAGCTGGGGAATACTCCTCCTTCGCTTGTGGATGCAGGTGGACATTGTGAGTGGGATACACCTTCAGGATGGGACTGGTAATCCTCTGTCAAAAGAAGGTAGGGTTTCAAGATGATTAATTTTGTACAGACACAGTTTCAGTTCTACTCAGGCTTGTTTACTGACACATTTTCTCATACTAACCAAAATTTTCAAAGAATTACCCCTTTATTAGACGTCAGAGGACAATGCTAATGCAGCATGTTTGTCATTTGCAGATGTTCGGCTCTTAAAAGATGAACCAAATCCTAAATGTTTCACCCGGACAGAGCAGGACTTCACCTGCTTCTTTGAGACCCCAGACAACAACAGGACTTATGATTTGCTCTACAGGTTTACAGGGTATGTTGTAACTAGTAAAAACAAATTCCCACACTGATATATTTCACTGATTAGTAACACAATATCTTTCCCGTTTGTTCCATTTCTCAATGAAGTCTGCCCAGAAAGAAAAGATGTGAAATGTCTGTCCAGAAAACAGAAGAAGGGACTTTCCTCCATGTCTACTATTTTCCTGTTCTGGATATTTTCTTCTATGTGGAAACACACCTTGAAGTTGTGGAGCACAACACAACCACCACCGGCCTTTACAAGCGGACCATCTCTATGGAGGACCACTGTAAGATTTGAGCTGATCTTTATTTTAACAAAAAAATATTTGTTATTGCTTTGTGTTAGCTAAGTAGGGGCAAATTAAGCAAGCTAACAACAACAGCTAACCTTTGCTAACGTTAGCTGTAGTGTAGCTAATAAGTCATCAAATATTGCTGAACCTAAACACATGCAGCACAGTTTTCACCAAGTAAATTCAAGTAAATTTCACCAAGGAAATGACATTATATAACTTTAATTGATGCTTTTTTCTTACTTGTTTTAGTTCTTCTGGATCCACCTTTTAATGTGTCTCTACATCACAATGCCAAACCAGGACAGCTGCAGGTTTCTTGGCAATCAGTGATTCCCAAATACTGCAAAGATGAGGAGACGTATCAGATTAAGTACTTCTCTAAAGGAAAACAAGAGAAGATAAAGGAAGAGGTATGCACTCAAGTGAACCAGAAACTGGAAAACTCATTTTGATCTCAAAACACAAGTTTTTGATTTAATTCTTTTTTCTCATAATGTCAACAGGATCATATTAATTTGGATGTTGTGACAAGAAATCGCTTGTCGTATTTGACTCAGTGGTAGACTGAAAAGTTTGCTGTCTTCAGCTTTGAAGTCTTAACATTACTCTGTGTATTTTTGAGTGACTTGACCATCTTTATATCTGCAGACTTGTAGTTGTTATCCAAGCAGGTAAAAGGGGTGAAAGCAACACCTTGAAAAACATTAATCTGGGCCATCATTGGCCTGGCGGGTCCAGCGTGCGCCTCATTACAGAGGCCACCGCCCTCAGCAGTGGTCACTGTTTGGACCACCACCCGTGGCCAATTGATACATGTCAGCCATCCTATCAATTAGGAAAAAATGCAAAATTAAACTATTTTTGTTGTTTTTGCAGTCGAGAGAGGAGTGCTTACTTGATCAGCTCGTTCCAGGTGAGGAGGTGAAGGTGCAGGTCAGGGTGAAATGTGCCTACAATCCAGACGCCGGACACTGGAGCGGCTGGTCGCAGCCTCTGAGAGCTGTGGTTCCTCAAAGCGCAGGTGTGTCTGATGTTGAAAAAACACGTTGAGACATAGACTAGGTGATGGACTGGGGATTCATTAGAAATGTATGACCTGAAAGAGTTTTTTACTCATCTCCAGATGATGTTTCACTGATGTGCTTCACCTCTGATCTTGAAAATTTCACCTGTGAGTGGAACGGGAGCAGATCTGATGATCAGAACGAGTTCAAACTTTCATACCAGATGAGTCACAGGTATAATACTCACTACACTACTGTATGTCATCATTCAGGTAGTTTACATGCACACCATATTCTGATTAAGGTCCATATTGGGAATGAGACTTTACATGCACATCAGAGGGTTGACTTGCAGGAATATTCCCATTTGCATGGTAAATCAGCAACATATAGCAGCGCCAGTTGCAAAGTCAAGATTGATCAAATGCGACAAACTCGGCACAAACATTAAGTTCCTCACAAACGCTTTAAGAAATTGTTGAATAATCTTATTTTCTATTTGTTCTCATGATTTAAATTTGTAGATTTGTCTTGTCCTTGCCACAGATATCCAAACCTTTGCTCAAACTTTTCACCATATTCGACCAAACAATCTTCCTTACAAACCAAACTTATACAGAAGTGACCCAGTGTTCTGTTAGGAGCATTTTCTTTCCAACGTCATGAACATTCAAGTCCACACAGGCATATCAAAATACAATCTGAACAGAGTGACGGTGGTTGAGATAAGATGTTTTTATGACTCATACTTTATCAGAATATCGCTTTCACTCAGATCATTACAGGAATATGATACTGATGAATAGAAAGTGATTTTATCACCATGTGCTTCAGTGGAAAACAGGACATTCATCATTTCTGTCATGAGGAAAGTCAAACTAATAGCTGAAATAAAGAAGCTCTTTGCAGATAAATTTAAGCAGTTGAGATTCAAATGATAGCAGATTAATTCAGGCTGGATATGAAAATAAATTGTAGTATAAAACTAAACGGCAGATTATCACACAATCCTGATTAAAACTCTCATAAGGAACTCTCATTTCTTTGTGAATTTGCCTCCTCTGGACAGAGCAGTCTTTAAGTCGTAGATCCCCAATAACTCATCCTCATGACTTTTAACGTTATATTTATTGTGAATATTTTATGTGGAAATGATAAAAACTCACATGCTCGGCTGACACCTACCCCTTAAGCTGGTTTCAGGCAGTAAAAGTTTTAAAAATAAGAATCCTGCATCTTGATGCTAATGGTCGTGTTTGGTTTTCATATCATAAAAACGTCATGGCGCAGGGTTGAACAATGTTAAAAAGGAACCAAATGCAGAACAAAGGATTTATTTAAAAAGAACTAAATGAAAAAAAAGCAACAAAAACTTACTTCAAGTGTCCAACTGAAAAACCGCAAAATCAAACAAAAAAAGCACAAGGAGACTAGGAATCACACACACACACACAGTGACCGACAAATAGTCACAATGAACCAACAAGAGCAGAGGGGAAGACAGGGACTACATACACACTGGATAACGAGCAACAGGTGAGGCAAACGAGACACAGGTGAAACTCATGTGTGATTAATGAGGGAGGGAAAACTGAGGAAGTAAAACTTGACTAGAAACACAAGAAGTCAACTACTACAAAATAAAACAGGAAACACTGAAAACTGATCTAAAGAATAAAAAACAGAGAACGAGAGGAAAACAGGGTCAAACACAAACTGAAAACTCACAAGATAAGATCACAGGAACATTAGGGAGCAGAAACACTAGGAAAAACACAGAAAAAACACTCAAAGAAAAACTAAATTAACAGAACATATCGTAAACACCCCCAAAAAACCTCCTTATAGGAGCTTTAAACGCTGGAAAGCAGAGGCAGTCCTTATTATGACTTCCATCATCTCATATCATCACTACTGATGATAAAAACGAGTCATTTTACATGATTATCGTATAATTTCTACAGTGATGCTTTGGGCTGGACAGACTGGACCGAGTGTCTCGCTGACTGGGACTTGATTGACCAGTGCCGTTTCTATGGTAACCAATCCAGAGGAGTCAGAGTGAAGCTCACCAGCCCCGCAGGTCCTCTCAGCAGAACTTTCTACACTGACAAGTTTACCCTCAAGAAAAGCAGTGAGTGATTCTAGACTTTGTGAGACTGGGTGGTTTTGAATGTGTTTGATTATTATTGATTATATGAAGTAATTTGTATTTTTTATTTTAAAGTCAAAACACCCCCACCAAGTCATGTGAAAGCAGCACTAGAAGAGGATAAGTTGTGTTTGAGATGGGAGGCTCCTCTTGTGTCTCTGTCAGCTCACCTGCAGTATGAAGTCGGCTACCAGATCAGAGAGAGTGAAGACTGGATGGTAAGATGTCTCTGAAGGACACCCACTTTTGTTTCTTTGTATGTTTGCTCTTTAAGGGGTGGCTGTAACTCAGAATTAGAGTTGGTTGTCCCCCGTAGTTGTCCCCAAGTCCCCTCTGTTTATGTGCCTGAGTGTTCCTGGGACAGACACATAACATTTTATCATACTTGACCCCAAACCGCCCTGGCTGGCTGCACCCAGTTCATGTGATAAGAATTGACACTGATGGGTACTTTACACAGGAGCCTCAGCATCAGTGTGCGAATGTGGCTAAAGCAATTCACTCAAAACTTAAATATCTATTGCAAAAAAAAGTTTCTGCATTAACATGAAATACGATATTTCTGCAGTGTTACATTTGAGAGGTGCTGTGTTTTGTATGACAGGCTTGGTAGGAAAAAAAAGACCTTTTATTAGATCTGGACTGAAGCTCAAAGTTGCAGGAAAATGAAAAATGTGGTTGAAGTAGAAAAATTTCTGCAAATAGAAATTATCCAGGAGATGTGAAACAACTGCATTAGACATGTCATTTAGAGTAAAATTGTGAAAACCATACAGCTTAAAGAAGAAGTGCCCAACCAGTTAAACTAATTTTTGATATCAAATCAACTTTTTTTATCCACAGACGAGACGCCTAAACGGTCCAGAGACCAGCACATGTCTGGGTGTCCCTTTAGGGAGACACTTCAGTGTGAAGCTCAGAGCCAAACCTGATGGATCCGTTTACTCAGGACTCTGGAGCGACTGGTCAGATGTGCTAACAGGTGACACTCCGACTGACAGAGGTGAGCTCACAGTCAGATTCATTAAAGCTCCAGTAGGGGACTTTACGTTTGTGTCAATTTTGACGCCCCCTGTGGACAAAGCAGTCTCTGCTTTACTGGTCTTCTACATGCTTAAGTGGTGCTTTCTGGCAATGTAATGATATGTTTGTTAAGTTGCACTGCTGACCCCCCTACACTGGTTTCAAGCATTTTAAATTACAGTATAAGAATCATTAATCTTACTCCTGATGTTCATGTTGACTCTCATAAGTCATGAGAAATTATTAGTATGAATTTCAGAAAACTCCTCACATGAGCTTTAAAGTCAAAGTCCTACCGCACATTTACCTAATCAATAATCCTCAGCAGTGTACGTATGCAGCAGTTTTGGTGTAATTCAACAATAATTACAAATGTAGTTGTGTCATAAAATGATTTTGAAACATGAAGTGAACACAAATGTGAACATAATAAATGTATTAGATTCATAATTTTGGGTTTATGCACTCATGTCTTAACACAAACTCCACAGGTCTGTTGCTGATACTGTTTGTCCCGGTGTCTGTGCTGCTATTTGCCGTCATCCTCATCTTCATATTTTACTCATACCACAGGTAGGACCAATGCATCCCTCTATTTAGACAGAAATGTTGAATTTAAAAACCAAAAAGCACCAATTTAAAACTATTTTTTCCAAATCTATTAAAGCTGTGTCTATAAAATGTTCAAAAACTTGTTTTATTTGTTCATTTGAAGGAAGCTGAAGCAGTATTTTTGGCCACCAGTTCCCAACCTTGACAAAGTCCTGCAGGGTTACCTGACGGAGATCAAGGGGCAGAAATGGGTAAATTACTCAGTAGTCTTCTCTGTTTTATACCTGATACCTGTACTGCTAATAGGGCGACACATTACAGAAAAGTTATGTAGAAGGATGTGAAACTCAGAGTGTCCAAAAGCAACAATAGATCTGTAAATTATGCTTTTATTAACACTTTAAGGTCTTATATGTGGATGCTGATTACAAGGGCTATTAAAGCTGCATCCTTTCCATTTGACACTGTATAGGATCCTCCGATACCAGCCAAGCAGTGCTTTGAGGAAACCACCTCTTCACTGGTGGAGATAATGTTTGCAGATGAGATTTCAGGCTCCGAGAAACCGTCAGGAGAATCGACTCAGCTCCTCAGATCATCAGACAACGACCTCCCCGACCTCGAACCGACGAACGAAAAACGCAAGAGTGAAGAGTTTCCAGATTATGTGACTTTGAACAAAGACAGCGTCATCCTCTGTCCGAAGGGAAACACATACGTCTACGAGCAGATTGGAGAGAAAGAAAGGCTGGTGATCGAGAAAGAGCTCCTCCAGAAATGTCAGTCTCTCTGCAGTGAGTCGGTCTTCATCCCGGCGTGCCAGGACACCAACTTTCTGAATCATTCCTACTTAGCTGTGGCTGAGCCCGCGGAGAGGTTTGACAGCGAGGTGACTGCTGTGAGGGGTTCAGGAAACATCTATACTAACCTCCCCTGTGGCTAAAAGTTTGTACTTTATGTTTTGATTATATTTGACACATATTTTATATGAAATGCTGTAAATAGAAGAAATATACAGATTCATATTTCCTGCATCAGCTCCCTGCGTGGAAAATAAAAAGGCACAATATTTTATGTCAGGATTGATGCAGCTTGTAGTTTAACTCATGGCGTGTTTCTATGTTTTCAGAGCAAAACGAGGTTTGCTCTTTGACCACGGAGCTCATGATTTCTGAAAACAACTCAGATTTGAAGCTCCTGTGGAGGAGGTTCTTTTATGGGTGATGAAACAGGCTGAGTATTAAAACAGCTGTTTCTGTATGACCCACTTATGCAAACAAGATGTATTATTGCTGTATAGTTATTAAATAGTGGTAGGGGGTAGATGCCAGGTGAAGCAACAACAGATCGCAGCAGAAACAGTTTTTTTAATCACATTTTCAAGAGCAAAGATTCTGGATGTGTAGTAAATGTGAACATTAACAGAACATTATGATATTAACATTATAGATTTTTCAGGTAAATTTGGGCCAAAGTCAACCAAGTGAATTCTTTTGAGGAGCTTCAAGATAAACCATTTTTAACAAATGAGGCGAAAACATTGAAATTCTGTGTCAGTTCAAGTTTTACTGATATTGAAGAGATTTATGTCACTGTACACAACACTGCTGTGGCTTAAATTATCCACAAGAGGGCGCTCAAGTGCTTTTTTAGATTTAACGAGAGACTTCACCAGAGTTACTAAAGCAGGACCAAATACCATCATATAAACATGCATTCCTTGGTATTATATGTATTGATCAAATATATTGATTATATATGTTTATTCTGATTATGAGGTTTTGCATTTCCTTCACCTGAGTAAGAAATTGATGTTTAATTTATGAATGCAGGTATATTTTGAAAAATCTATTAAATCCATTATAATGTGTTTTGACCACATATGTTAAAAATACTTTAATCCTACATATATATTTGTATGGACCACTTACATATCTGTGTATTTCACCTCATATGGACATTTATTTCATGTATGGGAATGCAATATGTGTAAATATATAACATTTCTGTACGGGTTGTAAAAATGTGATTTATTTTGTGCTTTTAAAAAGATACGTCAAAATTTGTGATCTGAATCGACTTTTAAGAAGGTAACCATGAATGACCTTAAATTTGTTTAAACTGTTCAATACTGTTCTAACCTAAATCACCTCAATTCAGGCTCCCCTTCACTGTCTCCTTATGAACCTCAGGATCAGCCTTAAAATCGTCTAAATCACCGACTAAGCCATGCGTGTTCTTGCTGCTTCTTACATAACAGAATTACTGATCCTATACGATGTAAGCCGTCCCCCCAGGTCTCCTGATCAGGGTCTTTCATCTGAGTCTGTGGCCTGTTTGAATCAGCTTTTAAACCTCAGTTTTACAAACACTTTGTGTCTGTGAGGATTGTTAGTGTGGTGTTTTTGTTCTGTCAGGAGCTGATTGTTGTTAACTGTGTTTTTACCTGTCTGGATGCATCACTTGCTGCTTTTCTGTTGCTCTTGTATCTGAAGCACTTTGTAACCTTGTGTTTTAAAAGATATCCTCGATTATATAAAAATGATCATTTTTTGTTAATAAACATTAAAAGCTGTTCCTGTTGCGCTTCATTTGAAGCCCTGTAAACCTTCCAGGATAAACTTAAACCCTTGGGTAAAACACAGTTTTAAGCAACTATCTTGTCTTACAGCTTTATGGCCAGCAGGTGGCAGCAAAAACCAATGAGCCAAAGTGTTGTACAGCAATGTGGGCTTAAGTTTTGAGACTTGAGGTGCAGCTCAGCCCCCTGTATCTCAAAGTGACTGAGTGCATGAAGCTGCAAGAGCTTGAACTGATGTCAGGGACAGCACTTGGTGACTTTTTACAACATACCGATAAGACAACATCATATTACTCTCCATCATCATAGAGCAACACCTGGATAATAAATAATTCCCCCTCCAACAGTCTGATTTTAACATTTTTAGGTTATAACAAAAAGAGTAGGGGTCTAAAGTTTTTCATCTGCATAAATAATTCTAAAAATGTAAATGAAAGCAAAGATAATTTGCTCCAGATTTATCTCTGTAGACACATATGTATGACAGTGTAAGCATTGTTAGTTATTTCTGCTTCAGCGTGAATAAAACCCACAGTAGGCCCCCCTATTTAATGTAGTCCAATGACTGAGATAAACATCTCACATTAACCATAAACACGCTCATGCTGCTGTTTTGCACGGCTGGTTGCTGTTGGATCTTAACAGAACAAGTGATGGTCCACACACAGATACCCTGTTGGGATAATGAAACATTCAAAATAATAGTTGTGTTATTTGGGGTCCTGCTGATGAGGTTTTTTTTTCCCAGAAGATCAGACACAGAGCAGCATAAAGAAACTGTGCTGCTAAAAGAGGAGAGATGCTGGTGACAGGGGCAGCTTCAGGGTTTATCTAGGGGTGCCCCAGCCCCAGGGGTGCCCCCTCTTCTCTTCCTAAAATTTGATAAAACATCCCCAAATCCTAAACTGTGACAGAGTATTTGGCTTAATGCAGCTCAGTGTAGCACATTTTCAATTTTAATGTTGAACAATTATTTCTTTTAGACTTAAACTGGGACATTTATGTTACTACCACAGCTAGCTCAGTAATTTAAATGTTTAATATAATAAATTTGGTGGTAACAAAATAATTATTTGGCATGGTGTGACACAAAATGTTGGGTAATATTCATCAATCAAGAGGGCCCTCTCTTCTAATATCATATATTTTATTCTATTGTTATTTTTTGACAGTGTGAGAGACTTGATCAGGACTTGCACCTGCACTCAGACTCAAGAGGTTTGAGACTTGACTTTGCCTCTAACCCTCAAATCCCGATACTGGATGAAGCATCATAACCCGAACCTTGAATGAAAAACTCAACATCGTTTGATGCTAGTTGTTAATTTATTTCACAAAGAAAAGGAAAGGCTCAAATTAAAACAATTGATTTATTACTCACAGCTTGTATGAAAACCAAGAGACCTGAGTTGGAATAAAGGCAAAGGAAACATGAATGAAGCGCTGGGATGAGAGTTTGGGATTAGTACGAGAATAAAAAAGACCTCAACAAAGACGGCACATGTTTTTAGGAGTGGTTACTCACATCTAGCTTTGCCAACCATGAGCCAGAAACGTATGAAATATCACTCTGATTGTAAAACCCTGGTTGTGGAGCTGCACAACCAAGGGGCGTACGTTTTACATGAAAAGCCCATAATCCAGCCAAGGACTCTCTCGGTCTGGCCCCTCATGGCTCAGGTTTCTGGACTAACTAGAAAAGAATCAACCCTAGATATTCTGCAAACTATGCTATCACTCTGCACGAAACGTCAAACGCCCTCTGTAAAATATACCGCTAGTGTCATACTTTAACGGCAGGCCATCGTATCTACAGTGTGTCCGCCAGACTGTATGATATCATAGCCATAAATTAGCCCAGATTGAGTATGAGGCAATAGCAGAGGGTGGGAGAGAGCGTCAGACAGAGTAAGACAGAGAAAGTTTTAAGAGACTCAGTGTTTACTGGTGTACAAGCCTCTCCTCCCAGCAGGAATTCTTTCCGTGTTTCATCACCACTGCCCGCTTGCCCATACACAAACGTCTGCAGAGCGAGGCTGAATCACCTCCTGATGTCATTTCCTCAACTTTCACTTACAATCACACTGAGACACAACATGGGTTCAGATGTGATTGGCTTTTACATGAGCAGTTTAGAGTCTGTGTACATGTTAACTGTGCCCACAGGCCTGAAACAATAGAAATAAGGCCACAAAAACAGAGCGAATCCGCAGCCTTTTTAACTCCCGCTGGCAGAGAGATTTGTGAACACACATGGAAACAGAAGCTCGCTCCGCATGCTGAGTGCAAACTCTCACTGCAGTCACATTTGGTGGGATTGGATTTAGGGGAGCAGACATCAGCTTCACAGCGTGCTCTTCACAGGCAGTTTTGGAGTAAAAGCTGCCAGAGAGGAAAAAAAAAAAAAGACGAGAAGAGAAGAGACGAGAAGAGAGACCAATGTAATCAACAACACAGGCAGAGGCAATGGTGTGAGGAAACAACCTTCAGAATCATTCAGCTGGAGAGGAGCAGAAGAGACAGGCGTCTTAGAAGAATCAGAGGTGTATTCTGGGAATAAATAAAGCTTACTCTGTATCATAACGATAACAGATGACAGTGCCAACAATCAAATAGGTGTAGAGGTGGATGTAGTCACCAGGATGACACCCACCGGTTTCTGAGAACCCCTTTGGAGGCCTCACAGTAGCACTTAAGCCAGATCTTTTATCACGTTCTTCTGTCAATATAGTGGATCATAAATCACAGGTACTGACCTGAAAATGAAAACTACACCAAAGTGAAGTAGACTTAAAGATGAGTATTAATGAATTGACAGAGAGGTAAGTTTCTTTTCTCGTCTGTTTGTGCTGGTTTTAAACAGTTATATGATGTTATGATTGTTAAGCAGAGTAAACACCGGCTTAAGAGTCATTTAAGTTTCCACTCTCTTAAGTGTCTACAGACACAAGAATGTTCCCCGACTTTATTAACCATAGTATGTTTGACTTTTTATTGGTGAATTAAATGAGTGATTCATACAGAGGAGGGTTTGGGCCATTTGGGTCGGCTTCAGACTGTTTCTGTGTCCAAGTTTGAAAAAAGAAACAGTCTATGAAAGACTGAGGTATGCTGAGTATCAAAGGACAACTAATTGAGCAAAAATAAATCAATAAATTCGTAATAATCTCATGAATTTTAAGAAACAGCTTTTTCTTACAAATTTGCATGTCTGTTTGTGGTAATTTGCAATTTTTATTCACAAATTTGCTGTTTTTTCTCACAGATTTGCAAAATGTTGCTTATTATTTATTTATTTATTTTTTAAAGATTTGCTGCTTTTTTTTGCAAAAGAACATTTTTCTAATTAATTTTATTTTTTATTTTCAAACAAACAGTTTTCTCTCACAAATGTACAAGATTTATCTTTCAAATTTACACCTTTATCTTATAAATATGTGATTTTTTTGTTGTAAATTGTGAAGTTTTTCACATTTTTTTCCCCACGTATTTCCAACTATCAGGAATTTTCCTCCATTTTTTCCACACATGACTTAATCTCTGAATATGCTTCATGTTTCCTTATTTTAATGACCCAAAATCCTCCTTGTAGATCCATTTAGTTAGTAAAAAAGGGTTTACACATGATTGAACCACGTTTTGCAACCAGTGATGTCTCCCTCTGCTGGCCGTTTGAAGTGCTTTTGAAACCAATGCGCTACATCCACTCTCCACATAACACAGTCTATGTTCCCAACACAGTCAGTGTTGTTTGTTCTTTGCAGGTTTGCCACAGATTTGCATCCTTCAAGTTTAGTTTAAAAGACTTCTCTATGCATATCTGACTGGTGGTGCCAACAGCTGTTACAATCAGTAGTAGGGATAAATAGTAGCAATGGCATCAGCAAAAGCAATAATAATAGTAATAGCAATATTATCATCAATGGTAATGGTTAGAGCACCTCAGGTCTCAGTGGCAAAACTGTCAATATCAATCACAAACTCATAATAAATCACCAAAAACACCAGACTGCAGCCGTACCACAGCTCATGTCCTCAGAGGGCGTTCCTAAAACTCTATTTGTTAGTCCCCGTTGTGCTGCCATGCATGTTGAAAAATTACACTAAGAGGAGTTAGTAGTTTGAAAATACTTTACGGTCATGACGTTTGATTAGCACCAGATCGACATAATCAGCAGGAATTCAACACACGAGTCGAACAGAACCAGTGACGTGTTTATGTTACAGCAGTAGCAGGATTGTTCCTTTCACTTTCCCTTAAGTACAGTTAACTAAAGAGTACCATTGGTATTATACAGTATAAGAAAATACAGTCAAAATTAAACCACAGTTAAAATGGTTTGATTAAACGGTGGGACTGAAACAGTTTTCACTTTAGATGTTTGGAGTCGTTTAATTTAGAAGCCTGCAGGTTATTTTTGAGGTGAAAAAATAAGTTTTTATCTCATCCAGTTTTGTTGGTACAGTGAACTGGAGTGGAAAGGACTGATTGGTCTGCAGGGTCAGGGTTTGGGCCGAGGCTGCCCAATGGCACAGGGTCTAGTCCTCTTATCCAGACCAGATCTTAAAAATATAACAATGTTTTCCTATTTTTAATTCAATTAATATTTTGTTTAGTCGTTTTAACAGTCAGAATATAAATTGCTTGACATGGAAAAAAGTTGTGATCCTTTATCCAATCAGCAAGCCTGTTCTTTAGCCTCATTCTCAGCTTTTATAGAAAATGTTACATCCAAATTTAAAGAAATTTACTAATTCATTTAAGATCCTAATTCCTACAGAGAAAATTAATAATCTTTTATGTCAAATCTTTAACCCACTTTATTAGACGTTTTAATGTAGTTTAAGTGTTTAGGGGAAAAAGTAGAGCATATTTTCCGTGTCCCTCAGCACTTTCCTCTTGGTGCCAACATAGCTTCAGAAAGGTAGGAGTCCTTGGTGATTGGATACAGGCCCCGCTGGGTTACCATCGCACTGAGAGACCCCCACGGCGAGCGTGTTCAGATGTCAGCCTTCTTGTTGATGAGCACAGAGCAGCATGTGAGGGCTCCGTCCACTTTGACCTTCTCCATGTTGGACACGGGGATCAGCAGGTGGTCCTTCAACTTCTCAAACACCTGCAGGACACACACAGACCAGACCACACCAGACCGTCAAACTCACATCCTGCACTGCAATGGAAGGCAGAAGTAACCAGTTTCTCGTACTGGTATTTTGGAGTCACAAGCTGGGAAGTTTGGGTATAGATAACTAACTGGTCTATCACTGTTGCTGTGAAATCCGAAGAACACGTTGCACTGGTGCATGTGACAAAGTCTGATTCTGGGTTTTCTCAGTGTGGAGGAACTGTCGGCAAAGCTTGGTTTGTTTAAAAGTCATGTGGACTCCTCTAGTCAGGTCTACCTCCCTGTGCATTTATATCGCTGCCCTCTTTGAGCGCCATCTTCTGGGTAAAATACTAAACTTTTGATTGCATCTTGTTTATTGATCACAGCTCCCTTTCAGGTGGTAATAAAGGTAAGAAAAGTGCGTCTTATCCACCAAACTCTTAAGTACTTGGAGGGTGTGCACTGCCAATAATTAAATCACACCTTGCAGCCAATCAGAATTGAGAAACAATTCACTGTGAAACTATTTAACTGATCAAATTCAATAGTTACGCAAAATATCCTGAGTCTTGTCTGCTTTGCATGATTTAATAACATTCAAATATGTTGTCATAGCAACCCCTGCCTCCATATTCTGCCCCTGGGTACCAGGTCTGTGCAGCCAGCACCACACAGAGTTAATTAGAAAAAGCTGACGAGCAGCTCAACTGGCACGAGTTAAATTGAGAGAGAGAGAGAGAACTTATGCAACACTTGCTGTAAGTTTGTTTACTCCGCTTGTCAACCTGTAATGTGCTGTGATTTAAAAGCCCTGCAGCCGGACACAAAATGTGAAGTAGGAGAACAAGCATTCAGGAAGGCTTCCTGCTCTCCCGGCAAAAATTGAAAAATGATGGGAGTGAGAACTATTACGACACGCTCCAAAGACCCTCGTAAAGTAATGTGTCACCCCGTGGACATTTTCCAGAAGAAAACCAGTGTTTTCCTACACTGACTTCCAAAGCAGGATATTTTTCTCTTTAAACTCTCCCTTCAACCCTGCTGCGATACTGAGCGGGGCCCTGCGGCAGAGTTAGAGGGTCCAACTAAACAAAATTCTTATCTTGTGATGCAATATGGCTGACGAAGCCTCTGGTGATCCAGCCGCCATATCTAAGACAATGAACTCATTTACCCGATCACTCTTGATTTTATCAGGAGAGTTTGCTGTCAGGGGTACAGGTCACGACACAAAACTTAATCACTTAAAAACATGGTGTTGATGCATATTTCTGTATATTTTTTCCCTTCCTTGTTGTGATTTGTCCTCAAACTTGAGACTGGAGCTAAAAGTCGAGGATAGGAGTGGTTCCCCTGACCCAAAAAAACCTGCTTAGTTCTCAGAGATGAGTAAGCAGCAGCTCATCTTGGGGACAAGGGATGAGAATGGATAGCTGGGTTTTTTTTAAAACCGTTTCCATCCTAACCAGATGCCCGAGCCATCTCACCTGACTCCTCTAGAGGTGGAAGAGCAGCAGTTCTACTCTGAGCACCTACCAAGTGTCAAGCTTCCTACCCTATCTCTAAGGCTGAGCCCGGCCACCCTGCGAAGGAAACACATTTTCGGCCACTTGTATCTGCGATCTTGTTCTTTCGGTCATTACCCAAAGTTCATGACCATAGGTGAGGGTTGGAACGTAGATCGACTGGTAAATCGAGAATCTTGCCTTACTGCTCAGCTCTTTCTTCACCACGACAGATCGGTTAAGCGTCCGCATCACTGCTGACAACGCTTTGATCCGCCTGTCGATCTCCCGCTCCATCCTACCCTGACTTGTGAACAACATCCCGAGATACTTAAACTCCTCCACTTGAGGCAGGACCTCCCCCCCGACCTGAAGAAGGCAATCTACCTTTTTCTGACTGAGGACGTAGGTCACATAACAAATTATTAGTACATGGATTTGCCATATCTTCTGTCCAAAGGTGACAATATTAAAGAATTAATGAGAACAAACCCATTTGTATTATCTTATTTCTCACTCAATGAGAATCAATAGGAGAATCAATAAGGAATCGTATCGATAAGCAGTATCGATAATGGAAATTATAATGGAAATCCTTTACAATTCCCATCCCTCATTCAAAGATGAGTGACGCTTGCCTCAGGCTCTTCTGGTTTAACTCTTTTGGCGCCATCCTAGACGACACCATCCAAAACGCTTCTGTTCACAGGGTCAACTCAGGGAAAGTGTTGCTTTTGTGTAACTCCCCCAAAACAACATCAGTAAATCCCCTGCTGTTTATAGCACCTCTTTCTCCACGGTGTCTCCTGTTTCGAACATTTCCAGCCGAGTTCTCATTACTGCGGTTGAGATTTATACGCCGGGTCGAGGGTGGCATGGACCCGCACAGTAGGAGGTTCGATGTTTCACTGGGCTTTTTGTCTGCTGGGTTTCTTTATCTGCAAACTAAGAATCCTACAGCCGTCTCCTTCTCAGCCATTAAAGATGCTCCGTCTGGCCCCCCCCCCCCCCACCACTCCTCTCTCATGACCCCCTGCCTTTGTTAATGTGGAACTCTTATGTAACTTTATAAGCAGACTAAAAATAGACCGGAGATTAGGTCTGACGGTGTTCGGAGTCAGAAAGCAGCAGGAATCGTGCAGAGTGCAGCGTAATCTCTACATCTCACTGGAAGAAGAAGAAGCAACAAGTTCCCTGGAAACACGTATGAACTGCAGCATTACTGTAAAACAAGGCTGAAAGTCAGCTGGGTCAAAACTTACCCTACTTTCCTGCTGCTCGCAATATGTCTTGTCCTCATTTTCCCTACTTTCTTTAAGATAGAATTTCTTAAACACAGACTTGGACAGAAATTTTGATTCCAGACCAATCTCTGGTGGTTTTAAACTCTATAACAAACTGGAAACTCTTGGTGGAACGGTCGTATATCTCTCAAATACTGCTCCAAATGATCCATCAAAAGGTGCCACCAAAGCAGGAAGCATGAGTAACTCAAAAGGATTTTTATTATTGCCAAGCTGAATTCCCTCAGTTAATTTTCCTGGAACAAAACATAGCCGTCGCCATAGATGTGAGTCCAAAGACGCATAATTTTGTGAATTCTTCCTTCTAAAAATAGTCGGCGGAGGTTGGGGTTTTGACCACAGAGTACATTTTGAGGTCTGAGCACTGTCTCTGCAGATTGTAGGTTTCTGGGTTTGATCCCGTGAGAAACTTCTTGACTTGTTGTGATGTGGAGTCACTAAAAAGTATCTGAAATAACACGGTTAGAGCGTCCAAAACCCGGCGCACAAAGTGAGACAATAACACGTCACTCATGGTGGGCTACTGTGGAAAGAGATATGCAAGGCGTTGACAGTGTTTATAAGTAGATCAGTGAAAAGCGAAAAGAAATATACAGAAATCACATGGTCATGCTGTTAGGGTTTGTGTTATGAGAAATGGGTTCAAACAGGTACATCCAAACCACCAGTTTAGCAAACTACTAAGACTTCCAATCGCTGCTGTAGGTCATAGTGAACTCTTCGGGTAGTCAAACTGTCAGTACCACAGGAGGAGGGAGGGGCGGACCTCAATGGACCTTTTTCAGTAGGTGAACTATGAATCTGAATAGTGTGACATGAGCAGTTTGCATCCTGTCCTGATAAACCTCGTAATTCATGGTAAATCAAGCCAAAAATGGCACCTTTAATTCTTGTAATTCCTTAAATATATCAGAGTAGGAAAAATTGACCTTTTAAGTTTCATGAAATCAGAATAATGTCAAGAAACTGTTTACCCCACTGGAAGATTGATCTTTTTTTTCTTATTTTTTGTCATCTCATATTTACAAGATCAGCATCATGAATTTTCTTTTGAATTTATTTTATTGAAACTTAATTTTACCAAAAAAGAATCCAGCTGAGATAGAAGCAGGGTTCCTTCACAGTTGGAATTTCCGTACTTTTCCATACCCTACGTTTTAGAATTACTTTTGAAAATACCTACTTTTCTATTTTAGAAAAAGGTTTTTTTCCATACTTTATTATTCATTTACCATACTTTTTAAGACCTGGATATTGATCAAATTACCTCCACACTTTTCCATGCCTTCCATACTTGCGTAGGAACCCTGTAGAAGGGAGCCCAAGCCAAAGCAGTAGCATAAAAAGTTTGCAAAATTCTGACTAAATGCACAAAGACATAAGAAATATGGTGCTGCAGTACCTCCTTTGATCAATCACATTTAAAGCTATGAGCTTATAAAAAGTTTTAACATATATGTCATGCAAATGCTGTTTAAGTATCCTAGTATTTTGTAGCAGTGGGAGTAATGGTGCTGGTTGATTTGGCTGACATGTTAGCAAGAGGGTTGTACAAACATTCTGCAAAAACATCGGATGATTATGTTTCTCCGTTTTTCTTTGTTCAGGTGTCAAATCACTTCAATTCAGCCCCTAAATACTCTGTTAGTTTGGCAGCTAGCTGTTAGCTTTGTTAGCCTTCAAAGACAGGTCAGCAGGAAGGACTTACACTCTGCCACTAAAGGCATTTTCAGTTTCTCCACCATCATTTCTCCACAAAGCTGCACTCCTTGTGTGTTCAATACAGGCTTATAAGATCAACTTAGCTGTCAAATTAGAAGAATAATTCATTACTTGTCTGTAATGCATGAAAGTTGCAGGCTCCCTAAACAAAAATAATTGCTTTCAAGACTCGATAACACGCTCCAGAGTTAGTCAGGTGATAACACCTGCAAGATAAAACAACAATTACAGCAGCTTTGAGGACTATTTTGTGTTCAAGATGGGAAAAAAAGTGCCCCAGTCTCCAGCGTTGCTGCCTCCTAGTCTTTGTTCTGAGTCATGCCCACTCCACATGAAACTGCAGGTCACATTGTTAAAAAAAACACACACTGCTGGCTGTGGTTTCTGTAAAACAACCGCACGGATACTGCAGGGTTTCCCTCTCTGGCCACTTGTTTTTCTCAGAGGTCTGGACCGGACGGAGGGCAACAAAGGAAAGTACTCTTTAAATCTAAGCCGCGTAACCCGCCCGCCTGTCCCAGCGGCGCTGTTTCTTCCTCCTGGAGGACCTCAGGATTGTAAATGAAGACGTGACTATGTGCATGAGAAAGAGTGAGTGTGCATGGATATGGAATAAGCCGAGTTTTCACCTTTGCACTCTCTGGAAACTCCTCTGATGTGCAGTGAAGAAGCACATGTCCTTTATTCGGCAGGTTCATGTAGATGCAGTTGGCAGCGAGGTCATCAGGCACTGTCAGTTTGTCATAGCGATGGTCGCTCATCTGCTGCATGATCTAAAAAACAGACAAAAAAACAGCCGTTCAGATAAATTAATAAAAAGCTAAAGAAGTCAGCGTGACCTCGAAAGAGATTTTTGACACCTTAATCAGACAGAACACCAAAATACCGAAGAAAGAATCACATCTTTCTGCAGGCCAAACCGCTCTCAGAGGCCTGTGGGGGGGACTTAATGGAGAACACAGGAGCAGACAGACATTCTTCCTCTGCAGATGTCATGTTATTTATGTAATCTGAAGGAGGTGTAGGTGGGACAGGCGGCGGGGGGAGGAGAGGCAGAGAAGACGCCCGTGTAGCCAAGTGGAAGTTAGGGGGCTGGTGAGGATGTTATGACCAGAGGAGAGACAGGTGCCTCTTAATGTTTATGAGCAGAACATCTGCGGACGGATACCTCTGAGACGAGTGAAGGGAGGGGAGGTGGAAACGTGTAGAAAAAGAGTCAACATTCAGGGAGAGGTATTTTGGGAAGTGGGATTTTCAGCAGATAGTCCCTTTTCCTCTGGCCTTTTTCTGCCACACCTTCTCATCCTATCATGTTAAAGCTCCTGTGAGGAGTTTTTGGCATCTCTAAAAATGAATAAAAATCACATTTGTGCCAGATTGACGTTTATATGATGTAGTTTTTAATTCCTGAAATCAGTGATGATGAGGTAGTTGAGGAGAGTCAGCAGGATGAGCTTGAGGTCAAAAGACACGACTGAAGCATTTAGAGGACAATACAAGCGAGGTCTGCTCTGTCCACAGGGGGCGCCAAAGTTGACGCAAACCAAAAGTTCCTTCCAAGAGCTTTAAGTTGGGACACGAATGACAACAGAGTGAAAAGTTGTGTAGCTCTAGAAACAACTGTAGAGGGCACTGCAGGTCGAGTACTGTATTTTTCGGGCGATAAGGCGCACCGGATTATGCGGCGCATTAAGCATTGATTGGTTTATTGTTGCTAGCGCGTACTCCGGGCTACCTTACATGAATGCACTGACATTACAGTCAAGCAGCGTTGTAGGCACGGGGCCAATCAGGTAGTGACACAGCGTACCGTAATGCTTGAGCGGAGCGGCTTTGTCACTTACGAAAGTGGTAAATACACATTTCAACAGATTCTTTAGCGCATTGTCCCACATAAAATCAGTCAGTAAGCACAACAAGAAATCATAAATAAGGATTATATGGTGCACTGAGAAAATGTAAGGATTTTAAGTGCGCCTTACAGTCTGAAAAATATGGTAGTTAAAGTACGCCCTATAAACACTGGCGGTGTTGGATTGTAATCCATGTGTCACTCCCATCTTTTCCCCCAATTTCCTGCTGAAATAAGGACTAAAAGCCAGAAATAAAAAGTTAAAATTCAAAGAAACACGAGGAGGAACATTACCTGACTAACTAGCTGAATCTGCTGCAGGTCAGTAATGTGACTGGGTTTGAAAAAGACACTCCAGAGTGATTCAGAGTCTTAGGAGTAAGAATCTGGGGAGTCTAACCACTTCGTGAGAAACCGTGTGAGCAAATAAGTCAACAATTACTGATCAGTGGTCATCTGCGTTAACTTGCAAAGGGTTTGGCTGATTTCAGGCACCAAAAACAAACATGACTCTGTAGTGGAAATCCCGGCATGGGCGAAATCGCTTTCAAAAACCACAGCTTGTCGCTTCAGCCACTAATGCAAGGTTTTGTGACGTCTGCTTGACGCACAAGTATGTTTAGAGAAGCGTCTGTGACCGTATGTGATGATATACAGCGATTAGTGGAAACTGTGTGGTTTAGGAAGACAATGAGCTTTGTGTCTGCTGATGTTTTCATTTCCCTTCCCACTCACTGGGTTTGTTTCAGGGAGGAGCAGCGGGGTGATGACTGGGAAAGACCTCGCTCTGTGAGACTTGTGTACTTGAATTTGGAGAAAATGAAGTTATGCTGTCATGTAAATGTCCTTCGCCAACTGGTCCAACCCTGCTGCAAATGTTCTGTTCTGTTCTGATGACTCTGTTAAGGCTTTCCTGGGAAAATCTATCTGGCACACAGGAAGTGACACATTTTATGTCTCTGGCAGCGGCGGCAGCACCGCTTGGTTAGGATAAATAGAAGAACAATTGTGTGGTTGGTGTGAGCATTAAATCCCGTCGTTAAATAGAAACATGGGGAAAAAAGTTGTCACAAGACCGGACCTGTTGAGTGGAGCAGTGATCTGTGGGAAGAGCCATGAAAACAAACATAATAATGAACCAAGTGTGTGAAAAATGAGAGGAAAACAGGAATTACTGAAGGAGCCACAAATAATTTCACACATTTAACTGCAATAACCTTTTTCTGATTTACATCGAGTTAATCTAAAATCCCTGCAAAATAAGCGAAATTAACTTTACAGGAGCTGACTTTGCCGTTTCTGCAAAGAGCTGCAGGGTGGAGCAGAAGCAGTGCGTGCGTGTGCGAGTCCGTCTGTGTGTGGTGGACCAGACACATTCCCAGGTCACATGTGCGTGTGTAAGGTGATTGCAGCAGCCCCTAAATGAAAACACCGACCATGTGCGTGACCGCCAACACCGTCTCTCACACACACGGGGATTAAGAGTGGCAGAGAGGGAGAATAAACACGGGCCGACTCCACCAAAGATCACAGAGGCTCCTGCTTCGCTCTCCCTTTTCTAAAACATCAGATTTCCTCAATAAAAAAAAACGAGGGGAAAACTGCGCAGGATGTAAGGAAAATGGCTGCGTGTAAAGTCCTGATCCATGAAATGCAATTAAATCCTCAGAAAATTCACCTGACTAAAGGAACAGTTGGCTCTCTGTTCATCCTCAGTGAGTGCAGCCGGTCAGTAAAGGGTCAGGATACGAGCTCAGGTGTTTCGAATTATGAAGATGCTTTAATTTGAAGTTTAAGAAATAATGCATTTCTTAGTAGGTCAGTAGCTATATTTACATGTGAAAAATTTCTCGATCCGATTAAAAATTTGAGGGATCAGATAATCTGAATCCACAGTTTATATGGGTGCAAAATTAAATAATCCGATCATGACATGTGTATACATGCACCAAGTTTTATTCAGATTAGAACATTTTGACATGCATAGAGTTGTCCAATTTCGCTACAATAACCACAGAAGAAGAAGAGTTGTATTAACGCCTGTGCTGTCAACAAACCAACAAACACGGTACTGTCTCACTTCATCCAATTCAGGAGTTTTCCCTCTGTTTAATAAGTTCACTGGATGGCGCTCTTGCTTACTTATTTTACTGTTCTGTCAAAGGTTGCACTGTGCGTGCAGATGCGACATCATTACGCTGTATGTTTGTCTTGTTATGTTATCGGAGGAGCAGACACGGCACCTGTGGTTGTGTTTTATGCCAGAGTGTTAAAGGGATATTTCAGCATAAAATTAATTTAGGGTGAAACATACCGTGACAACGAATTAGACACCTTCATTTCTTCATGGAAATGCAATCAGACTGAGACGCTTAGACATGAGACCTACCGTGTCTGTAGTGCAAAACGATTAATATCATGATTATTACTTAAAGGAAATGATAAAGTTATGATCACAAATGTTCTTCCTTGAGCTGCGTCACCCCACGGTAGTCCGTAATGGACTGGCCCAAGGTCTTGGTACAAACAGGCGGCTACTGGAAGAGAGTAGGTGAGTTGTGTTTAGTCTCTTTGCTGAAGAAATTAGTCAAAGTTAAAAAGATGTTTGGTGGCTAGTACTATGGCTGGGACCCTATATGTACTGTTGATGAAGTTAGGTGCTGTTCTGAGCATTATTTGTGGCTACAGAGTGGTGTTTTGGTTGAGGTTTGTTTATGGCTCCTCAGACCGCTGTGTATTGCTATCGTGTGGTCGTTACTAAAGTTGGTATAACTAGAGAAGCAAGCGGTCGGCAACATTCATCTCTGGAGGGGGTGTCCAACTCGGTGTTACGGTGTGTTTGACCCTAAATTAATTTTACTACAGAATATCCCTTTAATATGGAAACCTCCTGTACTGACCTCAAAATAAGCCTAAAGCTAAACAGTGAAGATCGAGTCAGGTAAGAGAGTCGCGATCGGAAACAAGTGTTTACATGAACGCGCTTCGGAATAACAATCGGCATAAACGACGCTTCTCGACTGGAATACAACTTCTTTCCGATTGAGCTGAATTGGATCAGAATCTCCTGATCGACTTGTTTACATGACGCATTTTTATTCTGATTATTTGTGCCCATGTAAACACAGCTATTGATTTTCTCTGGTTTTAGATAGGACTGTCATTCCTCTCTTCCTGACATCTCTAACATGCTTACACAATTTGTGCCTCTTTTCCAAGTCCTCCAAGTCTTCTGCGTAGTCATCCTGGCCCTTAACCAAGCACAAAGCTTCAGTAAATCTGCAGCAGCTTACTTCTGGACAGTGGCTGAGTTCCAGTTAATCCACAGAGTGTTAACTGGGCAGCAGAAAGAGTGCAGCCGTCTCTGCACAGCAAAATGTTTACTGGAAGGTAATAAAATCTTTCCGTGCACGATGACAAACTTGACCAGCCAACAAAGAAACACTGGCAGTTTACTGGACTCGAGCAGGTCCATCTTGGTCATCAGGATCCTCTGTCTGGTATGAATATGAATGACGCTCGTTGGAGTAATCTTTGCCGGGAAGCCTTTAGAAGTTTTACAGTATTCCTCTCACTGATGAACAACAGCAGCATGTATACTAGACAAATCCTTCCTTCCAGAGGCAAAAGGAAATGAAATTCAGATTGCTTCCTGTTAATGTACCATAAATGTTTGTGTTATTGCTCTTTGACACACATTTGCAAACAGGACTGGTTTATGTAGAGGCTTTAAACTGCTGCTGCCTCAGGCCAGGAAAACAATTTGATTGCAAAGAGAGGGAGGATTTTCTGCACGTCTGATAATGTTGTGAAAAACACTTACAGGTTGTGCCTAAAGACACTTCATATTCAACACATTATTCCTCTTTTACAGTGCATTAATAACAAAGAAAAATTCAGACATCATTCTCTAGATTGTGAATGACATGTTTGCAGCAAAATCAGGAACTCATTAGAAACTTAACGTCCTCGTTAAAGATGCAGTTCACACTAAATCCTATAATAAACCTTGTTAGTTTGTAACCTCATCTATCCCTCTGTTTGCACCATGCAGGCAAAGAGTCCATCCTAAAAGTTAAATGCTATAGTAATGGCCGTCAACTCTTTCAAAAGACTAACCCTAACCCTAACCCTAACCCAAACCCAAACCTCTAACCCAAACCTCTAACTCTAACCCAAACCTCTAACCCTAACCCTAAAAGACTAACAGCAACTTAAAGGTAAAGGTATGTGGGGCACCAAGGGCCTATTAGTCGGAGCCGCCGATGTTTAGAGGCTAGAGTCCGTGTCATAGCAGTCGCAGGTTCGATTGCTGGTCACGACCCTTCGTTGCTTGTCTTCTTCTGCACTCTCTTCAAAACATAACTTTAGAAATAATGAAAGGTAGAGGTACGTAAATATGACAAAACATTTTGATAATGAGATAATCTTTGGAAAAATGTATCAGGAAACTGAGTGGAGAATTCACCAACTCCAACCTACATTAATATGACTGTGGTCTATGATTGTACAGATGTTATTATGTCCATTTATTGACAACAAAAGTGTGAGCACTGATTAAAGTCATCTAACATTTTTTAACTGTAATCTACGGTGGGAAACATGATGCCGACAGAAAACAGCCGGTTAAACCTTCTGCTTTTCACCGTTCTTCACGGTAACTCATCGATTAAAATGATCAACATCTACACAGGTCTGTACACCTACTCAGAAGAGCAAAGGATGAATAATGTAACTCTATCTCAGGTGTTGCAACCCTGAAACTTTAGTAGAGTATATACTTTGTCCTAAATCAGAAATTATGTTTAATAAACTGGTGTTAGTGGAGCTATAATGGGTCTTGGGTCTTTTCATGCTGTCTCCTGGTCACCTCTAGATGGGGCACGACACTAAGTCTATATTTGAACTCATTCATAGCTGGAGACTCCTTTAACACCCGAGTTAAAATATTCATCTCTGCAGCAGAAATAAACATGTTTCCTGGCCTGAAGGTATAAAGGTGACATATTTTTGCAAATGTATGTGAAATAAGAGGTGCGGCTGACTTGTCTTGATGGACAGAAGTTAGGTTGAATTAGCATGATGACAACCACCATTGCTGGATTTCAAAACTCTGCTTCAGAAACTAATGAGTGACTTTAATCCATGTTTTACAGTCTAATCTTAACCCAGCAGAAGGGGAGACAAGTCCGTCCGTCTGAACTGCTCTAATCATTCACAAACTTTCACACCCAACAGGGTCGACTTGAGGTGGTATAATGTTCAGGGTCTCAGTCAAGGACACTTTAACTCATTGACTCCAGGAGGTGAGGACTGAACTGACAACTCTTCCCCTGAGGATTTTAAAAGAATTGGAGTCCATGTTACGTCGGCTAATAACATCAAACCACAGATACTGATGGGTCTCCCAAATCATATTACCGCTTAAACTACACTAAGTGGAGTTTAAAACCTCTATGTAAATGTTGTCAGTCCACTCCAACTCAATTTCAAGTCTCGAGCTGTCAGCCAGATTGTAAACAAACACAAGCACACAGAAAAGAGGGCTCTCAGGGAGGATCTTTGTAATCCCCCGTTAGAAAATCTCCTCTTCCACGAGAAGACGTGACATATTAGCTGTTGTTGTCTGAGGATCGTGGATGGTTTCCAGGATTGCTTAATATAAACACACTGGTCCTGCCAGATCAGGGCTTATTACTTGCTTGTTTGTATGTGATACTTTGATTTATGTGAAGTAGCACGTGTACGCAGACAGGATTACCGTCGGCCCTTCCTTGTAGTGGAGGAGGCAGTAGTGATGAGGAAGGCGGTTATTTTAGGTTACCTGGTTTCATATTATACACCAGCTGCTCTCAAGCAGTGAGTCGGCAATATCTAACACTCACTCTAAGCTTATCCAATAAATAAACAACTCCAGACAGCTACCTACACACATATAACTTCATACTGTGGAAATGCCAACTACTGACTGCTGTGCTGACCCCTCGCTCCTCTCCAGAACCACCCTCGTGTACAAATATGGTCTGTTTTTTCCTTTAAAAACCCAACATGGAAACAACCAAAATGATGAACTTGTGGCTTTAAAGGGCAGTTGACAAACCCATGGGTGACATCATGATGGCTGTGTGCTCATTTCATAAAGTCTATGGTGTGGACGCTCCATGATACGAAGACCAAACCCTGACCGGCGGAGAGAAATGACCTCATGCACCAAACAGGGCTGAGTAAGGGCTGAGTGGTGAGCTGGAGAGTTCCCTTTGAGTCCCATACAGGGAGGGAAGTGTGTGTGTGCGTGTGTGTGTAAGCGAGAACAGGGAGTGGGTGCTGCAGCCTCTGACAGAGGAGATATTTCTGTATGATGACTCCATGAGTGGAGTTTTGGCAGGGAGAGCAGCAGATGGATGACGAAATCCATCCGGTCAGCGGGTATCCTCATCCTCGGGTGAGCTAAACGCAGACGGGAGATAACACCTGGTCTACAAATATAAACATTATGAGCGCTGTGAGGTAGTTACTGTTAGAGAAATCTATTCAGGCCAATCCCAGAAAGTGCTAGAACATCAGGTCAGGTTCTCCTCTTACTGTTAGAGATTATCTAATCGGAGCAAAATTCAACCCCTCCCTAAGGAGTCCGGCTCCAGCTTTAAATTCTGATCTGTATTTTGATACACTCATATAACCTTACATTGACGACCTAATGAAATAGACTGAATAAAATTTATATTAATGACTTTTTTTGCTTTGACAGTTTCCAAACTAAATATGTACATTAAATGATGAATTTGAGCATCAAAAATCAGGAGGTCAGAGGACAAGTTAGGACCAGTATGAGCTGGATTTTCTAGGGGTGGGCGATAAATTATCGTTCAAGAGTTATCGTCAGAAAATTCCTCCATGATAACAAATTTGCCATCTCACGATAAACACGAAAAATCCAAGTTGATGACGTAAGAGTGAGCGACAGACTTCCAACCAAAGCCCCACAAAGTCCCCCACACAGAGCAGAATAACAAACAAACATGGCCGAAGGTGGTGAAGAAGACGTCTCTGAGCAGCTTGTTGCCAGACGAGGCTCCACATGAGCGATTACCTTCAAAATCGTGGCTTAGGCAAGTGCAACTACGTATGCCTGACATCGGACAGTGGATCTGTTCACTCCGTGCAATAAAGGTCCTCACACACCAGCGAATTTGCGGAAAGAAGCGAAAAAGCGAGATGAAAATGCGAAAATATTCGCTGGTCCAAAAAAATCGCTTTCGCCTATACACACCGGGCGACCACTCTGTGGTACACACTCTCTCCAATCGTTGCTCTTGGTGCCAGTGGTGGTGTGTGTAATGTGAACTGCAGCCGCATGGGTCTGTGACATCATCAACAACATGACTTTTGATTGGCCAGAGGTCTAGCAGGTCCAGATATTCGCCTGCGAATCTCTGAAAAATTCGACACAAGAGCAAAAAAATAAAAGACGCTTTTCGCCCTGCGGAAAAATCCCCGCCGGTGTGGAAGCCTGCACTGACTTTATGCTGTTTTAAAAAAAGGCGAATACAGGCAAATAATTCGCCTGGCGAATTCGCGCCTGGTGTGTAAGGACCTATAGAGTTTTCAATAAATGTTGAAAGTGTTTTCATATTTCATTAGTTTTCTCCAAAACCTATTACTTAAACTTGTGGTTAAGTATCTTAATCGACTATGCCAACCAGTGTCCTCAAGACAGAATGAGTCAAAAACATGATAGGAATTTTAATATTTTTTTTTTATCGGGACTTTTATCATTATGAGCAAAACAGCAAAACCTATCGTGACATATTTTTTTAGCCTATATCGCCTATAACTTTGTGCTGTATATGTGACTATAGTACTGTGTAAAAAGTAACCCCCTGAAGTTCTCCCTTACTTTATATAAGTGGGAAAGATGATGAAATGAAGGCAGAGGCTGAAAAGTGCTGAAATGAGGGTTTCCACACATAGCAGTAAAAGATAAATACCGGGTTTCTGAACAGCTTATCATCTAAAACTGCTCTATAGGTGTCCCAGACTGACATAATGGAAGCTGGAAATGAGTATAATAGGTCTCCTTTAAGGGAAATCCTACAGACGGCGAGAGAAACGGGTCAGACCCTCCCCTTACTTTGAAGGAATATGTAATAGCATCAAAATCTAACTCCCTTAAGAGGAACTAAATGAGTCAGGCACCAACTTTAATTTGTACAGAGTGTCTCTGTCCAATGTTACACAGCCTCGATGCTGTAAGAGCTGCATCCCCATCCAAAACAAGCACTTTGAATTCATTAGAAACAGCATTGGTGAGATCTTACTCCCCCCACAAAGAGAACATTACCTAATTACGAATACAGGGTCGTTAAAAGTCCTTTAAAACAGGAGCTAATTGCTGCAGGAGAGGGTGACGTCAGCTGTAATTAGAAAGCGAGCGGCCCTGTCATTACGCCTCGCTGACGGCCACTCCTCGCTCCAGTAGCTAATTACTGGGGTGATCAAACAAGCAGGAATCTTAATGAGTCGAAGCTGGAATACTGAATCAATTAGCGTACGAGTTAATTCTCAGATTTCTCGAGCTCTTGTGTACACTTCAGGGATGCAAACAAACTCACAGTCTGACCTTTTGTTGCTGTTACATACTTGGCTTCATTAAGACGTGCTGTCAGATGGTCTGCATTAACTTCTCCTGAGATACACTGACTTTGATTTGGTTTTTTAGGAACATTTTTGTCGGTTTCGGCCAGTAGGGGGAGATCTAACACTAGAGGGTGTGTGAAAACTCCTGCCAAGTTAGTATCAGTCAAAGCCAAGGGTGTTTTTGCTTATGTGTTTCTCTTCATACTTATGTAATTAAGTGCATTACATATCTCACTGCACTTCACTCATGTGTGCCATCAGAAAAAGTTCACACACCGCCTCACGTGTTGATGTCTGGGGCTTTTAGGGATAATTCCATCACAGGGATGGGCTGAGATTTATCTCTCCCTTTTAGAAAATCTGTCTCCGTCAGGGTGTGAGCTGCCTCCTCTTCATGTCGAGTCACTCGGCGTCCCTCGGGTTTATTGTTTTGTTGCGATGGAGCTTGATCAATGCAGGAACCTTTTATGCAGTAATGAGCTAAAGCTGTTCAATAGCAGGACAATGGCTTCGTAATTGAATCTGGAGCGTGAGCGCCAGGGGCAATCCCCTCAGATTAACTGAGAATATGAATTAATGAGGGGGGATTAAGGTGACAGGTGGTTTCGATGTGCTTGCAGCGAGGAGCAGCAATCCAGCTGTAGCAGCGAGGGAGTCTGCTCTGAATCAACACGTGTGATGTCCTGTCTTGTAGTGTTTTTCTTGCTGAATACTTTGCAAAGCGGGAGAGAGAGAGAGAGAAAAAAAAAAGCACACGGCTGTTCATACCAACACTGAGCCAAGAGTCAACCCAAGAATTAACAAGAAAAAGAATCAGCTGCGTCAATGTGCGTCACAGTTGGGAAAACAATGCTGCTACATTGATTCAGTGGTATCCATGGCTACAGCTGGGGGACGCATAGCGATGGGGTGATGCTCTCGCCGCACGTACAACACATGCACAGATAATGCAAAACAAACTTCATACTTTGAGGGCTTTCTGTGCAGGTTCACTGGAGCCGATGACAATGAGGCCCGGTCCCCCCATACTGCAGAAGCTTTTCAGGTGCAGACCTTCCAGCACGGGCACGGTGGACACGGCATAGTCCTGCAAGACACGTGAAATATGAGAGAAAATGAGGATGAGACAGATTATGAAATGTTTATCTGGGGTCAGAATCAGTTTTAGTAGAGGAGCAGTTAATCCATGAAGATCAGATGAGAAGTACCCGTGTGGGAGGGTCCAGAGGAAAATATTCCTGGATTTTCTCTTTATTTCCTGCCCAGTGTGACTTAAAAGTATGTTTCCAAAATAGACAGAATGATGCATTAATAATATACTTATTCATGATGGGAAAGATTTGATGGATGGTCCTGTTTCTGTTTATCCCGCCTCACTTGTCCTTAACTGGTCTCTTGGTTAAACATCCTAACAGAAGTCTTGTAGCGCTACAGAAACTGAACTTACAGTAACTTTGGAGTTACCACACAGACTGTTTCTTTGTTTGTGTGATACAAGAAGAGGCAAAAATCTTGTTACTAGCAGTGATTCCCAACCTTAGGGTCATGGGATCTTTCTGTGGTTGTGGTTTTTACATTAAACTCCTTGGTCCCCTGTTAGGGTTTGTTTCAGGGTATCCACAAATCAAGCTACACAGGAGCAGGGCTGCTAACGCCTCTGATATCACTCATGGGAGTCATGATGTAAATAAGTTGGGAACAACACAGTAAACATCAACCGCAGCTCTGAAACTAGAAGTAGGGCTAAGCGATATGGCCTCAAATCAATATGACGATATATTGATCAGTTCACCTTGATAACGATAAATGGACGATAACTACTCCACAAACTAGTCACCTCCTCCCACAATAACTTCATCTACTTCAGCCGCTTCAACTTTTGAACCGTCCTCCATCTCCTCACCTCTTCCCCTCTTTGTTACTGACTGGAGGGGGTGGAGTCATGGCTTGGAAGAGCGTATTAGAGGGACATGACCTTAGCCTACCTACACACATCCAAAAATAACTTTTTTAAATAATTTTTTGACACTGAATATGTTGACATGGGCAGAATTATTGTCGTATCGATACATTTTTGGTTTATCGCCCAGCCCTAACTACAAGAGAAAGTAGATCCATGCACTCATAATCATAATGAGGGGCCAGGGGATGAAATATGTCTCAAATCTCTCCGATTTTTCAATCTGAGGATAAAATCAAGATTCAGCCAGCTGTTTACATCCACATTTACTGATTTATAGTCGTCAGTGCTGCTGAAAATGAACAACCTCCACAGGAGCGTATCAGGTCCTCAAGTGTTTTTCTGATTTTTGCCTTCAACAGCTGACTTTGGACTGACCAGTCGAAACCCTCACATGAACTCCCGTCATATTTAAAGATTTATAGCACAGCTGACCTTGCTGAAATAACATCGTTTCACCACCAACTATGTTTTGCTTTCATTTACTGGAATGGTAGAATTTCCCACTTTGGGCTGATTGATTGAGCATTCGGTACACAGTTAGCGACAGTTAGACGTACTGTAAGCCTTTTGAGGATTACATAAACCAGAGTTGAGTCCTACAGAGATTTGTAAAGCTGGAAATGATACAGAACTGCTGTTTGAATTATGATAGGATATGAAACTTTAAGCTTGCTTTCCAAGACCTTTCCTTCCTGAATCTATGTGAAAACTTTTATACGACCGCATAAATTCAGATAGGCATGAAAAAATATCTTCCATCTGACGTGCATATGTTTTCATAATCATGTCATGTGATTTGAATGTCTTTTTATAGCTTAAAGCTTCATGAAAAATGGAGGATTATTATGTGTTTTCCAAATCCAACCATTTTGACATTTTCCGTAGTTGGGCATCATTAGTGCAATTAAAAAGCACCGACTCACTGGAAAAGAGATTGTGACAGAAAAACAGGACAGCACCTGGCGGGTCAATATGTGAAAAATGTAAATTACAACATCCTTGAATTTTTCCTCAACTCTTTCCTTGGCACTTGTTGACTAGATACTAAAGCGCGGCTGGGAGTTACGTAATCGAGACTTTCTTCCATCCTTATCCACGAACAGGAAGTTTTTTTTTTTTGCGGTTTAAAATTAGAGCAAAAGTAAAATTTCCTTCTTATCAAGATGAATGAAGCAACAGGAGAGACAGAGTCCCTTTCATTAGCGCTGAAATCCTGTTTTATCCTCATGTCTCGACCTGGAAAGACCTCGACTTTGGCGTCTGTGTAACTTCATCCTCAAAAATGCTCATTCAAGCAACAGCACCGTTAATCCCGTCCACCATAAGGACTAGAGAGGAAAGCATTTCAACATCTGCGCGCATTTGCTGAGTGATAAACAAACCTGGCAACAAAATGATCCTTAATTAGATAAGGAAAGGAAAAAACAACAGCGACAGAGGGAATCAATCTGATAAAATACGGAAAAAACAATAATGGACGCCCAAGTGATTTTTCCTCGTGTTGTTTCCCAGAGACGCATCATTAAGTCCTGTCTTATCAAAGATAACAGAAAACACAGAGGAATCCAGAAAGAGGAACTCAAACCAGACACAGATGGAGAGGTGGAGGCACAACAATAAAGTCTTTCAGGTTACCGTAATGTGGTGAACTCTTAGTGCACCTCTGAACTTTTAAATCAGTCAGGTTTTTCTCTTCTGATGTTTTTCTCAAGGCAAAAACACAAAAAACAAAAAACTCAAAACACTCAAGTCTGCAGTGCAAAAGATAGAATCAGAGTGTGTTTGTGACCCTCGGTGTGACCCTGTTTGTGGGCTGCATGCTTAAATCCTCACAGTTTGTCTGAGTCTGTTCTTTCAGTAGTTTGTGGAGCATTTCCTTTGGATGTGTGCGTCATTTGGGACGTGTGATTGTTGAGGCTACAGGCAACAGTGCAGGGGAAGTCGTCAGAGAGGACAAAGTTGTAGTCGGTTTAAAAAATTGGATTCAAATTTGTTCAAATTAGCAAGGATTAAAAACGAAAGAGGATTAGGGCCACAAGAAGAGAAAAAAAATAATTACAGGTGGGAGATTTTTTTAACTTCCATTTTGAGATTCAAGTTCGAAATTTCAACTTCATTCATGTCGACTTTAATCTCGAAATTTCAACTTAAATCTAAAAAAATCTGAAGTCTGTATTGTACATACTTCTAATATTTAATATCATTTTGTTTTTTTTGCTGCTGTAACATGGGAATGTCAGATAGATAGCTTGATATATATATATATATATATGTATATATATATGTGTGTGTGTGTATATATGTATGTGTATATATGTATATATATAATATATATATATGTATGTGTATATATTTGTATATATATATATTTATAATATATATATATGTATGTGTATATATATATAATATATACATATATACACACACACACAATATATATATATATATATATATATATATATATATATATATATATATATAAATATATCAAGCTATCTATCTGAAATTTTGATATTATTTACAACACTTGGACATTTTGCAATCTCGAAATTTCGACTTTTATCTTGAAATGTTCCATTTAATTGACATAATTAAGATTTTTGTTATCTCTTTAATCTTTAATCTCCTTCCTGTAATTATTATTTTTTTCTTCACACGGCCCTTATCCTCTTTCGTAATAAAAAGGTAATGTGGCTTTAACACTATTTTGTAATTTGCATGTAGAATCAGGCTGTTCCTGCATAACTTCATTTTAGTGACCTGGTTCACAACATTCAATACAGAATTTCAGCCGTTTAGATACCTCTTAGATATGATATGAGTGTATTAAGCAGCATTCATCGGTCAGATTCCAGGTTGAAATGCTCCCTTGCTTCCCCCCTCCTCCTTCCTGTCACCACCAAAACAACCCAGAGGACTCATGTAGTCAACAAAGGGATGTAGAAGTGAATGAATGGAGGAGGGACATAAGGACGGTGGCGGCGAGAGGCAGAGATGGATGCAGGGAGAAATGAAATTAGAGATAATAGGAGGTGCAACAGAGTGAAAAAAGAAGATGAATGGAGCGATGATGCTGCCATAAAGCTTTTATGATTGATAACATTTTTATCTTCTTTTCTTGGTCGTGATGTCGGATCGTTTACAGCAGGCAGCTGCTAAGAGACCCATAAAAAACAGTAAAGAGAGTAGAGAGCTGGCTGCATAAGAAAAAAACTAAAGAAGGTGGTTAAGTAAAAACCCAATTCACTCTTGGATAGTAAAGTACCCAGAACAGCACACAGGTGCAGTAAAAAGTGTCTTCTCATTGTGAATAATAAAGGCAGCATCTGTCATTTAAAGCAAAGCTTTATCACAATTTTGGGACTGGCCAAAGTTTGAGACTTTGGAGAGAAAACTCAACTAAGTTTAGTTTTTAAGATGCTTGAAGCTGATCCTAGCATTTGCTATACTAAAAGCTATTTTTAGCTTCATTTTTTAGCCGCAGCTTAAACATAAAAAGTTTAATCACCAATCCAGTGATGATACTACTGAAAACAGCAGCAATTGGACCAAAACGTTTCCTTCAGGAGCAACTGAGACCAAAAGCTGAGCTAGAAGGAGTGAGACTACCAGACTTACATTTGCCTGATGGCTAAAAGCAGAGTTCTTCCATATCTGCTGTAGTTTTAAATCTGCAAATGGTGGTCTGGAAGTCTGACACGTGGACTTAAAAAAGTGATCAGATGCTGGTGCTGTGATCAAAGTGTAGCAGATACCTCAGGCTTTGAAAAATGGAGACACCGAGAACATCCCTGATTATCCAAGCTTGAGGTTGGCGACTTAAGCCAAGCGAACTCAGCTAGAGCCCAGGGTCAAGTTCCCATTTTTACGGAAGAATAAGCAGATCTCCAGCCTGGTACATATAATTGTTTTGGTCTATATACATCTTTTCTTTACTGGTAACAAGACTCATCCATTCAGACTGCATTGGTGCTCAAAATAGTGCAGAATAAGGCTTAAAGTGTTCATTTCCAATATACAATGATGCAGTCTAAAGTCAGAGTTAGTTGTGACAAACTCACACAGGTTTAAGCAAACTTATAATTATGGAATGAAATGGAAATGTTTCGTGATATCTAAGTGTCAGATTCTTGAGTGAAATGCTCCTTTTCTCACCCTGGCTACGGTGGCCTTCATAGACAAAAAGCAAATCAGTATAATCCTCATTTTTCAAGTTTTTTCCATCAAAAACATCATTTTTTTTTGCACACAACAGTCGCTATCATCACCCTCTTCTGTATTTTGCTGACCACTCACTTAACACTAAATGCATGTAATAGTAGTAGTTTGTCCACTCTGTCCTGCCGTAGAAACTGTAGAGGTCCTATTGCTACTATTATGCAGATTTAAAAGGCTCATTTTAGTTAATAGAAACAAAATGATATCTATCTATATATTCAGGTGACTATATGCTAATTTAAATTTACGGATTAATATTATATTCAACTTCTACCAAGTCAGTTCTGCTAAATGTTGCTAAATATCACGTACTGTACCTTTAAAATCATCACTGAGTTTACTGGGAGTTGCCCTTTTAGTCACTTTCACCCGAAATTGATTCTGATTTAGACACTCACCTTAAAGGCATCTGCTAAGATCTCTGCTCCTCTCTGATTGGTCCGTTTGGAAAGGCCCACAAAGAACTCCCGACCTGAAGGAGAAATGAGACACCGCTGAAGCTGAGCAAACAAATATCAGTTTATTTCCGCTTGGCTGAGTTTAACTTCAACACAATACTTCTTCATTTATGCCTGTAGAGAAACGACATGCAGCGACTTGTCTACCAGGTCTGATACAAACTCTATAGATGTGAAAATTAAACGTGAGTCTCCCTGCGTTAAAGACACACGTCGAAGTCTTGAAACTTTCCAAATCTGTCATCCTAGAGAGGCGGCGGCAGTCACAGGAGCTTGAACTTCATGGGTGCCTGTGAGAAAGGTAGACTGTGGTCATTTTTTGGTGGGGCGCAAACAGAGTCCTGAATGCCTGGCAAGCAGCAGCCTCGCACTGAGCTCAGCGATGGGCTCTGAATGTAGCCGCTGAGCCTCTACAAAATGAGCTGCCAACAGGAAATGTTTCTAACTCTGCCATGTGAAACCGATTTCAGCTGGATGGAACGACAGCTCAAAGCCAGTGTCTAGAAACCCAATTAAGTGTACTTTGTTTTTTTCTCCTAGCGGCCTGCTCAGTGTAAAGAAGACACTGACCCACATTTTGACTCACCGCACGACTGTAACAGAATGTACAGAAGATCTAATAAAGACCGCTGTGCTCTTGATACTCTGCCACCCTAAATTTTTGTACCACACGGCAGAAAAATAAGAGCCGTAGATTTGACCGTGCATCGTGGAGCACAGCGTTTGTCCCACAGATTATATTTTCGAGGAAAGTTCCACGATCAGTGCCACAGCACCAGGTCACTGAGGTTACACGGAGGAATGTTTCCCAAAACACACACATGTACCTGCAGTCACAGGATGGTCAACTGTTGCAGTGTTTTTGATCAGAAATCAACAATGACATGGATGTAAGGGACACAAGGTACACAGCTGTAAAATCCATACAGGCTCCTAAAACCTCCAAAACAAGAAACATGCACACTGCGTATCTACGTTAGGACCTTTTTTTGTTAGGTTGGAGAATTTTCTCGACTTGTTTATGGGCCTACAGGGAAAATGTAGGTCATCTACGTCAGTAATGACGGGAAGAAAACACGTCAACACTGACCTGGAGCATGGAAGCAAGGTGGAAAAACATGGACTCCTCCTGTAAGGTGTTTGTCACGCCGCTCACGAGTACCACTGACTTATTGTACCAGGGCGAGCCAAAAACTTGACTAAGCAGCGAGCTTATGGACCCAAAGGCATTAGGGATTATAAAAGTAATGTGTTTTCTTGTTGACTAAGTGGCGGGCTCTGTTAGTTTGCCATGATGTTGTGAGCTGGTGTTTAAGGAAGATGGAAAAATGCCCTGAATGACCTCACTGCCTTTCCCTGGTTCCTCTCACAGGACTGAATGGACATACTGAAAGAACAGCAACATCACCACAATGAAGTCATTTCAGTCCGACTCATGAGTTTGGGGACATAGAAAACTCATATTTATTGTTGAATTCTGACAATATTAAGAGTTATTGTTCTCTAAAACTCCAACATAAACACAAATGTCCATATAAGTGTGCGCTCCAGTTGTGTAATTGCTTCATTTTTCTGTCAGTAAGCCCATTTGTTTTCCCACTGCACACGCACACAGCACATATATAGCGGTCTATAATGTGTTATTGATTTTTATACTTTTGATCTCAGTGTGACATAAATTAATTCTACATTATCCAGCAGGCGCAGTAACGTCTGCAGAGCTTGTTATTTCAGCCCAGTCTTCCCCTTCAACAGCTAATGCGATCTATTTTGATAAGGTAAACATATGTGGATATGGGCTGTGTCATCATGCAATAAAAACATGAAAACTTTCTCTGGGGGTGCGCTTCCATCCGCCTCGTCTGGTTTTCCAATTGAACTTCTAAATATTAGAAGTCGAGCTGGTTTCCCTCTGTGCCAAAAGCACGTGTTACTGATGAGTACCTCATATAACCTCACTTTAAAAAGAGTGGACTATCCCTTTATGATCTTATTAAGACGAGGTATGTAGGTTAAGCTTTGAAACTTTAATTCTGAGCATGATCTGTTGAATACTTTCAAAGATATATGTTTTAAAGAGAAGTAAATTGATGAAAAGTCAATTAAAAGAATCTCAATTACCAGCTGTAGAGATGAAAACATCACCTTGACTAATCTTTTGTTTCAACTTCTATAAGCAAGATAACAAACTGAAAGATTTGAGTGTTTTAGGGTCAGTGGGATCTTAAAGGGGGGTACCCGTCTAAAAACCCACTTTTATTCCTTGGTTTTTGACCCAGTATGAGAATGAGCATTTGTTTTATTGCTTTTTATTATATTTCAAAACAACTATTTATTGTTGTTTTATGTTTTTATGTTATCATGTACAGCACTTTGTGTCAGCTTTGGTTGTATTTAAAGTCCTCTATAAATTAAGTTGAGTTGAGTTGAGTATCATGCTTTTCCACATTTACAATAAAAACTGCAAAGTTACAAATTTTGGTGTCCATAAAACATAAATGCAAAGTTTCAAATCACAAGGTAATCTGAAAAAGTAGATGTAAACAAATGCAAAAATGCGTGATCATAGTTTATGTGCGAGATTTAATAAAATTCTGACGTAAAAATTATAGACCCTCCTTACTGGTTCATCTGAACCTGTGGCAAAGTGTAACCGCCTGCCTCTAACGGCGTGTGAAGTGACACACACAGCAGCGCGGGGTAACCATAGACATAATATACAGATATACTTTATACTGTATATACATATATGATGTCTAGAGGCGGAACACCACTCAGCTGCTCAGCTGATCGACCACAACAGAGGGAGTGGGGCCAAAACAACAAGCTTCCAGAAAGCCTCCAGACAGGCGGCCAATCAGAAGAAAGTAGGCTTGTGGAGGGGGGGCCCTAAAGAGACAGCAGCTAAACTAAAGCGTATGAGAAAGAGGCTGAAGTGATGATATTTTATTACCCCACTGTGAGAAATTTGAGGGGTTTTTTTATCTGAAGATCACGTAAAGCTATTAAAGGGGCATCAGAAAGGGAAAGAAAATGCATGATACCTCCCTTTAAATATCTCCATACATATTGTAAAAACATTAAAATAGCCTTACAGTAGTAAAAATAAGACTCTGAGGGCTTTTTAGTAGGTACTGACATGAAATATATTACCCCAGGTAAAATTTTTTGATTTAAAGGATTGCATTGTGCAGAGCCATTTAAAATATGATGTTTAATATTGTATTTGCTGGTTTCTCACACACTTTGAGAAGCTAAAAAATGCTATTTATTCAGAGAAAGAACAATACATCATTGTATTCTAGTCATTCACATGTAAAATGTTGGATAAGCTGGATTTTATTACAGACAATAATACTTTTTTGTCCCTACATGCGTCATTTTAAATTATATCAGACATTTTAAATCTTTCTTAATACAACTATTTGGCAAAGCTTACATGGATTTAAAGAAACCCAGAGAAACTCTGGTATCTGACTGATTTAGATGGTGTCAGGGTGATGATTGGTTAGAGACTGTGGGGGACGTAGCTCACCTGTAAACAGCACGTCTCCTCCGTCCAGTGTGGCGTTCTCGTCGGTCATTTCCACGATGTTCAGATTCAGATCCTTCAGAGCTCCCCTCATCACCTCAGCCTGAAGGAGGAGGAACAGGGACACAAACAGAAAAACGTTTCAAACATCTGCTGGTGATAAACAAAAAGACCGAACTGTCATGACGTACAGTGGGCCACACGGCCAAACTGTCCAAACCATCAGCATTTCCTGTCTTGAGGATTTGTATTCTGATACGCTCCAGTTCTAATCAGGCGACTGTAAACAGGATGATGAAAATCAGTTTGAGGATTTCAGTGGATTTCTGTGAGGAACCTTATTCAGCCCGGATTGGGTGCCCAGATTCTCTCAGACTGCTAACAATAAAAAAAAAAAAAAAACTTGTTGCAATGACATCATCTCAATGAGCCGTGAAATGATGTCATTACGGAGGAAGTATGTAAAACTTTTTACAAGGCAGCGACTGTGGAAAATAGGTACGCTGAAGGACCAACATGAACTCTTAAGAGTCTCCTTCCTGTCCCGAAGTTCTGGGTCAGCTGTATTTCATTTATTTACAAGAAGAAAGTATACGGATAGCCGCGACCCAGAAAAGATGATCATATATCATTAAAAACAAACTCCGGATGGAATATTCTGGGAAATGCACATTTCACCTGCCTGTCCTCGATGTTGAACTCAACCTGAGGAAAGAACAGGTCTTTTTCTGGCTGAACTCCGGCTGGTCTGCTCTCCTGTCTGACCGCCCAGTGTGATTTTACTGTCCTGTTTTGGGGTTTCAGGGGGAGTAGTTTCCGAGGGCAGTCATGTTAGCGAGAGCATCAGTGTTTCCACAGGCCCCTATCTCACTATGACCTCAGCCTGCTCTCTGTGCTTCTTGGCCGACACGACGCCTCTGCTTCTGCTCATTCGCTGCGTGCCGAAACCTGACGTCATCCAGGTAGACTACCAGATAACACAATGGAAACCTGCATGCGCTCATGAACTAGATATTTTCGCGCAATGATTGAAGCCAACAAGGTGCTCATGATGCTTCTCCAGGATCTGTAAGCCACTGTGATTATAGGATATCACTCTGGGGACACACCATAGTATCTTCCTCCTGGAAAAGCACACTAAATCCATCTAAGTGTTCACATGTGTACATATATTTTGCAATCAAATGTCAAGTTTTCAATAAGCTCTAACCCACTATCCCTGGAAATGCCTTAGGGCCTGACTCATCTGTGAAAATCATAACCATCCAGCCACATTCATGGACAATAAAACGTTCAGCGCTGAGGAAAGATTCAAGAAACAACTTCAAATGGGGGCATTTCTGGCCGTCAGTATTACTCATGGAGAGCATTTAAGGTAAAGAATAACCACAGGCAAAGAGGTTAATGTTATACAATGAAGGATCAGGTCAAATTCTACACAACTGTGCCCTCAAGATGACTCCACCTTAACAAGATTGATTTAAATCTTGTTTCAGTGAAAAACATTTGAAAATAATGATAGCTAGGTAAGTTGTTTTGAAGCTACTATAAGTTTTTTAATGTTAATGAAATAGGCTGAAATTTATACTGATGTATTTTAATGATGTACAAAAGTAAACAAGACCATCAGTGACAAGGATGATGGTTTTGATATTGAAATAGGTGCCAGTAGGGTAGCTGAAGAGACAGTCCCGATTTTACATTTGCAACATCAGAATAAAGGATTCATTTGGCCATCACAAATCTGTAGTAGACTGCTTAGTCTATAGGGGGCGCCAAAACTGACACAAACCAAAAAGTCCTCACAGGAGCTTTAACAGTTTTTCAAAGATTGTATTTTTTTTTTTCACGCAATCTCAAGTCAGTTTCTTCGAAGCAGCTAAAGTATAATTTTCTCTCTAATTATCCCTTAGAGGGTCTTTTTAGGTTCTTTTTCACTTTGTAACGCCACGTGTTACTTCAATGACAGCCGTTACAAGACTCTGATGCAGTGATTACCATCCTCATACAACCAATATCATAACTGTGTCTCAACACTTGTTGGCATGGAAGTAACTGTTTATATTTCACATGTTATTTACATATATTCAGAGATAAATAAATCTACCTGTAGTTATAGGTGAGAGGCTCATTTGGTCTGATAGCAGATAATCAGTCTGATTGAATAAACATATTGAGGCAGAATAACATACTGTCACTCAGATTGATGTTTGAATCTGATCACGGGTTCATGGGTACATTAAATACAAATCACAAAGATTCCCACAGGAAAAAAATGACTTCCTGTTTGACTGACCTCGACGCACATACATTTGCAGAAACACAATTTATAGAGCCGAACTGTAAATATCCTGAATATCCAGGTAACTTTGGAAGGTGACAGCACTCCTTGCTGCCTCTGTTGTCAAATATATTGTCAAATAATGTTACTGTCAATCATACAAAGTGCTCCTGAATTTGGCTAGCATACCTTGAGCTTTCTGGGAGATGCATCACGGCTTAAGTATTATAACAACCACGACAAAGATAAATAACAGGAGTTGTGGACAATTTTTCCATGAAATATGAACTTTTTGGGATGTGAATGACTTTTTCAGGTATTGATGCGACATTATCTTCCACTTAAACATTGATGCACATCCATTTAAGTAGTAAGCTTTTCACCAGGATGTCAGTATAACTAGGCTTTAGTTCCACAAATCTCAGGTATGCTCTCAACACATGATTACACCTTAACACCAAGAGTAGCACCTCAAATGAACATATCATACATGATGAAGGTATAATTTATTGCTTGATAAGGATAAAGGCGGCCTTGCACACCTACCTTGATGATCATTATAACCACCTCATTCCACTTTAAATGGGATTTTAAATTGGATATATTTATTTGTTTGGATGACACATCTTAAAATGACCCCCTGACTCACAAACCAGCTGGCCCTATACTTGTTTATTATCTTTCCAGAAGTTCGACAGTGGAATCCCCCAGAATAATCAAACTTTCATCCCCTATGTTTTATCTTCGCTGCTGGCGCTCTGCTCGTCTTTCTGCACCAGTTACCCAGGAAGAAAAAAAAAAAACTGCGTCTTTCCAAGAAACCGAGTTCAGAAATGCATCATTGTTTTTTTCGACGGCATGCAGTGTATGGAGTGTGGGGAGCAGTTAATCCTACTAAAAAGGCGAGCCAAGGTGCTCTCTGCTGCTCATTAGGTGAGGTTTGTATTTACGCTGAGTGGTTTACAAAAGGTTGACTCGGGGTTCAGAGGAAGTAAACAATCCAGATGGTTGGGATATAACTTTTTGTCCGAGCCAAGTGTTCTCTGTTGTCTTTGTGTTCTTCAGAGGCAGAACGCAACACGTCAAACTCAATGGAGGGAGAACAAATTCAGGGCCGAGTATGCTAATAAACGCTGAAATGTTGACAACATACCTGATGCTAGCCAGGAGCAGAAGATACCAGCACGCCAGGGTATTATTTCAGCTCCACCGATCGACGATAGAGTTGAACGTACATGGAGATAAACACCATATCATCAGTGTGTCTCAGCATCTCTTAAGGAAATTATCTCACTGAATGGTATTAGGATGAGTAATAGGATGGCAGGGTTATTCCTTCTCCTTTTAAACAACAACATATCTCAGGAATCCACTTCCTTCTTTTCATGCGACTCGATTCTTCTTACAGAGATAGACCAATAAAACTCAAGGTCTGGGTTCTGTATCCTGTTGGCGGAGCATAACACACATCGCATTTATTTGTTGTTTTTCGTCAAAAGGGGGATGTCGAGGTATCTTAGGGGCTTTACAAGGCCAGTGTCGAGCCTTGAATTGTTTTTTCCTTCCTTCATTGCTGTGGCGTTTCACCTGTTCCCAGCAAAACTTTCCACTGAGTCATCATCTGTGTGGAAATGTCAGGGAGTTTGGACAGGCCTTCTCGGATGTGTCCGGGCTGATTTGTAAAAACATTTGGGGACAGGCACCAATTGCACAATTCTTTTGATATAGAGATCCGGTTTTGTGGATAATTGCAGACTCTGAATGACATTGCACAATTCGATTACACATTTTATTACACTGGAGGTTTGCGGTCTGATACATCTAGCCCCATCCACCAATCAAAACCAAAGACGTTTCAATAAAAAGGTTAAACAATGTCAACCAAGTCCTTTTGGTTTTCCATGGTTCACATTTCCAAGATAAGACCTGGAAGCTTCACACAAGTTGCCACCAAAGATTTAAAAGTATGTTCTAGAAATCTGGGTCCAAATCATTATCAAGGAGGTGGTCCAGGTCCTAAGTCTAGACTACTTAAGAGACACTGCTTTCATTCACCTCTTTGAACAGGTTTCTGCAAACACTCAGCTCTGGGATGCTACTTTTTGGTCCCCAGAAGACCAAAACATCTGAAGTTGCATGGACTGTAAACAAGGGCAGCAAAGGAAGGCAGTGGAAGGCAGTACGCTAACCAACGAATACCATAACCTCTCAGTGGTTGGAGCTCACACCTCCTAGTTGAACCCTTGACATCTAAACTTTTCTACTTTTATTTCATACCTAGATTGAAGCACTATTTGTGGGAATTGAACACAGTGTTCTGTGTCTCCATCTGACTTCCTCTTTTCTCCTTCTGTCTGAAAGAAACCGGAGCCTCCGCTATCACAGCGGTCGTCTGCCCAGGAATCTGCGGGACTGTAATGAAGCAGCTCTGTGCCTCATCCCTCTGGCATTTCCTCTGACATCACTGTAGGTGAAGTGACCCTCAGTATGTTTAAAACCCCCCTACCACCACCGTTTAAAACGTAATGGCCCCTATACATAGACTGCGGTGGGGTATCTGCTCTGTCTGCTGTGGTGTGCGGTGGAGAACATCTATTAGACCGTCTTTCCACACAGACCCCAAAAATGCGGCTCATGGGTTTGGATGACAGATTTAGTGCACGAGGAAAATGATATGTAGACGAGAAACCGGGGACAAAGAGGAATAAAGTGAAGAAAAATTTATCTGAATTAGATCCATGTCACGCTGTGTAAGAGGAGGCTTTACCACTACAAAAGTTCATACGCACTGGGGAGAAGATTGAGTGTAGTGACGTAATGGTCTTGTGTATACAGTTAGTCAATGGTCAGGCACACAATGGCTTCCCAAAGATAAATCACTGACTTACAGTAATTTATCACTTACTATAAACAAACAGAGGCGAGAGCCAAAACTCTGTTGCTTAAGAGCCAAGTGACAAGACCGTCCACTCTGCTCCAAAATACGTTTGCAGTCACTGAAGCTTTGCTAACACTCGAGTTTAATCTGATTTGTTTCTTTAATCCAATCTGAGGGATAAACCTTCCAAACTGTTACTTCCAAGTGATCAGATGTAATTTATGTGTCAGGGTAGCACCATACCAGCCATTGGCGCAACAATGATCCGCTCTGGAAATCCAGATTCAGTATCTATGTTCTACTCTTCTTCGATGACATCAACAAAATTTAGATTTCAGAACTACCAGCCTACTCGTCCAAGTGGAGATACCAGTGTGGCCTGGGTTTGACTCCAGCCTGTGGCCTCTTCCCCATATGTTTCTCTCCACTATCCTCTCTATTTCCCATTCCCTGCTCTATCCACTGCCCTGTCTCCTCTTAATTAGGGTCAAAAAGCTCCAAAGAATCCTAACAACAGGAAAAATTAGGATTTCAGTCTCTTGGGTCGTGACCCCATGAGAGGTTGTATGGAATTCAAATGGGATAAAATTTCTAGTTTATTCATTAATAGGGGTGTCCCAATACAACTTTTCTACTTCTGATACAATACCGATATTGTAGCCTTCAATACTGACCGATACCGATGTTGATCTGATACTGGCACAAAATTGTGCATGACATGTTTTTCACTCAGCTGCAACATCTTTTTCGGACTTAAAAAATACTGCCACAAGACCGACATCACTCTTGCTCCTTGAAACTTTGTTAGTATCTTAGTACACACTGTAGTTGTGATTTGTGGGCTCAGCTTGCTGGATCTGGGAGCTGCTAGATAGAGGTGCCGGAGTGGAGTCTGGAATGGACTGCTTATATCGGAGTGCTGATATTGGACCGATATCCAATATCAATATCATATCGGGACACCCCTATTTATCAATGAACAAAATATAGATGTTTTACCAAAATAAAAGCACCACATGCAATGAAAACATCCTGTATCATCAATTTCATGCTTCCTCTTACAAATCAAATTGGAATGTAATGCGAATTATCATCCTGTTATAATATAACTGCTTTTAAAATCTCAATCAAAGCATATCTTTATCAAAGCACCAAATGCTTCCTGGGGAAACCCACATTTCCCACAGTCCCAAAATGCAACACATGTTGGCAAAGAGACCACATTTTAGATCCTTCAAAGTAAATAACATTTGCACCCAAAGATCTCACAGAGTGCTTCAAAGCTGTTGGTTTCTTTTTGAAGCGCTCGTTTGTGCGACGCTTGATTTGGCGCTCTAGTGTGCATGGAGTCAAAGTAACATTCGCTCCTTGATGTTACATCTGAGATGCTGCTCCTCCATCAGACTTTGAAAGGCTACAGCAAGGTGTGCAAACCCAGCTGTCCTTTAACATACCATGAGTTAAGAAAGATGATGAAAATGTGCAAAAAACATGACAAACACATTTTAATCTCCTTCCTCGTGTTGGCCTGGAGAACACATTTGCTGTACTTGTCAATTTAAATGGTTTATTTGAATGCCTCAAACAAGCTCAAGACGATCATTAAAAGCCTGTGAGAAAAAGGATGTCAATATTCTGTTCTGAGTAAAAAGTCGTGCATGCTGCAGATGCCCATTAGCACTTTCCTTTTTTTCATTAGCACTGTTAATATTTTTAATTGATTTCCACTGCAGTTGGCTCTGCTGCAGCTGGGAGTGACTCATTCAGCTTCAAGCGCATGTTGGGTCTGACCCAATTCTAGCTCCTAAATTTTGTGGGTGCAGACCCGCAGTGGATGCTGAGAATCACCTCCATTAAGCAGTACTGCTTGCTAGCTTGGGGCCTGTGCCAACATCCAAATTGAACAGGTTAGCACGGGCTGTGCAGGTCTGCTGGATTTAAGGGACCGCTGGGCCCTATAAATATGTTTTTTATGGAAGAGGCACCTTGAGAAATCAGCTAAAATGCTTTATCCACAGGGAATTGGTCTGTTAGGCATCTAGACACCCCAGAGGCCCAATTAATCTGGACATCACTCTGTGCAGCACTTCTTGGAAAAACTTCTGCCTGTGCTGGAAGTATTGATTTAAAGAGACAACAGTTGCTATAGTGAAAGGCACGTGATGAGCAATCATGTCTCCCTGGGCTGCAGCGTTCAAACAACTCTCTGTTGGCACCACAAGACCTGGCATGAGCCCAGAAAACCCTTGACATGATCACACCTCCACCTGTCTGCATTCTTTGTGTTGTTTGCTGCACGTTTTGACGCTACCATCAACATGTTTTTGCAGAAACTACAGTTCACTGGAGCAGATAACCTATATACTTGTACTCAGTTGGCAGGAGAGCATCTTTTTTCCTGCTGTAACGCATCCAATGAGAGGATTAAGAGGTTTTAGTTCAAGTATAAAGCTTTGCATTGATATCTGAAGCTGTATTTGTCAGGGTTTGGCACAAACAAGGTTTTCAATGGGACTACTGATTTTCTTTGACCCACCTCAGGTCAATATATTTGAGTTCACAGATGCACTGAAGATCAAATTGTCTAGAGCTTTTTGCTGCATGAGAAAACCATCCAGTTTAAATGTCAGAACTATAGCAAAAAAGTTAAGAGGTTCCCATGATCAGGGGGCCAATAAAGGTCATTATGCATGCTACAAAGAGTCCACAACATTATACCGCATTAGCAGAGTATACAGAGATATTATCAATCACTTCTGTTATTAAATATCAGCATCTCAATTAGATCAAACTTCGGTTAAACTTAACAGTCTGTCTGTCTGGATGCACACCACTGCAGTCACATCCACGTGATTTATAATTAGAAAATACAGAAAAGTCATTGCGACCAGTCAGCTGTCTATCATCCTCAGCTATTTTTCTCTCCATAGAATCAATGCAAAGACACCTTCGGGGAATCACGTATACAACCCGTGTGCCGAGTCCCTTTTTTTTTTTTTTTTAATGAAGACTGACAGAGCTCCTCTGGCAGCCACATAGAAAAAGTTTGCATGCCACTGCAAGTTCTAAACAGCTCCACATAGTTAAACTGCTAATTAGAGCAGATTAAGCCTGAAATAAATGTTCCACAGTTTCCTCATGTGATTCCTTGTTGCAGTCATCATCTGCAGATCCAACAGCCATTAAGTCAGGAATTAGGGATGGGTGATGTCGACCAAATTGGCACATAAAGACGTCAGGAGTCAGAGATTGAAATGCACGATGATAGTGTTGTGCATCTTTGTACACAAAACAATGATGGAGCAACAAATGGACCAGTTATGAGATTTTCAAAATGAAGGTCTGGCCTTTTGCACCTGCCAAACCTCTACAATGGGCCAAAAAGACATTGGCTTATTCACAAAGCATGCAGAAAGGGTTGGATGCTCTAAGAACTGCACCGCAAACTAAGTAAGGTCTCTGTGACAGTGCTGTTTGCATACATTTAAATTTGCCATTGTGGATTAATTTAATAAACAAAAGATGCAAAAAAAAACTTCAGCACTTAAAAAATAAGAGAGACAACTTTACTGTCTGCTGAGAGCTTGCTTTCCCTCTCCATCCGGCTTGTTCAGGGCTCTATTGTCATGCCCCGGCGGCAGCCTGGCGCAGGCGTGGCGTAAGTCAGGTCCACTGCGCCAACAAGGCGTGCCCAAGCACACTGTGGTATTTTGGTGACCGGTGCGGCCCGGCACAAGTACCCCCCCCCCCCCCCCCCCCCCACACACACACACACACACACACACACACACACACACACACACACACACACACACACACACACACACACACACACACTCAGCTCCTACCAGCGGCATAAGTCGTAGAGAGGGAGGAGAGAAGGCGTGGAGTGGGTTTTACACAGCCGAGGCCTGTTTTCGCCAATCATATCAGCTCAGGATAAGAGTGAACAGTGCAGCTCTGAGCAGCAGAGAACGGAGATGCTGATAGCCCACTTTGTCAGCATTTTGAGGATGTTTTTGTGCTTGATTTTGATCAGGGCTACTTATTTTGTGAACAAGACATATGGACAGAGCAAATAATAGGTACATATGAAGCACAATTCTTGGCACTATTATAAGCAGCCGCACTTTAATCTTTGTGAATCACCTTCTAAATCTCAAAGAGGCTGCAGACGCCAAAACTAGCGGTGACAGAAGTGGAGGATGATGATGGAGCAGATTCAAACAGCATGACAAGGGGCTGCACAGTAGGGGAGCCCATGTCCAGTCTGCTGGCTGCTGCATCCCTCGCTGCTTTGGAAGGGACCATCAATGGAGTCAGCGTGATCACATTTCAACCAAAAATTTTTTTATTGCAACAGCAAGGTGCTATTGTAGCTGAAAATGGTAAGATACAGACTTTCAGTGTGACCAATATGTACCAACATAGACAACTAAAATACACTTAAACATGAGTTTTATATCAAACTCAGAGGCTGGTATTAGGAGGGGAAATGTTGGGCTGCACACGACGAAGCCAAGGCGGGTGGAAAGGTTTAAAATATGATGTTACTTTGGTAAACGACTGCAGGATTTATGAGTTTTAGCTACAAGAGATGAACGATAGCACTGTCAATTTAATTTAACTCAATTCAATTCACTTTAATTCACTTCATTTCAATGGTATCATGCAGTATTATATATCTGATGTTGAAAAGGACCAAGATGATCTCATATTCTGGGGTCGGCGAGTCTGCAAATAAGTTTATGCTTAAGCTTAGAGTGGACTGACTCCAGCAGTTACAAACATTTCAGCATCTCAATCACTTTAAATAATCTACACAAACCTCTACATTATAACTTAGCACTTCCTCACCCTATCTGTAACAGAGTGATAGTATTTATTTATCTATGGTGCTTTCGGTAGTCTTGTAAGAATCTTCATAAGGCCTTTTGGCAAACACACTTTGCCATTTTTATATCTGTATTGAAGAGAGAGCTGCTACTCCTTAAACATCTCTGACTTCACTTGAAGACTTTTAGTGAAATTTGAGGCTCCTTTATGACATGCAGGTGTTGAAGAGAAAGTAGATCACTTCGTCTTTAGTATCTCGTACTCATCCCTTTAGCCTTTTTTCTTTTCCTTGTATTTTTTTGTCAGTTTTTGTCTCGCACATTCCCTCTTTTCTCTTCAGGCCCTCGTGTCAGGGTCAAGAATACTCCTACAGCGGCTTCTCATGCAGAGTGGCCTATTATCTCTCTCTGTAAGAGACATCTAATACTCCACCCTGCCCAGGTGCCAACTACCCTTGCCAGCACCTTTTTTTTCCCTTCCCTCTCTCCAACCCACTTATGCTCCTCTCTTCTCCTCTTCTCTTTCTTCTTTTCTTTGAGTGCTTGGCCAGGCGACATGCTGTTAGCCAGCACCCTGCTTTGAATGAAAAAGGCCTTTTAAAATTCATTAGGGGCTGAGGACTCTGAGATCCAGTCAGTCTGCCCGCCACATTCCTGCCGTTCCAGCCCAGGACAGGGGAGACGGAGCAGAGAGAACAGCCTTTTATTCAAGGCTTTTTATGGACCCCTTCTCCCTTCTCTCGCCCCTGGTACCCGTGGATATCGCGTTCTGCTAAAAAGGACCATCAGTCTGATAGAGCACGGTGCATTTGGAAAGAGAACAGGGACGCAACAATAGCATTCCTGAAGGTCATCCTAGCCTCCCCGCACCAAGCAACAGAGTCCCACGCTCCGACATAATGGGGATGCAGCATTCCTCTGCGCCTCACACGCAAGAGGTTCGCCTCAGTACATGACAGCTTTCTGCAGAAAACAAAGCTTATGAATTTGCATGAATTAAACAACACATCATGCCAAACTGCAAAAACAAACTCTGGTTTAGAGTCATTTTGAATACTGTTGGCCATATCCACTGCTGCCTAAAATGCTGGATAAAGGTTAAAAGAGGTAAACTGAGAGCCTGAAGAGGTGGAGCAGGTTAAAGCGAGGTCCATTTAAACCGTATCCTTGGCTTTAGGGGGCCTTTAATACATCAAAACAGGATAGTCCACAAAGCAGGTCTCACTGTGCCCATCCCCATGCAGTGGTAGTATATAGTCCACAACCAGCACTTGATTTAGACAAAGGAAAATGTGATTTCAAGTCATATACAACAAACAAAACAGCAAATAACACAAGTGATGTGTCAAGCAGAGAATGCAGCATCAGTTAGAGTTAGACTGGATGAGGTATCTTCAGGTTAAACAGCCCTGAATTTACAGTTTCTGCATAAATATTTATATTAAATGCCACGTTTGACCACCGGGGGCATCAAAATTGACAAAAACTGAAAGTTTTTTACAGGAGCTTTAACAGTCATCCACTTGGACAACCAATTAAACAGTATCAGCTGTAAAATCAGAGTCTCACAGATTTGAAAAGACAATTTAATCCTGATATAGTGGATGAGGTTGTTATCACAAGTTTGCAAACTTAATAACCACAAAAGCAAGTCAAACTTGAGCTATCATGTACCAGCTGAAATGGGTGGAAACTAGGGCTGGGCGATAAACCGAAAATTTACCGACACCGAAATTTACGACAGTAACCAATGTCATTTTGCCCATGTCAATATATTCAGTGTCAAAAAATAAATATATAAAAGTTGGTTTTGGATGTGTGTAGGTAGACTGTGGTCTCATGTCCCTCTAAGGCACTGTCCTACGTCAGTCTGTGACAAAGAGGGAAAGACAGGTGAGGAGATGGAGGACGGTTCAAAAGTTGTAGCGGCTGAAGTAGACGAAGTTAATGTGGGAGGGGTGAGCAGCTTGTGGAGTAGTTATCGTCCATTTATGTTTATCGAGGTGAACTCCTCAATATATTGTGATATAGTAGGCCATATCGCCCAGCCCTAGTGGAAACTGACTGCAGTGGGAGACTCGGGTCAAAGGATTTGGTCAGGCTGGCATGTTGAGACCAGTCCGGTCTTGCGATTGTGGAGGGACAACAGCATCTGTATGAAACAAGAAGTATCCAAACTGGAACTCCTGAGAAGTGCAACATTAACCACAGATCACTAATCCCAACTATCCGGGAATAACAGCACCTGATTTTCACATGGATAAGATGTTTTGTTCATGCAATCCTGCAGATTTCTCTATGTGTAACTGAGTCATCCTTTGAAAATAACAATAATAATCCATGAAACACGTTTAAAAGTTGTTATATTGCTCTTAAAAACAGTTTAAACAGATTAAATAAGTATTGGTGTAGTTGTTTGAGAGTAAGTTCATGGACGGTTGACAGCACCCACAAGGAGTTAGTCGTACACAGCTGCTGTTTTTTAGAGTTATTACATTGGCACTTCATTTAGGTCATCCCAACATTGTAGGGATCAGAATCAACACTGGCAAAGAAAACTAGAACAGGAACATCCGAAACTGAGACAAGGTGCCAAATTACAAAATGAAACATAATAAATCTTGTACTTTTCAAACCAATCACCAACATGTTTACGTATCATATCGTAGGCTTGTCTGTATGAGTAACCCCTTTCACAACGCGGGAAGTCACCGGATCCTTTGTTTACACTAAAATATTGACTAGTTCAGCTTTGAGGCGCACGTAAAAATCAAAAAGATCCCCAAAACATGAAAAACAATCTGTCAGTTGTTAGACTTGATAACTTTAAAGAGCAGAACACACAAACAAAAAAAAAAAAGGGGGGAAAAAAAGAGAGACTTGCTTGTACTGCCATGTGGGCACGAGGTTGAACAGCGAGTCTTGTGCGTCACAGCTCTGCTTTGGCTGGACATCGAGAGCACAGATGATGATCGGAGCAGATACCAGAGGCCTAACGCAGAGGAAAGTTCAAAGAGCAGCTGAATGAGGCTAATGACTGCATTTTAGGCCGATCGACCCAGTGGAATTTCAAATAGATGCTCGGATCTCATCAGCTATACATCAGCGAGGTGGATAAAGGCTATCTCATCCTCTCAGATATTAAGCGCCTGGCTTCACGGAGGAAACAGAGAGATGAGATGAGTCCCTTCTGTTTGCCGAGGGGATTAAAGGCGATTAAATGGCTCAATTACAGATTTGTCAAAAGTTTGCCAAAGGCAGCAGTTTTACTGAGTGCTTCTTTAAAATGAGCGCCTGAAGGCAGCGATGGGAAAGGAAAGCTGCAGAAGCTTCTGGGTGTTCTGTCAGGACTATTACTGCAACCATACCTCTTTTACTACACATGGATACAGCAGATCCAATTCCCTAAAAGTTTGGTAACATTTTAGTAAAAAAACAGGATTTGATGGTTTGCAAATCCTTGTAAAAGTTGGGGCAGGGATGTGTTTTGTTTTAATGACACTTTAAGAAATCTGAGGGACCCGTAACCGGAGTTTAAGAGTGAAATCTTGTCCCAGAGGATGCTGGCTCATCACCTCCTCTCTTAAAAGCCGAAGATGGAGGGTGTATAACTCCCAAACAGAATGTCAAATTTTGACTCCGGCATATCTGCACTGGTTTTATACAAGGTTTCCTTTTTGCATGGTGCAATTTTAACCTGCATTTGTGTTTGCATGTTTGGTTTTTGTTTGAATTCTGACCCCATGCAGTGATCTCCACTACAGAGCCATGTCTGTTTTTAATACAGTAACTAGAGCTGAAAGATCTGATCCGGTTGTGGTTTTCTCCAGATCCTCTGAGTCTTTGAAGGCTTTTTGTACTGCACTTCAAAGAATCCCCAAATTCTTTAAAAGTTTTTACACTGAGTAACACTCTTCAGAAAATGCTAAATTATTAGCTTGTGCATTTTTTCTCAGGGTGGTAAAACTCATCCCATCTTTACTTCTGAGGAACTCCGACCCCTTTTGAACGCCCTTTTTTATGTCCACTCATGTTTCTAATATGAAGCATTTGATCCTAATTAGCTGAGGGTGTTACTTTGGTTGTTTTTTAAGCATTAAGCAACAAATTTAGTGTTTTGTTTGTTAACTTTTTAAAAATGTGTTGGTAGGATCTAATTGAAGATGAACATACTTTTCATTGAACAAAACATTTTTCAGTTTCAACTTTGATGTGTTGTCTTTTCGCTATTTTCAGCTGTTTGCAAACCATTGAAATCTGTTTTTTTCAACATTTTACACAATGTCCGAACTTTCCCGGAATCGGGGTTGTATATACGAAGAGAAGAGATTGTGTAAATCTAAAAGTGAGTAATGGGGCGCTTGTACCAAGCGCAAAAATCATCTTCTGGCTCAATTCGCGCGAGTCTAGACGCGTGAATGAACAGTATTTACTCGCTTCATTCGCGCGTCAACGGTATAAATAATCCGACCTCCGCAACCTCCATGCTGATTAGTTATTACGACTCGAATATCTGCTCAAGCTGAGACATTTTCAGCTTTCGCCCAATTCGCATCATTCGCGCTGCCAGAGTAGTAGGAGCATCTAATCGCGTCTTTGCATTGACTTAACATGTAATTCATTCGCGTGAATGATTTTACTCGCGCTTGGTGTGTGGAGACAGTAAGAGTTACAGGAAATCAACAGTTAATCATTTTTTGCCCACTCTGTCTTCTGGGAAAAGTTGATCAGAAAGGACCCCTCAAACGTGGGCTCCAAAGGTGGGTGCATACATGGAAAAAAATGTCCCCGTGTGATGCCGTCATGGTGGTCAAACTGTACATTCCTAAAGAGAAAGAGCTGCAAGTGTTTGAGCTGTCACAGCCTGTAACAAAAGTATGAAACAACAACTCATTTAGTCGCAGCCGAGAGAAAACAAGCCCTCCATGGCCTGTCCTTGCATTATCCAAACAAACTCTTGCTGTATGTTGGAACATACCTGTGGTTAACCAAGCCATGACAACCCCTTCCCCCTCTCCTAAAGTCCCCCCCGCCCCAGTCAGCCTTAGGATTACATAAATGTTGAGAAGTAGGTCAATGAGGAGGCCTGCATAGTTAACAGTAGCGGATCTGGAGACCCTCGCGCCACATCGACCACAAGGATCTGGCAGTCTGCCTTGGTAAAAGAGCTGTCTCAGCCAAACCTGCCTTTCACTGTCAGGCTGCTTTCACTCCGGGCTCCCAGGATATCAGGGCTCCGGGGAGGGAAAAATGCCACACTTTAGTCCTGCTTGGACAGATTTACAGCCGTCTGAAAGGAGGACGATAGCAGCGGGGTACAGACTACACAATTCATTCGTAAAAAGAAGAAAAACAAGTGAAAGTGCGGGGCGTTATGTCTCTGGTTGTTAAACTGGTCGTCTTTGGCGTTGTAAAAGCATGTAGAGAGTGTGAGGGATAATTGGATTTCAGAGAGCTGCCTGCTCTCTTCATGTAATTCGACATCAAGAGTGTTTGAGGACTCATTAAACTGAAAGAAAGTATTTTCTGCGATTAGAGTTGTGTTACTGCTCCTGTGGCTCTTCATTATCCACTCTGTTCATTGTTTTCGAAAGAACAATCAAAGTTAAAGAGACAACCATAATTTGCTCTCATCATTACTCCCTCAGCGAACACGGCGCTCAATTTAAATTTTCAGCTAATGATACAAATTATTCTCTGTCAACTTGTGATTTCTCTGCATGAGTTAAACACAAAAGTCCCAGTTTGCATTTTCTAAATCAGCGGAGAGTTCCTGTAAACCCTTAAACGACCGTTGGGGCGTGTTGCTGATAAGGTTTGTCATAACAGAGATTCCCGAAAGTTCATTGAGAGTTTTTCCAGCGAAAGCAAAACCTCATCTTTCATCAGAAAACGTGCCCTGAGGTGAGAAGAGAATACATCAAAATCTGTCCCTCAAAGGGGCCTAATTGCTCTGCAACACAATACCAGGACTTCCTACCGGATGACAATACCCTTTCATGCACTTTATAATATCCTCCTGTACATTTGTTTTTGTTGGCGTCATGAAACTATCCGTCAAAGTGATTTCGTAAGTCTTTATAGTGATGGTTTCAGTGGAAAATCTGAGTAAAAGACTGACTCCCAAAAGGGCAGGGAGGTGACACAAACTAGAGCAGAGCTGGATGGTTACACAGGTCTGAATAAACTCTTTTTGTTCTTTGATATCCTCTCTGAATTTATCACCACATCCACCACTTTGCTCGTGTGAAACACTGATGTAGTTTTTTTTAATAAATGAAGATTGTGAAAACACACCAACAAGTGAAAAAGAGGAGAACTGGCGGTTTTGTTAAAGTCCAATGCTGATGTTTTTTTTTACCTCCACCAAGGAGGTTATACGGACAAAGTAACAGATGGATTGACCTGAAATTTACACCAGAGGTGCGTCTCAGCCCCAGGAGGATCCCATTAAATTTTGGTTGTGATCTAGACAAAATTCTGGATACTTAACATGTAATTCATTTGTGCGACCAATTTTACTTGCGTTTGGTGTGCGGAGACAGTTAGAAATGCAATTTCGTACTACGTTTTCTCATGATATGTCCTCTAGCATTAGAAAAATGCCATATGAACACGTAGACAACAAGAAAAACATGATTTTTGTTGAAGTCTTTTTGCGCTGATCAGGATCCAAGAAGCAGCGATCTAATACGCATGGATATACGGTTGAAAATGAGGACAAAGCATGAAGAAACTATTGGGAAACTTCCTGAACAAGGGAGGAGTGACCTCTCATACTGTAACACCTTTCTGGTCATGCTGCGAACTCACTTTGGGAGACACCCAAGCAGAGCGGAGAACTACGAAAATAAACAGAAATACGAGTCTGTTTGACAAGTCCAAAGTCTGTGCGAGAGCAAATAAAGTGCTCGCTCCAATCAGCAGAGCTGTAAAGAATGTGTCTGCTGCCTACCTCTCACTGTGAAGGCTCCACAAATACAGGAGAGCTGCAGGCTAGGAGCTGCTGGAAAGCAGAGGGATGGAGGGGACTGTTGGTTCTGTATCTACGTGAGCCTCCACCGTGGGGAAAATCCAGAGGGGGCTTCAGTAAATACGTCTACACTTGGCTCCGACTCCTCTGTGTTTATTGGGTTTGACCCCTACAGGATAGACCTCTCTACCTAAACAAGGGGGAAAAACCAATAAACTCACACACCTTATGGAGAATTACACGGCCTGGGCTAACTTTAGGGGGTGTGATGACGTGAAATCTTATCAATCATTACAACATGATGAAAAAATGCAGCTAGATTCATAACCTATTACAACTCAGACCAAGAATTCATGCTGAATGAGAGTTTGTAGTCTGAAAAACAAAATTAATATTGGCATCTTCAATGAGATTTACTGCAGTCAATGCTGGTTGGACGTCAGCATTACTTGTTTGTACTCAAGAGGAACAGCCTGCATGCCTTTAAGGTCGCTCTGCTCTATACCTCCAAGAAGTACCGCCAATAAAATGCTTCTGAGACGACGATTTCCTCATTTGTGTGACATCAGAGGGAAAATATAGTGAAATATTCCAAATACTGGAGGCCCATCGAAAACCCAGTGAGCGCTACTTTGGTTAAAGGTCAATCCACTCTGACTTGACAGTTTAAAGCACACTACAGAGCTCCTCCGCTTTTCCCTCTGATTAACTAGCTGTTCAATGATATGGAAGTCATATTTTATCTTGACGGCAAGGACAGAGCAGAGAGTACTTTCCTTGTTGAGGAGAACATAGTGAGAAGGTAACCATTTTGGCCGTCACCGATCTGTTTCTTGGAAACCAACCCAGAATCATTCACCTGAGCTGACAAGGCTTATAGTTCAAGATGGTCTCTGTTCAGTCAACAATATTCACCCCAAGAATGAGAGTACAGGTACCGAAAAAAGGTCTACAAAAGTGAGGAGATGGTAATGGAAACTGTGCCAAACAGTGCAAGCATCCTCTACTTTTCAAACATTTTAAAATCCTGTTTTCAAACTCTAACCCTCACTTTTTCAAGCTCCCCATAAAGCCCACCTGCTTCATGTCAAACCAGAAAGCTAAAACTCACATCAGATACATTTGTCTCTAACTTGGTTTCTGTCGTAGCAGTTGGTTCTTGTTATCCTGATGTATTTCTCAGTGCTAGTTCTCAGGGTGATTCAGTTTTAGTTCGTTATTTGATGTAAAAAGAGGATTGATAGATGGCTCTGTTAAAAAATACATTCTCTTACATATTTTCTTTTCAGAGGAAAAGCAAGTTTCTTAACAAACACTACCACGAGAGTCACTGAGCTCTCAACTTCAGTTTGCAAAAAGGGTGCAACATCTGTCCCCAGGATCTATCAGTCAGGACCTGGTAAAATGATTTTATACCAGAAGTGAAGAAACAGAAAATTAGTCACATGGCCCAAAATTAACGATACATGAAGCTGAATTGGAACCTCATGAATCAGGTTAGGAGCCTCTTCAGGATAAGGAGTAAGACAATAGTGCAGTAAATGAAGTGAAAGAGCTTACATAGATTTAACTTCACAGGTCTAAAACCCTCAAAAACAGCGGTGTGGTCTGTTCAATGAGCAGGAACAAAAATGTAGGCGTACTGAAGTGTTTTCTGAACCGTCAAATTCAACCGTTCTGCATCGGGAAGTAAGTTGGTGATATACTCTGCTAGAAATCAGCCAAAGAGGGTTTCTGGAAGTTCAAATGGTTTGGGATGGAGAAAGGGAACGTGGGATCCCTGATAACTGTCACCGGGAGACATTTCCCATAACAAGCCCAGCTTTTCCGAGGGCTGCGGTTAACCCACTCTTGTTGCCCTTAAAGAATCCAAACTTGGCACTAACTCACGTGTACCAGAAGATGATTCAATTGAGATGATTTGAGTCGGAATCCCCATGGTGTTTGTTTTCCTTCCATGGGATGAGGCCCCTGGAAAGCCAAAGTCAAAATACCCTGAGCTCCCACATATTAAGCTGTTTCAACATTTGTGAGGCCCAAGGTGCGCCACAGAACGGAATGTCCAACCAAACACACTCTGCAAAGGTTTGTCTGGATTCATGTGGACCGGAGCCTGACCTACCGCGGCCTTTTCCAGGGGAGGAGATAGATATGTTTGGAGCTGCGAGCGCAGCGCTGAGTGGGGAGTATCAAGCTACAAGAAGGGGTCGAGAAGAGGCGGAGAGTCCTGGGTGAGTCATATTGAGATGAAGTTCTCGCTGAAGGCTTCCCCCTCTCTCTCTCTCCTTCTCTCTCTCTCTCTTCCCTCCCACGCGGTGAGTCCTCTTAGTGTATGGTGCTGGCTTGCTCAGAGGAAGAGGAACCCCCGGCTAAGAGGTCAGGAAAGCCACACCAGTGAAAAGGGAGAATAGGGGGAGTCAGAGTCAAAGAATTCTGGCCTCCCTGGATGTGAGTGTGATTGACAAGTGCTCTTCCTTCATAAATTCCTCCCACCATGTGCCTTGGTACTGTTTTTGTTCATGCTTTTGACATTCGGAGAAGGAATTTGGCCGTAAGCTTATATAACTAGAGAATCTGACCACCCTTGATGCCACGCATACTGTCTCGGCTGTCAAAAAGATCTGTTTATGTCTTTTCATATCGGCGTTCTTTTCATTGTTGAGGTGTTCCAGCACTTATTCGTCTCTGCCTTGTCCAGAGTACTAAAAGAGAGCATGGAAACACAGTGTGTTCTGCAAAAAGAAAACACCATCATACCTCACGGTTACACCCACGATTTCCAAAGAATGCAATGGATGAGATCCCAAGGGGGAAAAAAGCAGAACTGCCAGGCTAAGTGCAGACTAACTGCCCATTATGAGGGATTTCCCAAACAGACATGTGAAGTTATATGTACAGGAGGGGCCTGTATGGAAAAATGAGGGAGAGGGCCGTATGTTTTAATCCTCACAAGGGGGAAAAACAGATGGACCAAAAGGTTTCCCATAAATGTTAATGAAGGGCTTTCCCAGAAAGATTTTTTTTTTGTCTTTCTTTCAGACTGAAACAGGAGGTCAGGTGCTAATGTCGACCAGAGACCCAACTTTAAAGAAGAAAAGCATGTGGTTTTATGAACCATCCTGCAGAGATTTAGCAGTGAGGTGGCTAAGTTTGCATGATGATGTGTTAGGAGAACCGAGCAGGCTTTGCAGGGGCCAAGTTTAGTGAATCATTTTTCACTTTGAGAAGAGGTATCACTCACAGGAAGGTGAACCCTTTTCAATTCTACAAAATTTTCCAATTTAACCAACCTTATGCAACTTTTATCATCGGTGTTTTTTTTTCTCTCATGTTCATTTGCTGTCACCGTCTTGTTTTCTGCCCCGCAAAATTAACTTTCACTGCAGCCAATAAATGTTGAGCCAATTATGATCCAGGATTTTCAGAATCAATACCTACTTCCCAATTTAATTTCAGAGCAATTTAGCAACAGCACAAGCACAGGCCCGGGGTTGTGGCAGGTTGGCTGTATTACACAACTCATCTGTGTTGTTGAGAACCCATTAGATAACCCCAATGACACTCAGGGAGAGAGAAAGCACTTACACAATTTAGCCGGCAGCAATTATTGATTGCCAGAATCAGTATGTTAGTCCAGTAAATGGAGGGTGATATGACTGAATATCTGAGGAATAATATCATCGCCTGACACTGGATGGGGAACAAAATGACAGCAAAAGACCCAAAAGGACGGAAATCTGCAGATCCTGAAATTGTTGGTCACCAAATACAAACGTAAAAACAGAGTAGGTATATACTCGGTGTTCACATGCAAACACATGCATGATTCTGAGTGTTGGTTCAGTGAATTGCCTGCGCAGAGACTGATGGTCCAAGTCCTTTGCACAATGTGCCACTGCAGAGCAACAAAAATACCTGTCAAACAACGTAGCATGTACGTAACAGTAACCTGCTTGAGTTCTGTCATTTCTCTTGTTTACATCCCTTGAATCTGGTTGAGTATAGCTCTTCAAAGTTACACTCATGATGCATATGCAAATGCAAGAACACATAAGTAAGGATCGACCAATAATCAGCACGACCAATAATATTGGCCGATATTCAGCATTTTTACAATAATCGTCATCGGCCGTTTTTTCCACCGATAGTCATTAAAATAAGTTCTTACACAGCCGCCTCTCTTTGCCTGAAGTCACCACCAGTCTTGGCTGTGTAACAATGTCACACCTACAGTCCACACTGATTGGCTACACAGACAGCCAATCAATACTCAACAAGCATCTAGGTGCAGAGAAAGAGGAGAGTGCGCTGTGAAGCAGCGGTATGCCGCCGCTGATTGGATGTGAGACCCCTGATCCTTTCACTGATGTTTATTAACACCGTAGAACTAAAGTTAACGGCCAACATCAGCTATTGTAATCATTACAGACATAGTATTGTTTAGCACTGAAGCAAATACAGATAAAAAATACAAATAGATCACTTTCGCAAATGGCAGTCATTCCCCACAGTCAAAAATAAGATTCTTCAACTTACACTTATCTCATAAAACCACATACCCACACTCATAACAAACACCATGAAGCATGAAAAAATAAAACAAAAGAAACAAACTAGCTAGTGACACCAAAATAAGAGCGGGTGTTTCAAAATAAAGGCCAAAATATAGATTTTTTACTGCGAATGAATATCGGTTCTTAATATCGGTTATCACTTTTCTTGATTACTATCGATCCTTAAGTACATTACCGGCCCAAAGAGAAGGGTGCTAAAGAGACTTACAGCCATGGACCCTTTCTTCCTGGTGCCAAAACTCTTATGAGTTCAACTCCAGCTGACCCAAAGCAAAGCAGTCCACACTTCATAAGTACTGTAGCTCTCAAACAGGGCTTTAGTTCGCATCATTTATTTTCTTAAAGTGTGACAACCCTCAAGGGTTTTACCTAACGGCCGGTGAAATGCCAAGACAGACAATAAAAGCAAGTGTCACTTGTACAGAGAGAGCTTAAGAGTTATGCAACAGTAATGTAGGATGTAATTCCCAAACGTCCTGACAGCGAAAGACAGCAGACACAGAGGAACTCATTAAATATTGAATACTTCATTTTGATAGTCCATTAGGACAAAATCATTTGACAGCTCTTATCCCTGTCAATAAATCAAAGGGGGTTTGGGTGGACCATTATATCAGGAGGATTACATATTAATAGAAAAACCCTAAACCATAAGCCGGCCGCTAACCTGTCCAAGACGTTTCACAGCTGCTGGTATTTTTTATGCTTTTGCATTACTCTTAACTTGTCTAGCACTTTTTTGGAGAGAAAGGCGGATCACAGTGTCTTTATTGGCCCTGCTTATACTGTAAAAATCGAACCGGTCCTGTCATCATCGACGACTCTGATGACTTAAAGGGACGACACAGTGAAATGATGAAAATACATGATGGGAAAAGGGCATGCGAAACCATTTAATGAGTATCGCCTCATGCCTCCAGGCTTGCTTAGAGCATCTGTGTTTGTTTTCATTTATGCAGGGAGTGACTGTTGGAGTTATAAACCTACAAAGAGTTACAGCCTGAACCTGCTGCTCCACTTTAATGAGCTTTCAAAGCAGGTGAGAGCTAATCACCTGAGCTCCAATGTTTGTCAGACTGAACTCACTGCCGTCATCCATAGTTAACTTTTTTAAAATCTATGTTTTGTTGATTGATGAATTTAGCTTTTACGCTTTGATTTAAACACACTACACACACATAATACCCACTCAAATAGGACCCTCTGGACAAGCCCTATCAATGAGATGAAAGAATAAGGAGACATCAGCTGGGGGTTTAGTATTTTGCCCAAGGACATTGTAGTAGTACCCAGGAAGTTAGCAAGCACTCCTCAAGTGACAGCTCGGTTTTCAAACTTGGTTCGGACTTTGACTAGAGGCTTCCTGGTTCCCCTCCAAATGTCCAACATGCTGATCTATGGCCGCCCAGTCAGGGATGTGAATTGACAAGATTTTATTGATACAAACGACATTATCAATTCCACTTATTACCTTAATTCTTGAGCAATTTCCCCATCAGTTCCAGTAGATTTTCTGTGTGAACAAAAATAGGCCTATGCAGGTTTTCTGTGCCAATAAGCCATAATTCTACTGTGATTTTTGTGACCTTAAGATAAATTGCTCTGGCATCTGATTGGGCCTCTAAAGGTCAGCTGGTCATAAACAGCCTCTGATTCATTCTGATCTGAAACTGTTTTTTTTTTTCGATTCCCATCCCAGCTCTAAGTTGATGGACAAAACAGGAAACGTGATGGTAAAATACTCAGAAAAAAACCCTGAACACGACCTGCTCAGCACTAAATGTCAAAAAGATAAAGTTAGAAACTGGCAGGTGAACCTCGCTAGTTGGGCACACACACACAGAGACATTTAACTTTGTCCCAAAGCTGCTAGGTAAACAGTAGCCAATATTGTTATTTTTTTACTTCAGGAGCTGGCAGAGACCAAAATAAAAGTGAACAGAGGTCGGATATTGAGCTTAAAACCATGTGGTGGTCAAAGACATGAATTATGAAGTTGTTATTTATAAGATGTTGTTTGAAACAGCGCAATATTTCAAGCGAACATGTGATATGTCGATGTTTCTGCTGCCTCCAAGTTTCTAAAAAGCTCTTTTATTGCCGTTTAAAATAAACATGAAGGAGGAATCATGTGGGTTTGCCATGCAGCATGTGTGTCTCTTAGCATATTTGGCAGCCTACTAACTGGCAAAACATTAAGCCTATCATTCCTCAATCATCCAGCTAACTAGTCTGAAACAAGTCCCTGGCAGCCTGCTCCTGCTTTCCTGTCAGTGATAACAGGCTGCCAGCAGTCAGGCTGATGCAGCTATGTCTTTGAAGCTGCACATGTAACCCATGTGTGTGTCTCGGAAGGGCTTCGGACACTCCCCCTCAGCTTCACCTTCCACCGCCGAGGCCACAGAGCTCGCCCCCTGAAACCCTTCGTGCAAAAAACATCGCCTCTGCAGACAGACCGTGCACACTTTCCAGACACTAGAGGGAATAAGAAGCATCTCTGCCTAAACCCTGTCGCAGAAAAGATCATACAGACAGCCAACCGCCGATCCGCCCCCCTACCTCGTCTGGACGGCAGGACATCTCGTCTTTCAGGAAATAACTGTTTTTATAATCATTACAATAGATTATAGATAATAAACCCTCAAGTCTGAAGAGTTTGCAAAGATAACAAAAACACTTAAAGGCCTGATTAATCAGAGATTCGGTATGGAGATCAAACCTCCTAATTATGTAAGCTTTAGCTGTATTCACACTTTACTCTGGAAACAGAGACATTCCTCAGTCTTACATTTCCCTGATTTGTGCTGCATACCAACCATTAATGATGAATCATAAACAGAAAGTCTAGACCTCAGGAAGAGTCACGGGATAGTTTCAACAATGGAGGGAAAATAGGAAATGCGTTAACGGTCTTTTAGATGAGTGTCTTCTGTGGAATTTGCTGCCTCACCTGTGATACTGACATGTTCAGGAAGGGGGGGGCAGGCGCCGACTTAGTTCATGGGCACTCTGACAAACAGGCCATCAGGTTCGAGTTTGAGGATAATGTCGGTGTGTGTCATCAAAGGTAATAAACAGTATAAACAGAAACATGCACAGTCCTCTGAACTATGTGACCAGGTTCAGGTTATTATAATACAACATAATACGTACGTTATGGAAATGCAGTTATTTATAGATGACATGCTTTATGCATATTCTTTTTTTTCCCCTACATTGCAAAGACAACCTGAATAAACCATTAATCAATGCAGTTATTGCCAGATCAGTGGAAAATCTGATGGAAGACGCAGGTATCAGATAGCAGCAGGTATTTAGGCCTCAACATGTTTCTGCAAGTGAATTTTCCCTGTTGCCATCAGGTAGTCTGCAAATTTTATCTTTGGGAAATTTTGCAGCATACCACTCTTCAAAGCTGTCTGCAGTTAAACTACTTTATGCACCAAAGGTTTCGATATCTTGGCATTATAACTTGATCTAATTAACAGATCATTAATCAGTATCAATTAAAAGTATTATTATATATTTAAAGGAGCAGTGTGAAGTATTCAGCATCATTTAGCAGAACAGACTTGGTTGAAATGGAATGTAATGAGATTTAATTAGTTTATAACCACCTCAATATAAAATCTGCCACCATTGGCACCACCATAGCTCTACTGTAGTACAAAACAGACAAACTAGTGACAGTCTTATGAGGGGTGAGCAGGGGAACATTTCAATCTAGAGGATGGCCATGAAATATTCCCATTTTACACACTGTATCTTTGAGTTTTTACATATATTGTCAACCTCAGTTTTGTAAAGGTAAGGCAAGTTTATTTGTATAGCACCGTTTATACAGAAGGCAATTCAAAGTGCTTTACCAATGCATGGAAGTACATTGGAAATGAAAAAAGAGAGATTAAACGATTTAAAATCAATAAGACAGACAGATTATTGTTTTTGTCTGTTCTGTGTTTATTTATGAGAAGCATTGTTTCCCCTGAAATACTGTAAGTTGCAAGCTCTCAGACCCACAGCTCCCTAGCACTCAGCGTGAGTCTCCAACACTGCATAGGTCCCCAAGACCTCAGTGCACAGTGGATCCCTGATCCGAAGCTCCCCAGCCTTTTACCCGTTCTTACCATTTCATTAGCTAGGTTCCAGTTTTTTTTTTTATTCCCCTTAGAAACAGGGAACAGAGGAAGCATTTGTCAGCTAATAATCAATAAAAAATTAAAATGTAATTTAAAATCAATTATAATTGATACTATGGGAAAAATACATCATCAGGCTCCATGAGTGTTTTCATATTACGTGAAAGTTTCTGATCCATAAGCTACAGCTGGGGTTTAGATGTAACCTCATATAGATGCTCAGTTTACAAAGCTGCTATTGTACCGAAATAGCTCAAATGACCTACTTCACCCTGAAAACATGTCTCTTAACTGTTACAGGCATGAGGCTTTGCTACAACTAGCTCAGCTGTGGTTTCACAAGTAATCCTATATGTATAATCTACATCTACATGGGGTTAAATCAGGACATTCTGGACACCGAAACTAAGACAATTCAAAGTTGAAGTTTTGAAAGCTTACAATCCAATCCTAAAAATGTATCTGTGTCAGATTTTAAACATCACTGTATTGAAGCTGTGTAAGATTAAAGTCCTGCTGAAGGTGGCTCACAGACTGGAGAAACTATAAAGGTGAAAAAGTGTGTCACTGCCGCCCTCTCCTCCATTTCATCATTACAAAAGTGGATCACATTTCGACCTCCCCTCTCAAACAGCCCCCCTTCCATCTGATAACATATAGCGCCGCTCAGGAGCTCTTAAACCTCGCCATTCTTGAAATTCTCAGGATTCTGGGTGGTGTGACCTCATTGGGTGAGCGTAGCTGGTAGGAAAATAGCCCCCGGCCGAGCCTTTGCTTCGACATGGAAAGTTAAGCTAACAAAGAATGCATGACTGTGTGCAAACTTGACTGTGGCTGCACTTGTGAGTGAAAACAACATGTTTTCCTATGTGTGCTTGATTTCACTGCAATGTGCAAATTATTCTGGAGATGCAAATGCCAAATGGAAACGTGAGCATCGGTGTGGTTCAGTGCTGATGCTACATGTGCGCAGACCCACACAGAAAAACTGACACTTCACTTATTATATACATGTAGCAGGAACTGCAGGAGATGTCAGCGGGCAAGTCTTCAAGCTCAAACCTGACTTCTCCAAAATGACTGCCTACATTCACGTGGAAAAAGCATGCACCTTGTGTTACCAGACAAAGCTCAGAGACATCTGTCCATAAAAGTGAAATTTTATCTTTATTTATCCTGCAGCCGTCATAAATACTTGGTAAAACCCCAGTGACAATGGTGGTTAATTTCTAAAAGCAGAAGCAGATTTTTGTCGGGTCGACCTGATCACATGTGCACTGAATCAATCTGCAGAACGGATTGACGCACATTTCACCTCTGCCTGTTGACACTCTGGCAAAAACGCTGGTATCTGGTTTGTGATCTAGACAGTCAGCACAGATGCCACGTTGATTTTTAAAGATGTGTCGAACTGCAAAACTCCCAGTAAAAAAGAGAGTTTAAAACGGAGAGGATGGTCAACATGAATATTCCTGCACAAGTAGGGCTGGGCGACATGGCCTCAAATCAATATCACGATATATTGAGCAGTTCACCTCGATAATGATAAATGGACGATAACTACTCCACAAGCTGCTCACCCCCTCCTACATTAATAGCCTACCTAAACACGTCCAAAACCAACTTTTATTCACTCATTTTTTTTTACACAGAATATATCAACATGGGCAAAATGACGTTGGTTACTGTCGTAAATTTCAGTACGGTGAATTTTCAGTTTATTGTCCAGCCCTATCCAGAAGTATTGATAACCTGTTACCTTCAACTGAAATATTCAGTTTCCTCTTTGAATTGGCATCTAACTCACCAAGGGAGGATTTCAACTCCCCTGAAATCACGGGTCTGTGTAAAACTCAGTAAAATATTACGCATGACATCTCCTTCAGCATTGAGTGAGATTTCAGTGAAATTAAGCTTTTGCATCTATTAGCAAACATAATAAGAGACGGCTCTGGGAAAGCAAAAACATTTGAATGTCTAATAGAAAACCAGAATCCCCATACACAGTCGAGATTGTCAGGGACCGGTCGGTAGCAGGTAACCCAAGAAGATGCAAGAAAAGGACAAAACAGTCAATGTTGTGAGCAAAAGAGTTTCTATTTTTAGATGTTTTTGAGGGTAGAAGTAAATAAATGGAGGATCATACTTATTATGCATTACGGGAGCTTTTTGTCCTTGAAGGCCACCATCACCTCACTGATCGGGGTGGAGAATGGAGGCATTTTAATCTAGTATATCTACATTGACTTCTAGATGTCCCCATTACTACATACTGTACCTTTAAATCTGTAAATGCAGATGTCTTTGCAGCATCTTGTTCCGTATTATTTAAAGCTTAACTCCTATCACTGTCAGCATTCAAAATCAGTTTCATTATCACGTATTTTCATCGTTGTTATTATCGGATTGCTCCGGCTATGACATCAGTTCCAGCTTTCTATGAAACTCTGAAAAACACATCAGGACTGTCCGTTCAGAAAAGCTTAATTTCTGTCGTTGTTGTTTGTTGCTGGACAGACAGCAGACTCTTGGCTTACCGGGGCTTGTTTACTGGAAGCTGCTGCTTTCAGTTTTATATGAAAGGTTTATAAGAGTACAGGGACTCAACTTTAAAGTCTGCAGCACAAGCAAGTCCAGAGAAGCAATACAACAAATCAAACAGGGGAATTAATCTGCAGAGACGGATGTTAATTCCATCATTTGTTATAACAAACGACTACTTTATAATACATGGAATAATCTGATTTAACAACAGCATTAAAAATTGGACGATAGCAGGTCTACATGACACCTGAGGATGATTTTATTACAGACTGTTATGGGGAAAACAACAAAGAAGAATGCAGCTTTCAGGTAGCTGCAGGTAAAGGTGCAGAAGTGGTGAGATGATGTTATTTCGGTAATGCTTGTTGTGGTTGTAACTGTAGAAAGTAATTATTTGGCTCCCTGCTTTATGGAATGTTCTTGGAATACAGAGCGAGGCGATCCATTAGGTTTGCTAATCAAGGTGAGTGTGTTTGTGTGTGTGACTGCGTGGCATGCCTCTCAGTGGAGCACATAATTACTTGCTGGTGATATACAAAGAGGAGAAGGGGGCATTGTGGGATTGTTGTTGCGTGGGTCGCCATTTCTACCAGTGTTATTGAGTGGCTATAGGTGGACATGATTACATATAGCTGAGGGCTCAGGTATGCACACACCAAAGTGCACAAGGACGCAAACACACACATATGATGATGCAAAGTAGACGCCCTTAAATCAATCCTTGATTTGTTTCAAAGCAGGATCTGCAAATGCAAAGGAAATCGGTGCACAGAGGCTTAAAATGTCACGCCGCCCGAAACGTGCCGCGTACACATGTCGACAAACCACAACATTTTTGAACAATAACCACATCAGGCCAGAAAAAACTGAAAAGGAAAGCTGTTTATACTCATAACTAAGCTATAAAAACACTCATTTAGTCGGGCTCTGCTGAATCATTTACCAAAACTGAGGTGGAAAAAATATATAAGCACAGGGTCTGGCTTTTACGTAATGCCAGCAGCCAGTCAGTCAGAACCACAGGATGCATACAGGGAAGCAGAGAAAACAAACACTGAAGGATGTCCTTTCTGCATACTTGATGCTTTTCCCAGCCGCAAATACCAAAGTTCGCCCAGGACGCTGCAAAACAGATTCACTCTAGACCGACCTGCGATTTTACCTTATAAGGGTTCGAATACTTTAGGCCTTAGGTTGCGTGTATACGTGTCTCTCTACATGCGGGTCTGCTATAGGATTTAAGCTAAATGTAAGGGGAGAAAACTTCACGGCTGGTTAGTTTTTGTTATCATCTGGAGACGGTGCCTGTGGAAGGAAAGGTTTAGGAAAGCTCCAAGCAGATGAGGAGCGAATTCCACGGTTACCACTCGGTCTTACATCGTCTCACTCCAGCAGCCCGTGCCAGCAGCACAAACACAAACACAGAAAACCTCCTGGTAGTGGGTCCGAACTGGAACATTGTTGGAATTCTAGTAGGCTTGATCCAAAGCCTCCCTTTCCTCTCCAGGTCTTGAAGATTTTGCACCGTTAATGCTAATAAATACTGCAGTCTGCAGGGTTGCTGCAAGGGGGGAAGCGCTTAGCACTCCAAACATCACAGGCGATTAATCTTCCTGACTGTTGGTACTTTATATCGGCATTTGGCGTTTTTTTTTTTTTTGCAAATGAATTTTTAAAAAGTTGCTCCAGCAGCAGTGAGACCCAGTCTTTAAGGTTTTTTTAAACTTGTTCTTTCTTGCTAACAGAGGTGCAAAAGTGATTTCAGTTTTAAGTAAATAAAAACCTCAATTCAATGAGAAGTGAAATACTCTACATACAATATTAGTGGAAACAGAATTGGATGGTTGTAAATCACTTAAGGCTTATATTTAGTTTAAAATTATGCAAAGACAATGAAACAATTCTTAGGTTTAAGTCCAGACAGGCCAGATTAGGAACTGGACCCTTCTACTACAGAGCCACAAACTTGTTCCACGCACAAAATGCAGTTTGACATCTTTTTGGAGGATTATGCAATGTCTTCCCTAATGGGGCGCTCACACCAAGCGTGAGTAAAATCATCTCCTCGCTTAATTTGCGCTAATCTAGACGCATGAATGAATAGTATTTACTCACTTAATTTGTGCGTCAATGGTAATTTCTAACAGTAATCTCTGCCAATTCAACCAGCGGGATCAAAGAATAGACAAAGGTTTTTCCAATTTACCAGCTAATCTGACCTCCTCACTCACTTTCCTTCAGACGAGCTCCTTTTTACTCCGAATTCGGTTATTGAAAGAAAAGTATCATAGGCATCCACACACCACCATGATCAGCTGCTCCACAACTTGTATGTTCAGCAGTAATGCTGCCTTCTCAGAGGGACAAACTGACATGTAGTTTGCACAAATACATCCACCTACTATCAAAACTGCAGCCTTTTGAGCTACACACTGATAACAAACGCGCAAGTGGTCTCTCTCCAACTATCCAGCATGCAGGCTCTTACAGGTGTCACTAAGGTTGCGTATTGTCACCTAAAGGTTAAGACACACACACATGCAGGGAAACAGCCCAGCTTCTTTTCCAGTCAGAGACCTTTAACTGCATGTCATATCTCCAGTATCTCTCTCTTTCTCTTAGCGTTCCCTGGCTGTCTGTATTTTTTACAGTGACTTATCCAATAAAGGCAAACTGCCCAGAAAAACCTTTTAAACGGCGGCATGAAAAATCTTTAAGACTTCCTTTACACAAGGAATGAAGGATAAGAAAACAAAAATGATGTGAGAGTCTCTGGTTTTTACAGAGAATAACAAACCTAACTTCTGTCTCTGCTGTATAAAGATATATTGTGGTCTGGTCTGGGTCAGAGGAAATTTGACCCGCTCCAATAAATGTGACGGCTTAAAGTCACTACATATTTTGACTGCACATCCTCCGTTTGCAACTGAGACAACCTATCAGTAATATAGAAGACTTCACTGTGCAGAAGATGTCAAGTAGAAGTAAATCACATGTTATCAGTAGGGCTGAGCGATAAAACGATAACCATATATATAAAAACTAATTTCCCTCAATATCAACATAAAACATGGTCAATATGCTTTTAGATGGTCGCCATTCTGCCATGTCTTGGTAGACTATACCAATAGGCAATGAAAAGGGGAGTTGCTCCGGGTCCGCTTTGTGCTGAACCAATCATGTGCTGAATTAGAACCAAGTAGCAAACATCTGCGTAGTAGCAGACTGCAGCTACATGCAAAAAGAAAACAAGTGATACCCCTGGCAGAAATGCAGATGAAGGCTCAACAGATGATGAAATCGTCGACAACTCTGTCATGAAAACGTCGGTGGTGTGGAGGTATTTTGGGTTTTTTAAGGTCGGACATAAAACAGAGTAATCTGCACTGCAAATTATCTTGAGTACATGTTCTCGCAAAGTCGGGGAATATCTCAAATCTTTTTCACCACCTAAAGCAGTGCCACGCGGCAGAGCACGCGTAATGCAAAAGGTTACAAACCCCGAGCGGAGCAAGGAGCCCATGGCGCCTGTGCAGCCAAAACAGCCGACCATTCAGTCCGCTTTCTCTAGAGCAACACCTTACCAGAAAATGTCAAAGAGACACAAAGACCTCACAGATGCAGTAGCTTAATGTATTGCAAAAGACATGCTCCCAATAAGCACTGTTAAATTTCATATTTTATATCGTGATATATATCGATATCGACTGATATGAAAAAAATATATTGTGGGGAACTTTTTCCCAGCCGTAGTTATCAGCCTTGTCTTCATGGGCTTGAGAAATAATCTGTCCTCTGACCCAGATTTTCAAACAGGAAATAATGTTCATGCTCATGGATTCTGGATTCACACCAGAGGCTTTATGTTAGGTACATAAAAACGTTAATGCAGCTCAGTCTATAATTGGAGGGATTTTAACACGTAAATCTGTCAGCGTAGTCCTACCTGAGACGATAACTCAAATCTTCTGGACATAAACAAACTGGTGTGATGGTCAATCTAAGGACCCAATCGTCCTCTATCACTCTCTTATGACAAGAGGTGATAAATATCTCTGGGAACAATCGCCAACTTCTCAGTGGTTATGAAAACAACTTCCAGCCGAGTCTTCCCTTTTTTCCGTGCTGCGCCTACATCTGCAACATAAACGCTGTCATTTTTTAAGTCCAGTACATTCCCCAGAACAGCGCCCACTCATCTTCATTTTCAAGGTCTCGGTTCAACAGAGGACGCATGCTTCACCCTGGCTCACTCCAGTGGTATGAACACACGAAACTTACAATAAATGGGTCTTAAAGTTTGTTAAAATTATAATATCATAATAAAAATGTGTCAGATTTCATTTTTTTCCAGGTTTGTCTTTGATTAGAAATGAAACCAAATTTTAAAAAAGGCCGTTTGTCGAGAGAAGGTCGGACTGATAATTACTGATGTACTCCAGGAAAATGGAAACATCTAAATGATGTGCTGATGGAGTTTTATAACGCAGGGTGAAACAGATTTCAATCCATCAACCTTTATTTATAATGAGGAGTTCATTAAGCAGCAACCCTAATTTAAAACGACACTGAGACAAATTAGAGAGGCAGTTAAAACACAGACTACAAGAGCAATTAATGAGAAAATATGAAAAGATAGATGAAAAATGTTGATGCACAATCACCAAATGGGATAAACCTGACATGAAAGTAAAATGAGATTAATTAAATTCCCATGTCTTATTGAATCCATGAACTGGGTTGAAGACAAAGTTCAAGGACAAACAAGACTCTGATGGATATTTCTATTCTGAGCTGGATGTTAAAGTGTAAACATCTTCTTCCAGGAGTGGGCTGTCAGAAAACTGAAGCGTTATATCAGTGCTGCTACAATAAGAGGTCTGCTCCCTACTTCAGATACAACCGCACGGCTAAAACTGAATACTGATTAAGACAGCCAGGCCCTTGAATAAACGTGACACCGGGACAAGCCGCCTAAAGTGGAGCTCATTATTGCAGGCACTGAAGGGCAGAGCATGCCCTGCGTTCTGCCTTACAGGGACAAGGCCACAGAGTTCAACCCCGAGGTCAAGAGGACACATGCAGCACTTGAAACAGACAGCACACGCTCACAGAGCCATGCATGCATATCAAATCAGACAAGCATTCACGTGCATACACTCGGCTCGAGTCGAAGCCTTAACGGTCTGATCAACAGCTGCTCAGGCACACATAGAAGAGAGCTGACTTCATGCCAATATTAATATCTCTCTATAGAGTCGCAGGTCAGGGCTGTGCACCGTGGCAAATACCTTTGTGTGTGTGCAGAACAAAAGCTGTTCATTTAGGGTCACGGCTATTTCGGCCCCACGCACAGGACATGAAGTCATCGGTCTGAACAGGATCGCCATGCATGGTGTAAAACACTTGACACACTTTACTGTGCCATCACACCGGCAGTGACACATTAGACAAAGTGACAGCAGTCATTTATGTCAAATAGTGGAGGTGACGAAGAGAGGAGCGGCGGAAAGTGGAGCGACGGCAGGACAGTGAAGATGAAGAAACAGTAAACACGTCTGAGGGACAATTTGACAAATATTTTAACTTCTTTTTGCTTCAGGTCTGCTCTGTCTGTTACAAATCAGACTAACGAAACGTCAAACTTCACTTTCTTTTTGTCTGTGAGATAAAGCGATAACAGACATGATGGTCCCCGATCAATCATCCCAACCCACACTGGAAGTCCCTTGACCATTGGAAAGTACTACCCCTGAACTGGGACTTTCCAGGGGGAGTCTTTGACCCCAGAACTATATTTAGACCCTAGTTCCTGTCGTTAAAACACGCACTGAGTTCCTCATAAGGTCCCAATTTTGGTTTGGTACTGGTGCATTTAAGATCAGTATTAAGTTGAAGCACTGGGGCTGAACAGAGGTGTAGTAAACAATAAACCTTATTACCAGTTTGGGGAAACATGTGCTTTTGCAGGTATAGAGCCCAAACATTACTATTGTTATTACATTATTATATTATATATAATCAATGCATATTTTTGGGAAAAGGAAATGCACAAGTTTAGAAAAATGATCTATGTAGGTAGATCAATCAAGACTGACAAGTGTCAGTAAACTAATAACGTTATGTTACTGCAAATAGAAATAAATATGTTCCCTTTAGGCAGAAAAAACAACAAATTACAACCAAACAATTCAATCAGAAGCTCTCCAGTGTGTGAGACAAGGACACAAAGTGAGTGTGTAACAAAGGAAGCAACACATTCATCAAAATATGAAAGAAAAATCAAGTTTTTAAGTCTCTGAAACTCTCTGTTCATTCTCTTGGTAACAAAAGCTTTCAAGGTCAGTGTCTATCCTAGAGACAGCAATCACACACACCTACCATCACACACAAACAAGGTTCAGGTGTTGTTCTGTGATAACAGCCACTCCTCCTAGCTGTCACACCAGCTTTATCGTGCTCAGGGGTACAATCAGTGAGAACTTCTCTCTGTGGGTAAACCTCCAATCTGAAATATTCAAGTCTGAAGTGTAGAGGCCTTGAACGGCTCGAAGATGAAGTGGCGGTAAGATCGAAACACAGGAAACTCAGACCCAAAGCTTGCGCAGGTTTGAGAATTCTTTGGATACCCTTGATAAAAACATTCTGGACTGTAAGCACACGAAATACACAACGAATTAAAGATTAATTTGATATTTTTCCTCCATTTCCTCTCCATCTTTAATAGATCATTCAGAACTTTCAGCACAGTCTGCACAAACTGGGATGAACCGGGCTCAACTCAAGGGAGTTCAGACCGTGCTTAATTTCCGTGACAAATCGTGACCCCGCTGGTTTGATTCCAGTTATTCAATCAGCGTCTCCACAGACACCGAAAACTCCCGCTGGATGGTTTGAGGAAACTGCAGGAATCAAACAGTTGCATAATACGGCAGATTACAAAATGAGAAAGTTAAACTGAATCACATGATGTCATTTAACCATTAGTGGGGTTACATTTAAAACGAACTTATCTTCTAACTTGATTGACTGCAAATGAAGTTAAAACAGATGTAGCAGAAAAGCGAACTCTCAGACTCGATGGGTGGTTTCGGTGATGCTCCCCACTCTCCAAGAACCCCAGATGAACTCCTGTCTTAATGAGTGGAGCATGACCAGCTCTATCCTTTAGCTATAGGCACTGGAAACTCAGACCAAATGTTCAAATGCTCAGAAAGGAAAAAGATCTGACAGGAATGGTCTACATCAATGCAAACCTTTCCAAATCCCTTTAACTTGTTATGATTTCTGGCCCAATCTCTATTCGAGTTTCCCCAAAGAAGCCCGCAGCTCTCACGTTGTTATCACCCGCTGATGTCATGGGCCCAATCTGAGAGGATTACGCAGATGCTGGGAGAGATGTAGAGTCTGCGAGCCCAAGGAAAATGTGGATTTCTCTGGCAAACTATGGGAAGACTGACGAGGAATTTGGCTCCACAATAATCTCTTCCGTCTTAAGAAGGAGGTTTGGCTCGACACCAAATCAGTCCATTGTAAACGCTCAGCCTTGTGGTCGTATTTCCTCCAACGAAAGTCAATTCCTCCACAAGCCGGCAGGAAACAAAGAAAATAAACACGCCTGATACAATGGAAAGGAGAGCATGCACAATGTCAAAACCCATTCAAGGAGCCCGCTTTCTTGTGTCCCATTAGTCACTGTCCTTGAATGGGAATCACAATTACAGTGGAAGAATGCAGCAATACTGTAATTGTGGTTCCACTTCCATGACATACAAACTCCAGGAAACAATTCACTGGAAGCAGAGAACATTTCCTAAGACCGACAGTAAGGTGGATGAGTGAGTTATCAAATATGGTACTGTACCACAAACACCAACAATGGAAGTTTTCACTCAGTTGGACTTTCACATATTTTACATTCCTGCAGATTTATTGAAGTACGCTGCACCCGTCATGGAATAGCTGGTAAATAAGTCATCCCGTCTTCTTCCTTTTCTGACTCCAACTATACCGACTCCATCTATGGTACTCTGCATCTCTATTTATGGAAATTCCTGAATGCTTGTTGTGAGACTTACTTGATAAGGATTAAAATAAATCTTCTTGTTTCCAAGCTTCTGGTTTGTACCCAAAAACTCACACATAATCCATTTTAAAGAAGTTCAACATTTCTTTCATTCACAGCTAATAGGTAAAATATTTAGACATAAAGGCAGATTCTCCAGTTATTAGCCAAATATTGAGGCATTTGGCTGATTATCTGTATTGGTGTTTTATTCTACTGGTCGCCAATAAAACCAATGAATTAAGAATGTGCCCTCTAGGTCTGCCCCTTCTCAGTCTGTTTCTACTTTGACCCAAACAACTTGAACTTTTCATTTCTACGACACAACAAGGCTTCGTGCAAACTGACATGCAAACTCTGGCGCATGTGCAGAATCCTTACACCAGTTTCAGTCTGATTGAGGCTTACAGATGCACCAGAAAATCGATTTCCAACTACATCATCTGGGTATGAGAAGTTTGATTTTCTGCCATTTCAGTCAGACTTACTTTTCCATGCGTTTAAGAAATCTGGCTTTAGTTAGACTAACTCAAGAATTCGATATTTTGAAAGACGTGTTAAAGTTTTAAGTATCTAATCAGATAGACGTCACATGACTGTGATTTAAATGTACTAAAGTGTAGCTGGCAAACACCAAATCCCTAAATATGATGTTGACAGTACAGTTTTTATCAAACAACTAAATAAAAGACATTCAAACAAAGTTTTGTATTGGAGTTAATGATATTCCAACTTATTAATTTTGACAGAAAAAGTGACATTTTTTCTGTAAATGCAGATCAGTTCAAAATATCAGTTATTGGTCTCGTAAATTACTGATAATAAGAATCATATTGGCCCTGAAAAGACAGTGCTGGTGGACTCCTTAGAATATCTGTGCCAAATATCACACATAAAGTGCCAAAAGATAACTCAACTGATATGCTTTATCTTGGAAAAGAGGAAAAATGTCTTTGAGAAACTTCATCACACACAACTTTCTTTGAAAGAACCGATGATATCGACCTGGATGACCAAGAATGCTTCCAGGCTGTGTAGCAAAAACACTGATGAGGTGTACATGACTGTATATCCTCTGCTATATCCTGTCTGAGTAATGCTTTTACATTGATAGTTACTAAAACTCTAGCATTTAAAAAAAAGTACAAGTTTAAGATTTCTGATCAGTCTGTTCTAAACCAACTGGATTTGCAAGCTCATCAGGTAATAAAACTAATAATAATTATAGCAATACATTTTATTTATAAGCACCTCTTTGAGCACTGAAGCTCACTTTAAAAACAGCAGAATAAACTAACATGTTTCTGGTTTTGCTTCCTAGAACAGTTTTCTTACAGCCATTTTCTTTTAATCCAACCAACCAAAGAGAAAACCAATTTTCATTTTATTAATCAATTCATTAATTTAACTCAGAGTGAAAAAAATAATTTAGTCCAACAATCTGAGAAAGAGTAATCTAACGAACTCTTCAGTCTTACATAAAGCTGTAATCAAGAGGTCGCAAAGGTTGGAGACCCACATCTCAGTTGACCCAGGACCAAACAGGTGCCCTTTGTATGAATTCTTCATCTATGAGGCTGTCTGAAGCCGTGAGTTTGACACTCATGAGTCATGATCCATACTGGCACCAGAGCCTTACATGGTCAACCTGTCCATTCTGGTGTCTAATAGTCATGCTGACTAGTGCTGAGCAGGTGACAGCCGAGGGCTCTGAGGCATTCCTGCAGAGGCCTTGATGCCATGCCGCCATGACAAGAGCATTCCTGAGAGCGATGCGTGACTTTCCATCTGTTCGCAGGTTTATCTGTAACGTGGCCGGCATGTTGACAAGCATGACGTAACTGCTGAAGTCTGCTGCTGGAGATGGACTTGTAAGGTTTCAGCACCCATGTGCGTTCAGCGTGAAAAAATGTGACTTCAAGATGTATTGAATGTAGGGCTGGGCGATATGGCCTCAAATCAGTATCACGATATATTGAGCAGTTCCCGTCAATAACGATAATGGATGATAACTACTCTATTGCATTCCCTACGCAAGAAGCTTTAGCCAATAGATGGAGCTGTGGCAGTTATATTGACAGTGTGACTCCATTTATTGCATTTATTTTGCCACTTTTAAGGACTGTTGTAACAGACTGGATGGGGTGGAGTCACGTCTCTGACGTAGGACAGCGTCTTAAAGGGACATGAGACCATAGCCTACCTACACACATCCAAAAACAACTTTTATTTATTTATCTATTTGGCACCGAATTTATTGACATGGGCAAAATCACGTCGGTTATTGACGTAAATTTACTGTACACAGCCTTTTATACTTTATATATGTCCTGCATGCTCTTATTATTTTCTATTCTAGTATTTTAAATATTATTCTCTGTTTAATGTTGCACCATCACACCGTAAAAAATTCCTAGTCTGTGAATCCTGTTAATTGACAATAACAGTAAAACCCCTTGTGATTCTCTGATTCTTCTGATTCTGAAATTTCAGTTTGGCTAAATTTTCAGTTTATGGCCCAGCCCTAATTGAGAGGTAATATTTTCATTACTGACTCTAGTCTTTCATTTTCACTCATTTCTAAATTTAACAAACTCTGAAAATTTCATGCAGTGAAACTAGGGCTATTGTACGTATTTAAGGCACTTTACTGACGACAGACTGACAAGAGAAGACACAATGTCTTCTTTATTCACTGAGGCACTTAATAAACCTTTGATAAAACAATTAAAACTGGCTGTGTCTCTTTTCTGTTAAATACCAACTTGACCTAAAAACTTAAATCAACAAGTAGTGACTTCGCCTGTCACCTGCGAGTCTGGTATCTTATTTCTTACTGTAAGTGGGCAGGGAGTAACAAAGTGAGTCAGAAAGGATGTGCTCAAATAAAGCTGAGGCCAAATCTATGCCTGCATAGTTGATGTAATTAAAGTAATATTACAAAACAAATTACCAGTGTCAACATTGTCAGTGTCAGTGAGGAATTCATTCACGCTGGAAGGGTGGAGGCAACCGAGGCTTAAAAGGAAACAAACAAATCGTATATTTAATACCCTCAGGACTGACAATTTGGCACGGCGAATTTCCTTCAAAATTTACACCCACCAAAGAAATATTATCATCTTAGAAATTAATGAACAAACGACAAAACACTCACAGAGTTTTGTCCCCAAACTGTGAGCTCAGGCTTGACCACTGCGGTTTAGAAAAAATTAAAAGTTTCTTTGGCACAAACTTTGAAAAGAAAGCGACTGCGATATATCTGCGAGGGTTGGATTAAGACTTTGTGACAGAGCCGTGGCCAATGTGTCATTATGTAATGTATTTCTAACTTGCACTTTGCAGTAAAAGAGTCACAAGTAATTGAGCTTGAGTCCATAATGTCAAATTATGCATTTAATTGTAGTTTATGGTAATGGTGCTCTTTCCAAATTCCCCATCAGACTGCATATGATTTCTGTAGAGTATGACTTAAGCAAATGCCACGAGATATATAAAATGACGTAAAATATGTTCTTAATAAAAATCATTTTTAAGAGGATCGATAGAGACACAGTGATGGAGCCTCGGATGGATCCTCCTGGAGGTCTGTGTGTAACGATCAGGACCATTAGCTATCTTAAAAATCATCACTGGACAGTCGAACGAAAACAAACCCGTCTTTTAAACTCAACGTGTCATTTAGTTTTTTTGTAAACCTTGAATATGACCGTACAAAAGTAGACATGCTGTCAGAGGATTGGAATGTGAAACGGAGCACAGTGGGAATGTCTGAAAGACTGTGTGTGTGTGTGTGTGTTAGAGTGTGTGTAACTCTTAAACTCTGGCAGGGGACAGGTGTGTTTCTCAGGATAGACCAATACCTGTCCTTGCCAAGCTGGACTCTTTAAACCTAATCGATCCCGTCCAAACACTGGTAAACAGGCAAAAGCGAATAACCATCTATCACTCTGTGCTCATACCCATCTCCTGCCAGTAACACACTCACAACAACAACAATAACAACAACAAAAGCATCACCGAGAGCAGAGTGTATTTTTGGAGGACAATCTGAATTTTCCAGGCATGTTTCTGTCATTATCATTCCTGGAGTAGCTCATGTTTGAAGTCAGCGGGCCGTAGAACAGCACAGCGCTCGCTCCGCGCAGAGTGGGACGGCTGCAGAGAGATGATGGGGAAAGCAGGTGCTGTGATCGAGGCCAAACGAGTGCCAGAGAGGTAGAGAAGGAGACGGAGACGGACCATACAAAGAAACGTCTGACCTTATTTTTCTGACTAGACCTCCTACTCCTCCTGATTAGTTTTCATTTCCACTTCCCGTTACGGTCTGATCGGTCGGTTTAGTCTACCAGGCCACTGGTTTGCTTGGCTGTGTTTATGTCTAAGCAGAGCAGAGGTGACAAGAGCAGGGGAGGGTTTTTTTCTCCTGCAGAGGAAGTGACAGAGTTAAAACTTTAGGGCTTGATTTCTAAGCCAATACGGGTTTGATGTTTTCTATTATTTCGAACATTTTCCTTATTTACTACAGATTCAGTAAAGCAGATTAAAGTATTGCTGATAAGAAACTTTGAAGACAAAACCTTTTTAGCTTGTTTTTCTCATTTTATAGTTCTGAACTTCAGCAGAATTAGAGTTGTAAGTTATCCATCATTGAATTTAAAGTTTGTGTCAGCTATAACAATAAATTCAGTATAACAGCTAACCTTAGAGTACACTGAAATACCCATGTTGTGGTAAAGTAGATAGACTGTACTTATAAAGGTTTTTTTTTAAGGGGATATTCTGGCATAAAATTAATTCGGGTCAATCACACTGTAACACCAAAGAGTCCATCACCAACTGCAGTGGGGTGTCGCAGCTCAAGGAAGAACATTTATGATCATTACCTTATCGTTTCCTTGAAGTAATAATCACCATATTAATCATTTAGGTCTTCTTACAAACAAGTGGCTGCTGGAAGAGAGTAGGTAAGTTGTGTTTGGTCTCTTTGCTAAAGAAATCAGGCAAAGCTAAAAAGAGTTTTGATGGCTAGTTCTATGGCTGGGACCCTATATGTCCTGTTGATGAAGTTAGGTGCTGTTCTGAGCATTATTTGTGGCTATAGAGTGGCGTTTTGGTTGAGGTTTGTTTATGGCTCCTCAGACCGCTGTGTATTGCTATCCTGCGGCCGTTACTAAAGTTGGTATAACTAGAGAAGCAAGAGGCCGGCAACATTAAGTGTTGCAGTGTGTTTGACCCTAAATTAATTTTATGCCGGAATATCCCTTTAAGTCCTCTGACTGGTGGTGGGAATCACCATGACCCATGAAACAGTAGTATACCATACCACAAGATAAATTACAGTAAAATACTGTACTATACTATAAGACCTGATACTAAGAGAGACAAGAGCTGCTGCAACTACCTCCCTCAATACATCCTGCAAAGTAGTTAAAGCAGGCACAGTGTATGACACAACATGATATGATACAGTATGATACGGTATCATATAACACAATACAAAATAATTTGATGAGCCAAAATAGGATATGAGATGGGACACTAATTTCAGGATAAGATATCATGCTACAGGGTTACTGCAATAATCAATATATTGCGAGACAATTGTGATGATGCATCACAGTATCTGCAAAGCTCTCTCTTTGTCTTTGTGATGAGTACATCTTTGAGCTTCTTCCATCTTTGTACATCTTCATTTTTTCACCTCTCTCTTTGCCATTTTGCCGCTGTCTTCTTTAATCACCTAATTGCCGCTCATCTTCTCCTCATCCGTGTCAATCGTACCACAAGGAAGGGTTTAGAAAATGTGTTTGAAATTCAGTAGACTCATTTTTACAACTAAAATTTTGATATTCAGCCCTGATGTAGTAATCATCCCATTATTTAGGTCAAGAAAATGAGGGATTACTGCACTGATATCCACCATCCCTACTTCTGATCACTCAGAGCACTTCATGAAACATGGTACACTCATCGAACTACACCACAGTCATACACTGATGGCAGAGTTTGCTGCGTCAAGTGCCTATTAGTATCAGCTAATCCACTTCACACACATTCGGTCACACACTGCTGGATATGCAAACAGGAGCTATTCAGGGTTCAGTGTCTTGTTTGAGGACACTTTACATGTGACTGTGGATGCTAGGCTCAAACTACCAACCTTCCTACTGAGGGGTGACTCACTCACTTAGTACTTACATTAATCTGAATGATGGTTTTTAAAATGGGAAGATGCAGAGTAAATCTATTTGTTTATTTAGCAATGTTTGGTATTTTCTGCCTGGACTGAACTGATTCACTGGTGGAGATTATTGAAGGCACAGCTGAATTGTTGCTCTAATTCTCTGCTCAGACTGTTTATCGTGTGTGGGCAGAAAAAGAGGAGACTGGAGTGGAGGATGGGGATATTTGGTCTGCCGTGTGCAGAGGAAGTGTCTCCCAGCAGATATGGGGCTGATGTCATCTCTTTCTCACAGACAGCAGTCTGGAGAGACAATGACTCCAGCGTGCGGTGACGTGGGCGGTCGGGTCTTTGCAGAGGTCAGAGGGGAAAGTCTGATGTTACCTGGTGGTTTGATTGATAATGCTGCCATGACCTCCACTGCCTTTGCTTGCAGGCCCAGGAGAAACACACTTTAGAGCAGATTACAGCGTGCAAAAAAACTGAGTGTGTGTGTGTCAGAATGTGTGAGAGAAGACAGGTAAGTGTGTCAGAGCTGACGTAATGCCTGCCCCCAAAGTTCAAGGCTCATAAACATTTAAAGGGATGATCTTTGAAGCAGCTGGAAAAAACACTGCAGCCCTCTAATTATGTAACTCTGGGTTTGTGTGAACAAAAACAATTAAAAATCAACTCAGAAATCTAAATGACACCACAAAGGTGTCTGTATTCCACCCTGCAGCTGTCAGACTCCACAACAGAAACCTCAGTGTGCAATAAATCATATTGTATGTATACTCTGTTCACATGTAAATAAGACTCATGTACACATCTTTTTTTTAACTCTAAGTTTCTTTATCCTTTAATTTTTCTGTTTTTGTATCTGTACTCATGCAGTTGTAATTTTGCAATTTCCTCCAGTGGGACTTTTAAAGGAATATCTTATCTGTTATCAATCTTCACATTCAGTTTCAGTCTGGTACAGTTATTTTGGTCATTTTTGTGCCATTCATACCAAGTGTAAACAAAGTGTCAAGCATAAACTTTATGGTGTTGTGTTGCCGATTAACGGAAGTCATCATATTAGAAATGCTGATTGAACCAAACTTTGGGTCGACCGAGACAAAGGGCTGAAAAGTGGAGCTAAGTTGGGCTTTAAGGTGCTCTCCATTCACATCAGAGGTTGGTCAATAAAGCTGGGTTTGACGCCAAAAACAACCTGGCAAACAACTTTAACTGGTAAACTCAGCCGTGGTTTTAACTATGCAAATATATCATATATTTCTTAATGGATATGCAAATTACAGTAAGTCATAACTATTTAACCTTATGGATCTTTCCAAATCAGGCTGTAAACATGTCCATGTCTGTCATCCAGTAGGTATTAACAGCTATTCCTTTAAGTGGACTCTCCAGAAACAGCGCTTTTTTAGCACTTCTACACGGCTTCATTCTTCTACACAGGAAGTTGGCACTTAAAGTTAAGTATTGACAGCTCTGGGTGATTCCCAGTGGTTGTAGGTGTTAAGTTTGGACCATGATTGTCGACTTTTAGCTGCAGGAGTGAAGTCTGAGATTGACGTTTCTTGGCAGCAAAGGTGTTGAGCATCAGCGCAGACGTTTACAGCTCTACCTTACAATTGTTCAGCATTGCATTCATAGCTTTGACAACCTATGGGGGCACTTAGCTATCACATGTAACATCTACCTCTTCTGATTTGGACTCAAACACACTTTTTTACGAATGTTCTACAAATTCCCCGGCAGGTATCACACCTCCATTTGTGTTATATCAAGCCATATTTTCTACCCAGGAGAAAGCATGTTGACCCCCGCAAAGTTTCTGCAGTTACTTCATGCTCTTACAGCGAGCCTGTAACTAAGAACTCCATTAAAACCAGATGAATTAAAGATGCATTACCTGATGAGAAAACTGCTGCGCTGTGAGCTTTAAAGTTCAGATACAGGTGTAATAAACTGACATTATCGCTGTCTGTATCTCACTCTCATTCTCAGGAGTCAGAGAAAAGTCACATCCATTACCATCTCTGTAAATAAGAGGATCGCTTACAGTACCTGAGTGCTACAACCTCAATTACCGAGAATGTCAGAACAAGCTGCAAAACATGGCTGCTTCTCATTCGGTATTCATGAACACAGTGTCTTTAGAGGCACCAAAGCTTTTCCGTCAAACATCTTTTCCCGTCTTGCTATTCATCGAGGAATTGTGAAGTGGAAACTGAATGACAGAGGAAAGTCACATTACTGGTTTTTAATCATGTTGCGATAAAAAGGAAATCTGGAGCGGGACAAAGTCCTCGGAGACCTGACGCAAGAGGAAGAGAGCTGTTCAAGATGTCTGGTACCTGCTACCTGAAGCATACAGTCGGATATGGTAAATCATCATCCTCGGGGATATGACTGAAAATGTGAACATTAACAGTGAGATACAGTTAAGAAAAGAGCAAAGTTAAATAAAAGTTAACTGAGGCAACACTGGTAGAGGGCGAGCTCCAGAAATAGATTTCTGCCAAATAGAGTTTGTTGTTTGTGTTGTGTCCTGATAACTCAGCTGTGAAAGTTAATGTTTTTACTCTGTGGTTAAGCTACATGTAGACCGTGCACTTTCAATCTAATGTCAAACGTCACAGAAATCCATCCTCTACTCCACTTTTGGAGTTTCTGGAATCTCTTCACCAATTTCTAACCCAAAAACCCATCAGTCCCAGCAGCCTTTATACTGGGGGAAAGGGGGCAGACTACATTAATGCAGACCTGGATCTCATTGGCTATTATTGCCATTCCACTCAACCAGCCCTGTGACACTGCCAAACCTTTTAAAAGTTGATGTTTGGAGTTGTTCGGTGTCTGTTTTCTTCAATTTGGTCGATAACTCTTAAGCATCGACTTCACTGTTTTTCACTTCTTGTCTGTACCATTAACAAGGAATTCAAAAATTTGCTCTATAATACAATGACAACAACAATGATAATGATATTAATAATAATATCCTCCATGTTTTTTATAGGTATCAACCGAAGCTTAAGTTTTTGCCACATTGCCAAAAAGAAGAGGTAAGATTAGACTCTTTATGAACATGCTGGACTCTTTATTGTAGACCTGTTTGATATGATCTAGATGTCCCTGATTTCACTCTTGTTATTGGGAACTAATAACCACTATTTAACGGTTTTTCACCAATCAGAATCAAGCAGAAAAAAAAAAGCTGACACATTGTCTTTAACACTTATTTGGACAACTGTTGGCTTCACTAGAAAACCCTAAATACTGGACTTTTGTCCCAGAAGCTCTTATGTTCTTGATTAAAATCTGGTTCTTGAATATTCCTGTAATTGTAAAACACTCAATAAAGTGGTTTTATTACTTTTTTTTTTATGTACAGGGCTGAGAGTCAATATTTCTTAGAAAACATATTTGATATGCAACAAAAAATACTGTAATGCCAAACACATAACTTTGAATCTCTTCATTCATCTGGAGCTTTTCTTATTAACTGAGTAGGTTTTTGTTTTTTTGTGCATGGCCCACAAATACCTTGCTTCACCCCAACTAATCTGGTTGTCTGTATGATCACCTACTCTATATGAAGCAGCACTGTACTGTTCCTGCAGCTGTTACAGGACCAGAGTTAATGAAGGGAAAAATGAAGCAGCAGAGGGTCTCTTCTCCCCTTACCTCCTGGCAGATCTATAGAAACCTCTGACAGGAGCATATAGGACACCAGTAATCAGATAATTTGCTGTTCAACTTTTCAGTGTAGCTGCATGTAAAGCACACACACACACACACACACACACACACACACACACACACACACACACACACACACACACACACACACACACACACACACACACACACGCACACACTGCTTCACACAGCTTAAAAAGGTCAATCAATAGCATCCCGGGGCAGAGCAGTGACAGGGAGGAAGTGTCCGGTCTGTTATGACTGGACAATGAGCGCGGCTCTCGGCCAACAGTAAACACAAAGAGTTCTGTTTGCTGCTGCATGATGGGACACACTAACCTGAGTGTGTGTGTTCGTGTGTGTGTGTGTCTGGAAGGGAAGTCTGTGTGTACAGGTTTGTATTCTTGCGGGTGTGTGCTGCAGACTTTTGTTTTCAGTCTCTTGTCTTTTCTATCAGTGTGTATTAATCTGTCTGGCTCTGAAAGCATCTGCGTATTTTTCTGTCTCTTCTTTGTGTGTGTGTGTGTGTGTGTGTTGTCTGGGTGAAGCTGAGGGTTGGATTGGAGGGTGTAGACACGTGAAGAAGAGCTCAGCATGTTCTCAATACTTCCTTCCAGACTGCTTATGTTTGTATTTTGTGTGTTGTGTGTGCCAGTGATTCTTTAAAGTCTGAGACTTCACGCCAAGTAGACATCTGCCTCATTTGGGTGTTGGGATTGCGAGCAGGTTTTGAACACAGACCAAATACCTGTTTATGAACAGATAAGACTCTCAGCTATCTCCAAAGACAACAAGAACCATGTTTTTGGTAGTTTTTAACCCAGTTATTGTCAGATATTAATCATAATAATCTGCTTAAATAAGTTTGCCAGTCCTTTTTAACACTCACAGAATTACAGCTCTCTTTTTGGCACGATTTTGCCAATGTTGGCATTATCTACGTTTTGGCAAACTTGGTCCGTGAGTTCTAGTGATGGGCACGGCAGTTCTTTTAGATAAACTGAATCACTAAAATCAGCTCACTGAGAAGATTTGTTCAAAAGATTTGTTCATCGAATCATTCAGCACTTGGCAGGAGGAGCCTGTGACTCTGACATCCTGAACTGATACACAGCTGAACGGTTCAGGTTTTGGTTCAGATCACGGCTGAGTGTCACTGCTGACAGCTCAACTGAACTGAGGAATGAACGAATCACTTTGGGAAGTGATTCGGTTCGGTACATTCACTTAGATGATTCGTTCTTTTGAACGAATCATTCGCAAATGACGCAACACTAATGAGTTCCGAATTGTGCAGTTTCTGGAGTTTCTGTTTGTAGTTAATCTTCAGATTTACAGACGACGATCACAGTGCAGCTTGACGAAATTATTGCAGTCGAGTCACCAAACTCCAAGTCCATGTTTAGTCAAAACCTCAGTGTTCATAATTGAGTCACCTAAGAAGAATCCCAATAAAATTTGAGTTAATTTCCCTCCTCCATGTTTGGTCTTCATTATATGAACATTTTAGTATAAAGAGGTCGGCTGTTTAATTCTATATTCTCTGCATGAATCCTAATTGGCTGTCTAGGACCTTTTGGATGTATAGAAAATACATATTTCATTTATTGACATTGAATTCATAACGTCAGATCCTTACCTCACGATTATCTCAGCCATAAAAAATCAGGATAAAGATATTATCGTTTTCCTAAATAGAATAGTTGCCGTGCTTTTGTTTGGATTTGTTGGAAATCCCAACAGCAGCTGTTGCTTAAAACTGCAGAAAACTTTATAAAATTATTACAGCTGTTTAACAAAACAAACAAAAACAATAAAAGAGTCTCCATTATAAGTCTCGGTCCTTCTCTCCAGATTCTGAGTCCACATGCAGTCACTGCTTCAGTTCAAGTCTGAGTCATTAGTGCTAAAGTTGAACCCCCTCTGACTCTTCAGAATCAGAGCCCAAGTTAGACTCAGTTCTGGGTTCGAGTGAAGACGACTATAGAAAGAAAACCTTTTTAATGTTGTGAAACTATAGAGTTGGAAGGAGCATCTTTTCGACATTCTTCAACACGTCTTTGACAGATTATGTGTCAAACTCTGGGAATTCAAACATTTTGTCGTCTTTTTTTCAGACTCAGCATCTTTAATACCCCAGCCCCTCCTGATCACACGTTTTGGCTTTGCTCCGTTTGGCTCCTTCACTTTTTAAACCTCTGATCTCTTCTCAATGTTTTACATTTGGAGATTCTTTTGTGTCATGTTCTCCGCTGAAAGACTCCTCAGCTACCACAAGCAGAAAGCGCCGGGGTTGAAACACATTAGGCCCAATGCCATTGAGTTTTTGTTCTATTTTTGCAGCTGCGGCTGCCTGGAGAACCTCTGAGTGTAGTTTGTCCACATTATCTTTGACGAACAAGACCCGAAACTCGACCTGCACGCTCCTCTATCACATGTTGGTCTTTCTGCAGACACGTTTCACTGTATAATGTGATTTATAGCTTGAGACAAGCATTTGTGAGCAGATTTCCCCATGCTCCGTCTCAAATTAATTGATTTTGCAGCCGAACTTAACTTTCAAACTCAAGAGTTGACGGCAACAGATGCGTCGTGTGACAAACCGCCTTCTTTTTAACAGCATGTGACATTTAAGTTCATGGTAAATAATTGCTCTGCATCTCACTAATATTATGTAATTATCTTGGAGCTGTCAGAAAAACTTTCTCTTGAGAAAATCTCTTTCCACAAAGGGACAACAGTGTAATTTCAAATTTATATGACCCAACGGCTCCAGTGCACATCAACCTTTAGAGGAGAGTGTGCTAAAAGGGAAATGGAGCCATTACGACTGAGGGAAGGACGGCAGATTCTCCCTAATAGCTCCACTCTAATGACCCCGGCATCTGCCTGGTATTGTACTGTCTCCTCAACATTACCGGAGCTACTTGGCCATCATTCAGGCTCGGTGGGCCTCTGCTGAGAAAAGCGAACCCTGTGATGAGACGACCCTCGAGCGAAAAAGATCAAAACAAGCCTCATTTAGTGTTTTCGGAGATGTTTTAGCTCCAGGCTGTTTGAGTCATCAGCACCTTTGGAGTCATTAACAGAAACCCCTGAGTCATAGCCGGCTCCTCACCTTCGTCTGTGATTCAGCTGCATATCTCTGCAACAACTTAAGTGTGTTACTGGGAAAACAGATGCAACCACAGCACTAAAATAATTAGGCAGGAACATGATGCGTGGCAACTGGCAAACTAACAGAGAGGAATTGGGAAAACTGGATTGGGAGGATGCAATTCATAGCGTGACAAATACCGAAAATCATCTGCTCTGCTGCAAGGATTTGGTGTGCTTTTCTGTAATCGCTTTTGAATGGACAGATTTGGATACTGGACTGTGAGTGATTTTCTTCGACAAAGTCATACTAAATAATAGGAGGAAAAATCAACAAATTTAACTTTTAACTCAATGATTATTTTCCTAAAATTCATCCTTTTTTACCGAAAATGTTACTACTTTGAGAAGTGTCGTATTTGAGTCACAAAACTTAAAGTCCCCACTGTTTAAGTTTGGGTTGAGTCCGTGTCATCTAAGGCTGTAAAGTCCTAGTCGACTGGTCAATACATGCTTGGTCGCCTCAATTTTTCCGCGTCAATTTACAGTTTGTGGTTAATTTTATCAGGAGGAACGTACCAAGTGCTAATGGGGGTGTTTTCAGAGCATCCCCGTTTCACAGGTAACAGCCTGTCTCAGAACACCACCTTGCTTTCAACTTGGGATTTGCCCAACCCACTGGAGACCGGCTGGAGACAGGAAGATTGAAGAGCGTCCACATTAATCAACTTTAGGCGGTTTGCTGAATATTTATTGTTATTTTGAGCATTTCAACTTGCCTTTTGTGTTTAATTGCCTTCTTGTGCTGATATAAGTATATTTTCACCCCGCCGAGCCGCGTCCTCCCCTGCCGCAGAAGGGTTTGCTGTCAGCCTGAACCCCCGATTAGGCGATTTTGGTCGAAAATGTCAGGGTTTTAGTCGCCCAAGAATGTCTTTGGTTGATTTCAGCCCTACCGCTGTAAGTAATGTTGTATTTGAGTCACCAAACTTCAAGTCCCCACTGTTTAAGTTTAGGTTGAGTCCGTGTCATCTCAGACGATCATACTCACAGATACATGCACATAATGCTGCTCCATTCTCAGGCTCTGATGCCACACACTGCCACCTTCTTATCCCCCCTGTCTGCCTCTGCTGCCCCACAGAGGGAGGATCAGAGGCGGAACCACTTAGCACCTTTATTACACTTCTGTGCGTTACACATGTCAGACAGCAGGGGTGTAAATATCCCACTATGAAAGGGCAGCATGTGAATGCTTTAGTGGGTTCACTGCAGGTGTCTAATAAACTCACAAATGCCCGCAGTCCCCTCACTTTTAATCAGATTTTTAACTCAACAAACATCTTTGATTTCTAAATTTACTAACAGCTTTCTAATAAAGAAATTATCAGTCAAAGTGGGGCCAACTTCAGCATCTCACTCACGTTTCATGTCTGTTAAAGCTGGAGTTTCCATCTTCTCCTACGTGTGTTTCTTTCCAAACTAAACATGTTGCACCGGTCTTGTTTGCATGCTACAATCTTTGAGGACATGAGTTCTGCACCTCTTAAATCCTGACAGGAACTGCTGCTGACACAAGAATGCAGGTAAACACACGAACCAGCTGCTCAAAACTGAAAAAACAATCAGAGCCCTACATGGAAAACAGTCCTCATCAATAAACAAGTTTAAGCTCCCAAGTCCTGATGCGGTCGCTGCTTCAGACTGAGTTCAAGTCTCATTTGGGGTTGAGTCCAAGTCGAGTCACAAGTCCTGAAAATCAGGGCTTGAACTGGACTCAAGTCGGCATCTGTAACTCAAGTGCTACAACAGCTGCTGTAAGAATCATCTTTTTGAGCTGTGAGCTGTTTCAAAAATAAAACCTAAGGGTGTCAGTTTGAGTCCTCGAATGACTTTTCTGCATTTAATTGAATAAAATAAGGAAGTTTTAAAAATAGAAAATATCTGCTGCATGCGGGGCAAAAATTGATCCGACTTAAGAGGCCAACTCTCCACCTGGAGCCGATCCAGCGTCCGTCAGTGATATAACTGTTTGACCTGTACAGCTGACTGATACTGGCAATCAGGCTTCCCGCAGAGTTAATGTGCTGATCCAGTCTGCTACCCAGCTGATAGCAACATCCTCCTCTGCCCAACAGGGTTCCAGTTCATCAGTCTGCCTGCTGACCCTGCAGCCCCTGACCTGTGATCACCTGCCAAGTCTGATTCCAGTGAAACCTGGCAGCCAGTGAGACCGACCCAGTGTGCTTCCCCCCTGCAGCCTTTTTATTATTAACCTGATCTTATGACAGAGATGCGATGGCATGCTTACATAAACACACGTGCATATACAAAAACACACGCGCTGCTTTGCTCTGGGCTATAAAACATCTTGTTCGAAGCAGTCGTGCACAAATTTAGAAGCAAATATGTGTACATATGTGGAAGAAGTTTGGGTTTCTCCAAGATAAACTTACAATCAAGGTTGAGATTGTGTGTGTGCGTGTGTGCACCTTTGAGCTTTTCTTCCTCTTTCTGATTTTCCGGAAGTCTCCCGGAGCCTCCGACTGCTCCGGGCCCCAGCGGATGACTTCTTATTGTGGGTTTGGAGCCCCAGAGCAATTAGATGAGTTTATGGTAAGCGCTAAGAAGCGGAGAAGCTTGTCATTCTGTCAGAGCTGATTTCCCCCCTGCGCTCTAAATGCCGACCTCTCCGGGCTGCCAAGGGTGGACGTGGGCCACAGCCATGCATTTACAAAAAGGGGGAAAAAGCTGAATGAGGTGGAAGGTTTTTGAACGCTGCAGTGGTTCACTTTTTACTTCCTGTAACCACATTCTGTTGCTAAGGAATTCTCACCAAAACACGCTCGCTGGCGTCGACTGATGCCTGGCAACGTAAATAATTTTCATCCAGTAAAAGACGCTGAATCGAAGGGCAGATTCAGAACACAGTTGTAGTAAAAGACGAACCCTCAGAGGTTTGGAGAAGCTGTTTTATATTTCAAATAACTGCAAAAATCCCCAATGCTAACTTCTGTCATGTTCACTAAGCTACAGCCTCCATCATCATTTGATCCGGGTGCCGTGGGAGGTTTTCGGTATCAAAATACCTCTGGGAGAATCTGTATAAACACAAATGCTTCAAAAGCTACCTACAAAAGCAATACAGGATCAAACAACGAGGAGGTTTCCTGCTGCGGCATGACACCGGAGCGATATCCAAAAGAATTCTTTCCACCTGGAGAGTGAAACCCATTACAAACAATATGAGCTCGAGCATCGCGTTCCCCTACATGAATGAAAAAAAAATCTATGTTGCACCTCCCCGCGCAGTCCCAAGAGCGTTTCCCAACACTGTTGATGTCTTTTTTCCAAGAGCAGTGCCAACAAACTACTTCATCCACTCCACCTCTGAGGCCTGTGTATCCTCCTGAGTCCTTCTACCAGATTCACCTCTTTACTGAACTATTTGCTGGAAAACTAAATAAACACAGTTACACAATGGAAAGGGGGTCTTATGTAAGAGACACCAGCAACGCTGCGGCCCAAATGTAACAATTTTCACGGCCTTGAACTCGAATGCAACCCCCCAAACCCACACAAGCATGTGTACACACACGGACTGTAAATACAACAGGAGGCTGCGGTGAAACATGAAGAGCTGCCTTCTCACATCTGCAGGGAGAGAGAGAGAGGGAGGGAGTGAGCTGCTGTTGCATATGGAGATATAAGTCCAGGAATTTACAGCAGGACTGGTTTCATTTTTCAATTGATAAGCAAAATGTACATTTAACATTTATATTAATCAAGTGCAATCACTGAGAATATAAACGACAGAGATAAAAAGTTACAGAAGAGTCCCTTTTGTCATTTTGAACTCTATATCCACCTCAGTTTAAACATTAATCACATTGCTCTGTAAGGCTGCAGCTTTGTCCAAGTGTCTCCTAATCAGATGGTGCATCCAGTACAGCGTATAAAGACTTAACTCCTTTCAATGGGTCTTTAAAAAGCCTTAAGCACAACATGAAGAAATAGGAATATTCAATGATATTTATGCTGCACTCCAGTTGTACTCCAAAGTCGGGATTTGCGAGCTTCGAGTTGGAAATTCATCTGGAACGCCCCCCCTGAAGCGTGATTTCCAACTCAGAAAGTCAGACGATCCTCCAACCTTGACTTGACGACAACCTCATAATCCAAGATGGCAGCGCGGTGCATCAACAGTGAAGAGTAACAGTGAAAGCTCTCATAATGTATTATTTATGAGCACCTTTGTTCTGTTTTGGGGAAATTAAATAAGTGGTGTATGAACCATTTTATCTTTATTACTTTTGGGGTTTCGTTTTGTTACTCCCACGATCACCACAAGGGGCACTTCCAGTGAATGGGTGGGTAAATGCTACAAAAGGGACACAGGTGAAGCAGTGATCTGGGAAACGGGAAGAGCACACAGTTTTTACCGCTAATCACCAACACCACTCTCACCCTCATCACGTACATCACCATCGTTGTAATTTGGACGGATCTGTCTTTTTTTGTTTGTTTTTCATTTCATCAATAAATGGCAAAAAATTAATTCAACAACAAACTTGGACTGGACATTGAACTGTACTAGAAGCGCGTCAAAAACACCTCCCTCCCGCACCCAGACAGTGACTAAAATTCAGGTCAGCATAGTCACTACAAGTGGTATATGTCGTACTGCCCAACGTCTAATTGTGAACACGGTGATTGGAAGAGTAAAATACTGCGTTATGTGTTGTTTACAACTGGTATAGCTAACAACAACTAACAACAGCTGACAATAGGCGTCCATCTTGTTTTTCCAGCTTGTTTACTGGAACACTGTCAACTCGGGTGTAACGTCATTCCATTAGCACTAATATTCCAGATTGGATTGTCCCTTGCTTCTTGTGTTGGCCTTCAAGGTCAAAGAGCTCCTATGGTGATGCATGATAAGCATTTTGGCAGCCATACACCAAAGTAAAAAATGCATATGTTACTATTTTGTCTGTTCTGTGCTGCCGTAGAAACAAAGCAGTGCAGGATGGCAGCCTATGCAGTATAAAAGTAATTACACAGTAGTTTAATTATACTTATGAATGACTTTCTGCCAGGTGTCTTCTGCTAAAGGTCGCCATCTACTTTACACAGTACACCTGTAAAAACTTGACATACTTTCAAATCTGTATATCTCCTTTTTCAAGATCAAGCATTTTATCTGTGTCATGTGATATCCAAAGTGAGTGTAAAGGTTCGGGATCTGTATCGAGCTAAGTTGAATGTTGCACATGACTAAAACACAGTATAATCGATCAACCTTCACTGTAAAGAGATTTATGTTGCACTTAGGTTGGACAATTTCTAAGATGAGCTGGAAATAGAGAAAATACGCGGCATAAATCACCTGATCAACTATTTCCTTAGACATACCTTGACACCTGAGTCGATCAGCAAATCATTTGAGCGCTGACACATTTCCGTGAGCTCTGTGCGTGACTGAGGCGGTGTGTGTTTTCAGTGTGATCCTTGGCGTGAGAACAGACTGAGAGCGGACATCACACCACACTGTGACAGCTGAGGGCAGACAGGAGAGGCAACACTCACCTCTCTGCCCGGCCCTGATACCTGCCCCTACTCCCCCTCCGACCCCTCAAACATCCACACACACACACACATAAACTGTGACCCAACATGCTCATGTGAACACACACACACACATAGGAGCAGCGTGGAGAAAACAGATGGCCTAACCTTTCAGTTCTATAACCTTTTGCACAATACTCCTTACATTTGCACCTGTTTGTGAAAACGAAGAATACAGCAAGACTCATCAAACTGCAGTCAGACATATCAAACACACCTAACTGTGCAATATGCAGTTCATGAGTGATGGTGATTGTTCTGGCTGACAAGGCCCTGTTCAAGTCTGAGCACTGCCCTGTGCCTGTCAGTTAAGTAAATACAGGCTGGCATGGGAGGCGATGGGAATATTGGCGGATGCGTCCCAGATCCCCGCAGTTCTGTGAATGTCAGTGCCGATATGCATACAAATTACCACAAATCGTAGTAATTGCCAGATGTAGCTCCAGGCTGTAGGTCATGGCAGTGAGTGAAAGAATTTTATTTATTAGCTGATACCGAAATCCTTGGCAACAAACTGTAACAGCGGTATGAAGATTTTTATATTCGTTGGCAGCAGAAAATATCAGATATGGACGTGTGAAACACACTTCAAACAAACTATCTCCGTGGCTGCGCTGCTAGATGACTTAAAAATATGTTTCTTTTCATTTCTGCAAAATGATGCTCTCAAGGTTGTTTGAGAGCAGACACACTGCTGCACACACGCACAAATTACACATAGGTGCAAGAGATGCTACAGAAGAGCTCTCTACAATCTTCCCCCCCGTCACTCTGAGAACATTTTGGCACACACTCGACAAATACTGCCACCTGACTCACCCTGCAACTCACAATGAATGGACTGAAACGCTCGCACAGTAAGGATGTTTGTGTGAGTAAAGGCTCGCAGTGCTAATACTCAGTAAAAGAGGCGCATCTGCACATGAGTCCTCGAACGACTCTCAGCGTCATCTCAGAGTCATCTCAGAAAAACTTGATGAACTCCTTGTACTGTACTCCTACTTCTGCCAAATAAATATGTTAAATCAAAGTTTGGAAAATTGTAAAAGTTGAAAAAACAATCTTATCAAACTTTCAATTTCAGGCAAGGTGGATTAGTATTAATTTAACATGGCACACAGGTTTAGATAATAAAAGATTACCCTGTTCTGATGCATCAATTCTCATTATTTTCTGTCCAGCCTGAATGAGACAGCACTGAACAACTGAACCTGTAGAGTGCTTTTCAGAGGAGTGATTAGCTGGCAATGGTAAATACCTTGAAAAGTCATATTTAGTTAACACACAAGTTTAGTAAAAAGAAAAAAAACAGGACTGATAACCCCTCCAGTGTCAGAAAAACAGTTTGATTTTGGTCTCAACTAAGTCTGAAGTTTTTAAAACTTCGAGTTTAATTTCCAGCCCAAGTGGCACCAACTTTAAATGTGTCTGAAAACGACAGAACAGACTTCTGGCACTGACTTACCCATTAATGAGGATTTGGGGACAGACAGGGATTTAGTACAGAGGAAGCAGCAGATTTGACTGAATGTTGAATATCAGTGGGAACCATCTTGGGGTCACTGGATTTAAAATGCTAAAGAAAAACAAAAGTTTTCACCAAACTAGGCAGAGGTAGGTCGATAAACATTAGACACTTTACCACCAGTTCACAGCTGAAACTCTAAACATAACCAGCTTTGCGACATCTGTTATCTAGAGTTTCAGGCTTTCTTGAGTCAACTGTGTTAAAGAGCTAAAGGAAGGAAGGGAAGAGTCATTAACTGATCCTTGTTGATTGATTATAATAAAGCGAACCCTGCTGTGTTGAAAAATCACAAGAAGAAGAAGAAGAAAATCTTGAAGGAAACTCAGACCAAAGCTCCAGTTCCGATGTTTTAATTAGGACCTGATTTTATAAATCCACATTAACTCCAGACTGAGGGATCAGAACCTCTATTGAAACACTTGTAATGTAATTAAAATTTCTGATAGCTGAAGTATCATTACACTGATATAAGCTTGTGTGTTATTCTTTTCAAGTACATGTGAAAAGAAATGAGGCGATTCTTCCTCACTTCAGCTTTAAGCACTTCTGAGCCCTCAGTGCATAATGAACACTATCTTCTAAACTCCTCTAAATCACTGCGTCATTAGCCTTTGTTAATCCCACTTACTGGAAATTACTCACTGATTCAGGAGTGCAGTTTCCCAAGGGCTGTAAGAGAGTCAGAACTCCGTCAGTCAAATTAGATTTGGATTTGTTCAATATGAAACTTTAACTTTTCAAAGCTCAGTCCAGCTCAGATCAGACACAATCGAACAGCCTACACGTGTCTCAGGTTTGAAAACTCATTGATCTCACATGCTATGAAACATTTCCTGAACAATACTCTACCAGTGAATCAAGTGAAGTTACCGGATTTTTACTCTGATTCAGCCTGCGGTTTAAGGTTACTTTATTCCTGCTTTTAGATTTACTTTCCAGTCAGTGAGTCAGCCTGAAGAAACATGAAAAATGACATTAAGATGAAAAAAAAGCAGACAGCGAGAATGTCAGAAATGTATAAGAAAAAAAAGGCTGAATTCATCAGAAAATATGATGACAGCGATACAAAATTTAGCTACAACGCTCTGTAGCTGACGGGATATTAAAACAAAATTCACCTGTCGCTCACACAAGCCATGATACCACCATCTTGTTTTGAAAACAAGCACAGGACTCAAACAGATGATGAGTGTTGAGCTAGGGCTGGGCGATAAACCAAAAATTTACCAATACCAAAATTTACGACAATAACCGACGTCATTTTGCCCATTCAGTGTAAAAAAAATAGATAAATAAAAGTTGGTTTTGGATGTGTGTAGGTAGGCTATAGTCTCATGTCCCTTTAAGACGCTGTCCTAAATCAGAGACGCGACTCCACCCCATCCAGTCCGTAACAAAGAGGGAAGGACAGGTGAGGAGATGGAGGACGGTTCAAAAGTTGTAGCGGCTGAAGTAGACGAAGTTTATGTAGGAGGGGGTGAGCAGCTTGTGGAGTATTTATCGTCCATTTATCATTATGGAGGTGAACTGCTCAATATATCGTGATATTGATTTGAGGCCATATTGCCCAGCCCTAAATTGAGTTTTGATTTTTCAGTATATTTGGTGTCAATTTGGGTTGCATTACGTTCTTCATGTACTCCAAATCATCACATGGTATTTGCAGAGGATCGCCATAAGGTGTGTAACCACCAAACCCACCGGACATAAATATGACAGCTACTGTGCAACCATGAGCCTGTGCTTGACGCACAAGTTGAAATAGGAATAAAATCAGCCAATAAAAAGTTATCATTAAAAACTAGATAAAAAGATTCAAAAATATTTATAATTTATTCAGATTTTGGGACAAATCTCTCTGTATTTCTCTTGTTTTTTTAGGCCGGTACTCAGTCCAGATGGCCGAGGCTGAAACTCACAATTTGGAGGGTGGGAATCATTGTTTAAAATGGAGCCAGCCATCGTCTGTATCTGTGGAGTACACAGGGAGTCTGGACTGAGATGTGACTCTTCAATCAGCATGCTGGACCATTTCAGGGCCGGATTCAGATCACTCCTGGAGATGAAGGATCTATTGAACTACTGACTACGAGTAATCTGCATTTTGGCTAACAGCACTGGCTCTGCTACTTTCAATAACTGTACAAACATCTTGAGAGCTAAGACATGTTACTTTTAGACTTGGGTGGTAAAATCGGCAGTCTTGGATTACTTTATACGCAGTGATGGATTTTTGAGACGAGGCCCTAAATTTAGCAGCACATCAACCTGGCCGAATGTATGAAACTAAACACATGAGGGAAAAAGAGGCTGAAAATATTCCAGAGAACAGATTGTCTCTCTTTTTTTTTTTGGTGAGATTCACTCACCGTTGAATTCAATTTGGGAGTGCCACACACTTTGGCATAATTAAAACCTGCTCTGCAAACGGCTTTCGTCAGACTGAATGATGGAGCAGAAAAAACTGCTAACTCAGTGAGGGTGGAACTGGAACGCTAACGGCGTCTGGGATACATCACTGTCATCGGAGAGCGATGTGAGGACCTTTCCAACAAAGAGCACGAGAAGTTCATTCAGCGACAGACGTCTTGTGATGGATCCGCCACAACTTTTGAGAAGACATTTGAGGCTCGCATCAAAGACAATGAATTCACGTTGATGATGAAGCAACATCGGTTTGTGATTAGCGGTGCATCAACAGGAACAGACGGATGCTTTCCTGGTTAGTTACAGGTTGAGTCTGAATACTTCTTCGATTGCTTTTCCGAGGAAAGATGAAAAGTAAACTCTGCTGGCAAGAAACGAGATAAGACGGTGGGAAGAAAGTATAAACTGGAGCGTGCTGCAGAGACAAATCACCTCATGTTCCCGTCAGTCGAGATAATTTTGAAACAATATTGGCCGTGTGTTTGGAGAGTTGAGCAGATGTGAAAACAGTGATGTTGCCTGCGCACTGTCAGACACTGCTACAGGAGTGATTAAACTATGGGCAAACGTTGCTTTAGCTTGTCCGCCTAGGGCACTATCCAACAATGAGATGTGAAAATAACATCATTGCGTGTTCGCCTGCTGTCTGTGTCCACAAAGTAAGATAGATTAGGATTTGGATTTGTTGTGCAGGTACATCTGCAGGTGGAGGCTCTTTCTATGTGTGGAATTTCATACATTTTTTCACACATACCTCCGTGTCAGCTCTGTTGATGTGTGTATGTTTTTTTCACGGTTCATTTTCCGAATGACTAAAAGGGCGTGAAAGGGCATTTTATTTTAAGGTCCGGATGTTGGCGCGGAAACAGCGTGTGGTCATGTGTCAGGGGTCTCGTTCACGCCAGCTTAATCTTGGCATGTGTAACCCTTAACTCCAAATAAGATGAGACAATGTGTATTATGAAGATAGAAACAGAATGTGATGGTTTGTGAATCATTTATACTCTATATTTCACTGAAAACAGCAAAGAAAATGAATTAAATGTTAAAACTGCTGAAGAGTTTGAGAGATTCATCATCTGAAGAACACATTTGTGTATTATAATAACACCTCTGTATGAAACGGATACTGGATTAATCCCAAAAACATCACTGCATTAAAAGCAGACATGACTCTCTTGTGGAAACCAATGCATGGACTCAAAATCATCACTGTCTGTGAACACAGTTTACCTGTACATCCATAAATGCAGGTTAAAACAGTACCATGCAAAGACGACACCTGACTAGTTATCAGTGCACGGGTCAAAACCAGCATCCATGATGACACAGGTAGCTTACGCTCCTAGGAAGAGTGAACAGGTTAAGAGCAGGTTTCAGAGTGACATATGCTGACATCCAGATAATGCCTTTTGAGGGTAAGGGGACCAGATTTCTATAATGAAATGTGGAAACATCCAGGGGTGATGGGCGCTGAGCAAAATGTGATTTCAGGCCCTCTATTTCTGGAGGGGTCGAGTTGGGTGGGGGGCATCAGCTGTGTGATCACAGACAATAACTCGGTACTACTTAGTAGCAGCACATGTCCATGCCCCCCATAATAACCCCCCATAAAAACTGTTGTTCGGGACTGCGTGCAACATGCTTATTCACGCTTTCTACCTACTTGGCTACTATAATAACCGTTGATCTACATGCAACATTTTTTCTCATCCATTAAAAAACTTAAATCTGGGACATTTCAGGGGACAGCCTTAGCCTGGGACAGGTCATCCAAAACAGGGACTGTCCCTGGAAATCAGGGGCGTCTGGTCACCTTATTTCAGGGGAGACCTTGTATATTATGTTGGCAAGACAAAGACTAACCCCATTCTGTATTATTACAAGAGGATGGCTCAGGAGTGAAAGAGTCTAACCTGGTTTGACAGCAGTCCAAAGTTAATGACCACTGAAAGCATTTGCTGCATCTAGAAATGGTATCAAATATGAATTGAACATCTATATTCTATAAAAATATAGATAAAACTTTTTCCTTTGGCATTATTTTTCAATTACAGAATTGAATTCAAAACCATCAAATTCTTTCCTTTATTTTTGGTTAGTTTTGGGCGTGTTGGCTTTATTAGATAGGACAGCAGAGGAGCACCAGGGGTATGTGGGGGAGGAGAGAACTGGGGATAACATGCAGCCTATCTGGAACTTTTGGCCTCTGTACTTTCACACTTTGACCACCAGGCCATCAGCAACCCAACTTTGTTTTTTTTTAATAACATTTCACAGTTACCAAACTTTTTGGAATTGCAACTAAAAACACAAAACCCAGCTAAGCAAATACAGCGAGGCAAAGGGGTGATGAGAGTGTATGATGTGCTCAGTGACTCAGAGGGAGTTCACTTCGAAAACACAAAAGTGGTAATGACACAGAAGGCCTTGACTTTGGCATAAATTTCACAAATAAAGATAGATAACCTTCTCCAAACTCCCTAAAGTTCATTTCAAACCGGCGACCTATTTCCCTTGTTTTTACCATTAGGATTAATTTAGTCCGTTTCAGTATTTCATCGCTTACTTCACTCTTGATGAAGCTCCACATTGCCAGGAGCGTGGCTGTTTCACACAGCGCCGAAACCAAAACACTTTCACCATGTTCTTTCAACACAGCACTCAGCCCAGCCTACGCTACATGTCTGAGTCGTGTGCAGAATCTGATAATTTCAGCTAGCATGAGCTCATCGGAAAGCAGACCATTTCAGTAAGTAGTCTGAAGTTGGGTTCCTTTGATGCTCTGTCAATTTAAACGTCTAACTGGGGGAAAAAAAACAATCACGTCAGCCTCTTGGTGATAATTATCAGTCGGATATGAAAAGGATTTTGACAGGCTCACACCTGTAGACACACAGCAGGGGGGGCAGGACGCGTTTCAACATTCGAATATTAAACTCCAAGTTACATACCAAAGCTTTTTTTAATTAATAAAAGTCATCTGTCTTTGTCCAGGAGAAAAATGGTGTTTTAATGTCCTGTCTGAAGCGCACTGACTCACTCAGTCTCCTCTTTTTATTATTGTTCAATCTGTTACACTTATCAAGTCAGGGTTCTTCAGTGATTATCAACCTATTGTAAAAGAGGGGTCAGGGCTGCAAGTGGACATAGGCCCTTAATTTAGTTTATTGTGATCTTCATTTGCCACATTATTCATATCAGTCAAATCATTTGGCACTCATACTGGGTGAATATTAATTGTTTTATTGGATATCTAGTAGGGCTGGGCGATAAACCAAAAATTTACCAATACCGAAATTTACAACAATAACCGCCGTCATTTTGCCCATATCAGTATATTTGGTGTCAAATAAGTAGATACATAAAAGTTGGTTTTGAATGTGTTTAGGTAGGCTATGGTCTCATGTCCCTTTAAGACGCTGGGCTCTATTTTCGTGCCTCGCCGCAGATGTGTCAGGTCGGCCGCGCTGACAAGGCGTTCCCAAGCACAATTTGGTATTTTGGTAAGCGGCGCAGCACGGCGTAGGTATCCCCCCTCCCTAACTCAGCTCCTCCCCGCGGCATAAGTCGTAGCAAGGGAGGAGATAGGGCGTGGAGTGGGTTTAACACAGCCAGGACCTGTTTTCACCACTCACATAAGCTCCTCTCCTTGCCTTTAAATCCGCCACCGGCGAGGCGTATTACTATTTTCGGGAAGTAGTCAAAGAGATCAAGAGATGTCTGAAGACAGTAATGCCACATGATGGCGACAGAAGGCGGCCCCTCAACAAGTGTCACTGTAAGCGCTGCATTGGGCGTCCTTCACACTCTCTCATATGAGCACAGATGGAAAGACAGGTGAGGAGATGGAGGACGGTTCAAAAGTTGTAGCGGCTGAAGTAGACGAAGTTAATGTTGGAGGGGGTGAGCAGCTTGTGGAGTAGTTATCGTCCATTTATCGTTATCGAGGTGAACTGCTCAGTACATCGTGATATTGATTTGAGGCCATATCGCCCAGCCCCAGTTGTTTGTCAGAAACTGTGTCCCTCAGAAAGAGTTGACCCCCTTAATGTTTAAATCAAGAAACACAGTTTAATTGCAGTGATTTTTATAGCAGCAGTGCTGAAATACTGCACATCTGAGGAATATATTATCAACAAATGACTTTGTGTCAGCGCAGACTTTGAGAAGCAGGTGCCTCAGACTGAGCTATATCTCATTTTAAGCACCAGAGGTGGCAGCCAAATCCCATCAACAGGCCTTGAGATAAAATGAAAGCTGTTATGACTGTTGTCCTTCGGTGACAGCGGAGAAAACAAGACATTTAACCAGAGCTGTCGACGGGATCGACTGAGAAGAGTGATGGTTATAGTTCGGGGGATGTAGGAAAATTCTTCTGGCTCTGCGTCTCCCACACTCAATGAAGTTGATGTTGACAGTTTGTATCTCTCGGGGGAGTGTGCTGTTTTTAAAGAGTGAGAACAAATGGGAGGGGCTGAGAGTGAGAAGTCAAAGAGTGACGGAGAGAGGGAGATTAGGGGAGCTCTATCTCAGTTAGTCTTGACTGATTTCTGCCGTGTTTACGGCGCAGGAGAATGTGGCAGAAGCTATCAGGGTATTAGCGGAGATATATTTGTTTAGTTGAGTGAGGGCCACTGCTAAGTAGATAGTGCATCCACCGAATCCTCAGTATAAGAGGTGTTTTTATTGTGTAATCTGCACTCTAACAGCTGTCAGCTCTATTTGACCAAAATAAACACGGCTAGTCTGCGCCGAGCGAGTCACAAGTGTCGAATAAACAGCTCCCGTTGCTCTTTTAGAAATGCAAAATCCGTATTTCTGCAGGAACGGGAGGAATGTCTTCAAGTGGAGGTGAACGGGAGGGGTTGTGAGATTATAAATTCACTTGATTTAGCACATTTGGTGTCAAAGGCCAATGACGCTGCACTTTTAACTTGATGAAATAAGAAGCTTTTTATGCTCCAAACTCAAAGAAACTGTTTCCAACCTCAACCTGCTCTGCTCCACAAGGAAAAGAGTGAACACCTAACTGCCATGCATTTATATTTAATGCGTTTATCTTAAGATTTGAAATGACTTTTTTTCCACACAGAGCAAAAATCTCATTTATATTAAAGTAGTATCTTGGAGCTTGACCAACGTCTCCTTAAAAGCCATTCATAATGGATCTGATTTGGATAAAAGCTGGAGAGAGTAGGGAGAGAAAATAGGAGTATAATATTTTAATATAAATTAACATTTTTTCCTTCAGCTTTCCAGAGAAAAAGAGGTTTTGTCTCGGCTCTTGCTGCGCCCTCTCTGACCTTAGCGTGACTTTTCTCAGCACTGCAGCGCCTGCCCCACTTCCTGTGTCTTCCACTGCTCCGTCTCACATACCAAACCAGACATTCACACACCCACGGTGACGGCTGAGCGTGACCCGGTCATCCTGCGAGGCTGAGAGGAGTTCCTGTTCACGAGTGTGCCGCAGCTGTCTCGCAGACACTGGGCTCGGTGGGTTGAGGTGTGTGAACCTGTGGCCAAAAAGAGGGCCGGGTCCGAGGTGGCGGGAGGGAGAGAGGGTGGGGAGGCTGTCTGGTTTATTCGTGCTGTTTACACGACCCTTCCTGGTACACATGGGAGGAAAAGTCCTGGCACGTGTTGACGAGCAAATAAAGAACACAGTGTGACGATGCGAAAATGAGGAAAACAACTGACCTGTGTGGATTGCAGCATCTTCTTGACTAAGTTTGACCGTGCGGTCTGAAGCAAGTTATTCCTGACAAATGTGATGTGGCAAGTCAAGACTTTGGAAATGTGTGAATCAGGCTCTCAAGTTCGAGTTTGGAGCAATCGGCAATGAAAACAGAGCAGGACAAGCTGGAGCAAAGCTGCAAATGACACGATGTTTGGAGGAAGAATTTTGAGTTTAAAACAATAACAGTATTATTATGGTGATATTTATGGGAAAATTAGGAAAAAGACGACATTAACGTCAAGTTTAGGAAAGGCAGCACAAGGATGGAGCGACATGCTTCTTCATAAACTATTCAAATAAATACAACTGTCTTATTTACATAAATTTCGTTTACTGCTTATTCTCTTCAAGGTTGCAGGGGGGGATAGAGTCTATCCCATCTGTCACTGGTTAGGAGGGAAGTAAACCCTGAACAGACCTCCAGCCTTTCAACCATTTACAATCAAACCAACAGGCAGAGAACCTCGAGAGAGTTCACACATGAATAAGGAGAATATGCAAACTCCTGCATACAAAGGCAACAGTGCTAACCCCTGCAGCCAATCTATTTCTAATGATGTTGAGAGTTATGAGGCAAAAACATTCAAACCCTGCCGTTAAACACCCCTTTTTTTTTTTTTTATTATTTAGACCAAACGTTTAAAAAATACCAAACTGGGGGCGTGCAGATGGCCGAGCTGGTAAGCACGCCCCACATATGGGTCCCTGCAGCGGTCGCGGGTTCGGAGTACCTCGAGAGACACGGCCCTCCGACCATGTGCTGCATGTCCTCCCCCCTCTCTCTCTCTATCTCCCTGTACTTCCAATAAAGACAAAAATCGCTAAAAATAAAAAATGGCAAAACTAATTTGAGAACTTTTAGCACAACATCTTATTTGATCCATTCAGAAAGACGGTTATCATCAATACCGGTATATTATAATATCCCTTTTAGTGTGTTTTACAAGGTTTTCTTTACAAACATTAGAACTGATTTTCTACAAAATTTACTGCTTGTTTCTTCATTTGAATATCTTTGAGGGTGATATTGTCCATTTACTCTTGTAGGAAAATTGCTAGTACACCAACACCACCAGCACATAAGTCTGAAATGTTTGTTTGAGGTATAACGTGTTGTTTGTCAAGTATACTTCACATTGACTTCACAGCATTTGACAATCTTTTCTCAAATCTACATCACGTTTAAATCACGTTATCTTTCCTTTTATCGACGAGTTAGCATCCTAATGTCACTCCTTCCAGTTGGATCCACTTCTGGTTCACTTGGCAGTTCCCAAGTGTCAACTTTCGCTAGAAACAAATTGTTCTAATCACAAGATTTTACAGCAATTACTTCACTTTATCCTTTGAATGTTCTTCTTTTATCCCTGATGTTTAGTCTGTAAAAGTTGAAATAACACAGGTACACTCTCAAAGTATGACAAGCCAGGTTAAGATGTCTGGCTTATAGCCTATATTGGAAGTCAAAGACCTACTTTCTATCCCGCTGCTTTTTCTAAATGTGTTTTCAATCCGAGAGCGCTTTCATGCCAACACAAGACATCTTGGCAGCAGAGGAATTTACTATCGCTATTATCATATTATTGGAAATAGTTGGAATGCAATTTTCCCTGTATTGAAAGCAGGCTAACCTACATTACTCAGGCAAGGAGATTTTTTACCTCTTCGCTGGCAGGTGGTCTAGATTGTGGAGTGGTTGATTTAGTGTGTCAAACGTGCTTGGCGTAGCCTGAATAGGACCTCAAAAGACCTGCAGATTTGTACGAAATGATTCAGAAAGCGGTCGGGAGCGTCAGCAGAACTGTGATGTTACGAACGTACACGCCAGACGAGGACTCAGACAGACAAACAGCCAGAGGAAGGGAAGGTTAAATGTGGTAGGAATGTGGCAGACTGATGGGGAAGGCGCGTTGACCCTGGCCCAGATGCTACTTGGCGGGTTCCAGGTGTCTCACCCTCCTCTTTGGTTCACACGCGGATGTCAAGCCTCCCCTGAAGGAAACCAGGTCGGTTCCGTTGGGGAAGTCATATAAGAGCTGGGAGGACAGAGAGGAATCTGCATCTGCCTGCCGTCTAGTCAAAACAGGGTTCCTGCGCTGTCTGGTGTTAGTTTGGGAGCGGCTACGTGAGGCTTGACAAGAAAGAGGCCCTCACGGACGTATAAACCAGGAGGACTGAACCTAAATATTACATCTATAAAAACATGACCCAAATACTGCGTCTGAGGAGCAGAGTTTTCCATCCGGTTTCCAGTCTTGCATTAACACTTGGGACATTTATGCCTGTTATGACAGATTCTAACACCTTCTAACGACCATTATTTCCCCCTCTGTAACCTGAACTTACAGTAAGTGCCTACAGCGGTGTACCATTAAAAGATACAGTGAGTATCATCTGGAACTTCCAAAACAGATAATGTCTACACCTGAAGTGATTATGATGTCTGAGCAGCAGCAATAACAAGTTGACAGGTTTAGAGCTCATTTAACGGTGGATTTAAACTGCAGTTAAACTGTTAATATTAAAGCTAAAAACAAACACCAACACCTTTATGACCTGCTGAAGAGTCTCAGCAGTGGCCGAGGAGTGAAAAGTGAGAGTGGAGGAACCTGAGGTCCTGGGTGTGACGATAGAGCAAAAATCCAGCAGTGTTCAGTATGTCTGGATTCTGCAGCAGCTGAGAGAGACAGCTGAAATTATTATTATCGAGCAGCTAAATCACCGCTCGTCATAGCCGCTCCATTCAGAGTTCAGTCTGCTTTAGACCAAACAGCTCTGCGAAATGGGCTGTACTTTTTGAACCACGAAACCAATTTCAACAACTCTTACAGACAATCCTTTCAGCTCAACCGGCTGGCCTCCTATGAATCATTCATGAGTCTAATTCAGCTGAACAGGCCTTAATGCAGCCCCCTACAGTGCATAAAATTTACATTTAAGAGACGACTGTCGGCTAATCCAACTTCTGAGACGTACCATAAAACGTGGTGTTTAAGGCTCAAATAAAAAGTGAGCTGCTTCCACTGCACTGGTGCGACCAATAAACGAGAATGCAGAGTGAGGTTTTCTAGCGTGTTATGGTGGGTCAACTTTACACAGAAGATGACGCAACAAGTGGTAATTGATTGCTACACAGCATAAAGCATGCCAAGCTCACTGTCCCCCTGCTTTAGATACAGTTATGGTTCAGTAGCCAAAGCAGGATGGCAAAAACAGAGAATACTAAACAGAGCTACACATCTGCTTCAAAACTGCACATTGCTGACCACCAATTTAATCCTCAGGCAAGAAGACAGTTCAAACTTTCCCTGACTGTGTCGTCTACTGTGTGACTTATGTTACTTTCACTTAGTTGTTGAGGAGATTGTAAAACTAACTTTAAGTTTTGTTTGAGATAATATATGCTGATGTCTGTTTTGTTATTAAATCGATATGAGGTGGGGGTGGGGTCTTTACACTCTGGCCAAATCCTGGTATGTCTATGACACTTTAGATTTTTAGGATTGCATTGACTGATTGCATAATGGTCCAAAATATTTAGTGGTTTCAAACTCGAGAAAATCAACCGAGTGATTGCTTTTTGTTATTAAATGGCTTCTTTAGTGTTGAGGCTGGACTTGTTTTGTTGCTCTAGTTATGCAGTTTTTTTAAAGTAGATCAAAATGTAAAATTGTGGCTATGCTGCGTATCTGTTAGCAAGGTTCCTACGCAGGTATGAAAAGTATGGAAGTAATTTGATCAATTTTCTAGGTCTTAAAAAGTATGGTAAATGAAAAAAAAAGTATGGAAAAATGTTTAGGTTTCCAGACTATTATTACCAAAAATAGAAAATAGAAAAGTAGATATTTCCAAAAATAATTCTAAAAAGTAGAGTATGGAAAAGTGTGGAAATTCCAACTGTGTAGGAACCCTGTGTTTAAAAGTTCAGTAAACAAACAAGTAATGGCTGTGAAAGCAATGACATTAGATGGAGCTATTTTATGAAGACTACAAAATTTTCTATAGGGTTCTATATGTGATTTTTCCCTCATGGTGGTTACAGGCAGCAGACTGTAGTCTATGTGGGGAATAGAGAGTGTAGGAATAAGTGTTTGATTTTGACCTTAACCCAACTTGAAAACAAGTTACTGTTTTTGTCTCTGGTAAAAGAACACATATTTCTAGTCTGAGAAACCTCAATTTCACCTGCTCTGACCTTTAAATTTAACAAATCAATGGACTATAATGTACCAAAGCACATGTGTCAGAGTTTGGCTGTAATAGCTTTTTATTCTCCAGCAGAATTTCTCTCCATAGTGAGTCTGAGTTTGTTTTCCTTTTGTTCTACAGAGGCAGTAAAGTGGCGCAGCAGAGGCGAGTTAGAGCAGACATGGTGGTGCAGTGCTATGAAGGAAGCAGCACGCTTTTCATCACATCCTTTAAGACCAGCACGAGGACCGATTTTTGCAGCTTGAGTGGGAAAACATTCAGAAATCACTATTTTGTGTGTTTGCTCATATTTTTACTTTGCGACCCTTTGAGTGATATCGGAGTCAGAGCTGGGAGAGGTGGCCCTTTAACTGCCAGCGCTGATGCTGGAGAAGGAGCAGATGTCACAGTGAGTGAATCCAGATATCCTGTGGAGAAAACTCATTTTGGCCACTTGTGCTTCTCACCTCTCTGTTCCAGTCACTGCCACAAGCTTTCAACTTGAGATATCTGAGGACGATGACTGTGAGATTACCTACTACGCTGCTTTGCCACTAAAGTCCATCTCAGAATAAAAAGTTAAGCACAGTCGTGACCCTCCTACTAAAAGCACAGATATTACACTATTACCGATACATGTGCTGTTCCTTGGCACCATGGTTTGTGCTATAACTCTCTTTGTAATGTGTGTCTGATCGAGCTCAGACAGACAGCACTGTGATTCAGCTATGGCGTCAAAAATGTTCAAAGCAAGCGTTGGCGTCTGAATCATGGCGCTCCAAATGATAGTGTGTTTTTGTTAGTAAAAGGCTGATAGGCAAAGTAGCAAGTTCCAACATCTAATTCTCATGGCCTTTGGCTATGTAACACATTTCTCCGTCAAGTTTGTCAGGAGTCAGGAAGCACTTATTCTGCGTTCCCTTCGGCAATTAGAAAATTAAGTTGATAAAACGGGCAGTGCCTGGTTATGTGATACCTAGACTTTGCTATCAAACTGCAACCTTAGGGACTAAAAGATTAAGCCGCTGTGAAAGTGCCAAAAACTGCAGTTCCTCAGGTGGCCACTTGAGGCTTGCTCCAAAAGGGACTCAATCTCCATTCACCTCCATGTTAATGATCCAACTTTACAGCAGAATTAAACTAGTGTGAAAGAAGAGTTGAGTTGAATTGGTAAAGTTATCCGTGCTCCACATATCTGAGTTGGTTGTTTGTTTGCTCAGAGTTTTTAATTGACCGTTATATTTGTGCAGCCCAACATTTTCATTGGCTGTTCCTAGATGAGTTGATGGTGAGCGTCTGTTAAATTCAGCAGTAATTAACCATCGGAATAGCCGGGGAACAGATGGTGCAGCTTTGATAAAAATGACCTCTAAGCTTCTCCTGGTCTAGCTTTCCCTACCAATATGGTTAGTTCTGGCACCACAAAACTAAATACCAAATGTGAGGCTTTCAAAGGACAGTCAACACACCAATGGCTGAAACCACAGTGGCTGCGTCGTTATTCACACAGTCTAAGGCAACTGTCTCTTTATGCAGTGAAGTTTTACCTCTACATGCCTGGGTGTTGAAGTCATTTGATATCGTCTAATTTACAGACAGATGATCTCTTTACCCACTTTTTGAGGGTGAGGAGACAGCTGACCTCCTTTACTTGGGCTGATGCTGAACAACTATCAATAAAGTATTTAAGCAAGCAAAAACTTGAGCGAGTTTGATTGGCAGAAGGAGTGCAAACAGCTCAAAACTTGAATCAGAGTATCTACAAAGAGCGGCGACTAAACTCTGAAAAACACCCTTAGATAAATGCAACTATAAAAATGTGTGTGATCCAAACCATCAGATCGGCAGTGTGCTCGCTTCTTCCTGTCAAAGATAAATACCTGAGGACAGTATTAATGGGAACATTAACAAGCTGTTTGATTCGCTCGTATTCAAAATTTATAGAGGAGACAGACAGTTGGACTGTGAAGGTCACAGGAAACAAAGATTGGCAAAAATCAGCTCTTTCGCAGCCAGTGATGGAGATAAGAGAGTCTGAATAGAAAAACTCGACTGTTGTCAGCAGGCCAGGGACATATTTTCAAGTCAGTCATGGTGTGCATGCAAAATACTCCCCGGTGGCACTTTCTGTGGCTTGGCAACAGTGAGTAGTCAAGGCTCGGGGAATCAGTACCTGTCAGAGACCAGTGGTCAAAGGGGTGTGACATAAATTTTAAATGACTGATTGTAAAGCTAGAAATGCTCACCAGCCAAAACTCTGACTCAGCTTCACAAACACAGAAAAATAGCTTTGGGAATTCAAACCATGGACATTGGAAGAGTGGAAAGGTCTTGAATTAGGAACCATTTCCCGGGTATAAACCTTTCAACACCTTACAACCTGTCCACCCCCAACAAGATCTGATGGTGTATGACCTGACACCAGACAGCTGTGGACACTTTTAAGGTGGCATCATCTCTGTCAGGTAACCAAACAAAGACCCTAACATGCTGAACTTAAGGCTGAGCGATATATCGGTTGTGCATGTACAAAAAGTTACATATAGGGTCTCAATCAAATGGAGTGGCCTGCAGACAGTATCTCCATCTGTGCATTACAAGATGGTAGAACATACCGGACCATAAACATGCACCGAAGTGGCAACACTGCCTCTGACACTGATGCATGGAAAATCTCTGCGCTCAGTAACTTTGGGTTTAGTGTGAATGTCGACACCCGTTGTACTTTCTTTATTTTTAATCGTTTCTAAGTGCTGATAATAAGCTCTATAGTGATAAATGTATTGCACGGATGAAAAAGTTTTTTTTATTATTTACTCCTACGATAGCGATAATCAAAAAAATTAACCGATAAATTTACGACAATAACAAACGTAATTTTGTCCATATCGGTATATTCTGTGTCAAAAAAAAAAAATAAATCAAAGTTGGTTTTGGATGTGTGTAGGTAGGCTTTGGTCTCATGTCCCTTTAAGACGCTGTCCTACATCAGAGACGTGACTCCACCCCATCCAGTCCGTAACAAAGAGGGAAAGACAGGTGAGGAGATGGAGGACGGTTCAAAATTTGTAGCGGCTGAAGTAGACGAAGTTAATGTGGGAGGGGGTGAGCAGCTTGTGAAGTAGTTATCATCCATTTATCGTTATCAAGGTGAACTGCTCAATGTATGGTGAGACTGATTTAAGGCCATACTGCCCAGCCCTACATAAAACCATGATGGTTCGATAAACTGATTAATACAGTCATGTTGAAAGTAAATAACTTTGTAGTATGGATGCAAGGCATTGGGTTTTTTGCCAATACACAGTTTGTCATTCTTTTTATGCCCAGTTTCACTAAAACTGATTTATACGTGCCTGATTTTCATTGCAAAGAACACCAAGTCTTTCCTTTTGCTCTCATTATGAAAGTCTATTTCTTTTAGAGAAATAAAAAAGGCAATATTTGATTCTACCATAAATGATTAATGTTCTTATTCAAATACAGACATTCAGCTGTGAAAGACAAAAAAATAATCACCTGTCATCAATCCACCGGGCAGCGAGGCTCAACCTGCTGACAGGACTTACATTTAATGTCTAGACGTCTGTGGTGAATCTAAGATTAGCAGCATTAGTGAGGACATTTTCTACCCAACTAAAGATGAAAATCTGCAGTTCAGGTAAGGAGAATAACACACAGGCGACATGATGTAGAGAGGCTCAGTGAAAGCCTGGATTTCAGCGACTAAAAGAGTGAATGCACTGTTTGTCCTTTTTTAAGGCTCCTTCACCTTTGGGTGATCATTGCCATAATTCTTAGCTTTGTCAAACGACCGAATGAAAGGCTGCTGACAGGTTTTTCACTGGCGCTGATGCTGTTTTTGGTTTGTACTTTTCAGAAACTCAGGTGCTGTTCAGGGTTGTAGCTCTCAAGACACACGATTAAACTGGTGGTGTTTAAAAAGTGTTATTTTGCACCTCCTCTCATCACCTGTGCTTCTGTCTGTTTCCTACACTTAAAGATACTTCCATACAGCCAACATATATGGTCTGTATCACCTAAATACAAGCTGCATATAAGCTTTTATCCCCCCAAACTGATTTATGCCAAAACTACTGTATATCTACAATTAGTGGCTACAATATGGAGGATGAAATTCAATCATAGCTCACAACCATATGTCAGAAATGTCCTCCTTTTGGCCTTGAGTAGAAAGGTCTTATTGTAATTCAGAAACAGCTTGACATTATGTAAATAATAGCACATTTTGTCTAATCACAAAGCTACTCAGGCATGAAAGAACATCATGTTTATTAATACATTTTTTCATTATGAATCCTAAATGGGTTTACATTAAAAACACAAAGGTCATCAGATGTGCCGCAGCTGTGACTCCAGCTTAGCGAACACTCTCGGCTTATCAGACTAATGTTGAGTTTATGTAACAATTAACTCTGGCTTCTCATTGGAGAGTTTGCAGAAAACGCTGCAGTCTGCACTGATAAATCATGCAGTCCATTTAGTCAAGCTTTTCCCTTAATAATAAAGCTTTTAAGCCTCCGCCTAATGGATAAGATTCCTGCAACCTTCAAAAAATGTTTAGAAACTTACGACACTCTTCACAGACTGGCGGAGTTTCACCATGATATACTCGACGGTGCGTACAATCAATTACAAAAGTAGAGGGCCTCATCCCTCAAAGGCAGAGGGAGAACAATGATCAAATTGTGTGAAGCAACTATTGAATCTTCCCTGCAGTGACTCCACACGACTATGAAAGGAACAAAGGAAAAGCAAACCTGCAGGATGAAGCCAACAGACCAGCACCAAGCCTTACAGCATTTAAGAAACTAAAGTGATAATAAGAAATAATTCCTCACAACCATGATATGAACACCTCTGAATTTGTACATCTATTGGTTTAGAACTTTTCCCCCTGAAAGCCAGAAGAGGAATAAGAAGTTTTTACCTGCAGCTCATGGTCTGAAGAAGTCTCCGCTGGTTATGCATATAAATATTGAACATTGGGTTGGAGGACTATATTCAGACATCTCATTAGCATTTCTACCTCTGACAGTTTATAGTTTCTGTCTTTAATGGCTGAATGCAGGAGACTGGTCAGTGCAGAGAGTAAAAGAGAAAAAGCACACTGGCTTTAATGCAGTCTGAAGTAATAATCAGCCATCCCGAGACAATCTGTGTCTGAGACCTGAAGCTATATAAGTGCAGTGAGCGATCAATTTGGAGACGTTCAGTGTTTTTATCTGTGTGAGGGGCAGCACAAAGTGCATGTCATAGTGTATAAGTAGGGCTATATGATATGTATTAAAAATTAATTTCCATCAATATCGATATGAAACATGGTCAGTATGTTTTTAGATAGTCGGCATTCTGTCATGTTTTGGTAGACTATGTGTGTACTGTGTGCACTGCAAATTATGTCGAGTACATGTTCAATTTCATTTAAGAGTAACAGGGAACATTTAAGACTGACAAGTGATTTTTTTATATCGTGATATATATCGATATCAACTGATATGAAAAATATATATCGTGATAAACTTTTTCCTATATCGCCCAGCCCCAGCCAGTGTCCACTTGTGTTCCCCACGGCATTCTCAAAGCTTTGCTATATATCGTTTGTTTGACCATTGGATTTGTAATGTGTGCATGTCCATAGTTAACAGGGAAACAGTCTGTATTGAGAGTAAAGGGAGCATATTTGCAATGTCCGATGGCTTTAACTAGTTTTTATAAACCAGTATTTCCATGCAAATACAGCTAATAAATCCAATTCCTACTCTCCAAGCTGCAGGCTGGACAGTACTTTGAAAAGGGTCTGATGGTCAAAGTCTTTTCACTAACCTTTAGCTTCTAGCCTGGCGCCCTTAAGACCCATCAGCCAGCTCGTTTTCATTCTAGCTCACAAGTAGGATTGAAACCACTGCTATTCTGAACAATAACCTGCCAGCTTCAGACACATCAGACCAATAATAAGCTTTTTGCAATCAACCAAGATGGCAGCTTATTCCACAAGTAGGTCCATTCAATACCCTTTGAATTGAACTCGCAGCTATCATTGGTAAGATAAAAATGAGTTAGCTGGAACTGATTTGGTGATACCAGGCAACACAAAAGAGGCAGTCACTCACAGAGGCCGTATATATTTGTCATTACGAACAAAGGCTTTCAATATGTAAAACAAGAAGAGTCTCTCACTTGCCCACTTTCCCCGTAAGTCAGTAAAACTCTCTTATACACTGACATGCAGTGACAAGCTTCCCCTTTTAACTGCATCTCAAAAGACTGTTTGAGTCAACTTTGACTGTAAATTAGCAGCAACAAATGGACCAGACAACCCGTGCGGTAGATGGAAAAGCCATTTCCTTATGGCTGCCCATTACTCTTCCTCTCAGTTGGTGGATTCTTAAGAATCTTACCCGCCCGGATCCTCGCTGATTCATAACTAGTGACACAGCATAAAGTTGTGTTAGAGCCTAATCTGCATGCAAGGCTGTGAAAATGCCAAGAGGGTAATTATGTGATAGAAATCAGCCCTCACCATTCAATCATCAGTGAAAGAGAGACAGTAATTATTTCAACACGGGGATATATGAAGACACCACAGCAGAGCCTTCAAACATGATGGTATAACAATAAGTGACGGAGCAAACGCAGGCAGAGAGAAAACAGACGACTAACCAAAACAACCGTGAATCACTTTCATCTAAGAGTACAAGGAAGGTGTATTTCAAAGGCACTGCTACTTCCTGTTTGTCAGAGTTTCTTAGGTAATAAGAAGAGTGTTAATGATTTCAACCTAATCTGTGGGACAGAGTTTGGTTTAACTACCCAGTCAAATCATCTGACTGTATAAAGAGGTGCAGGTGCATTATTTAAAGCTCCAATGAGTAACTTTTACAGCATTAAAAATTACAAAATAGAAATCAACGGTGTTGTCGCTGATGGTCATGTTTGCTTTTGTGTCTCATAAAAAGTAATTCAAGGTTTATTCCATTAATATGAAAAATAATCACCACAGGAGCTTTAAAGTTGGCTCCTCTCTGTTGCCATGGCAGCTCCCAAGCTACATAAATCAATCTCTTTTACATCTACCAGCATCAAAAACAGCATCTAAACGCTTTACATATAACGCATTAAACTTCTTTCAATACTATTGACAACAAATGGAGTGTCGTTTCTGCTATTTCAGCAGCTACATGTGCAAAAACAATAAATGTTTGGCTAATACTCACTTTCATACTTTGCGGGCAGAGGTCAAATGAAACATTAACAAGGAATGGGAAACTTGCAGCTGTGTTTCATCCAAAGGTCCACTTTGTTGAACTTTGGTCAGTGAGGCAGTATTCTTAACCGAGGGCAAAGAAACGTCTCCTGCTGACCTTACTTGGTGCCGCCCACATCCTACAAGACATGTTATTGATCTCTCCACACCAGGCAACGGTCATTTGCCCACATTCAACGATGTGTAACCATGGTTTTATGTGCAAGTTGCACATTTAAAAAGAGGCACAACTTAGAGCAATGTCAGGCCAGATTAATCCACCAACGCCCAGGGATCTTGTTTGCAAACTGAACAGAAAGTCATGATGTGCAAACTAAGACTGATAAGTAAGGCTGATGGATACTGATGATGACATGATATGTAATTTTACCAAGAAACCAGCCCAGCATGAGGAAGATCCGTGATGCACAACAACTTCGATGTTTTCTAAATGCAATGGATGAATGTACCTCCATTAGAAGGGGGTAATATTAATGCATCATTACTGTTGCTATGTTTGTCTGCTGTCTGTCATCTGTTTGGTGTGTCCCTGTTGTTTGTCATTTCTCCTGGGGGAAGAGAAACATTTTCTTACTCCCACTAGGTTTTTGTCAGCTGCTTATTGTTTGCTCTCCTCTCCCTCCTCAGGCGCTGTTGTAGTCGATGCTGAGCTGATACAAAATGACCTGAGGGTAGTTGACAGCTAGTCAGAGCATGACATGATTTGAATGGTGACAGCAGATAGAAAAGTTTACCCCCTCTAATTGTGATTCATGCAGCCTTGAGAGTGATGTTTATGACATGTGTTCAAACTTTAAAGATGTTGACAAAGAGATCTACTCTGCAGAAGCAACCTCCAGTATTCAAAACTAAAGCCAATGCAAAGGTGAAAAAAACTGCAGTTTTGTAAGTGTCCATTTGAAGCTGATTCCAAAAGCCAAAGATTTCAACTTTAAACTCTTAATTTTTTCACTGATGGTTTTTTGGTTGTTGAATGTCATATAAAAGCATCAGTGTGAATTTCACTCTGTGCCACAAACATCAAAAAACTCCCTATATGAGCTTTAAATATGCTATGGCTAACTATCCAAACACCAAGCGCGACTAAAATCAATCGCGCGAATGAATTTCATGTCAGGTCAATGCAAAGACGCGATTACACGCTCCTACTACTCTGGCGGCGCGAATGACGTGAACTGGGTGGGAGCTGAAGATGTCTCAACCTGAGCAAATAACGTCATGATAACTAATCAGCATAAAGGTTGCCAGGCCACGCATGAAAAAGGATGGTTGTTTACTGGTATCTAAAATGGAAGACAAACTGATCGTGTCGGTGCCCCAAATTATACAATACCTTTTCTTTCAATTACCGAAATTGGAATAAAGAGGAGCTCGCCTGGAGGCAAGTTAGGGAGGAGGTTGGATTACCTAGTAAATTGTAAAAAAACCTTTTGTCTATCACTTGATCTCGTCGGTTGAATTGGCAGATATTACCGTTGGCACGAAAATGAAGCGAGTAAATACTATCCATTTACACGTCTAGATTTGCACAAATTAAGTGAGTAGATGAATTTACTCGCGCTTGGTGTGAGCGCCCCATAAGAGTGATACATAGTCAGGCTGATTGTAGGTCTGGTCTTAGCTCCGCCTCTTGTTTTTGGATTGGCCCAAAGTTAAATCGAGTCGGCATATCCAACATTGGAACCTTCTTGAGCTCCATGATGCCTTTGCAGAAATCACAATGAATAAATGACAATGAAATGTCATCTGACTCATGTATTTGCTCTGATATCTCTAAGTACAACCCATACATGATGAAATCTGTAGTGGGTATCATCCAATCACAGCTCTGTCAAATGTCACATCAGGCATATATCTAATCACCAGAATGAGACCACTTTGATATGATCAGAATGTAAAATGTTTTTCTGATGTGAGCTCAGTATTTTTAAGCTCCAGTAACAAAGAGTGATGATATCCCATAGATTTGGTTACACTCCAACCAAAAAAGCTAGTTTGAATAATTCAAGAAGTAACATAAGGACATATTTAGATAACTTACTGAGTGTGTATGTAACATTTGACATATCTGGACAGGCTGTTTCATATGAGAGATTCCTGCTCATTAAATAAATCAATATGTCTCAAGAAATCCTCAGGATATTGTCCAGACTCTTGCAAAGACTGAAAAATATAAATATATATCTCAGGGATTTTGGCACAGTGGTTGTTTATGTGAATCCATCTGTGATATTTGACAAATATCACAATATTTCACTCATACTCCTGCAGCTTGCACATTACTCCCATGAGAGAAATCAAAACACTACCATCTTTTTATGAAACATGAGGTACAAACATGCCTGCGAACCTTTACTGTTGCCACATTCAGCACAAGCCAACGGGGTGAGTGGAGGTAGCAGCTCCGAGCTTTTCAATCAATAACCCTGCTGCCAGAGCGGCCGGGGACCATTAGCACCAGTGAGGAGAGTGGAGTGACTCTGATGTGAAATGACAGGGGGCTTTCACAGGAGCCATCCTACTGTTCACCTCATTGTCACACCACACACATACACACGCACTGCTACCCTACATTGCAGCTACCCTTACTCGGGTACAACGAGGACACTCACTGTTATCTGTCCCTGAATAATGTCCACTGAAGAGTCATGAATATCAGGCTGTTGATTCCTGCAGCTCCTGTCATTGTCTAATCCAGCCAAATGTGGAGTAAACACCTTTTGGATGCTTTGAACAACAACTACAGTAGAAACCACCGAGAGAAAGTGAAATGTGAAGGCAAAAAGTGAATCCCTTCAAAATACGCACTGCTACCCTACATTGCAGCTACCCTTACTTGGGTACAACGAGGACACTCTCTGTTATCTGTCTCCTGAAAATGTCAACTGAAGAGTCATGAATATCAGGCTCTGGATTCTTAACATGCAGCTCTTTTCATTGTCTAATCCAGTAAACACCTTTTGGATGCTTTGAACAACAACTAGAGCAGAAACCACCAAGAAAAAGTGAAATGTAAAGGCAAAAAGTGAATCCTTTCAAAATAAAACCACAAGAAGATTAATTGAGTAAGCTCATGTTGCATGGAAAAAGCATTGTCCTCTCTAAAATGGGCGTTGCCTCATGCTTAATCATCATGCCTCTTTATATAGACTCCTGCACAATAGGATTTAAATGTGATCTCGTTAGGGCTCAGGAGGTGATATTCATATGCTGCTCGGTGTGAAGCCCTGTGCCACTGAAACTCAACTTTTACACGTTTGCAGAGGATACATCTAGAGTGAGAAATCAACTGATAAATAGAGAGAAAATTATAAATTGCCTCATTTGAATCATCCACCTTAATGTTTATCATGCATACCTGCAGATGATTGTGAGCACAACAGGCAGAATGAGGGGAGATGGGCGGAGGACGCTCTCCACTTTTACATGAAACTTTTTTTCTTTTTCTTTTTTTAATTCCTCTGTATCAAACATGAGCTCTGACACTTGCTGCCTACCTCTCTCCTCCTGCTCTCCGCTCCGGTTCTGGTGATCAGCGCCGTGTCACCGCACACCACCGCCGCGTCCTCCACAAACACGCAGTCCGGGAGCGCCTCGTCCGCGGGGAGCTCGACCACCTCAAGCCCCAGCCTCGTGCCCAGGACCTCGACGTACGCCTCGTGCTCCCTCCGCGCCTTGGACAGGTCCACCTCCACCTCCGTCGGGCTGGTCCGGAGCGCCTCGTTGACCAGGGACGCAGGGATTCCCCGGACGATAGCGTGGGTGTAATGACCAAAACCTGCCATTAAACCAGCCATGTTTTGCTTTCCCTTCACTTGGCACGCTCAAACCTGACAAAAAAGGAGCAAAAAACACTCTCAGCGAATGAATGAGAGAAACAGCTCTCAGTTAACCTGCTGCTTATTTGTTCCCTGTTAGTTTTGGGGTTTCTTTTTTTTATTCTTTATTTACAGTAGCCTGCTAAATTCAGTGTCAGTCAGCCCTGCTTCAGTCTCCAGGCGAGCGACGGCGCTGCTATGACGCGCACCGACCATCACGTGTAGCAGACGAGTCCGTCAGCCGTCCGCGAGCCGCTCAGCCCAACAAGTGACAGGCTGCGTGCAGTGAACATGTGGCTCGATCAATTTCACACCGGATCAGCGAGGCAGGCAGAGTGTGCGAGTCAAAGTCAGTCATGCTGCTAAAAGCTATTAAAGGAGGAAAAGCAGCAGCTTAATCGATTAATCGTCCATCATTCTACGGCCATCTATATCCCTGCAGTTAGCTTACTTCATTGGATATTTGTTGCAATCAACTTAACTTCAATTCTGGTCGATTTACAGATCAGTGAGCTGCAGAAAAACTGAACTAAACGATATTTTTTCGGGCAAATGCAAAATAATAACCGATTAATCAATTATTCTACAGCCATCTATATTGCTACACAATATTGTAGAGGAGGACTAGTGTAATAGACTTTTTGTATTTATGGACTCTAGATTGTGATCTGTGGATGAACATGTGCTTTGTTTTATTTGTTTCTGCAGTGGCGCTTTCTCTGCAAATGAAGTTTCTAACGGATGAATAAAGTTGATTTGATTGATTGATTGATTGATTGATTGATTTCTGCAGTCAGCTTACTTGCCACTGTCACTCATGTTAGATGATATGAGCCAAATCCCATTTTAGGTTGAGTCTTGATAATTTATCAAACAATGAGCGTGGTCTAGACCTGCTCTTTTTCCTTGGAAAGCGTTTTGGGATGACAACTGTTGTGAATTTGTGCAATATAAATTTGATTGATTGATTGATTGATTATTTCATTGGAAATTTGTTGCAATCAACTAAACTTCAATTCTGGTCGATTTACAGATCAGTGAGCTGCAGGAAAACTAAACTGCTGTGGTTTTAATTATATTTTTTTCAGACGAATGCAAAATAATGTTTACTTTTGCTCTATCTTGAGCAAAAATCTTTGTTTTAGACACTTAAATGAGCAAAACTAGAGTAATCAGAATAGAGATTAGGTGGTTGACATCTTATTTTCTGATAGCAGAGCCGATCACAGTGGTTGTAATGCAGACATCAAGACATGATTTATCAAGTCCTTGCTCAATTTAATTTAAAAGCTGTATCAAATATAAATGCAGTCAATACAGTTTCAGTGCGAGACATCGTGCATTAAAATCATCTTTTCGGACTGTTGGAGGATGGTATAATAAGACAAAAAGAGTTGCATGTTTCAGCAGTGTAAATGAGTTTTGCAGACACATTTTCACAACATCATATCATGCAAAAGGTTAAAGCTCCTGTGAGCAATTTTAGCTGCTAATACAACAGATCAAATGCAATCATGAGGCCTCTTTATGACTTACGAAAGAATAAAATCAACAGATAAAATTGATCGCTTCTTAACGATTATTTGGTGTTGTACAAAAATGCGTCCATGGGCAAAGATCTACAGTCAGTACATTTTCACGTACATGTATCAATTTAAGAAAAAGACATTTTTTTTTTTTACATGTAAAATATTCTAAAAAATTCACAAATAAATGATATATTTGACCGTCAAAATCTTTCTTTCAATAGACGCGACTTAAACATGAGAATATGACAGGTAAAGACTGCACTCAAAGCAAATACAGGGTCGCCAAAGTTCCTCACAGGAGCTTTAAAACAGAAAAAAACAGGTTACTTATACATCAATGTCCACTGGCTGTAATAACTAAAAGGCCGCTAGACTAAAACAATGGATAAAAGCAGTAAACTGTTTACTTTTTAAGGACTGTTTCTGAAAGTTTAAGGCAAAGACTCACAAAAAGGGAGAAATAAAGGGCGATTACTTCAAACTACAATGATGTTGTAATGTTTTGATTGGCATAAAGACACAAGGGTGGTAGATCAAGAAATTTAAACACCACCTGATTTCCAATTTCAGCTCCAGATCAGTTGTTATGAATAAAAAGTACAGTGTCGAGTCTGATATCAGGCCTTGTGAATGAACACAGAATAAGCAGAATAGATGTCTCCTCATCCTAGAGAAGGTGAAGTGTTGAGTTTGAGGAGCATGAACGTGAAGAGCAGTGTTGTTGAGAGTGTGAGTGAACAGGAGGAGGAAGGAGTCTTCTATTCCCTCTGGTGCCATCCAAAGAAGGTTCTGGGCCTGCTGCAGCCGTCTGAATGGATGGAATGTTTCTTCAGACGTCCCAGAAGCACATTCTTCCACCGCCGGACCTCAGTTTGTCTTTTCTTGTTCCAAATTCACTCAATTATCCCTGACTGCTCGAAACATTCCACAACGTTCCAGGAGCCCCACATTCCTTTTTCCACTCCGGCCAGGATCACCACCTTCCTCCTCCTCCTCCTCCAAACACTAACACCTGCCCCCCCCACCCATCCAGACTTCACTTTTTTTCCATCATTCCTCATCATAGATGGACGTGGCCAAAGAAAAGACCCTCTTCTTTCTCTTCTCGCTCCATGCTGAGGAATTTGGGTTACTCCAGATGAGGGAAAGCCCTCATATTTTCAGCACACCTGGCCTGTTCTCTGTGCGGCTGTAAAAGAAATGAGTGAAAGCAGACACGGTCCTCCCAGCTGTGGATGAAGCCGCACCAAAAGCAGCAGCTTTTTTTAGTCTGGTATGATTGGACTCATTATGAGATCCCAGACGTCTGAAGTGACACGGGCTTGCATGATTACACAGGTGCACGGAGCAAATTTATCTCCAAGGAGTCAGACAAATTTATGAGCTTAATTACAGCAGAACATAAAGAGATGGCGTGACGGGAGATGGGATGTTCAAAATCTGTGTTTCTAGATGGAAAAGACTGAAACATGAGACATTGTGGTAGCGGCTCCAACTAGGTCTCACTACAAACAAAACAAAAGATGAGGGGAAAAAAAACCTGATGAAATATATCATCATGAACTGTTGCTCTGAGTGAACTATTTTCCTATTTTTATCCAATCAGAAGGCATTCTGGGAAATGTAGTTTAGAAATAAACAAAACAGGAACTAGTTAAAGAATGAGAAGGAGGGAAATGCAAATTGGATTTGATGCTAATCAGTCCTTTCACATACCTACAATAAATATACGCCAGCACACTAATGGTGCACAAACGCAGGTCTGACGACACTGCCAAATAAATGTGCTAATTAAAAAGCAGTCACACGTATTAAAAATCTGCATTCATGGATATTATTTTCTCATTTACCTTCAATTATAGTAAAGATATAAATAACTGAGCAGAATTACATCCATGAGTCACCAAGAGTTGAATTTGGTGATCTTGATCAACAGAGCTGCAGCCCAGAACAGCTGCAAAGACTGTGTGAGGTTTGTTTTGATGTTACTGCTGACATTTAGGGCCTGTGTCCACTAACAGCAACTCTACACTGTAAACACCCATAATCTTAATTTCAGAGTGTTTTTTTATAAGAACTTATTGTCACTGGGTCACTTAAGTTTTTCAGCTGCACTTCCACTTTTCTCAGGTCTGTCAAGGTTGCAGCAAGAAAGTGTTTAAAAATATCAGAGGGCCTCTTGATTTTGGTTGGTCAGTAATTAAGAAGTGACACTTACAAGAGCGTCAGAGTCCCAAAAATTGAGCTATGTTCACCAACAAGCGATGTGAGTGCAGCAAACAAACCATAGCTGACACCGAATGAGTTTCTGTGCTTATGGCGGCAGGCGCTGAAAACACTGATATGTGTTTGTTTTGAGTAAAAATAAGGTGCTCCCTCAGTGGACACAGGCCCTTAAAATTGACAACATGTGAACTTTGACTTGACATTTGACGGTCAATCCCATTTATTTGGATTTGTGGAGAAGAGTTATTGAGAAATTCTTGTGTCTTGTTATTTTTTCTTTCAATTTTGGTGAGAATTAATAGATTTTGATTAAAAAAAAAACAGAATTATCTTTATTCCTATCCTGCAAGAACTGTTTATAAGATAGATATTATGAAATAGAGGACAAGACAAACCATCTGTGTGATTGCTCCCTTTATCACTCATTAAAATTCAGATTAAACAGAACTTTCCAGATTGACATTTAAGCTTGTTTGTGATCATTACTTTGGACAGAAATGGCAGATTTTTCCCATAGGATCATGATTGATTGTCAGCTGACTGTTAGTTGTACATGTTTTTACATCAAAGTTATGTATGTGAAAGCTAACTGATCATATTTTACCAGCAAGAGTCCCATGCTCTCTTTTTTCCTGTCAAGTATCTGCCTCAAATCCTATTTCAGAAACTTTTGGCAAGATACACCGGTTAAAAAAGAAGTTTTGTCTGATATCAGAAATTGTGAGTCTGTTGTGCTTGCTCAGCAAATAACTCCCTCATAGGTTTTGGCAAACTTCCTGAAAGTTGCCCTTGCAGCAGATGTTTGCGTCGCCTCTTTAATACAACTTTGGAAAAATGATTTCCGGCTTATTATTTTTCGCCAGTGCTCAGTTCAGTACAACTAGTCCTTTTCAACTATTCAACGGTTAGAAATATTTCAAAACATCCCAAATCTCAGAGAAAAAGTTGCTGTTTGCACGAAATCAAAGACAGGGGGACTAAAAAGAAGATTATTTCATAATTTTTTGGAGTTGTTTCAGAGAAATGTGAACTCTAGGATACGCTGTCCCAAAATAATCTTGAGGGGAAAATTATACAATACAGGATATGAAGGAATTGTGTGCTAACAAGATTATGAAAGAGCGATCCTCTCTCAGGACCTTTTCATTTAATTAAGTCAAGATAACAAAGACAATTTAGCCGAACGCGCCGACTGTGCCTCTTTCTTTTTCAAAGAATCAGCGAAATCCCTCCAACAAGGATCTGTGATTTAAAGACTTCTTCCTTCCTGCACGGGTCAGATCCACTTTTCTTCAGAACTTGACTCAGTCTCTCAACCGCTGGCCTCATCTCTGCCCCTGTTTCACATGAGAACGACCCATAACTCAGCACACTTCCTGCTGCTTCACGAGCTGACAGAGAAAGGAAGTGTTGTGAGTACAAACTGCATACCAGTTATGACATTTATCTTGAATATACTACAATGGAAATCTGATGTTTAAACATGAGAGCCCATCCTGTTCTGTTCCATCCGTCACTTGGACTTAAAAGGCTGCAGATTTCCTGAAACTGGTTTTCTGGAGGCGGCTTTTCTCTTTCGAGTGAGTACTCCTAGTGAAATCTGACAATGGGTTTCCATTACACTGAGCCACAGTACAACGCAGGATCCCTCATACTTAAGTGAACAGTGAAATCACTTCAGCATCCCTGCTGGAGGCTCTAACATAGCTCAGAAAAGAGGCGCTGCAGAGCTGGTGATAATCTCAGTCAGAAGGAGACCCCTCCTCATTTTCAAGGGGGGGGATTAATGTGTGCATGCAGTCCATGTCTTGATGGAAACTATTATGCCAGAGCAATTACAACAAGGAGACGCATGTCCAGTTTTTGGAAGACTTCCTGATGTGAGTTTATAATTACAAGACAGAGATTACTGCGTGTTATTCTCCACTGACGTACAATGACAACACTGTTTCCTACACACATGTAGACATGCTGTATGCACACACACACACACGGGAGACCAGAGGTCAACAGGGCAGAGACGGAGTGATGTAAGACCTGCTGCCCAAGCAGAGACAAAGAGGTGGATTTAGCGATGCACTCAACATGGTCCTACATTTCCCATAATGCAGCCAGTAGCATATTTGTTGGACAAAGTTTTTAATACTGAAATTAAGACTTAAACCCATAGACTGTATATAGAATGGACATTGTCTGCCTCCTCGCTGGGTGAAGCCACTCCGAGAACAGCACCCTCTGTTGACGGGCTGCAGTATAGGTCATAAATCCCGCATCCGGCAGCAAAACTTATGATCCTCTATTTGTCACGAGTCTTGCATCAAAAACATCCGTCAATATGAATTCTTGTCTTCCACTCAGTGCATCTCACAAAACCAGCTGCTTAATGCAAAAGGAGTGAGGGTGCAAGATGGTGGCCTCTGCTCTACCAAGTCTCTACCTTAGCAGGTAATAGATAGGTCAAGTTTTATAAAATCTTAGTTTGTTGTAACATGATTGCTTTGATCCTATGCTGCATGACTTTTGCCAAATGGCATCTCTCCCTCATGATCTGCAGGTGCTGCAGGCAGGCAGCAGTTATCGGATGTCACTGTGTTCATATTCCAAGAATCTCACACTCACCCCTATTACATGCTAAACATGTTAATCAATGTCTATTAAAAGTCTATCTCTGGCTTCCTATGATCAAAGGAGTCATGCAAATATTCAATGTTGCACGCTGGTGACTGGTATGATGACTCTGGACTTTCAGCAGATGAAATTCAGCTGCTATTTTCACATGATGAGATGTACTCTGTGATTTGTACAGTAGGCTAATTATAACTACGTGCAATTGCATTCACATATGCACACACATTAGGATAGCATGGTTTGAAAATACCAAGAAAATCATTGCACATGTGCTCACAAAGACACACCCCCTGTTGAAAACGGCTGCACACACCCCCAGTCTGCATACTTTCCGCAGACACAGACTAAACGGATCTGTTTATTATGTTATCACATGAGGATGACATTTCAAATATGCTGTGATTCCGGACAACTGATCGTTATTTCAATACGAAAAACACATAAAGAGAAGTTCAGACAGTCTGAAGACACCCACATTCTTCTGTCAGTTTATTCACTTAGAAAGCGGAACGATCCGAAGAAAAAAAACACTTTTTCCTGGTTTTTACTCACTTATATTCAAAGATGAGGATGTTAACGAATCGATTTCAAGCTTTCAATGTATTGTATACCGAGAGTTTTAACTACAGTTCATATTTTACGGGTTAGTGCTGATTCAGAACTTATCAAAGTGGTGTTAAGTCTGAAAAAGTGGAAGTAAAAACTCACCGGAGATGCTCTCCAGGCGTCTTGCTCTGTGCTGCTGTCTCACCTCATCGACATCTTAAAGCTACATATGAGAAGGACCGAGAAGTTAAGTGCCCGATCCCAATGATAAAAAAAAAACACCCAAATAAACACTTTGCCCCCACGCAAAATGTCTTCCTTGGCATCTTCGTGGCGATAACACTTTCATGATGCGCCTTTACGCACCTCGATGCTTCGTTGGTAAAAGTTTTCATCAATCGGAATAATTTGAAAACTTTGCGGAAGGGACTTATTGAGACCTATGTTGTAAAAAAAAGGAAACAAAGAGCAAGTATTTGTCTCCCCCCACCAACAGCACAACATCTCCCGTGGAAAATTGGATCACTTTACCTACAACAAGACCCACTCCCCCCTCCAAACGTGATGGACAGATAGCGTGAAAAAGTCAAATTGCCACAAGGAAAGAATACAGAGGAATTTCCCTGCATGAAGAACATATTTAACAAGGCTTTGAGCCGTCAGGAATGCTTTGTGGTCTGCTGTCCAAAAGGGAGAGAAATATGTTAATAATGTAGGCTACTGCCATACCAAATATGGCAATATTGTTACGTCTGAGCTCTGGTGCGCATCTGGAAACGCTTAGCTCCACTGAATAAAGGCGCTGGAGAGCCAGAAATAGACACTGTTAAACGTATTCCTGCCCACACCTTTGGGCTCACAGACACCTAATTTTAAACGTGGCCACAGCAACATGCTATAAACGTGCTTTTGTCAACGTGCATTCATGAGGAGCAGCGTTACGCACGTAAAAGTGACGTTAAGACAATAGAGACGCTGTGCCATTAATGCTGAAATCAGTCTATCTTGACTTTATTAAACTTTTGGTACATTTTGACACTCTGTTGTATCATTTGACGATATCATTTGGCTTATTTTACAAGAGGACTACAAGGGGACACTGTTTTAAATGACGAATGCGTCATTGACACCAAAAATATCAAATGATCTCATTGAAGTCACTTGTGTATAAAGTTAAAGAGAGGGAGGAAACACTCTCGGCTGATCTAAACACACACAAAAAGTGAGAGTAAAACACCCAAAACTTGACTAGTTTTACAGAGAAGTTGTGGAGTTTTCGCCCTGGGTTGATAGATGTGAGAAGCGAGCAGGGGAAGAAAATGAAAGGAGGGATAAACAAGAAGGGAAAAATGTGAGACGGAAAAGTGTGTTCAGATGGGATCCAGGGGGGAAAAATCCATTTGGGAGCGAAAAAAAAGAGAAAGGTTTAGACAGGGTGGAGCTTAGGTCTTGGATGGAAAATGCGCCGAGAAACATTCCTGGCATAGTTTGGGAACAGTTCAGCAGGCAGCCCAGGAACGACGTCAGCTTCCCACTACGTATAAAAGTCCGGAGGTGGCCGGACCTCAGCAGACTGCAACCGCTTTACTGAGAGAGTCAACTTCTCTAAAGGAGCCTCTAACAGCAGAGACTACCAGCAAACAAACCGAGAGAGCGAGCGAGCGAGCGAGGGAATACCTAAGGACTCCTCCGAAGAAAGACTTTACCTACTTTTTATACAACCGAGCACAGGATTCCTCTTGAATACGCAGAAGAAATTTATCCAAGATGCTGATGCTTTCTGTTGTCGTTACCTTCCTTGGAAGCCTCAACTTGGTGAGTTATGTCTTTTCCAGCCTGAGCGGGTTTTTGTCGTCTTTGTGTTTAGAGGTTAAGAGCATGGCTGATTGATTCTTTTGGCAAAATCTTTAGAGTTTGTTTTTAATTCAATTCTTTGTGTTAGGACTTTAAAAGTTCAGTCTTTAACAGAGGGTCTCGTTGTTTTTTGTAGGTCCTCTCCTCCTCCTTCTCCTCCTCATGCCCCTCCGGGTGTCCCCTGGAGATGCCTAAGTGCGCACCCGGCGTGAGCATCGTCTTGGACGGCTGCGGCTGCAAAGTGTGCGCCAGGCAGCTGAACGAGGACTGCAGCTTGACCGAGCCTTGTGACCACACCAAAGGGCTGGAGTGTAACTTTGGGGCGAGCTTTGCTGCTGCTACTACTCGTGGCATCTGCCGAGGTATGTACAAAGACCCTCCAGGCTCCAGATGTGCATGCTTTTCAAAAACGAGTTAAAAGAAAGGGAGTGATTGAGGATTATTCAGAGAGACCATCGAGTTTGAGATGTGCATGCTTTTCAGATAGTCTGAAGTTGTTGTTGAAATAAGTGGGTTTGATTGAGGAGTATGGGAAGCTGTGTGATTTCAACACTGAGGAATGCAGAGAGAAGGAAACTTAGACTAAACTCACAGCACAGACAGCCCACTGTGGAGGGAAAAAAGACTCCTCAGGCAGCCTCAAGAATTTCACAGTTTAACTGATCCTTACCTGGCAGCCATGTGATGTCTTCTGCAGACTTTTCCAAGCAGAGCAGGAAAGAATAACATTCCTTTCCTCCTGTTTTTTTCTCCCCCCCTTGCAGCCAAGTTAGAGGGCCGACCCTGCGAGTACAACAGCAGGATCTACCAGAACGGAGAGAGCTTCCAGCCCAACTGTAAACACCAGTGCACATGCATCGATGGGGCGGTGGGATGCGTTCCTCTGTGCCCGCAGGAGCTCTCTCTGCCAAACCTGGGCTGTGCCAACCCAAGACTGGTCAAGGTAGCAGGCCAGTGCTGTGAAGAGTGGGTGTGTGATGATGGCAAGCAGACAGACATCCTGGAGAAGATCTTTGGCAAAGACATGTTGACTGATGACTCAGAAAGAGACCTCACCAACAGGAATGAGCTCATTGCCATCTTCAAGGGTGGACTCAAGTCTCTACCAGGTAAGAAAAGTGCCCCTCATCCTTGACCTGACCTGTTTTTTCTGCATTTATGCGCAAGAGATCTTAAATTCAAGGATTCTAATGTTTCTCCTTCCTTCTCCTTTCACAGCATTCAGACCACAGCCTGAAGTCCACATGTTTGACAACCAGAAGTGCATCGTCCAAACCACACCCTGGTCCCAGTGCTCCAAGAGCTGTGGAACAGGAATCTCCACCAGAGTCACCAACAACAACAACGAGTGCAAGCTGGTCAAAGAGACAAGAATCTGTGAAGTGCGGCCATGCACCCAGTCACCCTACTCCAGTCTGAAGGTAAGCTTGATCCACCAGGACCTCATGTGATGGAAGCATGCGTGATACCAGAAATGCACCACTTTTCCAGGGTCTGAGTGCACCACTAACCTCCATCTCCTTGCTGTTTGTTCCTCTGCAGAAAGGAAAGAAATGCAGCAGAACCAAGAAGTCAAGCCAGCCGGTCAAGTTCACCTACGCCGGCTGCTCCAGCTTGAAGAAGTACAGGCCCAAGTACTGCGGAGCCTGCGTGGACGGCCGCTGCTGCAGCCCCCACGACACCAGAACCATCCGCGTCAAGTTCCGCTGCGAGGACGGCGAGACCTTCAACAAGAACATCATGATGATCGAGTCCTGCAAGTGCACCTACAACTGTCCCCATGCCAACGAAGCCTCCTACCCCTTCTACCGCCTCTCCAACGACATCCACAAGTTCAGAGACTGATTGGTGAACAGCCTCCAAAGCCTTCAGCAAGAGAAAGACATCATCAGCAGTACTGGCAGCCAGTGGCGGTCCAGATGAATGCAGGGGTGTAAATAGACTACCAATCAACTACCAGCTTCTTGTTGTAACTAGATTCCCAAGGAATTGTGGGCTTACATCATGAGGACTCAATGAAGTGCACTGTTTGCTGTGACTCGGCAGCATTCCCAACTATGAACTGCTTCGTATTAATGGAGCATCTGAAGTAGCTTCGTTATGGAGCAAGATGTAATAAATATTTGTACATTTATGTTAGTCTCTGATATCAATTCACTGTGTATATTTTGATCCTTTACATCAGACATGACACAGACTGTAGACTTGCGTGTGTATATGTAGATATGCACATGCGCAACTTCAATTAGCATACCATCCTGTATCTTAAGAACAAGACACCGAAATGCGACCTCTCGACTTGTTTGACAAGTGCGCGGTTTCATTCCTTCCTGACGTGGGCATTATTGTTCATGTTTTGTGGCAGCTATTGAACTCCTTTCATGAAAAAAAAGACAAAGCGAAACATGTCAAAGGATGAATGAATGTTTTTATTATTGTTATTAATATTATTTATCAAAGAAAATGTAGCTTCTTTATTTGGATATTATGTGTCATACTGGAATAAGATGTAAGATTTAATTTTATATGCTACAAATAAAACTGATTTATTTATGAAATACGACACTGTCTTGGTGCAGTTTGTTGGAGTTTTGTGCAGCAAGGACAACGCTGAAGGAGGACGTTTAAAGCCACCATTCCCAGAGAAAATCCCCCTGTTATATCATTCTGTAGACCCAACAGATTCTCAGACAGACACCGAGCAGGGTCACTCTCTTCTTATATAACACAACCTCACAGGCTTTCTCCCTCTCTCTTCTCTGACTTTCTGTGCATTGGAATGCCATTCTGCAGCAGGCTAGTTTTCTTTCATTTGATCTGGCTAAGCCATACACTTGACTGATTCTCAGAGAAGAGGGGGGGGGAGACAGATTAAGTCCACGAGTAGCAATGAGTATGGGAGTATGCCAAGAATCTTAAGTGCTGCTCTGAATGGGCTCGGATTAGACACCGTGCAGGAAGGACAATGACTATTATTGTATACAATGGGCTGTATACAAAGAATGCTTTCCCAGGGAAGCTTTTTTCACACGGCGGCATAGCAATACCAAATTGACCCAATTCATTAGCAGTTGCCTTTAAAAAGTGAATTAGCTGCATTGGCCTCTGCTGGCTCTTAAACTGCAGGGGTCTGCTAAACAGTTGTAAACAGCCCTGCGAAGTCGAGAGGGATTAAGTCTGCCTTCCAGGTCTCACTTTAACAAGCATTAAGAAATACTATTATGAGGTGGAAGCAGGGGAACGACAGGAAACAGGGTAACATACTTTCTACTTCAGCAGCTACTGAAACGGTTTTCTGCCACCGCCACAAACACCTCCTCCAATAACAAAATAAATACCAGTCTGAGGAAGAGGTGTTATTTTTCAAGTGCGAAGAATACCTACAGTACAGTCTGAACTGGGGTAAGGAGAGCAGAGCTCAGGGGCAACGACAGGGAAGGGTTTCTTTTTTTTGATCCAGGTAGAGGGAGCGGCTCAGGAATGCAGCAGTGGCTCAGAAAGCAGACATCCTGATGGGCGGCAGATGTTGGAAAATATTTCAGAGCAACATGTTCACTTTAGCTAAGAAGATTTTCCAAATATACACAAACACTCCCGGGCGCACACTTGTGTCCACAAAAAAAAAAGGCATTTTATCTCCTCACAAACAGCTCTAAAGACCCGGCTATCTGAAGCTCCTGCTCGGCATTCCTGCAGAGCTGCTGGAAATCAGTCTAAATGGAGTGTGTTTAATAAGAGGTTGAGCTGGACACATTGCCTTTGATTGAGCTGCATACCTCACAGGATGTGCCTGCTGAGGTTTTACAGATTGCTCACATGAAAGGCTCCTGAGGTTTACCTAATCACAAGGATGTGTGGCTGCCCCATGCGGCCGGATTTACAGTCCAAACACTTTGAGGGAGCGCGGCTCTGTTTTTGCTCTCTGCCCGTCTGTTACTTCCATCTTGGTACTACAGAGTTTGGAAAGTGACTGTCATTTGTCTTGTTAACACGATGCAGCTAACTCGGTTATGTAATGGCACCTGAATGTTATGCGAGCCGCCTTTTAAGTCATCTGTAGCATTCCTTTATAAAGCACTGACAGACCACAGAGACAGAGACCACAATCCTTCACTCTTAACTGTACCAAAAGATCTCGTCATGCTCGTGAGAAATTAATCTTGTTGTTCCAGCCAACACGGCACAAACCTGTAAAAACCATCACACTTTCTCTCTCTCTCATATAACTCCTGCAATTAAATCACCCAGAGACTACCTCATTCCCTGAACCCCAAAAGTGTTTATATGACAAAGACATAAGCATTAAAGCTTCATCAAGGACGACGTCATGCTGTGCACCCAGAAGCTAACAGCACCAAGAGTGGCCATTACAACACGCTGGAAGCTGCCGAGCACTGATGTCAGCTTTTTTTACAACCCCCCTGTCTGTAACTTCAGGTTAATACTCACTGTTATAAGGAACTCATGGGCAAGTAGTGAGGAGGGTGAGAGGCTGGTCACCAAGTACAAAAGCAGAGGCAGGCGCTTGTTTTGAAAGCACCATCTGCTGGACAAGACGGGGAAGAGCATGTGATCAAAAAAAGTTGGGAGGTTGAATAAAATGCTGATAAAAACAGTTTTTGATAAGTTTTCAAATCATTTAAACCCTGTATCCAATAGAAAAAAAAGCAAAGACAACATATAAGTTGTTAAAAAATGTTATGTATGGGCATCCATATGTGCATTTTGAATTTGATTCCAGTAACATGCTTAAAAAATAGGAACAGGGATAACAAAACACTAAAAAAGGTGAAAATCTCCTAACTGAGCAGATTAAAGCTCCCGTAAGGAGTTTTTTTATGTTGATGAAATTAATTTTGATTCCTTTTTATGTTAAATTATAGCAAACAAGACCGTCAATGACAAGATCAACAGTTTCAACATTGCTGTTTTTAAGGTCTGAAACTAGTGTGAGAGGGTTGGTGTCAGCAAAGCAGTTAAAGAAACAGTCTTCTTTTTTAATAATGTTCACTTGAAATATTCAAAATAAAAGATTAGATCTAAAAGTCAGCATGAAGAGATCTTTTTGTCAGTATCAAAGTATGTTGTCGGCAGTGAAAGTAAAGACCGATTTGTCCACAGGGAGCTCCATGATCAAAATGGCCTGAAAGTTCCTTACAGGAGCTTTAATTTTCAACTAGTTTGTAACATGAGGCACACAAGAGAAAAGTTGAAAAGAGGTTTGGTACACTGTGTGAGAACTGTTCAACAATATGAAAGTGCGATTCAAGAAAAAAAAATATCATTAAAGGGGCAAAGGCAAAAAGAAAACCCAACAGTTAGTGGCCCTGATCTTCAGGCCCTGAAGCTGCACTAAAAACAGACATGTCTCTGAAGTAGAAGTCACTGCAGAGGCTCAAAATCTCCCAATAATCCATCATCTCTGAACACAGTCTATCACTGCATCCACAAATGCTAAACCAATGACTCAATGGATCATAATTGACACCACATCCTCAGCTCTTCACAGGAGAGGGACCACCAAGCTTGTTATCTAACGGTATGGACATGGCATGAGTAGCTTACACTCTGAGGAAAGCGTCATTAATGCTGAACAATATATACAGGCGCTGGAGCAACATACGCTGCCATCCAGATGATGCTTTCTCTTTGTTTTTCTGTTAGAGTGGATTAGCATTTTTCATGTGAAATGTCACTAAAAGTAAGTGATGTAAAAGACACCCATCAGCTAAAGGGTGTGGGACCTTCTCTTAAAAACCAGCATGAACACACACACACACACACACACACACACGTAACAGTGACAGTGATGCAATCCCTCATACACACCCATCACATCCACATCTGTAATTACATAAGAATAACTGATGAGGAGGCGTAGGGCGAAATTCGGAATCCATTCCCCTCCCAGGCTGATGGAGAGCTCAGTCTGTTCCCAGAAGGCCGCTGGCTACTGGAGTGATGATTCCTCTCAAACAAGCCGAGCATTGATGGAAGAGGCAGAGGGGAGTCTTAGGGCGTCTAAAGCCTCGGCCCAGTGGAGACAATGTTGGATTGAATCATCTCCAAGAGGGCACATGCTGTCAACAGCTGAGCTAATGTTAGCGTAGGCTGCTTTGATAATGATACACATGAGCAGAACAATGAGATCACATTAAGAGAGGTTCAAATGGGCTTTTTATTCCTGAAAATGTTGAACCGATCAGTGTCTAAAGTGGATTTTTAAAAACAAGTCAATTATGATGAGCGATTGATGTCTTTGGATCGGTTTTCGTTTTGTTGTGTGTTGATACCGGCCTGTTGCGGATATCCTGATAATGTCAAATTGCCCTGATTGATCAGTCTATCTTTACTCTGCAGTTTTGGAGACAGACTACTGAGACAGAATACAGTGTCTGTTGCCCAAAGGAGAAGGCAGTGTAATCTTTATAAAGTTGTGCCACATCTCCTTGTAAGTGACGCTCTAAATAAGAGAGAGCAGCTGGAGGTCAAAGATGTCAGGATGTGGTGCATGAATGCAACCTGTTGCTTATCAGTTGCAATCATCACGTGTGAAACTGTCTTATGTTTAAAATTCAAAGAGCGACGGATGTGCAAAACACCAGATTTGTTGGCGCATACATGCAAAATGAACAGAGACTTGAGTTTTTGGTCATGTTTTTCTCAAATTTGTGCTGCATCCTAACTGCATATGCATGTCCTTTTAATATACTGTCTATTTCTGATTCTTTGATTATGACAGACTAGTTTTCAAACACCATTACATGACACAAAATGAAATTGATTCATTGCAAAGAAATCTTTTACTTTCCACAAGAATGATGCACTTCCTGTGTTTTATGTAGTTTTCCCACGAATGACGTTCAAACTTCAGTCATCGCTCATATTCAGAGAAGCTATATTATTTCTTTTACAGCTCATTTCAATCTTCACCACAATAACTGAAGCCGTAACGCAAAATTTCTTGGGTTATAATACAGAGATGTGAAGTCGGATTTTGTTGATGGTCTTATGGAACATGAAGTGACAAGAATGATGCATTTCCCTCCGCCTCTGTGGGCCCCATGCTGAGTAATGACAGCCTGGTTTCCAGTTTGTGAGGAGATAAATGCTGGTAAAGCCTTAGTCATTAGACTGTCGCACACTTTCCTCTGTAACACCATTTCTGATTTCTTCTGCATCCTTTGATCTCTGGGGCTGACAATGGCTGTGCCATGGAAATAAAGCTAATGAGCGGCAACTATGACTTTAGTTTAGGGCCGTAAAAAAGAGCCCGCTGGCCTTCCCCTGTCACAAACTGCAATTTAGTAAACACAAAGAAACAGATGTTGATTTAAAGAGAGACAGGAGCACGTACACACACCCCGGCAGAACGTGACCTCATGTTCAGAGGTCCTAAAGTCAGGCGCTGTAGATAAAGCTGACACACTGAGTAGAATAGATGGTAAGAAATAACACGACAGCCAGGATATTGCATTTCTCTCTTTTTTATAGCCAAAGTTATATCTACTCCTACACTTGTCTCGCAGCATCCATACATTATAAAAAAGGATATTGCATTGGAGTGAAAAATGGCAGGTCATAAACGGTTTTACGGCCTGTCTGGTCTGTACCTGTTCTGTGGTTTATTCTCAATCAGACATGTCATGAATACACATGAATACACGTGTCGCAGAGATGAGAACACACCTCAGCTTTCCTCGAATCCTTCAATATGAAGGAGCAGCAACTGTCAATCAAACTGGCTCTAGAGATTTCAGCTGCCTTTATGACTCAGGTATGGTGGCCCTGAAGGTCAACTGCAAAAACATTACAAGGAACAAAAAACATTTCCTCAAAAGTGAAATAAAACACATCATCAATCATAAAAAATCATATGAAAAAATCTAATCATCTTTAACACTGCAAATATACTTCAAACAATGCAAAAAAAAACAAAACAAATGCTTGTAAATAAAACCAAAATTGTTTCACCAAACTGAAAAGTAGCCAAAACGAAAAGAAGGGGTTTTACATAATAAAAAAAATGATATTAAATCTTACAAAAAATATTTAATCAAGTGTAATTTCCTACACTTAGCACAAATTTATTCCCTCAAAAAAAAAAAAAAAATATTTCATTAAATGCAAAACCTCACACAACACAAAAATATGTTTGGAGCTCACAAATTTTTTTATAACAAAAATACGAAATAAAGTGCAACCATTAAAAAAAAATACAAAAATACACCAGAAAAGTTTTTCCCCCCCAAAATACTTTATTTTTTCGCATCACATGTATTTTTATCTCGTGCAAAAATATATCACAATATATTATCATAAAGGAATGAAAAATAAAAATATTTGATTTAGAAAAAAAAAATGTAATCCAAAATTATTCCTGAAAACTAGTTTTCTCATCATGAAAAAAAAATTACTGACTAAAACAAAAGGTCAAAAAATGGAATGAGTATTTTTGCATCTTCTTTGGTTTATTTATTCATGTTTTTGTGTTTTGTTGAATGTTTTTTTTTTTTTTTTTTTGTGGTTGCTAAGTGTTTGTGCTGTTGACCTTCAGGGCCACCGTAGACACAGGACAAAGGTAATCATTCAGAGCAATTAGGGACAGAACAATGCACAAAGCACTTTACTGTTTCCTCTGAAAGGCCGTCTGCTGGTATATGAATGCAGTCTGAACTATAACAGCATATTTTCAACATGAAATCTAGGCAGTACTTCTGGGAAATAAGAGCTGAGGTTGAATTGATTGTTTCATGTTATTAGGATCCTATAGCCTCCTGTTTTTACTCTGCTAAGCAATAAATTGCTAATAGGAATTGTTGAGGTCTAGATACGCTTTCAACAGCCCAACTTCAATAATGAAGTAGACAGAAAATATAACCAGAAAGTCTCCGGAGGCTCGGGCAGGTGCTCTGAAAACGAGTTCACATGATAACTTCAGGCTGATAGTAAAAGAATAACAGACAACAAGCAGCCTCTGTTGGTTTGGACTGTCAGCCTGACAGAAAACAGACATCAGGGAACAAGTGAATCACTTCCTGCAAACAAGCTGCAGGGGATCGGTCTCCGAGGCGACAGCGGTGACAACATTGGGGTCTGTTTGTGATGAAGTGACACACTGATGTCAGTTTATCCCTCCAAACAAGACGGACAGAATCAGCCAGAGACCATCAAAAGGTCCAAAGAGTGATTCAGTAAGTAAGTGTGATTTTTTTAAAGGAGTTTACACGACATGTGAATCCAACATGAGCTCTGTATGCTTTGGTGTGGACTGAATCCAGAGCAATCACAAGGACTGAGCCTGTATATCTTCACATGAGGTGGACGTCGCTTTAAAAGATGAAACATGCTTGAAAATGTTCAGACTAAAGCTTCAAACTTTGAATTCTGATCGGTGCAAAAGTTTCCCATGGCTTTCTGAGGTCCTTCTTTGATTATTCTTAGTTGCCCTCTGTGCACCATGTGACTGTCTGACATCAGGCACCATGTGGAGACACCATGGCGTGTTTCGGTACCTGCCTCTCCTGACTCAGAGTTCACCCTGTTCCTGCACACAGCCACCACTTCAGAGCCGTGTCCTAAAGTTGCTCTCATAAAAAAAGGCTGTTCTGCACGCAGCGGGGTTGAGCCCTGCCCACCAAATTAAGACTGATTAAGTCCAAACCAACTATAGAAAATTCAAAGAGCTATTTACCTAAATTAAAGAATTATTTCCAATGACTGTGCTCTCCGCAGACTAAAAACAGCTCAAATGGACTTTTAACAGCGAACAGAAACAACAGCAGAGCTTTTGTGTGGTCGCATTGAGTAACTTTATTGAGATAGAAAATTAAGAGAGCTGCTAAAATAAAATGGGTGGTAATTCAAGCCAGGCAGAGCTGTGACAGAGGGAACAGATGTGCGAGCCCACAAGGGTTTTACTCTGTACTTTAACAGCTTGGTGATGTGGGACAGTACTGTAGTCGCTAAAACAGAGGACAAGTCTGCTCAGCTGCACCAGGTCTTAAAATACTGTAAGTGTTTTGATTTTAGATCAACAACAGATGATGAACTCTAAAGTCACAGTAAGTAACTTTTAGTTTGTGTTGATGTTGGCGCCCCATGTGGACAAAAGAGAGCATATGATTGATTCTGTTCATGTGTCAGCAGTAAACACTCACCCTGACTCATTTTAAACTCAAATCGATCTCTTTCTGCAAACATTTGCATGGAAATATTCATGGTGCATGCTGTAACTCACTTAATCTGAGAGTTTCTGGCTTTGAAAACAACTAAATAATAGTTAATTTTTATGCTGATGGCAAAAACTGCATCTTAGCAGGAGCCTAAAAGCTATAATTTAAATTTTAAGGAGGTATAAGCCAGTAAGTTTAGAGTAACTTAAGACTGGATACAAAGATGTCTACGTCATAGATATACGTATGTACATAGATGGCCCGCTTCTATGATATGTTGGCGTGTCCACAATAAGTGCAGATCCACCATTTTAACTAATACAGCATAGATACTGTGGCTTTCTGCACAAAAAGTCTGAATGTTAGCATGTTACTTATTTCAATGATCCTTTTTATTTACAATATTAATGATTATATATATTTAAAGCTCCAGTGAGGAATTTTTTTGACATTTATGAAACACACTGAAATTCAAACTGATGCCTTTTAATGAAGTAAAACAGCAAATTAAACCGTCAGTGATTTTTTTCAGTGCAATATTTAATGCCCCAATCTAGCACGAGGGGGTAGGTGTCAGCAGAGCGGCTACATAAATCAGCCTTGTTTAGACATTTTCCACAAAATCTTTTTTTTGGTAAGAAACCACCAGTTAAGGATGTAAAAGACAAGATAAACTAAAGCTGCTCTGTCCACAGGGGGGCGCCATTAGTTCCTCACCGGAGCTTTAAGTTCTATTGACGATTATTGAGATAAAAATCTTTGAGTGGTAAAATAATGGATATACTTTAATTTTTCGTTGCCTACAGTAATGTTAGCTAAAAATGTACTTGTGCAGTAGACTACTATTCTAAATATGCCAGTTATAATATAATATTTAATATGTTCAAATTTTGTCTTATCAATGTCACATGAGGCTGAGTGCCTCACTGACCAATGAAACAAGGGAAGGGTGTCGATGTGGGAAACACTGTAGAAAGACTGTAGAGACTTAACACATTTGTCATAGGAAGCTGTGCTAATAGTGATTGGTAGAGGTTAGACCATCACGGAAATTTAACCTCAGTCAGGAAGCATGTTTCTACATACATGTATGTGCGTCTAGCTATAAGGCAGCCATGTTGGTATACCATTTAGTCTCTCTTTTATTTTATTTTTTGCAAAATGGCAAATGAGCTTTTTTTTTCAATGTAGTAATGTTTCTTTAAACTTGTCAGGGCATTTGTGTTTTTTCCCCAAAGTTCCTAGAAAAGTTGTAAGATGGATCATTTTAAATTAAAAATATAAGTTAGTGCTCTGGGATGATGGTTATCTGCTAAACAATAAAAATAAATAAATGAAGGCCCAGCTGGGTTTGTTGTGACGCTACCAGATGAAAGTCATAGCTTGAAACTGGACATAAAAATTGCACATGAGTTTGGGGTCTCTGCATCTCGGAGGGATGCGCAGTCAGATGTGAGATCATTGCCCCTGACTACAGCAGGGTGGAAAATGCGTCATCATAGGCCTGACATCAAAGGGCGCCCATCCACAGGGGTTAACATCCCAAAGAGGTTAGCAGAGGTTATAAAAACACATCTACAAACCCAGGCCCCACCACTGAGCCACACTGTCAGTTATTACTGGCACTCTGTCATCTGAATAAACCAACATTAGGTAAGAACACAATACGCAGGATTGCCACATGTGCAAGAACATTTACACAGGGAGAGACACCCCGAGGTGTCAGAGAAACGAGCATGTCAGCGTTAACTTTTGTGAGCTGATGGAAAAACGAGACTGATGGTTTTACTGAACTCTGACAGAGGGGAGAAATTCCTCGAACTTCACAGCTGACAGGGGCACAACCAGGGGTGGGCTTTCCTGAGTTTCTAATTAAAACCCACAGTCAACAGAAGGACGTGTTACCCGGTGAAGATTAAAAATGAAGTAAAAAAAAGATTGCTCATAAAATGTATCATATTACCACATAAGGAGCTAACTTACGAAGTTTAAAAAAAACAAAACACAGATGTGATAGGACAAGAGAAAAATTTGCAAAACTTTTGAGGCCCTAAAACTTAAGTTAGCAAGTGAATACAGACAGCAGCATGTTTCCCAATCTCTGCTGTATCTGTGGTTTTTAAAGCAATTGTTAAATAGGAGGTGGTTGAGTGCTAAGATTGGCCGTGTTCTAATGTTAGCAAACAGGTTGTTAAATATGATTTTTAAAGCTCCATTGGGGAACTTTCTGTTTGTGTTGGGTTTGGCGCCCCCTGCAAAAAAAAGCTATGTTTTGCTCTGAACATGTGTTTTGTATGTTTCTTGACAAAAAGACTCATCACGTTCTCGTTTTATAGTCGAACACTTATCAGGTGACTTTGCTGAGTAACAATGGAAAAAAGGTTGATGAATTAACCCCTTCGCCAGGGGTGTCAGGCATTATAAAATAAACTCTTCAAAACAGCTGCTGTTCCTGGTGATGGTTTGTTTACTTTTTAAGGTAATACATCACATTAACACTTATTTCAGACTGTTTCATATCCTGTTAAATTCTCCTCACAGGAGCTTTAACTAAAAATGAGTCCTGATCTCTCTCCAGATTTTCACTTTTTATTGTCTGACTGCTGATTACCAGTTTGAAACGACCACAGAGTGACAAATCATTGAGCTTTATGTGACTTCCAACCTGGAACATAGCACTAAAACATAATATTAGAGCCTCCAAACCTGAAGTTGACCTGAAAATATCAAAAAGTGATACATTTCAGTGGGGACGTCCCGATCCGATATTGATATTGGTTGTCGGTGGGATATCAGCAAAAAAAAAACGAATATCAGAATATATCGGCGTGCATCTAAAATCTCTGATATCAGCACTTCGATATAAGCAGTCCATTCCAGACTCCACTTCGGCATCTCTAGCTAGCAGCGCCTGGATCCAGCATGCAGAGCCTGTGTGATCACAACAACAGTGAGTAGTGAGGTACCAACAAAGTAGCAAGAAGAAGGAGTGATTTTGGCCGTGCGGCAGTATTTTTCGTTTAAGTCTGAAAATGACGTTACAGCTGAATCAAAATTTAGCATACACAAGTTTGTGCCAATATTGGATCGATATCGGTATAAGCTACCATATCGAAAGTAAAAAAAGTTGTATTGGGACACCCTTAAATTTCAGAGTATTCATTAAAATGTGTTTTCTGAGAATAGTTAAAGGTTAATAAACTTATATAACCTAAACATAATGTGTATTTTCTTTTATTTCAGTCAGCAGTGTAAAACAAACAACAAAACTTTACCAAAAACCGTCTTTATTTATCAAATCATGTTCCCAGACATGTCTGTGACATCTAAACCATGAACGTAAACACTGAGATAATCGTATAAATACATACATACACACTTATATCGGTATCATAACCATTTTCTGGTTCCTTAAAACAATCATTATAAAAACAGAAAACGCTGTCTGGGTGGATCGTTCTGCTGTTCACTGACACATGATTGATGGCTTCCTGTCAGATATGTCTGCCTCCTCATTTATTTCACTCCGAACATCTGCGTATTATCATCCCCATCCACAGCTGTCAGTTGAGCTCGCTGACTCATTTTCATCCTGACAGTGACGGGTGATGAACGGGCTGCGGCTCCTTCACAGCCTCCTCCTTAGTCATGCCGACCTCAGCGCTCTCTCTGGAAGCTGACTCGTAATTGGTTGAACTGGAAGTGTCCATGTTTGCACACTCATCCCTGCTGCTGTCAGTGTGTTTGGTCGTACCGTTATCAACATCGGTGACCGCGCTGCCTGCTGGTTCAGTTTTAGCAGAGCTGTCGGCATCACTGCGGCTCTCTCTCTCCTCTTCGTCACTGCTGTCCATAATCTCCCCCTCCTCCAGGTCTTCATCCCCTGACTCTCTCTTCGCTCTTTTTTGTTTCGGGGGTTCAGATTCAGGGCTGGTCTCTGGGGTTCCTCTCTCAGTGGTGGTATCTTTAGGAGTTTTTACCTCAGGCAGGGATGATGAAGCTTGGATTACACCCTCCTTCTCCTGGTCGACTCCTTCGCTTTCGGCTGTAAATCTACTGCAGGTGGATGCGGGTTCAGCTAAAACAAAACAACTTTATTTAAGTCTTGGCTCTTTAGACGGATTCAAAACATATCAGGGTGGTTAGTTAAAGGAGAAGTACTCAAACAGGGATGGCGACAGTAAGGACAGTCTTACAAGGACTTTGGATGAAGCAGTTAGTTATGCAACAAAGAAAGATGAACGTGTGAAAGACAGATTGCAGAATAAATGACGATACAAGCGGTAATAATTGTGAGCAATAAGCCGATCTTTCCCAATGTATTTCCCCACAGTCCACATCAGGAACATTTCCTTTAAACCCCGGACTCTCTGGCTTGCGTGACTCTGTCTGTATCCTAAACAATGTTTATCCAGCTGAGCCTATAATATTAAAGATTAATGCGATTTACAGTTCCTGTGTTATGCTGTAATAGGAGACAATTAAAATGCTGCAGGCCTCACATTATCCATTCATCCTGAGAGGGGAGCGTTTCTAATAGAATTAAATATTATCCTAATGAGGTGAGAGAATTCATAGTTACATAAAGCTTTTCATTTGAGACCTTTAAAAACGTCTCGCTCGCTTGTGTAACCCCGGGAGTGACGTAGTATTTTTCTGTCTGCCATAAATCACAGGTAACTAACTCAAGAACGTAAAGATTACACTCCTGATTTATTAGATCTGGTTCAAATTAATCAAACAAAAAAAAAAGGAAATCACTGCTGATTCAGTAGTCAGAAGGTTTTTAGGAGCTATGAGATTTGATGTACCTGTCGTTAGCGGATAGTCTCTCCCTCTTCAAATGTCTCTGCACATCGCTGATCTTCCTCAGAGACTGCGTAATCTCTGTTTCTTCTGGTTTGTTCAGCTGAGGACTTCCTCTCAATCAGGAATAAGAAGTAACTTCTTCCTTTCAGATTTATACTGATTGAAAGACGATAAAGATGCTAAAAGATATCGATAAACACCGGCTGCTGACACATTATTATTACAGATGTGTCAGCATCAGCCAACAGGGCTGATATTTGTCGATACCAAAAGTCCAGCAGCTGAAAATATCCCTTTCAGACGGCGAAGAGAGACAATAAAAACAAACTCTTTCGGTTTTCAACAGCTGTTGTGACAACAACCGCAGACCCGAGTGGCTGAGAGGCGTCGGCTAATCGGGTCACTCGTTAAACTGAAACCCTGGTGTTGTTTTGGAAAGCGCTGCATCTTCTCTCTGCAGCGTCTCTGCAGTTTCAATCAGAGACCAACTTTTGATGAAGACATGCATTAAAGTTGGTTTGTGTAATATAAGTCACGCTCTTTGGTGTGTTTGGACAGTAACCCTGCTGTATTATCACCATACGTTTGCCACTAAAGGATATTAAAGCAGTTATTAATAATAAAACAGATACTGATCAAACTGGTAAAATACTGTATGTTAGAATTAACTGGAGATTATTTGCTTTTAATTTGCTTCAAAAAGTAAAATCAAAAGTTTTCAGTCTGATTATTTGTATCAAATGTGAAAGTGTAAATGCTACTAATTGGTCGGCTGGTTGAAAAAGGCCAAATAGTTGAACTTTTGTTTGCAGTATCACTTTAACGGTTTCTACAATAACATAATAATACTTCTAGGAATGGACACAATCAATCAATCAATGACTGGTCAATTGATTGTTAAGAATTGCGACGATCAAGCAAAATTTCGATTGCTCTAACGTTATTAAAAAGGACTGACAGCGTACGTCTATCCTCCAGCTGCTTTCCAGCAAAGATCAACCTCTGCTGATCGTGAGGGATACACTCTCTGTCCAGTCAGCGTGTGTGTGTGTGTGTGTTAAAGCAATGCTGACAATCACCACGTCGAAGGATTTTGACATTTTAAAAGGGGAGTGATACAGCGTCAGCGGGCTTCCGTAGAAGTCGAAAAATAACATGAAGAAAGCAACACGAAGTGTGGTGTGGGATTATTTCGAGTGGAAAAAGTATAACACGACAACAACCCTAATAATGAACCACTTGAACCACAAACATCCTACTGAGGTTAATGAATCCTCGGAGAGCTCTCAGTCTAAACCTACTATCAGCTCCTTGCTAGTAAGGAGAAACTGTAGGGTGACCAGACGTCCCCGATTTCAGGGGGACAGTCCCTGTTTTGGATGAACTGTCCCCGGCTAAAGTTGTCCTCGGAAATGTCTCTGATTTTAGAATTTCATGAATAAGAAAAAAAACAACAGTATGATAGCCGGGCAGGTAAGAAGCGTGAGTGAGCATGTAACGCAGCACTTAACGATCAAATGGATGATTGATTGTTAATTTATATGATGAATTGATCAAAGGACTTTCTTAAAACGCCCATTCCTAATGTCAATACTACATTGACATTATTTTGATGTATTGAATCTTTCTTCCCTTCACATTTAACCCAGCTGAGCTAGATTTAACAGGCTGACCGTGAGAAGAGCCAGCTGATGGCCTGATAGATAAAACTTTTAGTTCAAAGTTTGTCAAAAGACTTTGTGCTATTCTGTGGAGCATTGACAAAAACAATAAGATTATTAAAAAAAGAGTCAAAGAAACACTGACTCATGGCGATCAAACTAGAAAACTGAGCGGCTGGACCCTCAGATTTACTCTGTCCTCACTGGGAACGCCGCTGCCACAGCGTCCGATTGCTCTTTATCACTTCCTGTCCAGCTTCCCTGGTCTCCACATGTGTAATTATCAGGATGTTTCTATGGCTCAACATTTGAACAAAACAGTGTAGCACTGAGGCCTTATCACTGGAAACACACACTCAGACTAAATTTACCTCGTTCGTCATTCAGCCTGTCTGGGTCTGAAAGTCTGATGGTGCTGGGCTAATGTGGTCTTTTGTAATCATGCTGACCTTATTGACATACAGAGAGTTTAAGGATTTGTGTTTTAGCCATACTCTGTCACGGCTCAATTTGGCCTCAAACATTTAAACCTGAAGAAGACGGACAAGAGAGAGAGGAGAAACCACAGGCCCAGTGTCCTGTTTTCTCCTCTTTTCTGTCATTTGTCAGTTCATGAGGTCACCTCACGACAGTAAGCCATGTTTGATCCTCTTCTTGGACACGGTCTATGTTGAAGTTGAGTTGGTGTGTGTGATGCTGAGCAGAACACCCTCATTTCCGTTGGGGTAGCATGTTGCCATAGTGAAAAATAAGGGAGCAGAGAGTCTGTTAGCCGGAGAGACCCGGGACATGAGACAATGCTGCTGGAACCAGGGAAGGCAGAGAGGGGCTGAAGTTCGGGGGATTTGAAAGCTTTAAACTCATGTTACATATCCGCCCTTTTGTTTAGTTACAGAAGAAATGAGTGAAAATGGAGACATGAAGCAGAAAGTGGTGGTATAGGAATGATTATTTACAAAAGAAGAAACCTTAGCGGGTTAGTGTTTGTGCAGAAAGCAGGTTAAAGACAGAAAACTTGTGATTTTAAGATAAATAAGAGTGTTTTATTGTATTTTTTTACCTTGTCCTTTCAGCGGATAGTTCTTCCAATGATCTCCGAGCACAACATGCAGCACGGGATATTCAATCAGGGTTTTGTAGCTCAAGTTGTCCCTCAGGCTTTTGTGAATGTCCAGCTCATGGTACCTAATTCAGATTCAGAAATTGGGGCAGAAAAACACAAAAAGGGTGATTACAGGACAGCTCAGTTACAGCACACTGGCTCGGTTATGCAACGTTAAGATTACAGGCTTCCAGAATTGCAAAGCCACATTTTTGTAAACCTTCATCCCTTTACTCTAAACGGTGAGCACGAAACCTACATTCACAAAAACTCTGATTCATCCAAACAGTTTCCTTTGTGCTCAGACTCAAACACTTTTTTGTATATCGTACACACAGACCACTTTGGTATGTCTGCTTTGAGAAACGCTTGTTTTTTTAATCTGCAGAACTGCTTCAAACAAAGATGGTGGCATTACTTTATTCATACTCAATAGTTTCATCAAAGAGAGCGTCAGTCTGCTATAAAATCCAGTTTTGATGCAACTGAAATAATCAAAAATAAACATTGTAATACTGAATTTTCCCTCAGATTAATCATTTCTATGAGGAAATTTTTAAAAATATTATATAATGCTATAAATATAACATCTAGTACATCAATGAATGCTTTAAATCCGACTGAGATGTTTTCAGAGCCACACTATGATAATTTAATAGGGCTGGGCAATAAACCGAAAAAATGAGCTATTCATCATTTCGATTTTTCATATTTCATTAGCGGTCATGATTTTGTTATTTGACTCTCATCGTAGCTGGATCACCCTGCTGTCCTAAGGTCTAATACACCTCAGAGAATGTGAAAGGGTTTGGGGGTATTCTTGAAAAAGAGTAGACTACAGAAGAAGGCACCTGCTGCTCAAATAAGACGGTCCATACAGTTCTGTTTTGACAAGTTAAAGACGAAGGAATCAGACGTAGTGTTGAAGTATGGATGTTTCTGTTCAGTCAAGTAATCCAATATTTGGCGTCCTTGCTAGTCAGTACCTAAGTTAGGGTTGGGTGATAAACTAAAAATTTACCAATAATGAAATTTACGACAGTAACCAACGTCATTTTGCCCATGTTAATGTTTTTTAAATAAAAGTTGGTTTTGGATGTGTGTAGGTAGGCTATGGTCTCATGTCTCTTTAAGACGCTGTCCTACATCAGAGACATGTCTCCACCCCATCTAGTCCGTAACAAAGAGGGAAAGACAGGTGAGGAGATGGAGGACGGTTCAAAAGTTGTAGCGGCTGAAGTAGACGAAGTTAATGTGGGAGGGGGTGAGCAGCTTATGGAGTAGTTATCATCCATTTATCCTTATCGAGGTGAACTGCTCAATATATTGCGAATTTGTTCTGACGCCATTTCGCCCAGCCCTATGATTCAGCATCTCTTCAGTAAAGATCACACGGACTGTGCAGTGGAAAACTGTCTGATCAGGATCGTCTAATCTTCTGTTACTGGACTACATCCTCTGTCACTTGCATCAGACTGAAGTTACTCTGACTTCCAGAGGACATGCCAATAACACTAAATTGTGACTCAAGTATCTAGAAATCATCCAGTCATCTGGAAGCTCACTCTTCCAGGGGATCAACAACAACAACAGAGCAGGAAAAAGGCTGATACTGTTGAAACAATAACCAGTAACCGTAGTACTTTGTTTCCAGCTGCTCATGGATCGTCGGTGGCTAAGAGTCTCTCAAGGACTGATCGTGATTTGAGTCATTTTTTGGCCAAGTCCTGCTTGGTCTCGGGGTCTCAGGGGATGGAAAACTGACTCTACCAAGAATCAAAAACATCTCTCACAAGCACATGAAGAACCGTCTCACCCCTCCTTCAGTTCTTTGTATGAGATGACATCAGTCTGGTCTAGTTTCTAAGTAGTCCTGTCATGCATTAGGGATGGTCGTAAATCACCGGGCTAAATAGTTAACTGGATTCCTGGGAGACGTGGCTTCACTCAACTGATTCAGGACCATCCAGCTTAGGCTGTCATCACCAAAGTACCAGACATTATATATTTTGGATGTATACCGTAACTGGCAGCATCCCCAACCAGCTGTCAAAGCCATGCCAGCCATTGTTTGTTTTGCTAAAAGCGCAAGCAGACGGAGCGCCGCCCAGGTAGACACCCACTCTCCAAGCCAATCAAAGCACTCTGCTGTAATGTGACATTTACAGGTTTTTACTGGTGGGCCAGCTTCCAAGAAGCCCTCCCTCCTGGAAGAGTTTCTCTTAGGTGGGCTTGGATCATTTTTGCATGGTCCCCTAAAATAAACCCCATTATGTGTTGGCACTTCCTGCAGGACAGGACAAAGGGAAGAGGGAGGGAGCTATGGAGACTCAAAACACACTGTGCAACAAATGGATGCAGGGTGATTCAGGTGCATCCTCGCAACCCACGGATGCTGGGTTTCTTATGTAACAGTGGACACGACTTTTGGCACATTGTTTAGACTGTGCAGTAAAACCGGTACATAAAGTGGATCAAAGGTTAGGCAGAGTGAAGCAGATATGTGCAAAGAATTTATGGAAAATATTTTGGAAAGCAAAAGCAGGATACCAGCAAGGTCTGCATCCCTTTGCAATCTGCATACCAGATAAATACTGTTCCATTTCACTTGTTTTTATGTCAAACCTGCGAGGAATTAATGTTCTTGGATGTTTTTCATTGAGCTAAGCTAAAACACAAGTGTTTGCAAACATCAGTGAAAAAGAGGGGAGGATGGCAGAGCGGAGAGCGGCTCCCTGTGGTGTCGATGGGATTGTTAAAGCTCTGGCCATCTCTAGAAACACAGCTCAATGACTCAGATGAACACGCACACATCTGGTCTCTATATAGTGTTCTGGTGAATGAACAGAACAGAGGGATGGACTGATGTTCTCTTCGGGGTGGTTCCTCTTGTTTTCCTCTCCACTGCTGAGACCCGACAGCGTCGATAGAGCAGAGGTAAGGTGTAACGACAAAAAAGACGAATAACTGCATATCTGATTAAGTCAGCGCCAAATTAAACATATCCCCCTGCTGTCCGCCATTCTTTATGAAATGAACTCACTGTTACATATCGTACGCAAACATATTGGTCCCAGTTGAATCTGGACACTCGGTACATTTTCCTACATCGCTAAGTAATTCTTGATGTCACCTTTTTTTTGTTGCTGTTCCTGCCAATATAACTGTATGTCCTCAGTGCTGTGTGTAATTATGTAATGACAGGCAAAAGGCCTCCTTTGTATATGCTGCGAGAGCAAAAATCAGACCTTGAATAATGCATGTGCGCCTTATGTCAGAGTTGGAGTGTTTTAAAAACCAAAGCTAATTTGAGAAAAAACAGATCTCAGAGAAACGGTGAGGCAGACACACGCAGAAAGTGTAAGTTAAAATGTTTCAAGAGTAGAGGACACTTCAGATGAAAAAACGCAGATCCTGGTTTTACTTATATAATGTTGCTTATATTTTAAAAGACATCCATCACCTGTTTCAATTTCTTGGCTTAAAAATCGAGATTCAACTTTAAGTATATGTTGTTAGATGGACAAAAACACTGTATTCGCTCCAGCATTAACAGGATTATAGACAGATGGTGGATACTTTGGATTTTCACCAACAGTTGTGTAAGTTTTGACTGTCAACACCACCGCAAATATTATACTTTTCTGTCAGCACCAAATAGCAGAGTTATAGTATAATCTCTTATTGTGACTATTGTGCAACATACTTTTATTCAGCCTGATTCCTTAAAGAAATCTGAACAGGGGAGAAGAAACAATTCTTTGAGTTGAGCTACACAAACCAAACTTCTGGTCCTGGTAAGTGTGCGAGTGTTACAACCCCAAATCCAATAAAACTAGGATGTGAAAATATAGATTTTAAGACATTTTAATGGTTTGCAAATCATTCAAACCCAATGATTAACTGAAAATAGTGTGAAAAAGTATGTTGGAAATGAAGAATTGTATCATTCATAAGTCCATTTCAACTCTGATGCCAGCGACAAATCTCACAAATGTTGTTTAAATGCAGATGCGATCAGCCTTGTAATTGTGCGTCACTTTTACCCCAAACACGCCTTAAAATCAAACTGAATAATGTTCTTAAGTACATAAAGTACCTAATGCCAGCAAGAGATTCAGAGTATTTTGGAAAAATGAGACAAAGTCAAACATTAATACCGAAAGCTGTTATCTTTGAGTGCTTGGGGCTAAATGCATTGAAAAAGCACATGACTCTGTAGTGGAAACCTCTGCATAGGTTCAGTGTTGTCTGTGAGCACATTGCACCAATGCATCCACAAATGTAGGGTCATGAAAAGAGGAAAACATGTTGGTATAAAATGGACTGAGGCCAATGAGAAACACTTTGTGGCCCAACAGACAAAAACCGGACTCTCTTTTTGGAAATCCTGGAGAGGGAGAGGGAGAGGGACTGCCCATCAGTGCTGAATAATATATGCATGAAAGACTTATTTGCATATTTCCATACGATAATGCCAAACCACATTCTGTATGTATGACAACAGCAGGGCTCCAAAGTCAAGGAGTCCATGAGCTAAAGTGGCCGAGCTGGAGTCCTGATTTGTCATGCATTGAAAACATTTTGCTTTCAAACCCCCAAATGGATCTCCATGGTTCCCAAATGTTTACAGAGTGATGTTAAAGGAAGAAGTGATGAAATTCGATGGTAAACACGACCCTGTCCCAACATTTCTTTTATGTATTAGTGGAATCAAATTTAAAATGAGCATATAATTTTCATAAAACCATAATTTTCCCCAGTTTCAACATTTGATACGTAGTCTTTGTACTATTTTTTGATTAAATGCAGCGTTTGGATGACTTGCAAACCATTACGTTCTGTTTTTTTAGCTTTTTACACAGCGTTCCATCTTTTTGGCAGCTGGGTTGTAGGTTCAACAGCATGCTGTTCTGTTGGTTTAATCCAACTCCTCTTGCAAAGATTACCCCGAACTGTCCCTGAGGCAGGGATTGTGTAAACAAAAACACTCTGCCAAAATAGGAGAGCATTTCCAGCGGCGTGTCCACATTTATTCGCTATTACACAATTTAGCCAGAGTTGAATAACTAAAAGTGGAGGGTGTATTATTGGTGCTTCAGTGGAGCATAAAAATGTACTTATAGTGAGAAATATTTTAAGGTTACAGGTACCCACAAGCGCAACCTTTACACCACTTGGCACACTCGAGTTGCGGTAACCTCACATCCTTATTCTCAGCAAACATAAAGTTAAAATACGCACATTAATGACCACAATCCTTCCTTTTCAGTGAACTATTGCACAATAAAATCAGCCACTATTAATGGTTTGCTACTTAAGTAAAATTACCCAAAGTAGGCCAGCACTACAGGAGACCTGAGGAAGCATCTGCTGCACAGAAACAAACTGGTACGCTGCTTCGGGGAAAGCTGAGGAAGAGCAGATCAGCAGGCTCAGGAGGGCTAAAGAGAGGCTTCGTCACAAATAAATAAAAAACACACACAGAAATGAGCACACATGAACAGGTTTCCTTTTTGGCTATTCCTGCGAAAACAGCATCTCCACTTTTGACACCTCAGCGGGCGTGGATGTTCTGTGGGATCCGGCTGACTGAGTGGAAAAGAAGTAGTGCGGGAAAGAGGGAAAAGGGCATCTTCTGGATCTCAGAAGTGGAATGAATAAAAGTAAACATTAGAAAATAAAGCAAACAAACACCCAGAGGAGTGTGAAAGGTTCTCTTCATGCCTGGTCCGTCTCATTTCCAGTAAGAGAAAGTCAACTGGTTACACAGCTATATTTGGTTTAGCACAGGCGCTCCTTTCTTTTGCAGCCGGTTGATATTCCAGTCGACATTCATCAACAAAAACATGCAGTCAGACCCTTTGTGTTAGACTTGGCCTCAAAGTAGCCATGACTACTGCCGCCATCCATGACTTCATAAGCTTAATAATACCTTTCAAAATTACAGGCTTTCTGCTAAGACCGCATTATTCAAAAACATGGAGGCCCCACTGTGGTTGCAGAGCTTCGACCCTGTTTTGGACCCCTTAAATGGGGTTCTGTATTGGGGCCTCTTGTCTTATTAGAGCTAAAATCACCTTATGCAACTGCACCGAGTTAATGTCAGGTAATTTCCTCCTGGACAAGCATCTTTACTTTTACTTACTTCCATTCATCACTATTATCACGACAATACAAGCTCTCAAAGACCCGAATTACAGACTGCACAGTCGCTCATTACCAACCCCGTACTCAGAGCTATTAAGGTTCGACAGGAAAAGGTAACCGAGAGAGAAAGTGGATTAGAGTTAGGGATTTATGCCGCTGAATTACTCAGTATCACAGACTTGACAGGACACAGCCTCCAGAGTCTGATTTACGACTGCGGCTGTATTGGACTAATAGATGTAACAGAAGTCATTTATAAAATCTTTCTTTGGAAGCTGGGAACACTGTTACGGGGATGATATAACACGGTGTGACTCATTTGTTAAAAATGTCTCCGGAAATGTCTGCGCATTTATACCTTTCCACCTTGATGGGACTGTTTCATGTGATACGAGGGCATAAAAAACAAAAGCGGGTCAAATAAATATGAGTTTGTAGAATTAAGTGGACAGTGGAGTAAGTACTTTGACGTTTAGCCAGAATCTGAGGTCCCTGAGATGTTTCTGTGGATGTTATTTTATCTGAACGCAGAGGGAAAAACACTTAAGAGAAACAGAAGAAGCTACTACACTTTAAACTACGTCTGGTCCGACTTTGACAGCAAAATCAATTAACAAATGAGCATTCAGAGGCAGGGAACAGATCATTTATTAAAATATTGAAATAATATGTACTGTTATATAACCTTAACATAAACCCCTAACCTCCACAATTCTACATCATGAACAGTATATTTAACTGGGTGTTTCAAGTGTTCACTGACAGTGAAGTTAAAAGAGTTAGAGCTCCCCCTACAGGTCATAAACCCCGCCTCCTCCATGTTAACAAATGGAACATGAATGGAATTAATAAACAAAATTACACAAAAAAAATTAAGCTTTGATTTACATGTAACTGTTCATTTTTCTGAAAAGAGTATTTAAAAAAAAATACTAGATTTCAAAAATTAATTGACTGACAGCTCTGTTGACAAATATAAAAAAATAAAATTAAAAAAATAAAAATTTTAAAAAATATAGGCTAGCAGCAGAGAGGAGGAAAAAATAACGAGCACCAACCTGATAGTCATTTTACTTTTCATAGCCAAATGTATCTGCTGCAAACATTGGCTATACTTGTTAAATAAACCAGCCCCTATTGTGGCAGTCTGATCTGATTTTAAAGTGCAAAACATTTCGTTTGAATTTCAGGTACTTAAAAAGTTAAAGCTACAGTAGGTGTTATTTCATTGGAATTTGGTTAAAATATGAAACGTTAATAATTGCGTGTTCCTGTCAAATTCAGCAAAACATTTAAATTGAAGACATCTGATCTGTGTCCATCTCCTTGGTATATCTGTTGTTTTTAAACTGCACCAGTCTGGTTCAGCCGATCTTTGCAGACTTATGCCATCAGATTTCTCCCTGTCTTGTAGCGGCAGCTCTCGCTGACTCTCCCGCTTCACACGAATTAGACATTAATAGTTAAGTGGAACAGACAGACTTTGTATCACCTGGCATGGCTATTTGGTGCGTCATTTAAAGGGAGAGGCGAAGCGTAAAGACATGAAGTACCACAGGGTGAGGCAGAGCTGTTTTTGCCAATGTGGGAACATTTATGTTCCTTATTTCCTCTTTAACAGCACTGATTAGTCCAGCCTAATTATAAAAACTAAAATTATTCCACTGTGATTTGACACTGAAACTTAACACACACCAGGTTGCTCCTTCAAATACTCGAGGGTGTTTTAAATTCTCCACACGCGTGTTTATCAAAGCATCAGTGCCAGGGATGGAGAGGAACCCAGACAGGACAGGGTGAGTTTTCATGAGACCTTGTGAGGAAGGTTTTATCAGGCTTTAGAAATCTCTGCTCTCTGACTCACACTTATGTAACATTATGGAGGGGCGCAGGTGCATGCTGTGTCAGTGAAGAGCGTTCTTAAGAAGTTATGCAGCACATACTGTTTGTTTATCGAGCATGAATTAAACACAGGTGATCATTTATTATCTTAAGATGTAAAATTGTATGAATCGTAAAACTGGACTCTTGTTCTATTTAAAATGGGATGTTTTAGTTTTTATTCTCAACAGACTAAAACTTTAAGGATTTCAAGTGAAGTTTAGTATATATTTGCAGGGTCTAACTGCATTATTTAGCAGCAAAAAATGAAGTTTTTGAAAAAGTAACACACAAAAAAAACAGTTTAAACCTTACCTGGCTCATTACGTCGGTAAAATCTTAAGAAATATATCACCTTAGCTCATATAACACTACAACCTGTGATTATGCAGGGCTATAAAATCACTTATAATGACTGTAATTATAAAGGAGACACTATGAATGTGTGTAGCGTCATAGAAATGACTCTTCATTAAGTCTTCAGTCTTAAAAAAGTCACGTAAAGGTAAAAGTGGGAAACCTTACAGCTCTCCCTAAACCTAAGACCAACAACACCTACATTTCTCAGCTGGGTTTTAATGATTCTGCTCAATATTAAGCAGTAAAATACAATTTATTGGTGGAGAAAGCATGTGCAGCCCAGCCCAGTGGGGGTAAACGAAGGGTGTATGTGTGTGTGTGCTACAAGGATGAAGAATGGGAGGTTTCATGACGTTTCATCCTGGCCAGGGGGGTAATGATCATGAGGATCATCATTCACTCCATGACTAAGTGAGAATGGAGGACAGCCAAAGAATCGGGAAGTAGGCGAGGCGAATGGGTGCTATCAACACCCTCCCTGACCCCGAACGAGACCGGGAAGTTTCGCAGTCGTCAGAACTTGTGAAAACGGGGGAGAGTGAGAAAGTGAAAGAAAGCAGATGGAGGATGTTTGAAGGTTGAATATCGTCTCGATCAATGGAATATCTGAATGTTGGAGTCAAAGTACAAAGAGGAGTGGAGGGGAGAAAAAAAAAACGTCGGTCTAGCAGCCAAAAGTCTGTGTAGCTTTTGAGGAATTTACTAGACACTGATGTCATGCTCCTAAACAAATTATGTCGATTTTTGTCCATGCTGAAGAAATCAGACATGTCTGGTACGTTCGATGAACAAGTCAGCGTGATCACAAACAGGTGTGGACATGATATCAGATTCTGTCAGACTCAAGAAGATTTCTCAATTATTTTATATTCAAAATATGAACACAAATCGATATCCTTTAACTTATGTTCAAATACAGACATGTTGCATATTTATCGAGATTCAGCCAAGAAAGCAATTCCTTAAATGGCCACCTGGGGCTGCTTTCAGTAGTGAGCCGATCTCCATAGGCTTCAATGTTACAGTGCACTGTTTAACAGAGGAAGTTAACATGACTGTGGACAGCTGTCAAACACTGTAATGATGAAAAACTGAGTGACACAAAGTTGTTTAACAGTTAGCAAAGTTATAATCAGGCTCGTCCTTTATCTCGATATACATTATAGGAAAGCTACAGACCATTTAAGGGCTATCATTTCAGCCTGATTCATACTTTAGTGACTTTGTTGTAACCTCCTCAGAAAGTTTGCCAACTCACACAGCCTGGTGTGCACCTCCTTAAAGCCCGAGGCCTGTGATTGGTCCCCTGGGTAGCATCTTATTTCCTGAATTTACATTTGCAGCACCTGCTTCCTCTGCTGATTCAGCGGCTGTAAATTCCTCCCCCCCTCAAGCCTCACTTCTCCTCTTTTTTTCCTGAGTGAATGATCAACTAATGCTCAACATTTATTGGCTCTAACTCTCACACTTAGAAAGTTTTCCACAAACAAGCAGATAATGCCGCAGATCTGGAAGACAGGTGATAAAACTAAAGCAAAGAAATGCAACCACACTGGGTATTGTTGTTGTTGTTAATAATAATGGATGATAACCAACATATGTGATATTTTGCAAACAGAAACACCTTAAAGATACAAATTGAGCCTGCAAAAAAAGCTGATAAACTAGATTAAAACTACACCTATTTTAATGTTGATGCAGAGAGCATCCATCTTAGATTTTAGGCTCAAGTTGCTGAAGTTTCTAAGAGTTTTTGAGTTTGAATTTAGATTTAAGGAGGCTGTATCAGACTGATGGATTATTTGGCAAAAAAAAACATGAAAACACTGAACCCACAAACCAAAACATGACTTTTCCATTAGTTTTATTCATCCTTATTTAAACTCTGTTATCCTTTCAAAGTGGTGGTTGAAACCATCACAGATCAAGGATGAATCACTATTTTCTGCACCCGGAGTGGCCTGAGGACCGAGGCTTTATTCAGTCCTCTAAGAGCCCAGATATATTTTTTGACCTTGCATCCACAATCCCATAAAAAAGAGAGCAATCTATTATCCCTCGGGGGTATTAAAGTGAATAGCGTGATAATGAAAATGAGAAATGGAAGAGGTGTCCGCTACAAAGTAAATCTCACCTCACAGAGTTGGCCTTCCTCCCCTCTGCTTTCATGAAGACTTTCACATGATCAAACGGAGCGTGTACGTACATCTTCAACCTGAAACAGAAATCCACATTAATACGGAGGAATCTGGAAACTCGACTCCGAACCCAACCTTTGGAAAAGTACAATTCAAAAGTACATATGTGAACAACAACTCTGCAGAATTTCCCTCGGTGGTTACCTTAAAAGGTCAAAACACAAAGAGCTCATTGAGAGAAGGACAGGACGGACTCAAATGTACACTTCGCTCTGGTATGCTGACTGATATACTGCATGTATAGGCTTCTTGTGTAAGGGACAATCCTCCCCGCTACTTTCGGCCATGGCACCTGAGCCTGCGGTAAACAGGCAGCCAATGGGCCATGAAGTGTTAAACCCCAGTCACTTGAATCTTGTCAAAGTACAGAGTGTGTCTCCAGGGTTGGCGCTGAACCAGCTAAGGTGTATATTGCGGTAGCTTCTATATAAAAGAGCGTGCAAACACGTGAAAATAAACCCCAAAAATGCGAGAAGCGAGCACGTAAATCAGCTGCATCAAATATGCCCGAAATGCTTCAGTGTTCAAACAGCGAGAGGCTTATTTCTGAGAGTTATCAGCACAAAAGCCTGGGTCAAAGGAGTCAGATCACCGTTCTGCTAAAGGTTGAGATTAGAAACGCAGAGTGTTCTGAATCAAAGAGCCTGCCTTGTCCAAATGCTGCAGTTTGTGCCGGGAGAAACACAAGCCTGGGAAATTAAAAAAAGAAGCGAAGCAAGAGCGAAATTACCGAGATAAACGCTGGCAAGTCGCATTGTGGGAATTAGACAGAACATGGAGTTACACCAGCTGAATCCTGTGTGGCTGAAATTGGATCGAGCTGATTGATATTGAAAGATCAGGATGGAAAAATGACCTTTGTGTAACAGCTTTTGTAAATGCAGCGACTGAGTTTTCCCCTCGCGCGCATAGAGGATAATTGAGCCTATTAAAAGCGGCCACTTTATCTACTCATCCGCACAATGTGGAACATTCACATTCAAGAGGATGGTACAGATCAGCAGAGTGTTAAATTCATTCAGACACATTCACACTCCACAGTTAATTTTAATTAGAAATAGAAATGTGCAGGAGAGGATGCAGAGTGCTTCAGAACACTTATCCATCATGAATCTGTTAACAGTCATCAAAGTACTGACCCGGTCCATTTTTTACTCGGTCTGTGAGTGGAACATTATTCCTGGACACGCTGCTGCCAAATCTGATAGCAGATGGTTTAGTATGCGTGTGACAGCGGACCTGGTACTGAGGACCAGATCTGCAGCTGTAGTCAGTTTTTGATGATTGTGGGTGTTAGTCGTGTGCAGAGGTGTATTATATTGTAGTATGAAGGAGACAAAATATAAAGAAAATATCAAGTTTGGTGAAATAATATCATGATGCAGGAACATTTTAGGTCTGTCCTCAAGACAATTAAATTCTTTTAAAATGCTTGATTGTTGATCAGAACTCGGATTTATCATTTTCGTTGCATTTAAAAGGGATATTCTGGTGCAAAATAAAGTAAGGGTCAAACCTTCATAACATCGAGTTACACATCCCCCCGAGAGATGAATGTTGCCGACTGCTTGCTTCTCTAGTTACACCAACTTTAGTAATGACCGCACGATAGCAATACACAGCAGTCTACGTCTCTACGCGCAAACCTCAACCAAAACGCCACTCTATAGCCACATATAATGCTCAGAACAGCACCTAACTTCATCAACAGTACATATAGGGTCCCAGCCATAATACTAGCCACCAAATATCTTTTAGCTTTGCCTGATTTGTTTAGCAAAGAGACTAAACACAACTCAGCCACTCTCTTCCAGCAGCCGCTTGTTTGTGTGGGAGCCCTGACGAGTTGATCACTGAGTGCAGCGGATTATTTCCTTGAAGTAATAATCATCATATTAATCCTTTTGCGGTGCAGACACGGTAGTTCTTCTGCCTTAGCGTCTCAGTCTGATTGCATTTCCATGAAGTAATAATCATAAATGTTTTTCCTTGAGCTGTGAAACTCCATTCCACTCAGTGATCAACTCGTCAGGGCTCTCCCTACAAACAAGTGGCTGCTGGAAAAGAGTGGTTGAGTTGTGTTTAGTCTCTTTGCTACAGAAATTAGGCAAAGCTAAAAAGATGTTTGGTGGCTAGTACTATGGCTAGGACCCTATATGTACTGTTGGTTAACTTAGGTGCTGTTCTGAGCATTATTTGCTATAGAGTGGCATATTGGTTGAGGTTTGCGCGTGGCTCCATATACAACTGAGTATTGCTATCGTGCGGTTGTTACTAAAGTTGGGATAACTAAAGAAGCGAACAGTCATCTCTCGATGGGGAGTCTAACTCAGTGTTATGGTGTGTTTGATCCTAACTTAATTTTACGCCTGAATATCCCTTTAAAGAAATCAGGAATTTCAGGAAATCAGCTTTCACGACATAAAATCAAACAGATTTGTAGCTTGAGCTGAAATGTTTTTGGCTCCACTTGAATTAGGGTTTCTATTTATAAAGATTAATAAATCATTGTCAGATTACCACAGATTGTTTTTATAGCAACACATGATTAGTCGGTGCTACTTTGACTTCAAACATGCTGCAGATGGAGAGCAGAGCACTTATCATCCTGTAAACCCAGACTCAATATTTTAAAGTAGGATCTGTAGAGACTGGAGAACAGCTTCATAACAAAAGCCCCTCTGGAGGACAGTGAAATTTTTGTTTTTTACCACTGATATTTATGTGCAATCATGACTCTCGGGCTGCATCTTAGCAACGCAGTTTAAACAACACAAAAAGCTCATATTCCCTGGACAGTATGATGCAATAGCGAAAAAAGGCAGCATCATTGTTGATGTGATGTTACAACAAAAAGGAGTGATTGATGTAATGTGTTGCTCGAGTAGAAATATGACTGTATCTGTGAATAAAAAGAGTTTTCAAGGCTGATCAGAGGGCCATGCTGGAGTCATTATTGTAAAATTTTGAGGTTTTCTAATGAGGTGTTAAAATCTGAGTGTATTTTTATGTTGAGTTTTCTATTTAAGATTCAAGTGACTGAAGAAAAATAAGTGAGTGTTTTAAATTCAACACACCAATCCAAGGTTTTTGGCAGCAGTAATGCATCAGCTCATTTTCACTAAATGCCAATAATCTGGACACGGCTGTCACCAGCTGTACAGGCCGCTTTTACTTCACTCTCCTCCCATATTTATCAGTATGGACTGACCACACTTTGTCATAAAACATGAATAAAGTATTAACTCCGACACCGACACAGAGAGACTCTCTGCTGTCTGGACTGTACTGTACTAAGTTATGTTTCATAAAAGGTCCACCCTTTTGTCTTCAAGTAATCAAATCACTGTGAGGCTTTAATGGAGCCATCAGTTACCAGACAGGGCTGTAGCTGTAGCTGGTGACTTCCATGATACTCTAATGCTCCATTACCAAGATGTAAACAAGCACAGATGATACTTTTGTCGTCGACATTAAAACCCAATTATAGCTTTAACATCTCTCAATCTGGAAAAGTTTACAGATGTATTTACATTCTGACTTTGACTCAGAGTCTGATGCTTTTCTTAAAAACAAAACTTTCAATTAGAGATGCTCCGATACTAATTTTCCACTTCAGATACCGATTTCGATACCGAGTACCGTTCCGATACCAGTATGTTATAAAAAATATATATATCATACCAGGCCTGTATGACTGTGATATGATTATCATGGTGGTAAGGTCTGACTCGGGTTAAGCCCTTTGTAAAAGACATATGAATACAGCAAATTCAAGCCGTGTATTTTTAAATAGAACTGTATAAAAAACAGCAAATGCAATTTAAACTAGGAATAATAAAAAAATAATCATTAAAGTGGAGCCACAATATTTTTAAATAAAAAGAAACTGAACAGAGCTAACGGGGCTAACCAGGGAATAAATTACTAATTTAAAAAATTACGTGGTATTGGATCAGTGCATGAACTCCAGTACTCGCTTATACTGGTGCTAGCATATTCGGCAGTATCAGAGCAATTTCCGATACTGGTATCAGGATTTGAACAACTCTACTTTAAATTTTGGTGTTTTGGAAGTAATCAGGAACAAATTAAATCTGAGGAAGCCACTTGTTAAAGAGTATTGTATTTTTCGGACAACATGTGCATTAAAATCCTTAAATTTTCTCAAAAATTGACAGTGCGCCTTCTATTCCAGCGCTCCTCATGTATGATTTCTTGTTGTACTTACGGACCAATTTCATGTGGTACAGTGCACTCAAAAATCTGTCGAAATGTCTAAGTACAACTTTCGTAAGCCATGAAGCCGCTCCGCTCATGGATATTCAGAGCATTACGGTACGCTGTGTCACTACCTGAACGGCTTCGTAACAGGACCCCTGAGCGGTCTACAAGACTAGAAGTGCATCCATGTAAGGCAGCCCAGGCCCAGAGTACGCACAAGCAACAATAAACCAATCAATGCAAAATGCGCCTTGTGTATGGTTAGTTACTCACTTTTGTCGTGTCACAGGGTCCGACTCTGTAGGGTGGATATAAGGGGTCAAAATCTGTTCCAAGGTTTGCTGCTCAGACACCCTGAAACAAGAAACAGGAGGGACAAGACAAATGAGTGAGCAGCTTTTACCTGATATCATCTAAATCAATTCAATCATGTAGATGTTTCAGACGGTTATAGAGGACAGTTAGGGGGACGTGAGTGTCCTGAATGACTGATTGATCGACTGCTTGATGACATTACCGAGGAAACTGAGGATGATCGTGTCACTCACCTCCTCTGACTGAACTCTGCGCCGCTCTGAGGGAAAACCAGCTTCACGTGCCACAGGAAGACACGCTCTCTAGATGAGACACAGACAAAGTCATTTCATTTAGTTCCAGCTTATCAAAAGCAGTAGTGCTTGTTGTCTGTTTTCCTCCGCAGACAGATGAGGTCACCGCTGCGTTCCCGTCACACTCAAACACAAAATGCTCTTGTTCAAATTCAGAGCATAAAACGGATTCGGCCTTAATCTATCCAAGACAATACGCCTGGCCGGGTCCAAAATCTTGTCCATCTGCGTGACTGTGTGTGCACAGAGAGTAAACCAGAGTCACCATGGCGACCGTGACATATACACTCAATAGTAGGACACCAGCTGGTGGCTATCAAATAATGATCCCATCTTTTGGGGGGAAACGCTCGGGGCAGTTACTATCACATGCAGGGGAGGTTTTTATTTGGGGTTGCTGGGTGTGCTCTACAACCAAACATTTATCCCCCTGAGGAGCTGCTGTGTTCATGAGTATTCATGTCATCATGATGCAAAAATAGGCAACAAAACGCAATACAGTAACAGTTTGGGAGAGATGACTAACAAGGTGCAATTTGCCTGATTCTTTCGAAGTAAAATCTGCACTGAATTTTATCAAATTAAAAGAAAGACAACACACAAAGAGAGGAGAACATTTGGTTTTATGTAGGTCAAACTAAAAACACTAGAAAGGATGTTTTGCTTAAGGAGAACACGGCAGACCAAGACACGCACCCAAAAGTCCTTTCTCACCACAGTCATGTACACTACATACTAGGTCAAACATAAATATACGGGCTGGGAATGACAAAGACCACAGAATCGACCGTTTTTAGGTGGAGCTGATTCATCAACCAGCTCTCCATCAGAGCAAAGGGACGCAGGCCTTCGTGGATCTGAGGGATGACGATGAAACGACCCGAAGCATAATTGTAAGGCGTATATTATAGCCTTGTTATTAGGGGTTAGCCCTCACCGAGAGAGATTTAGAGCATGACTTCAAGGGTTCGTTTCAGATCTGTAATATGAAGCTCTTTTCATCTTTTTGGATTCGTCACAAAGTTGAACTACGCTCATCAATCTGCATATTTACCTTTTAGACTGACTCTGAGGTCCATTTTTGGTGAATCAAGTTTGTTAGCATGCTTTGATTACATCATTTTACAGCATCGTTTGTCAAACTTAGATGACAGCAGTGACCTCCAAATGTAGCCAAAGGAGAGGAGAATGAAAAGATGAGTCAATTCAGGGGGTGGACAAAGCAGTCTTTTAAGATGTTTAGTCATTGATCGATCCAGTGTCTTCTGCCTATCCAGGGGGGGACCGTCTACGCAAGTTCACCCAAACCTCCCTGTTATCAGCGACACTTAGAATAGAATAGAATAGAATATTCCTTTATTGATCCCCCATGGGGGAAATTTTTTTGTCACAGCAGCATCACAGACAAGACAAAAGTGCAAAATTGCAGTTATAACAATAAGGGTCCTAATATTAAGAACTTAAATAAATGTAATAATTAAGAAAAAAAATAGAAAAGGGAGAAGAAAAAATAAAGCTTTCTACAATATACACAATTTAAATGCCATAAAAAAGAAAAGTGGTGGTGTAAATCCAGTTTTGTTACTGTTCATTGTAAAGTCTTATTGCAGAGGGGAGGAATGATCTGCGGTAGCGCTGTACTTGGATACAAAGGTGTTCCCAGGCCAGGTGGGCCCCCCAAAGCTCATAACCAAAGGTGAGGGTTGGGACGTAGATCGACTGGTAAATTGAAACCTTTGCCTTCAAGCTCAGCTCTCTCTTCGCCACAAAGGTTCGGTGCAACGCTGGCAGTCCTGCTGACAACGCATCAATCCGCCTGCTCAAAGCTGATGATCGCCAATAAAAGAGTCAATTGTGAAAGTGTAGTAAGACTCAGTAATAGCATGAGTCAGAAGTCAGAGCTGTAACGATACGTTGAATGACTAACAGGAGTGGCATCAAGTCTTCAATCATCTCATGAACTTTACAGTACAGCTCCAGTGAGACACGTTCGAAGATGCAATGCAATGTGGAAACTGTCAATCAGAAATCTGCTGAGCCAGCACTCCCCCTGTTGCTTCAGGGGACACACTGTATTTCATTGCCAGTGAAGTTTTATAGACCAAACTGGTAGTATTGAAAACAACCCTGTGAAATGATCACATTGGGTGTTGCAAGCGACTGTTTGACTGTTTTAGATTTCTTCTTCAAAAAATTTGGTAGTTCAGAGATTCGGATCAAGACATCTCCAGTCTGATCATCACGCGGTCATTTTTAAAGCAACTGAGTAAAAATTGCAGCTTTTTGATGTATCTTCTCAGTATCAATATGGATAGCCAAATCAGTGTAGAAAAGATTTATCAAGGTGCTATTCAGTCATGTCAACGGTTTTGTTGTTATCTTGAAAATGGACGTAAATCTAAAAAATGTTTGTCTTTGATTTTGTCACTTTTCTGCATTCAAAAGATGTGAGAGTAAAGTAGACAAACAGAAAAACAAAAGTCGAAAATGAACTTGATTCTTGAGCTTGTGAGGTTGTTTTGGAATCCAGATGGAAACTTTATCAAGTTCACGGCCTGTTTTCTTTTTTTTCTTCTAAAGCAGTAACAGGAAGTAGAGAAAGTGAAAAGTTCTGTAGAAAGTTTGCAGAACAGCCAGTGAAAGGTGGTTATGATGTCCCGCATGGGTGTGAAAAGACGATGAAGTGGTAAAACTGAGACGTGAGGGCAGCAGCAGAGATGATGGCAGAGAAGACAAGGGGCTGGGTGGGGATTCCCTACGTAACCGAAGGAGGAACTTTACACCTCCAACCCCTTAGTCAGAGGAATTTATGTGTTTGCCCAGTTTTGGCTGAGTTTCGTCTCCGGTGTGCGCACACGAGCGCACGCGTGCAGGTGTGTTTGTGTTGGTACGCACAAGCAAATGAGGGTGGAGCACCAGGTGTGATGCCATTATTCTGTCATTACGGTGAATGGAAACTATGTCTCTGAGTGGAAAAGGGGCTTGCCCATAGATGCATGCGATCATTTCAGGCAAAGCCACGCTGCATACCTGGGATATGAGCCAGCATTCATTGTTGGGGAAAAAAAAGAGGAGAGAGCTGCTTAAAAATCCAAATCAAGGCACCTGAGAGACAGTCGTGGCAGAAGAGCCTTGAGCATGGCATTTCAACTCGAAGGACAAACTGTGAATGTTCAGTTATGGGAGGATGTTTCCACGTGGAGCTGTACACAGAAGAAGCCCCATTTCTTCTGAAAACCCATCTGTTTATAAAGATTAAGTGATTAAACCACATAAAGGTCATGCTGAAAGGTTTATAACATCATCATATTTCCATATAAAAGCTATCTGATACCTCACGTGTCCTGCATTAGGAGACATTTCATCCTCCAAGAGGGATTACTCATCAAACAGTTTGTTGGAGCATAAGGACCGAGACTAACTCAATAAAACAGAAATGATGCAGAGGAGAAATTGAAAAATGTAAACTTGTTTCACTTCTAATATTGGAGACATGATGAACGGCTTCTTTCTTGAAACAAAACCTGATTCTGTGTGTTTTGTGTTAACACACAGACCAGGACGGGTCTCAGTTTTCTTAAGGTAGCCAGGACACGTCGTGATCATGTCTGAAATTACTCCTGCGAGCTCTTGAATTCAGATTCTGTTTATTTTGTCTGGTTGTGAAACCTCAGTGTTCTGGGCAACAAATGTTGAGGTTTCAAATTATTTTCAGCGTGCAGATTTGCATCCTGAGCGGGTTTCTGTTTCATCTTTCAGAAACTGGCAGAACAACAAGAGTTTTCTGTTCCCTTGAGTAAGATACACAACATTTACACAATAAAAATAACTAAAATCACCCGTCTGGATTTGTTTTGAAGAGTCTTTTAAGAGGAATCCAAAGCCCCATCTTTGGGAACTAAATCCTGAAGAATTTGTGAAGAAAAAAAAGAGAGTTTTCAGTCAATCAATGCAGAGATCAGAGTTATGCTTGCCCTGGAGTGAGACTCAAAAGCCAACAAAAGCATGAGGAACGATGATTTTGAAATCTCTTCGGATTAAGTTGTCGTTCCTTCTAATAGATACATTACTCAGCTTTTGCCCTGAGGAGCTGTATAATTACAAAGTCTTGTGCCTTGGCTTTGATGTTTACTATCATTGTCTGGCTTTCTACAAACATGATTCAGTGTTCAAAAGGTGACTTTTCGGTGTAAACACATATCAAACATTTCACAAAAGATACTCAAAGTCAGAGATATATCAGGAAAACTTCTCTCTCTGTGAGTTAAAAGTGAGAAACATTCGATTATCATGAGAACGACCGAGGCACGCAGCCAGCTCCGAGGATGATGGATGAATTTGTTAACAAGAAAACGGTCTGCTGATTCAGTAAGCGATTGGAGTTGATGGTGCCATCAACACTAGAGAGCAGAAAGCCTGGCTGGAGGTCTGGCAGTGACAGCAGATCCATCTGGCTGGATTAAGGGCAGACGGATCCAACGAGAATTGCTCAACATTAAAGCGTATGTCCCGTGTATTTGCTCATCAGAGGATGGTGCCAGGATCTGGGTGGCAAGTAGGTGTTACTGGATCGAGATGATGGGACTTTGGGGCCTCTTTGGTGAAATACGACAAACACAGAGGAGGAACTGGAACATTTTAATGTTTGATGAAAAATACGTGCTTCTTATAAGTTTGACGTCAGCATTGAATGAATGCAGCAGGTAGAAACGGGTCTGAAAAGGGCATCCAAGAGATGCATCTGGATCATAGACCCAAAAAAAGAAGCTGATGGACGAGGAAGGCAGAGATGACAGGTGGCTATATCGCAAGACTCTGGCTGAAAACGACTGAAAACAATGTAGTGCACATGCCAAGCCAGTAAGTGGCGCTGTAATGTGAGTATACATGAGTATATGCTGTGTGGTACATAACTTTTTCAAGAGATATCCCGATCATAGATATGAATAGTAGATACGACATGCCCCTTTGAGGTGCGTGCCGACGGTGAGGCTAAGCTAGTGAGGACAACTTTCCCTTTAAAGACTTTAGATGTAGATGGAAAATATATCATATCCTGCTCATTTTTCAACCCATTTTTATGCAGTTTGCTTGATTGTCAAAGCTGAAACGTGCGATTAATTTCAATAATAATAATAATAATAAAAACAAGTTCTGTATTAATAGCACATGTTAATTTGGAAATAAACTAAACCGCATGAAAATCAGTGGAGAAATGAGCAAGATATGATTTATTTTCCATGGACATCTAATGCCTTCAATGGGAATGTTCCCCCTGCCAAGATGGCTGCCATGTAGGCATGCCGCTTAGCCGGCTGCTACAGCACACTGGCATATCTAGTCTTCTATATACATCTGTGATCCGTATCGTTTACAATCACCTGAAACGCTGATACGACATTAAACATTAGCGTCTATTCCTAATTTCGTATTTGTGTGGACAGGGTAGGGCTGGGCAATAAAACAAACCAATGTCATTTTGCCCATGTCAATATATTCTGTGTCAAAAAAATAAATTGATAAAAGTTGGTTTTGGATGTGTGTAGGTAGGCTACAGTCTCATGTCCTTGTCCTACATCAGAGACATGACTCCACCCCATCCAGTCGGTAATAAAGAGGGAAAGACAGGTGAGGAGATGGAGGACAGTTCAAAAGTTGTGGCAGCTAAAGTAGACGAAGTTAATGTGGGAGGGGGTGAGCAGCTTGTAGAGTAGTTATCGTCCATTTATCGTTATCGAGGTGAACTGTTCAATATATCGTGATACTGATTTGAGGCCATATCGCCCAGCCCTAGTACAGGGTCTGAGTCATGAGGTCTGCATTCCCTAAAAACCTCAAAATAAACTCAGTTTATTCTAAGAAATCATCAAGTCGTCCACATCGGTCCACACGTGTTTCTAAAAAGAACACGACTCTCGGGCAGAGGCTGTGAAGCTCGTTACTGAAAACCAAAAATAATAAGTAAACTCTTTGAAAGATGAAAAATCGATATGGATTTCTTCCTCTGTTGGATTCTGACCAGTCATGAGGCAACAATATTTACTTGGTTAGCATTAGGTATCACACCGCTGGCAAGCCTAACCAGCCGCTCCGTCCAAATGTACAGTCCCGGTATTACACAGCTCATTAGTATTAATCCTCAGAGGACCGTGTGTTATTGCACCAAATGTCATGGTAATCTGTCCTTTGGTAGTCGATACGTTTTGCCAAAGCAGCCACCTTTGAAGCCAAAGTATTAGAGCGGTTTAAGAAGCCAGAAGCCATACACACTGATGCTCTTCTGTCCAAGACAAAACTATGTAATTAATTCTCAACAACACATGGGAACCTAATTATCAAAATTTCAGTCAACCAGACGTGACACATTGCGAGATTATATTCTCTTCGGCTCATGAGGCACCCTCAGATTTCTGCCTAATTTACAGTTTGGAATTTCACTCAGAGCCGCAGAGCAGCATGCAGCCTGCAGTTATGTGGCCAATTGTGATGACAGCGTCTGCAATGCTGATGAAACTGCTGCTTGCCATTCTGATCTGAGGTTTTGCCTCAGATGGCAGCCGGTATTAACTCTGCTCTGCATCAGCTGTGGTTAATCAAGCCGATGGCAGCCAGAAGACACGTCTGCTGGAGGAGCCTTTCGAGATGTTTGGCACAAGCTGCCGTCGATTGTTTCATTTGCACTCTCTGGAGCATGAGTGTGCTAAGTGATGAAGAGTCATCCACCGCCGCCTCATCTGGGGTGAAATAAAGTTCTATCTGCTTTTATCCGTTTATGCATTCATCGATCGCGTGACATTTTTCATACTTTCTGCAAACCTGTCACAGCTAAGTTTCGACATTTCCGTAATTACAATAATTGGCCTAATTGAGAGAGGTACTTCGATTACTCCTGATTTTCATTGTGGGAGAATTACAAGAACCAGCTGTTTTGTTCTCATGCAATTCTTGTGCGCCGCTCCAGAACAAACCACTAAGTGTTGGTTATTATGCAATCTACGTTCAGCTTTTCGTAGCTTTAAAGTTCTTGTACCTGAATGTTTTGTTGCTACCAGCCTCAATCCTCAAATAAAAACAAGGGTGTTATTTTCTGCTTTCACTGCCTAAATTCCAGGCCTTTAATAAGAGGCAGGCCTGTTTTAGAGGCAGGCCCTCATGTCAAATTCTGGTATTGTTTTTATCATTCTTTTTTTTTTGTCTCCATACACGGGGCGCGCTAACCCGCTCGGCCATCTGCGCACCCCTTGTTTTAGTCATTCTAATATAAATATGAAATCTTATACAACCCGTTAGCATGTCAGAACACTTTGAAACGATGCAACCAAGACATGAGGGCGCTCAGTTTTAGAGAAGTAAAAAATAAGCATTTTAAAGTCAACAGTGTCAAAGCGAGAGAGAGAGAGAGAGAGAGAGAGAGAGAGAGAGAGAGAGAGAGAGAGAGAGAGCATGCAACTGACAAACAAACCTGTACCTGTGCTTTTTCACTGCGCTGGACTGGTGATACAGCGCCGCCTGCTGGTGTTTCATCGTTGTTAGGATAAGTCAATACTAGGATAAAATTACGACAGTGCCCGAGCTAATTATTGGAAATCACAGAGTACAAGTCTTTATTTGAGGATATACAGTGAGTCAGATCTGGCAAAATTGGAACTGCATTTTGTCCGAAGTATCCTTCAGGTGAAATTTCTGGATTTTAAACAAATTAAGAAAGTGTCAGGACAAACAAGAGGTATAATCTGCAACAAAAGTTGGTGTTTTACTTACATTACACCTAAAGTGGTTGAAATGTACAATGTTCACATGGCGATATGCTATTTACTTTAACCTATTTTATACTGTTAACACATTATTAATCTTTTTGAGCTTATTCTACCACAGGAGCAGACTCAACCAATCAGGAGTCTAAGTAGTAAGACACCACGCCTGCCACAAAGTTGCTTCAGCTTGTGTATTCTGAATATTTAGCACCAAAACTGAGCCGAATGGGTTAACAAGTCTCTGCAGACATATTATCGGATCTTACTCGGTCCAGAAATAAATATTCAAGTAAATGTGATCGCTTTTAATCAAACAAAACCCCAGCCAAACTCATATCCTCTCTTTTATAACAGAGAAAACAAACCAGGCCTCTTCTCATCACGACAGCTGGGTTATTTGAGGCTGATTCACATTTTAGGGCTAACTGACATACATGGCATAAATCCACAGCTGCTCATAAAACCAGCTATACAGAGTCATTATGGATTTATGTACAGTTATTATCTGCCTCTGTAATTTGCAGTCCGGTGAGGAGAATGCCCAGTAATGCCAGGTTGATACTGCAGGAGAACCAACGGCTCCAAATGTTCAGCCAGATACCAGCTGGTGTATCTCCTGTAAAAGCTGATATTCCTGCATATTAACTCTTTGAATCCTGTGCTTGAATTATTGAGGGCTGAAAGAAGGTGCATGGGTTTAGACAGAGAGACACATGCTCACTAACCAAAACCTAAACACACGCCATCACCAGGAATAAAAGCCCTGTAGTCAGCTGTCTGCCAGGAATGATCTTTCTCTGGCAGTGCGAGTGCGTAGCATGAATATGTCGCTAACCAGCTGCAGTCGCGCTGCTCGCACATCTGCTTTTTATATTATGTACTTGGTACATTCTGAAGCACATTCTCCTTCGATCCCTCCCAATTTATTGTACACCTTTCATCCCGTCCCTTGTGTCCGCTGTCTGTGAATGGGACACTGTTGTGGTTAGTTGAAATTCTTCCTGATGAGACATCACGAAAGCAGCCAGACTAAACAAAGAAATCAAACTGTGCAGCTGGCCAAAGACTCCTCAGCGGACGGTGAAAGCAGAAGGATTCTCGTGCGTTTTACCGAAGCTGACTTCCCAGGTGTTGAAACTTAATAACAAAAACTCATCTTAGAAAAACTTTCTGTCAGCGTCTGACAAGTGTTGAGTTGGGAACGAGGAGCGCGGCGGGGTTGAAGCGTGGTCAGCGTGTGCGACTACAACCTGACATAACGTTGCTTCATCCCGAGATGTGACGCTCACACAAACAGCAGAAACGGACATGACAGGGTGGTGGACTTGAGGATGGAAAAGAGGGTGGTGAAAAGGAAAGTAACAACATTAAACCAGCTGGAGGGCCTGACAAAGGATTTCTTTTAGCCGCAATCCTGATTGGCACCCAACCCTCTCTCGGGGCATTTCAGACTCGTAAAAACTTTAATATGCAGTTCAATAACTATTTTCCCCTCGTTCCCTCCTCTGTTCTTCCACAGGGGGATTAGAGTGGCAGGGATCAGGCTCTAAAGAAATGGGAAAATGAGTGGCAGAGGGTTGTCAAAGGAGGCAGAGAAGGAGCCAACATGACAGGACCACCAGTAGAACTGAGCAAATTGGAAAAGTACCCAAGCGAAAGAACGACTGACTTCTTCTGGGGGACTAAATTACTTCAAGTTTATAGAGTTCAACACAACGAAATTATTTCTCCCAAGCCATTAAAGCGAGAGCGGTGAAAAGTTCAATAGCAGCAGCCACAGTTGTTGGGATAATTCAGTAAGAGTAATATATATGTAATTAAACCATCAAATTGCTTTTTTATCTTTCTCTGCAGTTTCTTAACTTTCCCTTTAGAGAGCGAGGAAGAAATCGATCCAGTCAAATGTAGAAATATTCTGTATGTGCTGCTGTATTCAGTCTCTAAAAGAGTCAATCTTTCTTCTGGTAAATGGACAACAGACAGATATTGTGCAGATAATAAGGGCTTCAATTAATGTTAATATGTATGACAAATAGTGGGATGATGTTTGTGCTAAAGAGACTGAGCGATATAAAAATACAGTTTAGGGATGTTTCAAAGTCGTCTGTTTGCTGTGAGTGACTAAAGCCGGCAGAGCTAGCACCTCCAGACATCGACAATTACATGCAAGAGATGATTTTACAACTACATCTCTTTTTTCCGAATCTAAATATGGCCAAGCTGTCAGTTAATCTGTGCGTGTTTATATCTAGACAGTAGAGAAACTCAGCATTATTAGAAAGGCCACCAGCAGGAGCTACAGCCCCAACTAGTGGTGGGAGGCTGCGCCTACGCTTAGGCACAAGATGTGACCGATATTTTCAGGCCCATGATAGTAAAAAAACTACAAATTTGTTTGACCGATCTGTAGCTCAGGTTAGGGCTGGGCAAATCAATATCACTGTATATTGAGCAGTTCACCTCAATAACGATAAATGGACGATAAGTACTCCACAAGCTGCTCACCCCCTCCCACATTAACTTCGTCTACTTCAGCCGCTACAACTTTTGAACCGTCCTCCACCTCTTCACCTGTCTTTACCTCTTTGTTACAGACTGTATGGGGTGGAGTCATGTCTCTGACGTAGGACAGAGTCTTAAAGGGACATGAGACCATAGCCTACCTACACACATCCAAAACCAACTTTTATTTATTTATTTTGACACTGAATATACCAATATGGGCAAAATGACGTTGGTTATTGTCATAAATTTTGGTATCAGTAAATTTTCGGTTTATCGCTCAGCCCTAACTCAGGTGCTGACTAGCAAGGACACCAAATATTAGATTATTTACTTGACTGAATGCCTACATCCATATTTTAACTATATGCCTGATTCCTTCTTCTTTAACTTGTCAAAACAGAAATGTATTGATGGTGTCCTTTGAGCAGCAGGTGCCTTCTTCACCTTCTAATCTTTTCCAAGTAAATCTAGAAAAAACCCTTTCATACTCTCTGAGATTAATAGAGGTTAGAACATCAGTGCAATCCAGCTACGATGAAAGGTAAAAAAAATCACGACAGCTAATGAAAAAATGAGGAATCGAAATGATGAATAGCTCTTGACATAATTTCAATTGAGGTCAAAAGCCGAAAAGCTTGGGAAGCGCTCGACGTGACTGCCAATTTTTTCAGAAAGCAGATTTCAAAACCATCTCCACCAAGTTTTGACATGTGATTGGAACAAAAATGCAAGATAGTATTTGGACTTTTTGACAATATGTCTGTAAATAAAACAGGCATAACTGCAAACTTTGAAACTGTCTGTTACTTTTCCAATTTTCACTCTGCTTGTCTTGTTTCACACGGGTTATATCATCAAGGTGTGGACCACAAGCGTTTGTCTGCAGCGCTGCATTAAACACTATTTATCTTTTGCAAGCGGACACATCTGCGCACATCTGTCACAGCCCTCCATACATGACATAATACATCTCAGAGACGTCATCGTGGCTGAATATCTCTGAAGGCGATGATCAGTCAGCGCCCTGCAGAGTGATGTCAACAACATCTCAAGTGCCTTAAATCAAACGCTGATCCCAGGTTTGACAGACACTGTGGATAACCTCTGCTTTGTATTAGAAAGCTGGGCTAAGATAACCTGAACAGACCCAGCTCTAGACGGAGCAGCTGTTCGGGCTTAACAAGAGTGCCATCCTGTGGTTAAGGAAAACATCACTAATCAGAAAAGCTCATTTTGCTGCAGTTGGAGTCAACTTCATGAGGGAGCTGCTGAAGCGTTGGCCTCGACTGTGACCGACTGAATCCAAAAACAGTTTCACGGTGTTTAGGTAAGATTTAAAAGCAGCTCTGAATGAAACGCCAAAATCCTGCGGTGTTTGAGCAGCGCTGCATGTTTGTGCCAACATGTGTTTGCATTCTGTCTTTATGTAGCCGGTCTGCAGGGTATAAAACAAACGAGCAGTTGTCGAGCCTGATGGCAACAAATAAAACTGTTTTTTGGAGGTTTTAAATTAACAGCTTTGGCTCGAAGGCCGAAAACAAGAGACGAGCGATGAAGTTACAATACCTCTGCAAAGTCTGCAAAACCAAAACAACATTGAATCAAAACAAAGATAACGTCATCTCGTCTGCGGTACGAGCTGCAGCGAGAGTGTTTGAGTTTTTTACGGTTCTTCTTACTTTGACAGGAAGAAGGTGGAGTTTTCTCTGCTCTTGGTGAAGGTGACGGGGAGGAACCTCAGCGTGATGTTGATCTTCCTGGCGTTTGCCGCCAGCCTCTTTGCCTGGAAAAGACGAATGAAGGTCGTTAGCATTATAAGATCCGAGTCTAGACCCTCTAATGACCCCGACCACAGAGTCATGGTGGGACTGAAAGCTGACTCATGAGCTACCGAGACTCAAATTGTTGACTTGGTATCAAAATTTCTGGGATCTCAATCCAACTGAACATCTGTGGGATGTGCTGGACAAATAGGTCCAATCCATGGAGGCCCCAGTGTGCAGCCTGCAGGACTTAAGAGGATCTGTTGTTACCATGAGGCGGCTCTGGAGTTTAGGTCCTGTCCAGTCTGGTCTTAGCCGAGGAGAGGGAGGACTTTGATCGTAACAACTTGGCTAATAAGTGTGCGACTATTCGGGCTCAGGAAATCGAAAAGGATGAAAAGTTAATTCACTAAAACTCTTTTTTGTAGTTTTCTTGTTCAGTAAGTGTCGTCTATGAGTTTCCAACAGAACGGCAGCAGACGGAGGATAAATACAGTATTTGTATAAAACATGGAAAGAGTTCAAAAACCTCACAATAAAGCAGCAGAGTTAGATAATGAGAGCTCTATTAAGCGGGAAAGATTACATCCCGATGGTTTACAGGCGGGATATAATCACAGCGAACGTCACTCTCTATTCTCGTGATTCACTGCAGAGCAACCAAAAAGGAGAGACTGTCAACTGAGTGAAGGAGGACAGAGTCTTCATCTTGGAAAAGAGATAAAAACATAAAAATAAACAGATGTGAAGAAGACGTCCCTCCAGGAGTTTCCTGGGATATTACACTCGCAAGGATGGGACAAACGTGACGTCAAAGTGACCTGACCTCTGATCTTTGACCGGTGTAATCTTAATCTGAGTCCAAGTGGACGTTTGTGCCCAGAGAGAAGCTGCTGTGAGATACTGGGGAGGGAGAAGCTGGTACAGAGTCAGGGCTGAAAATCTTGCAAATACATAATTCTAGTAGCTTTTGCTTTTGGAGTACGTATACAGTAAAGATCTGATTTTATCACAAAGAAAGAGAGAAATTATTCTATTTAGTAAGTATACAGCGACCCTGCTTTCAGATCATGAACATCAAATCATAAAACTGCATATAGGACATTATTCTCCTGCTGTGCAGACCTGATACTGAAGCGTCACAGTTTCAATCACATTAACTGTTGATTAAAAGCAATCATCACCTTCAGTCCTACAGTGTGTGTGTGTGTGCAAAAGAAACACACTACATCATGTATGACGTATCAGAAAAGAAAAATAACAGCACGGGAGAAAAGCACAGTTTAGTCCAAAACACATTTTAAGCCCCAAAAAGAACAGAACGACCCACCAACCAACCACAGACGTTAAATAACCAGGATGTTACTGAGCTCTTCTTCTATTCTTAGCCTTGAACAGATTTATTTGGACCACAGACCGGTTGGCATTTGAGCAGCATGGTGAAGTCAGCAGGGGGACATCTTCTCCAGGAGGAACTGAAAAGGTCTGAATACTGAACATCTGTTCTGCATCAATAAAAATCGTCTGTGCAGGATTCATCAAAGATCAAACCCGAGGATGACCTGAACTTCTCCTTACTGGACACATCTGAGCCTGAAAGGGCGAGCGTTTCCTTTCTGGCACCGGCGCGAGTCCTTCAGGACTTTGGATTGGCAGGTAGCGAGCGACACTAAAATAGATTTATTAAAAGACAAGGCTACATGAGGCTAATAACCGATCGCTGCACTTGCAGCGCTCTGGTGGGAACCCAAATCCCTAAAGCTCATGAGCCAAGCCTTTATCTCTCGCTGAGAATAGGCCTCATTATTTTGACTGATCTGTGACCGCCGAGGCATTCGCTGCCTCTGAGAATCCCATAAAAAGACCTCGCATCAGTCCAAGTCATCACATATCATCAGAGGTTGTGTTTTCTTGTAGGAAGAGGACAGGTGAGCGCTGGCAGGGGTGCTGAGGCTTACATAAATGAAGGTCTGCGGTTTGGAGCAGCAGCAGTGAGCGTTACGTAACTCAAGCCACAAATTATCCGAGTGAAGAAATAAAAGAGAAAAACATTAATATGATGATGGTTTAGGGCTCGACTGTGGTGCTTTTATATCACTGTTTAGAACATTAGACGTATATTGGAGTTCTGCACAGATCCTGTTTAATTTGACCTTATGTAACGAGTTATTTATGAGCGCTGGCATTATGATTTTTTATTTGATTCTTTTGAAGAAGTTAAAAGAAAAATAAACTCCTTCAAGGAATAAACAAATACCAATAAGACTTATATTATCATACAATATGAAAGATAAATAAAGACTTAAACAGGATTGGGGGAAAACTTGCATGAAACTAACTGTGTTTATAATCAGACTGTTCATTTTTGTGAATTTTCAGGGTTGTAAATTTAACCACATTCACCTCTCCCTCCTACTTTTAATGCTGTTTATGAAAAACATCTGTTCTGATGACAATCCATACAATTAACGACCTTAATAAAGACGTCAGCATGAAAGCTCTGGTCAGTTTTTTAATTGCGCTTCCAAATGTGGATTTTTTTGGACTGAAGTGGTGCATAAAAAATAAAACCCCCTGCATCACTTTTATGACTCACAATTTTCTATATTAAAAGACATTTATCAAGTTTATTATATTTATTATTTTAATGTAGGACAGCTGCAGGGCTATGAAGTATCTTCTGAGTGAATGTCATGAAGACTGCGGTTCAGACGCAGATTTGAGGAAATGAGGACAGCGCTTTTATGTAAGAAGACTTTTATTTTGAAGGAACAATCAGATAAGAGATAGCAGGAAGAGGATATGTGGACACAGGCTATCTTAGCTTATCTGCAGGTGTTGAATTTGCTAATATTAACATTTTGATTACTTCTAAATTCATTATTTCTGATTGACATTACTGAGTTTTTAAAGATAGTAAGCTAAATTTTTATTTGCCTTTATATATTAATTTGGAGATAAACTGATCATGGAAAAATGTCATACACTGGGATGTTATTAAAGCCTGATTTTGATCTCCACCGACTTTTCTTTCATTCGCCAAAGTCTGCTGATACGTGATTGGTCAAAACAATCCAGACTACCACCAACGATCAGAAACAGGGACACTTCCCAGACTAAAATCCAAGTTCAGGGGTCCGGACTCAACCTTTTGAGGAGACTTTGTAAAATAAGGTAGTTTGAACTTCTGATTCACTGATTCATACAAATGGTCACATGATATGGGGTTTTCAATGACTGATTCATAATGCCAACACTACCTTGTCATTGTTTTTTGTATGTTCATTAAAAGTAGTTTCATGCACATTATAATCTGATACTCATGGTTTAATTTGCCGAAACAGTTTAAAGATTTATTTATACTGAGCTGTGTGACAGACTTATTTATCCCAAGTGTGATTATTAAACTCTGTTTTCTATTAATCTCAACTGAGTACTTGTCAAACTCTTGTTGTCAGATCTGATTTGCTGTCATTTTAAGTGTTTTGAATTTAGATATTAGTATTAATCAGGACTGATTACAAGGTCTGTCTCCGATTCATACTGTGAGGAAAAACACTTATTATCCATCTGTAACAGGTGTTTTCTCACACGGATAATTATTACCTCTTACACAGATTTGCACGTGGATATGGTCATGTATTTAGAGGCGGAGTGGCACCATGTTGAATATCACACACCTTCAGGTTTACTCTGATGTTAATTAAACTGTTTCATGCTTTTTTTGTCGTTTTGTCTCCTGTGTCGGGGCCTGACTCTATTTTTTTCCCTTTGTTGAGTCCCGACAAACAAAATAATAAATTAAACAAGATTTCGCTCCACTTTTCAGTCTGTTTTTGCACTTACCGGCCTTTCGAACATCAACTAAAAAGCTGGTGCTGATTGTGCCGACAGCCGCCCAGGCAGCGTCTTGTTCGGATTGAAAAACATCTCCAAGCCTTTAAATCTTTCCTGTATTACCTTCCAGTTCGCAGAGATTTGGTGCTAAGAGATTTTCAGCACCCAAGAGGGGAAGTCTTGGCCACACCGGCTGAACGCTTTTGCATCTTTTTTTTTTCTTTCTTTTTAAAGCCGACTAATGAGCAGTAGTCGAAACAATAGAGAGAAACCATCTGTTTTTGGTTCTTGAAAACCAAAACACTCACACTTGATTTCATAAACATACATGTAATGTTATTCTAACGTGACAGAGGTTCTTGTCAGCGCCTGCCTTAATGATGTGGGAATGTTATGTTCAGACATTTTTCATCCAAGAAGTTTTCAAGGACAAAAACATTCGATTCCTATCAGCTACTTATTCTTGAGGGTGATTTTTTTTCAGCTGAAACGCTCTGACAGCTCTGGAGAAATGATAAAAAAAAAGAAAGAAACAGTTCCTGGAAGTGATGTGAGACTTTGGATCGGACAAAACTGACCACTATTGTTTGCAAGATCATTCGACTGGGTTTGTAACGAGTCGAGGAGATTTCTGTCAAACCGCTAGCTGGATTAATGCCCGTAAAAATGATCTGACAAATCGCTCGCTTCAACAGAACAGTTTATCACTTCAAAACCTAATAAATGTGTCAGGTGCATTTCTTCAAACCAGATTATGCATTGTATCTACAACATAGCAAAGTCTCCTCCCCCTTTACTGTATTGCCATGGTGCCTTTTTGCAATATCAACTAAAGGGGCTCCATGACACTGCGTATTACTCATCTATGTGTCAAATAAAACAGCTACATCAGGCTGGTAAAGTCTGAAAACAAACTACAGACTTACTTTCATAGTCGACCGAGGAGTCCGGACCAGACTGTCTCTGTTGGTGCTGTCAGCAAATCTACCCGTGTCCTCCAGAAACCTGTAGTCTACAGAAACGACAGAGAAAAAGAGACAAAAAAAACAAACATATGGAGGAAAAGGATTAGCAATTATTTCAGCAACAGCACTCTTTATGGAATAATCTATAATTTAACAGTTTATTGGCTTCCTTTAAAAGCTTTAAAAAACAGTGTTTCCCACACAGTCTGCACCTGGACAGCCCACCCAGGTAGATCTAGCAGCCGAGATACGATCCAAACTTTTTATATTCTGAGGAAATCAGCAAATTTAATTGTTCAACTAATGAGCAATAGTCCTCACACGCTTCTCCTTAAGTGTTTGTTTGAGGCAGCATCTCACACAAGTACATCCCTTCTGTTTTTTTGTTTGTATTATTTTTCTTTTTATTGTTTGATTATTTTTCTTTTTTGTTTTATTATTTTTCTTTTTGTTTTACAATTTTCTTTTTTGTTTCTTTTATCATTTTTCTTTTTATTGTTTAACTATTTTTCTTTTTTGTTTGTTTTACTATTTTTCTTTTTTGTTTTACAATTTTCTTTTTTGTTTCTTTTATCGTTTTTCTCTTTTGTTTTCTTTTTCTTTTTATTGTTTTACTATTTTTCCTTTTTGTGTTATTATTTTTCTCTTTTGTTTCATTATTTTCTTGTTTTATTATTTTTCTTTTTTGTTTTATTATTTTCCTTTTTGTTTTATTATTATTTTTTTTGTTTTATTATTTTACTTTTTTGTTTTATCAATTAAATTTTTTGTTTTCATCATTTTTCTTTTTTTATCTTATTCTTTTCTTTTCTTGTCATTTAGTTTATTCGATGCTGTGTTGTTTAAGATTCAGCATGTTTTCATTAACTTGTATTGATGGGGAGCCCTTTACGCTTCTTTTCTCTCCTGCAGTTTCACTGAACTTCTTTGTTTTAAATATGTGATGATTTTATGTCTATTTTTGTGCAAATAAACGATAACAAATGACAAATAATGAAATGTATATAAAACAGAGTCATGGTACATTATTAAAGAAAACAGGTTGTGAGAGACAAACACAATTAAGCATAAATAAGATTATGTGTTAATTGAAATATTATTGACAGACATCTGTTCTTACAATCCCACTGCAGCTCAGTGTGAAAGTTTAACAGTATCAACTTAAACTTCTCTGTTTTATAAGCTTTATAAGTTTTCTTGTTTTAGGTTTTAAGTGAAGAGGAGGAATGAAATTTACTGCAGACGCTCACCGCTGAGAAGAGCCATTTCATCAAACTGTGAGAGACCCACAAAGGCGGTTTTATTTCTCACTCCGCTGCATCCTGATTCCTCCTTGTGTTTCTTCACACACAGCAGGCTGAAAAAAAAAAGAAAATAATAAACACAAACAGAATCTGTTGGGTAACCTTTGCTGTTCTTGAGAGGAATTCGGTTTGGCGCCATCACGGCTTGTCCAGACAGTGAGCAAAGGTCAGGAACAAAAACACCGAACAAAAAGTCAAAAAAATGTTACCTAAGAGCTGCTGATCAGCTGAGCCCAGACAGACGGACAATTATAAAACAAAGTCATAACCCAGACTAATTAAAATAAATAACTCACACTGCAGGTGAAAACACAGATGAGTTTCTCTCATTATGTAAGGAGTTTGTATTATTACAGACAGACAGACAGGTTATTCATGTCTGTGTAACAGCGGAAAGACCCAGAAAACAAGCCGGTGTTTTCCTGATTCCTATTTCTGCAGACAGACAGCGTCTATCAGAGGAGACTATTTAGAAGGGACTCAGCTTCACAGCATCTGTTAACCCTGACTACAGTGTAAAGAGGCAGTTTAGACACAATATAAAAAAGGCATGATGTGTTTAATAAACTAGTAAATCTGCTGCTGACGTTGGATCATTAAGTGGATTCAAAGGAGTTTGATTGTCATTCCAGTCGCTACTTACATGAGAAAAGAACAAAACTAGTACAACAGCCATAATGTGGAGACACAAAAAGAAATATTAAAGAGATAATACGTAAAAATGTAACTAAAAACAGAAAAAGTACAGATTTTTTACTTTTTATCTGTTTTACATTTCTTATTATATCTTTACATTTCTAAAGTGGACTTCACAAACTAACCCCCAAAGTTTTCTTGGGTTTGATGCAGATGTAACAGCACTTGTTAGAGCATTACTGGTTATTGTGTTGTCTCCATTCAGCATCTGTACGAACAATCACTACAAGAGTCAAACGAAGACTCCTTTGAGATCAATTTGCATGTCAGGACTACTGTCTCTTCTCTTCTTGTCGTGTTTTTGTTTCTTCTGTCATTTGGAAAATATTAATGAGAAAGGCAAAATATGACTTAGAAACACAAAGTAATGGGCTGAATAATAATTTCAACAGGAATATTTCTACACAACCAGATCCTTGATTTTTGGATTTACATTAACATTCAACATGCACATGTGATACGAGGTAAAATTTTACAGTTTTTAAGTTCAGGTTACAGAGTTGTTTTAGCAACAACATCAGAAGTGTTAACCCGCAGAGCAAGATGAGTAGATTAGGAAAAGGATTGAAGCTTTAAAAGAAATCATGTGTGGGAAAACAGACTGTCTTGATAGGAGATGAGAGAAAGACAAACAACAGTCAGAAAAAGTCATTTAAGAACTTGAGAAAAATTATGAAATCAAATAGAAGCTCATTCAGAGGTATTTAAAAAGCTCTGCACGCCACAGAGCTCCTGTTAAAGCCTTTATTAACACAAGTCGGTCGTGTGCGGACCTTTATATCTTTTCTTTGTGCTTGATTACTTTGGATCCAGCACTCACAGGAGACGGGCATGTCTCATTTTGTTTTTTCTTTTCGGTATTCAAAAGCTGCCTCTCACTTTTTGCTCGCCAACATCCCAGACACATTCAGATGTTATTAAAAAAAAACAAAGTGTGAAACCAAAATAATCAGTTCAACACAAGAAAAAAGAGCAAGAAAACAGGCAAATATCTGCACATGGGAGGATGAAAAAGGTCGTTTTTTCAATATGGAATTATTGAATCATCCAAGTTAATAATTCTGCATAACAACTTGTGTTATTTGTGATACTAAATCTACAGTTTCATGACTCTTAAGTGTATATACACTTTAATTTTGCTACTTTGATAAACTTGCACATTCTTCACCTCCTCCATCACAGCTAACTTTTACTGCTGGCTGAGATTTCTTCAATTAAAACTTGACTAGAAGCAAAAAGACTGTTCAACTGGACTCCTTACCGCCTGTCTGACTAACAACCGCACACTAAAGAGAATAAATACAAGCCCAGAAAGACCCACTTTCAGATACCTGCTGAGAGACAGGTATTTGGCTGGGGTCAGACAAAGACTGTATCCTCAGAAACTATGTTAAAGGAATGCTGAACGATGCCCAAAAAAAACAAGCAACCAGGAGAGAGAAAAAGGAAGGACGTCCCCTGGCGCTCTTTGATAACTTTTAATGAAATTCCCAGGTATGACCTTCAATATGGCATTTAGCAGGTAAAGGTTGGACTGTAAATGCTTTAGGATCCGCAGGATTCGAGGAATAGCTCCTTGGACGGTTGCCATTGCTGTTGGCATGTTGTTGCTGGCTATGAATTAAAGAAAAGGTCAGTCTGTAAAAAGCAAAACGCAGCCAAGAGACGAACATAAATATTACATGACTGCACACAGAGCAGAGGCAGAGCAGATCTCATAGCATAATTCAGTGATTACTGCTTTTTTCTATTATTCTCATTCTCAAGAAAATCAAGACGTTCACAGTGTTTTTGGACAAAACAGACACAGACAGACAGTAGATTCTGTGATGACAGGAAAACACGCTCCTGGAAAATATACTATCTAAGGTTACAGTCCAAAATATGGCTGTATTTTTTTATTTAGATTTGCTGCATGATTCTGTTCTCACCTTGAGAACAAAGAGGATCTAATCCTTTACCTCTGACAAAGGACTGAGTGGACTTAACATTTCACTGCATGCTTATACAAACAGATATGTGACCACTGTTTCTCAGAGCAGTTTAACTTTATTCAGCCAGTTCAGTAATAACTTCACTGACAGTGTTACTTTAAATAAAATAAACAAAAGCAAAGAAAAATCTCACCTGCAAGAATGTGCAAGACAGGCAGGACATCTGTACTTCGCCTCCGCTGATCCACACACACCACAGCTGCAAACAGACGACAACTCGGATTAATACAAACTGTTTAAAGATCTACAGCAAACTAGATCAACTGTGACAGAGGTACAGAGATGCAATATCACCTTACAGATCACCAATGTAGAGATAAACGGCTGGCTTTTTAGGGGTGATATCACTTTTATGTTGACTGAATTTGATAACTAAAAAGGATAACTATGATAGCACACCACAAGCACATATCTTGTAAATCACATGACACTGATCCAGGTCAGTAATGGTGTAACACTCTCACTCTGTAATTGGCCTTATTCTGTCACATTCAACCATGTAAACAAATCAGATCTTGCTCAACAGCTTACGTCTTCTGCCCTCTATAAACTCTTCTCTCAGAGGCAGCAGCTGGGTTTATTATCTTACCAGCATGGAGCTGACATGATGGAGACCACCTGTTATAAAAAGGAGACCAACTTTACAGAGTGATGTTGGTGCTTCTGTTTACAGACTTATGTCAATTTACACCACTGATCGATCAAACTACTCCACCACAACTGAGATAGGGGAGAGTGGGGTAAGTTGAGCCACCCCCTGTTGCTTGGAAATGGTAAAAGTCAAAGAAATTGATCATGTGAGCAAATATTTAGGAGATGGGCATCAATTCATGGAGTCTGTGAAGGTTAGAAGCACATGGATGAAGAAGGGGTTAGACATTTATTCACAAAAAAAACTTTTTCCACTCTTGAAAGTGAATTTAGTCTGTCATAAGTTTGATTAGAATTGTGTTCAGACCAAAGTACCAACAACAAGGACAAAGCACAAAGGACAACACACATGCAGATGAGGCACAGGATTATCTTTGCAGACTGTTCAGAGCAGCGATAGCAGAAGGGACAAAGCTCTTACTGAAGCGTGCCCACTTCCACCTCAGAGTCCTGAACCGCAGAAGTGACTGTGGAGAGGGTGGTCTGAGTCTGTGCTGATAGTCTGGGTCATGCGTGTGATGGAGATATTGTTGAAGTGTGAGAGGTCTGTGATGGGCAGGCTGATGATTTTGGATGCTGTGTGGGTGAGCTTGGTGAGTTTATTTCTGTTAGTGATGGACAGCATGTTAAAGTAACAGGGCGAGCAGTAGAGAAGTATGTGAGGGGGGAGTAGGGATACGGCTCAACTTACCCCGCTCCTATGGTCAACTTACCCCACCCATACATGGGGTAAGTGGACCATAGGAGACTATTTTGTTTTTGGCATGCTATATTATCAAGACAGTTCTGTTTACACTCATGTTTGTTTGCAGGGATGAATAACATCTTGAAATAAATGCAGATACACTAGTTAGAGACCAAACTATGATTGACTTGATGTAGTGATCCGAAATATGAAAAATGGCTCATCTTACCCCACTCTCCCCTATAATGCAGGGTGGCGTTTTCATCATTGAGTAAATATCTTAATTAGAGACTGAAGGAAAAGGCTTTAACTTTTAAAACAAGCATCAAAATACACTTTGTTTTTAGTTTGAAAATGTCTCTATAGCATGAAAGTTTAATATTGTGTTTTCTATCTAAGTTGAGACCTGTTGAGTCCAGCTGTTGGTTCAGGATGAGGACCTGGTTTTGATTTGACTAATGAGGAAAAAGGTAGAGAAACTTCTAGTTAAATTCAATAAAGGTTTCATAAATCTTAAACCTTATTAAAAGAAGTTTGTAGACCCTCGTAGATAATCTAGGTTGAGTAGTTTTGGATCAGGACTTTGTTTCCATGCTTCTCATTATAACCTCGTACCAAACTTAGACGTCTATAGTCGCCATTTTAGGTTTTTATTTCTCTGTCTTCATATTTGAAGTCTTAAAAACGTAATATAAAGAAGAAACTAAACTCATACCAGACTCGTAAACCTGGGAGCTAGCTCAGTTAGCTGTTAGCTCCCTACTTTTTAACTCTTTAAACACTCACTTCGAGAGGGAAATCTTCCTCTTGTTTCCTCTCAGCTCTTCTTCTGGACCTCCGTTTTCTTCTTCAGCTCTTAAAGTTGACATTATATCTGTTGTCGGTACAATAACTGCAGAGCACATCGCAGTAGAAGAGTAGAAACACGTTGGTCAGGACCAGGCTGCATCAAAACAAACCTCCTTCTTCTTCTTCTTCCGCCGGCGTATACGAGCAGCACGTGGAGGTGAGTTCCGGTTTGGAGTCTGCTCACCGGCGCCTCCTGGTGTTAGAGGAGAAGAACTACAATGAGTTTAAATGAAAGCAAACTGAGGACGTTTCCTCAAGGTAGAGAAGAAGAGCAGTCTTTTTTTTTTTTTCCTCTCAGAGAGTTCACCTGAGGCTTGTTTTTATTACAGCTGCTCTCAGAGGAAATTGTGATCTATATCAGACATAAAGTCGAGTAAAGTTTATGGACTCAGTCAATCTGTCTTTGTGTTACTGGTGAGAAAAACAAACGGCGCTTTTAATTCCAAGAAACCCGGATAGGAAATAATAATAATAATAATAATAATAATAATAATAACAATAACAACTTTATTTTTATAGCACTTTTAAAAACAGAAGTTTACAAAGTGCTTTGACAACCAGTCGTAAAGCACAGAGCATGGAAATAAAAACAAATAAAAATAAAAGCTCAGTTAAAAATAAGGCCTCCGAAATTGAAGGCCAATTTTATTTGTCATAAGAAACCCAGACAATCCAAGAACCCTACAACATAAAATGAGACCATGAGGACCAAAATAAAAACATAAAATAGGTAAGAAAAAGAGATTTAACAAAAAAGGGGGGTAGAAAGCAGAGAACAGGATCGTAAATATAAAAGAGGATATTAATAATGTCCATAATGGACTGGCCTGATGTCTCGCTACAAACAAGCGGCTGCTGGAAGAGAGTCGCTGAGTTGTGTTTGGTCTCTTTGCTGAATAAATGAGGCAAAACTAAAAAGATGTTTGGTGCCTAGTACTATGGCTGGGACCCTATATGTCCTGTTGACGAAGTTAGGTGCTGTTCTGAGCATTATTTGTGGTGTTTTTGTTGAAGCTTGTTTATGGCTCCTCAGACCGCTGTGTATTGCTATTGTGTGGTCGTTACTAAAGTTGGTTTAACTAGAGAACTAAGCGGTCGGCAACATTCATCTCTCGAAGGGGTGTCTAACTCAGTGTTACGGTGTGTTTGACCCTAAATTAGTTTTACGCCGGAATACTTTCTTCTTGGGGTAAATTCCAAGTCTGGATCAGTCTTGTCTAAAATCAAGGTCCATGCCTCAGTTAGGAAGAGGGGGATTATTCAAACACCACATGAATTGACCCTGGCCCGTACTCAAACCTCTGAACCCTCTTACTGTGAGGTGATATTGCAGTAAAATTTAAGTAAAAGATAATATTGAGTTCTCTGGCCCTCATGTGAAACAGAACCAAGACAACAAAAAACAAAAGCACGGAAAGGTTTTTGGATAAATTGTTACATTTATTTATTTGTCAACTTAATTATTTACACATTCTTATCTGACATTTCTCTCCCAAGACTTTATATAATTACACTTTGTTCAAGATAATATAACTTAAGAATATGATGACTGTGTTTTCTGACTCTGGCCTACTATAGCTGCCAGTCCTCCTGACCACCACTGACTGAACTGAAACAACAGTATGAAGAACATACAGTCACAGGTGTGAACACGCAAACACACACCTCTCCAACATAAATACTTCTTTGGACTGAGTTGCGGTGGACCAAATATTTCTCTGAGAGTATAACTTACTGTGATACAGTAATGTGAACAAAGAGGGATATAAATAAACATACAGTATGCTGTCAATATATACACAGGAAATGTAAAAACTCACTGATGACTCATTCTTTGTTGCAGCACCAATGATAGGGTTCCCCTGAAGAACCTACCACATAAAAGGAAAAGCTACAAAAAAAAGTAGTGTATCAAAAAAAAAATGGTTCATAAATTAGAAATGACCAAATCAAAATAAGTACTTATACAACATAACAAATCTTGATGTAACCGGTACATACAACACAAAGGCAAAAAAAAAAATCTAACCTGACATGAGCAACTATTCTAGAAAGCAACTGAGCAGGTAGAGGTAGAGCACCATCTGTCAAGATGTACAGGTCCAGCTGGGCGGGACCAAAGACAAAAACATGAAAACAATGTCAAAAAAAGCCTTTGTTTGAAAAAAACATGAAGTCACACATCATCCACATGCTATTGCACTCATTAAATCTTTAGTTAGACAGTGCTCCTACGTAAAGGCCTGAAACGCTCCTTCAGGTTTGGCCTCTGCTTAGGATGGTTTGTGTTTGGGAGTGGTGAGGAGTGAGAGGGAGGTGTGTGTGATCTGGGGGTTGGATAAGTTGCTGCTCAGTGAGGCCCTGCCCTGTGATCAGGGAAGACATGGGTCCATACACAGACAACCAAAGCACCAAAGTTTGACAAAACATACTTGAAACAATCATCGATAAATATTGCTATACACATGTTCTCCTCTGGCCCTCTAGGCCTGGATGGTTCACAGAGACTCAGTTCTTCCACAAAGATCCTCCTTTGATCGGACATGGCAGGTCCCATGAACCGTTTCTAGGAACCGTGACAAACCTCGGTTTGCTGGAGCGCACTCTTTGGTAGGCGGCCATTTCTTGGAACAGCCTTCTACGATAGTTCATGTTTGTAGGGTGTGGGATGGTGATGCTTGTGTCAGAGAAAGCAGACTGGACCAATTTCTATATGCCGCTGACTGTCGGGCTGTGGTGTGGGAAATTCCTGTATATCTACAATTGGTAGCTGACGACTGTCCTGAGTATGGAAGAAGAAATGTGACTGGTGCCAGCTGCCATCTTGGATCTGAAAGAGGAACAAAAAGAAACGTTTTTTTTTTGCATGTAACTCGGAGCAGCTCTCAACAGAAGTGATGACAAGCAGCCACCAAGATTTGGTGATTCATTTTATTTTCTACTGCTCCAAAACGCTGCACTATCCAGATGTAAACAAGCACAGATGATAGATGGCTGTAAATATTGTTCTGTTTGGCAGTAGTCTGATCTGGACAGTAGAGACAGAGGTTGGATGCAGGCTGTGACTCAACGCAGGCATGTGGGAGAAGTGACATTTCAAGATGCTGGCACTGCTACCGATAACCACACTGGGCAAAACAATCTGACTTTATTTACCCACAGACTTTGTTTTCTTCATTATTCTAAATAAATTATGTTCAAATTTGTCTTTTTTCCTATTTAGACTAGTTGCTTAGTTAGAGTTCAAATTTCCATCTGGGCAAACAAACTATGGTCTGCTTAAGTGAAGTTTATGCCATCAAATATCTTCTTAGTTTTTCTGTTAGTTCCCAAAACATTAGAAGAGTATGCTGGTGCAAGACTGATCATCGTCATTCTGTGCTCTAAATTTACATCAGTCCTTTCATAGGTCTGTACTGGAGAATCCCCAACATGAGTGTTCAACCAACCCCGACTTGACGACAACGTCATCATCCAAGATGGCAGCGCAGTGCATTAACAGTAAAGAGTAACAGTGAAAGCAACCGCTAACAACTGACAACGGCTAACGACAGCCGACAATCGTTAACAACAGCTAAGAACAGCTAACAGTAGGCGTCCATCTTGGTTTTTCGACCAGTTTCCTGGAACGCCGTCAACTCAGGTGTAACGTTATTCCCAGCTCTGACACCAGACTTCTGAGATAACTGGAACGCAGCATTAGCCAGACCCTCCAGGAACAGATTTTTTGAACTTTACATGCACCAAAAAGCTGCACTTTGTTGAGAAGTCATCCTCATCGGACAAAACTATAACAGGTAAAAGTTTTGAAATCCACCTTTGTTACGGGAGAACAGAGTTTAATGAATTAATATCTGCCTTCGTCCTTACCTTGCACTCATCTTGTAGCACCTGTGGTTCAAGTAGAGTGTATTTCTCAAACACCTGTTTGTTCCAGCCGCGAAACCGAAGAGTGGTGTCGTCATGGTCTTCTCTGGGTAAAGATTCTGTGGAGCTGAAACTGTCTGCGGTGTTGTACGGAGGATCGTTCAGGCAGTGGAGGATGATGCTGTGGCTGGCCTCAGTACTCAGTAAATGGAGAAACTTCATTTGGACTTTTCCGACGCCAAACACCATCTGAAGCAGACAGGAGAAAGAAAGAACATGAACTCAGGAAATCTACAATGTCTCTTATGAGATGAGGGAAAAACTGAGGTGGTCTGGGTGATCAGGGTTTCACGAAGAAAAATTGACTCAAATGAAGTCAGTGTCAAAAATGAATTATTGTTCGATCCCATTTAAACTGAATCATGAATAATAAACAGTTTCTATGAATTTGAAAGGATATTTTGTGACTTTGAGGGCAGTATTTTGCCAAAAAAAAGAAAGAATCAGACTGAAAATACAAACGTTTGGTTTCATGTAGATCATCTCAAGTATGGAACATCTCTGTTATTAAAGCTTCACTAAAGCAGAGTCAAAGACAACTTTTTCATCCATGTATCATATTACAACTTGAGTGTTACCTTGTTAGAGGCCACAGGATGTACACACGTCTGCCCTCCTGCAGTGAAGTTGCAGAAGACCCTGAAGGCATCAGAAGTACAGCCCAAGTTTGGATCGATCCAGAACCAACCTGCAATCCCCCCAATCAGAGAAACAAGTATTTAATGCTAGTTGTACCCAGAAAAATCGAACATGGCCTTCATTTTTGGGTAGCAGAGACTCTCACCGTCTTCTAGCTTGTTATGACAGTCGAGCAGATCTTTACAGAAACGAGCCGGGTTCTCCCGTGTCCCCAGAGGCTGTTTGATGCTCTCGATCACGCTGCTCAGGTAATGTAAAGTCTTAAGGATCTCTGTACTCTGGTCTGGGATGCCCACCTCTGTGTTCTGAAAAGTCTGGTTCAAAGAATTAGACGGAGAAAAATGTCAAAGTTTAAAACCACGACTATAAAGCCTCACATGGACAGAATCGACCTGTGAGTGCGAGTGTCCGAGCCTTACCTCTGTCCTAAAGGCGGTGTTGGAGTCAGAGAGGCCGTAGACTGCTGTGTCATCATAGATCTGCCTCTGCAGGATTCAAAATCAACATGTTCAGGATAATAAGAAAAGTCAGGGCTCTGTTCATTATTTAACCGAAGGGGTTTAATCCGCAGGCTGGTTCTTTGGTTTTAAAACAGCACCGCAGTTTCAATCCTGTACAGTTTACAGAGAAAACTTTAATAGGATAAGAATACTCTTTAATAACAGAGGAAATACGTAAAATAAGTCTTACAGCAATAAACCCTCAGATTCCTGACTTCAGCGGGGGGAAAAATAACACATTCCACTTCGTATAAACACTCCAGCTATCACATAATGTGTGTCAACAAAAGACGGTATCTGATATAGTTGTTTTTCTGAGGAGGAAAAAGGTCACTGAGATTAACAAAAGCTACACTTTTACCATGTGAGGACGGTTTCTATCAAAGCACCAAGAAAAGGATAATCGTCGATCTACACTGCAAACGCTTCGGGAAGTGGAATGTTCTTTTAGTAGATCCTCTGAGTGAGATAGAGGATTTGTTGAACATTTTAGTAAAGATAATAAGCAGCCCCGGGCTCTCTCACATCCTGGATATTACTTTCATCACTTAACCCTGTAATATCCAAAGGTTTGATGAAGCTCTGACATAACAGTTTCACTTCGAGGGATAAAGAGCGACGTTACAAGGTTAGTCAACGGCTAGACTCCTATTTTATCCTGCTATTTTCCTGGATGACTCTGTAAGTATGTTCCATGTGAAGATCTTACCGTTGGACCAGGAGCACCAGGAGGTCCCTAAAGTACAAAAAAAGAAAGAGGAAAAATCAGTTTTTTTAGTATATTTTAGCCAAATGTAAAAATCAAGTTTGTCTGTACTGATGGAAACGACCTCAAGCTCCACATTTAGAAAACTTTACGGTTAAACTCATAGAAACTGTTTGGATGATGATTAAATGAGACCACTCACTCTGGGTCCTGGACTTCCCTGTGGTCCTTGAGGCCCCTGAAAGTAAAGTCCACAAAATTAGAGTTAAACTGGATAATTTAGTTTCAATTCTTCTCAGCTTTGGACCTGTGTTCTCTAACACCCTCTATAAAAGTCTCATTACTGGTTTAGAGCTTTTCCCACAGCCAGCACTACAGAAGTGGTAAAATTACTGTATGATGTTTCTCTGTGATGGTGAGAAACAGAGGCAGAAATCTGGCTGTAAATCCCTGAACTGAACCACACCGGTCACCTACTGCCCCCTCTGGTAGAATTCACAACAGCAGCTCAACTTTATGGAGGATTTTTCCGACTTTGTTGGTTGACTTTCAGAACGAAGAGGGTGTTATACACACACTGTGTATTTGTGTGGTAGTTTGAAGGGCAGGTGCCTTAAAGGAGACCAATCATTGTGTCATTTTGGGGCACCTGTACATTTGCTTTGCAGAGTCGGTAGCTCAAAAAACTTTATATAACTGTTACGTTTACAAAAACCTTTGTGTTCCCGCTTTTCAGCTGCTGCCTGAAACACTTTGTTTTGGCTGCTTTTCTACTGATATAAAGTTAGGCACAGCTTGTACGTGTTACTTTTCACACCACTACAATGTCATGAAACGATTTGAAAGCTATGCTTTTATAGAAAATCTTTGCGGCTAGCTGTTAGCACCAACTTAGCTCCCCCATTTGGCCGTGTTAACATTCGCCAACTATTGTTACATTGCCTCCGCAGTTATAGTTCCAAGCCTTTATTGGAGGCCTTTAAAGATTAAACAACCCCAGGTTTCAGTAACAGCTTGTTCAGGCCTCAGTGTATGGTGGAGTCATCAGTAAAACGAGGAGCAGAAACAGCTGTGTTCTTATCTTGAAACCATAATAACTTCCACTGTTTTCTGGTGCCTTTGTCTTTGGGAGGAGAAAATAGATGTGAATTTTCTTCACCACCAATTAGAGAAAAACTTCTGAGTTACTTTATAAGACATACTGATTAAACAAAGTGTAGCATAGGGCTGGGCGATAAACCGAAAATTTACCGACACCGAAATTTACAACGATAACCAATGTCATTTTGCCCATATCAGTATATACAGTGTCAAAATAAATGAATAAATAAAAGTTGGTTTTGGATGTGTGTAGGTAGGCTATGGTCTCATGTCCCTTTAAGACGCTGTCCTACGTCAGAGACGTGACTCCACCCCATCCAGTCAGTAACAAAGGGGGAAAGACAGGTGAGGAGATGGAGGACGGTTCAAAAGTTGTAGTGGCTGGAGCGGGGGCTGAAGTACACAAAGTTAATATTGGAGGGGTTATCGAGGTGAACTGTTCAATATACTGAGACACTGATTTGAGGCCATATTGCCTAGCCTTCAGACTTTCCAGCTTCTGAGTGGACATGTCTTTAAGAGAGGTGCTAGCTGGGCTAATCCATTAGCATCATTAGCATTATCCTGATAGGTCGGCACAATCTCATGTGAGGAAAAAACACCTGGGGATTTCAGTGCCATAAATGTGTCTTATGTTATGACGCTTTCCCATGGTTTATTATGGGCATCTACTGTTGTAACATTATGTGTATGTATTACAAACGGATCAGAATCTCAGGATCTTACTACTGTTTTCATTACAGACTTGAGGCAGGTATGTAGGAGGGGATGTGTGCACCGCACTGTTGTTTGCAGTGTTAACATTTCAACAAGGCTTTCCTCGACTGTATTTACACAAGAGGGTACATGAGTATCATACAGCCACAGTGAGCTCCAGGAGACACTGAGTAAGAGCTCCTCTCACTATGACTCACTTCACCATGACTGTCAGCCATATAAACAAAAACTACAGCAGAAGTTCAGCTTTCATGCATCTTTAAACACGGCCGTCATCATCTTTTTTTGAATGACACATTTGTATTTGACATGGGTTTGTGTCAACTGGCTCTGCTAAGAGAAGTTAAGCTTAACACTTCAGTGCGGTTGAATCATGATGTAATCAGGCCTCAGACTGTGAACAGATAGAAGTCTTGACTTTTCCATTTACCTTCTGTTTTAGAGGATTCATTGAAAGGATGCTGGTCTTATTTGTACTTTTTCAACGACTTTATCCAAGTCAAGTTATTTCGTGAGTTACAATGATTACTGGTTAACTTCACAGACTTTCTTGGTCTTTGACAGATCTTACCATTTCGCCCGTGATTCCCTTTGGACCTCTCGGCCCCTGTGGAGAACAAAACAACAACATGAGCACATCACAACATCACAACAATGTTTCCTATTATGTAAGTTTGATGAGTTTCAATCAGCAGCTGGCCAGTAAATAAGCTTATGTAATTAAAAGAATAAGAATATTTATCGGTTACTGGTGGTGCCAATATTTTTCTCAGTACTAAAGAATTTTTCATAAGGATATCATTATCAAGCACATGCACTCAGAAACCTACAGGTTTTCCCACTGGACCCATCTTTCCCTCTGGGCCCACAGGTCCGGTGAATCCCTGAAAGACATAACAGGTGAATGAGGGTGTGAAATTACAAGTCTGTCATAATTTACATATTTAAGAGAGAGAAGTTACCATGTGTCCTCAAATTACAGTTCGACACTAAATAATGCAGAAAATAACTTTTTATTCCATTGCTGCAGTGACACTTCTAGTAGAAAGAAATGGGTTCCCATAGTTTCTATTTTTATTGAACTTACCAAAGTACCCATTGGACCTTTAGGGCCTGGAAACCCTCTGAACCCCAGATCACCATTCGGTCCCTATTTAGTGGGGAAAAAATGTATTTTCAGTCTATGTGTTTTATTATGCAAGATCAATACAGTCTGGGCCTAATTCATGAAAGGTGTGTGCCTCTTTTGCACCCACTAAAACAGTGCAAATGAGCCAAAAAGACGTTGTCTAATTCACAAAGTATGTGTGGAGGGATGAATGCTCGACAAAATGTGCTGCAAAGCAAATAGTTTGTCTTTGCATCAGTGTGTTATTTGCAGATATTTAAATGTGTCATTATGAATTCATCTGGAACAGAATATGCCCCAAATGGGCCTCACTGCTAAAACATGAGCACTGGTGCTCACAGACACACACATTTGTTGTCTGCTGAGAGCTCATGGTTATTGCATATGAGTATTTATAACTGTAGTCATGATCAAACTTCATGATAAATCGTAAAGGATTGTCCGTCTCCATTCAGCTCATCGTATCATGTTGGTAAAATTTAACAAATGAGAGCACACAGCACAGCTTTGCAGAGCTGGATGATGCTTGCAGCTCATTTCTGACACAGAACAAAGCAAAACTGGAGTTAACTACAAAACTTTGTGCTTGAATATCTTTAGCGTTATTTGTTTTGTCAGTCAGACTCTGAGAAAAAGGAGACAGCTGGCGTAAATGATGGGCAACTCTTGGTGTTATTAGCAGCTGTCCATTTTCAGTGAATTTCATCTCCTGTTTTTATTTAAGGCTATTACATTATCTTATTATTTTACATCTTAAACTGTTGCAAGCTGCTTTGTCTCTTACCTTTGGTCCTGGAAATCCTTGTAAACCAACCATTCCCACATCTCCAGGTTCCCCCTAGGAATGGAAAAATACATCATTTAATAAACAAGCACATAAAGTAGGTGATGCTGGTTTTGTGTAACGGGTTTTATACCTACTAAAGCTTTATATGAAGTTTAAAAATGCTCTGTGCACACATAGCTTTATGTCTGGAGGCTCTATCTTGGATGTAAAGTCTCACTGGCCCACATTCACACACCCTCCTAGTAACACACTGGGAGGTTTGGTGTCTGTCCCTTATTCCATGTCTGAGCGCTGTCTGCCTGTCGTCCAGGGTGGCAGACACGATGTTTGTACAGCCAGTCATCCACATCCTCCAGACAGCTTGGCTTTCAGGCCAGCCACTTTGACCAAGAAACTCTATTCACCAAAAGTGTAAAGGAATCTGACCCAAAGGGCCCGAGTCTGCTCTCTGTTTCATGAGCATCAATGGAGAAAATGAGTGGAGCGAGGGGGAGAGAAAGGGATTGAATGTTGTTTCTTTTTTCTTCATCTTTAAGGAGTTACATAAGAAAAGTGGAGCACCTCTTTTTCATGTCTCTGGAGTGTGAGGATCTTACATAACTTGGCCTACCAGGATGAATGTTTCCATTCCTGGTCTCGCCCAGATAATTTGTTACTTTAACTCAGGGTGGAAAAGTGTCAGATACACGCTTTTTTCGATCCCACCACAGATTGGCTATCAAAACCCCTGAGGCTATATTTAGAGAAGACTTCAAGAATGTGTACGAGCATATAAACCCCTTTAAAACAGAACATTCATAATTACAGAACCCGTTAAAAAAGAGCAATTAAGCTACCCTCCTTACTATGACTTCAGCGAATTAAGTCGGTACTTTTCGAGTAAATAAATTAAACAGTTAAATCATTCCTCCTGCAAATGGAATGTACCTGAGCTGAACCTCAAACCTGTGCAAACATCTCTACAAAATACTGCTGACAGCTTATGTTACACAATTATTCCAGGTAATGGAAAGAAGCTTGAATACCATTGAACAGGACTGATGATTCAAATAAAAAATAAAAAAAACGCCTGTTTATACTCACTGGTTGTCCTTTGAATCCAAGGTCACCTTTCCTGCCCTGGTCACCTGTAGCCCCCTCAAAGCCTTTGGATCCTGCGGCTCCCCTGTCCCCTGGCAGCCCCAGTTCACCCTGACAAAAGGTAACAGATTGTGACTGTAAGTTTACTTCGACAGAGATTTTATTTGTCTGTTTGTTTGGATGAAAAAGTTATGTATTAATTTTTATCGCCTTATCATTTCACCTTTTGACCAGGTGGTCCTCTTTCTCCAGGAAGTCCAGGAAGACCAAGCTCTCCTCTCAGACCTGGACGTCCAGTGGGTCCTTCTAGTCCAACCAAACCTCGATGACCCTAAATGCCAAGAAAGTTGGTGTCATTAAAATCCATCAAAAGTTTTTTATATTCAACAATGTGATTTTTTTGTGTGTTTTATGAATACTGGATGATCTACAGGGTTAAAACTTATTTTTATTGCTCACAAAAATACTTCTATGAGCATGAGTAGCCTGAAAATGGAGATAAGTCACCCTAGAATATCAGGGTCTGAAGGATGAAAATATGACATCAACTCATAGACTCTATTCTTTTAGATGTTTCATTTTATTTTTCTTTCATATTCAGACACATTTCTTTATTCTTTGTATAGTTACAGTTGTACACCTCAGCCCTGAAGTCTGCTCGCCTCTCTTGGTTTTAATATTTCTTGACAGTGTACTCCCTGAGCGTGCCCATAAAACTGACTGCCTGTCACTGAGTTGCTCTTGCTCTCACACCGCAGACCACAGCGGTTTCCTGCTCCATCAGCAGTGTGGTGAGGCAGAAGGGAGCGCACGATATTAGAATAACAGATTGAGCGGGTCGTCGCCTTGCATGTGTTAGCTCTGTTCCTCGATCACACTCTCTCATGACCAGTTTGGAGTTGCACTGACTGCAGTAGGCTCACTGTGGAGAACACCAACCTGCAGGTGTCTGGATGCTCTTGCATAAGAAGGCGCCTCCGTCTGTGAGCTTAATAAAATCACTCTGATTTTTAATTAAGACTGACCCCTTTGAGCCTCAGACATGGCCCCTCAGGCACATAGGCCTCTGTGAGCATTACACACTACTTATTACACTGGGGAAGGGGCCCGCTTTCGGTAAAACAACAATGAGTTATGAAGGGGTGCAGAACTAACAGCAGAAACAAAAACATGTCATGAAATAAAAATATTGATTGTGTCAGAGCTGCTGTTGATTTTCCTTCAGGTTCTCTGACTTCTGGTGTTGCCCAGGCATGTGCAAAAACAAGTGCAACGAATGCAACCACTTCGCTGTCGAAAGCTATGAGTGAAACCTTTACACCCTTAAAGGGGATCCAATTTGCACTTACAGCATAAAAAAATCTAACATTAAAAAACCATACAGAACAGCAAAAATCACACAACCTGGTAAAAGTAGGGCTGGGCGATAAACCAAAAATGTACCGATACTGAAATTTACAACAAAACCTGTTGCATTTTCCCATATCGGTATATTCGGTGTCTCGACCACTTAAGGTTTACAAATTAAAAGGATTCAGTTTGACATTGACAAATCTTGAACTAGGGCTGGGCGATAAAACCGAAAATTTACCGATACAGAAATTTATGAAAATAACCACCGTCCTTTTGCCCATACCATACCAGTATATTCGGTGTCAAAATAATAAATAAATAAAAGTTGGTTTTGGATGTGTGTAGGTAGGCCATGGTCTCATCCCTTTAAGACACTGTCCTACATTGGAGACGTGACTTCACCCCATCCAGTCCGTAAAAAAGAGGGAAAGACAGGTGAGGAGATGGAGGACGGTTCAAAAGTTTGAGCGGCTGAAGTAGACAAAGTTAATGTGGGAGGGGGTGATCAGCTTGTGGAGTAGTTATCATCCATTTATCGCTATCGACGTGAACTGCTCAATATATCGTGATATTGATTTGAGGCCATATCGCCCAGCCCTAGTTTCAAGTTAAAAAATCCATACAAACCAAATGCATGTTCTACTTCCTTTGAAGCAGGACTATCAAGCATGAACACCTGTCTCTTGCCTAAAGTTAAAACAGCACCCTGATTCCTGAAATGTTGCCAGTTTCACTTCGGAGGATGACGTCTGCTGCATGTACTGCATTTCTTTCTCGCTGCCAACCATTATTTCACCGTCCAATCAAGTGGAAATTCAACAAACTTGTTCAAATCTGTTCGGGGAAAGTATTTTCCTTTCATTGTGAAATCTCATCCAACTGGCAAAAGCAAACGAATGAATGAAAAACGATGAAAACAATGAACATCAATAAAAGGTGTAATAACTAACAACGCGAAGGTGCCAGGAGAGGCAGTGGGTGGGCATATCACAGGGTCTTCACCACTGCTGAAATATTGTGAAATTAAAGGTGATGTTTCCTTCACACCTCTTCTGCTGTGACAGACCAGAATGACAACTGAAGCATACCTCATAAAAATCTTCATTCCCAGAACAGCTCAAACATGCTTAGAGCTAAAAAAAATATAACAATATATACATGTATATTCTCTGTTTTAACATATAGGGAAGAAGTGGCTCAAGGGAAAATTATGAGAAACCTCATTTTTTGGTCAAAAACAAAAGCCCACTGCAAAACAACCTTATATAAATGAAAGACAGGCAGAAAAGACTTGGCTTTCCAATTCTTGGCTGAAAATGAAGAAGACATTCATGCATGAAATCCCAATACACTCCGACCACACACTTGTTTGGATAAATCTGTTGTGTGGCAACCAGAAGTAGCCAATCAAATCAAATCAAACGAGATGTTCAATGATTGTCCATCAAAGCCGTTTGTCTGTGGTTTTTAAACAATGCCTCACATTAAAAGCTGCTTCTGCTTCAAGAATTATTTGGCGAGTTTTGTGTGCATGGCTGAATGGGCAGCGAGTCAACATGGTACCTCTTCAGGAAAGCTGCAGACTGTTAGTGTGGACCTACTGCACACAGCGCTGAGGTGGTTTGGCTGTGCGCGGTGAGTCTGTGCCATAAACAATCAGCAGATTAAGTTTTCTGCTGCTGCATTTCACCTCTACTGTTCAGACCAATTGAATTAAAATAATTCTCTCCCTGCAATAAATATTTAACTTTCCTATAAGCTTGTTAAGTAGACAGGAGCACTCTGAAGGGAAAGTCTTCAAACGGCAAAGTTGAGAAGGGTGTATCACTGACTTCTCAAACCCGTCAACACCGACCACAGGTCTGCAGGACAGATTAAAATTAAGTACAGTAAAGGAAACTTCATCCTTAAAGTTCAGTTATGTAAGTTAATCTTCTGTCTCATTCTGTGACCTACATTCATAGTGCTGACCAAGAATATTTTGAGACAAAGCACATAACTGGTTTCCTTTGTGCGAGGAGCCAAACAGGCTTAGTTCACAGGACAGATAAATCAGATCTACTAACTCCTGTCCGCGCTCTTATTTGTGGTGATCAAATTGGATTTTCAGCTCATAATCTTGCCCTCAAATGCGGCAGCATCAGGCAGACACACAGGACTTCTCGTTTATCTGCTTTTTTGAGTTATATAATCTGTAATGCTTATTACCTGACGTCCTTGCTTTCCTGGGAAACCTTGTAAGCCAACCAGTCCTGGTAGACCATCTGGCCCTGGGTAACCTTTCATCCCGGTGACACCAGGTAAACCCATCGGCCCCTTAAAATAAAATTGGACAATGACAGTTTGACTCAGTGTTATTCTCAGTTAATGGGATATTTACAGAAACTGTTCGACTATTCTTACAAAACCAGGCTGTAACACTTGTTTTTCCACTGGAATCTCTACTCTGGATAGAGAAGTACATTCCTATAAAGCCAAAGCAAATATTTGCCAAGATATTTTGGTTTTATCAGTTACAGAGGAAGACAGTTTGCTGGTTATGTACTGAATTATTTTGAACACTCTGAGGAAAGTCAGTTGAGAGCGATTCTCGACATGATTGATTGATATTGGGCTTATCCTGAGGCGTTCGAGTCCATCCATCTGGAGTTCTGAGAAAGTTTAAATAAAACATGAAGAATTAAGAGCTATGCAATGTTCTGTTCCTGACCTCCACGAACAGATCCACATGTGAGCTGTGTTGCTGCACAACTGCGATGTAAGTTTTACAGCACGTTTAATTTGACCCCTTTTTAATAGATTCAAACCATGTGCAAGTCTTTGTTTTCCACTTTTCTGGAACTTGGTTATCAGGGTAAGATGATTTATCTGAGACGTTTACACTGAAAAACAAACTCACGCTACATCAACAGACAGTGGGACAAAGTACCACTGTCTTTCGCTTCTTGTCATTAAAACATCACCAGAAATCTTTTTGTAATTGTTAAATAGTACAGCCCTCTACAAGGATTAAGAGGGCTAGGGCCACAAGAGGAGAAAAAAATAATTACAGAGATTTAATTCCAATTTATTTATTTGTATTCGACTTTAATCTCAAAATTTTATTTTTTAATCTCGAAATTTCGACATTGTTCACGATATTTTGACAATTTTTAATCTTGAAATTTCCATTTCAAATCTTGAAATTTCGACTTTGACATAGTTTCGATTTTTTAATCTTGAAATTTTGACTTCAATCTCCTACCTGTAATTATTTTTTCTCTCTTCTTATCCTCTTTCACAACCCTCTAAAGAGATTTCCTTTCTGATTTGACTCATTTTGTCGCTTCTGCATGACTTTGTGGGGGTTATTTTATATCCTTCATTTGCCAGGGTAAATGAAGGATATTTAGGGCGCTTTAAGTAAAGGGACAGCTCTGTATGAAGTAATTAACAATGATATGATCCTATAAGACAATTATACTGACAGTATTTTGTGGCTGTAAGCAAAGTGCCAGACAAAGATTCTTCACAGCAAGAATGAATTTTCATAATTATAAACCTTTGCATTGAGGTATAATTATACACTCTAAGCCGTTATTTTAGCTTGTGGTAAAGCCTTAGAGATGCATCGATAAGGCTTTGTAAATTCTCTAATAACGCATTATAAGAAGTGGGGTCATAGAAAGTGTTACTGTTTGTTGCTGCAGTTCCTATCAGAGCTTTGCATTTGGTTGAAATGGTGTGATACTCACCTCAACTCCAGGAGCTCCACTCAGTCCTCTTGCTCCTTTCTTTCCTGCAGAGCCCTGAATAATCATACACACAGAGAATTAAAAACAAGAAAAACAAAGCACAAAAACACACCAGGTCAAGTATCTTAACTGGTAACTGATTAAAAAGAGGTAACACTTGTTGAGACTTACAATAAATTTAAGTTCAGGGTTACTTTTTATACTTTAACTGGTACAGAATGTAAAATAACTACATCTGTCTCTTAAAGACATGAGGTGTATTTGAAATATGGCATAAAACTAACACAGGAAACCCCAAGACAATGTTTTCCAAATAAAAAAGGACAGAAACAGACTTATTTCTCATGCTTCTGAGCATTAAAAGGATTTGTAGTTGAATGTTTTAGACAAATGTGTTTGTCAAAAACACAAACTGTCTTTTTCCACTAAAAACGGGGGGAAAAAACCCACAAACATCTGTCCTTGAAACATTGTTTTTGGATTTGATATTTACTCTCTGAGGCCTGTCAGTGTTAAGTTATGTATGTACAGTCCAGCAAAGACCTTCAAGGCTGTTAATTTGAAACAGACACACAGCAGATCCTTCAGGTTTCCATAGTTCTTGGCCGACTGTTTTGTGATGCATTTTTCGACACAGATGGTTCTATATGTTACACATCCCGACTTTGTTCACACTCAGAAAATATCGTCATAAATTTGAACCAGTTACATAATCGATCCTTCATTCAAGCTGTCTCACACGTGGAAGGAAGCTGCTGGTGTCCAGAAATGTGCAAATGTTTCGGTTGCAAGGTCAAAACAATGCGATAATTTAACACCATCAGTTCAGGAGTTCACGTTTTACCAAATGAAAGCGCTTTGATGCCACAAACTGCTGTGACTCTCAGTACTGGCAAGAACGTCTGGTGACAGGTGAAACATAAAATATGGAAGCTTCAGCCAAATATCTGTGGTCTGGCTCTGGTTTGGCAGTAAAAGTCGGAGTTTTTCCTCATTCACCGCATCGTTTCTACACAAAGCTCAACCTAACCAAGCCGTGCTGGCAGTAGCTAAACACTGTTTTATTTTACATCTGTTGGTTTTGTTGAGAGTAAAAAAAAAAAAGACTAATGGGAAACATTCAAATGTTGAAATATTCGTCTTATTTTCAGCCTGAAGGTCACGTTTTGAATTACAGGCTAAATGAGTAAAACAGTGTCTGCAGATGTTTTATTTGCATTCATTAGGAGATAAATATGAACTTACTGGAGGGCCGGTTTCTCCTTTTGGGCCTGGTTCTCCAGCGAGGCCTGGTGATCCCTGGACAAAAGCAAGAAATCAATAAATACAAAAAATGTACAATATAAAAATCACAGAACAATGATTTTACTTATTTCTGACTTACTGGTGCGCCATGTGGTCCAACAGCTCCACGAGGTCCAACAGTACCAATATGGCCCTGAAACAAATTTGAAAATAGAACTAGATGTCACCTCAAATTCAGGGTTTATCTAAAGGTTATTTATATAGAGTCATGTTGGTGGCTAGTAAAAAAGCTGTAACAAAAAAGTGGCTGTGTCAGAATCCACCGTCAACAGCGGACTGGTTGAAGGTAATGCATGATATATTTGTTATGAGGAAAAATGACTTTTACATTGAGATTGAAGAGTGATGTGTTTGAGGACTATTGGAGAAGTTGGATTGAGTTTATCACCACTTAAACCACTCAGATCAGACTTTAGGTAATCATCGACAGTAGCCAAACTACAATTCCCCTATAATTCTCTGCTGCACACAAGTGTTATTTAATGTCTTTTGTATTCGTTTTCTTTTTTTTTTTTTTGTTTTCTTTTCATGTTTCAGCTCTTTACAGCAGTTTGCTTTGATTTGAATCGATGTGCACCAAATGAGGATGTTCAAAACTTGATTTCTAAATAAAAAGAAAAAAATATATATAACTACATTTTTTTGCTGAGATATATGCAAGACAGATTCTTAATGCAGGCGCTAACCCCCCAAACGCTATGTTATTATTTTGGGGAGTAAAATGTTCAAATAGACTAAAGACGTGTCTCAATAGAGCGAAAGTCTTGGCACAGTCAAAACTGTAAGACAAAATATGAGATTCAGCGCTTTACTGAGGAGAGCTCTGGGCTCAGTGTATTATGCTACGTTCCAGTTGTACTCGTTGTTGGGATTTCAGAGCTCCGAGTCGGAAATTCATCTGGAACGCCCCCATGAAGTCGGATTTCCAACTCAGAAAGTCGGAAATCCAACTTCAGGTAATCCTCACCAACCCTGACTTGACGACAACATCATAATCCAAGATGGCAGCACAGTGCATCAACAGTAAAGAGTAACAGTGAAAGCTCTCGTAATGTATTATTTATTAGCACTTCTGTTTTGTTTTTGTGAAATTAAATAAGTGGTATATGTTGTACTGCCCAACGTCTAACTGTGAACACGATGCTATGGTGTTTGTAAGAGTAAAATACTGTGTTAAGTGTTGTTTACAACCGATATAGCTAACAACAACTAACAACAACTGACAAATGCTAACGGCAGCTGATGATTGTTAACGACAGCTAACAACGGCTGTCAGTAGGCGTCCATCTTGGTTTTCTGACTTCTTTACTAAAACGCTGTCAACTCGGGTGTAACGTCATTCCCAGATCCGACTTCTGACTTCCAAGGTAACTGGAACGCAGCTTTAGACTCCTTGTACGGTCATCCAGTATATAAGTAGAATATCAACAAAGCACAGGACAATAAGGGAATTTATGCAAGGTTTCTTAAATGTTTGGCAGGTTTTTAATTTTATCAAATGAGTCTGAAAAGATTGAAAAACCTTGGTTTGTGATGTCTGCACAGCTTTATTTATTCACACGTTAGTAGTGAGAGAAAGATTTGTCCGTCTTTCCAAAGCCAAACATAACTGTTTCAAATAAAGTAAGCGATACATCAACTTGCTTTTACAGTAATTGTGTGCATGTGTATGTCTGCTTTTGGCAAGCAAAGACTTCTTTTCAGGCTCAAGGCTCGGAGTGACAAAAACAACAGATTTCCCGAGCTTTAATGCAGGGAATTTGGTAATCCCCTCCAACATGTGTGGTCTACCACCCTTTGAGCAGAGCTGCGTTTAATGGAGCATCAAAAGAGTTTGAACAACAAGTAGACAGGCGCACTGAGTGGTGGTGAGCGTGTGATATGTCTGAGGTTGAATTAATGGTTTCGTCTACCTGATATCCTTCATCCCCTGGCTCTCCACGCTCTCCTCTTTCTCCTGTAGGCCCCTGTGTAGACACAAATGCACACACGTGAACACACATGCTGAATGTTTATGAATGCCTTCATCTTTACCCACAAAGCTTTAATTGAGCTGAGGAGCTCCTTCAGGACAAAATGACTTCTTAAGCCAACACATGACACATATTCTTAAGTTTCCACCTCAAAGTCTGAATCTTCAAAAAAATCAAAAAAGAAAAGCTTCATTTCACCTTGTACATTACTTCAGCCTATGTTGGTTGGGACTTTGGGCAGACAGACAGAGGCTGCCATTGTATTACTAATGCCATGATGTGCAGAACTGTGCCAACTAAATAATCCAGTCCTCCCCATATGGAAGTTTGCTCCCTATAGCTGTGTCGATGTCCAGTTACTGTGATTGTTAATGCAAGTAATCATGCTCACTGCTGGGAAATGCATCTAGGAGTCACGTTACTGTATTAAAGTAAGCCTACCTGAGCTGTTAAGACTCTATGATACGTCCTGATCCTCTTTTGGAAATCAGCCTAAGAATGACTTTGTTTTCGTGGAAGTGTTTCGACAAAATAAAAAAAAATGGGGTAGACTTCAGGTGAATGCCCGCCCTCACATCCACTCTGTCCTCATCAAACGCAAAAGTTACAAAACTGGCTGATTTAAAATAATGAAAAATGTGTGTTTTTAGGTCTTAGAATAAGACCTAACTTCTTTTAATGGGTAATATCAGAACACACAAAGCTCGGCTCAAGCTTAATGTGGAGATGTGAAAACTCTCACCAACCCTGTGTAAATGCACAATGAATGGAAACGATCTGAATCACAGAGTTAGATAATCATAGTTCATATGTATGACAGATTTTAGCTCATAACACTGATATATTACCATCAACCTGGTGAGGAGAAAAAATAATGTTCTCTGAGTAATACATTAGCTACTTATCCAGGTTAACTTGTACAATCTGATCTTTAATCGGCTTTGGCAGAAAGAGTAAAGGGTGCAGGGGAAAGGAGAGTTTAAAGGAAGGCAAGACCTACTGGTTCACCTAAGGGCCCTGGCTGTCCTGGGGTCTTATTGTCCTCGCCTGGATAACCCTGGAATGTTACAAAAACAGAGCAAATTACATACACACACATGAAGAACCAAGGTCTTGCAGCCACACTGAAGCATATTAAACCGAAATACTTTTGAGGCTCCACCTCAGACACCAGTTCAGGTATCTTATTACCTTTTCACCTTTAGGCCCTGGTGGTCCAACAGGCCCAGGCTTGCCAGGGTGACCCTTGTAAAGAAAAAAGTTGGTTAGTACACCTACAGAAGCAGCCATGCCTCTCCACTAGCAACAGCATGTTTCTTGAAAAACATGAGCTCAGCTGTCAGCATATTAATCAGATGTGTTTAATGTAAATACTGTTCTTTTATGCGAGTCTCCTCTATTCTGTCATTTCAGGAAGAGGTTTTTGGCACAGAGTCAGAAATCACTCGGCAAACTGAGTCAGCTGTGAATAAGTCAGGGAGCCCTCATACAAACAAACACACGCAAAAATAACATACAGAAAAAAGGGAATCCATGAACTCTAGGTGCCCTGTACAAGTTATGCAACTGTAACCCACTGATGTTGGCATGTACCAGGCCAAGGAGAGGCCTGGAAAAAAATACCTCGCAGATTTCACCATGTCCAATTCCACCTTTTGCCTTTTTCCCTTCACTTTTCATTCACTGGATAATAAACAGTGAAGAGTAATGGGAAAATATCAAAATCTGACATTTGTCGCTGGAGGCAAGGCAAACAGAGGAGATGACTCAGCTGAACTGAAGTTCAATCCAACGACTATGAGATCTTTGGGCTTGTCTTAAGTTAATTAAAGCAGAATGAATTGTAATAATTAAATTAATATAGAGCAAGCACTCATTTTGTCCATGTCAATATATTCGGTGTCAAAAAAATAAATGAATTAAAGTTGGTTTTGGACGTGTGTACTGACTCCACCCCATCCAGTCCATGACAAAGAGGTGAAGACAGGTGAGAAGATGGAGGATGGTTCAGAAGTTGTAGCAGCGGCTGAAGTAGACAAAGTTAATGTTGGAGGGGTTGAGCAGTTTGTGAAGTAGTTATCATCCATTTATCGTTATTGAGGTAAACTGCTCAATATATCGTGATACTGATTTGAGGCCATATCGCCCAGCCCTATAATGAATATAAGCATGGCTCAATGTCTCGGGCCAAGACTCAGACTGGTTAAGAGTTCTCTCTGACATTTTTGGTGTGAATAAAAATGCAGATGCAGCATGTGTATGTGTTATTAAAGAGAATGTTGATGTGTGTATGATGGTTGAACAGCCGTGAGAAACTCACTGCGTATCCTGCGAGTCCTGGTTGCCCTTCCAGCCCCATGACTCCAGGCTGGCCCTGGAAAAAAAAAATGCAAACAAATTAACACCATAACAGAGCAGTTAGTTTAGCCTCTGTAAATATAAACATAAAATACATAAAATATGAAATATAAACTCAGTCTTCGGCACACATGACATAAATACATACATAAAAAATCTGCAGAGCCATCCCAACATCTTCGCGGGATGAGACTTGTATCATTTTTTCTCTTTTAACACTTTACAACTATAAACATTTTACAAAACCATATTTTAAAGATTTGTCTATTAACAGTGATGGCTTTGTGTATTTTCATGAATGCTATGACTAGTCAAAAGTTTCAGACTAGTCTGAGACACAGCAAAGGGACTTAAGGAATGTGAACTAACTGGTGGGCCTCGAGTTCCCCTGGCGCCTTTCAGTCCGGGTTCACCTGGTTGGCCGACATCTCCTCGTGTGCCAATCTCACCAGCGAGACCTGAAGGACCTCTTTCTCCCTAAAAAAGAGAAAAAGCAAGATTGAATAAAATAAATAAAGACTATTGTTTAACTTGACTGTGAGCTTTCAACCTATTTTGGAAAGCAAATCGTTAATTTGTTTTAAAGTTGGGGTGACTCACTTGTTTCTTCATCAATTTTATATGAAAGAAAAATGATGGTTCAGGCAACAAGAACAGAGATACCCATCCTTTTTGTGTCATCATATGAACCTCTAAGAGCCTCTTCTGATGAGGAAACATATTGTACAGGAGAGGTTGTGCAACTGAGGTTCTCACCTTCTTGCCATGCCGTCCTCTGTTCCCTGGAGGTCCTAGTTTTCCTTCTGGTCCCTGTAACAAGAGAAGTATTTAAAAATCACCAACCACAACATCCCCCTATTTCACAAGCAGAGGCACCTAACTGACTTACTTCTATCATATCTTGATTGGATCATGACATTCAGAAAGTCCTCTGTCAACATTTTTCCAGACACCATTCAGAGCTCGATTTTCTGCTTTTCAGATAAGTTTGTAATCTATGTGTCATTCAAACTTTTATTAGATTATAAACAGGGGGGAAAGTACTTTCAAACAGAGCTTAGTGTGAAGCTCCCTGACTTCCTGACACCGCTGACCTTACTGCCCCTCAACGCAGATAACCCATCAGGATCGGTTTCTCAAAACAAACAAGCACTGAAAAGAGACTTTGACTGACACCTATCACACTGTGCTTTAACACCCACAATCCATGACTAAGTACTGCCTACAGTATCAAAAAGTAAAGGCTGACCCCTACTGGGATACAAGGGCATTTTTATAGAGCTTTTGTGTAATCTGTTCCACTAATTTAAAAATCTATGGGTGAGATTTATTCTGGCATGTCTAAGAGAAAAGTATGCTTGTATTTCTCCCTCTTTCCTGCTCCTACAAGAATCACCGCGTTGGAAACCAGAAGAACTTGTTCTGCAGGAAACAATAAAAAAACTTGAGGATTTATTTCGATGAAGTCTTTACTTCACACTACATACAAGCAAATCCTTTCAAACACCAGAATTTACATGTAGGTTTAATCTTTGTGGTTATTGAATTTCACTTCATTGAAAGCTGTGTTATCATATGATTATTGTTATATTACAATTAGACTCTGTTATTATATCGTTGTTGAAATATTTATCCATTCTGCTATCTTGAATCATTAACGGAACTTACACGAAAGCCCTGTTTCCCAGGTTCTCCCGGTGGTCCTAGAGGCCCAGGGTCTCCCTCAATGCCTTTGTCCCCTGGCTCCCCGACTGGCCCACGCTCACCAGGCTCCCCCTGAAAGACACAAAAAAGGCAGAAAATTGAGGCAGAGCAGAGGGTGATTTAGTCTTTTTTGTAGTATACACCTGAAGCCAAGAAAGGTACAACCAGAAGACTGTGGTTCTAAAACTTTACTATTTCAATCCTGACTTATCAAAGCCTGCCGAGTAAACTTAAAACACCCCCTACTGTTGTCATATTTGGAGGCCAACCAGAAAGCGTCTCTATACAGATGTCACCAGCAACTTTAAAAATATTCTTGATTTGGTTAAGATTTTGCTGCGTTTACCTTGGGTCCATCTTTTCCTTGGGGGCCATCTTCACCAGGAGGACCAGGAGGACCCTAACAATGTCAACATACACAATAAAAAAGATTAAGGCTGTGATATCTCAGTCGGCAGTCAACAAAGTAAGAACACGATTAATCAAATTTGATGTTAATTTGACTTGAAAAACTGCAGACAAATTCTCTTGAACTCATCTTTTTCTGTATTCTTCTCCTCCTCTTTCATCGTGCAGTTTGTGAATGCATGATGCACAATATACTGCCAGACGTGCTGTACATTGTCATGTAACCCAGTGTGTCCACAAACAGAATAATGCAAGTTCATAAAAAGCCGAACAGATAATGTAGATGAGTGGAAGAATAAAATCATCCCTCGGTCAGAGAGAAAACTTAATTTAAGACCCTCTTTAAAACATTTCAGACAAATCAAATTTAAGACTTTTTAAGATTCATCAAGGATCTCCAGGAACTTTGATTTATGAAGATATGATCCCTGGATTTTGGTTTCTTAGACAAACAGTAGATTATATTTTCCAATCTCTTCCTTTGCCCGTTAAAATAACTGTGGGTCTGCTGATCAAGCAGCCCTGTTTAAGATTGTTGAATGTAATCTTGTGGAAAGGACAGAAAATAAAACCTAACAGTGCAAAAACTATTGATATAATCCATCAGACAAATACAACTCTGCTTTCTTTGGCCTGAGGGATTAGGGATTCTTGTCAAAATGAAGGGGAGTAAATAAATGATCTGCTAAGATTTTCCCAAACACAGGGAAGGAAGGGATTAGTGGCTCGTTCACAATCACTCACTCGTATTCCCTCCTGTCCTTGCTCCCCTTCAGCTCCTGGAGGCCCAAGATCCCCCTGCAGGGACACAAAACACAACACAGGGCTGTCAGAAGGTCAAAAAACACTTACACTGGCGTGCACACGTGTACGCTCGCACTAACAACCGAACCTGAGGAGGAGTCAGACTTGACAATCAGCTGTTGTTTCACCTGAGGCTACAGTTACTTCAAGTGCGATATGACTGAGCAAGTTCACGGCTCCGAACACTGCTGCAGGCTGGTGAGGACTGTGACTAATGACTTCTGTGATGCAAGGGTGGGAAGGGTGGTTGTAAAGAATGTGGCAAGGTTATACTGACCTTTAACCCCGGCTCGCCAATGGCACCAGGTTCCCCCTCTGCACCAGGTCTTCCCTTTGGAAAAAACATGACTCATGTTCAACCTGAACTTCAGAGTTATACATAACACCCAAAAATCAAAAATGGTTCATTGGTGATAATTATTGAATGAAAAGTACTTCAGGTCCTTGCTCTCCATCAGGTCCTGCCTCTCCGGGGGGTCCTTTGGGTCCCTGCAATGACAAATAACATCAATAAATTCCTTTGAGACAAAACAAACTCATTACTGGAGTCACTAAGCACACTTAATCAGGGGGGATAAAACTTCAGGACAACATAATACACAACTCGAGCACATAATGGCTACACAAACACATACATCTAAATGTTGAGTCTATAGAGTGGGGACGACTGAGAGCTGAGAACGCACTGAGTGAAACCCAAGACGAGCCAAAGGCAAGATGAAACCCATAACATAAACCTGGTCTTATTGAAACCTTCCGTCCTAATAAATATTTGTATTAGATTGTTTGACATCCTTAATTCCCCCGAGGCTTTGGCTGATTTCCAGGAAAATCAAGAACTCAGAGACTTATCCAAGAAGGGAGGCATGAGGTTTGTAGCTTTGAGGTGTGAAGGTTGCAACAGGAGAGAGCAATAAATAAATGACAAAACTAAATGAGTCCGTTTTTTTTCCTCATCAAAGTTGTGATCATTCCAAGCCCTGACGGCTTCCTTCTTCAGAACTTTTTCAGCAGAGTTTTCCATAGTCATTACCGATTTCACAATGGCAGGTTTGTTTGTAGTCTCTTGGAAAAAAAAAAAAAAAAGACAAAGCATCAAAGCGCCAGTGAGAACAAAACAGACTTACTGGTTCACCGTGGGGTCCTCTCTCCCCTGTGCTGCCTGGAATACCTGGTTTACCCTGAAAATGGACAAAGGCGCTTCAGTCGTGAACTTATGTAATCATCAGGAGAAACAAGCATGGGGGAAACTTGGCTTTGGAAGAGTTTCCTCGCTCATCATTATTGCTGTCATTATTTGCATCATGGCATCATGGCAGAGTCTAACATATCTGTGCCGCCTTGTGTCAGACAAGTTTGCACGGTTTCCAACGGTACTCAGTCTGATGTTGTTTTTGCACTTGTATTACAAATATAAAGTTGGATGATAGAGAGCTGGTTAAGTAAGTATGAATTAGGTTTTACAGAGTGAAGCATGTTCAGCTAGAACAAAGAAGTTGGATGTGCTGAGGTAAAATTGGATAACAACATGAGTTTGGGATATATCCCTCGATGACTTGCACTCGCAGCATGAGAAAATCTTCAGGAATTTCCTAAAGATTGAGTCTAAGATAGATTTCATCCGACACAAGATGGCGCTATGACTCCAGAAGTCATCAGCAGAAATGAGGGATAAGAGAGGCAATATCTACAGAGAATTAAACACCCTGTCAAAGCATTAAAAGATGACAGTGGGCGATAGAGAAAGAAACGTCAAGCAGCAAAAATCATTTACGATTAATCCCTGTCTGAAAATCATTGCAACTTCATCCGATCCCTACACCTAAATGTGTGCTCAGGAGAACAGGCTGCAACGAGTCCTAAGTATGTGTGCTGTGGTCTATAGCTGTGTATGAATACTTGTCTTCATCTGACAGTGACAGCAAATGTCTGCGTGTCTGTTAAAAGTTATTACAAACAATCCTAAAGTGCCAAATGTGAAGCTGATGATGAAGTAAGAGTGACAGCAGGGTCACACTTGGAATGTATCGTGGCATTTTTACTAATTTGTTCTTCATTTCTCACCAGAGAGCTTCCTTCCTGGGTAACATGCAAAACTGAAACAGGAGCTCTGTCCCTATTTTTTTTAAACTACATTCAGTATCCAGCAGCAGATGTGAAGGATTAACTGTGAGTTAAGTTAATGATGTTTTTTTTGCACAGAAATGTTGAGTCATCTGATGAGGAACAGCTCATTTATCAGTAGATTCCCACAAAGTTTCAGCATGCAGGTGATAAAGCTTTTCTCCAACTGAGGATCCACCCTTTATGAACCCTGCCATCAACAGACAGGAGAAATGAACTTTAGGAAACATCGAGTGGCTATGAAAATGGCATGGATGGATGTGTTTTTCTTTTGGTTATAATCTGGTTATGTTTTTTTTTCCAGCATCCTAGGAGCAAAATCTAATTAAAACTTAAAAACCTCAAAACTCAACTGGTGGAAACTGAATGGACACAGGTTTCCAGTACAAATGGCTCATGACTCAATGCTGCCAAAAGTCTCAGATAGAACATCTCATGAAGGCTCTTTTCTTTGTATAAACAGTACGTCAAATGTTTTATTCATAGCTGCAAAGAGTGTGATATTTTTCCTAAGGGGATTGGAAAAGTTTAATCGAGTGGAACCTTGCCAATAAATCAGTTGTACGATTAGTATGATTAAGATTTATAGGTACTAAGACATGTTTAACATGGCAACATGTGTGCTTGTACTGTAGTGACAAGTGTGTTTTTTGACTGTACTGTCCAGATTCATACTCATCAAATTCTCTTGTTAAGCTCATTATAGATGTGCTTCTCTAACATATGGAGTATTAACAGACTCAAAATATCAGTAATCAGTAACCTGAACTAAATCACAACATTTATCAAAAATCAATAAATGTAAGGGAGATCAGTTTTTACCTCACTAACGCTCTGAGAGTAAACAACACAAGCTGTGTTCTAGCTGCTTGCTGAAGTAAAAGTTCACACCAACACAGACCAGGTGGGTGAGGGGGAATACCTGTACATTTATCTTGATTATGAGCCTGGAAACACTCCTAAGTGGTTTCTTTCACCGAGACAACTTCCTCTGAGGTGAATTTATAGGTGCAAACTCTTCAAGTTATAATTATACATATTACAAGTGAAAAGAGGATGTGGGAGTGTTTTACAGGTCTGTGTTTTCTTCCGTGGTCAAAGTGAAGCTTTCTGCCTGAATGAGGATGATCATTTAACTTTCCAGTAAAAAAAGAGATGAACATTACTTACAGGTTTCCCAGGGGGGCCTCTCTCTCCTGGCATTCCGGCTTTGCCCTTTAAAACAAGAATTTTAAAGTAAATTATAAACATTAGCATCCAATGAGGAAATACATATAAAGCGCCACCAAAAGATTCAGTATAAGGCGGTTCAGCTTGGTGCAACAGGATATGCATTTACATATTTGTGTTTTCATTGTTAACAACTGATCTGTGTCATCTTACATTTTTGGCACCCTTCTGTTGTGGTACCAAGCGTAAATTTACCTGTCAAGCCTTCAGACAGGAGCTAGACACACAACAGTGTTTTCATTCATATTCAGGAATGCTTTTGTTTACGCAAAAACACCAGCTGATAGGGACACAGAGATGAATGCAGCAAAGAGGTAGACCACTAAAGAGGAAATATGAACTTCTCTTTTTCATGTCAATTCATAATAAACGTGGTGCACCTGCAGTCAACGTGATTAATGACAACTTTTATTAAACAGTTATTCACAGGCTCAAATAAAGAGCTGTCTGAGTGACTTCAGAATAAAAGTGCTGTGTGGAAGTGAGGGGAGTCCCTCCACAGAAAAAAACACATTAGGGTTTTGCTTTAAAAAGCATACCAGGTGTGCTTAATGTGTAGAGCTGGGCGATATGGCCTCAAATCAATATCATAATATATTGAGCAGTTCACCGCGATAACGAAAAATGGGCGATAACTACTCCATAACCTGCTCACCCCCTCCCTCATTAACTTTTTCTACTTCAGCCGCCGCTCCAGCTGCTACAACTTTTGAACCGTCCTCCATCTCCTCACCTGTCTTTCCCTCTTTGTTACGGACTGGATGGGGTGGAGTCATGTCTCCAACATAGGACAGCGTCTCAAAGGGACATGAGACTATAGCCTACCTACAAACATCCAAAACCAACTTTTATTTATTTATTGTATTGACACTAAATTTACAGATTTTGGCAAAATGACATCGGTTATTGTCGTAAATTTCTGTATCTGTTAATCTTAGGTTTATCACCCAGCCCTAAAGTCAAAAATTCAATACTGAATGGTGATCTATGGCTTACAGGTGGCATCAATACAGCCCTGAACTTAAAATTTTTCTGTTTATTCAGACTTGATATCTGAGTGACTTGAAGAAAACAACAGATGAGCCTTGTATTCTCTAGATTTTCAGACAGTGAGATGAAAGGTGCTGCCCATGCCAGCTGTCTGAACCAACAGCCAACAGGTTACATTTGACTGTGGAAAAGCAAGAACAGCCAGTATTGTACTGAACCAAACTGGACTGTTGTGTGAAAATGCACCAACAACAAACATAACCATCTATCAACATGACAGCAGCCCACCTTGGGTGTTTTTTGCTGGCTTCTTTGTTTACTTCGGACAAACGTACATTACCATCACTTCTTCATTCACATCTGAAGCTGCTTTCTTTAAGTTAGATCATTGTAATGCAAAATTCACATTTAGCCTTTGTACACATCAGCAGATTAAGCTCAGGTTTGCACATTACAGGCCCGCAGCCATTCATAATAACCTCATGTGGGTATAATTTGGCATTAAGGCACAGAGACAAAGGCCAGCACTGCAAAGTAACAAGTGATTAAAGCTTGCATTGAGGCCTGAGGGTGAGACTAATGTTTAAGATGATGTGGTGAAGTCATTTCCATTAGGTCAGTGTGGATCTTCAAAACCATGTGGTGTTAAACAACGTGCTGCAGGATGAAACCTTCTTCTGTGATAATGATGATTATTTAGGCTCAGGATAGAGGAAGGGGAAACAAATAAATGTGCTCTGTCATTTGTAAGAGCCTTCAGCCCTCATCCTTAAACATGTAAGCCATGAAACATTCAAAGCATCTTAACTGTTTAGCAAGAGCATTAAAAATACTTACAATAAATCCTGGCTCTCCTTTTTGCCCGATGTCACCCCTTTCACCCTACAAGGAAAAATGACACATTATAACACTAAAGGCACTAAGTCCTAAATGACTCAAACACAATCACAAAAGTCATGTTAGTAAAGCAGATAAAATGACTGTTACACTGTAGCTTTAACAATGAAATAAATACATATCAGATACAGAAAAACTTGATGATCCCGCTGTCACAGGCATGTGTGGATGTTTTCAGCAGAGTGGTGTGCATGACTACCTTGGTGCCTTCAGGGCCTGGCTCTCCAAGTGGGCCATCTGGACCCCGGGGCCCCTATGTGACAGCAACATGAGACACACCTTTGAACATCACTCAATAAAGAATCATCAGTACAGGAAGACATTAACCATCAAAGCATCATACTAACCTCAGAGAAAACATAATAAACTCAGTAATTAGTCTGTATTCTTCATCTATTTGGGGAATGTCCGCCCCGATGCCGCAGCACACCGCTCCTACATACATTTTAAGTGTTTCTAGGCATTGTGGCACCACCACACAGCCATGGTGGCTGATACAGATCTGTGAATATATCCACAGACCTTTTTTCTTCCTGTTTGCTCTTTAGGGAAGTTTTCCACTTTCAGATTATCTTTCATCCCCATCTTGTCTCCTCTCTTTTATATTTCTACCTTTGATGGATCTTTATCTGCCCCATCTTTGCGTGAGCCCCTGGCTTTCAGCCAGTCCTTCTCAGGTCACTCTGCTCTCTTTAACCTCCCAGGCAGACAACACTGACTTTATCTGTCCCTCCTTTTGTTCCTATCCATGTCTCAACCTTCTTGGAAATCTTTTAATTGAGAAGATTGCTGCACTGAGTTTTTGGAGTGAGCAAAGCTACTGCACCTTGTGTTCAAGATAGGGCTGGGCGATATGGCCTCAAATCAATATCACGATATATTGATCAGTTCACCTCGATAACAATAAACGTACGATAACTACTCCACAAGCTGCTCACCCCCTCCCACATTAACTTTATCTACTTCAGCTGCTACAACTTTTGAACCGTCCTCCATCTCCTCACCTGTCTTTACCTCTTTGTTACAGACTGTATGGGGTGGAGTCATGTCTCCGACGTAGGACAGCATCTTAAAGGAACTTAGGACCATAGCCTGCCTACACACATCCAACAAAACTTTAACATATTCGTTTATTGACACCAAATTTATCGATTTGTGCAAAATGACATTGGTTATTGTCGTAAATTTTGGTATCGATAAATTTTCGGTTTATCACCCAGCCCATTGACATTCGTCAATGTCAAACTGAATCCTTTCAATTCGTAAATCTTAAGTAGTCAAACCACTTATTAAATACAACTGCAGATATTCAAATGCAACACTAGGCTGACAAGATGTTTAGCAAAGGTTCACAGAACAAGGTTAACAAATAGCTACTTTTGGGACACAAGACAGAAAACAGAACATAACAATCCGAAATTAATCTGTTTATTATAAGGGAACTCAAATGATAACATGCAAAAGTAACCTTGAAGGCAAGACCTGAAAGATTCAAAGGAGGGGGCAGACCTGATTAAAGGTGGAGGGCAGAGGGGCGTCAACGGCAAACAAGAGCAGTCAACTTAAGGTTTAAACTAGATTGAGACTGCCAGGAAGCCTGTGTCAGAGGTTGCATAAAGGCTTAGGAGGTAAGTTAGAGGTAGACAGAAGAGGGCCAGGTCATTTAAGGCTTTACAGACGAATAGCATAACCTTTAAGCCAGAGTCAAAAGTCAATCCTGAAGCTAACTGGAAACCAGTGAACAGAAGCAAGGATGGGACTGATGTGATCCCCTTTCCTGGAACTAGTCAGAACCCTCGCTGATGTATTTTGGACCATCTGCAAGTGGGGCAGGGGAGACTGGCTCGTATCCTGGTGTGCAGGGAATTACAGAAACCTGACCAGAAAGACTTCTTTGACTCGTTAAAAGAAAGGATGGTTTTCACTTTGTAATGGCTCTGAGCTGGAAGAAGCTGTAAGAACTATATTTCACTTTCTATTTAAGATTATCAACTCAGAAACTTATTATCTAAAGATGTATTTGTGTGTAATTATCCTTTACATTTTGCTTTACAGTGGTAGCAAAAATTTCCAAGTCCCAACTATGTTTCCTACACAATGGACTCACATAGAACGCTCATTTATATTCAGGTAAATTTTTGTTCAACATTGCTCCAGCCTTTACAACAACCTCATCTAACAAGGGAAAGACATGACTTTGATTTAAAGAGAAGATTTTAAGGTTCTCACTGATCCTTACACCTAAGCAAGGCAGGAAATATAACCACAAACTGATACTTGTGGGTTTACAGTAAACAAGACATGCCGCGGCATGTTAAGTGCAGCCATATGCGTTTCTTGGCAAATTATCCAACCGGGGGAGAAGTAACAAGGCAGAGGATAAAAGGAAGTGAAGTGGAGAGGATTAATGAAGTGTGTGAAGGTAGTCTGTGGTAGGTTGTACTCATTTGGCTCTTGTGAGTTTTTCTGTGTTTTCTCGCATTTGCTGAAATAGGCAAATACTTGGTCAGAGAGATTTAGCCATGGCCCTGTTAGAGAGTCTAAGACAGAAGTGACGCAAAAGCCAATTCTTTATTAAAAGTTAATTAAGGCCAAAACTAAAAGGACCTCCCAGAATGATGCTACTCAACAGCAGTTTGGAGGATCCTGCCAACCTTGAACCTCTTCACTGTTACTTTGGGACCTGAACACAGCGCTGAAGGAGATGCTGTACAGAGAAGAGTCAGAAACTTCTTTTGTTTCAGATGAAACCTAACTGGCATGAAATCAATGAAAACTTGGCGATAATCAATTAATTTCATCGTAATATTTGAGGACAGTGAATATGATTGTTGAGAAAGATTGATATCCAGATACTGATCTTCACAAAATGTATCTTTGGCTTTGCTTTTTGATGACATCTTTTGGCCACTGTGTGTCCCTGTCAGGATTCAGACCTAAAGACCAAACTTTGTGTAATTTCTGCCAGTGGGGAATAAGGGTTTGATTTCAGCGTTTGTGTTCCAAACACAACATTTACTCCTTTGTTTTTTTACAATAAACCCTCATTATCTAAATCAAAACAAAACTCTGAATTATTCTACTGCCCAAATGAAACAGAAGACCAAAACACAGTTGATATAAGATGTCAAAATCTGTTTTCCTCTTCGTTAAGTAAAACACACAGATTAATTTGGGGCAGAAGTTGCTCCGTCCACAGAGATATGGTTGATAAAACTGTCTTTTCCTTTTATTTCTTAACTGCATTATCGACATAATGTACCTCTGTTTTTGCTAAAGCTCCATGGGGCCTACCATCCTACATCTGCCATCATGAATCTATCCTTGCTTCTTTAGCAAGAGGTGTCATTCTCTTCTCAACCACACGGTGTCTCACCAGTATTACCACACCATATCCATGTTCACAGAACCATAACATCTTCCACTATGAGAGTTGTGGGCCTTATGAAACAGACGACTGGTCCAAGTGGAAGGACAAACACATCTTCGTATTTGCTCTGACCTTCGGTTTATGAGAGTGGAGCTGTGATGTGAACCAGACAACCAAATCCCTGATAAGTGAACTTTTCATGATCACTTTTGAGTCACAGTAGGTTCAGGGTCTTGATAAAGATAAAGAGACAGCTCTTACCCTTCTGCCTTTTGGTCCAGCAATGCCTGGAATGCCTCTCTGCCCCTGTGGACCCTGTTTGAAAACATGAGACAAAACAAGTAAGAAAACAAAACGACAGAAGTGAGACACCCTGGTTGGAAAAACGAGGTAGGATTAAGAAAGGTTTTCATTGTTTCTTCTGCATGATACAGACCAGACCAGACGGTGAGAACACTTGGCAAACTAAACAGAGCAAGACCTGTCACTGCATCTTTTCACCCACATCAACACCTGTCATGTAAACTTAATGGATGTAGTTAAGCAGAACTACTGGAGAATCAGGCAGTGAAGAGAGACTGTTTACACAGGTCCAGACTAAGTTGTGGGAACAGGAAAACTGATACACCAAATCAAACCTCTTTAATTTTTATGTGTTTATAGCAAAGGGAACATTCCCCTAAATCAGTTTTAGAGTCCAAGTCAATCTTGCAATTTAAGCGTTTATAATACCCAGCCAAGACACTGAGTAGAGAGGATGGGAGTCAATGCAACCAAGCTTCTCAGTCCATTAAGCACTGATTTGTGTGTGACTCAATCGGAAATGCAGAGAAAGCAAAAGACAAGAAAGCAAAGACAGCAGAAAATAGGAATATGGGTACACAGGATGGTTAAGGATTAAATGTTATTTAAATAAAAGGTAAAAAACAAACATTCAAATAAAGATATTTGATTGAAAGAATCACGATTTTGAATGACAAGGTGATGAGGTCTTGACACTTACAGGTGCACCTTGCATGCCGATGTCCCCTGGACTTCCTGGTAACCCCGGGTAACCCTTGAACCAAAACAGAAACAGAGAACATTTTATTTTAAAGAGCAGCCAAGAAACCGTGTCATCTTTTTGAAGGCATCTGCTTCATGTCAAGTTAAAGCTGCTATCATACAGATTATACAAGCTGCATAACATCTGAGTTTCCGATTTTTAAAAATGGCAAGTGGAGCAATAAAATAGCAAAACTACAAGGCTGTGCAATAAAGATGATTACATGTGTGACTGAAAGGATCACGACTGTTTATAAACTGTTTCATCTTAAGTTTACTGAGAAATTTCTCCAGACCCTTAAAGAAGATAAATTAATCCTTTAAACCTATTTTTTTAATCAGAAACAGAACTTCACCCGATTATCATTTGGATCTTTGTGAAACAGCCCAGAAAACTGCAGCTCCTTGCTAATGTGGCTAAAGCGTAACTCTTCACAATTCCTTACATAAGTCAAAAAAAAAATCACCCTCAGAGTCGAACATGCTCTCAAACTAGAACTGATCCCATCATTTAACTATTTAGTCATCCAGCCACCAAATTCGTCATTCTTTCCTCCAGCCGGCCAATCAGACAGTCTGCTAGTCAGTCTGCAAGCCAGATAGGTCAGGACTTGGGCCCAAAGCCACAGGCATGGAGATCGTCCAAGGCCCAGGACAGTGAGAGCTGCAGGCCAAACAGGGATGGGACTCACGAACGATTCCATTTAGAAACAGGTCCAAGTAGTCCAATCGATCACATCTGTACACTCCTGAGCCCCTTTATTTCTGTCATTAATACATACAGTTTTTGCCATTTGAGCACATTAATCAAAGCTGCTTCAAACTTACAAAAGGAAGCAACCATGGCACAAGAAAAAAAAGCCATATGTAATGTCTAAAAAATGATAATTGCAAAAAGGGAGGTAACACCAGTCATATGCTGAAACGTCTTTCTATGGAAAACGAGCAGACATTCCAGGAATACCATGTATTTGACACTCTATGCACGAGAGCCAAAGCTTCCCAAAGAAGCAGCATGTCTGTAACCAGGGCAAATATCCAGCCTTATAATAACAGTAGGGCCGTGCAACCTGTTCCAAATTCAACAGCTGTAAAACAGTGGAGCTTTTGCACACTCAAGTAACATGCACAAAGTCTGCTCTGCTCTGCTAGACTTCTACAGTATCTTTAACTGAATACAGTTTAAGGAACATTATTGTAAAAACCCACAAGCCCGCAAATTTTACTCACACAAAAGTTATTTGAAGTTATTTGGTGAGATTCAGACCAATTGTCCTCATGACCACATTTGCACACATTATTAAGTGAAACTTGATCACACCACATGGACCACAGAACAGCTTGTGTGATTTTCATTCTGTAGTAGTGTCAGTGAGCATTGAACTCCTTCAGCGAATGATATTTTCAGCCTTAGTGTGCTTGAAAGAGATGCTTGCAAGATGTGGTCCCCGAAGTAACAGTCTATTCGGGATCATTTATATTTTTAATGCAACACAAAACCTCTGAATTACTCAATATCTAGATGAGCAAAAGTACAATTTCCAACGTTTTGACAAAGCTGAGCTTAACATTACATTTTGTTTACCATTAGATGAAAATAAGGGTGATATGGTAACTAAAATTTAGCTTTGCTCCAGGAACTTTGATTGGGGTGTACTCAGTTTTGCATCCTGATTTCAAATAGAAAAAATAATACTTTTTTGTATGCAACTTTAAAAATCTTGTTTGCAATCATTGGCCTACCTTCAGGGGAGTATTTTGTTGTACAGAAAAATGTTGATTTTGAAAAGAAACTAAAGGTTTTCTGACAGCTGTGAAGGGGTGTACTCATTTATGCTGAGCACTGTATCAGGTCTCACATTGTGAAACCACAAAAGTGGACTTGATGGAATTATTTACCACTGGAGACCTTCCCTGTCACAAGGTGATGGAGGGAGTGATTCATTCAGGTCAATTACTACCAAATACCAAAACAGCAGTGTTTCAGTCTTTAAGGTTTAGTTTTAGTTGACAGCTTTCCTCAAATGTTTGCACATGAGTAACATGTATTAAAGTTTGAGTTTATTAATGAGGCTTTTTGGAGCCAGAGTTATATCATCTACTCTGTATGAACACAAATCTTTGCCTCCAACGGTTGCAGCAGCCTCATGTATAGTTTTTGGGCTTGTGAGGATCTACATGATTACTCAAACAGTTTCCTCTTCGCTTTGCTTTCACCTAGTTCTCATCTATCTTCTGTTTCATAACCACAATTTCACCAAACATCTGCTACAAGGTTCATCAGTGCCTCCGGTGGATAAGCTCTGTGTACCACCATGATTGTCACAAGGACAGGTTTAAATCAAAATTTTTACCTCAATTTTGTGAATCAACATCTTATTATTAACATGAAAATCGATTATTTTTTTATTTACAGAAGGGAGACATCACTGACAGAGAACAAAGACTTCAAACTGCCCTTTGGCATTCCCAAAATAGGAAAGAAAAAAAGACTCTCTCAGTCCCTGTCCTCAACATTGCTGTGGGAAAACCAATTTGCCATGGTTGAATTTTGCACAGATCCACAAAAATAAAATACTGAGGAGTCTGGAAGCCTTTAGGTCTATTGAGTCTGCTTTCATTTCCATGAGCTAAACCTCGTTAGTTTTACTCCTCGGTAACATCTGCTAATTTTTACAGCCAGAACTGCTTCACTGCAGTTGGTTTAAATCAATCCTCCTCTGTTATTAGTTTACTGAACAAAAAAACTCAACCTCTAGTGGGCAGCAGGAGCGAGTCGAGAGTTTACCAACTCTCAATTCAAAAGCAGAGCTCTGCAGGGGTTCCTATGGGACGTTACTTACCCTTGGCCCCTTCTCCCCAACTGGACCTGTTGGACCCGCTGGTCCTCTGTCACCCTGGGGAAAAACAGCAGAGAAAGAGAGAGAGAGAAAGAGAGAGGGGGAGAGAGTCTGTTCACTATGACCTGAAACTTGAAAACAGAATAAAGGCATCACAGCTTCTCAGACTTTTTCTAATAAAGAGCAATGAAACTTGAGAGCAGCTTTTTAAAACAGAAGGTTGGAGTGACAGCTGCTTGAGTGGTGAGGAGATGCTTTGAAACCCAGTTGGTGGTACTCTGAGTAGTGTGTTAAAACCCTAGGTAACTCCAGGTGAGCAACAAAACCCCTCGAAAAACTCGTGTCAGTAAAACTCTACCTTTCTCAAACTGCATTTTACATTCACGACTGTGCAGGTACCTGTTGAGTATTTCTGTAATCTTAAATCAGATAGTGAGCATGGTAGTCTGTAACCTCTCTCTATGGGAAACACAAATCTAAATTTATCAGTCTATAATGTGAAAGGTATTTGTGGGCTGTCAGGGTATGGCTGGTGCTGACAGAGCAAAGCGGGAGGAGGCAGAGGAGAAGCGAGAGTCTGACAAGCAGACGGCTTCCCATCACGAGAAACATGTTCTGACACACAGGGGGCGTCTGGAGAGGAATGAAAGAAGAACAGGTCTGCTGCATTCAGAGGGGAGGAACAATGGCGAGAGGTTGCAGACAAGAGGGCTGTAATGTGTTGACTGCTAATAATCATTTCACTTAAGGTTGCAGAGTTGACTTTTAATAATTACCTCTTCAGCCAAGAAGCAAATGGGTGATAAAGACAAGGAGAGCCTGGGGCCTCTCTAGACTGCATCATGAATATTATGACACCTGAGTCATTCTATGCCTTAGCACATGTTATTAAAGTGTGCAAGGGAACAATTTTATAACATGTCAACAGTATGATATAGATGATATAGCATGTGACTAATGTCTAAAACATACAGTAGGGCAGTTAATAAATACTATAAACGAATTTTTGTAAGCTTTTCAATGGATATTTTTTTCACCTAAAAATTGCTGCTTCATCCCAGAGGTGTAAGGGTGATTAGTATCAATCCTGGTGTGGCTTTTACTATATTGTTATTGATTTGGATGTAAGAGTGCTGAGCACCTATCTAAGCATGTGTTTTAGGGCCTCAAGCCATGGCTGCTTAAGACAGCACAAATTACAGGGGTCGGCAACTGACAAGCAACCAACTGATGCTGAATGACAGGCTAATGATAGAGAAACACACGCCTTACCTTTTCACCCGGAACTCCCATCACCCCAGCTATCCCGATCAGGCCCACTGGACCCTGGGGAGGAGGGGAGAAGAGAAAGTGAGTGAAAAGACTGGAGTTGAGCGAGGAGGGAAAGAAGTATTGATGGATAAACACAACAGAACAGAGTGTCAGTGTGTGGAACTCATCCTCATTCAATCCTGTTACACAAGAGGCTACAGATAACTGCGGCAAGAGTAGACTAAAGATGACCCCTAAAGACCATATTTCAAATACTGCTATCAAAATAACATCTTGATATTTATTATTGGATAATGTATATTTTGATATTTAAGGATTGTCTTTGATTTTTTAAGTGGGACAAGATGTTAAACTGACTTATACTTCAATAAAACATTGTAAAAGGAAGAAAACAAAAAGTCAGATACCACATAGTTGAGTAGTCCCATACAAGCTCACAGATCTCCAATAAAAAAGTTGGGTTGTTGAGTAAAATACAAACACAAACATATTTTATTGGTTTGCAAATCATTTGTGCTCATTTTAAATCTAAGGCCAGCAACACCATTCAAAAACACTGGCAACAAAACACTGAAAAAGTCATGTAATGCTAAAACGATACCTGAGGGTGACATATCTCACCTACTGGGTTAGATTGCAGCAGGTAATCACATGACTGGGTCTAAAAATGGTGCTCTGGAGAGGCGGAGTCTATAGACCATGGCCTACCTACACACATCCAAAAATAACTTTTATTTGTTTATTTATTTGACACTTGTACCAATCCGGGCAAAACGACGCTGGTTGTTCACGTAAATTTCGGCATCAGTAAATTTTCGGTTTATCGCCCAGCCCTACATAAGAATCAAAAAAAAGATTCAGAGAATCCAGCGAAATTTCTGTACACAAGAGACAAAGCCAAAAACCAATACTAAATGGTGATCTATGGCTTGATGCTTACTGCATCAAAAACATGAAAGACTGTAGTAGAAATCACTGCATTGCTCAACATCACAACAAAAACTTGAACTCTGAGAATACATACTAGAGTCCTATTTCAAGGGGGATGTTAGCAAACATGCCCCTGTCCAATTTTTTTTTAAATGCACAGCAGAAATCACATTAAAAATTAAAATGTATTTAGCATGAAACAATAAATTTTTTTCAGTTTCAATGTCTGATCACATGTCACGAAGTTGTCTTTGCACTATTTTCAATTAAATACAGTGTTTAAGTAATTTTTAACACCATTAAAATCTGCTTTCTGTAACATTTTACACAGGGATCTCAGCATATTTAGAGGTCAGGTCCTATCTATTTAATTTTTGTTCATAAAATCCATGTGAAATCTATAATCCAGGGTAAATTAAAAAAATTATTTTCCGCCAGAAAAACATTGTAGCCTTAAATGTTTTTACAGCATTTGTGAGTCTTGGAACTGAATTACGTCATCTGGAGAAAATAAAGCAGGAACACGATTTTTGGGGCACAAAAGCAATGATTGGAACTTATCTGAGGAAAGGCGATTTTACAGTGAGCACTAACTTAATACATATGGCCTCAAAAAAGATAATCACCATGTAGCAAAGAGGTCCACAGTACAGAGCACAAGCCTATGTAAATATGAGACTTATCGGAGAAGCTTAACCACTTCCAGATCAGTTGTCTAGGACAGGGGCTGTGGTTTGGACCAGTGCCAGCTTTTCTACTAGACAATCCACACCCATGGTGGGGCTTGTGGGTGGCTAGGAATATACTCTTACGATGACTTTACATTTTGAGACACTGTAATTATGTTTATATTTGTAAAAGAATGATAGAAACTCTGAAGTAGAGTGTTAAAAGTCTGAAAAGTGAAGTGACACAGGCCATATAGCAACGTACACTTATCGCACTCAGGACCAAAGCCACAATAGCGCCTGTATAGCAGTACAGCACTTTGCAGCAAGCCACCAGGACACTGTAAAATGCAAGAATATACGCTCTGACCTAAATCACTGTGCTGTAATAATTCATGAGACTGCCCAACTGTAGACCACGGTCTTGTTTCTGGCTGACCACAAAAGCCAGTGTGGTCAGTCTGCGGCTGTCGCTGGTTGTGAGGGATAATTTCAGCTCTGTTTCCTCACTGCAGTATCATACATTCACATTTTTAGCAGGTTTAAGATTCTATATGACGGCTACTCTGTCTTCCAGCACATAATCACTACGTTTATAACCTAGTATTTCCTTTTATTTCTGTGTAATCTTCTTCTACATCACACTGGCATACCAGAAAAGGGACTAAACAAGACCAAGACAGTGAGAGAACGACAACCACAGGTAAAAATGTAATCTAACACAAGGACCAAAGAAGTGAGGTTAGGTAACAGACATGAAACAAACCAGTGAGATAAACACAGCAAGATTTTGTTCCACACAACATTCCCTTATTCAACAAAACAACCTCAGTGTTTTTGTGTATCATCACCTTAAAGGTATTATCCTGTTGGATGCAAGTTAGGCATTAGAGTGAAGGATTAGAAGCAAAGTGTCTGTGAGGGAAGCAGCCTGCAGGCATGGGAACAGGAGCTTTAAATTGACCTCAAATCCTTTAATTGGGACAAGAAGTGGGACAATGTGGTACCCCCTATCATCTAGCACAGGGAAATGGTTTAAAAGTGGTTTCCATGTGACAGGGGGAGCATGACATGGGAGCTCTTAGCAAACCGTTTCAAGGGAGATCTGGTTTCCCAAACAAAGCTGGGGTTACAGAAGTAGAGGTACACCCATTAACCGTACAGTTCGAAAGACAAGTCATATATTAAAGAGCATTAAGGCCCTCTCTTAGACATGCACATATACTGTAAGTTGAGTCGCTGGCATAAAAATCAAAGCATAAAGTTGACATGTGAGCCACATATCATGCACACCTGCGGCTGCCTTTGGTAATTGCAGACTGCTCCATGTTTTATTAGTCATGGACTGCGGGGGTGAACACCCAGCAGCAGATCTTAATTGGCTTAACTATACCACACTGTAAAAACTTCCAGTAAAATTTCACTTGAAACACTTTACAGGAGGCTTTTGTGGTGATAAAAGGGTGTTCAGGAAAAGACAGGCAGACCCCGGGTTAACCTGCACAACTCCACAACAGTCTTTCCCAGTTTTTCACACAACTAATTTATTTGGAAAGTGATGTAATGGCACTCATTAGAGCCTCCATATGTTTTAAAGTTGTTTTTTCTCTCTCTCTCTGCATAGCCCCGTGGCTCCTCCCAGGCTTCAAAGGTCCCTCTACACAGTTTGTGCTTAATCCCTCTCATATGTGTGCTGCAGAAACACAGTCCAAAGCGGCCCGCTTGGTTGCCTTCACTTTGCGCAGAATGCAAATATTAACATTAAGGGGCCTCTGGAAAGGACAGACATACTTTGGATGTCCAGAGAGTTTTGTGCATTTGAGGATTTTGCAAAAGGAGAAGCACGCCTTGACAGTTATCAGGAGTATTTGTGTTAGGTATGGAGCATTGATAGTGTATGAAATGGAAAAGGCAGCGAGTGAAACTAGATTTACAAACAATCTGAAAACAGATTATTAAACTTTCACAACATGCAGATGATACGTTGGAAAAAACAGATATCAAACACTTCTGCAGACTCATGTGTAACCCAAACAAGGTGACTTCCACAGAAGGTCTCTGATTAGTACCCCTTCTGTTCGACTTTGGTGTTCTGCCAAACTTATGATGTCAAAACAGTATTTTGTGCTGGGAGAGGATCCAAATTGTCTTAACATTGAAAGTGGGTCAGGGAAACAGCAAGAGACCAGGAAATACTTCCATCATGTCCTTCAACATTGCTTCGCTATAGCGGATTTTATTCAAATTCATTCATGGTGTACTGCATCAAAACATACAGGGTAAATCAACTCTCACTGTGAATGTTAAAAAAGACAGGAACTGAAGCTAGTAAAAGCTGCAGAAAAGGCTTCATATTAACACCCATAAAGAGGGTTTAATGAAAAGCTACTTTGGCAGAGCGGGGAGTCTGTTCATTAATGTCAGTGCTGTACTTAACAAGTGTGAAAGCAACTTACTTGTGGTCCAATTTTTCCAACGTTTCCTATGTCCCCTTTCTCCCCCTGCAAGGAGAACACATCAAACAGTGAGCTGGTGAGCTTCCTGTGGTTCAAAAGACGTCTGTCACCATCTTTCCTGCTGCTGCTGGCCCAGGACTCAGGATATTACAAGTGTTAAAAGGAACACATACTCTTCTGGAAATAGTTTTGTATTGCTCCTTATTGGTTTGCTGATACATGCGATGAAAGCATTTGGGAGAAGATTTTCTCCCTCCTAATTAAGAGCATGTGTATAACACAGTCAGTCTCGGCTTACACTAAAGTGGGTCACAAATGTGGAGACGCTGGAACTCGGAGATAAGGAAGATGTATAACCTAAAATTACTGATATCTTGAACACACGATAGCTTTATCATGTCAAATGTTATGATGGCAAAACACTATTATGCTACAGACCAGATTAGGAATGTTTCATTTGCCCAAAATAAACCTAAATCTATAAAATTACAGTATAAGTACTCAAAAGTAGTCAGTTCTTGCTGAAGCTAATGTGAGGAGCCTTCAGTTTCAGTTGGTTTTGGAGAGCCCCTGCTACAAAGTGGTACATCGCATTACTGTTAGCTGATATCAAATAGTTTGTCCTATCAATGTTTTACATAGAGGTGTACAGGAAAAAGTTACCGTATTTTTCGCATTTCGGATTATAAAGCGCATTAAGCCAAACAAAACAGTCAGATAAGTCAAACTTAACTGAACTCATTCAATAACTCCGCGAGGCTACGGTAGCTGCAGTGCTCCGACAAGCCAAAAGGATTTTAAGTGTGCCGTATAGTGCGAAAAATACGGTATAAAAAATACAAACTGTGATGCACACAAGAGAAAGCAGACACATAAAAATGCACTCCACTTTCAGCTCATATCAAAGACTAAAAATACGTCTTTTTGGTTTGGAGTAAAAACTAACAGTTCACTCATTATGTCTTTAAAACTGTCTTGGCAAGAAAAAATCCTTACTTTAAATAAAATTTTGAACACATGTTGAAGGAAGAAACTATAATCGTAGGGGAAAAAAAGAGCTTAACTCATTCCTTGTCAAAGAAAGAAAACAAGACCAGACAAAGTAAAGACACTGTGCTGCATACCTGAGTCACTCCGGGATCTAAGGATATTTTTGTTTTAAATATCATCATTGTGTATGAAGTACTGTAAATGTAGAGTTACAGGGCAGTATCTAAGTACAGTTTAGTGACTATAAAAAAGAAGGATCTCACCTGTAGGCCTTCAGGACCAGGTTCACCTACGTAGCCTTTTCTTCCAGGTCTCCCCTAAAAGACAAGAAAGAGAGAATGACTTAAAGATACCAAAGCTCATAATCTCTTATTACTCATTTTTTATTTGTGTTTGTTTCTCTGTTACTCTTACAGTAGGGCCTGCACTGCCGGGTGGGCCGAGCGGTCCTTCATCACCCTGCAAAAGACAGCAGAATTCATCGAACACAAACACTGAAACATTCAAGCACATATCATCTCTAACATAAACACAATACAGTCTTTTCTCAGTGAAAGTAGAAATCTATGAGGGGGTCACCCACAGGATTGTTTAATGACAACAACAAAGCTACAAATAAAAGCAGAGGAGGGTACATTAGCCAAATACACCTTTGAAGTACTGTATCACTCAGCACAAATCAAAGCATGCATGAGTGTTATTTACACCCCTGAAAAGCTTCAGTTCCTTTCTTCACAGCTGGAAAACATCCAAGCTTGTTTTTACAAGCACCCAAAGATGAATCATGACTTCACCTACCTACTGGAACATGCCCCGAGTAATATCACAGTGAAAAAAAGAAAACTCCTGTGATCTAAGCTGCAACTGCTTGAGATGTGGCTACATGCTAAACGAGAAGTATTGCCTCAGACTAATGATCCAATGGAAATCCCTTTGATGAGCCATACTTTCCACTTTTCTGTATCAGTGAGACAAGAACCAAACAAACGGAGAGACTTCAGATAGCTGCAGAAGTGTCTTACCTGTGTTCCTTGTGGACCTGGTGGGCCTTGTGGTCCTCTGGCACCCTGCAATCCCTGAAAAAAAAGCCAAAGATATGATAAGATTGGATGAATTTAATGAATGGAAAGATAAGCAAAAAGATGCTTTCATACCTTTAGCCCAGGTGGACCGTTGGGTCCAGGTACCCCAATGTCCCCAGGAAACCCCTTTCAAGAAAAGCAGAAATAAGAGAAACATTAGTCTTCCTTGTTATGACTCACATACGAAACATTGAGCTTTACCCCACACATGTCTAGTGCATCTCTGCATGCACTGATTGAACTGCATTCATAAAATCAAGTAATAAGCATCTTGATAGTTTGTTTGGTGTAAAATGGAAAGTCATCTTTGAAAACTGTGGAAGAATCTGAGTCAGACAGACACCGGGGTGGAGCCTCTTCAAGAGTAAGCTGTAGAGGCAGGTATGCAGAAAAACTGATGTAAACTTAGTGATGGACAACCACCAAAAACAACGAGAGAAGCTAAATGCCTTCCAGCACACCTGCCACTGCAGGCTCACTCATCTCAGTGAAAGATGGCTGTTTGCTGTGACCTTCTACACGTGATCTATGAGCATTTTGAGGACTGCTAAGTGCAGCAGAACTGACACCGACCAGGTTTTTCAAAGACGAAGCAGAATCTATACTGACCTCTTTGACAAGGTTAAGTGTTCTGCATCCACTGCAGAACAGTGCCATAGGCAATGCCAACAAGGCGAATGATGGATGTTGTTTTGATGCACATTGTGGGTGTGGAGCTACTGACAGACGAGACTGCACTCACTTTTGCTCATACTCTATCAGTGTACTGACAAAACAGTCTTCACTCTCTAACAGCAACAAAATCAGACCTCTAGTCACAGTATAGAACAGCTGGATTAATAGTTTGATTTTGTAGCTTATTTAATGTCAAAGTTAAATTTTTGATGTAAAGGACTAACTGTCTCCAAACACCAAACGTGAGTAAAATCATTCGCGCGACTGAATTACATGATAAGTTCATGCAAAGACGCGATTAGACGCTCCTACAACAACTCTGGGGACGCGAATGAATTGGGAGAGAGCTGAAAATGTCTTAACTTGAGCGAATAGTCGTGTCGCGTCAACCAATCAGCACGAAGGCTGCCAGGTGACGTATGAAATTGGACGGTTGTTCACTGGTATCTAAAATGGAGAACTGGTGCCCCGAATTATATGATACCTTTTCTTTCGATTGCCGAAACCGGAATAAAAAGGAGCTCGCCTGGAGGCAATCGCGCGAATGAAGCGTGTTGATGATTTTACTTGCCCTTGGTGTGAAAACCCCATAAAAGCAAGAAAGGTCATAAGATTATCACAAGGTCATCAGATAACGAAGACATTGTCTGGAAAATGTCATCTTGTGAAGTGAGCGATGGCAAAAGAAGAATAGGTCAAGGAGTCAACCAAAATACTGATCCTCTGGTGTCAAAATAAAAACGACCAATAAGCAAATCTAATTGTTTAATATTCTCAGTTCAGAACATGACCTGATGGTTGTGACGACGTAAAGCTGGAAGAATGTTAAAATAAAGGAGCCGTTATGATGATCTGCAGCATCCTCACAGACTTCTCATGGTCAGGGAGAATTTTATTAACTTTTTCTCTGCGCAGTAAATGTATATAAACAGGAAATTCCAAGGTAATCCCTCCATTAATTTCAAGACATCCTGTCAAGGATCAAAGCAGAGTGGATCAAGTACCTCAGGTAACCCACAGAAATATGTGCAATGAGGAACAAATGATCTAACCACATGTGGGCAGTTGGTTAAAACAAATATAGATGTTTTTCAAAAGAATTCTCATGAAGCTTTTTTTTCCTGTGCTCTATCTCTTAACCTAGATTGTACAACCTGAAAAGCCACCAGGATTTCATCAATTGTGAAGCCACATGATTTTGGAGGTTCTTATTAGGGTTATTTGGTTCCAGGTCAGAAGTGTATTATTTTTAATTTTATCAAAAATAATAATAATAATAAAAACAATTGACTGTAATTTTATTCTCAAAACCCCTGTCACTGACTTGTTTTTTGACCGACCTACAGATTTATTGAAAAATAATTTGCTTTTATTCATATGGTAACAATGATATAGTTCATACTGGGTTCTCCATATGTGCTGCGATGTAATTAAAGTACTAACATGATGTTATCTATCTGTCCTTGTTATAAATAGTCAGCAGAACCTGCAGCCATAACCTGAATGTAAGAAAATCTGCATTTTTAACTACCTGCTACTTTAACTACTCTTAGATCATCATGCATCATTACCGTCTTTATGTGACCATAATCATGAGCGGGTGTGTTATTAAAGAGGCCTTGATCTGGCTGTGGGCCAACCACATTACACACTCTACTAGTGAAGTAAAGATACAGCAGGATGATGACATTTCCAGCTTTTATTGCTGTGTCTGTGTTTGAGCTGGCTTATATTCAAAGATTTTTTCCACCATCTTCCCCAGTTGATGCATACTGATAGATTTAAGTTTAGAGGTTTAAGTTCTTGGAGGTTTTTAATCATAAACTGTAAATCTCTGTTTACATTGTGTGATATGTCTTGCATTCTTTAAGGACTGGGATCAAATAAATGATATACGATCAATAATTATTCATTAATTTATGGGTCATACCTCTGGTCCAGGGGGCCCAGGTGGTCCTTGTATCCCAATATCCCCAATTTTACCCTGTGAAAGAAAAGAAAAAGAAAAAGAAAAAGAAAAAGAAAAGGAAAACACAGTTAAACAAAGTGGTCCAACGTTACGTTATCAATACCCTTCTTGTTAACTGGACATGGTGTAAAGTGTGGGCATTTCATTTGCCGTCTTTGGAGCTCTAATAAGACGTGTTTATTTACATGATGAAGAATGAAATATTGGAAGTTCACATCACATAATTGTCCGACAAATATTCTCTTTTCCAATTTTCCAATTGAACATGAGTCATGACTCTCAAAATGGAAAATCTTATAAATCTCTCACAGTTAAACATGGCAGCCCAACAAATCAGGACTATTGGAGTAAAGGTTTCTAGCTGCTTAGAGAAAATCTGTAAATCTTTTGCAGTAGCAAGTTCTTTCAACTTTTTTTTCTTTTCCACAAATGAAGAAGTTGGTCCTGTCTTTCTAACGTCCATAGTTTACATCTCACGTGCACTACTGTTGCCATAGCTGCATTTGTTTTGCCTCCTTCTTCAGTCAGCTTGTGTCCCAATTGGCTATTGTTCCCACATAAAAATCCACTGACTTTCCAGCTTTCTTCAGGATTCCCACACACAATTGAACTTCTGATTGTTAGTGCTGAACAATTAATATTTATTATTTCAAGTCAAGGCAGCTCAGTTTGTCAGGGGAGTAAAATCCTTCCTAAAACACTCCACATCACAGGATTATCATTTTATGAAAAGTCACATGATTGGGCCTTTGTTGACTTGAATAGTAAAGACGGCCCAAGCTTAGAGCCCTCCTGGTTTTGTTGTGATGTGTACTCCACTTGAACCGCAGAAACAGCTGATACTGCATATAAACTCTAACTCTGTAACACGAAAGCATGTGGATCAGTTTACAGTGTATCCACGTTATCTAAAAAGGGACTTTACAATGCTTTTTCCTCTCAGCTTAATCCTAAACTTGCTTTTGTTGTTTCAGGGCACTCTGTCTATATCTTTCTTACTACACTGGAGCTCAATAAAAGCTGAAGTGATATGGATGTGACCGACCTGACTTTAGTTTACAAGCTGATAAAAACGTTCCAGATCTGCATTGTGGTACACTGCGTTTAGTTGGCTTCATCTATAAAAGCTGTACAGACCCTTGTAAAGCTGTAACGCACACACACACACTAACACACACACAAATACAGAAACACATGCAGACACCTTACACCTTTGCTGTGTTATACACACTCACACGAACATACCGGTGGTCCTGGCTTCCCTCTTGGCCCAGTAGGACCAGGAGCACCAGCAGCTCCCTGAAAGACACAGACATAAAACTCTGAAACTGTTCTAATAATCTGTTTGTGTGTGTTTGCTATAACTCATTTTTATATGAATATGTGCATGTCTGGATGTACGTATGCGCACAAACCCTCATTCACAGGGGAAAACTATTATGTGATGACTTCATGCGAAAAGTGAAGCTACATCTGCGTTTATTCAAAGCCACACATTTCTAATTTGTGAAAAGTATCGATAAATCTTTTCCTGATTTATGAAAAACAAATGTTACTAGACGGCTCAAACTATTGTCCAATTATTTATAAAAGTAGGGGGTAAAAAAGATCACTTATTAACATTTAATATCCAGTGACATTCGTTCTTAATAAAGCTTCGGTATCTTGTTGATTTTTATTAAAGTGGAGTCATGCTTTCTGCTCATGTGATGGAGGACATACCTTGTCGCCTTGGTAACCCATGTCTCCTGGATCGCCCCTTTGTCCCACTTCACCCTGAATTTCACAGCATCATACAGAGATATAACAAAACACTGCCCCGCTAGAATGATTACAAAACTACCACAATTAAAAACACATTGTAGACAAAAGCATGTACACAAAAGTATTATGCAAAGTTTATGTAATAATGCAGCAACATATGGGAACTGTAAAAGTACAGCGCTATAAATACAATACACTGACAGACTGTCATGTGCAGCAAATACGCATCATAAACATTTAAATTAATGGGATGGTAAAGTTGAGTTCATGTTGCGGTTTATGTAATTTACAGTTTATGACAACAGACTCCCTCGTAACATGTCAAAATTTTGGGTGAGGCAACTGACACATTACACACAGACACACTGCAATAATATAAATATTTAGATCACCTTATCACCTTTCAATCCAGGCAGGCCAGCTCGTCCTCCTGGGCCCTGCCACAGCAAGAGAAAAAGAAGAGAGACATGGAATTCAGTCAGTCAGGGAGGAGAAATAAAAAAATATTATAAGGCAATGGAGGAAACAGTAGAATACTTTTCAAAGCAGGGCTGCATGACTCAGTGAAGCTGACGTGGGAAATGTCTGAGAGCAGGTTTCTATCATCTCTAGATTTTGACAGGTTTATCACATCGAGATACATTCAGTACATATTCATTCCAGAAGTTCTACTCCAGGGATGCATATATTCAACTGGTAAGCTTTTAACACTCAACATCTTAAGCTCACAGAGAAGTTGACGTATGCGTTGACTGAACTGTACACATTGCTTATCTGTGCAACAAAGCTCTTTAAGACTGCATCAGATCTACTAAACCAGCCATAACTAAATGACCCATTCTCTTTAGCTCAGGGCCAAAATAATCCTGACCTGATGAGACATAGGGCACATTCATACCAGGACTGTTTGGTTTGTTCTATAAGGAACATGGTCCCCTTACTCCTTTGGTCCGGGTGGTATGAACACGCAAGCGAACCGTGGTCCAGACCAAACAAACGGACCATGGTCCTCTTGAAATGCAGGACTCTGTCCCCTTCCAAATGAACCATGGTCCAGTTCACAGTGGGTGTGAGCACAGTGCTGATGCAGCCTGACTTTTTTTTATGTCAATATGAACCAATAACACATTTACATTGTAATGAAGCCAAGAAATTGTGCCCGGCCAGAGGTTGCAGCAGTGTGTTAATTTGTGGTGTTTTTCACTACAAATTAAGAACATTCGCTGTTGCCATTGGCTAACCTACCTGAGGTCCCACCATACCAGGCAGTCCACGCAGTCCCTCAGGCCCTGGGTCCCCCTGAAAGGAAAGGAGGCAAGAAATACAGTTTAAGTTTCACAAACCATTTCAAACTATGTTTTTGACTGTTAGTTTTATCCCAACTGTTAGCAATTCCTTCAATTTGCAGAAACATTATTGAATTATGAATAAGCCCTGAACAATTATCAAAAAATATGGAATGGGCACTTACATTGTTATATTGCTATAAAAATATTTTGTCTGATTAACACATCAATAATAGAAAGCATTTTAGCCTGAAATAGGGATAGGAATAGGGATATGCCGTGATGATGCACAGCTTAAACAGCGTATCCCCAAGGTGAGCTACGCAATCTCCGTACGCCCATAGGCTGTATCAAGTGTGAGTCATAGAAAACATGAACCCCCTAATAACTTTTAAAAATGGAGCTGTACAGAAAAAAAAGGACTTGAGCACAAACCAGTCTTACAGTAACTATGTGTCAACATTGCAAGCAGGGGGGAGAAAAATTTGTATTCTGTGTAATAAATTTCTAAAGTTTGTCCACAACTCCATAGGGATTGCTCGAGGGGGAGGGATTTATGACCTATACTGCAGCCCGTCACCAGAGGGTGCTGTTCTCGCAGTGGCTTCACCCAGCGAGGAGGCAGACAGCGTCCATTCTATATGCAGCTAGTAGCTTTATCAAAACTGCATCGAAATGTTGTGAAAGTAATGGTAAATGGCTCACTCAGTCTTCTGACCACTCAAAGCACTTATACATTACACATCACCTTTACATCACATTCACATACAGACGGCAGAGACTGCTACAAAAAGCACCACAAGTTTTGACTAACTCCATTCACACCAGTTTGGGCAGACAGGGTGTCTTGGGTTTAAACCCCCAGCCTGATTGAGAGACGACTGACTCGACCACTGAGCCACAGCTGCCTTTATATCCAGACATCCATCCAAAAGTGTGTAAGAGAGCATTTACTAATGACATTAAGTATTTTTTCCTATGAACTGAGCGGTGACGTTTGAGTTGTGTTTATTGTAAAGGCTCGCATTGTGAAAACATTGACTGATTTGTCGTGCAACCTCATCCTCAACACTGCCCACGTAGCATTCATCTCTGTCACAACTGTACTAAGCTGACAGTGTAACCACTTATGCTGTTTAGGTTTGGGCTTGGCTCTACTTACTTCTGCCAGGCCACATCATCAGCACTGATTGGCAGATGTAAAGTGAGAATACGGAGCTGAAGAGAAAAAAAAACTTTACATGAAGTCTTAAAGTAAATTGTGGCAGCTGAGATAGAGAATCTGTGACTGCTCCAGTCACACCAGTATCAAAGATGCTGTGGTGAAAATAAAAGAGACCAAGTGTGTGCAAGCACATGCACTTATGTAAGAGTCACGCAGATGCACATTTGACTAATTATAGACTTTTAGAGTAAATGGGCATGATTCCTTTGATGATGTTAAACATTTTATCGAAGTAACCAGACAGCCTGCCTGTTTGATTTCTTCCCTTTGAGGTTGCGGGAGAGCTAAAAGGAGGCAAAACTAAAGATGGAGGAAAGTATTTTGTCAAACCAATCAAAAGCAAAAACAGCCGCCTTTGACAGCCAGGCCTGAGACTTCATTTTTGATCATATGAGCTCAATCTTCCATTCAAATAATCAATAACGTAAGGACGAAAAAAAGTACAAGTTAAGGAACATGACTTGATTTTATGTCATCATGCACATATGGCCTAAACTAGAGGTCCATCTGGATCCTCCAGGGCTGGTGTTTGATAACTGCCGCTTTGCTGACACAAATCACATGTGCTCCATCAAAAGAGGCCTTCAACAAAGAACACATAAAAAATGACAAGAGGAGGAGATAAGCTCAAGACTTGACCCCCAAAACTCTGGTTTCCGATGCCTGGCTGAAGAGATGTGGTACACAGGCATCCCATACAGAGGCGTGACTCAAACTGAAGTCAAGATGAATCCTGACCGCCAGGTGGTGAGAGTTTATTCAAACCACTTTCTCCCAGGATAATTGATAGGGGACTTGACAAAAAACAGACTTTTGCATTCCTATACCTCTTGTTTCAACATAACGGCCAGAGAAATTTTGACTTAACATGCAAGCAATTCTCTAAATACAAGATTATTTTACAAACTTAATGATTAAAAAGACAAATAGATTATATGATATGCGGACTAAATCACATGGAAATGACTGAGAACTCTATCTGCAGTAAGAGGATCAAAAAAGACCATAAAAGTCAAACAAATGTTTTTGTCTGCACCTCCCCTGTAGCTCTACATGCAGCCTGCAAACGAGCGTCTAGCTGCATCACATTTTGTTGAGTCACACACTGGCAAAGACATCAAGTGCATACCAGGACGGACACTTGCTGTTCTGTTTCTGCTCTCTTTCTGATTACTTAACTAAAATGTGAACTTTGTGTAACTGTCTTTAATAAATGAGTGCGCGCAGCTTAAAAGCTACTGACAACGGGGGGTGAGTCAAATTCTAATTTCCCTTAGGAAACCTTTCTAAAGGGATCAATAAATTTCTATCTAATCTAATCTAAAACACTTTTTTTAGGATTAGGATGTGGATTTCATATTTAAGTTAATTCTCTATTTATTATAGAAATCATATGTGTGCATCAAAATCACACAGCAGAACAGTTGACTGAATATAAAGCAAACACTAAAACAAGTCATCACCACATCATCTGTAATGTATTATTTTTTATCATCATTATTTAGCTTTGAGAATATGGGCTTTCCTTGGACATACCAAGTTTAAATTAAATTTCACATACAATATGAAATTCATGATCTTTTCATTACACGATTATTTACAAATGTTACACAGGGTTAGCTGGAAAACATGATGGTTCAAATGGCGTCACACAACCTCCTCTTTGAAGGAGGCAACAGGGTGTGAGAAAAGTCTGAGTTTTAAATACACAACAGGACAGCATACCTGCGGCTAACCAAGTAAGAGAGCTTTAACATGTGCTGCACATTTGTGTGTGCATGTGTGCAAATCTGTGCCTCACTGTGTAACTCCAAGACCAGTCAGATCTAAGACATGAGATGCCCTCATCTGTGGACGAAGAAAATACTCACTCTTCTGATGAAAAATGCCATAACTGGTTGGTCTAGAGACTGCAGACATCATCCCTAGCTGGCACCAGAATTATTGGTCAGTTAAATGAATTAGATATATTTGTATGACTGTGGGCCTGAAATACCAATCATACACTGGGTTAGGGCTGGGGGATAAACCGAAAATTTACCAATACCAAAATATCGGTATATTCTGTGGGGAAAAAAAAAATTAATTAGGTTTGGTTTTAGATGTGTGTCGGTAGGCTATGGTCTCATGTCCCTTTAAGATGCTGTCCTACGTCAGAGACCTGACTGCACCCCATCCAGTCCGTAACAAAGAGGGAAAGACAAGTGAGGAGATGGAGGACAGTTCAAAAGTAGTAGCGGCTGGAGCGGCGGCTCAAGTAGACGAAGTTAATGTCCATTTATCGTTATCGAGGTGAACTGCTCAATATATCATGATATTGATTTGAGGCCATATTACCCAGCCCTACAATGGGTATGAGCTGTGATCCAGCCACCAGCTTTGAAACAGCCTCTGCCATAGTGTCATAACGCTGTATTACCTGGATGTAAACAAGCACTGATGAGAGTTGGCATCTCAGAGCGCAGCACAGATTGGTATTGATATGATCTCGAAAGAATTGAGACAAAGTTGTCAGTCGGATGTCAGCTTTCCAAGCATACATGATTAGGAAATTAGTCACTTCAAAACATCTCCTAGAATAAGAACACGAAGTAGATCCAAACCAATTTTTTCAAGAATGAGTTAGAATTTATAAGATCACATAACCAAGAAATATTTTTTAAAACAAATGAAAATTATTTGCTTATATTTATCTCTTACTTAACTATCAAAAAATGTGACCAACTGAGGGAAATACCTTTTGAGTACATGTAAATGAAAACTGTGAATGAGAATGAGATAGTGTCTACATGCTTTAGGTCTGAGCCTGCAGTAAAGATAAATTACAGCCAGAAGTGAAGTGAAGCCCCATCTATCCAGATGTGTCCGGCACACACAGAGTGACCCTTCAAACACCCCAATAAATCCCCACGCTATGAGGACAGCTAACGAGTGTAAATGAAGCTTGAAATGATGGCACAGGGATGGTGTAGGTTACAGTTGTATCCATTTTGCTGACATGTACTGGGGGGTGTTTTAGAGGCCATGGAAAACGAAGACATTTCAGCGGTTGTACATTCCACAGTAAAAAGACAGCGTGCTCTCTATTTGCCCTGTGACAGTCTTCACTGAAGTAATAAGACAGAGCCACCCAGGTGGTTATGATGGCTTCATTCTGAGGAACTGTGAGCAACGTGGTGAGAAAACCTAACATATGAGATCATTTCTGACACTGATAAAGAATGAAATGAACAATTAAACTTCTGCAGCAATACACCACAGAGTTTCTACAGAAGTCATGGAACTTTTAGTCATTATTCATATATTATATGCTATGTGTATCCTTCAAAAGGCAACAAAATCATTTTACTGTCAATGAAAATATCCAGAGTGATGTAATCTGTTGCGTATAATGAAGGTCTACTGACATGACGAATCAAGATTTGGATATGCCAAAAGAAAAAAAAATCAACTCAGACAGGCAGTCTCAACAATCCTAGTGTAGGTGATGCAATTTTCACACAGTTTTATTCACTGGGAGGTCATCAGAAAACTAGTCTGCCATGTTAACCCTCAGTAATGCTGATCAAAGGATGCTTGAGGTAATTAAGTTAATGCTTAAAATTTGAGAAATAACATTAGGGCTTAAATACGGTTGCCTAGGGCTGGGCGATATGGCCACAAACCAATATCAAGATATATCACGATATACCATAGCCTACCTACACACATCCAAAATCAACTTTTATTTATTTCTTTATTTTGACACCAAATATATTGACATGGGCAAAATTATGTTGGTTATTGTCGTAAATTTCAGTATCTGTAAATTTTCTGTTTATCACTCAGCCCTACAGTTGCCCCATATAATATTCAAAATGATATAACATAGAAACCAACCATAGCTCTGTCCTCTGTGATAAAAAGAAATAAATATATTTAACAAATTTTGAGCTCTTTTTTATCTCTTTCAGGTACTGTTAAATATATATGGAGAGCAGCCAAAACATTTCAATCCTGAGTCCTAACTTTAGAATATTCATCTCTTTTATATCCAGTGGATTGCTCATAATTTGGTAGTTGCTGTCATTCACAGGAACAATTAAGCTACTGCTGTGAGTAAAAGTGTGAGCCGAGTGAATGACAGATCAAACATGGTGTGTAACCGCCGTGGGAAATGTCAAACATCATTAAAGTAATAATGTTACAAAACTGAAACTCACCCTCAGACCAGGGAAGCCACTAATTCCAGTCCCGCCAACAGGCCCCTGCAAAACATCACAGCAAAATCGTTAGTATACAAGACACTAACAGTACTGCAACCTGCTATATACTCTATGCAATATTAATGTTTCTATTTGAGATGATAAAGTATGTAACCACGCTTAATTTGAGATAATAGTATTTGATTAATCAAAGCTGCAAAGAAATCCAACTTGGAAAAACAAAACACTGGCAGTATAGTCTTACAGTCTCTGCCAGAATGCAAGGGGATTCATGAAGTCGTGTGAGGTGAACTGAACTGAGCCACCCATCTCCTGTATTACTATTAAAATTTACCATTTTTTGGTCAGAAACAGACATCATACTTTGTGTAAATAGTTTTGGGTGTCATATTCATATAATGTCTTTTTGTGGAGGGTGTCCTTGTATTACTAACTTTGTAAGTGGGGGAGGAAATACCTCAACATGCATAAAAACATATATAGAATTGACTTAATGGCTTTATCATGTTGCTGTAGATCAGTTTATGTACGAAACAGGCAAAGGCACATTTTGTACAAACAGTCATAGATGAAAAGTTACAAACAGAATTAAAACAACCTCCTGGGGATGGAGGACAGGATGGAAACAAAGGTTTATCAAACTCAGGACAAAAGAAGGGGACAGCTGAATTTAAAGGAAATATGACCAGAAATCTCACCTCTTTGCCATCTGGACCAGGTGGTCCCCTCTCCCCTACATCTCCCACTACTCCCTGTGAGAGAAGTACATCCACATTTAGTCAAGGAACATCAGGGAAATCACCACCAATCATGCCCTCCATTTAAAGGGTTTGGCACTTTAGCTCTTGGTAACAAGAGTCCAATTATGTATTTATGCTGTAGCAGACTTAATTAGTGTAAAGGTGAGCTTATGGACTGGATTAAAATTGCCCTGTGGACACAGACTTGGATCAAGCTGGCCAGACATTGCTCAATTATACAGAAGAAATAAAAAGATGAAACACGCTGGGCTGCTTGCCTGCTTGGCAACCTCAAAAGAGAGAAGCTGAAGCTCCTTTTAAGACATTGACTTTTTAAGTGTGAGGGCCCAACCTTGACATTCCATCTGTTGATCTCTTAATCTAACAGGGCTTTCTGTTTGATGCCACCTTGGAACAAGCATCCCAGGATCGATGCCAAAATACATTCCCGCACACATTTCCAGCTTGATTTTCTAAGCATGTCTTACATGTCTTCCTTTGGGACCAGGTTTTCCAACTGGACCGGGTATCCCCTGAAAAAGAAAAGCATGTCCATAAATTACTAAATCTGGGGCATTCTGCCAGAGAATTCGAGTTGGGTCACTGGAATAAAATCAAAGACTCCCTTTGTAGAGGACTGACAGGGCACCGCTTTTCAACCCTACAGATCTATCTGAAAAGAATGTAGGAGATCTGTTTTCCTATCAGCTCAGTGAGATCATGTATACACTATAATACAGTATGATCCAGTGTAAGCCGGGATTCATCCATTGTTTGTCTTATTAACACAATATTCCCATTGGCATGTGCAAAAATGATGTGTGCAAGTCATGACAAAACAATAAAGACCAGGTCTTCCTTAAAACCATAAACCCACAAGACTCAAGACATGAGTAAAGCCTGGCCTAATGAGAAAATATACACTTGGCTCAGTTTTTTTGTATCCTAACCATTTAGCAATAAACTGAACTAAAGCTTTGTCTGCTGAATAGCACGTTTGATATTTGCCACGTGCAGTGATTATTAGAGAGACATCACTTACTCTCTCCCCCTCCAACCCCGGTGGTCCAGCAACTCCAGGAGGCCCAATGAAACCCTGGAAACAAGCAACACTTCATATCACAACACTGTTTGAACAAACCTGAACAATAATAAACAAGCTTTGAAACAGTGCGATTCAGTGTCTCAGACATATCTGTGACTGTGACCCTGAATTAACCTGTAGCTAAATCAACAAGAATCAATCTGTTGTCACTTTACTGGTACAAGTATTGTTTCTTAAGGGGCTTTGTCCACTTGGGGCACTTTTTGCACAGGCAGCACCAGTTCTTAATACAAAACCAATACAGTCTAGCACTTTAAGCCCAAAAACACCCTGGGGGGTGTCAGCTGTTTTACCTCAGTGTTCACAGAGCTCCCCATCATGAGTGTAATGTCATACTAGGGCTGGGCGATAAACCAAAAATTTACAGATATCCAACTTTACAACAATAATAAGAGTTATTTTGCCAATGACGGTATATTCAGTGTCAAAATAATAAATAAATAAAGTTGGTGTTGGATGTGTGTAGGTAGGCTATGGTCTCATGTCCCTTTAAGACGCTTTCCTGGGGACCCCACCCCCAGGAGATGCAGGACGGTTCAATAGTTGTAGCCGCTGAAGTAGACAAAGTTAAAGTGGGAGAGGGTGGGCAGCTTATGAAGTAGTTATCGTCCATTTATCGTTATCGAGGTGAACTGCTGAATATATCGTGATATTGATTTGAGGCCATATCGCCCCGCCCTATGTCATACATCTCACTGTCACTTCCCTGATTAAAGCAGTTAGCATTATTATCTAAAATAAATATATATACACAAAATACACATTTTATCATTGGTGCCTTTACATTTGCAAATCAAATTCTTACAGTACTTTAAAACCATCATGGTTCACAACACTATTAAATACTGGCAGGATTTTCCTTGTGCGGCTTTCCTTATGCTGCTGTATATCAGTTTTGGATGGAAATTTGTGCTTCCCAACTGTTGTGGTATTTGTTTACTGTTTCAAAACCAACATGAGTAGGCTTTGCCAAACACGTGCAGTGAATTAACCCAACACATGCGAGTCATTGCATATACTTGAGGTGTTGTAATAACTTTGGATGTGCCAACCATTACAAGTAAAGGCTTGCCATATCATAACTGGCAGTGCACAGCAGGCTAGCATACATCAAAAATAAAGTGGTCCAAACATCACAAATGAGCCTCTGTGCAGTACCTCTAGGAAAGAAAACAAAAGGTAGCAACACCTTGGCTGAAAGTTTCTCAGATTGGCACAGGACGTAGTCTCAGCAATCGGCTGAACCCTGTTCCTCCCTCATTCCTTTTTGTTTCCTCATATCTCAACATTACTCTAACTCTTTTTCACTCTGTCTCAGAGCATTAGTCCCAGCTATCTTGTTTCCCTGAGCCGCAACGCCCCACCAAAGCCTCTTTTCACACAAGCTCATTTGACCCTTTCCTTCTGCTTTTATTCTGTCTTCCATCTCTGTGTCTATCTTACCTCCCTCTTTCTTTTCTTAGTCTTTTTTTAGGACAGTCCTGCTTGCTGATGAATGAACTATAGTAAAAAGAACCAGCCAGCCTTTTAGAGACACAGTTCCCTGAACCAGCCCCCACACAAGCAGTTTCACTTCAGGTAGCATGACAGAAATACAACACAGATCCCTGGCAGTCTCTCTGGAGGAGGGCTGACAGCCTGACACTGTCCTAATCCTTTCAGGAAATGAAGTATTCAACCCAGTGCTGCTGAAAAGAAAATAGGGCAGAAGGAGAGTAGAAAGGTACTTGTACTTACACGGACACCTTTAGGCCCTGGGTTACCTTCTGGACCTGCTGAGCCCTGTAACAAAAGAAAGAGTCTATCATAACAATAGATTCAAGCTCAGTTATTTACACATGAAGGGAAGCTAAAAACATTTGACACCTAAAGGCCTGACGAGAGAAATACTATGAGCTTGACAACTAAAAGGACAAAAACTGATTTTACTGTATTCTTACAGAGCAGGCAGTGCATATGTAAAGTCTGCAGACTCAAACATAAAGGTAGTCAGGGGAATAATATCGAAAATTAAAGAGTTTCATTATCAGCTGTATTCCTGCAAAAAGTTTGTTTTTAATCAGCCTTCGTGGAAAAATTGATTTCCTTCACTTTATTACATAACAAAGTGCATCACAAACTGTAAGCAGTGGGTATTATGTAGTTATAATTACTGTGTGTTTTTTGCAGATATCTTAACAGAACAATGAAAAATGTCAGAGGAACGATGGAGGAACTGGAAGCGGATTTGTCTATTTTTCACTGCACCTGCCTGCCAGGGTAACCTGCAGCCCCTGCTTCCCCAGGAGGTCCTGGTATGCCCTGCAGCAGGGAGACAGAGAATGAATGAACAGTGAATAAGGAGATTAGATGCATGGATAAAGTGAAAAAGGAGACACACAGACCTCTGCTACTGTTGCCAGGTGAAGAATAAAACAAGCACTGTTCACTCTGGAAAGTCTCCATCTGACAATCCAGTCTATAAGCTGTACCTTTTCTGCTCCCCTCTAGCCCAGCCCTTCCTGAACTGATCATCCTGTCATTGTTTTCCACCAACGTTCAACTGATGCTCTTCCACAGCATAATCTAAATAAATGTATTTTTTTTCCTTCACACAAATTGTAGATGCTTAAAAGGAAATAAAACTATTTTACAATATTCTGCATACTCAGCTGATATTCGGTACAACAGTTCCGACCAAAATATAAGTTTCAGGTATGAGAAGAGTTCTTCTCACTTTTCCATTTAGCTGAAGGCAGATGACTCTTTATTAACGAGGGCACTAAAACACATCACAGCAATATTTATATCACATGAAATTTTATCTCAAATTCTCAACTTTGAGGTTTTTTAGTTGACAGAAATGTGCTTATTGCTACGGCAAAACGCAAAAACAAATCCACACACATACATGCACATCAAAACTTACTGGATCTCCTGATGGTCCAAATGGTCCTGGATAACCTTTAGGACCCTTAAAAGAAGACAACACATTTTTTTTAGTATATTTCTATCGAGCATCCAAGTCAGCCACTGGCTAAGACGTGTTTAACTTGATAAACTTATGATAAACTTGAGGCCTGATAATGTCCCTACAAGAAATGTGAACATGTGGTCATTAAACAATGGCTTTCACACACCCTTGCATTGTGGCGCTGAAGTTAAACCACATCCATCAAGCTTTTTGGCATGATTGTGTATCTATGGTATGGCAGTGTTGACAATGAAAATGATGAAATATAGAATTAAAAATACTTTCAAAAAATCTGTGTAAGTCCGCAGGTGTCAGGTAGGTACAAATCGGACGTTTTTATTCGAGAAGATATGGGCAGAATTAGCCATTTGTTCTTGGGCTTGGCTGATATATAAGTAAGTCTAAGTTAGTTAGTCTAAGTCTGATATTTGAGATATCTAAGTTTCTATATCCTTTAATTTTCTCTTTTTGTATCTGTACAATACTGCTGAAATTTTGAATTTCCCCCCGTGGGACTATTAAAGGAACATCTTATCTTATCTTATATTTCAGGTGCATGTTGCGTCTTAGTAAAAAAAAGAAAAAATGCATCTGATGGTTGTGTGTTATTCACGTGAAGGGGGTTAAGATTGAAAGTACATAAAAATAAAACTTTATTTCAATATATAAATCTCAATTTGAAAAAAAACTCTTACATCAAAACCAGATTATAACTTTTGTCTAAGTGGTGTCTCCAGTTACCAGCTGTGTCCCATTCGGGATCAGACCAGTATTTGGAAATGTTCAAGATATTAATACATAAAAACTTCAATTAGATTAACAGCTCGCTTACTCTGTTCCAACATGACTTATGTGCTACAGCCAAAGTCCACATTTAATTAACTTTTATACACCAAACTGGCTCCATAGTTTTGTTATTGGTGCTTTTATTTCTTGCTTTTGACATGTTTACCAACAACAGCTGTTTACAACTCCAAAACAAAGGGTCAGGGCCAGGTCAGTATTTCGGGTCAGCGTGAGATGGTCTTGAACAGCTTAGTGGGCTCTGCCATGTGCTTCCGAGGTTGTGACACATGAACCTTCACACTCAATAAAAGACCCACTTGAGAGTAAAGAGCACAGGCCCCGAGCCAGTCATTTCCTCTGAAAATACTTGAAGGGCCACAGTTCATCTGCTGGATATATATAAGGTTCAGCTACTGCAAACACTGGGATGGCCTCCTGGGAGGCTTAGGTGAAGGCCAGCAATGTGGAGGCCAGCCTTGAAGCTTCAATAAGATGCTACCTGAACAACTGACAACTGCTCTATGTCGTTGGCTGCAGTACAAAAACGTATAACAGATTATGTCTGTTCTGTATCATTTAATGTCATGTCAAACACAGGAGCGCAGAGTTAACATACTGGCATAAAAACAAGCCCTAAGTGAGCGAATGCAGGACGTGTGTCTGCCTGTGATTTTATCTGTTGCAAAAAAAGATTCCCAGCGATCTTCGTTTTATTGATAGCAGGGTTCAGCTGTGAAATTCTCCTTCCTCTACAGTGACAACTGCTGACCTGAGGAAGCATGGGATATTGTGCATGTCATTGACCCCCAGACCCCATGGCAGGGTACCTTTCCTCTTTTGGATGAACTCTGACCATGACCTCAAAGCACATGAGTTTGAAGTGAAACAGAACTAGGGTCATCTCTACAGCTCTGACTGAGACAGGGGGGACAGTGGCAGAGACAGGCATTTATAGCAGGAGACAGAGGTATGCAAAGTCAGGGAAAAGAAGAGGACAGGGCATGAAAAACGCAGATGAGGTTAAGTTGCAAGAGAGGGTTGTGTATATATGTCATCACGTTTCTTTCTACTGAAATAAAAAAGACAGGAAGAGTGAAGACAGGCAGAGAGCTGGATGAGCTGCAGACCATCTCTGGAGGGGTTACCTTGGACTGAAGATACAAAAGGCCTCAGCTGATGTCTTTGGCTAACACTGGAGAAATAACACGGTGAGGATACTGTGTGTGTGGACATGAGATCAGACTGTGTAATTGGGGTGTCACTGGCCTCGTAAGGAGGTTATACCTCAAGCAGTCAGCCCGGATTCACTTCCAGCCTGTGGCTTCTTCCCTACATGTCACTCTCTCTTTCTCTCTCTCTCCATTTCCTACTCTGTCCACTGTCCTGTTCTCTCCAGCTTTAGGCAAAAAGCCTGTAAATAAATCCCTGATAAGAAAACTGCTCAATCGTGTTTGCCAGCATGACCTTGACACTTAAATAAACTATTTCCTGGCATAAACAAATTATATACTGTATTAGTGTGTTACTCTCTTTGTCCTGGACCCAAACAGGCTCTTTCAGGTTGTAAGATTTAATTCAAAGACTCTTTAAACATATGCTGAGTCAGCAAAATGTGTTAAATGTATGCATATCATATAAAAACCCACTGCTGTCTTCAGCAACACCTTATAGTAAAAAAAACAGGTTGTTAAACAAACTAGATCTTACCGGTGGACCTGGAAATCCATCCTGTCCGGGCAGACCTGGTGGACCTCTGTCACCCTATTATAAAATTAAAAAGAGGTCAACAAAACACAGTATAACAATTTGGGAGGAGGTCACTGCATCAACAATCAGACTTTAAAATAATGAATGCAAAAAACTGGCTATGAAGTCAAAATTTTAAAAAGTCGAAATGAAAAAAAGCGACATTTTGACATTTAAGTCGAAATTTTGAGATTTAAAAAAATGAAATTACGTGAATTAGGTCAAAATTTCGACTCTAATCTCAAATTTTTGATTTTTTTTAATCCCCCATTTGTTAACTTTTTACCCAACAATAATTCCTATCAATATAAATAAGTCTGTGTACACAACTACTCTCTCCTTCTTCTTTATCATCCAATCGGTACATTTTGGATGGCCACTCACTTGTTAAAAACACGCACATGATCATCAGTAGTTTGTCTGTTCTGCTAAACTGTAGAAACCATGGTTTTGCAATATGGCAGCCTTAATGCAAGAGGACCTGGTACTTATGTAGATACAAAAGGCTCATTCAAAGTTAACTCAATTCAAAATGTTCTTTTTTATATTCAGCTGATTGTGAACTTATTTTAACTAGTATAGGAAATTTACATTCCATTTCTGCCAAGTCCATCCTTCTATAGGCCTCTAACTTCCAAACACTGTACACTGTAAGAGGGAAATGGCACATTTTCCATATGAGGAAGATACTAACTGTTGATAAGTGTTCTTCCATTACCGCTACAGTGTCCATTTGTACAAATAATGTCTGGAGCTGATTCAAATAAAAAACATATGTGTAACTTTCAGAGAATAACATACGGGACATGAGATGAGATAAGGGATGCAAAGCTAAGGACCGGTTCAGAGTGAAAGACTTATGAAGATCGATGAGAGGTTCGAAATTATTTCTGTGGCTGACATCAGGATAAAGTTGGATAAATAAGTCACATGTTACAAATTTAGTTTTAATCTCCATAAATTATGACATCTGATAAGTTTTTTTTTGAGCGCAAAGAGGATTTAAACTTGAAGAGAGATAGATGCTTTTGGAGCCTAATTGTTTCAAGACATGTAGGAGTGCTGCTCTGGAAAATCATTACTGTGATGATGGTTGAAGGGGGAAAGAGACAAGGATGAGCAGATAGTAAGAGAAACCAGCTGTGGTGACGCCTGACAAATCATTGATAATAGAGAGAGTCAGGAATGCAGAGAGCGGGTTAAAAGGAAGTTCCTTCATGAATTAGATTGGATGAGGGAAACCAGACTATCAACTCAATTGACTAAGAATCCCAACAAATAAACAAGAGGCAATTTATCAGAAGAATTCTACAAAATACACTATTTATACATCTCTAAGAGAAGAGGACAGAGGAGAAACACATTCAAAAAATAATAAGATTACCTATAAGGAAACTGAGACTAAGAAGATTCTTTACCTTCTCTCCTGGTGGAGCCTGGCCCGGTGAAGAACCCGGGTCCCCCTTAGAGCCCTGGAACAGAAAAAAGGGGACATTTCATCTCCAATCCATTACTTAGTGGGTGCATCATTTTAAACAAATATAATTGTTCTTTAATGATTTCATTTTGTATTATGTCATTTTTAGACTTTTAACAAAGAGGTATTTCTAAACAGCAAAGACCTCATGTGTAAGTACAGCAGCTGTGTACTTGGATTTGATTTCTTTTTAATGCACAAGCCAGGAGGTATGAGACTGTACAAACCCTGGACCAGGTGTGAAAATAAGCAGACCACCCCCACAACTTTCTTTGAAACTACAAAGTACTGAAACTTGTCACGGATGCCAAAATAGATTTACCTCTGAACTTTGTTTAAAAAGTGGAATAAAAAAATTAATTCTTCGCTAATTTCAGTAATGTCTAACACAGACAACACTTATACAATCATAACACATTATCACAATCAGTCAGGACAAGCTGCCTATAATAAAACCAACACCATGAAATAGGGCTGGGCAATATGGCCTCAAATCAATATCACGGTAAATTGAGCAGTTCACCTCAATAATGATAAATGGACGATAACTACTCCACTAGCTGCTCACTCCCTCCCACATTAACTTCATCAACTTCAGCCGCCGCTACAACTTTTGAACTGTCCTCCATCTCCTGACCTGTCTTTACCTCTTTGTTATGGACTGGATGGGGTGGAGTCACAACTCCAACGTAGGACAGCGTCTTCAAGAGACATGAGACCATAGCCTACCTACACATATTCAAAACCAACTTTGATTTATTCATTCATTTGACACTGAATATACCGATATGGGCAAAATGACATTGGTTATTGCTGTAAATTTTGGTTTCGGTAAATTTCAGTTTATCGCCCAGCCCTACAATGAAACTTACATTCACATCTATGTAATAATATCAGAGAGAGAGAGGGAAACTGCTGTTTCACCTGATGACTGCTGAGGAACCACTTGAGCAACAAAGTTTTTTTAAACCCTCCTGCTTTAACAGACAAATTAAATGTTTTCTCTGACCTTCATTCAGGGGCACCTCAATTTCTGTGTCAGAGACTTCAGTTTCTCTACTCTTTTCACCCTAATAATGTGCGCATGTCATGTACTACACAATTTAGATGCCTCTTTGCTCTGTACCTGTGTAATTCTGTCAGTTACGTGCCTTATGTTTCCACAGAAAATAAAGCTTCACAATGAGGGTAAAAGCATGTTCGTTGTTGTTTTGTCACAGAGAAAAATCTATTGATAATTTATCACTGAAATTTCCAAAGAAGATCAATTAAGGAAAATAGCTACAGCTAGCATTGCTTTATGACTCAAATTAAGGCCTCTTTCAGAAATCGTTGACAATGTGTAACTCACTATCTGCTGCAGTGACCAGGCAAGATAATACAATGGAGAGGAAATACAATGGATAAGGATTCAGATTAAATTTCCTGACTATCTGAGTCATCTTGGACCACATGTGTGATTCCCACAAGGTGAATAACAAGAGGAGTGTGTCAAAGAGTGTGCCAGAATGGAGCTGTAAAGTGCATTTCCACAGAACAGCAGTAGCAGAGTTCAACAGCCAGAGCATCTGGGTCATCTCTATCAAAACAGCAGGTGTTAATCAGGGTCATAAAACCTTTTTGTTGGTCATGAATTAAGAAAACAACAATAATGTTCTATTCTCCCCATGTTTTCACAGTCATTTCTATGTTTTTCTCTACCTGCACCAAAAAAATCACAACCCTCTTGGTTATTAAGCATCAGGTTTCCATAGTTTTGACCCACAACCAGTGAGCGAAAGAGGAGCTGGAGGGTTCAAGAGCGGAAATTCTAATACAGCATAAAACCAGGATTTTGGTTTGTTTGACAAAAAGTCAGCAGGGCATGAAGCGGCGTGAAAGAAGCTTTAAAATCCGGCAAGCGAATCGTCATAACATCTCAGACTAAGCCCAAAACACATGTCAACTAAGCTCAGCAGTAGGGACTTTAGTCCTTTGTGTACATCCTAGTAACCAAACACATTTCAACAGTGGAAGTTTTCCCAAACTCAGACAAAGAGTCGCTTAATCCGTATCCCGCCTTCACAAAGGGTTTGGGGGTGTGAGAGTGACTCATCGACAGACCACTACGGTATTAGATACACTGGTTGGGGTTGTGCATGTGTGTGCATGACTGTGGGTGTATAGGCAAGGGGAACAGCAAGCAAGCAGGAGGGCCATATTTCAAAATGACCAACTGTTCCAGGGAAGTTAGAGGTAACACAGAACTTGTCCATCTGTCTCCTGTTTGACTGATAAAGAAAATAATCATTTTTGTCTTTGCACGCTCAGACTGAGGTAGGCAAAGTCATTCCCAATCTTTTCTCTTCTCTTCTCTCTCCAACTTTATATGTACTGAAAACAATTTAAATTGAGGAGCTATACCCTAAGGAAACAACCCGTGTCTTTGTTTCTGCTCCTATAGCATGACAGCTCTCCCACTGATTACATGGTGTATGGTAGTCACGCTGGCTGCCAGACCACACTTACCATAACCATCTGCACGGAGCTGACCACATCCTCACTCTGTTGTATCACGGTATACCTTATATCTGGACCCACACTGAGAAAAAGTACCAGATATTTAAAGAGCCTTTTTTTCCCCTCTTATATTAGGACAGTCTCATGGATAATGAGCCCGGACTTCTATGATTGAAAACCTCTGGGTTGAGTGATATATAATTTAGCCCAACATCTAATCTGTTCCCTTTTAGTTTCTTCTGCAAACACTGTTTTTGCTAACGCTTGTGAACCCCTGACGGCAGTTTTCCCACTTAAAGCCAGTCATTTTTTTCTGTTTTATTCTCTGATCCAGAGGAACTGTCCTTCAGTTCAAGACTAAAGAATTCAATGTAAGTCGTGTTCTTATGGTATTGTTTTCAGCTTAATGACAAAATCCAGTATCTGCGCAGCTGGACTGAAATCCCATTTCCAATTCATCTCTGAGAACAATAAAATTGACTGATTTGATGCAGCTGTTTACAAAAAAGTCAAAACTTTTTCACAGCTGTTTGACTAACTGTCCAAGCACAATCAGAGAGGTGTAAAGCAGATATTAAAGCCAAACATGGCTTGAGTTGTCTCCAGTGATGCAACCATGATAACAAATTTGCTGGGGCGGCTCCTCCTCCCATCTCTCACCTCAAACATTTGACAGCTTAGTGGTATGCCTTTTTCACACAAACCTAAACAAAAATCCAGAAATTCTAGATTTTTCACTCGATTAACAAAGGCTAAAAACTAAAGGAGAAGATTAACACAATGGCCAATCCTGGCTTGTGTCTTCTTGGGCTAAAGTGAGCTGTTTATTTCTAACAGAAACCTTGGCTAACACTCTCAGTGAGCTGTTTGTGTCTCATAACAAATGAAGACTACTCACCTTGGGGCCAGGGGGTCCAGGTTGTCCGGGGTTTCCATGAGGACCAGTTGGGCCCTTAAAGAAAAGGAGAGATAGAGAGGGGGAAAACACAAAAACTAAATCATGACAGTTTTTTGACAACAACTGCTCAGTAAAGACAGCCTAATTTCGTGCAAGAATCTGTGAAGAATAAAAGTAAAACTCTGAAACTGGTTGTTCCCTGAAAGGAAAAAAGATTATGTCAGACAGTAAGGTCCTGTAGTTGTGGTTTGAAACTTGATCAAAACTTAACTACGGGAAGCACCCTCAAGCATGAACAATTATGAGAGCTCTCACTGGCTATGTAACATCACACACAGGCCCTTGGCCAAAAAATGTGGAGCACAGAGTTCCTGCTGTCATCATCCATTGCACATGTTTTCAGTGTTAAAAATGAAGGATAGTTGCTCTCCAGGGGGAATTCTGCGTACAGACAGTGGAGATTCTCAGTCCTCAAAATGACAATCCAGTCTGGCAGCAAGATGGAGATTTTAACATCTTGCAAACAAGTAGTCTTCAGTGCTTTTTCTTTTGAGAAACTTAGAGAAATGTAAAGAATGGAAATACTAGCTCACTAATGGCTATGCTTTTCATGCTCCATGTGCATTAAGTCATATCTCCCTTCCTGCCTAGGAATTGTGGACAGAAACTCTTGATTTTGTGTTGTTGTTTGTAATAGTTCTCATACCACCTTTTACAAATGTTGTACAGTCAAATGAAATAATTAAACAAATAAAAATATAACATCACAATCGGTCAGGTAACTAGTGTTGGCCAGGGAATGAACCGAAACACTCCTTTATTTTACTGCTGCAGAACTAAATTGCTAAATGGACAAGTTGGCTTCTTGCTGCCTGCACATCAATTCCAAAGTGGAAAACTCCCTCTGCTTATTGTTGCTGCTGTTGCGATGAGGGAATTCTCCCTGCAGGGATTCAGGCTGGCTCAATACCCCAGTGTGTGGCATTGTTGCACAAGTTCTTTCATCTGTTGATACTTTTTATTACACTATTAATATAGAGGTCAATTTGAAAAATGATCATCAAGTGTGTTTTCTTCAATGTTATATAAAAAAAGGCACCCTGTCCTCTGCTAGATTCTGTGCGACAATGCCTGTGAGGCTTTACAGTTGTATTTGGCAACTGGGGTAAAATCTACATGAACTTCAAACTGATGGCTGTTACTGGCATGTGCTGCTCCACAACTCTGTGCTCAGACCTCAAAATTAAGCGTTTCCTTATTTCACAAAGATCTTTTTGGTGCCAATTTTTTATATCGCCTCATCTAGATTGGCTGGTTCTACTTTTTCATTTGCTTTGATGAAGTTTCAGGATGAAGTTAAATTCAGTTTAGACACCAAGGCAGCTGCACATAAGCACTTAAGCACATAAATTCACATAACAACTGGCTTGTTGAACTTTACAGGCAAGGGCCTTATTGAAAGTGGATTAATAACTTTACATTGGGTGACAAAAGCAGTGCAAATCTCTAAGCCCTTTGTAAGGTATCCCACAGCTAGATTAATGCTTGTATGTATTACGGTATGTGAAAGAAATACCATGTGTGTATACAGTAGGTTGGGCCAGCCAGTGTAATAATAGTCACTAGTGCCAGACAAGATAGCAGTGGTGTGAGGTGACTGGTCATGTTTAAGGGTGCCTCCAAAAGTCAAATACAGACAAATAAACATGGTTACCCAAGTACCCAAATGCTTTCTAACACATGTACATAAGGCACTAATACAAAGAATAAACTATCCATAATCTAACTATATCACCTTTGCTCCCAGTGCAGCGAGGCAAGTTCATTCCTTGAACATCAAAGGTATGCTATGAATGCACAACCACATGCACAGTTACTCCTACAACTAGATGTGAACAGTCAAATACACATGCACACTTTAAATACACTACATTCCTGCACATCTGTGGCCCTGCTGCTCGCAAGCTGGTCTTTCTCTGCACTACAGCTAAGGCCCAGATCAGAGGAGCTAAAGCTCTCTTTCTCACTTTCCTTTCCTGTCAGGATTAAAACTGAAAATGGAAGAATGAAACGAGAGAACTCATTCTTTAAAAAACTAAGAAAATCTTTTGTAGTACGTTCTGTGATATCCCATTAGCTCAAAAATGCTGAACAGTGAAAAAAATGTTGAACTTCAGTACTTTAACTGTTACCTAAAGTGAATTAGTCTCTCCTTATTACAACAGCCCACACCAAATGGCATCCCTTTGGGTTAGTGTGTGTCTGATAGCATTAACAGGCAAATACTGCTGAATAAGTCTGTAGTTTTTTGCTGAGACTGCAAAGATACAACCACAGAACCACACACTGCCCTCGCTTTCCCACCGCATAATGAGTCCAAGCCTCCCTCTGTCTCCACTTTATGACTTAGCCTATGGGGTAACAGTATGTTCTTTATCAGCTTTGTGCTTTCCTTGGCTTCTACTAGGAGACATGTTTTATTGTCTACCATCCAGTCTTCCTGTCTATTCACCTTTTAGTATGTCTGCTTTGCTTTCTGTTAAAATACAGTAGGGTGAATTTAGACCAGCTTGAGCCCGGCAAGAAAAACCACAGGTCTTTCATTCGTTTTAACAGGATCAGGCTGTAGGTACGACAGTGGGTGCCAATGCCGGGTCGGCCCAGCTAAACAAAGCAGTCATTGGCCAAAAATCATTGGCAGAAGTGCTGAGCCTGAACTCCCTTTTATTTCAACTTCCTGAATTGTCCTTCACTGTCTCTCAGGTCTCATAAACAGCATGCCCCCATGTATACAGTGCTTTGTTCTGCTTGATTGATTCAGGAATTTTTCCTTTATGAATCTACAGTTCTTCGAACACACCTTATTGTCTGCTGGGTGCATGTGGGGCCACAACTATTCACTCCAGACTTTCTGTGGACTCTTTCCTGACAGCTGATGGTAAAAAGTCATTGTAGTGTTGAGGTGAGATGTGTGAACGCAGTCTGGAACATTTATTATGAGTCAATGCGGGAGGCTGATGTTCCTTTCAATGTTGACTTACAGCCTGAGTTTCCAGATACTAGTGTATTGTATGAACTGTTTTTGTATCATGAAGCTTCCTTCCATATGTTGAAAACATTGCCATTAATACTTAACTATCTTCTTTGCCTCCCTCTGCATGCTTGAGTGAGGTGCCAGCCAAGCATTGATCTAGGTAGGCAACTCATTCACCTCACACTTACACTCTTAGTCAAAATGTCAGCACAGCTTAGGGCTGGGAGATATGGCCTCAACTCAATATCACAATATATTGAGCAGTTCACCATGATAATGATTAATGGACGATAACTACTCCACAAGCTGCTCACCCCCTCCCACTTTAACTTCGTCTACTTCAGCCGCTACAACTTTTGAACTGTCCTCCATCTCCTCACCTGTCTTTCCCTCTTTGTTACAGACTGGAGGCGGTGGAGTTTTTTCGGTTTATCGCCCAGCCCTAGAACAGCTTATTTATAACAGCCAAACATTGGACCACAGAGTTTGTAGTGTCAAACTGGTTTGTCCAGTGTGGCTAGCACTGGCAGAGCTAGCTCAACCAGCCTTTGGTGACCCTTGAAGGTGACATACCACTCCAGATAAGTGGCTATTTTCCAGTTTATCCAGACACATCCTACACACAATTTTATCTCCACTTTCTAGATTAAAATTCTGCCGAATCTTCACATTCAAAATACCATCTGTCACCTGTGCTGGTTTATATCTACATAGTAGGGCATTCTATCATGAGGGCGGTGGTCATTAACTTGTGCTACAGCCCCAACTAGTGGCAAATGGCTGCACCTCTAGCCCAAAAGAATAAAAACATTCGTTATCTGTTTAACAAACGAGAAATTCTGACACCTAGCAAGGCTGACAACTCTCAATTGTTAGATTAATTAAACTCACACATCACTAATCTACACACTGTCAGGAGTTTGTATATGAAACGTGCTAATAAGTCATGAACTATGATATAACATAGACAACTGCAACCCATGGACACACACAACATATGCATACAAGACGACCCTACAAAAAGGACATAGACAATGTCCACATACACCAATTTTAACAGGAAATTTGTCAGACATTTTCTGGACATATGAGAGTCCTGGTCTGATGTGGTTAAAAAAGTGTTTTAAGTTGTCTCAGAGTAATCAAGCACACAATTACACTTTAATGCACCGGATATTTAACTGAGCTACATTAGCCATGATATAGCCAATGATGTTTTCTGCAGGGCAGAGCGACTATAAAAGACCAAGAGTAAACTATTTATATACTTTCCTTACTGACACATACCATATCCATTGAGCAGAATGCGTCTTGTTCTGTTTAAAGATGCCCTCGGGCCTGTGGCATGATCACAGCATTACATCATGACAGTCTTGGCAGTTAGATGAACTATAGTTTCAAGATCAGAGCAAAAATGCAGCCTGTACCGCTGCTGACACGGCTGCTGGTTGCAGTTGAAGGAGTATGATCACTCAATCTTCGTGCTTCAAAGGTGCAGACAAGTAAACAATGCTTCTTGCATCCTCAAAGCAAAGTTTCTAATCGTCGTGAGCTTCAACAAAGCAAAGCTTGTTTCTGAGTTTAATCAAGCTAACCACAAACATGTCTGTCGGTGCCTTTTCCCGATGGCTGCAGCTGGATTGTGATGGTAAATAAAGGGCAAAACACATGTGGTCAGTGTCTGCTGACTAGCATACTGTAAGATGAAACAAATGGATGTGACTTGGGTGAACTGTGTTAGTGCAGTTAATCAAAATATTCACGACTCTGAGAGACAACAAGCCTGACTTGAACATCTTACAGAGTATGAACTAATCTGATGACACCAGCCTTGTTATTCTGAGTTTAGCAAAGCAACACTTTCTGTACACATCTTTCTTTTTCTCTTCTCTAATTTTTGTTTTTGATCTTTCTTCGTGTCTTTTAAGAAACTATTCGTCTTCAGCCAATCTATTTCAATTCTCAATTTGAGTTGACAGAGCTCCCCTGACTTCCACTACATACATGTGATAGTTTAAAGCACAACATAATCGTAATTCTACTCCAATAAGATGTTCAAGATTCTTTCATGATCAACAGTTTACGTCAACTTTACAGGATGCTGTCTGTGTATCATCACACCAGTGCAAATTACTTACCCTAGAACCTCTTTTTCCTGGAGGACCAGGTAATCCAGGGGGGCCAGGAGGACCCTAAATCAGAAAGACAGAGTGATATGGAGAAAAAAGAGCATTGTAGAAAGAGAACAGGGGAGGAAAGAAAGAGAAAGATAGCATATGTTAATAACAAGCAATAACATGTACTTCACTGTCATGGCCTCTGGAGTGATAAGTGTGTGCAAAACTTATGTAAGCGCTACATGAAGATTAAAGAGAGGAGTGTTTTTAACTGAAAGCTCTATCTGGAAGGCTCTAAGCAGGATGAACTGGTACCTTCAGTCTTTGTCCTGGAAATATACTTAAATATATGGAACAAACACGTGGCATGCTTTGATACGTGCATTAGTATGAAACTCACACTGAAACTCTACTGATCCCATTAGTCTTAATAGAATTAGGCTACAGAGTAATGCAGAGGACTATATCAAAAATATTAACAAAAATCACTTAATTTGTAGGCAAAATATCCGAAAAATGTGTGCCTTTGTCACCATATAACTGGAAAATCACCAGGAATATTTGACAGTAATCATGAAGACATCTAACAAACTCAGACCATCAGGCATTCAAGCCTGATTTTAGTTTTGATGTAAATCTCTCACAGGACATCTCTATACTGACACTTGAATCCCTTCTTTATCTGACGGACGTTATCTGAGTAAGAAAAACATAACCTATCACATACATCCTTGCAGCTTGAAGTGTCAGTTGCTGTGGAAGGATTTAAACTTGAAAGACCTTGATATCGTCCACTGTGTCATGTGTGTACGTATGTACGTAAATGTGTAAGTAAATATTCATAACTTTTTTGAAAAGCACTGAAAATGTCTTCATTAGACTTACAAAATCACTTGGAAAATCTGTGTGATGAAAAATGAATTGCAACAACCCTTTTAAACAGTAGGGGGCACTATCTGCTCTTTGCTTAGTTTGACATCATGAATACTTGATCTGAACATGAAACAGGTTGGGGGGGCGTAATCCAAATGTATTATCTTATATTCAGAGTGCAGTATTTAAATGCCAGTGTTCATTAAAACAGTAGACAGCTTCTCTTAGTCTGTGAAGCAGGTCAGCCAGCGGGCTCTCACTACTACAGCGCTCTTGTTCTCTCACTCTCTATGAATGAAAACCTTCAGACTAGTTGAACAGCAACCTTTAGACAGTGGGGAAAGTGAAGTCATCTCAGAATATCATTATTACTGATACTGGCTCTGTATGTTGTTGTCATTTACTCCATCAACTTCATGATCTCACTGAGAACCTTTTGCATCCTTTCAAAATAAATGCCTACTTGTTATTAAGAGAAAATGGTCATATCATTCTGTCCTCTGTGCTCCAAAAATCCACTTAAAAAACGCATTTCAAATCTACAGTTTTCAATACATTTGAAACATTGTCATTATGTTGTTTTATTTACTGCTCTGACGTGTTGCTATGACAAAATATTGTAATGAGTTGATCTTGAGCATCCCGAGTGCCTGTCTGAGCAGTGGAGATTCACAAGGAGGGAGACATGAAGAAAGAAACAGCTGTTTGTTCCTCTGGACTCCCACACACAGACACATGGAAACTGTGAGCAAACCACCGCCTTCCCCACAACAACAAGGCCTACAGAAGATGAGGCATTTATGCTGCAGGATGATAATATTCATAATGCTTTATCTGTGCTGCCAACACAAGGGACGAATCTTTCCGAGTGAAGTCAATTCAAACCAAGTTAAAGGGTAGAATGAGGCATCCTCTGAAGTTGTTGCATTTCATAACATTGTGGCCTGAGCTGCATTCACAATACTCCCTGAATTATGAGCTAACACGCAGCCAACAAGCAGACAACTGTTGTGGTACGCATAATAACAGGCCATGGAACTGAGACAGTACGAAGATAATCAATGCATTAAGGAGGTGATGACTGATGTCTACACCTCCTTCCTCCAGGAATGACATTTAGAAGATCAAGATGTTTCTTCTCACAGACATAGTGTCAGATTTAAATGTGGGGAAACCAGCGAGGAACTATCTATCACCAAAGATTTTATGAACATAAATATGGTGGAGGAGGTAAATCCAGACACAGATCTCAAAGTTGATTTATTTCTCTTCATTCTTTCTAATATGGTCTTTGACTTATTTGTGCGTTATATAATGTTCAAGCTCTAAAGCCATCTATTAAGTTTCAGTACCAATAGAGAGTTGTCCCCCTAGGATTAAGTTGCAAAGTCTGCCTCAACCCTACCTCTTTGCATCTTTCTGGGTGCCAGGGCGGCCAAAAGTAAGCCAACATTTCTTTTTAATTTGGCAACCGTTGTCAATAGGGTTCAAAATTCTACTTCAAAAACCAGTGAATTTGCTTTGGTCTATGTTGGCGCTCAGCTTCTCTCACAGACTCATACAGTCTATTCAAAAACACCCCCTTTGACTGCAAACGCTCGAAAGTTCACTGGCAGAAAACCTTTGTAACTTTTCAGATTAAAAGACAAAGTGGTGAAAACTTCACACCCAAGAGCTGATGGTGTCACCTGAGAGTGAGCTTATGAAGGCTTGAGGCAAAGTTGGCAATCAGCTGGGCGATTACACGGGTATCAGTTTCAGTCACGATTACGGCCCCCCACGATCATAAAACCACGATAATCAAGCCTGAAAGATATAGTGCCATCTGCTGTGTCTCGCCTGTCTCATCCTACATGGTAGATGAAGCATATCCTCCCTTTCCTCGTTAAGGCAAGGTGTGTGTACTCTGCACCTCCCCTCAAACTACACTTTAACACCATCATTACAAGCTCAGGTTGGTGTGCAACAAAGTATGGAAGCGTGAGGAAGTTGCAGATTTAACTATGGAGCACTGTTTCATCAATACACAATGCTACAGTGGTAAAAACTTTGCAGCTGCAAGTGAAGAGAGAAGAGTAGGGTGTGTGAGTGTATTTGTATCTGAAAACTAAGGTACAATGTAAACACAACAACAACAGAGAAGTTGTAGCAATCTCAAGCATGACTGAGCATGAGCGAGCTAATGTTTTCCAGGCTACACACTGATATTGGTCCATATTTATACCGATATGGGCAAAATGACGGCGGTCATTGTCGCAAATTTCGGTATCAGTAAATTTTCGGTTTATTGCCCAGCCCGGAATATTGTGTAGGGGGCATCTAGTAAGACCAGCAGTGTCCTGTTGCCACTGTGTTTGTTTGGGCAGACAGGGCAAACAAATAGCTGTAAGACTGAAAAACAAGCATGCAGGCTAAATATTCTGCTAGATTAAAACACACTGGAAAGGGGCCTGAGGCTCGGGCTGTTAAATGCCCATAACACTCCAGTACAGTGTACTTATCCTCTGAGACTGAATATTAACTAGCAGCAACTTAGTGCAAATGAAGCTGTGCAGCACTAACAGATCTGCAGGCATTTAACAGTTGAGGTGATGTGGAAACTTGAAGATGAGTCAAGAAATCTTACATCAATGCATAATCCCCTGAGTTCAAACAGATCAGACAGGAAGACTCAACATATCTCACACATGGAAACAAAAGCAATACCAGAGGATCTATGCCATAGAATTATGTTCAGAGGCACAGCTAACCTGACAACTCTCTTACATAATGTGGCTGGATCGACAGCGAGTCTCTTTTGCCAAAGGTATACCTTCTTCAACCCTCTAACTTTCCCTCTAACTTTGGAGCAGAAGTAGCTGGCAGTGTTTAAGGGAGAGAATGGTGTGTTATTTTAACAACCTGTAGATACATGAAAAGCTCACAGTGCTTGGACATGCCATCACCTTTAAATCACTACGCCGCCATGCCAGAACATTTTTTATACATTTATGGCTGTATGTAACAAAAAACTCAAATCTGAGGATTCAAATAGTGGCCATGAATTTGCTTTGATTTAGGGGTGTCTCGATACGATATCAGATATCAGTCCGATATCAGCAAAAAACGAATATCGGATTATATTGACCTGCATCTACAATCTCCTATATCAGCACTCCGAGACAAGCCATCCATTCCAGACTCTGCTCCGGCACTGATATCTAGCAGCGCCCTGATCCAGCATGTAGAGCCCACAAAATCACAACAACACTGTGTACTAAGGTACTAACAAAGTACCAAGGAGTAAGAGGAGTGTTGGCTTTGTTGCAGTATTTTTTGTTTAAATACGGAAAAGACATTGCAACTGGTTGAAAAACTTGTCTACGGTATTGTATCTGAATGTCAAAAAGTTGTATCGGGACACCCCAAAATCAAAGCAAATTCATGGCCACTACTTTGATTAGCTCATTGGTACTAGTAATAAACTTGCTAACTTGTGTCTCAACTGTGCCATAAACATTCATAACTTGGCCTGTAATTCATAAATTCAGTGACTTACCATGGGACCTGGCTCTCCTTTGGGGCCACGAAAACCATCTTCATAATCATAGAAGAAGTCTGGGTCCCCGTATCCGTAATCATATCCCTCCAAGTCGACATCATCATAGCTGCCATCCAGATGTTCTGAGATGTCCACCTGATTCTCACGATACAAAGTGGTTCCATTGGCTTTCGAAGGGGTCTCCAAGGGCTGATAGATCTGTTGGTGAACCAAGCCAGAGTCGCTGGAGCTGGTGATGGAGTTGTTCCTGAGACCTTCCTTCACTCGACCTTGCCTGGCAAGGGAAATTAGGCCTGGCAAGGTGGCCCCTGGAGTCTGTAGGCTCCCGGAGCTGTTTTCCTCCTCTGTGCTGTTTTCAGAGTGATCGGTATCTCCCTCGAGACTTCTCCCTTTTGCCAATTGATTGTTGATAGTGGTGACCGTAGTTACAGAGGTGGTATAGCTGAGATCTGGACCTGTTCCCTCACCTGGGGTAACCAAAGTGGGGTTTAAAGGCTGAAGTGAGGATGTGGTGGAGTGGGCAAAGGAATCCAACATTGAACTTTGGCTCTTGTTCCCCAAATGAGGTTGTACTGATGTGCTCAGAGTTGAAAACTGTTTGATTGAACTACCTTGGGATAGTCTGAAACCCTCTGTGGTTTTCATAGGAGTTTGATGGGTAGCTGCTACTCCAATAGGGGACTTTGTCAGGGGATCAGAAGGAGGGTCATTTGCCTCAATATCCAAACCAGGTTGTGGCAAAGGCAACCGGTAAGTGTCGGCCAGCCGGCACTGTGTTCTAAGGTAGTTGCAGTAGTGGGCGGCAGCTTGTGCCGAGGGATAGATATCTAGTTGGCAAACTCGACCATAGAATGGCGCAGCTTTGGAGTTCATCCTCCCCAGAGTGAAGAGACCCCCAGAATCCCCCAGTGTCTGAGATCTCCCCAAGATTTGCTCCCACTGCTGCACTGCTCCACAATTTGCAAAGAAGGACACTGAGCGTGCACGAACACCCACAGCAAAAGGGTGCTGATGCCCATCCTGCCAGTTGTAGGTGAAATAGATGGGGGCATTCTCTGCGGTGTAGACCACCACTCTGCGTGGCAGCAGCTGAATGCCAAAACGCAGCCTGTCCATTCCATCTTTGACACTAAAAAGAAATGCATTGTTTGCTCGCCAGGAGCTTAGGCTAACCACAACAGAAAACTCCTCACCGATCTCAGGCGGGAAAAGACCGCCTGCTGGAGCCTCATAGAGGGAGTTTGAGTCGAGTAATACCCCATATCCAGAAACAGGAAGATTCACAGGTGAGGGAGCTGTGGTGTAAGCAGTCCAATGTGAGTTTGTCCTCGTGTCTTGATCGTCTGTCTTGCCTTGAGCAGTAAGGCCCAATCGAGAGAGGATATCCACTCCTAAAGAAAAGATGGGAACATGTGTAAGGTTTACAGGACTTTTCATGGCTTTTGAAACAGGTCACGTATTTCAGAACAGGTACCAGTGTACTCAAGTATATGAGGTCAAAATTAAAATATTTGAAAAATTTGGGGAAAAAAAATTCTGTGAACCAGTTTTAATGTTGGCTAAAGCTTGCCACTTGCAGTCAAGTTTGTTGACTGCATAGCTTTATCAATTAAACAGTTAACAGCTAGTCAATCAGTCTGAAAAGCTTTATGCAATGAACCTGTGAAACACAAAGTTTAAGTCCTATTGAAAAATAATAAAACATGTATTCTTTCTGTGTTCATTTTCTGTCTAAAACACGACAAAAAAGTTTCACTTTAAAACATGGACCAATACAGGAATATGAAGTGTCCTTAGCTTACAATGATTGTTGGAGAAAATTTGATCAAATCTGATTACCTTGTAATTGTAACTGTCTCTATATTTGTGCCCAATGAAATGTTTTGCAAGATACCATGTGTGAAACATGAATCCTCTTTTTAAATGATACAAGTGTTTTCTGCTGTAAGTTGCACCAAATCTGCGACAGTGATTCTGTTGATCCAGTGGTTAAAGACCCCCATAAGGTGTAAGAGAAAATGAAAAGCAAGGAAGATTTAGTCATCTTACAACATAATTCATTGCAGTTGAAAACGATGAATAATGTTTTTTGGAGTATTATATAACCTCCATTTAGAGAAGTTTACTGAAAAAGTCAGACATCCTACAGTCTCCCCATGATGGTTTTGATGATTTGTTTTTCTCCAGGAATGAGCACCTGAGAGGCAGCTGTGACCCAGATAAGTGAGGAAACTAGAAAAAGATTAGACTCGACACAGATACAGGAAACCTGTCCACAAATACTGTTGAGTTTGTCTGCCAAAAGAGGCTTTTATTTCAAAATATTCTGTTGTTTTTCTGTGCCCACAAGATTTTGTGTTATGTCTGCCTTCAGAAGTGCACAGCGAGGCTAAAGCATAATTTTTTTCACCAATAGTGGAAAAATCTAAAAGCTTGTTCTTCCACATATTCAAGTGCTAAGGCAAATGTACAGAGATGAGATTTCTAGTGTATTGGATTTTAATTTGAAGGTACTGTAATCTGTCTAGAACTTTATCTCAACAAATAAAAGAGGTTTTAGAAGAGATGTGATTTTGTTATGTTTGAAGACCGATCAAGTTATAGCTATAGGCTGTGTGTCGTCATTATCCTAAAAACTAAAAAGAAAAAAAGAAAAGGTGGAAGAACTTCTACAACCCTGTCTGTCAAATTGATTGACAGTCGGAAGATGTAATGTTACATTTGGTTCACACTGTTAACCTAATGAAAAAGACATTAAATCAAAAACATGTCTGTATTGGATAAGCGGCATGATTTGCACCAATTTAGACCTTCCGACTCTTCAGGGAATCAAATTATACAGAGGCTCAAATCAAAACTGTGAAATGCTGACAGCATTTTGAATTAAAGATGGAAGCTTTGATTAGGAAAACTCGAAAGTAGTTAGCTATTTCTGTAGCAACAAGCCTAAAATGTCAAGTGTTTGGCAATAAACGGGAAACGTGTAGCTATTCAACATCAGGCTGTTCTATCACACTATCCAGAAGCTAAGGTAAAAGTGGTACTTTTGGGATGGGATCCACGTTGGTTCCACTTATTTTGCTTGTTATAAACGTTGAATATCTACAGTGTTTGGAAGGATTGTAGAGGAGCAGATTAGAACCAAGACAGAAAGCGTGTGTAACAGAAATGAGTCATGATACATCAGCCAGAGACGCGATTCAGTCCTTCATCTCACATAGGTGGACTTTCTATGTTTGCTGATCTCAGCATGCAATGAGATGTCCTTGACATTCTGAGCCTGAGGTAATGTCAGCCCAGATTCCAATTAACTTGTCTCATATGTGAAGACAAGCTGCCCAAGCACTCTTTGTACATTCCTGCTGCCCTCACTATGATGGATTGATCCAACTTGGAATGGACTGATCGACTGTAGAGATGTGGAAAGATGACAGTGCAAATAAAGACAGAGACTGTGAATTCAGGAGATAAAGCTTTAGGGCAGTTTTCTCTCCGTGCACTGGTTGGTAAAATATCCACACACACTCCTAACCGTCAACAAATATGTGAGGATTCATCATGGGTTTAACCAGAAATTGAGCTTGACAACCCTCTGTGATGTTTCTGGCAGAAGCCCAGTGATATGACACTCAAAAGAAATAATATATCCTCCTTAGAATACCTTGAGTGCAGCCAGCAACCCAAACATTTTCAGCGCTTCATTTAGTTTAGATTATTCTGGCAGCATTGGATCTTTCAAGGAAGTCACCTCCATAAAAATAAGTGTCAAACTAATCTGTTATGACTCTCAAGAGACCAGGTGGAAAAACCATCTCTGCTTTTTGCAATCAACTTCTAACCTCTGCTGTTCACACTTTCAACTCTACTGATCTTTGTTGCCTTTTTTGCGGATATCTCCATAACTGCTGAGGATTTCACTGATATCTATTTTTCCTCTGTGTCTAACTGACAGGTGTACTTGCACAGAGTTCTGATCTGAGGATGTTCATATATTATCAGAAAGAAAGAGCATTGAGAAAAAAAGATGAGGAGAGGCTGCAACAGGGGCTACTTAAGCTGAGCAAATATGCTGCAGGAAAATGAGGAGTAAAGTAAGATAAGGTCCTGTGTGCAGCCGCTTCATAGAAATTCTTTCCAAAATAGAAATAGTAAAATAATGAAAAATAAAATTAACCCCGTAAGAGTTTGCAATCTGGGTTCTGCTCTGATAGAGTGTTTTGTCATATCACAAAAGCATTATAGTATAATGGTTCCACTGAACATAGTCTAGATACCATAGTTTTTCTCTCCAAGCACAGCTTCTTCACTCTCATCTAAATCTGTCAATTGTGTCCTTTTTTCCGTTCATTAAAAATCCAAATAAATTAAAATGAATATGAAGTAAAATATGTTTATCTAGATTTGGATCCTAGGATTGATCTAAGTGTGTAATGTGTGATTTGAGGTCTGTAGTTTACCGTGAGCTAGGTAGTCTTCTTCTGCAGAGGGTGCTGCTGAGCATACTGACAGGAGCAGGATAAAGTTCCACCTGGGGAGACACAAAAATGATACAAGATAAGTTCATTTCAACTGTGAATCATAAAATATTTACTTTAAGGAAACAGTGAAACAGTTCAACCACAAACAGTGGACTTTCATTGTTTTGTCTCTTTGAAAAGTGAGTCATTCGTAATGAAATTATGAGAAGTCTCAGCTTAATTTCAACATTATCATTTTCCCTTTTATTCCCTGTTTCAGATAAATCTCACCAAAACCCATTGGGACCAGCAAACTGATGAAATACTACTCTTGAAGTGTCATGTGTGAATTCTCAACAAGAACATCAGAGTAATGAAATAATGAAGTGGCTTATGCTGATGACTTTCAGTGGATGGAAGGGAAAAAAAAGCACAGAAGGATGCAATAAACATGTGCAACAGACAAAAAACTGCAGTGTCTATTTCTGATCTTAAGGAACCTAAATGTTTTTTTGCTCTGCTTTTTGAAATGGATGAAAATTGTGCACCCCAAGCATTGTAAGAGCAGGGAAGGTGGTTACATGTTTGCAATGTGAGTTACAAAGAAAAAAAAATATGAAATGCAATCTTTTTCATAACGGCATGACAGCCAACTGACTGGCTGTCAATGCTGCATGAATCTCAAAACTAACCAAGTAAATTTGTCTTTAATCTAGTCTCGGTTCACTTAAAGGTGCCATGACCTGACAGGTCAAAAATTTAAGATATGTCACGCAAAAATGTTGTTTCAAGTTCCAAGGAAAAAAGTATATTACATCCTTTTTCAAGAATCCTATCAAGATCATTTTCATTGTTGCACAACCAGCAAATTAAAATAAATCAAGTCCTAATTTTTGTCTTGTAAAAACAAGCCTATCTGCACAGCCAGCCCTGACTTGAGCATGCAGGAACTATCCACTAAGTGAAAAGTGGTTTGGGGAACTGTCTTAACTTTTTTCCTTTTATGAAGCAGGGCAAATCTTTCCCTCCTCAACTCACCAAAATGGGTTAAAATGGTAAGTTTTCTGGTAATTCAAGTACCTTTAAAATAAAACACTTTTTACCCTTACTTGACAGATAGAGCTTAAAAATACCCGAAATGCAAGCAGCAGTAAAATGACATTTTTGTAATTTCATATCAAAAAGGTAGTTGAGGCATGAAATGTACCAACTTTGTGGCAGTGGTCGACTCTGGTCAGTGTTAAAAAGGTAAAATGGGAAGCAGATGTGACCCTTGTTCCTCTGTCAGGGATGAAACATCCACTAACTATCAAATTTAACATTACGTCTAAAAGTTTTGTGAGTTTGTGATGGTAAACGGTGTTCACCACACTGCAGATATTTGGGAGACCTTAGCGGAAAAAACTTACACGGTCTACTCCGGAAACTGCGACGTTAGGCGTCTCGAGCTTCCGGCGAATGTCAAGGGTCGCTGTCTAACAGGTAAACGTCAAGCTAACTACCCTTCTTTGACTTACACGCATTAGTAAACTTAAAGTTTGTATTATTTTTACTTGATGAATTGGAACCTCTTGAAGCATTGAAGCTTTCCATCCAATTGCTCGACTCATGGGCCGAAACTTCATTGAGCTCTTCTTTATTTTTCTTTCTTCCGCAGCCGGCGAACGGTCGAAGAGCTTCCCCGACTCCGCTGCTAGAATGGTTCGTATTTTAAGTTGCATTCAGGCACTGCCAGAATAATAGGAAAACGTAGTTTTCTGCTGAGGCAACGCTACCAACGTTATCAGAACTAAGAAACTTGGAGAAAAATATCTTACTTTCAGGGTGGACAGAGTTAACGTCATATAATAGAGAAATATGGGGAACCAAACCAAAACTTATCTTTATTAACTGAAAAATTTGATCGGCATACAATAGAATAGAATAGAATAGAATATTCCTTTATTGATCCCCCATGGGGGAAATTTTTTAATTTATACAGTTTTGTCTCGTACGTCCACTATGATAACGTTTAACAATTGGTAGCATGCGATTAAAACTTCCCACTTAGTTCTGCCACAAATAATACTCCTACATTACGAACTATTATCACGACCCACGGCCACTGCACACTACGAGGTATGTTGGGATAACGATATTATATTTTTGAGAAGTACAAGAATCCGAGGTGCACCTGAATGCACCGTTGCAGTTTAATTCCACTGCATTGGTTATTTTTTAAATAAATGTGTATCATAACCAGATATCAGTGTCTTGTGCTACAAAGTTTTGCAAGAAAAAATGGACAATGATCAGTAACAATGGTGGAAACAGTGAAAACTGGATTAAAATCAGAGTTTGGAGCATAAAAAGAAACTATGTGCTCCTTTATGGGAAACCTAACTCCTGCACTGACCAGGGCTCTCAACTTCTACATTTTAATGTCTGAAAAATAAAGTCATGCAGAGAGCCTTTTGTGTCGTGCTTGAAAATGATGGCATTTCCCCCCTAAAGGCAGATTACTGAAAAATGTTGAAGTTCTGTGTGTTTTGAGCTGTGGCTGCAGAGAGGAGAAAAAACTAAAGTAAAGAAAAAGAGAGAGGGTGTTATTGAGGATTTTACCATGAAGAGCTCTTATTCTCTTTTAAAACAAAAACATAAGGACTCATTATACTTGCACTGTGCGCTGAGACCTTTCTGCATGACAGAATAGTGGACATTTCATCCTTTGACCCTCACTGACCCCACCTCTAGGTGGCACTGCCTTCCATGGAGCTAGACAACCAGCATGTGCTGTTTGCAGTCAGGAAAGAATTCAGTGGTCATTGCATTCACAAACTGCAGTGCTGCCTGAATATCCTTTATTAGATGACTTTATCAAATACAATTTCAGTTTCAGAAATTAAAGAAATCTGTTTACTGTTTTCGTTGTGATTCAGAGAAGGTTTGGGCCCCAAATTTCTCTTTTATCTAAGAACACAGCAGTGCTAATTGAGATACAAGAAATAGCTCATTTTTCAGGCTGTAATAGATGATTGAAAGCTTGGACAGAATTTAGCAGTAAAATGAATTATTTCAGACAGGGGGATCAAAAACGCTGAGTTTTTGGCCAACCAAAGTCAAAATTAGGGCTGCTCAATAAATTGCAAATAAAACCCTGTCACAGTACATTTAATTTATTACAATAAATAGCGATACTATTCGCTGTGAACAATGTTTTCTAACTCACCATGTACAGTTATATCTAGCTATGGGGAACCTCAGATTTACTGGTGATAATTAAGTGAAAAAAGACCTTAATTAGTGGATCTTGAATTCAGCAGAAACACGTTGCAAACACAGATACTGTGTAAAACATGGGGAACAACAGATAAAATGAGAGACTGTGAGAATTGAGGCTTAAGCTATTTTTAATATTTGCTGAATTACACACTTAAAGTGATATCACTCAACAATACAAATGAATGTTGCATGATTTTTAGACAGTGCAGTTTTAGAGTCAGATTTGCTGACAAGTAGTATCAAACATTAATCATTTTCCACCTTAGATTCTGATTTCATATGGCAGCAATATGCTCAATAGTATAAAATATATGTAAGCTCTACAGAAACAGATTTTTTTAGAAAGATCTATTAGTCAGGATGTATGGATTTATCACACAGGTGAGCATGATAAACATTTTCCTCTAAAGTCAAACTACAGAGTAAATCGAACCATCACTGAAAATGGATCGATCGCCTGTTTGCATCCAACTGAACCAATTTTATAATTTGCTTTCATCCAACTATTACAGTAGTGATGTTTTATCTCCTCAAACTTTAACCTGCAACATACTTTACAGAGCATTTGTCATGTACAGCTTCAAAGCATACTCTGCACCTTTGAACCAAATCAATCAAACGGACAGGCCAATACAGAGCAACAGCTGCTGACACAAGGTGAAGTGGCTTCCAGTGGGATAATTTTCAACACAGTGTGATGGTGCAAAAAGACTCCGGGAGACAGTAGTCCTGCTATGTTAATATGCAGTTACGTAATACTGCCAGAAAGAGGTCTATCAATCACAGGCTGCTGTCACACCTTCAGCCTTAAGGGATTGTTATGTGAGTGTGATGAGACTGTCTAACAAACGGCGGCCTTTTGGGACTAGATTAACTCAGTACAGAGGCTACTGGTGTTCATATGGCCCTGTTTAAGGGACAGACAGTCAGCCATGTTTGTTTTCCCAGCGGAGACTTTAGCAAGAGAAAGAGAACGAGAAAGAGAGAGAGAGGGAAAGAAGAAGATTGACTTTAAGTGGGGACACTATGAGCTGTTTCTGTCACCTGTTACCCATCGAGAAAGTGGTGCGACATTCCTCGGCCGGGAACATAGACTAAACCCCAAGCAGGAAAAAGCAACGGAGGTAAACAAGAGGGGGGATAAACGATGACAATGATTCATCTGTCTCAAAAGGGTAAAACAGACATCTACAAAGTCGGTCATAACTGGTTTCACTTAAGACTTGGCAGGGTTTAAAAGTAGACCAAAAAAAAAAACTAAATATAACACTTAACATTCCCTGTTGGAGTTTCAACTGGGGCCATCTGATGCTGATTGGACTGCTTTTTCTGCCTGTCTGTCCTGCTGTCTCCTTGTCTGAGCTATTTTAAGGTTTCTCTGAGTATCTGCCACCAAACAGGCTCAGGTCATCAGTACATTTTCAGTGACGTAAATACAAGTAGGGGAGCCACATGTCTGTAAACCCCTTTATCACTGATTCCTGTCAGGACATTTTTGTTCTTTTGCAGGACATTATTGTTTTAACCTTTAGCTTCCTTTAGATTAGGTGTTCTTTGACATTGACATTTTCTGTTATCTGTTACCACACCGCTGACATATTTGTATCATGTAATATCTGCCATAGAGAGGTGGGAATTTGTTAAGTAAAAATGGTAAACTCCAGTGTGGCACCAGCATGCCACCAACTGGTTGCATTGAAGGAGTTGGCGCAACAATGAAGGCATACTGGGTTTACCTACTGTCAATATGTCTACCTGAGAAAGAGAAAGGATCCAAACCCTGCTCTTTTAAGTGAGATGGATCACAAGACTCTTAAGCAAGGACATATAGAGTCTTTGTAGATTTGAAGTAAATCATGCCTTTTTATGGATATCATGTGTTTGGACTAAAGCTTTACTGGACTTGGATCACTGACACTCTTTCCGTTGCAGCGTAAGAACGAATCACAGGACTTTCAACAAGTTTAAACAACAACATTAACATACGCTTCAAATCATTTTAAACATATTAACCGTTTAAAATAATAAACATACAAATCAAGTTTCTGAATTGATGGTGCCTCTCTTGCTTCCTTGCGTTTTTATCTTGTGTTGGTTAACTTTGTTCATGTCTTTACCACTTCCTTGAGTTTGATTTCCTTGGGTTTTAACAGTTTTATCAAATACATATGTTTTATACAGCGCCGCCAGTGTTGGAGTTTCTTCCTTGAACCCTGTGGTAAATCCCTGCCTAAGTGACAGCTCACTACAACATGCTTCCCAGTCCTTGCAGTTAATGGAAAAGACAGCCAAAAGCAAGACAAAGCTCCCCAAACACTGCTCTGTTGACTAAGGGAAATACCACTATGTGGGGAGTGGGTGTCATGTCAGGACTATAAATAATCACAAGTTTAAAACTCCCTTCTGCAATGAATCATTCCTGCAGAAACAGATCTCAGCGTTCTCCCCTCGAAATTAGCTTGGAACCTTAACAATGGTTCATTCAAGTGAGAAGACCGAGAAGCAAATGGAGAGCGGTCCATTTGGTTTGGCAAAGAGGAGCAAACCCACTTAGGTTCTGTTTACAATTCTCAAAAGGAGAGGGAAACTATTTTCTTGGGGTCATCATTGATGTCAGTCAGGGGGCGACTTTGTAAGCGGCGACATTCCCACTATTCTGTTTGCATGTCTAATTTTGCAAGCCATTGACCAAACCCATTAGTTGCAAAGCTGCTGATCTACCCAAACAAATCTGAAATGTTTGACTTTCATGGGAATAAAGAAAAGAGATTCTTCAGCGCCTGATTCTTGTTAAGAGTAAAAGTTGTACACAAAGCTAACATCAACTCCTCTTTACCCTGAAATGTCCTGTATTTGTCTGGCCCATCTAAACAAACTCAATGGGAGTTACCTTGACTGACCTGATCCCATTTCATCCCGTCGGCTGACAATAAAGACACTGTTTCTGCCTTCAGAATAACCAAACAGGACTTTAAGTACTCTTAAGATTTACTCCACACAGAGTCATTATTCGGAAAATTGAGGTTTATAGAGCTTGACCCTAGAGCATTTGTCTAACCTCCACTGTTATATGCCCCACTGGAAGAAATGCAGCTCAGTTACAGCTAAGTCTTAAATGGAGTGCAGTTCAAAACAGAAGGAAAGTCATAACTTCAAAATATTACCTGACACAGTTTATTTAGGCATATAATAAAAGTCCGTTTGCCAAGACTTACAGTGAGTAAATTTAACCTGACATGTGAAATCTGACATCTTTGATAATTGCAGTAGTCTCTCCTCATGTCAAAACCCAGTCTGACACCCACATACACACATTGTTGGTTCACTCAACGGAAACATCTGACTCTCTTGCTAATCAGGTGTTATGTTCCTGCATGCTTCGCTTCTCCATCTCACCCAAAACATTCCTCGATGTGAATAAGTAGCTGATACGTTGCCAATATCTGCTCCTACAGTACTGGCCATGTTTCAGCTTCAACACCTGTGTCCTCATTATAATCACTTCATTATGAATGCACTGCGAGTCTCCCTTTACGCCGAAATGGCCACCAGCAAAAAAGTAGCAAGTTAAGTTTCCAGCTCTCAATTGCCTACCAGATGCTCTTCTCTTGCCAAGACTGAAATTCTCATCCGCTGTCATACATTTCCAAAATACCCCGAGCAACTGGTGAATAAAAATATCACTGTAATTCCCAGAGATCAGCATGTCATGTTGGGATGCTTTGTCTTTGTCAAAGAGCCAAGCGTGGTGCATGTTTGTGCTCCCTCAGGAGGGTGACTGGAGTCAAGAGGTCACCGCAGAGCAGAGTAAAGATTGACTTAGTCCACAAGACAGCGAGCAGACAAAGGGCTGTGAGTAAACTTCCACAGGTCTTTATTGGTTTGCCCTTTTCCTGTTGCAGGAGGACCTGCAGATGTTAAGAGGGCCGGACACACTCACTCGCACAGATGGGTCAAAAATGCTTTCAGCTGGGCAGGCACCAGTGTGGAGAAGGTGCATGAGCTTCAACAGGACGATGTTCAGTATGTGATTCCAGCATGCATCTTTATCAAGAATAATCAAGATTACAAGTGAGAGAAGTGTAACCTGAAGCCATGGCAACAAACTTTATCCTTTTTTAATTCACTCTTCTGAACATTTACACAGTCACAGTCCACACAAAAACAACACATTTCCACCAAAACAGCACTTTTCTTTTAAACTGTCTTTTTTTTTTTACATTTGACATAAAACAGCTCATCACACAAGTGGTCAGGCTGAACTCTGTTATAGCTTGTCATCTAATAGTGAAACACTTAGCTGTTAAGTATTTCAGTTGCTTGTGAAATGAATAATTAGGTACCAAAGACATCTTTCAGTTGTTGTCATTAGTGACTAATGAAGTTGGAAATGAGCCTCACAGCAGGAAACAAATGAGTGCAACAATCAGTAAACTGATTCTAAGCTTTCTCCTACTCCCTCAGATCACGATTTCACTGATCTTATGACCTTTTGTTGATAAAAGAAACTCATCACTGAGCCAAAGTGAAAAGACTAAATGGGAAGTATTAAAAGTGACTCTCGGCTAAATTATACGGTAAACAAAGCATGTGATGAGAGGCCAGTTTTGAGGGGATTTCAGGAGGATTTTCATGGAGGATGTCAACTAAAGGATTCACACAATTAAGGCTCTCATGGAGTTTATTGGTTAAATCATATACCCCACATACAGAGGCTGTAATCTAAGAGGCAGGTGGCTTTGGCTTAATCCATACCTATAGACATTATCTGCCTATAATCCTTCTCTATACCAAGTTTTTTCCACTGTATAAAGACATAGAAGGCCCCAAACAAATCTTTGTGTAAAAAGATCACACAATCATAAAGAACTTGAAGCTGTAACTCTTCCTTTGTCTGTAAAAAGACTCCAGGAAGTCTGCTAGCTGATTTGCTGCTAGCTTACTTGGCCTTGCTAGCTTGTTTTGAAGTTAGGATTCTTCCAGTAGAGGTTTTCACCCAGAGCCGAATTATTGCTGTCTTTGACACAAACACATCAAGAGATTACAAACCAGTGAAACCCTGACTAATGCACGTTCAAGAACAAATTCAGCTTTAATAGTCCTCTTTGGATCAGCTAGCTGGCTGCTAGTTGAGCTCCTGCTAACTTGGTAAATCCTTCTTCAAGTTAAATAAATAAGTCTAAAAAACAAACTGAGTCACAGCACTGGTGCATCAACCATGCATCCTTTGATTCCCATTAAATCATCCCTCCTGTAACCACTTCAGTAGGTCCCAGTAAGTGTTTAATATTCTGCTTATTTCTGCAAAACACACATAATCTTAAGGGAACAGGAGTCCAGCATGGCATAGTACATTAATCAAATGACTTCAAATGTATGCTTCCAAACAGAAACTTTACCTACAGTCAGAATATCGTAAAAAAATCCAGTGCCAACCTGCAGTGTCGAAAACTGAAACCAACGCATAAGTGCGAAACAACTGCAGTTCCTCGAGTGTCCACTTGAGGTTGGCTCCAGAAAGTCAATAAACCTTGATAGGGCCCATGTTTAAGTGCAGATTTTTACAGCAGAATCAGACATGTTTACAGCCCGGTCAGAAAAAGCCTGCTCTATAAACCTAATGTTAATTTTTAATGCATAAATTTGCATAACTGGGCAAATTAGACAGCCAAGTGGGCATGTTAGCTCTTAGCCAAGAGGCTTAAGGCCCACCACTGGGCTTCTACTGACTGAAAATTTGGTAGTTGACATTTCTAATATGTCAGCCACAATCTTTGAGGTGCTAATAGGTCTGGTACAATGTCCATGTTTTATAAAGTCTGTGTAGAAAATAACTGAGCCAATCATCAGTCCACGTGACGAGTGATTTGCCATTTCCACTTCTTTAAAAACGTTTATCATTATTTTAATATGAAAGCCAGAAGCCGGTCTTGAGAAAATAGAAAGCGTACAGTATATGAGCGACTTCAGCAGCTATACAATCCAAACACTGGTAGCAAAGGAGCAGCGATCCCTGCAACAGTGGGTGATTGTCTGGAGCTCAGGAGCCGGCTAACCACTGATGCATACACACTAACTCTCACCATGCATTCAAGGGGAGGCCACACTTGTTCTCAGTCAACTCCGCTCTCCCATAAGGCTCTCATTTTCTCTCTCGAGGACAAAAAAAAAGAAAGAAGAAAAAAAAGGACCTCTCAGGATTTCAGGTCCACTTTGTTTCCATCCAGCAAACACTGTCAGCAGGGAACAACAGGAAGCATTGAGAGCTCCGTTCTTTTTCGACCTTATCTGGAAGGGATTCATAATAGAGTACAGACAACTTGGACTCACTTCTGATAGAAGAAAATACATTTCCTGCAAAGTGGCCTGCAGAGGCATGCACATTTTTGCAGCTACGAGGTCTCAGTTGAATGTAACAGGACAACAAAAGCTGCGTGCAGGATGTCAATAATAAACACATCCATGAGGAATGTACAGCTTTAAGGCACAATCTGAATCATCTAAAGCCAAAAACTAGTGACAGTGCTGCTTCATAAAAAGTCCTTGACAGTCTCCTTATCATCATAGTACAGAGTAACAGTGATTTGTAACTGACATGCTGAATAAGCATTATTGTTTCATTCACTCTCTATGGACTCAGGTGTTTACTCTCCAGCTTATCAAAGTTATGAGCACGCCGGATAAATAAAAGAAAAGAGGATTCAGCAGTGTGCCAGATGGTATTCCCATTGTAATGTTGGAGATTCCAGGCTGCATGTTCATATGGCGAGTTCAAAGCCAAGACCTGTGCACTCTCTGCTGCTGAACTGTCAGCTACATTTATCAAGATCAACCGAGGATAGAAAAGAAGCTGTCTGTAAAATATTCAAAAGTTAAAACACATGGATGCATGGAAAAGTGCAACTATCAGTCAGGATGGTTAGACTGGGGTAAAGAGTCCATATGAGGAGTCAGTATGGTTTATACACAGAGTGAAACAAAGACATCTAGTTTAAAAAAAAGTCTGAAATAAGAAGACAACACTAGTACAGCTCATTGATTGCTGCAGGGACTGTGTTTAGTCAATTGGCGCCCCTGTCAGGGAAATGAGCCAAAGTACCAGAGTGGATGTAAGTCAGCCACTTTCCATTCATATGAAAAAAAGACTCTGGCACACTCTGTGGTGAAGAAATTTAATCTAACATTTACGCAGCCATCTTTTATAGACGCGAGTAAATTTGACCACTTACGTTGCTGCCGCGGAAACGTGTCCACTCCTTGTCCGTTGAGCTCCTAAATGCATTTGTATGCATTTGTCCAGGCAGCAGAGATCTGGGTGAAAACAGAATCACACTCACGAGGATACCTGCACATGGGCTAACTCTCTGGCAGCAGCCAAATGAAGCGTAAATCGGACGGAGGAGTTGTGCCAACTCAGAGTTTCCTCATCGTATCGCAGTCCGGAGGAGAGATCTCTCCTGCTCGTGTCAGACCTGAGCTCCTCGGATCCTCTGCGCTCTGCGGCGCGCAATGCTCGGGCTCTGTCTATCCAAAGTGGGGACGCGCAACAGTTTCATAGAAAAAAAAGAAGAAGCTGAACAGCAGCAGAGCGGCTCTCTGGTTTGTTGCAGCTTTGACTCGGTTGTATGTGAGTGATTCACAGAGAAAGAGTGTCTCAGAGTGCAGATCCAACTCCGCGCGGCTTTACCTCCAGGCGGTGGTTTCTGCTATGTGCCTTGACTTGCACTGATGCAAGGGGACCCGTATTCACCCCAACACAACTCCTACCAGCTGGTGGTGTTGGGTTTCACCACTTACACACTCGTGACATCACGCAGAGACTTTTGGCTTGCGTTCATCGATGCCCTTTGTCTGCTTTGACTGCTGTATTATTAGCCAAAAAAAGAGCTATTCTTAGCCTAAAGCTGGATGGAAGGCATGTCCCAAGTGGAAAACGCAGCATGAACTTACATGCAGAGACACACTCAGATAACTTACACATACACAAATACACACAGAGACTGAAATAATGCCAGAGAAAATAGAGAGATCAGCTGGTGCAGTCTCATGTTGTTTGCTGACAAGCAAATCTGCCAGGTGCTGCAGCTCAAAGCTCTGTTGTTCTGGCAAGACTATCTCTTATCCAACATTGGGCAACAAGTATCTGGGTGTATTTTGGTACTTCAAGTATAATTCTTCCAGACAATAAACCCTTAAGCTTACTTAAGCATGTTTTCTTTGTGAAGGAGTCAGAGTCGGAGTACTTATTTTGCTCTTAAGTATAATTAGAAACAACCGAACACTTCGCAGCCCGCAGTGTTGACAAGACGATGGTTATCATTTCACCAAAAGATTATCCTTGCAAATGCTTAATCGGGTTATCACTTATGGTTTAAACCTTTATTAGTCATTGATAAAAAGTAATACAAAAAAGGTCGCACAGTTTTCATTTGAAGAAATTGTTAAAAAAATTGGCTTACAGGCTAAGCTATCCTTTCTCTGAACAATAAAGTTGAAAAAGTCATCTTCAAAACATCAGTAATTTGAAACAGATTGTTCCAAGTTTTGGGTGCAATGCACCAAGGTATAGCATTTTTTAACTGTTTCAATATTATCAGCTGACTAAGACCATCGAAAGCGTCAACTTTAGCAGCTGAAAATGGGAAGCCAGATCTCTGACAAACTCCACACTAGTTTGTTCATCAGCTTTTACCCAACTTCTGAATTTTTGGCGGTACACCTCAGGAAGCAACTTACGTGACCTTAAGACAGCCACCTTTACTGTCTGATAATCCAGACTGGCTTCTATAACATAACTGTAATTCTCAAAAAATAATGACTCTACTCTTGTTAAATAATTACTTTACACAATTGACTATTCTGTAATCTTAACAGGCTATTAATGCAAACATTGCAGCATTTGCTTGTTACTATTTCACAGTATTTTATCATTTTTTTGTGTTTAGTGTTATTAACAATAGTTCACTGTTACATTTTAGAATTTACAGTCTTTTACTGTCGGGATTTAACAGTTTTTTACTGTTAAATCTGCTGACTTTTTTACAGTGTAACTTCATTATATGATATATTAGCATTTCTTATGACTTATTGTAAAGTAATACAAGTTAAAGACAAAGTTCCAGCACTGAAACAGTTAAATTAATGCAAATAATCATGTAAAAATATATGCAGGTACATGTACAGTGCAGTCAAGAAGTCTGTGGTGCTGTATATAAAACACCCGAATGCGTCCTGGTCTGAATTTAGTTTGACCAGACTCCAGAATAATTACATTACGCCCTCTCATTTTCCGCCTTTTTACACTCATAAAGTCACCTGTGATCATCACACAGACCACCATGTGACTGAAACCGGTGCAGCTCTGAGAAAATGAAACTCGAAGGTGGTTCACAGGTCGGGCAGCAGGCCAAATAATTTATGAGTTTGATTTTTCATCAGCTCCAGCTAATTACATTTAAAAAAACACAGATTTAATAAGTGTATAAACTCTTGTAGTGTTTCTCATAAAACACTTTGGTTCTGGTACTGATTATGGTTGAAAATAACCCCTCTTTGTTTCTTTTGTAAGTGGATATGCACACGACACCGCAGTGTTCCCCCCTTGAAAAAGACACCTTCTTTTCTTTTTATCTCTCTCATCGTTTTTTCCAAACAAACCGGCTTTAACCCACTTCCACCGCTCCCAATCCAGGTTAACCCATTAACCCAGAACAAACAGAGCTCTGTGGGTCCCCGAGTCCTTCCCCCCTCATCCTTCGACCCCAACCCCAGCATCCTCCTCCAGACGTTTGCAGCCTCCCTCAGCTCAGCCTGGACACAGAAAGAGCCCATATGGTTTCCAGTTTAGGGAACTGGGGGGATGCTGCGAGAAAACGGAGGAGTTCCTGTCTGTAATCCCAGGTGGAGCACAGAGGGTTTCTTAACCTGAGAGACAGTAACAGTGAGCAGTTACTACTTCCAAACATGGACTAATTCAATGAGGTCAAAGCGACATGAAAACTCCTTGCGAGCCTTCCAGCCGCTATAAACAGAGCGGTAAATAAATAGCATTCATTTATTTGTGCTTGCAAACAAGGAATCTGCAGCTTTTAGAGCAATGGAGGTCTGTTTGTGTCTGCAGCACAGGGTCAAACTTTCTCCCCTGTCTTCATCAAAGACAGTTTTCTCTGAGGAGGAAGCATTTGCACTGGATTTTCTCTCCCTTTCTCTCTTCTCCTCTCTCGCTGGCTTTGCCATCAAGCCAGCACCTTGGGATAGCAATGCTTCGACCAGATGTTTTCTTCCACTTCCAGGAAACTGAAAAGTCAAAATGCTGGTTCTTTGACAAGATCATGAATCAACACTGTGAACAAATGAATTACATGATCAGTTTGTAGCAAAGCCCAGACATGGACTTCAATAATATCTCTCTTAGAGAAAAGATGTGTGTGCCATTTTCCAAACAGAAAACATTAGAAGAACCTCTGAATCCAGACGTGTGCCACATTGAAGCCTTGGTAAAACCCTAATGAAGGTAATGATATACGGCCTGTAGAGCCTTATGCTGCAAAAATGTCCTAAAAGCTTTTTCTTATACGACCCCATAAAACTACTTCAGCCAAATATGTAAGCAGATTTACAGCAAACTTTCAAGATGCACTTTCTCTTCTTCTTCTTCTTCTTTTTTTTTTTACATGTCCAGATGTGTACTAATCAGTCCATTGTGCACTGAGCAGCCCAAAGAGTGAGTAGTGTCCGATAATCAGAATCAGATCACCTCTCTTTCTGCTCTCTTGAGGAACGTGCAGATGAGCGAACGCCGGCCCCCTCCTTGAAAACATGTGGTATTCCCCTCATGCAACGTCAATACTCATTCAACTCCACCAAAACAAAAATATAGGTTCTTGTAATCGAGCCAGAATCACAGCAGTGGTCAATGGAGCAATGCCTTTGGAGGATAACCGCTGAGAGTTCGAAGTAAAGGAAGGCCGGACAGGATTCAGATCAGACCCTCATGGATTCCCGCTTCCATATGATGGAGATATTACATAATGTAAGAGGTGCACATGTCCATGAGTTTTTATTTACACAAGTCTGTCTGTAATTCGGACTCAGGGGCGTTAATGCTCTCAAAGGTTCCAACAGTGAAGTCAATACAGATCAGAATTAAACCTGCATTCTTTTGGATAACCAGCAGGGGGAGACGACACTGGTGGCAAAAAGATGTCAAACAGTTTGAAACCAGATGTGAAAAGTTTCAGCATCTCATCTGATTTATCCCTTAAGTTAATATTTTCCTCATGAGTTTACGGTTTCTGAAGCGAGTTTTCAATCCTTTTAAATACGCCCTGTTTTTCATTTCCTCATTCGTCCAATTTAGAGTAAAATGAGCAATTAGGCAGGGTTAGCCCTCCGCGCACGACCGTCGGTGATTGACAAGCCAGAAAGCAGATGGTGAAGGAGGTGGTGAAAGCGTGACTATTTCAGGTCATGTGACTGACATTGCACATGCTAATATTGCGGTTGTAATGTTCACAGGGTTATAAAAGTACTGAACACTGAAGAACACTGAAGCAAGAGTCGCTGAACAAGAAGCTGTTCGGCCTCAGGGGTTTCTGACTTTGAATAAGTTAACTGCTTTGGCTAGAAGAAGAGGCATGAAATCAATGAAGCGGCTCAACTAACCAGATTTCTTTGTGTGCCAGGCCAGTAAATCACTGGCCATTAGAGTGGCTTTATTTTTGGAGGTCTGTCATTCATATTTTTAGATACTTGATAGTAAAAATTGAGGAGCACAGATGCTGTTGTTTTATGGATTGGGCACACAGCTTCAAATCCAGCAAAATTCATGTCATACGACAAAACAATTGGTTCCTGTCTTCCAAATATGGGCATTTCTGGCTCATAAACAGGGTGGAAACAGCCCAAAAATGTCCACTTTGAGCCCTCAAACATATGGTTAGCCTTATTCCCGGGGGTCCTATGTTTTCCTACCTGCCCACTTGTAATTGTAACTCCAGAGCTGCCCACACTGGAAGGCCTGCGGATTCAAACACCATGTCCTGGTTTGGAGAGCATCTTGTCTTTCAGGATGACATTTTATAGTACAGTAACAGCTTGTAAATGTGGGGAGTGTGGAAACTTTAAGCCTCACAGGAGCAGAGAGAAGCCAAAGTCAACCGGTCTGGTTAAAGGGAGGGAAAAAAGCAGGGAAGTGGGAGAGGGGAGGCTCTACGGTTGGTAGAGCATAAACCAAAATGTTGTCCTAAAATCTGCCAATGCACTCCATGAAAAGTGCATGTACTATAAGTCAAACTGATGCCGCAGACACTGCCGGTGTAGAAGGCCTCGTTTCAGCTCATCAGGAAACGTCTGCTGAGAATGCGGCTGAGCGAGAGCAATTGGCCGGCATGTGTCTGTGGGACCGTCCCAACAGCTGACTCGACTTTACCTGCAAACTGCCGAGACACTACACATGGCTGCGTCTCTAATTAGCAGGCACGGCCCTGTGTAATTTCTGTCCTGCGTGCGTGTCACCGGCTCGTAGGGCTGTTATTTCGCCGAGTGGGGAGAGAGTGGGCAACAGCTGGGAGAGTGCTTAACAGATGGTGGAAGTACGGAGCGGTCCATAGCTGAAACAATGCTCCATGTAAGAGCTTGTGTGTGTGTGTGCTGTGAGGTGGTGAGCGGAGCTTAAGGGACCATGGGAAAGCAAGGAAAGAGGGGCCGGGGGAGTCCAGGGTGAAGGGGGTGTTTGGGCTGAGAGGAAGTGTGTGGAGGGAAAGTGAAAGTCCTCTTGGGGGTTAAATGAGGAGGAGAGGGGCACGGAGGAGGAACACACACTCTGAAGGGGAGATGTTGCCGCATGTTTGAGGTTTAGTTTTTGTTGTGAGGCCTGGGGATGGACTTAAGAGTCGTGGCTCCGGAAAGAAAGCTTGGGTTAGTTGATGGTTCATTAAGCGGGATTTAAAACATCCTTTTAACCAATGAGGTCTTTTATCATCTTTTACACGTGAACACGTTTCATTTGACGTCTTTAATGTCAGGAAATCACACAGAAATGTTTTCTTTCACTCCCACTTGATTTTCTGCTCCCAGGGTAGAGTTTATATGTGTGTTTGTGGTTGTGTGTTTATGTGTACGTGTAATTAGTTTTCCACATTTTGAGCGGAAGTCAACTGAAACCACAAAAAAAAAATAAAAAGGAGCCGTCTGTCAACTTTTAAACACCTCTGGCATCTGAACGCTGCCAAAATCACGTGTCTCAACTTCACAAATAACTCATGCGTAAGATGTATATACAGTTTTCCTTAACATTGTCAATTAACGGTACATGGAGGGAAGCAGTGCAGTGTCTGTGCTTGAGTTTAACTGTGAGCAATTCAAGAAACAGCTGGAAGGGAAATGAGGACAGGAAAATAAGAGAAATGCTGAGTAAGATGTACATTTGTTTATATGTTATACCGTTAATCACCCGTATGGTGATGATTTCTGAAGTTTTCCCAATTCTCTTACTGGACAGAAAAACTTTGTTTTACAACCCCAACCCCCCAAAACAACAATGACGTGGATTCGGATGGTTTAAGAATCATTTCAGTCCTACATTTAATGGAAAATAGTGAAAGACAACATCTCAAAAGTTAAAAGTAAAAATTTTTTATTTACCCCCAGTTTTCACTGCATCCGGAATGGCGATTTTCACCATCCACCAATTCCTACCGGATGTGTTTGTGAGGCGAATTTCATGGCGGATTTCAGACAGCGGGAATCGCAAGAACTCACGAGAACCTGCGGATTCACATGCAATCGCGCGATAATGAGTTGTCTTTATAAAGACAACCACATAACCTTATAAGCAGTAGATTGTGTCCTTCCAGAGGAGGAAATCCCCTTCAAGACCTCTCGAATCAGCATCTCCTCATCCATGATGTCAACGGGGGGAAATGCTGTCTGAAAACCTTTGACTTGTTTGTCCCTGCCCAAGTTTGTATGGTGTGAAGTATGATCAGCCTGAAACATGTAGTGTTTTATTTTGAAAAGAAGCCGGATGTTTTATTTTGTGTCTGTACCTGACTTCCTTTCCAGCACGGGTTAATCTGTGCTGAATTTATGCGGCATGTCCGGAAAAAAATAGAACCCTGGCGATCGGCTGCGAAGTCTGCTGAACCGCAGCGAAACGGAAAGAAGCCGGTGGAAATCGACACGTTAACTTGAATGGAAATGATCAGCTGTGATCGGGGCAGCCTTTTCGCCGCCAATCCGGATGTGTTGTAAATTGAGAGTTAGAAGAGGTTCACCACTATGACAGACTGCGGGAGCAAGCAGTTTGTCAGTTTCCGAATCATGTTCATCAGTGTACAACTGCAAAGAATTCTGGAACTTTCTATGGTGACAGGATATCGCTCAAAGATTCAGAGTATGGGGAAACATCTCTGCACAAAAGGAAGAAGTTTAAAAAGCCATGATCTCTGTGCTCTCAGGCAGCACATGACTCTGTTGTGGAAATCACCACATTGGCTTGAATTTGCTCTGAAAAGCGACTGGTGTTGAACATAGTTTGTCACTGCAAACACAAGTGATGGTTACAACCAATCCATGCAGAGAAATCCAGACTGAACTGGTCCACCTCAAATGGCCCAAACCCATTTAGGATAGACTGTCCCGTGGTCTGAAGAATGAACAATTCTGTTTGAGGGACCGTCTAGCTTGTTATCAGTGCACACGCTATAAGCCAAGACCTTTCTGACAGTATGGGGATGCAATAAGTGCCCATTTGGGAAGACTTCATTAAAGCTAGAGGATATACTGCCATCCAGACAGTGTCTATTCAGGGGAGACCTTGCATATTTCAGCAAGACGATCCCAAACCACAGTCTACATGTATAACAACAGCCTGTAGAGGAGTCCTGGTGCTGAACTGGCCTGCCTGTTGTTCTAACTTGACACCCATTAAAACTTAACCACACAATAATCCAACAAAAGACAATTGTTGAGCAGATGAAATCCTTATTTCAATCCTTCAAATCCTCAGTTATTTGCAAACCATCAAAACTGTTTTTATCAACAGAGGAATCTTTTAGGAATCAGGGTTATACGTCTGAAACAAATGCAAGAGTCGAGAAAATCCTAAGGGCAGTGGCACCAGTGTATGGGTGGCACACTCTCTAGGCTTTAATTTGGAGGATAATGCATACCATAATGAGAGTATTTAGCACATGATGAGACATGATGATACATAATTCAAAGAAACCCTGAAATGTCCGCTTTGGAAGCAGAGAGATAAAATATAACATCTGTTCTCCGACTGACAGGAGCATACATTTAGCATGATGACCCTGCAATGATGATAAATGAATACAGAGTGCTGGAAAGGTAACATTAGCTTCTGTAAATTGCCACAGGGACTTCGAGTAAGTGTATTATTCAGTGCTTCTCTGACCTTTTCCTGTGTGAACATGAAACTCCAGAGCAATCATTCTGCAGAGATGACACCGAGACTCTTTTCGAACACAAATTATGTGTTTAATAATGACGTCTCTTTGAGGAATATGCTCCCAATGACTTGAAAATTTGTGTCCAACCCTCCCACTGAACTCTGCAGCAGAAACTTTACAGAGAGAGTTTGGTATTTTGAGAATCCAAAGATACCTGCAGGGTGGGACTGAAACTAATTTGTCCCTGATAATTTTCATCTGGACGGAGTGGATGGGAAGGTAACGGTGCTGGTAGGCTGCAGGGCTTCATTGTGGTCTTGCTAATTGCTTTGCAGACCTTCAGGGACTCCGCCTCCTACTCCCCTCATTTGCTATTTACATGAAATGCAACACAAACTAGTTAAAGTTTGTATGCTGATCGTAAGGTAAGCTCACAAACAGATCGATGTGATGGTTTTGCTCAGGTACCAACTACTAATGGAATGCATGACTACTTGTATGCTCCAGCGGCAACACAGTGGTAAATTCGGTTTTTAGAGAACACTGTTTTCATCCACATTTACACCATGAATATAAGATCTGGATGTAATCTTTTAACATCAAAAGTGTAGCCTATGCAGAAGGTAGCTAACCCCGAATCCTGTGTTATGACCAGCAGGGGGAGACTCCACTGCCATCAAGAATAGCCTAATGCACCATATTATTGTTGCAACTATCTTCTAATGACCCCGAAGTCGAGGTGGAATGTGAAACAGCCAAAAAAGTGATGGATAATGAAAATGCAGAGTGATTCTGGGGCCATGTTTTAAGTCAAAAACCGTACACTAGCTAACCGTAACATGACGCTTGAGAACAAGACGGTGTTCCAGCTTCAGGAGCTACCCTGTCAATTAGCAACTTTTAGTGTGTTAGTACGGCAAGCTACAGATATAAAAGATTAGATGTGCCGTAGCAGCCCATTAAGCAATGTGCCTACGTGGCAGCCATCTTGATGGGGGCAATGTCCCCATTAAAAGCATTGCATGTACATAGAAAATAAACCATAACATGAGCTATTAATAAAGAACACTTGATTTACCTTTTTTATTCTTTTTAAAATCAAATGTTCTGTATGAATAGCTCATGTTTTGGCATTGAAAATAAAGTAAACCACATGAAAACTGGTTGAGATTTGAGCAAGATAGGATTAATCAATGTACATGCATTGCCTTTAATGGGAACAATGCCCCCATTAGCTTAGCCTCATCGTAAGCACACAGCTCAAAGGGACGTGTCATATCTATGTATACATATCTATGTAGCAACCACCTTTGCATTCTGATAGGCACCAAATAGCATGGCCACAAGTTTAATCAGAGCACCCATGGTCAGATTTTCATAATTGGGGATACAAGCCTTAAACTCAGCAGCAGGAAAGAAGTCCTACTTACCAAAATTTTATGGTCTTAGTACAACATAATGTCCTATTTGGCAAACAATGAGTTTGTACTTTAAAATCAATAGAAGTTATCCTCAAATTTAGGTAGAAAGCTTTGAAGATCAGCTGACACATCAAGCCACATCATCTATATTTTCACAAGGTCAAAGCAGAAGTTTTCTTAGGAAATCTGTATGAACTTCTGGTCAGACTGTTGGCTATATTCTATGTAAAATAAACCTTAGAGTCTGAAACATTGAGATCTACCAGGCTTTGGATTGGCAGCCATCTGCTATTAAAGCAGTCCATATTAGACTACAAATTGCACAATTGCATACTTGGATCATTACAAAGCCAACAAAGCCGCAATAAAAGAAGTTTAATTACTGCATTAAATCGATTAATCACAACAAATGAGGTTGTGAAAACACCTGGAGGATTATCCCTGTCCAACATCCTGGTCTAACAGGGCAAAGATTGGCAGAGTCAACCTTTCTTTGGCACAATTGTCTGTCGTCGTCCAGAGCTCGGCCTGCTCTCAGTTTGGGATGAGAAGGAAAAAGAGGGGATGAGAGGAAAGAAGAGGACAGGGGAGCCAGAGAGGAGGCTTGATTTAGGGAGGAGGAGGAGGAAAAAAACGCCACCTTGACCTTACTTTCATCTCTGGAGCTGATCCTCTGTCTGGCGTGAATCCTCCGAGGAGCTGGCTGTTGAACAGAGAGAGGCTTTATGCTTGCTTACTACAATGTTCCTCAGACAAAATCCCGGCTCATTTCTCGAGAGGGTTGAGAGAATGACTTGAAAAGCTTGTTCCCTCTTATCTGCTGTGATATCATTAGGCTGTGAGTAATTAAGGCTTGATCCCATATAGTTTCCGTGTAAAGTGAAGCCAGCGCTGATGATGATAAGCTTTACGCAATCACGATACAGAATCAGACAGTCACAAAAAAAATCATTGTTAGGGTTTAAAACTTTAAATCTTTGAGCGCTTGTGCTGTGTCCACAGTCTGTGTGGTATTCTCCTGAGTAGATCCAGTGTTCACTTTTACCATCAAATGAAGAAAATTTCTATAAAATTGACAATATCAGGCTGTTAAGATGAATGCATTTACAAAAAGTCAAGGTTTTTATGTGACACCGGACTCATTTAAGATAGAAATTGCTAAGATTGAAAGGGGTTTTACAAAAATAATGCAGAAATGCTCAAATCTTTAAGTAATAAATTCACAGATTCACAAGGAAAAGGTTGTAATTTCATTGGAAAAGATGCCAAAAGATAAAAGTGGTAAATTTATGAGACCAAAATCACAATTTCACAAAGTTGAAATCATAAAAAAAATAAACTTGTAAACTTCCGGGAAAAATGTTGTGTTGTAATATTAGTAATTATGCAAAAATAAGTTGTCTTAACTTTACAAAAAGAAAGTCATAAGTGAAACGTCATTAATGTTTAAGGAAAAACTACAAATTTATGAGAAAAAAAGTCAATTTCATGAAAGTAAAGTTGTAATTTTGAATGGGAAAAGTCATTTATATGAGATTACAGTTGTAAATTTATGAGAATAAAGATTAATCTCACAAGCATAAATTCTGATCTTTATAAATCTATGTAAATGTATATGTGTATGTGTGTGTGTACGTTTTTTACTCTAAATTTTAAAGAGGAAAGTGTTTCTTAACCTCCAATCTCATTCCAGGCAGGAAGGTTAATAATTCTACTCACCAAATCTCTGTTTTGTTATCAGCACATGTTTTGTTTTGGCCCATGAAAATAGTTTGGCTCAACATCGACTGCGGTGGTGTTTATGGGTCTTGGAAATTTTTATTTTTTTCTTCTCTTTTTTTAGCAAAACAGATTCAGTGAAAATTTGTGGATGTTCGCATCTTATAAATCTGGAGATATTTGAAGCTTATTAAACTTAAGCGGTTTTCACCGTGGTACTTAGAGAGCAATTTTGGTAGGCTGATAGTCAGTTCCAGTTTAGACACAGATTAGCTGTCAATACAGTGACCACAAGAGACTACAGTGATGTGCTAAAGAGCCCAGAACAGGCTGCACATCAGAGGTCCATTGGCACCAACTTTGTAAATGTTATGTCTTAATCTAGGGTGCAAAGTCCTCTCTAAATCATAGTGAAGCTAGCCAGTTTGTAACTTCAGCTGTGTCAGTGTTGGATAACAACCATGGCGTGAGATTCATCGCAACAGATGGTGTCCAAACGAGCCAAAATATTGCTGTAGAAATTTTACATTTTGCCAATCACTGACGAGTTATTTTGTTAATAGAGTTTGGGTAAAGTTATCCAATCTTTCAAATCGACATCAATTTTTGTTTTATGGAAGTCTTTACACCTGCTATGAAGAAGGTGTCAGATTTAAGGTGCAACTGAAACATGCGGTGGGACTGTCTCGAGTGGTGCAACCCTTGAAATGTTAATTAAGCATAAATTCTGTCTTAAATTAGAAATTGACTTTCCAGGCTCTATTTACAAGTTTGTATATCATGATTTATCACATGGTTTTGGCATTAAGTCAAGCTGCAACATCTAACGCCAATGAGGCAGTGCTAAAAACTGCAGTTCCTGGAGTGGCCACTTGAGGCTTGCTCCAAAAGTGAGTTGATCTCCATTAAGCTCCATGATAAAATGCTAAACTTCACTAATAGAGTGAACTGTTATAAAGCTGGACTTCAACAGTGCTGCTTACAGACTGTACCCCACTATTTGAGTTTGTTCAATATGGCTTTGAATGGTATTGGAAACTAAAAATGAAAACTTGCAGTGTGTGCAAATTTCAGTGTATTTGTTGCCTTGGAGTTTGAGGGGAAGTTGTAAATCCCATGAGGCTCGTTGGAAAATGCTGACTTCCTATTCAGCGAGATCGTGAGCCAACCTGACCTTATGCGGTAAAACCAGGATGTTTGGTCTCTGGATTTAAGTTATTCAAGTTGTTTTCTTTATCTTACAGTCAGTGGGTTCATGACTTTCAACAGGCTTTTGTATCTTTTAGCTGTCTGATGAAACAACTGCCTTGGACTAAACAGAGTGTCTTTCAGGAGGAGTCATTACGGTAAAATATCCCAATTACCAGCTTAAAAGTTCACAGAGGGACTGAAAAGCTGTTAGAGTTTGGTGTTAGCAAAACCCTGCATCTCTACAGCTACACACCCTCATCCACATGTGGTGAATTTGGCTAAAAGTAAAGGATAAAACTATTAAGTTTGAAGCCTAAAAGGGGAACTTCATGAATCAGGTGGTGTAAGGGTTGCACATGTACTGCTTTTACAGTACATGGTTTAAGCACAAGGCTGTTTCTGAGTCCTCGCCTCTCATTTTTAGCACAGTTTGTGAGATAACCTTAGTTCACAAATTGCCCCTTGTCTGCCCTCATATCAGCTCAGTTAGATTCAAAGGAAGAGATTAGTATGTTGTTAAAGGTGCTAAGGAGCCCTACCACAGACACCTGTCACAACACTGTACTCCAGCATGGTGGCATCGTGCCATGTGAAAACAGAAGCACTCCTGGCCTCTTGAGCTCTTCTTCTTTGCTTTGCAAAGTCGCTTTGATTTTTCACTTAGCCTGCTTAGCCGGTGCGTCAGTTTGAGTGCCAGAAAAGTTCAGATCAGCTTAGAGAGAGAAGCTATTTTTAAGCTAATACAATTTCACATGAATATACACTCCACATCTGCTACTCCAAATGGATTTAAACAAACGCTCAGAGTGTTTAAAAAGTATCTGGCACAGGATTTGATGGTGGAGTGCTGAGAGAAACAGATGCAGGAAAACATCTTGATTTTTCTCTGTACGGTTTTTATAGTTTTTACATGTGTGAGAGTTTTGTCTATTCAGATATTTCCTTCAATAGCTGAGGGCAGCACCTAACAGGCCATCTGAAGTTGAAGCTAGCTCCTCTTCCTCTTCTCCCATCCATCTTCTTACCTGTGCGGTTTCTGTGTGGCCCAAGCAAATCTACGCCTTCAAACACAACAGGATACGATGGAAAACAGGCTTCCTATTTATTTCTTGGAAGAGCAAACACGCCAAAATAACGGGAACTACATAAATTAAAAACAACCGCACAGAAAATTGTTCCCAGTTAAAGAAGGGGGTAAACATACATCTACTGCTCTGGGGGAAGAGGACCTGCTGCGATCCCTAATTTCAACAATGACATCCCTATGAAGTAGAGAAAAAAGACGAAGACATGAACAATTAGCAGCCAGGACTCAAAATTAAACAAATTAGGACAAAAAAGAAGATCCCATTCATGTGCAAATGTTGGCTCAAACTCTACTCAGTCAGGCCTGGAGAGGAAAAACTTCCTTTAACAGGCAGAAACCTTGAGCAGAACCAGACTCATGTAAGACAGTCCAACTGCAGGGAGAGGGAGATGCAGAAAAAGAGAGAGATTGAGGTTAGAAAGATGTGCAAAGATGAAGAGCAGGCAAGTCTGCAGCGGTGATCCAGAGGAACCTACGTCATGATGGAGCCCAGGGACTCCCAGAAAAGACTGCGTATTGGTGACTCTAATGGGGCGTGATGATTCAAAGTTAATGATGCAGACAGAAAGACGATGGAAAGGGAAGGAAAGATACTCAATATGCCTTTACCCCTGGCAGTCTAATAACTAAGAGCCGGCTACTAAAAGCTTTATCAAAAAGGAAGTTTTCGAGCCTACTCTTAAAGGTAGAGACGGTGTCTGCCTCCTGCACTGAAATATCTGAATATAATCTGAAAAATCTACAAAAGTTTCTACAAACAAGTGTCTTTAAAAGGATTATAAATGTACCCTCTGCCTGGTGATGGGATCCTTTTGTTCCCTGTATTTCAGACCCTCTTTAAGCTCAGACTCTCTGTCCATCAGCTGCCCCATGTTACTGACACAGGGGGCAAAAAATAGCTCAAACTTCCTGCCCCGCTGCCTGTCTGTCCACTGGGGCAAAGCAATGCCACCTGTCAGCCACAACACAGGGCAAAAAGTCAGACTGAAGACACAGATGGACAACCAGCACACTGCACTGCCTCTCATGTGTTTCCGATCAGAGTTACAGCCAGGTTTGGTGTGGCTGGCCTGCAGCTTCAAGACGTCATCATCATCATTACCTCATATGTGCATGCTTTCTGCGCTGCCAAGGAGGAGTATTATATATTAAAGTCGTAAAAGAACAAAAGTCTGAGGTCACCTCTTGGATTAAAAAAGGCATCAAACGATTTCCTGTAGTGAAAGTTAACTTTGCAGAGAGGACCCCTTTATGCCTTTAAATGCTCTAAATCGGAGACATCTGGGGCAGAAACTGATGTACAGTCAGATTTAATTATTGTTTAATTATGAATTACATAATCTGTGAAGTCTGCTCTGTTTCTAAGATCAGATACTCAAACTGTTTAACTTTAATAAAAGAGCTTCAGGATAGATTAATAGCTCTGATCTGTCAGTGTAAAGTCATACATCATTTTTGAATTAAAACTTTCATTACATGTGAAAGTCCTGCTATTAAACCTCGTCTTAAGTTGTCTCCAGAGTGTAGTACAATGAAAGATTACCTGTGACTGCATACAAGGATGAACAATACAACTTTACTTCTACAAAAGTGAAGCCAAAATACCACAACAACAACTGCAAGTAGATTACAATGGTGATGGTATTTGAAGTCAAAGTCAGTACAACAGGGAGTTGCACTATTCAGTGTTTTTTACTGACAAAAACACACGTTGAACACACAGATAAATAACTTAATTATGACATCGGATACAGTTTTCACATCAAATAACTAGTTGAAATTAAATTCCAAAAAAACACTTACACTTGAATAAAAAAACAACATGATAAAAAGTGACTGGGATGACAAAAACCGTGTTTGAAAAAATGTTTTTGACATGTATTCTTGGTTTTGAAGTTTGCCCTTTGTCCCATCTGTTTACATGGAGGGGGCGGGCTTTCAGACTTTTTCTGCAGTTAGCCACCAGGGGGAGCTCTAAATGTTTAAAATGTCATTAAACTTTTCATACAGTATGTAGCTATCACACAACTTAATTAACTATATGTACAGTGTGAATGTAAAATGGTCTGAAATTAGGATATTTTGTAAATTTATTGCCTGTTTCTGAAAAATATGCAAATTCTTAATGCAGTCTTAATGATTTATTTAATTATGTATGCTCAAATAGTCCAAGGACAAACAAAACAGATCTTAGACCCTACATTGGATCTTACTGTTATGTGTTTGTTGTTCACAGAAAATAAAATGTTTTAGGATAACTCTGTATAGCTTCAAAGATTTCTGTAATTGTATTTTTTTTCTTCCATAGTTTTGTACAAAGATGTTTTGATTTGTTTTTGATAAAAGATGATGAAGTTTGGCTTTTTTTCGCCAATAAGGCAGAGCTGACGTGTCGATAATTTGCTCAGGGCTTGTACCCCAGTCTGACTCATTACTACATGTCATCATCTATTAAGTAGAGATAAACAGTTTTTGTACATGTGTTTTATTTTTTATTAAATCAACATGAACGTCTGGGAGCAAAACTTTCTGCAAACCTGAGAGGAAAAGATTTATCCGAGCAGTCTAGACTGAGATACTCCTCCGAGGTCATCACCATCCTGACCTCCAGACTGTTTTGAGCTGCCCGGCTCTGCTGGACACAGAACTTGATGGAAACCCAAACACTAGACCGGCCCAGACTGTGGTTAGTCAGCTGTGGTCCGATTATGTAATTGTGAGATCTACAAAAAGCCAGCACAAACGTTCCCCAAAAACGTTTTTTTTCTGTGGACTTTGAAACTTGAAACACTTTTACACCCTTTTTCAAAATATCGTGATGATGTGTGATTAAAACTTTTGAATATTCATAGGCATGTGTAGACCTGTTTTTGACCACAAAGGCTAAACTGGTGCACTTATGCATGTAGGGGTGAATGATAGTTTGTGTGGGAAAATATGGGTGAATAAAATCTTGCTCTCCTGGTGTTGTCCTGTTTGGACACACTGATCCACCTTTTTGTCTCATGCAAGTTCGGTTAGATTAGTATTTCCTATATACATTTATAATATTTGCAATGTGCATTAGGGCTGTCATAAAGCCATAAAACAAATATCGGATTAAATCGGCTTGCATCTAAAATCTCCGATATCAGCACTCCAATACAAGCAGTCCATTCCAGACTCCACTCCGGCACCTCTATCTCGCAATGCCCGGATCCAGCATGTAGAGCCCATGTGATCACAACAACAGTGTGTACTAAGGTACAAACAAAGTAGCAAGGAGTAAGAGTGATGTCGGCCGTGTGGCAGTATTTTTCGTTAAAGTCCGAAAAAGACGTTGCAGCTGAGCGCAAAACTTGTCATGCACAAGTTCATGCCAATATCGGATCAATATCGGTATCGGCGGATACTGAAGGCTACAATATCGGTATCGTATTGGAAGTAAAAAAGTATTATCGGGACACCCGTAATATGCATTTCCAGAATAACAAAAGAAGAAACAACAATCTTGACTCGTCTCGGTCTTGTTTGCTTTTCGCTGCCATAAAAAGACATCACAATAACTTTCAGTAATTTCCATTGACATCAAAAAGTCCTCACAGAGTCAAATATTTATAAGCCAGCAATATCTTTAAAGTCTGATTTTACGACTTTATTATTTATAAGCCAGCAATATCTTTAAAGTCTGATTTTACGACTTTATTTTGAAAGTCAAACTCGTTCAAAAGGCCCCCTACATATTTAACTCACGCATGAAGAGCACAGAGTCCTTCACGGTCAGAAAAGATGCCACATCATTATATTCTTAAGCTCTGTGCCAATGACTGAGACGTCAAAAGTGACAAATTTGGAGTGATTTGATCATTTTAACTCGGTTTACCGCCTTGATTGTCTTTGTGTTGACAGAGAGCAAAGGGGGAACACATTAACTTGAGAAAAAAAGGATGAACTTTGAGACAGAGTCCAAATGTGAATCAAATGGAAAGACATGTCTTTGTTGATCAAGACAGTGATCGAGTAAAATCTGTGAACAATTTCCTCCAAATGAGTAGCCTGAGGCGAAACTTGTGAAAAAAAAAAAAAACAGGCACAAAAAACAATGTGGATGAAGGTTTCCAGCTTTTCTCTGTTCCCAGCATGTGCCTGCTGGTGGATTCACTCCGACTGCTTTCTCTCTTCGGAGACAACAAAGTAAATTGGTGCTTAATTGCAGGGAATGCACCTAAATATAACAGGATGGCTCTCTTTAAACTTGTTATGAGATGCAATTTTTGTTGCACTTCCATGATGCTTTCCAGTTTATTGTCGTTTTTGTTTTCCGTGCACGGTGTAATAACCTCGCAGTCTTTCCGGCGACTCCGGCTGCTCGTTCGCCCTAATTCCTCGGCACTTATTTACAGCACAGAGACAAGGACACTTGATCTTCACATTACACGGGGCTATATCTGTTTGGGCCCTGTTGTTTGCCTCCTTTTTTTTTTTTTTCTCAGACACAAATGGCTGCAGTGCCAAGACAAATAAGGCGCACATTTGGAAACCAGATTGGAGTCCAGAAATGAGTAAAGCAAAGCAGGAAGCTGGCAAGTTTTCCTATTACGAGGAAGAGATTTAATCTTTTCAGCACCTTTGACTATTTCTCTGGACGGTTCTGCAACCTAAACTGACATTTACTGAAGGTCTGATCTGATATCTGACTTCCTGAGAAAAGGGAGGAGCTCTGCTTGTTGAAACATAAAAACGGTGTGGAATCTAATACAGCAACAAAAAGCCATCATCACACATTCTCTGTACAGTAGCTGTTAAGTTTGTGCTCAGCGGGAACATGGGTGGTGGTCGGGGTCTTCTGGTAACAGGGAGTGTTTGACGGGCCGCTCTGAGGTCTTCCTGTAAATGTCCAACAGAGGGACCCTGTGAATGTCCTGACCAAACAGAGAGTGTGATTAACCTCTGTCCTCTGGCTGTCTCAGAGAAGAGAAACCTGAGAAGGAAAATCTGAGCTTGAAATATAGTGAGGTTACGTCCAGAGATTTGACCTTTTTACCTTTTTTTTAAACTTAAAAATACAGATTATATTTAAAGTATTAAAATTAAGTTAGGCTAGAAATAAAACATACAGTTTATACAACTTCTATATGGTTAAAAATAGCCAAAGCACGAAAGCTGAGGACAAAAAAAGTCACACTGGCCATTTGTTCGAATACCACCTTCACCCTATATTTAGGTGAACTTGTCAGGACCCTCTTACAGTCAACTGATTTATGCTTTTTGCCTCTCAGAGTTGAAGTGGAATCTGATTGTTGAAGAAGTCAAGAAAAACAAATCAGCTAAACATATGTCCTCGAGAACAAAACTTAAAACTCACTAAATCTGTCCCATCTTAAGGTTGGGTCTTGGCAATTCATCAAACGATGAGCGTGGTTTAGACTAGGGTGACCATACGTCCTCTTTTACCCGGACATGTCCTCTTTTTTGGGGGCTGTCCGGTTTCGTCCGGGGGAGTTTATAAAATACTTCAAATGTCCAGGGTTTTGTATGAAGGTTTCGAGTTTGTGTCACGTGGACTTACTGAGTTAGAAGTGCGTAAAAAACACTCGACCCGACCCGAAAAACTCAAAATTAACTACGTGTAAAGTTTTGTGACTCTGTGACTCCGCCCCTCTCAAGAGTGTCCTCTTTTTGGTGATTCAGAATATGGTCATCCTAGTCTAGACCTGCTCTTTTTTGGGAAGCGTCTTGGGATAACGACTGTTGTGATTTGGCGCTATATAAGCACAATTTGATTGATTGATTGATTTGAAAACTAAATAGTTTTGAATTGACGGTTGGCCTTTAAGCTCCTATAAAGCGTTTACGTTCACAGTTACGTTGACCTTTGCCTACACTTTCTCCACATATACAGCTCAAATTGGACTGAAACTTGCCTAATTTTAGTCCGATTGACTGTCCATGCTCTCGAGTTTTTGCACCGGGCTTTGAGCCAGAAGTTGAAAAACATAAATGTGTTGCAAGGAAGCAGGGTGGTAAACTCAGCTTTAGCAGCTTTCCTGTTATACAAATAAACAGTAACAGTAATAGACGTTGGATGTACATCCTGTTAGCTTCTTTCCAAGACATTTTGTTGGTTGTTGAACTAGGAGACAGTTTAGTTTGAGGATGTTATAAGTTTAAGGCTGTTATGCTCATGGACATAAAAGATTACTTAATGAAAATTCAATTAAGAATAATAAATCATTTTTGAAGTGTGAATTTTGGAAAGGAATAATGAAAAAAACTTGGTGTTGTCGAGTCTCCGTGACTCTTAAATGATTTACTCTTTTCAGTTTGTTTTGTTGATCTGTTTTTATGACCACTGCAGCTGTCATCCTGTGTAAAGAAAGCTTTTCGGAGATGCTTCTCATGCCTTTCGGGGTCTTGGATGATATATTCTATCTGCTGGAGGATTCTGTTTGAGTCCTTTTTGGCTGGAAGATGTCAGTTAGGGATGACAAAGCTTACCCCTGTGCATTCAGACTAATATTTTTCAAGCCAGATACGTCCAAAAAGAGGATGTTCAAATGTCAGTGAACGTGTGATGAGCCCAGTCTTGATCCTTTTAACAGTTCGGGTCAACAGTAAACCTTTTAAGAATGTTGGTGTGAAAAGGCGTTCCCCTTCTTTCCATGTTGTTTGGAGCGAGACGCATTGCTTCAAACGGTCCGGGTCAACAGGACACCGTCTGCACATTAGACCCAGGGTCAAACAGACACCTGCTGCCAAGACGAGCAGTCGTATAACTGACAGGCGTTAACACTCCCGTAACTACACTGCTAAGCTGCGTTAAATACGCTGCACTGGGTTGGGGTGTGGATCCACCCTGCTGACCATATCTGACCGCATCAAAACCAATCCGCTGGCCTTGATTAGCCTTTGCATCCTCTGCCGTCGTGCTCCTCCCTGTCCCCCCGCCTCCTCGTCTCATTTCACACTAAACAAAGTCACGGCGGGGTCCGATGGCTGGAGCCCCCTCTCTCTTATCACCTCGCAGTCGGAGCCGCTGGCTGGACTGATGAACTTGGCTGGAAGGAATCTGCAGCCTGCTTCACTTGACTGAGCAGAGCTAATGAGTCAGAAAATCCCACAGCCAGGGCTCCAGGGTTCACCATGGGCATCAGGGGAAACAGGTAGTTCACGAACAGAGGAGAGAGGATGACGGGGGTTTCACAGAGAGCGCTTTGCAGATTGTGGAAAAACTTCCAGGGGAAAAGAAACACAAGAGGGACTCCAAGGAGGAGAAGGCGTAGGAGGTGTGAGTGACTGGATGAAGCGGGGATTACCCTGCTTTGATCTGTAAACCGTGTCCATACCAGGGAGGCTTGGGGACCTAAACTCTCACCAGGTGCCCTCTGTTCATCAAACCACTGCCAACCCCGCACCAAGCTGCCCCCAAGGTGTGAAATGTGCCCCCAATCCTTTTCCTACACGCCCCATCACACAGCAGACCTACAGCAGGAGAAGGACTGGCACAGAACAAGACAGCAGGGCCTGAGGTGAACTCTTCAGCTGTTCTCAGGCTGCTGGACGTTTCACAGGCGGAGGAATTATTGGTTAGAAAATAGTTTGACGTTGTGGGAAAGTTATCTGCTTGTTGAGAACTAGTTGAGGTGTTAGAAAGAGTCCCTCAGCTGTGTTTGTGAAGCTTTGAGTCAGTTAGTTTAGTGTTAAAAACTGGGGCACAAAGAGACAGCTGGCCTGTCCAGAAGTAACAAAAGTAGGTCTATTGAGCAGGTCTTGAGTTTACAAACTTATATGTTAGAGTCTTATTGTTTTCAGGGGGTATTTTCATATTGGGTCTGCCTGCTGGTCTTAAATCATACAGGGTAAATTCTGAGAGAATATTACAGAGGTGAATATGCTCATCTTAAATTCATAGACCAGAATGTAATTGAAACCTTAAAGATCCACTCTGATGAAAATCATGTTTTTCTTGTTGTCCATATGTTCATATGACATTTTTCTGATGCCACAGGACATGTCATGAGAAATTGTATTTTTGAGTATTTCTGAATTCAAATCGCTGTGAATCTCTGGTAGACCCAAACAGCAGGTTCAGACACAGATTTCCTATGTCACAAATCCAAGCTCCGCCCCCAGAGTCCAGCTATGCAGCCAGACTCAGAGAAATAGGGAGGGCGATCGCAAAACAAGCATGTGCATTAGCAGATTGCAATGCTCGACAGAAAGCTAAGTATGATATTAGCTTTTATCATGCCTCTAAAGACATTAGTGTCCAAGAGCTGAGTAGCTCCTATATTACCTGCTACTTCTACTACACCAGCAATATTAGGCTGCAAGCTAGCATGAAGAGAAGTGTGCAGAGCAACGCTGTCTCCGCCCACGACTCAGAGGTGAATTGCTAATGAGCTACTGGAGCCCTTGAAAATGACACAGGTAATGCGATTTTGGTGAAAAACTTTACAATTACAATTTAAAGACCAATGAAAACACTTTAAGTAGTAAAAAATAAAACGGTCAGAGTGGGACTTTAAACTTTGTGAATCCTCCTTTAACTGTGGGCTACATCAGGCACCACTTTAACACAGCGGTTTAATTGCACAGCTGATGTACAGACTCAATCAGACTCTGGCCATTCACCACAATTCCGACTGGTGCCGATCCTAAAAAATGAAGATTCCGGATTTCAAACAGCTTTATGAACTGTTAGTTTTGTTTCATCTCAGTAAGAGAGCATTACCAAACTTCAAAGTGTTACTTTAACTGTTGTTGTGCTTTCTAGTCTGCTTAAAAGTGAATGCTACATATTTGTTTTGACCACTTCAAGATGGGGAGGGGACGCTTTTATAATACAGTGGGGATTTTGTCGTCATTACATTGCAGCAGCGAGCTCTTGTAGCATTCGAAGTCGAGGGACTAACTTACAAAATATTGCAAACTAAGTGGAAAATCTTAGTGCTGTGTTGACTTGATTTTCTTGAAATACACCTGGAAAGGTGGGATTTTTGTAATTAAATGTCAGTATTCGTTAAAGACAGCGCCACTCATCTGTAAAGTGAGTGTACCCCTCATGACAGAGGCCAGCTGTCACTCACTGCTGCAGCGCCAGGGGGTGACGGATGAAGAAAGGGGAGGAAAAAAGCTGCACAAAACCAGGACAAGATAACCAACTATTTTTATGTAGTAGTTGTTGATGCAAAAGAGACATTAAAAAACTCAGAAACAGCAAAGAAATTTAGTGTCAGGCTGTAATATAAGCCTAAATGATCGTCTTACAGGTTATTTAACAGTGTCAAAATACTGATAATTTAGGTGCTTAATTCACACATGATCATGTTATCCCATTAAAAGATGCAGTGTGTGGTATTCAATGGCATTTACCAAGGCATACATGTTAAAAAGAAGGTATGGTAGCCGTATAAAAGCGTGTTCAATAAGTGTTTAGTCACCTTAGTTTATTTTGTTTATTCTGAAAGAGACTTTTATGTTTACGTAAGAGCAGATCTCTTGAAAAACCAAAGATTATACTTACCCATGTATCCCAGGAGCCTCACCAACAAGAGGGGTGAGCAGGGGAGTGTCGCAACCTTGAATTTGACTGTTAAATATGGCTAAATAATCCCAGTTTTACACACTGTACCTTTAAATGTGAAAATTCAAATTCAAAAGGAATTTAATTTATCAATTTATTTTTGCTCCTAAACTCAGATCAGGTCTACAGGTCTTTTTCAGAGGATTCATCTTGAAAAAAAGGGTTTTTCCAAGAATCACATATTCACTCTAATAAAGTTATATGAGTCATTCAGTGAGAAACAAAACTGTCGACACTATGTCAACTCTAATAATCCAGCTGAGAGCGCCTTCAGATATTTGGGTCTAAAATAGAGAGTTATAGAGCAGCTGACAGATTGACGTTTCTATCTGAAGCCGTATCATTAACATAGCTGTCACGGTGTATTCTGTCACCTTCACAGTCAAGAAGACTGATTTCATTTGTCTTCATACTTCAGCTCTGTCGTGTTTGTGGTTTTAAGAGATATTATTCTTGTTTAAAAAAAAATCTATGAAATCCTCAAAAGACTTGAAGTCCTGTCAGCCTCATGATTTTTTAATTACGTCCACTTCACTCAGCTCAGATTTATGAATGAGCCGTGCACATGTTTTCTCTAAAGCAGCTTTTTGTCATTGTCCAAAGACAGACTAATTCAAAAGTGGGAAAAAAAAAACGAGCACATGCCCCGCAGGAGAGCCAATGAGTCCTGAAACACTGAAGCGCTGCCTCCTTATGATATGGGAAACTCCCCTTCCCCCATCGTTCATGTACAGCAGCTCCTTGTGTTTGACGGTTCCGTTCTGACTCGGGGACATACATTTTTTGGCGATTAGCTTTGATTCTTACTCAGACAAAAAGCTTTTGTTCGGGAACTTTTTCTTCTTATGGATTATGAACTTCAGCCAGGGTCTGATTTGCTTCTTAAAAAATTAGTCTCCCTTGAGGTTTTTGACTGTGAGGCAGATTTATTTAGATCAAGTGATTCGTTTTCTTGAAACAAGATTATCTATCTTGTTCGATCAACACAGCAGCTTAAAAATCTTGTGATATGTCAAAAAAATGTGTCAACTGAGATGTGATTCATCACCAGATGGTTTCAAGACTCTTTAGTGTACAGGAAATTCAAAATCCACTGTCAGATCATAAATCTCTACATGATACTAATATTTTCCTTGTTAGGTGAATGTGTTTTCTGTTAAATGAAATGACCTATTTTACTGTAAACTTCACTTATGCACTCAATAAGACTTGAAATGTTCCACGTGGTTAATACTAGCAAGCTGTAGGGCTCCAGTTTGAGCTGTAGGGGTAGTGCACAGACTTTCTTGACAGGTTGCCCTGACTTCTGCGGTGGCATGTAGTATGTGCACACACAATCAAAATAAAGTAAGTTACCATTTCTGGCACCTGACATTTTAAAGTCCTGCTGCATCAGACAAGGTCCACACAATCCTGATTTAATGTGTATGTTCTTGCTCAAGTTAAGATCCGTCTTACCCACACACAATATATACTACAGACATCTTGGTTTCGCCTTCCGCCAGTCTACGGATTTGAAGTCAGTGAGGTTTTTCTCCACTTCCTGAAACCAACACTGCGCACTAGCGTTGTACGCACTCCACTTGTGCAGTAACATCGTATACATTCAGCGAAAGAGTCGCCGAGAGTCATTGTGATGATGCTTGGCTCAAACAGCATATCCCCCCGGAAGAGCTACACAATCTTCGTACGCCCATAGGCTGTATCAGGTGTCAATCATAGAAAACATGAACCTCCTAATAACTTTTAAAATTGGAGCTGCACAGAAAAAAGAGGACTTGAGCACAAACCAGTCTTACAGTAACTACATGTCAACATCGCAACTGGGGAGAAAAAATGTATATTCTGTGTAACAAATTTGTCCACAGCTCTATAAGGATTGTTGGCGGAGGCGGGATTTATGACCTATACTGCAGCCTGTCACCAGGGGGTGCTGTTCTCACGGCAGCGTCACCCAGCAAGGAGGCATGGTCTATGGTCTTACCACATTAGAGCATGGTTTGGATTCTGCCTGTAATGTTAAAAAATCGTCATAATCCTTTTTTCAAACCTCTGTCCATACTCATCAGTTTAGGGGGGAAGGGGAGGATGTGTCCCTCCCAGTTTTTGTCAGGGGTCACGTGTAACCCCCATTTTCCACCGCATCCGGAATTTGCAACAAAAAGGCCATATCTGCCTATTGTAGCTAATCGTAACTATTCGAGTTGATATGTCAATTTCCACCAGCTTCATTCTGTTCCTCTGCAGATCGCCGCAGAAATTCAGCGTAGATTAACTCGTGCTGGAAAGGTTAGTTGGTTACATGAAATAAGTATACTAACCAAAAGTAAAATCAATTAAAGTCATCATCCCAAAGTCACTTTTGCCAGTAGCCGGACCCCCACTTTTCTAAACAAACTGACGCCCTCGCCTATGTCCAAGTTAAAAGTAACATGGTTGATGTGTACTCAGCCTTGGATTTTAAATGGGCCCGTGCCACCCCTACTCCACCCCTCTGAACACCCCTGGAAACCCCACTGGTCTAGATTTAAATCCATGTTATTTTTCTGAGTTTTATATCCTCTCCTATAGACTGAAGTATCATAATTCAATCCCATCCTGCTGGTGGATGGATAGTGGACAGAAGTGACCGGGGCCATTTGAATTATGCATTTGATAAGTAGATGCAGCTGGCATGAGCACAAAGCATTCCTCTGTGACATGTGCAGAACATACACACATGGAGGATTTTCTATGCAGTGACCAATCTGCTTTGCAGACGGCCTTGAATCTAGTCCACAAGCTCTATGGCCTGTTTATCTTTGCACAACTTCATGTCCTAAATACATCTATTAAGAGTCCAGCAGATGGGATCAACATCCTTATGATGTATTAAAGCAAATGTTAGCATTAGGTTGAAGACTGGCTTACTTTTGCCACTTAAAAGCAAAGACTTAAGTGTTTTCCTGTAGTGTAGATTTCCAGAAAACATTTTAGATGTTACTTTGAAAGGAAATCAACATCTGGAAAGAGAAATAAACATGTATGTACAAGAAAACTTGAAACCACACAAGTGGGCCGCCGCTAAGAGAAAAAGGATAGCCAAGAGTCAAAACATGCAGATTCTAACAGCCACAGCCTGCAGACAGATCATCTGACAACAGGGATTTGAAGTTGGCACGGGTGGCACCAGCATCTGCATCCAGAGGAGCCACAACACACAACAGGATTGTTTTGAGGATTTCCATTCATTTTCTTTATGTTAACAAGCTGTGAAAGCTGCAAAAATGATGAAGTTTGAGTTTTTTTTCCCCTTGCATGTGCAGACACAGTCCAACATGGAGAAAATCAAGACCTATAATCAGCAACTGACAGTGTGGTTACCTCATACAGTAATCATTTATCATCCTGACATCGCATCATAAAGTGTTGAGCTGTGAAAAAAACAGACCTGTCACCGGCGAAATCCCTGATTCAAACTCTGTATTTTTGTGTGAATGGACTACACAGAGTACAGCTGAGAAACCAAGGGTGTGTGTGTGTGTGTGTGTGTGTGTGTGTGTGTGTGTGTGTGTGTGTGTGTGTGTACTTTCCTACCTATCAAAGAGGGGTATTTGGCATCGTAACACTTCTACCAAGAGGGGACCACATAGCCAACAGGGGACATTTTTAGGTTCCCTCTGACATAAAAGAAATTACAGCAAAGTCTTGTTTCCATAGCAACCCAGACACATTTTTACTGTGAAGGAATAATACTTTTATGGTAAAGTTGGAATATGATGTAATGTAATAAATATTGGCAAATACTGTAAATTAACAATCATTTGTATTACCTTTACAGAACTGATTTTATTTATTTATTTTGCACAATTGGAGAGGCAAAAAAGCCTTGATGGGCTTATTTGAAGCCTCCACCTTATACTAGCGTAATATTACTATTAGAACTTAATGTACAAAAGCACAAAAGATAATGTGAAATAATATTCAAAAAATAATAGTGACTGACAACAATTACGACGGAGCATTAGGGCCACATAAAGAAAAGAAAAAAATTTTAGACCTCGGAATTACTTGGAATAAAGTTGCAATAAAATCGTAACTCATCCAACTGATGATCAACATTTGCGATTCAGAGAGAGTCGAGCTCCAACGAGCACCGCGTCTGTCTCTGATGCCAGCACAACACCGGCAGCAAACTCCACCTGCAGAGGCACCAACACCTTATGGCATATGGATTCATAGGATAAACTAAAGCCATATGCTATTGCTATAAACGGCTGCATTGAGGGATTGAGCCTCTGCACAGACATTTCCAGTCATTTCCCCCTCCTCAAAAACAGCGATTTAATATCTCCTTGTTTGTGAAACCTAGCTACTGAAGTTCAATTCATCTAAATACTTCACAGCGCTCATTTAAACAACTAACAACAGGTTAGAATAGCTATTAGCTACGACTTTATTCTCGAAAATAATGATTTTAGTATAACTTTGTTCTCATAAGTAATTATTTTACTACGACTTTATTCTCTTAAGTAATTCTGAGGTTTAAAATTTTTCTTAATGTGGCCCTAGTGCTCCGTCGTACAACAATAATATGGAAAAAAAAAGAAAGAAAATATGTAAAAAAATATGTAATATATAAGTGTGTGTGTGTGTGTGTGTGTGTGTGTGTGTGTGTGTGTGTGTGTGTGTGTGTGTGTGTGTGTATGAGCATGTTGTGGGGTTTGCAGAGGAAAGAGGGGAGCGGTAAAATCAAAGGATCAGGAAGGGCACGGGGTTGATGAGAGTGTTGTGTGTGCTTAGCCCACAGCCATCCACACTGCAGGACACCGTGGAACATGTGATGGGGATGATCACCCCTTAACACCCACCCCTGCCCACACCATGTCTCACCCCGCTCGCCCGCACACTGTCCTTTTGACCCAGATCTCCCACACCTTCTCCTCATGCAGAAACCCTCTCTCGTCTCTTTCTCCTGTCTTTTTTCTCTCCCTCTCTCATTTTCTGTCTTCTTGCCACATCAGTTGGATCCCGTTCCGGCCTCCAGCCACGAGCCCCGACAGGCCGCGGTGCAAACAGAGCCTCCAGTTAATGTAATGAGCCAAAGAATGCCACCTCTCAGCTCTGAAATCTCACACAGCGTTAAGTGACCAGAGAAAACACAGTGGTGGAGGGACTGTTTGCACATGTCTGTGTGGTGAAAGAGGCTCTAGATACTTGATATACCTGACCTGACCAACTGGTACCTGTGGAAGAGAAATTAAATCAGAAAAAGGAGAGAAGTTTTCAGCTAAAAAGTTCTTAGAAAAGCTCGAAAGAAGCAGTGAATAAGTTAATCCTGCAGATGCATGTACGTGCACCTTGTCTAAATGTATTGATGCATGTTAAAACACGATGCTGGCACTGCAACTCAAGCTTAGGGGAAAAAACACCAGTCATGACACCACACGTTATTTAGAGAGAGTACCACATGATATCAGTGATTGATTGAAATGGAAAAGAAAGATGAAAAAAAGATTAAAAGGTGAGGTGATGGATATATCGAGTAATGCTGGAAGAGTTGGCGTGTTTGAAGAATTTATTTCCAGGTGCTGCTTTGACAATTCTTTTTTTTTTTTTTTTTGATGTTTTTGGCAGCAGATTGCTGAAAAATAGTCGTTTTTAAAAACTCAAAGTGAAAAAAAAACTAAAAATCTGTGATAGATTGTGTCACGAGGGATGCAGCTTTTTAGGAACTTGTTTTGAATGATTACCGCTCTTATTTCATGTTTTATGGAGTTTAAGGTTATTTTTGGCGCTTAATGATAGACTGTTAAAACCAAATGCTCTCATTTTTACACTGAGATGTAATGCTTCTGTGTTAAACTCATGATAATACAGTATACTCGCACATCAGCTCTAGAAACAGCATGTTATATGATCCAGTGGAGGCCGCTCTCACCATAACTGGGACCAAAACACACACTCTTGACCTTTTTATACTAATACAGTAAAGTAATTCTACATACAATGAACCAACAAGGACAGAGGAGAAGACAGGGACTATATACACACTGGGAAACGAGCAACAGGTGAGGCAAACGAGACACAGGTGAAACTCGTTAGTGATTAACAAAGGAGGAAAAACTAGGGAGGTAAAACCAGACTAGAAACACAAGAAGTCAACTACTACAAAATAAAACAGGAAACACTGAAAACTGATCTAAAGAATAAAACACAGAAAACAGGGTCAAACACAAACTAAAAACTCACAAGACTGGACCACGGGGGAACAGAAAGACTAGGGACAATATACAAAATCCACTCAAAATCAGGAGAAAACTAAATCAACAGAACATATCATGACAATCTACGCAGTAGACTGAAGTGGTGGACTGGACCATCGAGATTCCTGTGGCCTGGCGTCACCTGGCCTGCGCCCCTCTTGCTTTGCTGGGCTCCTGACACTTCAGTGTTTACCCAGTCCTGAGACCCTTCAAAGTGCACTAGACCTTCATGATGCATTCATCTTTTCACACATATTTATACAGAGACAGCAGAAGCTCTGCACAAAGTGCCCATCAGTACTGACTCATCCTGTCCATGCACATTCAAAGACCACTGGCTATGGGAGCATTTAGAGTTCAGTGTTTTGGCTGAGGACTTTGAAATGTAAATGTCTGCAGGGACTTGTAATCAAACCTCCGACTGTTCAATTGTGAGGCATCCCGCTCTTCCACTGAGCCACAGCTGCTCCAGAGGTTTGCATTAAGCTTGAAACAATTAACTAAATGGCGATAAAGTGATGTAATGTTGCGAGAAGTTGAAGAAATCAGTGAACAGTGAAGGCCTTTTTACACTAACCTAGTCTGGTTTATGTTAGTATGTGTGTGTATTGGAGGGGAGGGCTGAAAAAGAGGAACATTTATGCTGTTGAAAATTTTTTGGGGAACTTTTTAGAAGAAAACATTACAAAACAATCCTGACATGTCTAAGACATATAAGACATGTCCAAAGTGTCATGTCCAACTTCATCTAACAGACACAGTGATCTTGACATCAGCGTGTCTGTTCTCCTCATTAACCTCTTTGAGGTCACTTTTCTCCCTCCTGTGTCATCCCACTACATCAAGAGAGCCTGAGGTCAAAGGTCGCCTCGGTGGCATCAGTCAGAGGGGGCAGCTACTGTGTCGCTCAGTTTAAACTCCTTTTTAGTCTAATCAATAGAAACGCACTGTATTAGAAGCAGCGACTAAAAAGAGCAAAAGGGAATTCCTCACTCGGCCTGTAAACAATCTCCGACGATTAGATGCAGAAGAGAGAGCTTGATTGGAGAGAGACTTCAGAGAAAACAGCTGGAGCTCAACTCACTATTCACAAGATGTCCTGCTTACTTTTTTATCTGCTGGTGAAAATAGAAGAAAATCTTTTATCTGTGTTTTACAAGCTCATCAATACGCCGCTTTAGTTATTCTCCAGGTGTTGTTTTGCAGCTTTTAGGGTGGACTGTGGGATTCATTATCCAAACCACAGGCAACATTTCTACATTTAAGATCCAAAATGCTCTGAATTACTAAGTGTGCTGTTTTAGAAAGAGCGCACAGGTGGAAGAATAAAACATATGAGGAGAAAAGATCCGATTCCCCACTGTCAGCTGAGCGATTTTACCTCTCTGAAGTTAGATCATGTTATATCTGGGGAGAGAGAGTTCAGAGCTGTTAAAGGTGTGTCCGACCTGAGCTAAGCCTGTAGATAAAATGAGACATTGGCGGTATTATGAACGGCGAGATTAAACAGAGATGTGAGGAGGTGTGGCTTCTCACCTCCATGGGGAATTTCTCACATCATGGTCAGGCTCAGTGGAGAAAAAAAAAAAAAACACTGAGTCAAAGTAAGGGTCAAAGTTTACCACTTACAGTACAGTTTCCTCCTTAATAGATCCACCATCATTGTTTTTGACAACATCTCATCCTTCAAGCTGCTGACAATGATTAGAAAACAATATGCATCTATGAGAAATGTTCAACTCATTTCATAGGAAATAGAGCATCATGCTGATTTTTGTGCTGTTTAAGAGGAAAAAATGGAAAACAAGCTACTCTGCAGCCCATCAGGGGGAATAAAATGCTTTTAAATGATCTGTTCCTTCGAGAATTAAATCATCCGCTAAGGCCACCGGTAAAGATTTTATGATCTGAAGTGCAGGCACAGTCTGAATATGATGAGAAAGCCAAAATCTTTAAGAATAAAAGGTTTTATGACAATCTGTGGAGCTTTTGTCTTAGGTGTGGACATTTGTCTGAAAAAAAGAACAATATTATCTTGTTTATTTACACAAATATCAACTGCTGCGACTTTAACCAAGCTTCTGTCGCTTCTCATACTATATCTCTGAGCATCCTCTCTCATGTTTTCCTGTTTTTCTCATCATTTGGTCTCATTTAACTCTGTCCTTAAGCCTTTCATATCACTGCTGTTGCATACAATCCTCTACCTCCTCGCCATTGCTCAGTTTCATCATCCCATCAACATTTCTTTGCATTAAATTGTTGTTCCTGGAAACTGCTGATGACTGGTCTCATGCCAACCGGGGGACATTGACTTACACTCTCCAAGACAGCACTCTGTTGGTTATTGTGAGGCAGTTGGCCGCACCTGCAAACTGACCTCAGCATTCAGCGTATGCTCCAATCTTCTGAGCATAAGACGTAACTTCCCTGTCTAAACAAACAAATGGTACCGAACTGTAAAAGTCACAGTGATTTCACCGGATGATGTAGCCTACATCACATTAGTCTCTTTTGTCAATCATTTTGACAAGTAATAAGACGACAGGGAGACAACCTGATAGTAATGAGGGGAAAGGGGGCATGTTGCCACCTCCGGTAGTGGAGGTGAATGATTCGAGTGCCTCCTTGAGGTGTCATGGCACTAGTTGATGAAACACTGGTGAGGGGAGGTGCCCACTTCATGGACATTTTCATCCAAGACAATGCTGAAGCGTGAAAAACTGCAATTCCTCAAGTGTCCACTTGAGGCTGACTACCAAAGCTAACCTCATACACACCCATTCTAGAGAACCAATCTTTACACAAAAATAAACATGTTTAAAATGTACATCTTATATGTATATCTTTGTTCACACACTGCATGGGTTTTTAAATTTTGCCTATGAAAGGGCACAGCTGAATTATTTGACTAGCAGACAGCTGTTAACAAGGCCCGCCTCTTTGTCTGTTGCTGGGTCAACTTAAGTTAGCATATCCAAAACGGCACGGGCTTCATAACTCAGCTTCACTGAGACTGTGGGCATGTTTAATACAGTCTAAAGTTAGCTCTCACTGCCCACTTCATAGCACACTTGGGACCTAGAGGCTAAGCTGTGGTAGCATTGTCCTTCAAAGCTGGTCTGTTAAGGTTGGCAAGGCTGATCAAGCTGCCATGAACACTAAGAGTGATGTGGGAGGCTGTGAACATTATTAATAGAAAAAATAAAAGGGAGGGAGTTCCTCTATAAACTAATCTCTTTTTTAAATCACATGTTTACGCCAAACTTTAACACAAGCTTTGCTTTGGAGCCGAGTGGAAATCGATGGTGCAAGTTCAGCATTCTCTTGCTTCACTTCAAGCCAAAAACTTTGCCCCCTTTCAGTGTTCCCGTCAAAAGGAGAAGATGAGTGTGGATCACCTGTCAGCCTTTGGCGAGCTCACAACTTGACACAGTGCATTAGCAGCATAAAAATATGGTGATCAGAGTAACAGTCCCACTGGGGATAAATAGGAGGTGTTTCCACATGAAATATGTCTTTACAGATGCAGTTATCTCTCTTTAAGGCTCATTTGTGTTTTCAGACTGATATTAAAAAGGACCTAAGAGAGTTCCTGAAACTGCAGCCAACTAAAATCTGTCATAAATCCAGCACTTTGTGTAATACACGTTATACCAGTGTGTTTCTCCTTAGTTTGCCAGAATCAGATAACAAGAGTGTCGATGTTTTTTTGGCATTTCGCTGGAAAGAACATGCAAATATGTTCCTGAACATGAACATCTAGGATCTGTTCAGACTGGACTTCTAGTAAATCTCTGCTCTGATCTAACCTCCAGCTCACCTAAAAATGCAAAACATCTCATTAGAAGCTTCTGTATTGTAATTATCGAGCACAGAGGGGGTCAGAGGAGAAGGAACAGGAAGAAGTGAAAGATTGCGCGCAGTATATCCTGCAGATTTATGTTTTCATGTCTTGTGCGTTTTAGAGGGTGTTTGACCTCGGAGAGCACATGCTGGCCCCTAAAAGTCTGGCCGACCCGTGAAACCCCAAGACAGGCTTCTCATGTTTGGATTCTCTGAGCTGCTCTTCATCATCAGGAGGAGTGAAGTGACAGCACAGAGCTCAAGGTCTTTAGGTTGAAGTGTGATGCAGTGAGTGTTTTAAAGAATCTTTTGGGAGCAAACAAAGACTTCTCTGTGGGGGAGCGTCTCCAAACCGCACAGTCAGCATGAATCATTTTTTATAGAGTTCAGTCCTGCAGGGCTTCACTGCTCATTGTCTCATCTGTGTGGCTGTGCTGCACTCTAGTGGTCGCAAAATGTCACAGACAGGGCGGCTGGGACTCTGTGGTAGAGCCACTCACCTCTACATTCGAGAGTTGGCAGTTTGATCCCAGCTGTGGCAGTCACATGCAGACGTATCCTCAGGCAAGACAATGAATTCCAAGTACTTTTTGTTGACTGTAAGCAGAAATAAAGATTGTACAAATGTACTGCTAAACATATAGGAGCAGCTTCTGTCTGTCTGTTGATGATGACGTTGACGAAAACAGCACTGTGCCGAAATCAAGAAGAAGTGGTCTGATCTAAAGGTGGAGGCAAAGAAAAAAGTGGCTTTGCATCGCCAGAGCGTGGCGGCGACAGGTGAGGATCAGAAAAAACAAGCACGTGTGACACTCATGCATGTGTTCCAAAAAAAACTGCTCCGTTATCCACTGCTGCTCATGTGGTGAAAGTTCGTAAACCAAAAAGATTTAGTCATATTAATCTTAAAACAAATGCATGTAAATGGAATTTGGTTTTTTTTTGCACATTTGTAAATTCAAATTGGCAAACTATCTACACCGCCACAGTGGGGTCTGTGCTTATTGCAAGCATCACTGCCTGGTACAGCAGCTGCAGCTCTCAGGACAGAGAGGCCCTGCATCGAGTCATCCGTTGTGCTGAACGCATCACCCAGACTGCACTGCCCGGCCTCCAGGACATCTACACCCAGCGGTGCAGGTCCAGGGCAAGACGGATTATCAAACACTCTCCATCCGAACCACAGACTGTTTGAGTGGCTGCCCTCGGGTAAGAGGCTTCGCTCCATCAGAGCCAGGACTGAGAGGCTGAAAAGGAGCTTCTCCCCCCAGGCCACTCGGATCCTGAACTCCTCATAACACACACCCCATAACTGACTTCTCAACACCCTCTGAACAGACTTTATATCATTATTATGATGTTTTTTTTGGCACAATCGCAGAGGTCACTTTCATTTCACTGCCACTGTACCTGTACATTTAGGCATGTGACAAATAAAACTTGAAACTTGTGCTGCATTGCACACGACTGTCACTGGATGGCTTTTTATACACGCGCTTTCCATTAACCAATTGTTCTCACCTTGCTCCGATTGTCTCCAAAAAGTGCGTAAGCAAGGTGTGGAGTTTGCTTAAAGTTGCGCACATTCCTACACTAGTTTTTCTTTTATAAATCCCAAGTCTTGCGTAAGAAGTGGCGTAAGCACTTTCTAGCCAGGTTTTGTGCGTAAGCAAGCTTTATAAATGAGGCCCCAGGTAATTATGGATACATTTCAGTGCATCTTACTTCAGGTTGGGCTAATTGTCTTCGAAATCAATGTTTTCTTCTCTTGACATGTCACTGCTGTTTGTTGCTTGGCGTTTATGTAATCTGGTCAAGAGGAGAAGAAGATCAACAGAGAAGAGGAACCATTTACATAAAAACTAAAGCAGTTTATTTAAAGGAAAATGGCAGAGGATACAATAGTGAGAATGGTGTTTTGATGACGACACAGGCAGCTAATGATCAGGAAGCTTACTCCTCCTTAGCAGACAAGGAGTCTTGTTTTGTAGTCAAAAAAGTTGTAGAACTTTGAGGATTAACTCTGGAAGAAAGATAAAAACACAAATACAAGCAGAGTCTTAACATTTTTCCATGTCCAACAACAACTGACTGTCCATAAAAAGCAATAATTTTATAACACAGAGCACAGGATTAATCTGATTGGTCCAGGTAATAATGGATACATTTCAGTGCAGCTTACTCGTGATTGGGATGACGTCTTTGAAATTAATGACTACGTCTCTTGACACGACACTGGAAGAGCACCGCATGCCTTGAAATGATCTGGTCAAGAGGAGAAGGAGATAAACAGAGAAGAGGAACCATTTACATTAACACTAAAGCAGTTTATTTCAAAGAAAATGGCAGAGGATACAACAGTGAGAATGGGTTTTTGATGATGACACAGGCAGCTAATGATCAGCACAGTTACAAAACCACCTTATCAGTATGAAAGCAACCTGATTAGACTATACACAACACAAATCATGCACACTCACATCTATTACCAAGCTTTCTTCTTGTTCATAAGACTACATTAATTACTTGATTTCGATTGTTTTAGACCCCATAAAAACAGTCTGATACATGTAAATGTATTTGTGTCTATAGTTGGTAGCCAGGTGGTACATTTTCCCTTCCCCTCAAAATCTCACCTTATATCATAAATAGATTACGATAGGAAAACAGGAGTTTTATGAAGGCCCAAGGTGCAGGGCCCAAATATTTACTCAGTTAGGCAATTTAACTAATTTAATTTTAGCCAAAAGCGGCAAAATTTTGTCTAACATGGACATTCAAACTAAAATAAATAACATTACAATGAATCACCAATATTATTACAGTGCTTGGACTGAAATGTTGTTAGTTGTTTTGATTATGAATAAGTTCAAAAGAAAGACTTACCCTGAAACAGGACTTATTTTAGGGCTGTTGGTTGACCGGTTACTGTCTGCTGGCATACTGGGAGTTGGCATTTCTGTCTCTGTTAGAGCTCTGGGCTTAAAACAACCTGTGATGGAGGATTGACATTTTTGACATAAACAGGAAAACTTTAACAGACCACAGTCAAAGAACGCCATTCCTCTGGTCATGATTTGGCAGAGGTGAATTTACCTTTCTTTTTTTTTTTTTAATAATCAGATTTTATTCAATTTTTAGAACATAACAACAATACAGCATTGCATACATCAGTAAGGTCTGAGCAAGTGGAAACAGATGAATAAGCAGAACTCAGTAAAAAAAAAAAAAAAAAAAAAGGGAAAAATAAATAAATAAATACATATATACACATACATGTCCCTGCACCTGATATGAAAGATTTCTTACCACCATTCACCTCATTCTGTAACCTTCTAGGCCAGTGTTTCCCCTCTCGATAATTTCACTTAGATCCTTAGGCAGATAATCCATTAGAGGCCGCCATATGTCCATAAAAATGTCGTTATTTCCTTTCAATTTGGCACTTAGTCTTTCCATAGGAAGGACTCTGAAAATTTCTTTGTACCACTGGGTTACAGTGGGGGGTTTCTCACTAATCCAATTAAATAATATGCATTTTCTGGCCAGAAGTAAAAGTTTATTGAGTAATTTCGATCTTTTTGCATCCATAACTCTATTCCCTGAAGGCAGACCTAATAGAAACTGGCCTGGATCTTTACATATCCTGTGTTTGAATATTGCTGACACTTCCTTAGATACACAAGACCAGAACATCGAGATTTTCGAACAGTTCCAAAAGCAGTGCATATAAGTCCCACTTGACGTTTTACATTTCAGGCACAATGGTGATCTATTGGGGTCAATTTTGTTCATAACATGAGGTGTTCTGTGTTGTCTGTGGAGTATCCTATATTGCATTTCTTTAAATTTACTGTTGAGGAACAGCGAGTGAGTGGTCCGAATACATCCCTCCCACGCATCTTCATCATATACCCTTTGAAGGTCCTCCTCCCATCGCTTAACCAGCCCCTCAACACTATGTTGGTTACAACTCTGAAGGCTATTATAAAAGTATGTGATAAGACCTTTCTTCACTGTAAAATTAATTATGAACTTGTCAATTGGTCCCTTCAGTGTTTCTGTTTGAGATACTTTAAGATTCGTATTGATGAAGTGACGGGCTTGAAGATATGCAAAAAAATCTTTTTGTGGAAGACCAAATCTATTTTGTGCTTGTGAAAAGGACATGAGGACATTGTTATCATCAAACAAATCTCCAACCACTCTCACGCCCTTTTCCCGCCAAGAGCCGAACACAGCATTTTCAACACCAGGTAGGAAGTCCCTGTTGCCCATGAGTGGGGTCAAGTAAGAAAAGGCACCCCTCCTGCCCACAAACCTATGCATGTCATGCCATATTTTAATAGAGCTATGAAGTAATGGGTTGTTCCTTACTTGGGGAAGAGCAGATTTTTTGCAAGTGAGTTCCCCTAATAGTCTAAATGGGACACATGCCCAGGATTCAAGTGGGTCCTCTGTCCCACTTTCCATTCTCTGTCCCAAGAGAATGGAAAGTTTGGTATGTTTGGTATATTATTACCATGTCCAATTGGCATGGCCATTGATTTATTAAAATTAATCTTGTATCCAGAGAAGGATCCAAAGGTCTGGATGACTGACATTAAAGCTGGTATAGACACCTCGGGGTTAGTGAGAAAAAGAAGAACATCATCCGCATATAATGCAATCTTATGATCTTATGATGCAATCAAGAACACTCGCTCTGGGTGAGAAATATATCAACTTAGTAAGTTTAATAAACCCCTCCCCAAGTCCAAATTTTTCCATGATCGTGAATAAATAGGGCCATTCCACGCGATCAAATGCCTTTTCGGCGTCAAGTGAGATAACAAGACCCGGTACCTGATTAGTATTTGCATACTGCATGATGTTAAGTAATTTTCTCATATTGGTATAAGAGTTCCTGCCTTTAATAAAGCCCGTCTGGTCAGATCCAATTAGAAGTGGCAAGTAGTTCTCGAGTCTCTTCGCTAATATTTTAGAAAATATTTTACTGTCCACATTCATCAGGCTAATAGGCCGGTATGAGCCGCACTCGTCAGGGGGTTTTCCCTTTTTAAGGATTAAAGATATATTGGCAGCATACAACGAGCATGGTAGGGAGCCCTTCTCTATTGAGTGAAGGAACATCCTTAGCAGAGGTCCATCTATTAAGTTTACTATTTTTTTATAAAACTCTGGACCATAGCCATCTGGCCCCGGGGCCTTTCCATTCTGCAGGGAATTGATTGCATTTTTAATCTCTTCCTTAGTTATTGGTTTTCCAAGAGCGGATTTATCTTCTTCTGATAAGGAGGGGAGACTAAGCTTATCTAGAAAACTCTGTATACAGTTGGAATTTACCTTTCTTATCTACTTTTATTACCGCTGTAATTTCTGTCTCACAAAGTTGTTGTTCACAGATATAATTGTTCAGATAGAGCAAGAAAATTTGGATACATCTACATTTGAAATATTCATCCTAAATGCAGAATTGTAAACTTGATGCTGCAACACATTCGAAGAAAGCTGAGACAGAGTCAATAAAAGACCGAGGACATGGAGGACTGCTCCAAAAACACCTGCTTGGATCATTCCACAGGCGAACAAGTAAGTTTCATGAGCATGCCCGAAAAGCTCAGGGGTTCACCACTTTGTGCACAACTGCACGAGCAAATAGCCCAACAGTTTAAGACAATATTTCTCCACGGACGATCACAATTGGGCGTAGCAGCAAGGCCCAAAACCAACACCGTTGTCATCTTTGGACTTTAAAAGACATGAAACAAAAGTATTTGTTTAAATCTTATTCGGTAAAACAACCAATATAGTAGACAAATAAAGCATCACGATATCATAGCAGTGAAAATGATGGGGGAAAAACTCATTCTCGAAGTTTCGGTCGTTTATTTATGCAAGTAAATTAACTTTTCCAAGACGTAAACAGGACAATAGGAAGCCAGCAAGTTCATGACGCCAACAACTGTCCCCACTTTCTTGACATAACCTAAACAATAATAACAAAAAACGAAGACTAGGAGTTAGGTTGGGTGATTAAATTAGTTCAAGTCAATGAAAGACGAAGTTACAATACCTGCAGGTCGGTGAAAAAAAACTGCGTCACACAAGAGAGGCGTAGAAAGTGAAACCGTTCGAGATCAAACCACGGCTGTGTCCGAAATGGCATACTACTCCAACTACTCCTACTAACCCCGCCTCTGAATTGAGTAGGCAGTGCGTTCACACCATAGACTGTATATATATATATGCATGTTTATAAATGTGCTCTATCACCTCTTATTCTAACAACACTCTGTAAACACAAAGGAGCCGAGGAGGCCAGTTTCTGGAGTTTCCAGAGAGAATTATTGTCCCATTGTAACACAAACCTTTTATTTCACTTTTTACTCATATGGAACACATCAGAGAGCTACAAATGTACTTTTTTATCTACATAAAGCGCCCGAAAAAGTTTTTAATTTCACTGTATATTCACATGAAGCACCTGAGGGTGTCCTGATAGGAACGCAAAACAGAGCTCAAAATTATGCTGAGTTGTCAATATATATATATATATATATACTGTATATATATATATACTAAAAAAATAAAGTATAGCAATAATAATAATAAATAATGATGATAATAATAGCAACTTTAATAATGATAATAATAATAATTATTATTATATATTCATATTAACTTGGTCTGATTTGACTTATTGGTGCAACTTACTTTTTATGACAACAGTTGCCAATCCTGCAACTGTGGAGCAAAAAGTTGCAGATTTGTAGGCATATTTTGGGTTGTCAGGTAAAACTGATGTCTCTTGGCGTCTCTGAAGTGATCAAAATGGTATTTAAAGCTAAAATGTCCCATTTAAAGTGAAAGTAAAGAAGAGAACATTTGTGAACCTCCTGTTGGATTTACTGCTTAGGTGACTTTATTATTGTAGAAATATTGATGCTCTCTGCCCTGACTTTTTTTATTTTCATTGATTCTTTTTATTCAATATAGAGCACCTGAGTCAGCTTTAAATCCACTCTTTATCCACATGGAGCACCTGAGAAAGTTTTTATTCCACTTTTTATCGAGTAATGTCTGTTTCATGAAAAAGTGTTATTTTTTTTGTCATATACAGAGCAGAGAAACACGTCAATGACAGAAATATCGGAGTACAGTTTATTAAAAATCTGAAAATTCAGATAGAGCAAGAAAATTTGGATACATCTACATTTGAAATATTCATCCTAAATGCAGAATTGTAAATTTGGATGACTGCAGAAAAAGCAGTGATCAGTTATATAAATGTATTTCACAATAGCGTTTCCTCTGGAACAAAAAGCTGAGTTTATAGAGACAATAGTGTTTGACTTGAATAATTATAATATTAATGTGAAGTTAAATTTCAAAGCATGTTGTTCACACTAACTGGACCAAGTCCAGGCCCTCTCCTGATAGAAACACATGGCAGAGTTTAAAATTATGCTGATTTATAAAAAAGCTGTGTGGCGTTGAGACAGGCTACTTCACAACAGAGACAAATAAATGCAGGTTACAGCTTGGCAACTGAAGTTTAGGGGGTAAACAACACACTGAATTCGATTCATTTATGTGTTACCTGGCTGGTGGGCAGGGGTGCACAGATTCTAATAACAGATCATTTGGAGTTCATTCTGCAGAAAAGAGAAGGATTTTGGGGGGGGACATGCTCCTTTAATAAAACAGCTTTGCGACAGTCGTCACGACACTACGCGGACGCTTTACTGCTACTTTGGAGGTTGATTCAAAATGGAGTAGTACTGAAGTTTCCCGTTAAACAGATTTTCACACACCGCGGCTTAAATCTCGGTTTTGCATCATTTTATGATAAAACCACGTTGTTAAATAAGTTAGTGTTTAAAAATGGCTGAAGAAAAGAAGACAGGCGCGCTGGGTTTCTTCTCGAGCTACGACGATCTCAGCGACAGCAGCAACGACTCTGAGGAGGAGGGGGGACAGGATAGACCGGGGACAGGAGCTGCAGGGAGCGGGGCTCAGTCCTCTCTACAAGGGACCAAACGAGGGGCCACTGGAGCCCCTTTACCGAGACCTGACGCCCTGTTCGGGTCCGTGTCCAAACCCGCTTTCCTCTATAACCCGCTGAATAAGGAGATAGACTGGGACAGCCTGACGGTCAAAGCTCCAGAAGAGGTAAGATACAAAGTAGACTAAGGAAAAAGACACAAGCAGAAAGCAACATTACTGCTTAAACATTTCACTCTGCCAGTCTCGAGTAGATTACATTATAATTCAATGTGCCCACTTTTCCAGCAGCCGCCTGTTTGTACGGAGACCTCCGGGCGAGTCCATCGACTGCAGTGGGGTGACGCAGATTGTGAAATATCTAAATAACTTTCTAGGCTACTTGCAAATAAAGTTCATAATGAAAACTGGCAGTCTACACAGAAAATCCTCAATCCCAATCCCCTGTCTCTAATCCTTTAAAAGCATTATTTACTCGTGTCCAGTCAGTCTCTTCCTTGGGCTGTGTCACCCCGCTGTAATCCGTAATGGATTGGCCTGAGTTCTTGCTACAAACAAGTGGCTGCAACTCACCTACACAACTCACCTACTCTCTTCCAGCAGCCGCTTGTTTGTACGGAGACCTCAGGCCGAGTCCATCGACTGCAGCGGGGTGACGCAGCTCAAGGAACAACATTTATAATTATTACCTAATGGAAATGCAATCAGACCGAGACGCTAAGGCAGAAGAACTACTGCGTCTGCAGTGCAAAATGATTAATTTGATAACTATTACTTAATGGAAATGATAAAGTAGTGATCATAAATGTTCTTCCTTGAGCTGCGTCACCCCGCTGCAGTTGTGTTTAGTCTCTTTGCTAAAGAAATCAGGCAAAGTTAAAAAGATGTTTGGTGGCTACTGTTGATGAAGTTAGGTGCTGTTCTGAGCATTATTTGTAGCTATAGAGTAGCGTTTTGGTTGAATGCGTGGCTCTCTGTATTGCTATCCTGTGGTCGTTACTAAAGTTGGTATAACTAGAGAAGCAAGCGGTCGGCAACATTCATCTCTCAACAGGGTGTCTAACTCCGTGTTACAGTGTGTTTGACCCTAACTTAATTTTACCTTGGATATCCCTTTAACATGTTAATTCTCACCTGTGGTTCGAATTTAATGTAAGGAAAGGAGTCGTAGCATTTATGTCACTTCTGCATATTCCAAAAACACCAGGCAGGTTTGCTCCCAGTTTAACATTTTAATTTGTTTAAGGTCCAAATAAGCTGTGCAGGGAGCAAAGCAACATGCAGAACAGCAACTTGATATAAGCTTCCCGTATGGACATGGCCATAAAGTGGTCCAACGTGTACGAGGACAACGGAGAAGATGCACCACAGCCCTACACAGGCGAGGCACGGTTCTTACCCACGGAGGAGCAGCCCTCTGACTCAGGTTCGTGCTGCAAAATGAAGTTCCAGCTCTGTGGGCTTTATTTCACCACTTGTTTGACAGTAATATTTGTAGAGGATGGATAGTAGATGGTGCTGTTAATAAAATGGGCTTTTTTAATCCAAAGCTTTCCCACCGAGTCCCAATCCCGTGAGATAGTCATATGCATTTAGAAAATATAGTGTTATTGCAAGTTTATATCAAGTGAAAACCCCAGACAAGATTTAAGCTCTCACACTTAAACTGACTGCCTGAAGCACCTAAAGATGCAAACCACAACCTCACCTGCATTTCCTGGAGGTAAACAGATGTCCAGAGTACATGATTGCAGATCAAGCACAAGCTTGAAGGAATCGTGGGTTTATTTCCACACTGTATTGGAGCCTATTTCCTAAAAATAATTATATACTTCACCTACACAGTGAAAAACTGAAAAAGAAAACCCAGACCTAATAAGGAAAAAGACACAAGCAGAAAGCAACATTACTGCTTAAACATTTCACTCTGCCAGTCTCGAGTAGATTACATTATAATTCAATGTGCCCACTTTTCCATTCAATTATTTAAAACTTGTGTTGTCATGGCAACATTCAAGTGTAATTTTATTGTGAAATATCTAAATAACTTTCTAGGCTACTTGCAAATAAAGTTCATAATGAAAACTGGCAGTCTACACAGAAAATCCTCAATCCCAATCCCCTGTCTCTAATCCTTTAAAAGCATTATTTACTCGTGTCCAGTCAGTCTCCTGCCTGGCCTTCAAAGATCCTGCCTCCAGCTTGTTGTTGACTGTATTAAAAGTTAAAATTTCCCATCACCCCTTCTCTCCCCAAACCCCCAATCCCAACCACCACCATCACCTCCACCACGACTGTTATGCCTCCGCACAGATGAGGATGCAGAGAAGGGGAGCCTGTCTACCAAGAAACGTCGAGTAGAGACCTTCCAGCAGAAAGAGAAGAGGAAGAGGGACTTGGGACAAGCTACCTCTGACAAGAACTTTGTAGAGGAGGAGAAAAGGATCCTCAGGCAAAAGATTGAGTGAGAACTTCGACAAGGAAGTGGTTTCTGGTTTTAAGGTCTCACGGGAGACTGGATCGTTCACAGATATTAGCACAATGATTGAGTCTGTGGACTGCTGCAAACAAAAATGGACAGTGTACCTGTACGTATGTCAACATAAGTTTTAAAGGACCATTGGCCCCAATTTTAAGAGGCAAAATTTTCAACTCAGGGCCTCAGAATCCCCCCATTTGTGAGGGACCATACTGTGCTGAAGCCCACCTCCTCCTATTAAGGAAGTGTACCATGCCTGAGCACGGTATGGAGCGCTCACAGCAGTCTCTGGGAGTAAAATATGCTTGGGCGCAGCACAGACTGCCGAATGTGAGTGCACCCTTAGTCTTGTAGCCATAGTCCTCACCAGCTTTCTGCCAAGAGCACAGGGGTGAGAGGGACACAGCTTTACAACACCAACTGGATATTACCAAAAACACCAGGCAGGTTTGCTCCCAGTTTAACATTTTAATTTGTTTAAGGTCCAAATAAGCTGTGCAGGGAGCAAAGCAACATGCAACAAAGCAACAGCAACTTGATATAAGCTTCCCGTATAGCTTTCTCTTGAGTCCATGCAGCTGCAAAAGTAGACGAGAAAATGTCAAAGCTAACAAAAGCGAGGTCCACAATTAGAAGAATTGATCAAACTTCAAATGAGGGACACCTTAGACATGTTTTGCATTTGTCAGATTTCAGTGACGTTTATCTGTGGTGGTTTTATTTTTGTGTTGTGTTGTAAGAAAAATACTCTTGCCATTAAATTATGACTTTATTTGTGTTGTATTAAAACTTAGATATCCTTTTATTAAAAAAAAAAGGTAAAATGACTTGCTTACAGGTTGACTGCTCCTCTGACTTGTAAGCACTAGATGGCGCCCTTGAGCTTCAGGAGAAATACTCCCACTGTGCAGCTCAGTCTGCAGCAACAGATGAATCACCAGCTCCAAATCAGGGTCTGTGTGGGTTTGTCAGATACTTGATGTATACACAGACTATCTGTTTGGTCTTATGTACCCTGTAAAACACAAAAACAAGCATATAAATGTGAACAACTGCATGTTCAGTTTTTGTTATTTGGAACATTATTCTGTTTCATGGAGCCTTTTGTTTTGGCTCATTCAGAGTAAACACTTGTACAGTTTTATAGTTTTAGTGTTTTGTTTTCATCATAAACCGATGAGGCAATAAAAAGTCATTTTCTGAAGAAGCTTCTCCAGGAAACTGACTTTGTAATGTTGCATTCACTTTCTCTTTTGACTGTCTCATTCCTCAGGCTTTGAAGCTGTTGTTCAGTTGTGTTTTTTTGAGGTAATAGTTGTGATACTAAAACCAAATGGAGGTTTTTAAAAGTGTGTTGTATTTCATGGCTCAAAGCATTAAATTGTCACATTGATAGCTGCTCCCAGAGTTCATGGCGTTTTTGTGACGCACTTGTTACTGCACCAGGTTTCCCTAAAACCAATGAGAAGGGCTTTGTATCAATGAAAAGGAGGATTAATGTAGTAAGCAGGTCACTTACTATACATTAGGGCTAGACGATAAACCAAAAATTTACCGATACCGAAATTTACGACAATAACTGACGTTATTTAAAATATTAAGTGTCAAAAAAATTAATATAAGTTGGTTTTGGATGTGTGTAGGTCGGCTATGGTCTCATGTCCCTGTAAGACGCTGTCCTATGTCAGAGGCGTGACTCCATTAATCGTCATCAAGGTGTACTGCAGTGTTGTTTTTGGCAGGCATTTTAGATTTAGTTTTTGTCTTAGTCATTTTGACAAAATGCTTCTTCGTTTTAGTCCCATTTTAGTCATTTCTATCCTTGATAGTTTTCGTCTAGTTTTAGTCCGACGAAAACTCAAAAGGTTTTAGTCTAGTTTTAGTCGACCAAAAGGTGTCTTTTGAGGTTCGTGGTGTTCTTTCCCGACAATTTGAAGCCGCAGCATGAGGAAGCTGTGGCTCCACAACTGTCGTCTGTCTTGTCTCCTCGTCCCCGTACAAGACATTGTGTTTTATTGTCACTTGAACTGTATCTGAAGTAAGACCATAAAGAATCCCTCTTTTTTCGGCCACCGCTGCTGTGCCTGCCGCCGCGGTGTGTGTGTGTGCGCGCGCCTCGTCCACCTGCCGCTCTGTGTATGTGTATGAGTGTGTGCGCGCATCTGTGCGCGAGCGAGGCTTTTGGTGCGTGTGTGATGGGGGCGTGACTGTTAGGACAAAAAAAAAGCATGTTTTGAAACTTTGTTCGTCCACCTAATAACAATTTAGTCTCGTCTCGTTCTCATCTGACGAAAATCAATACAATTTTCGTCACATTTTAGTCTTTACAGAGCTTTGGTGACGTTCGTCTTAGTCTCATTTTCGTCAAGGAAAAAAGGGGTCTGACGTCGTCATTTAAGTTTTCGTCCTGCCTGACGAAAACAACACTGGTGTACTGCTCAATATATCATAATGTTGATTTGAGGGCGTATCGCCCAGCCCTAAATTCTAAACATTTTTCTGCTTTCCAATTATAAATCGCACAAAATATCACATTTTCACACACATGAGAAAGTCAAAACTAAGGATGTATAATTTCAGTGTTTAGTCAATATGTTTGAAATGAAGATTTTGCTTCTAACATATATACCACCCATACTCAGATAGATAGATAGAGAGAGAGAGAGAGAGAGATAGATAGATAGATAGATAGATAGATAGATAAAAAAAAAAACAGGTAGCACCAGTGAAATACAACACATTCTATGTACAATACAAATACTGTATCAATATTTACACTAAATAAAGAATGAATAAAAACAGTCCGTAAACATGAGCATAAGGCAGAAGTGCAGCATTATGAAGGCATAGTAAACAGTGCAAATGGAAAAAAATAGTGCAAAAAATGTCTGAGATCAAAGCATAATCTGATCATATTTGCCTTTTTCACCTATTCATCTATCTAAAACCTGTTAGTAGCTGAGCTGTGCAGATTTTGAAGGTCCTGAATGAATGATATGATTATCAGGTTCATAATTCACTCTGAGCATACATGGGAGAGAAACTCTGCCACATTTAAAAACATACACTGAAGAGAAACTATAAGACAGTAGTCAGACGAGTGTCAGAGTGTTTCTATAGATGTACGGACTGAGCCGTTGATGCTGAAATGCAAAGCCTCCATACTGCTTATAATGATCATTGTTGAAATCCAGGTCATAGACTCTGCATCAGCACTTTCATTCTTTACATTTCCGTGACCGCTGGAGCACATAATGGTTTTCCAAGCACTGAGAAAGAAGAAAGTTTCCACTTTGAAACAGCTTGGTGATCAGAGGAATTCCTGGCCTATCTGTCATTGTGGGTTGACATGAAAAAGTGGTAAATATGCCTCTGATAAAATTCCAGCCTGCAGGTATGTGCCTGGCCTTGTCTGAAATGTGTACCTGTTCCCGCACAGACTGATTTTATCAGCCATATTTACGCACAAATAACTCTTTTTTCCCTGCACTGACTGTGTGAGCAATAACCAGCGAGGTCACATTCATCACTTTTTGAGAATTACTCATTCTGTTTTCAGCTTCCCAGGAAAATAGATGTAGAGCGAGTTTTGTTCCTGAAAGTAGATCCAGCAAACCTTTTTTGGTGTTGAATTGTTTATGTCTTTGATTTATCGACTTCATTCCTGGTCTGTAGCCTCTCGAGCCATTAGGGGAGTAGCCAAGCAGGACTGGTCATGACTTCTTCTCCGTGTGTTTCTATTTTTTATTGTCCCAACAAGCAACTTAAGGAGCAAAAACTGGTTGCTGAGAAATGATATCTATGAGCTGAATTTTAGCTGCACTTGCACACAGATCTTTCTTCTTCTGGATGACACTTAAATTGCTTTTGGATATCAGTGGGTCTCAGGATCGCATTATTGTGGATGGTGTTTAACTTCTTTGGCTCTTAGATTGTTTTTACTCAAAAGTTAAAGCCTTTAAAACCTTTACCTCACACAATGGCTGTGTCCATGATGGATCCCTAACCCCTAAATAGGCGACTATATGGGGGTTAGCGCCATTTTGAGGGGTGTCCGAAACCTGAGTGATAAATTCCAACGCCCCATGTAGGCGACTGGAAATTTCCCATAGTGCATCGCAAAATGTAGTGACCATCTGATGGTCAATCACCGGTGGTGGGCATCCCGTCATGCATTGCGTCTCCAGCGGCAATTCAAAGATGGAGATGACGAGAGCAAGAAGAGACAGAACCTGTGAAATAAAAACAACAATAAAAGACGATCCTGTCATTAAAACTAGAAAGAGATAAATGCTAAAACACTTAAAGTTAATGATATAAAATGTAGTTAAATGCGAGACTAAAAAGGTACACTTTGAGTTTGGTTTTTAAAATCATTAAGATTAGGTGCAGTCTTCAGGTCTTCATTTAAGCTGTTCCATAGACGGGGGCCATGGTAGTAAAAAGATGCCTCTCCGTATATCTTGGTTTTAACTTTAGGTAATGTTAGCAAAGAACTTTCTGAAGACCTTAGGGCTCTACCTGGCTCATCAGGTAAAAGCAGTTCGGATAAATAAGATAGACCAAAGCCATTAAGAGCTTTAAAAACCAATAAAAAAGCCTTAAAATCTATTCTAAAAGAGGTGGGTATCCAATGCAGAGACCTTAAAATGACAGAAGAAGGCACATAGCTCAATGCTCACCTTGACTTCATCTCTTTGGCCCACACTAGGTCATCCCAAAGTAAGGTTGAATCAGTATTTCCAATATGGCGACCACCATCAATAGGCTTTAAAACTCTGAACTTAATGGATGATTACACTGAGACCTGTGTTGTGCATTTACATGCCAAAAGTGAATAAGAATAAGTGAACCTAGCGGGAAAGCTGAGTGTAGTTCAGTGTGAGGACAGTGAACGACCGGTCTGTTATCGTTAGGATTCCAATAACTTAAGAGTGTTTCCTGGTTCGGTGAGTGTCAGTCACACTCACCGTTTATCACCGTGACACATTTACTGGAGGGTCAGGACCTCATCATGGCCACTGAGTATTCAGGGAGCTTCACTGAGCGGGCCGCAGCCCACAGCTGCCGCTATCTGACTCACGGCATTTTCACACAGTCAGCACAATGTGGCAGCGCGCATGTAAATTTAGATCTGGCTGTTGTTTGATGCTGCAGGAGACCCACATTCAATGTCAGGAGGATAGTTTTATACACTTTCTGAGTCTGTGCTTTATGCATGTAGCTGCACTGCAGTAACTGACGTGCAAACATTACAGTGCTGACCTGCTGCTGAATGACAAATCATATTTGCCAGATTTATCAGTTCATTTGCCCGCCAGCATCATTTCATTGTCCTAACCAGCCTGAAAAACAAAGGACCGCTGCTGCTGACCTGGGTTTCTTTTTGAAGAAAGAAAAAAAAAGCCATCTAGAGCATTCATGATGGTTTTATGTTGGCCAAACATGTTTGCATCTTGCTGTTTTCTGCAACCAATAGCCAGTGCAATTGTTCAATCTGATCTAATTCAAAATTAAAAAGAAAAAAATGTCTAAATAATTCAAAATCTTATTTTCTTAAGTTTGATACTCTGTCAAACTCTATGATGTCCGTATGATATCTCTAAAATGTCCATTTCAGATTGGTGTTTTGGTGCTCAAACGCTGTTGTGAGAAATATTTAACAATCTCGAGGGGGTCACCAGTCTCTGGTACTTTAGATTTGGGGGGTCATGAACTAAAAAGCTTGGGAAATCTCTGCTTTCGTCAATATTTCACAGCAAACAAGATTTTGGTTGTTCAGGTTTGGATTAAAACTTCAAACTAAACAACTAACAAATATTGTAGCTGATACAGTCATGGTGCAACTTAAGTACAAATATGTGAATTTATCTTGTTGCCGACACAGCTCCAGTTTAAGATCCTGGCTCCGTGTAAACACACTCCCTGACTTGTTGACTTCTTAAACATCTATGGTACACACTTCCCCGGTTGTTTTCTGGAGGTAAACAGTTGCTTTTCACACCAGCAGCCGTGCCGATGGTGAGAAACAGATGTTCAGCAGAAAAGAAAACAGACACCTGTCATTCAAACTTCGGCTTTAGAGAAGAGGACTAATGAGAACAGAAATAGCAATCTATGGAAAGATACTGGGATCTTTCAGAAAAAGAAGTGGGGATTAAATTTACCGCCTGGCTCAGAGGAGACCATGCAGGGTCAATAAACCACATATTCTTCCCTCTTGGTCTCATATTGAGCGTAGAGTCAAATTTTCCAGATGCTGTTGAATCTGTAACAGAATAGTGTAATTTACAGGAACATTGTGGTACTGGCAGCTGAATGCGGCAGAATATTTCCAAATGATCCTCTTCACTTTGTAATGTAGCAGTGATGCTCCTCTACTTTACCACCCAAGAGCAGATCTGTAAGTTTGAGCAGATCAGAGTCAAGATTAAAGATCCTGTAAGGAGTTTTTCTATGTTTATGAAACAGACCATCATTCATAGCAATGCTTTTTAATGACATAAGAAGGCAGACAAGAGCATCAGTCGACAATCTAAAACTAAACACCCCAGAGTTTTTTAGTTTACTTGTAGTCACGTGGTTGATTTCTGTAAAACTTCAGGCTTACGTTGTGTAAATAGTTTCTTTTACTCCTGATCAAAACAACTTGCATCTGTCATTTCCACATTAGACAAAGCTCAGGGTTTTGCCTTCAGATGGGTATCCCTTGATTTCTTGAAAATAAAGTTAAAAGCAAGTTAGTAATAACTCTCAAAGACAACATGACGATTAACCCCAGGTGTCCCTGGAGGCGATATTTTTTTTTTTGTAGGATGGTAGGGGAAAGTCCCGCCTCCGTCGCCTCTGATTGGCTAGAATAGCTGGAAACGCCATCACACACTCAAGCCAAACGCGTGCTGTCGGCTCTGTACATTGAACAGAACATTACAGAACATTATCGCACTTCTAAATCTCCTAACCCTAACCTGACAGATGATAACGTTTCACAGCCATAAGGAACAACCAATCAGAGCCCAGCACCTCTAGCCAATCAGAGGCGAAGGAGGGCGGGACCTTGCCCTACCATCCTACCAAAAAAAAATTGGCGCTATTAAAGTGGGTTTTAGGGGGGAAAAAACTCTTTTTAATAACATTTGTAACTTTTAATTTGAAGTGAGACACAAACTTTGATTTTAAAATCTGTAACTATTTCGTAATTGTCATCATTGGCCTTTGCATTTGCCTTTTTGTTAAAGCTGTCCTCTCTAATAAAGAAAAATGACGGCTTTGAATGTTGAATGATTAAGAATTTACATCTACATTTATAATTAATCCACCTTTGTCTAACAGTAGCCTGAAAACCATTCCCACTCGACCCCTTGCTAGATCTTGCTGAGCTACCACGTCTTTGGCTAACCTTCTGAGACTAGACTCAAATGAAATCTATTAACATCCACTTTTTAATAGATGTTTGATAATAAAATGACTGATCACCATCACTTCAGACAAAATATTTGATTCAAACATTATGACATAGTTTAAGCTGTGAGACATCCTGGTCTCCCCTAGCTATGGCCTAAATCATCCGTATATGTCTATAGGGGATAGTGAAATACAGTCACTACTTTCATTCATCCTGTGGTGGAGCCATCAGTCATTAGAATAGCTGAAGTTGTCTCCTGTTCATGTTCTGATGAACTGCACTGAAATGCACTCAGGAAAGATTTTGGTTTGGAGGTATTTTTCTAGATAATATGTCCTTGATTCACTCACTTACTGCTTCAGTGATGGAGTACTTGTCATTTCTATTAGTCTGCCTGCAGCGATGGAAACTTTCGGGGAGCTGTTATATAATCTGAACACATTCAACAGCTTTCACCACAAGAATGCTAGCCAGATGAAATATCAGGTTATTTTAAAAGTGGACCTTTCTGCTCTAAAATCTGATGGTGAGACAAAGAAGAGGAGGACTTAGTATAACTCTGACTGTAAAACAATAATAAACATCCTGTGCTGTACGTCTGTCTGCAGTATTTTTGTAATACCATTTTGTAGCTCTTATTGAAACTGCAGTTTCATGTCTGGGTATTTTACATATAGACGGTGGTGCATACTCAATAGGTTTCACAGAGACAGCAATGAAATGAAGTCGAGCAGTATAAGAGACAGGCAGTCTGACTCTCTGTCATGATTAACATGCCAGAGGTCGTCTCTTGATAATGATATTGAGCAGACTGTAAGGCTGTGTGTGTAATGAAGAGGACACTATCTTTGTATATTCAGTCTGTGTCTTATCTTTACCCTCAAAACAGGCTTAAGTGGTTGAAGTGAACTGTGTAAGTAAGTATGTGCTCACTGAATTAATCTCTATGTACAGATGTGTAAAAATGTAAAGTGTGTACACGTGAGACTCTGAAGACTTTGTCTCTTGCTAGGTCAGCCGAAAGTTAAGTTGAATCAGGATTTCCAGTACAGAAACCACAATCACTAGACTTCAAGACCAATGGGAGCTGTCACTGAGTTTTAAATATACAGCTTGAGTATGTGTTTTGAGGAAATCCAGGCAGCTGACCTTGTCGTCTATTAAAAATATATATAAAGGTTTTGTGAGTGAGTGCATCAAAAAAAAAAGACACTTCAGTTAAAATGGAGACCAAAGGATGACGTATTGAATGCAATCTCAGTCTCCACAGCATATTGTAGAAGATCCCACTTGTTTTTCCAGCCCACTAACCACTGCAAACTACTCCAAATGAGAGATCATATGTGCGAGATTTGTCGTCCAAGTCATTCTCCTAATTTATGGCTTATCGCGTCATCTCACAATGAAATAGTATGGGCAAATTATACAGGTCCAGAAACTGTAGAGTCATTTAAGTTTCCCAGTGTCTGTGGTTTGTGTCCCTGATGTTCCCAGACGTCACACAACTTAAAGAAAAAAAGTAATTAAGGGGAAAATTGTAGGAAAATGTATATCACGGTCAGCTGAAGAAGCCTCTGAGTTTGTGTGAAGGATTCACAGCTGAGTTTGAGGGTTTTCTTTAAAATGATAGCAAACACAGTATGAAAAACCCTTGAAAGTATCCTGAACATGAGCCTAAACCAGGATATAGACCAGTGTCTGAACTGCTACTTTCATCAGGGGGTGGTTTACTTCATGAGCTGATAACTCTGACACAGCTGCAACTCAGGAAAGTCTATCCTGTCAAGATATTCACTACAGACATGGACCTTTTTAAAAGTTATAACGAAGCTTTGCCACATTGAGTGGGGGGAACCAATATCTGGTCTGACCCATGGACTATACTGTCAGGTATTGGCTGGTTGGTTCAAACCTTCCCAAAGTGACATCAACTAAAGACAATGTCATCCAAACATAAAATCATAAACAAAAGATAGCCTCACTGAGTCACATGATAACAAGCGTGTGAAGCCAACAATGACATTATCACGTATAATAAAAACAGATCATTGGCAGAGGTAAACTGGGTGAGCCTTTGCCAAGTTAACCAGGTGAGGTTTTAGCTGTTTTTAGGTAAAAAAGCTGGACTGGAGGAAACTCGCAGTTGAGGCTGATGGTTGGAATTATCCAGAGTAGGCTCCTCAGTATTTTTGGATCGGTGTGACACAGTTTACTATATTTGAATATATCTCAAAATGATCAGCAGGTCTTGTTTATAAAGAGGAATAACAGTAAAATCATTATCAGCTATCCTCTTGTTGGTTTGTACTACCGAGAGCAATAAAAGTAAGGCTTTATAATACGTCTTTCACACGTTAACCAGTCATAAAACAATATCTGTTCCCAATTCCATTATATCTTCTTTCTAATCAGATGATTTTCACTCTTGCTTTGAGACTGATTTCCTTGATTCAAAGTTTCTGTTGAAGCCTTTTTAAACCAGAGAGTAAGAACAAATCCTGAAGTGACAGCAGACTCACACATCCCACAGAAACCCAAGTATGGATGAAATATCATTTTCTTGGCTTGGGTTTGGTTTAGCCTCCGTGAGTCACCTTTTCTGCTTCACAGGAACTTTCTTCTCTCCAGATGTTTGAGTTGAAAAGACCTTATTTGGCTTTTTTTTTTGTCATGGATCGTCTAACAGCCTCGCTCAGACGTTTCAGCGGAAATGAGCACACTGAATATTTAGGTTAATACAGCGGCTATCTCAGTCAAATAAATAAGATAAGAGCTTATCTGGGTTTTGGATATGCGGATATGATGTTTGTTCATGAGCCTTTTATTGAACCTTTGATATCATGTGCAGGTTGTATAGATTATAGTGTTTGTTCGTATCCTAATTACGCTGCAGAAATAACAAAACACTGAAGAGGAAGTGTGTTAGAGTCCTATTAATCATTTATTTCGTCAAGCTTTTGTACATAGAAGCACTGATGCAACCTGGATGTGCCCTTTCTGTTTCTAAAGACTGGCAGGATATCTTTTCTAACCTAACAAAAGGCTCTTCATCGTAGGGCTTGGCGATATGGCCTCAAATCAATATCACAATATATTGAGCAGTTCGCCTTGATAATGTTAATTGGACAATAACTTGTCCACAAACTGCTCACCCCCTCCCACATTAACTTCGTCTACTTCAGCCGCTACAACTTTTGAACCGGCCTCCATCTCCTCACCTGTCTTTCCCTCTTTGTTACGGACTGGATGGAGTGGAGTCACGTCTCTGACGTAGGACAGGGACATGAGACCATAGGCTACCTACACACATCCAAAACCAAGTTTTATTTATTCATTTTTTGGACATCGAATATACCAAAATGGGCAAAATAACATTGGTTATTGCCGTAAATTTCAGTATCAGTAAATTTTCGGTTTATTGCCCAGCCCTACTTCATTGCATATGTTTTCAATATACAATAAACATTCTGCAAATGCCCTTAAAGTGAAAAAATTATAAACAGAATGCATGTATAGGTGACTGTTGCACCTTCAAATTGGATCCTCTTACTCTCCCTTGTTGAAGTTTGAGCCCATATTTAAATGTTATCGAGAGATCTGAAATTTAGAAAATTTATTTCACAGTTACTCTAAAAATAAAGGCTTAACATCTTTATTTCCAGGATCTTACTCTTGCAGGGTTAAACCATGAGTATGAGATGAAACATTTCCCCTTAAATGGTAAAAACAGTAAAATCAGAATAACAGGTTACCACTTTTAATAGTTTGGACACAAATCTGCATGGAGATGTGTAGCTAACATGTTTTGTTGATTCTGGTGATGTCTTTGGATGAAACTGATTCTGTTTTTCTAGGATAAAGACGATGCCGAGCATCATCACCCTTTGTCCATGAGATATGGCTCTTTCCAAAATATGCATGCAAGTAAATGATTAAAATCTAGAAATTATTTTTAAAGCTTCTTTTCTTTGTTCAGGATGACTTTCAAGGATTGGGCCGAAGGACTTCTTGTCGTGATATGTTCTCTTTATTTAGTTTTCCACTGGTTTTGTGAGTTTTCAGTTTGTGTTTGACCGTGTTTCCCTCCTGTTCTCTGTGTCTTACCCTTTAGATCAGTTTTCAGTGTTTCCTGTTTTACTTTGTAGTCATTGATTCCTTGTGTTTCTAGTCTGGTTTTACTTCCCTAGTTTTCCCTCCTTCGTTAATCACTAACGAGTTTCACCTGTGTCTCGTCTGTCTCACCTGTTGCTCGTTTCCCAGTGTGTATATAGTCCCTGTCTTCCCCTCTGTCCTTGTTGGTTCATTGTTTGTGCGTACGCTTGTGTCCCCAGTTGTCTCCTTGGGATTGTTTCCTCAGTGTCTTTAATTGGATTTTGCCTTTTGGATTTTTTTGGTAGGACATTTTGGAAATAAGTTTTTGTTGCTTTTTATTTATTTATTTTTAATAAATCATTTTTTGCTCTGCATTTGGGTCCTTTTTTCCCTTTTGTTAAGCCCTGCCTCATGACACTAATTGCTTTTATCAGATAAAACAGAAAATATGGAAAGAGAGGAGAGCTATGACGTGAATCAAATCCTGTAGTAAATCGATCCCACAACCAGCACAAGGACTGTCGCCTCTGTATGTAGGGCACCTGCTCTCCTAAATAAACTAAACCAAATTCATATTCAAGACAACTTTTTGCAGGATGCAGAATGATTAGGTCAGGTATTGATTTGTAGCTATGTGGGGTAGACAAAAAATAATTTATTTTTTCATTACTCTGAAGTAGAATTTTATACATAGTCTAATTGGTTAAAGTGTATTGATGATGGATTAGATAATGCTGTTCCTAGATGATAAATTGGTGTTAAAGTTCATTTGAACGTGCTGTTTGATGACTAGAAATGGTCAAATTTGTGAAAAATGTGGCTATAAAAGCTCGAGTTCAGAGACGTCAGGGTAAATTGTCCAAACCAGATTCACAAATCCAAAACATTTGACCAAACACTGTCATTCTTGGTAATGTAATGAGGCACAATAAAAGTTCCTTTGAGGCTGTTTTTTTCTGCTCGGTTGTAAAATATAAGTGAATAGCTATGACAATAATGTGACTCTCTGGAACGCAAAGCTGGAGGCTCTTGGCAACGCCGCTCTGACAGGGATCATCCAGCCTAATTTATACCCTGAGAAAGGCTTGTGTCCCAGGACATAAATTTAGTTGCGGTGCGCACTGAGAAAAGGGGAAAGCCCATAAACCAGCCGGGACACAGAGTGAGAGAGACGGAGACACAGAGAGAGGGAACAATAGGCTGCCATCAGGAGGAGAGCCCCAACAGCTGCAGAGCCCTGCATCCCAACACACACACACACACACACTAACGCAATTTTCCTCCTCAAACACTCTGCGGCCGGGCCATCTGAAAGGGGGCCAGCTAAGCAGATGTTCTGCCACTAACCTCACAAAAGACACAAGTGACCAGGAGCTGAAAAAAAAGAAAAGGGGATCAAACTTCCTGATTTCTGCTGCTCTGGTGAGTCAGCATGCAGAGCGAGAGCTTACTATGCATTATTCAATCCCAGTTAACTTACTCCATTTATATTTAGCTCTCTCTTTCATGTCAGTTCTGCTTTGTAGTGAGAGCTGACACGCTGATGCAAAGTGTGTATCCAAAGAGTCCACAGAGACGAGCCTTACTCAAGTGGGATGAAGTAACCTGAGGTGAACAAAGTGTCTGCATACTTTACCAAACTAAATAAGTCAAGATGAATACTCTTCAAAAACATATTCCAAAAAGTAAAATCTGTGCGGACAGTGCACACCCAGAATACCACCTGGAAGAGTGCTGATGTATCGCACTGATGGAGCCAAGGCATGCCCAGAAACGATCCAGCTGACGTCACACCTGATCTGCGAACCAAAACACTCATTTAACCCACATCTAAAAGGTCTAAAATCCCTGAGGTCGGCACAGTCCACAGCAGAACACACTCTTGTACTGATAATGGTTTTATATTTATTTTCTATTGTTGTTGGTGTTTTACACCATACTTTTATTTTATGCTCTTATAAATACTCAAAGTTTTTGTTGAATTGAACTGAATAAAAGCTAACACTCACTACAGTTACATCCAAAGTTATGCCGAGCTGTTGTTGTGGCTCATCTAGGCAAATTTCACTGGGTAACTGTCCTTGTTGTCCCTCCCATAGGCGACTTTACAGTTCTTTATCTTTAATATGCACGCTAGAGACACCTTACTTGCCAAGTTTTGTTCACCACCCCACTTCCTTTTACACATTTATGCTGTTCGACTCTCAGGTGAAAAATCTGCTGTGTAAACTTTGGGACAAATTTTTACTGCCTAGTCCACTTTAAGGCCAACTAAAAGGAAAAGTTGGTCCCAAATTACTTGTGTTAGTCCAGGCTTTGCAATATTTGACTCTTAGACTTTTAAAATGTTTTAAAAGTCTAGTTTCACACAACGAATCAGTTGTTAACGTCACAGAAATAAACTAGTTTACAGCTATGGGACGTTGACAGACTTGTGTTTGAGTTTGTTCGGCTCTCTGTTTCTGTTTCTTCAGGTTCATTTATTTAAAATATTGTCAAGAAGACACTCATTGTGACCTCTTAAAGTGGAGTGTTTTCTAAGTTTCTGTTGTTTTACACCGTTTTATTTCATATGACACTAATGAGAGCATTTTGAGTATTAAATGGAATATCACTTCTACTCTTGGATGCCCACCCTATGGCATAACACAACGTTTTTTGATAAATTAAAGACGTTCGAACCAAATAGTTAGCTTGAATGATGTCAAACATTTTCACCTCTGTCTGGCACTTTAAGAACTAAACTATTTCACATGTAAAGCACAAGTGATGTGACATTTTACTCACGTACTTACCGTGTATGCATGTGTTTATTTATAAACCATCACCTCCTGTGATATGACCTGCTTTTCTATTGCCATGCATACATCTTCACATCCTCGCTCTATATCCTCAGGCGCTATCACATGACAAGATCATATTTTCAGGTATGCCAGACATTTTCAGCATGTAAATTATCCTAATAGATGTTATTTATCACCGAGACATATGCTCATGCCCTGCAGTGAATCTGTTAGAAAGTTGCAACACTTCTGTCTGGTCTGTGTTTGTGTCCGTCTTGATGCATGTAGCCTCTTTCTCTCCCCCGACACCCTCCCCTCTGTTTTTTTCCCTTCGGCACACAAAAACACACACTATGCAGCCTGCAGGTTTTGACCTGTAAATAACTGCCCAGACAGGGTCTAGTCAGTCAGATGTGTAGGCAGAACGAGGCGTCAGTGCCTACATGGCTCCTGCAGAGCAATAACAGATGCTTATCATGTTTTACTGAGGGTGGTGATGGTGGAGTGGGAGGGTGAATGCGGGGCCCTGTGGATGAATGGCTCTGACAATAAATGCCCTCAATCATGGGTTCCTACCTTAGAAAAGAGACGCACAGATATGCCAGTGGAGTTACAATGAAGCCAGGGTGTGTGTGAGTGTGAGTGTGTGTGTGTGAGCAGAGAGCGCATGTGCACTCCTCACACCCACTGCAGCTTTTCAGCAGCTCATCCTCTCGCACATTCCAAGTGAAGGCAACAGCAAACAAATGGCTTAAGGTTCAAGTGAAGTATGTTTCATTCCTTTCTCCGCTGTCTCTGCTGCTCTTAAAGTTTCGGCCTGCGCCGCTAGCGGGGACAGGGGTTAGTCGCAAGGTCAAAGAGGAGAGGATTACTCAAGATACACTTCAGATAAAAGTGTCAGTCCGATAATCGACCGTGATCCATCATGCGGTCCAGACTGCGCTTTTAGGCCCATGCTGCCAACGGAGGGTAAAAAATAGCCTCCATGTGTGTGTGCAATAATGAAGATGAAACTATGAAGAGGCAGAATCCCCATGACATCCACAATCCTGCTCGTTTGTAAAAGCTAAGAGACGATCCAAGGCTGCGCAGGTTATCACCATCCCTCTTGCTGTTTCTTGCTGAGACCAACATTTCTCTCCTTCCTCTGCAGTGAAGTCGAGCACATTCCCCTCTGAGACGAGACGTTACTTTCCCTGCTGTTTGCACAAATGCTTTCACAGCCACCGGTGAAGGTGGTAATTTGAAGTCCCGGGTCGCTGGCTCCCGCTCTGACAGAAAATTAATTCACATTTCAGGGATGGATATGTGTGGGATTTCACTAGGGGAGCAGGAGCGACACTTTCATTATCTGAATTTCAGATTACAGCATCATCCCGGGAACTAATAACACTGGTTCGAATTTTGGTGTCAATTCATACGTGGAACACGGTCGGCTCGAATAGAGGTCATTTCCAGCTCCAATAACCCACTTTAGAGACATATGGGACACACTTCTAACACACCAGATGTAGAGAAAGTCTAGGGCATATGTTTCACTATAAATAGCATTTCATTAACTATATAGCGACTGCAGAAAAGACTTAACACACTCAACTTTATTAACTAGGAAGTTTTTGTTTTTTAATATTATTTTACTAAGCAAACGCATCTGATTTTTAATGTTACATTTTAAAAAGCTGCAATAAATACTAGCTAACAATGATAAGCTAGCTTGGGCTAAATGTTGATCTGTGACTGAGGAGGACAATGGGACAGATTTTAAAGTAAGGTGATACCAGTAACATAAGTTAACATGCTAACATCAGCATTAATCTAGTAGGCTAGCATTACTGTTAGCTAGTAATATCATGGTCACAATGTTAAAGGGCTGCCAAGTTTCAGAAAATGACAAGAGTGAGCGTTCAGATATGTTTGGCCGCTGAAAAATTTAGCCTCCCTGCGCTGTGGCCTCCTAATGCTAGTCTGCTAATCTTAACCTACAGCCCGTCTTCAGGAGAGCGGGAGAACGTGGAGTTGGTTTTAAATGTTGCCGCTGTTGTGTGTGAAAGATAGTTAGAGGCGCCAAGACCTGTCTTACGTTGCTTCTGATTGGTTTACATTGCGTGGTGCCTTCTGTGGTTGGTTAGGACTGATGGCTTGGTCTGGGATTGGTTATCTCTGTCAGTAAATCAGAGTTACTCGAACTACAGCAAGTCAAGGTTATTATTATGAACAAAATAAATACAGAGTATAGAATGGGGAAATATAAGCGTAAGAAATGTCAAGTGTGGCATGTGGTGTGAGAATGGGTCAAACTTTGTGTCTGTCACACTAAAAGCGTGATGCTTGGCAGCTCTGATGTTAGCTTGGCATGGGTTGAATACTTAAGTTAGAGAAACAGCTAGCCTAACACAAGCATTTCACTAATTTCTAGCTAGCAGAAACGTTTAACAGATTTTCAACAACATTGCCCCGACCAAAAACCTTTTTTCGCCGCGGTAAGTTCAAGTGAACTTTTAGACAAAATATATATTCATACAAAAATGCTAACATTCTTGGATGGAGCACCACCATACGGATACCATGCACTCAGATAAAAAATTGTCGCTCTTTTATAGTATGGTGTGCTAAGTTTTTTGTTTTTGTATCTTAGTGATAAACTTATTGACTGATCAAAAAATAGTGGGCCTTGAAAAACCATTAAAAGTTTGGTAAAGTTTCGAAGAAGGAATCAAAACATCATGAAATAATTAACCACAAAATCATGCTAACATTAGCAGTAAACTAGTAGGCTAGCATTACTGTTAGCTAGCAATATCATGGTGTTAACATTAGCTTGGAATTGGTTGAATACTTAAGTAACAGAATCAGTTAACCTAACACGAGCATTTCACTCATTTCTAGCCCGACAAACCATAAAAACATTGCCCCGACAAAAACTTTTTTCGCCACAGTTTGCTCAAGTGAACTTTTTGACACCATTTAATATATATATATATATATATATATATATATTCATACAAAAATGCTAACATTCTTGGATGGTGCACCGCCATAAGGATACCATGTAGTCTGATAAAAAAATGTCGCTCTTTCATAGCATGGTGTGCTAAGTTTTTTGTTTTTACATCTTAGGGAAAAACATATTGACTGATAAGAAAATAGTTTGGTAAAGTTTCAGGGAATGAATTAGAACTCTAAGGAAAAAATAACCACAAAAATAGCTGCATTAATTAGGTGGTTTTAAAGAAGCTTTGCTGCAATTTGCTGAAAATAATTTATGAGTTTGGCCCCTGAACTTTGAGCCTCTAAACTATTCTAACTATCTGAGCTGCAAACACGAGGAGAAGGTGAGGTGAGGCGCTAGAGGGAAGGAAAGAGAGGGAAAAGAGAGGGAGGGAGGGAGAAAGGCAAAGTGTGCGTGTTTGTGTGTACAGAGCAGAGAGGGAGGGAGGGAGAGGGAGAGAGAGACAGAGAGAGGTAGTGCAGTTACGCAGAGTGATCCAGGAGTGAGTGGTGCGACAGAGCGGAGGTGACAGCGGAGAATGGAGAGGAGCCCGTCCGCCCGGCGAGCTTTGACCGCGGCGAACGAGGAGAACCCACTCGGTCTTTTCCCTCTGGAGCCAGCGTGCTGAAAGAAACCAGGAGGGAATTACCAAGGGGGGCAAAGGAAAGGAATGGCTGATCCTCTGCGGAGGACTTTACTAGCGAAACTCCGGGGAAAGAAATCCAAGAAAGGAGCGACGGTCGGCGGTGGATACGGCTCTGCTGCTGCGGCTGCTGCTGCTGCTTCTGCGGTGAATGGGGGCCGAGAAGGTAAAGAAAAAGTTTTGCAAACGCTGCGAGACTCCGACGAGGCTCGCCCGGTAGTGTTGCTCACAGGGCTGGATTGCACGACAGAGAGAATGAGTACGTACGAGAATTGTGTTGACGGGACGATGGTGCAGACAGGGGGGGTTGTGATAGTCCGGGAGAGTCGGCCAGAGTTGGAGCTGGCCGGCGCACGTCCCCAGGAGCGAAGCAGCGGGGGCAGGGTTCGGGTTAATGAGGAGCTCCTGGGGGTCTCACTTCAAAGAGACGATCAGTTCGGGGGACATGCGTTCAGGGAGGGACGTAGGAGCCACCACCACCAGGGGCCAAGATCCGGTGGTCAAATCGCGTTATCGACAGGGGTCCCGCATGTGCAGAGAAAACACTTCATCGCGGTGCAGAAACAGTGCAGCGTGGGGGATTCAATCGGGTTTGGGGACAACTCCAATCCAAGAGTAGAAACCAGGGTGGGTCAACCAGCAGAGGGACGGGTTGTTCCCACAGGGACAGAGCCAGGGGACAGAGGGCTCTCCCGGCACATGGCAGGCACAGTCATAGCGGTGAATGAACGCAACGCCAACTGGACTTATGACAACAATCAAACTCTGGAGACGAACACGCCGGTTTATGCGGCACTCATTCATCCAAACTGTGCGTCCAGGAACGCAGAAGAAAGCATCATTATCAGAGATGTGGAGAGCTATGAGCCTGCAGATACAGGGGACATTAGAGGACCTGCAGGTACTGTGCAGAGCCCCACTTTCTTTCCTACAGAGTTAGAAATCTGTGACATAAACATGGAGGAGACCTCTCTTAGATACACTTTAGATAGTGAGGATGATTATTATGATAATGAAATTCTACCTTTTTATGAGACTGTCAAAGCAAGAAGCGATAAGGCAGAGGTTACAGAGCTGCAGCAGCCTGGTCAGGATAAAGATGAGAGTAGCAGCGCCCAGGAGACGGACAGGCTGAGAAACCAGTTAAAAGAAGCGTATTACCTTCTTATCAATGCTATGAATGATATCAACATGGATGTACAGCAGATTAGCAGTGGTTTTACTGAGCAGCAGGCCACCTCCTCCTGCAGCAGCCACTCCAGGGATAGTCTGTGCTCTAGGTTGTCTGCCAAAAACATGGACAGTGACTCCTGGTCCTCAGGAGGAGATCACAGCCCCCAGCAGGTGTCTGACACTGACTCTCTGCTCCTGTGCCTCACTGGGAACTCTGAGTCAGGGCTTAAAGGCAGGTTGAACAGTAAGAGTTTGGTAAACCTGTCCTTTACTAAGGTTAGACCTAAATTAGCTCGCTCCACTAGTGACAGTGCGATCAGGTATCCAGGTGGACACTCGCCCTGTTTTCAGACTCCAGAAACTTGTGAGGAAAAAGAGGCCGTAGAGAGAACAGATGCAGAGAGGGAAAAAGTCACAGGAGCTGGTGAACTGTCAGAAACTCAAGGGCTTTACCATGCCATCAGCAGTGATGAGCTGCTACAAGATCCTGGAGGCGATGAAGACCGCGGCGGGCGGCTCAACGAGAGCAGCAGCTCGGTCAACAGCCTCACGGGTTCCTCAGACAGCAACCAAGGCCACGACGGCAAACAGGGAGCCCGATCACAAGGGGCCAACTCTGCCAACAAAGGGCCTGGTGTCACCGTCAACAAGATGCAGGAGTGGATGCATAAGGGGCAGTTGCTGTCCTCAGAGATGAAGCAGCGAATCGAAGGCTCGTCCTCACCCCGTGGAGGATCCCAAAGCCAGGATCGTGGAGTTAAATCTATCAAGGCCAAGTCACCTACGATCAAGTCAAGGCAACAGCAGCAGCAGCACCCAGGTAGGAAGGCTACACGGAGTCACCTCAGCTCCTGTGGATCCTCTTAAATCAAAGACCTCTCACCCTCCTTCCTCCGTCTGATTGTTGTCATCCTCCTCCACTCATAGTAAACTCCGTCTGGTGGCGGTCCACCCTGCACTCCTCCTCTTCTGGATGCAAAGCAAAGGGACGAGACTCCTCAGACCTCTTTGCTTTCCTTTTAACCGGTGGCGGGTTCTGTTCCTTCACACTAATTTAGGTTCATTTTAACACTAAATTAATCGCACATCAGGTTGTAGGTCGGATCACTCACAGTGTGGATCAGTAACAACTAACTCACTCTCTCTGATAGCTGCGGTGGTAGTCTTCATGGTGTTGGTGGCGGGTTTTGTGTGTGTGTGCCTTTGACTTTTGACTGTGTTCAAATGCCATATGATTTTCTAATTGATGATCTGTTGGTATAAATGTGCAAAACAGGAAAACATCTGTATCATGAAAAGTGTTCAAAAATGCAAGTTCAAGTAAAATCATAGAGATAGGTCTAAATTTTATACGACAGGTCGATCGGAGCTTTAAATCAAATCTTGTCGTTATCCTTTGTGTGTCCGTAGATGTATTTCATACGATTTCTCATCTATTTTTAACTCAGAGTCATTCTTTCTTGAATAGCGCTGCTGTGTTTTGCTAAATTATTGATTTGTGGATTGAAAAACAGAGACTGCAAACTTTTCTTGAATCTCGCTAAACCCTTGAAAAATTCCACAAGCAAAACTGTCAGATATTGATTAACGAAAGCCCCTTAAATATGAGAAAATACCAGTTTTCTCATTAGCGGATAAGAGGCTATTAGTCTTGAACTTTTAGGTTGACAAAGAAAAGTTATGATGAGATTTGTTAGCTCTCTTTTTTTTAACAATTTATAAGTCACACTAGGAATGTATAGAAAACAACAGAAAACAGTAAAAGTGAGCACTATTTAAATTGTGTCAATTTAGTTTGCAGAGTGTGGCTAACATTGGCAGAGCTAGCACTCCCAGCCACAGGTCAGCCTTACAGTTTATTACCCTTGTTGGTGTTAAACACAATGCAAGACCCACACTTCAGGCCTGTGGTAATGAACTAACAGCCAAAGTAGCAATCATTTGATCCACTGACTAGTAGTCCACCATGAGCTAAATTTAAACCATGTGTAGATGAGTTTAGGCCGGTGTCGTCAGCATACATGTGTTATTTTAAGCACAAAGTGGATAATGTTTCCCCCTCTGATGAGTAGATAGCTCTATTAATGAAACATGGCAGTTCATGAAAGAGACCATTGTGATTGCAAGGTTGCATAAAACTGTTAAATGGAGGTAATACTGCTTGTGCCCATAGGTGGCACTGTTACTATGACAAAACGTATATGTAGGACCACTAACAAACCTGTGAATATTGGAGTTGTTGGGATATTGTGCTCAAGAGTTGATGCGATTCCATAGGGTGGCGCTATGGCTGTAATTGAGAAGTTATCAAATGGATGTAATCAAGGGTGGACCTTGATCATGTGTATGAAGTTTTAAAGAGACTGAATGTTGTATGAACAAGGGACAGCTACTTCCTGTTTCATGGCAAGACCTTGTCGTTACTGTTATGGCTGCACCCTTTGATGCACAGATGAGACTTTGATTACTTTTTATCTATAATCTGTCGACAATCAACTGTGAGCAATACTTGATAGATGGAAACCCCTAGGAGGAGTTTGTTTTCATATGGTCAGTTCAGTAGACTAAGGGTTTGCTGTTGAGTAAGATACTTGGGGCCTAAATACGATCACTAGGTAGAATGAATGAATGAATAAATGAATGAATTGTTCCAAATGGCTTTTTGCATTGTGTACTTTGGCCCTATTAAGATCCACTAACCCTCCTGTGGTACACACAGTCAGTTGGATGAACATCAGCCGTTTCACCATTAAGGTCAATAAGGTTCCTGCTCACTGTGTAGTCCATGGATTTCTTCATCAAGTGACTCTAAAACAGGTCAGCTAGCCTGTTCAGTAACTGGAAACTGTCAATGTGGGAAACTTTATACTGACATATTTAGCACTGGCTCTCATGTCTTCAACCAGTGGCTTTTTAAGTCTCTCACACGTATGTATATGCTTGCGTGCCAGCGTGCGTGATGTTCTGACAGTGTTTTCCAGTGTAAACAGATGACCTGCCATGTGCACAGGCTGTTGTTGACTGTCACTGTGTTGTGCTGCTTGAAATAGAGAGTGAGCTGCTGAGAGGAAGGCCCTCTGTGTTTGACTTCCAACCTCTTTTGGCTCTTAAAGCTCTAGTTTTTGCATCTCCAGCTCTTTCCTCTTGTTAAAACGAGAACAGGACTCTTCTTCATATAAATTTCCAATTTCTTTACCTCCTCGATTCCTCATTTTTTCCCTATTTCGCTCCACTTTCCCCTCTCTGTCCCCACTGAACTTTTCCACAGCTGTGGCCAGAGGAATCCAAAGCAGGGGAGAAGCCACTGCAGTCTCTCTCTGTGGTTGTGTGTGTGTGTAAGTGTGTGTTTCAGAGTGTGTGTTTAAGGGGGGGTTGGGCTGTCATGTTGCCTTCCTCCCCAGTCGTTTGCTCTGGACAGCTCCATGGTAACTTGCATTTTAAAGTGACTCCGGATTGAATATTTAGGATGCCATTCCTGTTGTTTAACTTGTTTGCGTTGTGTCACTTAATTCCTCGCCATGAATGAACAAAATGAAGGGCGATTAAGTATTTATTAAGGTCAGCCCTGGGCTTATCTTGCCCCTGTGGGCCTCTCAGGGCCTCACAAAGAGCCATTTAAAAAAAGAAATGCCAAAGCTCTCAAAAGCTTCGGTGAATTGCTTGTCTTGGCTGGAAACTCTTCATTGAGTTTATAGCTCTCTGTCTTAATTCATGCAAATATTTAGACGTTTCAACTTTCTAAAAATAGACCCTCTGATTCCTCCCCTGAGTGTGAGTCGGAAATCAAACCTCAGTATGAAGTCACAGAGCGAATAGTTAGCTTAATCAGACCGAAGCTAATTTACGCCTGCTGAGACTTGTGATTTAATTACTGTGTTAAAAAAAAGTAAGACGTCCATCATCTCCCACAGCTGATAGCGTCACTCTGTACTTGTACATATGTGGGTGGTGAACATGCACATCTCTGCCGTGGTCATGCATGCTTGTATTTGCAGGTGGAGGATTTATAGTTTTGTTGTGTTGTTGCAGCAGCAGAGTCTTGGGTTGCAGGCAGGCAGAGTACATGTATCATGTTTTGGCCACAGCTGAGCTCAGGAGTGGTGTGTCAGTCAAAGCTGGTGTTGAGAGTAAGCCAGAGACACCTGAAAATGAGGGAGTTTGGAATCCACACCTGGGAGGCAGATTTTTTTTTCTCTTGTTATATTTCTTTTTTGTGCAGCTCAGACTGTGAAATATAATCTGTTGGATGTAAGTACCAACCGCTTTGGAAAGAGTAGTGTTCGCTTAGAAAAGTGACACTTTTCTATGTTATCTTTGTCAAAGTGGAAAAAGTTGTTTAGCAGGAACAAGGTTGACTTTTTCAACCAAGTGCTATCGTGAAATATTACAATGTCAATGTCTTGGTTGAATGTGAAGCCACTCAGCAGCTGGAAAAACTGGCTTAACTACACCCAAAGTTCAAATATGATCTATAAGTTAATGAAGATTTGGTATAAGTTAAGTTTTCATCTTAGGAAGAGGCATCATGGTGAGTAGTAGATATGCTCCATCCATCATTTGGTTATTATTGAACCTCCTTCTGGTTGGTCTATCATGTCACTCAACAAACAAGCTAGCAAAAGCCTAACTTAATATAAGACCACGGACGAAAACATGGACAACTTTACGGCTCCCTATGTTTTGTATTTTTGTCTTTTTTAACTTGCAATTTGACTGCTGGTTGAACGCTCAGGCTGCATGCACTAAATACTTAAGCTGGTTTGGGGCAGATTAAGACGTTTACATGCAAGAAAATACAGATATCCAACACCATAATCCAGATATGTAACTCCAATTTAAAGATATTTAAACAAGTTAGATTTTATTCAAAAGTCCAGTGTTCATTAGACAGATGCAATACATTAAATCTCCAACATCGCAGTAAAGCCTTGTAGTTCAGGGTAGAAAGGGATATTTCAATACAGACTTGAATGGGGTCTGTTTGACTTTCGGAACCTGCCTCAAGTGGACACTTGAGGAACTGCAGATTTTTTTTCACTGCATATTTACAGTTTATTTTTTTTTTACTGCTGGTGTTTTATATGAGGAGACAGCTTCTTTTGCTCTACAGTTTTCCATCTTCACACTTTGTTGTTCATACCAGGAGGTTATATGAGATGTATGAGTCACATGTCACACTTTGTTGTTTGTATAAATACAGATTTGTTTAAATCTTCTATTAACCCAGTTGAGCTGTATCCCTTTATTTGTATTTATTGTGCTAAACTGAACGCCTTCGTATATATCATTAAAATAAAAGAGGCAAAAGGTCTTTCCAACTTAATCTTGACACGCAAGTACACTCAAAGTTTAACTACCTTTTTGAGAGTATTTGCCAAGTCTGATGCACATAAGTCATTTTGTACAGTACTGCTTATCATTAACATACAGATCTCATTAATTCCTGCTTGCTCAGTAGATTCAGGGTGCAGGTGTAATATAACTCTCCCCGACTGCTGTCAAGTCATGTCAGAACGATGTGGCGTTCGGTTTCTGCCAGAAACCTTGTTACTGAGCTGCAGCGCTGTTGTTTTCTTCACACGGAGACACGCAGCGCTGATGGTAAAGGTCCAATAACTTGTCTTGTTGGTGTGTCTGTTCTTGGACAGATTTATGGAGGATGGTAGCCCTAAAGACAGATCAGGTGATGAAGGAGAAACTTGTGGCATGAGGGGTTCATACCAGGAGGTTTTATGAGATGTGTGAGTCACATGGCGTTGTCTCAAACTTGTTTGGTAATTTGAAATGATTGATTATCAGTAGAAGCGCCTCTGTTGTGCTTATTAGTTGGCAGCATTTTACCAAAGGCTGCTCGTCAGGGTTGTTAGTTGTCTTCATTTAAACTGTAATTTTGGCCAAATTGGGTCAAACTGTGAGACTACGAGACCGTTTTGAGCGTGCATAGTCCTCCCTCTTTTACATTTTATCAGTGTTTTGTACAGACACATTGAGACAAGACAGAAGATTCACTGAAAGAGCTGCAACACTGAAAAGAATTTGGGTCTGAGGCCAACACACTGAGGAGGAAGTTGTATTAGCGTTAGCAGACTTTGCTGCCAGGACGCCTCAGCGGGATGCAAGTGTTGACATGTGATGCAACCCTGGACGATCCCAGCTCTGCCCTGGTGTAAAGAGAAAAATCTACACCAAGAATCCTCATTAGCATATGAATGGGTGTCAACAGGAATGTATGGCACACAGCTAAAGATTCCCTCTGAAGGCGGGGAGTCTTAAACTTTGTATACACAACAAAAGTGTTGTCTGTACGGAGGAGAGAACTAGCTGGTGTGTGTTTTTCACTCATCAAAAGAGGAGAAAAAGGAAATTCAGGAAATAAAGGAGAGCGTATGGGAAAGTGGATCGAGTTTTGTCTAAGAGGAGAAAAAGATTCAGCCATTCAGAAGATCAAGACATGAGTATAATTGGGTTTTCTGTCAGGCTAACGTGGCACAGGTTCACACCAGCTCATCCAGGAAATACGATTTTTAAAAAAAAGTTTGCATTCCTCTCTGCAGCTCAGACGAACCCACATCGCTCCTCCCTGTCCTCCTCTCTCTTTTCTCTTTATTTTCTCACACAGACGTGCACCCTCGTATTATGAGCTCCAGCCATCTGTTACCTCCAGGTCAGGGGTGTGACTTTAACGTGCCCCAAACACATCATCTTCATGCCACTGTGGCGCGCAGGGAGACAGGCGGTGAAGTAAAAACTGTCAGAATCCATTTTTGTGTGTGTGGTGTCAGCAGGTATCTGTGATCTACAGTCCCTGACACCAAAAATCGACTGAAGTGGAAAGTTGTGGCTCACATGAGAATTCTTGGAGAAGTCTTAAGTTATCGTAAATAAAACATTGAATGAATAATATGCTCTGCCTTGTCCCCAGAGGCCACCGTCACCTGAGGGGTGAGCAAGCGAGCACTTAAATAAAAAGTAGAAACGACTGTCATTGTACTGCAAAAGGTGTTATCCAAGTGTTGCGTTTACATTCCCACTTGTTAATAAGATAGGATTAATATCAGAGCACAAAATCTGTTTATTCATTCAAAGTAAGAGTAATAAACTATCGTACTCAAGACAAAGTAAATCAACAGTCCTACATAGTCCTGTTTGCCCATTTTATTCAAAAGACGACTTCAGATGAATAAATGATCTTTATTGTGTTGTTATTGTTATCTCTAGATTAACTTATCTCATTTTCCTTCCCTTATACTTAAGTGTTGACGTCTGTTGTGTTTGCTTAGGGCTGAAAATGTCTCAATATCCTGTATGTTTCACACTTAAGCCGTCATCCTTTCTCCTGTCAGTCAGGTCTTGAGGATGTGGTGTGTCTTGTTAAAGCTGTTCTTTTTTAATATGAGTCGTAACTTTGAGGTTATTTTTAAGAAGAGTCGACGTCCTCATCCATTTTTCACCAGGCTGAATCAGACAAAAAGCAGTTAAAGTGGAAAACGATGTAGTGAAGCGGGATGTTCACAGAGCTGGAAAGCCGCCATTTAACACAAATGGAAAAACGGTTAAAACCTTGTCGTCTAACTTAAACCGGCGTCCTCCTCTCGCCGCGTGTTTCTCCTCCTGTGTGACAGTGGAAGGAGACACAGCGAGGCCGTAAATCTGGAGCTGTGGTCTGGAATGCGGCTCGTGTCAGAACACGCTTCCTCTTCCAGTTATGAAAGACCCCTTAAAGGAGATGTGGCATGCCGGCAAACGTCTCACCTAGGTCTCGTGTTACCTGATTGAGCGTTGGCAGCAGAGTCTGCAGGTTTTTGGATCTGGATTCATTTTTTTGTTGCCAATTTGTTCGTTCCTGACACCCATAACACATTTGCTTTGTGGCAGTGGTTAATATTTGAATGCAAATCAACCAAAGAGTGTTTCTCTTAGAAATCATGTAGGGACCGGCATCGAGTCTTGACCGGTGAGGATTGTAGCCTCTGTAAGTGGGAAACCTGAAGCAGCTTCCTTTGAGGACATCTAGTCAGCACCAGAATTATTTTTAGGGTCAACCAATTACCGTATTTTTTGGACTATAGGGTGCTCTTAAAATCCTTAAATTTTCTCAAAAATTGACAGTGCGCCTTGTAATCCAGTGCGCCTTATGTATGATTACTTGTTGTGTTTACTGACTGATTTTATGTGGTACAATGCGCTCAAAAATCTGTCGAAATGTGTAGGCAACGAAGCCGCTCCGCTCATGGATATTCGGAGCATTACGGTACGCTGTGTCACTACCTGATCGGCCCCGTAACAGGACCCCTGAGCAGTCTACAAGACTGCCTGACTGTAATGTCTAAACTAGAAGTCCATTCATGTAAGACAGCCTGGGCCCGGAGTACGCCCCAGCAACAATAAACCAATCAATGCGCCAATGCTTAATGCGCCTTTCACTGACTGACTGTCTTGTTTAAAAAGAAGCCGGATGTTTTATTTTGTGTCTTTGCCCGACTTCCTTTCCAGCACGGGTTAATCTGTGCTGAATTTATCTGGCATGCTCCAGCGTCCGGAACTCTTGCGATCAGCTGCGGAACGGAAAGAAGCCAGTGGAAATTGACACATTAACTTGAATTGTTACGATCAGCTACGACAGGCGTATACAGCCTTTTCGTAGCCGTTCCGGATGTGGTGGAAATTGGAGGTAATTCGTTGTGCCTCATCGCCCGAAAAATACATTACTTATTTTACATTATTGTAGGTCCAAAATGTCGAGTCAAAGCCGTAGCTCATTCACTCATCACTAGCTGGGGCTGTATCTCCTCTCAGTGGCTGTAATGCTTTAATGCTATACTACCTGGATGTAAACAGCACAGATGACAGGTGGTATCTTGTAGAGGGATCCGATATGGAGGGCTGTGTGTGTTGATCTAGACTTGAGATCATATTTCTTAACCAATCTAGTTGATCCGGCTGTAATGAGCTTTTCTGTTAGTTTGCAAAACTTTGACTTTGTTCCTAAGTAAAAATCTTCGATGGATTTCGGAGGGTTCAAAGGTCACCTTTGAGGCTCCAGCACCTGAAAACAAACCATAACAGATTACAACAGTTTGCCAGCTTTGGCTGACACATGAACTCATGAGACTTGATACGGTGCCAGAAACATGCTGTTTGTTTCAGCGAGTAGTTTCAACATGCGAATGCAAACACAGCTCTCAGACACGCTGAAGATTTTCAAGGAAGAAAATCGTCTGAAATCTGAACCAGCAGAAAACAAGAAACACTTAAAGATGTGCTTGACATCCAGGCTGAGTGGCGGTCCGAGTGAGAAACAGATGAGGCTGCGTTTGTGCCGTTCAAGCTGCTTGTTATTTTGGAGATTAGGAGTGCCTTAAAAGTGGCCTCTGTTCTGGCCACTGAGAGCTGTTTTATATCCTCAGCGGTGTCTTATATAATCAGCTGGAGCACAGAGGAATGGCACGTCGTCCAACAGAAGCAATTTCATCCCACTTTAAATCATTCCTGTCATATTTCCCAAGCGGGGGAAAAGTCAAGCAGTGAGTGAAGAAGTAAAGTTTAAAAGTTGTTTTGTTGTGGCGAAGAGAAGAAAGTGAAGAGTTTGAGGTTTTTACAGATGGCAGCAGTTAAAGGAAGTCAACAGTTGCTGTATAAAGTCGACTTGTAGATCAAGACGGGACTTCATATGGAGGCTGTTTGGAGGGGCTGGTCCACTTCCAGGGAAAGTAAATCCCGGTGGAGCCCTGTGCTCACTCTGTGCCGCGTTCAGGGCTTTTTCAATAAAAGCAACCAAGCAAAGAAAATACCTTTGTCTCAATCGACTGAGTAGAAGTTATGTAATTTGAAACCATGTGATTTTTAACATACTTCAGCCTTCCTCTCTTGGACTCGTCTGGATTAATAATAACGCAGAAAGAAAAAAAAAGTCTGTTTGTTTTATTCTGACTCATTCACACTCCTTTTTTTTTAATAGCCTCACTCTGGATGTTTGATTTCGTTAAGTGAAAATATTCCGCAGGTCTATAATTTGCTCATGCAGCCTGGCGTGCACGAAAATGCATTTCCTCAAGGAAAGGAGAAGTTGTCATTAAAGCATGTGGAGGGGCTCGTCTGCGAGCTGCTCACGATCAAAACAGTCTTTTACACGAGCCTGCTCTGCGTGTCGGAGCAGGACCCTGCCTTCAGCACCTCACACACACATCAACACACACTCGCACATGCTCAGAGGTTGTTTTTCTCCGGCTGTATCTGCTCATCTTATGGAAATAAAAACAAGTCAAATCACTCTTTCATTATCGTAAAGCTAATTCCACTGATTCTTTAGAGCTGAGCAGAAACTTTTAAACAGCTTCTTTTAGGCGTTAAAGGGCCATACCACCATTTTTACTTTTTCCATCCACATATATTTTGCCACTGTTTGCACTTATTGTCACCCCTGCACACACCCTCCTTTCTCTGCTCTATTTTCACAGCTGTAAACGCCAGCAGTTTCTCACTCCTGTTTTTTTTTCACTGTGGTTGAAGAAATGTGCGCTCAATCCCTCCATCTCCCTGTGATCTTCTTTGAATCCAAAGCCCACATATTCTCGAGGCGTCACTGAGGAGAAAAGAGGGGGGGAGGGGAGGTGCCTCGGGAGGATTGTGGTAGTGAGATCGAAAGTTTGACACCGGTCGTAAAAACAGAATCGCAATAACGCGTCTGAAAGTTATGAATCAATTCAGAAAAGAAAGAGAGGAAGAGGTGTTTCTCTTTTGTTTTGGTGACGGTGAAAAGCAGAGTAGAGGAGAAGAAAGAGGGGATGTGAGCGGAAAAAGGTGATAAAACCTTTTTCACACCTGTGTTTTCTTGATACAGATGTTTTCCTCGACTTGGCAGGACATGAAAACTCCGAGATTAAAGTGACTTCAGTCAATAATTGCTAAAATTAAGATCAAAGTCATAATTAGTGGCTTTTTATTCCAACCAAATGATTTTTTTTTTACTGTCTCCTGGCATCGAGTAATAACTCCCACACGCTCTCTCTGTCCTTCTGTCGCTCACTCAGCTTTCATTGAGACTCTCCAGACCCCCTGCGTCAACGGCAGGGAGGCGGGCCGGGCCTGTGAGTCTCCATCGTTATGGCGGCCGCCCCTCACCACCATCACCGTCTCCAAAAAGCGCAACTGGCTGCAGCAGAGCTCCCTCGGGAAGAGTCACTGCTCCAAGGATGAGCAGCAGGGAATGCTGGGAGCTGAGGAGGAGGGCGGCCAGAACTCCCATCATTCGCCACCTCCTCCCAGTCCTTCTCCAGACCATCTGAGACCCTCAGGGGGGACCACAGCACGGCCGGTCCGACTGCAGCTGCCTCAGGTACGCCTCGATGTCTATCTTGTTTTTTATCCAGAAAACATAAAAACTTAACTCTGTTTTCACCTTTGGGAAAAGAAAATAGCAGTGATTCATCTTCTGAAAGCCGCAGAATATGTCCAGGGATTACACCAAGATCTGAGTATCTCTTGATCTGAAATTTTGCCAAGGTTTAATGGAAGATAAGCTAGTCTAGTGCTGTTTTGGGCGTCCCACAACTTGGCAAACTACCTACAGCTGCAGTCTGGAAGAACCCACAGTACATTAAAGCTATCCAAGGAAGAATATCAGTTAATTAATTCATTAAATCTGTAATGTACAAAAACTGCCCATCAGTTGCGTTTTGGAGGCATTAATCTGTCCTACAATTAAATACTCATTAGGAACCTTTACAGTGAAGCTGCAGAAATTGATGTTTCCCATTCACTTGGATGTTGAACTTTCAAGAAAGAATAAAAAATGATGGTGGGGTAGGCAGGATCAAAGGAAGTGCCAGTTTTTAGGAGAAATCTTGAATGTAAACTCTACCCCTCCCCACCAGTCTTGCCCTCAGCTCCTCCTCACTCCTCCCTCTCTGCTCCAGCAAGCCCCGCCCACAAACAGACGCTCCTGCTGGCTCGTATCATTCAGATTAAATTCAGATATAATGCAGATAAATACTTCAGGTAATTACAAATGGAGCCCAGTCAATGTGAAAGTAAAAAGCATTGGTGCTACTGTAGATGCCAACAGACTACCAGCAAACACAATGTTTGCAGGACTTCTAAAACTAGGATAAAGTGACATAGTCCAGGACCCGAGGTCAACAGTTTAGCGGCGCTACAACACGCTACAGCAGGTCCGTTTGACAGGAAACACTTCTGTTACAGACACTTGTCTTACTTTGTTAAAGCGGTTGACCTGTCCAGCAGAAATGTTACAGGGTCCGCAAGATCCCAAAGCGTCCTCCATCATCATTGACCCGGCTTTTTAGCTCTTGTCCGGTGGTCTACCTCCTTTTTAAGCATGCGTTATTCCGCCAGAGTCTCTGGTATTTAGTTCATTTTCTTGTTTGTGTTGGCAGTCGCGGCTAAAGGAGGATTCAGAAAATTTTCCGTACTTTCAGGTTGGTTCCTACTGTCTGATATTGTAGCACGCTAACTTTGTTTGGGCTCCTGAACGACACAGGGGAGCAGCGTCTGCCTCACAACCAATCAGGACGGCTTTGTTTACAGTCAGAAAGAGCGGAGTGCTCTGAAATTTTAAAATGTTGACTACACAGACATAACAAAACACAGCGATATCGTTATATTACCAAATGTCATCAATGACGAATAGCTATTGACTGATATTAAAAGCTGTTTTGTATATACACCACAAAAAAGATGCTTCTTTAACAGATTCCTGCCTCCCCCACCTTTAAAGCTAAACACACACTTTGTCCTCTGTCTTGTTTTAGGCCGGTGTGGGTCAGGCTAAGGTATCCCCTCACCCTCGGAGTGTGGACCCAGCCGAGGAGAATGACGCTGACGACGAAGGGGAGATCTGGTACAACCCCATCCCTGAGGATGACGAGGTGGAGATGTCTCACCGACCATCCATTCAGCTGCTGGTTCCCTCTCGAACGGAGCTCCAGAGGAGGCCGAGCAGGGGGGCCGACGTGGGTCACGGCAGCAGGAACCTGGGGGTCAACGGCGGCTCGGTGCTAGAGGTACACGGAGAGAGCTTGTGTGGTGGAGGAGGAGCAGGAGACGGGAGTCAGGGGAATGCTGCACATTCCACAGAGGCACCACATCTGCACAGACAGATGCTCGCGTGCAAGCCCCCGGAGGAGGGTGGGCCTTCCACCAGCAGAGCTACAGGTAAGGCATTTAAAGACACCCACGCACCCCTTCACGCTCTCTTTTTTACTCCTCTTTCTGCTTTTTTTTCACTTCCTCATTCACCCCCTCACTTTTCATTGGGCCTGATCCTGGAGGCCGTTTAGTGTCTGTCGTTCATCTCTCAGCCAGTCCCTCTCAGCAGATTTTTGTGGTTGTTAACACCTTGAGCGCTAATTACAGCTGTTGTTAAAATTGTTCCCAATTTAGAGGATCAAGAGGCCTATTTGGCTGAAAGTAATCCCTGGCTGACTGTGGCTCTGCCTGGAGTGTGAAACTTTAAAACTGTCTTTGTCTGATTTTCAACACACCTAACATTTACATGATAATTGCACTTTGTTAAATGTGAAGTAGGTCAAAGTATCTGCCAAAACACAACAACAGAAAGATGTAAAAAGTAGAATATTTCAATCAAAAAGTTACAAAGTGAGAAGTAAAACAAAAGAGATTTGAAAGTACCACAAAACACATAAAGGAGAATTAAATAATATATAAATAATAAACAATAAAAAATCATGATTGGGATGGGACAAAATAAGTATTGATACACAAAGGTGAAAAAATGATAATTTAATTGAAATATGCGTCATTCTGATTAGATATAGGACAAAAAAAAGACATAAAATCCACACACCAGGAGGCTCCTGTAAAGGGTTTTTGACAAAAGTGATATTTCCAGCCATCATGCAGCATCTTAATAGTATTATTATTATTATTATTTTGTTATCATGAGCCAAATATCAAATGTTGCATTGTGTTGTATCGTATCGTATCATTTCGTAACATCACATAAGGTGTTGCAACATATCGTATCATATGATATTACCATTATCATGGGCCAAATATCAAATGTCGTATTGTACCGTATCGTATTATATCGTGTCGCACTGTATCGTATTGTATTGTATCGTGTTGTATCAGATTCTATCATATTGTACCGTATTGTGTTGTGTTGTATTGTGTCGTATCGTATTATATCATATCATCACATAAGGTATTGCAACATATCGTATCAGATGATATTATCATTATCATGGGCCAAATATCAAATGTTGAATTGTATCGTATCGTATCAAATCGTTTGAACTGTAACATCACCTAAAATATTACAACATATCTAATTGCATGGTTTTGTATCGTAGTGTGTTATCTACTGTCCTATCCAATTATTTCCCATCATATTGTGAATCAACTCCCTCCCCTTATTACGGTACATTTGTTGCTCAGTCAGCTGAGACGATAACACTGTCATTTTAGTGACCTACACATACCAAGCTTTTTTTGTTACCCTGGGAGTATCATGTCTTTGCCTCTAAGAATGAAAATTTTCAAGTTTTACCTGGTCAAGTTTGTGTGAAAATGTAGCATCTGAAATTTCAGTGTTTGCTGGTTCTGTTTGATTGGAGCAGACAGGAGCTGTTGCTCTCCAATCAGATGTCTCCATGTCTCCATGTTAGCATTAGTTAAACTCACACAGACATCAACCAGGAGGAATTCAGAAACGTCATTCCTCAGAGATATCCTTTAACTTGTAACTGCAGCTCACATTCACAGAGTGAACTTGGTTTATCAAAGTTTTTCACTCCAGTGAATTTCTTCATGCCTTTAAACTGGCATGTCTATCCATTAAAAATGCTCTTCCATCATGTGCAGACTCAGAAATGCAGAGTGACTTAAATCGCTCTCCCTCGTGCCCTTTTTTTTATTCACTTTTGTGCCTGGAAATCGTCTCCAGCGACATTGTAATGATGACAGCCAGCACACAGCTCCCTGTCTCTCAATAAGCTCGCTCTTCTCTTTTTTTTTTCCAGCTTCCGACTTTTTGTTCTCTCTGATGTGGCAACATGGTCGTTTCAACCAATTGGCACATCTCGAGCTGAGCCTATAATTACAACTTTTGACAACACTTTTTTCTGTGGCACGCAACAGCCATTTCTCGTTGCAGGAGCACAAAGCGAGGCCGGGCTGTTTGTGTATGCAGAGTGAAATCTAATACCGAAGCTTTAGTGTTCGCAGACACGGTTTTACTGCAGGAATGACGGCTTGAAAATGGTTTTCATCCTGGGATACTACAGTTGAAAAGTTGAAACCACAAGTCATTGAGACCTTCTCCAAGAAGGGAAAGAAGACTTATGAAACAGGGGAAGGGTAGGAAACTATCTCACAGACAGAAAAAAATACCACCCAGGACGAGGACACAGACTTGATTGGCTGCTGATAAACTCCTTGATCCTCATTTACTGGATACAGACTCCTCTCTCTCTCTCTCTCTCTCTCTCTCTCTCTCTCTCTCTCTCTCTCTCTCTCATAATATTGCGTGTGGCTCAGCGAAACTCTCTGTCCTGAGAGACTTTCCCTGTGGGATTAGGATTAAACCAGTCCCGATTGAGTCTCAGTGCACCGGTCCAGGAACGACTCTAATCATAGCGCACAAAGCTAATTAAGATGAGTCTATTCCTGCTTGCACCTTTTTGATGGATCTGCCCGCGAAGCTGCTGAAATTCGCCGGTGTCATGAGGGCCCTCCGCGCTGAGTTAGCAGATGAGAGGACATAATTGAAGGCTGGAGTTGCTTGTTCAGCTCTCGCGAACAAAAAAGCCTTTTTTTAAATTTCCCCTGCGCTCTCTCTCTTGCCCTTTTCAGAAGTGATTCATTTTTCCATCAACCTGCCTCCACTCAAAGAGCTCATTTACATCCTGTAATAAGACTCTGTTTAATGGGAGCACTTTGGAGCAGGTCTGTGATGGTGTGGTTTCTCTGGTTCTCTCACTGGTTGCAGTGAAAGTGAGAAGCAGGAGCAGAGGTGTGTTTTTTCCCCTTCTCTCTCCTCTCTCTCTCTCCGGAGCTGCAGCCTGTTGACTCTGCAGCTGATTCCTGCGGGTTTGGCGACACCGTCCTACACTCCACTGCAACAAAAAGAGAGAAACAAGCCAGGCTACGTGTCGTCAGAGAGCAAACACTCATTACTGGTTGTTTGTGCGAGTGTGCGTTGAGTGCAGGAGGCACCTCAGTTTAAAGTCAAGAGGAATGGTGTGAATGTAATGAGATGCTTCAACATCTTTCTGACTGTGGTTGCTGTTAAACTCTGCAGAGTGACACTGCACTCTCTTTTTACTCTCCCTGTGAGAGGGTTGGAGGATATTTGGCAGGAGAGGAAAGGACAGCAGCCCATCATGGTGCTCTCTTAGCTCTTCATTCTGAGGCCTCACATCACTATGGCAACTAGTACAAGGATGCTGAGGAGTTGGATTCATCGCATCCGTGGATAATGTATTGTGAGAAAGAGGCCAAAACGTGCAAACACCGACAACGATGCAGCCTCTGATGTAGGAGAAGTAGGTGAAAGGAAACAAAAAACAGATTTCAACTACAGCATCAAACTACAGCTAGGGCTGGGCGATATGGGAAAAAGATTATCACAATGAATTTTTTTCATATCAGTTGATATCGATATCAGGATATGAAATGTAACAGTGCTTATTGGTAGCATGTCTTTTGCAATACAATAAGCTACTGCAGCTGTAAGGTCTTTGTGTGTCTTTGATGTTTTGTGGTAAGAGACTGAATCGGACTGAATTGTCGGCTGTTTTGGCTGCACAGGCACCATGGGCTCCTTGCCCATGGTGTTCTCGCAAAGTTGGAGACTTTGCAAGAACATGTACTCAACATTATTTGCACATTACTCTGCTTCATGTCCAACCTCAAAAAACCAAAATACCTCCACACCACCGGTGTTTTCATCATCTGTTGATCCTTCATCTACATTTCTGCAGGGGGTAGCACTCATTTTCTTTTTTTTCTCCCCAACAGTGCTGTCGGCTTTACGTGTTTGAGTGCTGTGGTTGTGTGTAGCTGCTGCCTGCTACTACACAGTTGTTTGCTACTTGGTTCTAATTCAGCACATGATTGGTTCAGCGCGAAGCGGACCAGGAGCAGCTCCCCTTTTCATTAGCTATTCCTATAGTCTACCAAAACATGGCAGAATGCCGGTTATCGAAAAGGATATTGACCATGTTTCATATTGATATCGAGGGAAATCAATTTTCGATATTTACCGTTATCATTTTATCGCCCAGCCCTAACTACAACTTTACGAGATGAAGTGTGACAGCTCTCGAATTTTCTTTTTCATTTCCTCCTAAATCTCTGCTTTTCTCTGCATTTTTTGGAGGAGTGACACATCCACAGGAATAATGAGATACTCCTTTTTGATGAGTTCAGTCAGAAATCGCAGCTTTTGGCCTCTGTGTCGAACTCTACACTATTTTGGGCCCGTCTTTTGTGTCTTCTTTATCAGATTCACCACAGCTGTGAGCCCATACAGACTCCACTTTATCTGAAGGGCCAAACTTTGGACAGGGCTTTCGTTGATTGAGTCAGAATAAGAGCGTCTGCTGACTTAATGAAGCAGTGCAGATGTAGATGACTCTCCGTGACTATGGCTCTCCTCTGTCCGGCTGGCTGGTTCTTTTCCCTTCACCGGATACACCCCAGACTCCTCGTGTGCTGCCTATTGACGGACTTTTTGTGCGTCTGAATGCTCTATTTGTGTGGAGAATAATGATTGATGGACTTTGGGGGTGGTGAGCATGCTGCGTTCCCAATCTCTTGTTCTTTTAGCGCCTGTTTGGGGAATCTGACTTGGCCGGAGCTCAGAGCGGGATAAGAGCTATTTCAGGGGGTTGTTTTGGTCACGCTGGCTGCTGGGTTTGAGCTTTGGCTCCGGCTGCTAAAGTTACATGAGAGTTCAGGCCTCCGAGTTGAGGTCTGGAATCTAATCATGGCTGACGATTGCACGGCTCTGGGGGTCTGGAGGAAGTCAACAACTCAGTGGAGCGATGTTGTGAGAGCAGCACTTCAAAACCAGAGCAGATTCCTTAGCTTAATGCTAGATGTGAAGTCGGGGTCACCGAGCGCTCTCACGGCTGCTTCTTACTGGTCTGTTTTTCATTTCAGCACAGGAGCAGCTGTGGAAAAGTCTTCTGCTGTCTGTTTTGATGAGTGAAGACTTTTATCTGTGGACACTAATGTGTAATCCCACCTTAATTGGTCATGCATGCATGGGGGGTCACAAGAGTATATGGAGTTCAGTGGACAGGGAAACTGATCCTGACCAGACTGTTGCTGACAGATCTCCTGAGCATAATCAAACCCCCAGGAATGAATTTTAGGACTGCAAAAATAGGGAAAAATAAAACATGAAATAGTAAATAGTAGTAGTAGTAGTAGTAGTAAATAGTAAAAATGAAATTTCCCCAGGGACAAGGCAAAGTCTCAGTGAAGCTGACTGTATATCGAATGGAAGCCATCTGTCTCCTCGCCAGTGTTGCCAATTCCTCAGTAAGGAAAGTAGCTATTGGCTTTCCTAAAAGTCGCTAAATGACGTCATCGCCGAATTTGCATAATTGGCCAAATTGTAATGGACACTAAAAGGGAGAGGAATATGGGCTAAAATCGTTGGAGAGACAAAAAGTGAGTAAAAAGCACCCCGAATATGTTTAGAACTATAAATGAACCTACCAACCACAACAATACCAACCCTCCTCCTTTATCTGTGCTTGGGACCAGCAAAAATGACCCAATTTAGACAATTTGGCAGAGTTACTGAGGTTTTTTCTTCTTTTTTTAAACAACCAGTGGCGGCTTTGCGCATGTGCGATTTATTTGCGGTATTCTGGATGCGAAGTGCACACGTCTCCAGCAGCTTGGAGGGACCGCTGTGACGTGCAAGGACTGGGCCACCTGTGAGTGCTGTGGGACGCGGGAGAGGCTCAAGCCAGCACACGCTGCTCGTTGAGAAGAGTAGGTGATGCGTGCTTTAATGTCAAAGTCTCCAAAAGTCTCTAATGACACTATAAAAAAACGCTAGATTTGTCGCTAGTCGCTCTTTTAAAAATTAGTCGCTAGAGGGGTCTGAAAAGTCGCTAAGTTGGCAACACTGCTCCTCGCTGGGTAAAGCCACTGAGAGGGGGTTTGTGTTTTCTATGATTGACACTTGATACAGCCTTTGGGCGTACGAAGATTGCCTAGTTTGAGCTGTTTGAGCAGAGCGTCATCACAGCCACTCTCCCGCCAAATGTGTACAACGCTACTGCGCAAGCGGTGGTTCCAGGAAGTGGTGAAAATCCTGGAATTACCGAGAGCAATTCAGCTTTAAATTTGTATAATGACGGAGACATCATGGGGTTTTACACTCTCAAAGTGATGTTTTTGTATTTTTTAAGTAAGGTTGTATAAGATACATGTCAACAGTAAATGAACTTGCAACAGTGGGAGAAGCAGCATGCAAGCTAGGCTACACTTTTCTGCAGACAGGTCGAATCTGCTTAGTAATTTAGCAAAGTATGAGAGACCCCAACTCAAGCACTCATTTCGGTTTAAATGAGACATTTTCCAGCACTTTGCCTTCAGACAGCCCGGTTGTTTTTGCACTGTTTGTGTTTCTGCTGTGTGCAACCCCTTGAGCCAGTTAGCTAACATTAAAACAGGCTGAAAACACCATGCTTATGCTTATAGTGGGACTCCACACATGTTTCTCTCTGTTTGAGAGATAATGAAGCAAAAGCATGCATGTTCAAGCCCGGGCTTTCACTATATCAGATTTTTACCTCATGATTATTATATTCATAAACTCAGTTGATTCATACAATGAACTGACATATCAAATAATACTCAAATTTATGAATTATTCATGTCTCAATCTGTGTGTCTGTCTATATTAGCGCTCCTCATGCACAGTGTTCGTCTTCTCCTCGTTGTTTGGATGTTAGCAGTGCAGCAGGGCTTCAGGCGCTCCAGAATTAGCGTCCACTCTGGCGTTTGAGTTACAGCAGAGCAGGAATGCCTGCAGTGGTAGGCGAGCTCGGCCACATGAAGGCCGCTTTGGCAGGGGGCCATGTTGTGCTAGTGAGAAGGCCCTGCATGCTTGGATATATTAGCAGGGGTTTTGTAACCATTGTAATGAAACGGCCGGGGCTCCCGCGGCCCCTGAAAGGCCTTCCAGCTCTGAATGATTCGGAGCCAAAAAGGAGAGGAAGCAGCGGTGAGTCTGGCCTCGGTCACCACGTCAAGGAACTACAGGACAAGTATGCCATTCATGGGTTTTATTTACACTTCTCTTGTTTGTCAGCACACCCTGGTCCTTTTCTGTTTTTACATTTAACACACACATTTGGCAGACATGCTTGTACAGACACACAAACTGAGGCGAAGTGAATGCAAGTGGTTTTACAGGGGTAATCAGGGACAGCAGATTATTGTCTCGCTCCAAGGCTTATCAGACTACACTCGGTGTCTGTCTCAGCACACACACACATTGTTGCAGCCCCGGCGCCTATTGTTGTGTCACTGGAGGACGTTTCACATTATCCCACTATTTACTAGAATGACATTTTGGCTCACGCTAGAAAGAGGATCTTAGAAAGGAATATCAGACGTGTTTGATAATGATCGACTCGTCCCTCCTCCTCCTCCTCCTGCACCTGTCTGGTGCCGGCGTTGTGAAAAGCCCTCGTCATAAATTCCTGGGCTTTGTTAAGAGGTGTCAGTGACCGGGTGCCTGAGGAGGGCCACGGGGTCAGGGAGGCTATGTGTGTTTGTCTTTATGCATGCATTTTTACATGCACTCTCTCTTTGTGTCACGGCAATATGGTGAGTGCATGTGCGTGCTAAAAGTGTTGGGGGTTGGACACGGTTACCCGGCTCAGGTGTCACCCGGAGAAATGCGGACCTTTTACCCTTTGACCCCGGAACATGGCCCTGGAGGGTTGGGTGTCAAACCATCGCCCCTGAACCTCAGCTAGTGAGGTGTCACGTTTCTCTGCTGGCTGCTGCCACAAGGCCAAAGACTACAGGGGACACAGCTACATGTGTGTGTGTGTGAATATATGTGAGTGTGTGTGTGTGTGTGTGTGTGTGTGTTGACTTTGGCCAAAATCATAATACACACCAGTTGATTGGGGACGGCTTTCCAATTAAGGACAAAAAAGGGGACCCTAAGGTGGGGTGTTTTGTCATATGACCCCAAAGGTGGCCTAAGTGTGTGTGTGTGAGTGTGTGTGTGTTGACTTAGGCCAAAATCGGGGACATTTTTCAGAAAACTCACCCCCCTCGTATCTGAAAATGGTTTCAGCTTCTCTCTAAACCATTCAGAAAGTGGTGCCCCCCTAAGGTGGGGTGTATGACCCCAAAGGTGGCCTAAGTACAGAAGTGTGTGTGTGTTTGTGGTAGTCTTTTAACTACTGCAAACAAACAGTTATTAACTTTTTAGACCTCGCCCCGGTTCATCATGTCGATTATCAAAAAATTAACCAATTCACTCTTAAAGGCTGTATCAGTGAGACAGATGAATGTTCACTTAAAGGTGAAGTCTGTAGAAATAGGAATATTCTGCAGTGTCTTGTGGTCAGCTTCTAGTTTGAAATGCTCCCTTGCTCACCCTTTTTGACAGCTAAAAAACGGCCTTCAAGGACAAAAAAGTCGAAAGTTGATAAATGTAAATCTTTGTTACATTATTAGCAAATCCAAATATACAACCTCTGTTGCTTGTTATTTTGCGTTTTACTTGCATCTACATCCAATCCACTTGGAGTTATAATCATCTGAAAGTGAGAAGCTGTTTTCACGCTCAGAGACCTCCTCCTGAAAACCTTGTTTCAGCCCTAACCAGAGCTCCCTCTGTGTGTACCTGACCCCTCCCCAGATGTTGTTTGGTGAGTTTACACCTCTGCCGCCCTCCACCCATGTCCCCCCTCTCGGAGCGCCTCTCAGAGCGCCTCTGTGTCTAATACTGGCAGGAAGCTGTGACAGGGAAGCCTTCTCAGCCAGCGGGAAAAGGAGGCTAAACATGGTTTGGTGAGGAATGTGAGAGAACAGCCGTGTTCGTTTGTACATTCACCAGCCGGCTTGCCAGCCTTCCAGTCGACCATCCAGACCTCTGAGTGCCTGGACAAGGGGTGCCTTTGTCCCCCATCTGCTGGCTACACCCTGCCCTGCTCCTGCCCCCCATCTTACCCTTCTCTCCATCCTGTTGCGCCTCCTCTGCCTCCCTCTTTTCACTGGCGAGCTCTGGCCCCAGAATAGCGCAGCAGGTCCCCTCTGAAAATAGAGCTGGTGATGTTGGCAGGGTCAGGGTCTCTCCCTCTCTTCCCCCTACTCTGTATCTCTCTCCCCATTTCTGTTTTCCTCTCACAGAATCGCTCTTTTGTTCAAGAGGTTTGTTCAGAGACAGTAATTAGCTAAAGAAAAACATAGAAAGTGCCTGTCAGAAAAAAAACTGAATACTCTTAAAGTATTAAAAGTTTAAATAGCTCCCAGACTTGGTGTCTTGTTTACTTTTTAGACCAGATCTAAATGTGTCCTCAGAGGACCTACAGAAAGTGAATTCATCCAGTTTTAGTCTTTAATGGACCGATGCAGGACAAGCTTTTCGCTCAAGTAGCCATGAAGGGACAGTGTTAAATGTATTTTTCCTGTTCCCTTTAATTTAATCAGTTTAATTTTCAGTTTTTCCTTTGCTGGAAAGATTACATTAACACCTCAATCAGAGTTTGAGCTCTTATTGTATAAAGAGAGCAGGAACAATGAATGAAGTTCACACTGAATTATCATTTTGGCACCTTCTGTTAGCTCCCTTCTGTTCAAGGATGTTGCACTGAAGGCGTTAAAAAGATACTGTCTTATTAACACTGTTTAACTTGATGAATTTAAGTTTGTTCTTTTGTCTTCAATTCTTATTTTCAATCAGCGTTAGTTCCCCTCAACTCCTGAGGGAACTATCAGTCATTTTGTCGCGTTATTCCTCCACTATTTTGTCAAATTTGTTCCCTTTATGTGGAGTTAAGCATCCTTCACCTGCCTTTTTGTAGACAGGCAGGGAATGGCAGGTTTTTCTGGAAAACATCTTGTCTGTGTGGAAAAAAAATTGACAGAGAAGAATAAAGGTACAAAACAATGAGCTGAAAGACACTTAAAACTGAGAGTATTCGCTCTTTACTTTGTGCATTAAAGTTTTAAAGTCATTAAATGAATCTTCGAATGGTTGAGTCACATTTTAGGTGGCCTGTTGAAAAGATTACGTGGATAAAACTTATAGACGCAGCCGTCTCGTAGACTAAACAATGGTGGTCACTCCTGCTTTGAACTCTAGACCCTGAAATTTTACATTTTAGATGTCAAGTTAGACTAGAAGTTTGGTCCGATCCAAATGGATATCTTTTAACTTGAGTATAATGACAGAGGAACTCTTCACAGTCTCTGGATGGATATTTCCCCACGTATAGAGCTGTGTGTTTTTCCAGGAGCAGATGATATTCCACTTTAGTCTCTGAATGAAACCCACCCAGAGCAAAGGGGTCCCACGGAAAGTCTTTGTGAATGATGGAGTTTTTGGTATCTGTGCCACATCAGCAACCTTGTTCTGTTGAGCTATTTATTATCCAATTCACTGTCTGGGTTTATATATAGGGAGTGCAGCTGAATTATATAGAGCCTGAGTGTTTATGGGACTGTGTCTGCTGAATGTATCTCTGGTGCTGGATTACTGGGTTGGATGTAAACCTAATCACTTGATGATGTGCCATGAAGGTGTTTCCAGTAGACTGGAAATTATGGCTCATGCACAGTTTTCCTTTGGCTTCTCTTTCCTGTTTGCTTTCACTGGACATCTGAAGATATACTGTAATTGGTGGTTTGTCGTATGGATCCAGTATTTATAACGACTTTAACAGCGGAGGCATTTGCTGCTCAGAGTGATCTAGAAGTTACGGTTTTCTTGCCCAGAATTTGGTGGTAAAAATCAGTAAACTTTGCTGCAACTTGGGCCGTAATCAGCCAAAGACATTCTTGGTCGACTAAAACCCTGAAATTTTTGACCAAAAATCAATTAATCAGGGATGGGGGTTCTGACTCTGATGGCAAACCCTTCTGCGGCGGGGACAACAAGGTGACGTAGACAATCTTCCTGTCTCTAGCCGGTCTCCAGTGGGTTGGGCAAGTTAAAAATGGTGAAAACAAGGGGGGTGTTCTGAGACAGACTGTTACATGTGAAACGATGGTGCTCTGACAACACCCCCATTAGCACTTGGTACATTCCTCCTGATGAAATTAACCATAGATATGTAAGTTGACAAGGAACTTTGGTCAACTTAGCATGTATCTACCAATAAGTTGACCGGTTGACTAAGACTTCTTTTAATCGGCTTTTTTCGTTTTCTCCACAGATGTTCCTGATCTGCCCAACGCCGTCAGCTCTCCTCCTTCAAGCCCAAATCCAGCCAAGAAGAGCAGCTCCATCAACTGGTCCTTCCCAGACAAGATCAAGTCCCCACGCACTGTGAGGAAGATCTCCATGAAGATGAAGAAGCTCCCGGAGCTCAGCCGGAAACTCAGCGTCAAAGGGACTCCGAGCAGCACAAACGGAGGCGGTCAGTTGGAGCCCAGAGCCCATTCGCCCAAAAACAGCAGGAGCGGTTCAGACTCTGCCCCTCATCCTTCAGGCCCTCCCAGGTTAGCTTCTTCTGGAGGTGGGCAGGCCAGCCGGAACGTGATCTCGCGCTACCACTTGGACAGCAGCGTGTCCACGCAGCATAGCTTCAACAAAAAGAAAAATAACGGCAGCTCAAAGTCGGCGAGCAAAGGAGGCTACCTCAGCGATGGGGACTCACCGGAGCTGGTGGCCAAGTCCGGGAAGCACGGTTCTGCAGAGGGGAAGGGAGGGAAGGGAAAGGAGGCAGAAGGAGGAGGCTCCAAACTGAATGGCACAGAGCTGGACATTGATGCTTTCCGCCATTACAGCTTCACAGAGCAGCCAAAGTGCAGCCAGTACATCTCTGGACTGATGAGTCTGCACTTCTACGGCGCGGAGGACCTCAAACCTCCACGGATCGACTCTCGAGATGTCTACTGCGCCATCCAAGTGGACTCAGTCAATAAAGCTCGAACTGCACTCCTCACGTGTCGGACTACCTTCTTGGATATGGACCACACCTTCAACATCGAGCTGGAGAACGCCCAACACCTGAAGCTGGTGGTGTTCAGCTGGGAGCCGACGCCACGGCGAAACCGCGTCTGCTGCCACGGCACGGTGGTACTACCCGCGCTCTTCAGGGTGACCAGAAGCCACCAGCTGGCTGTGAAGCTGGAGCCGCGTGGGCTGATCTACGTGAAGCTCAGCCTGATGGAGCAGTGGCAGAATTCACTGGACGGTGGTCCGGATGGAGACAGGGAGCCGCAGGTGTTCGGTGTGGAGGTGTGGAGGGTGGTGGAGAGGGAGAACACGGGACTGATGGTGCCGCTGCTTATCAGCAAATGCATCAACGAGATCGAGAAGAGAGGCTGTCAGGTGAGTCTTTGAGAATGAAATGTTCTAGTTTTTCCAGAGAAAATGTGTCTTTGTAGATTGAATGTCGACCACAAACAAAGCTAACGGCATGTCTGAGTGAATCCACTGAATTAATAAGCTGCAAATACAGGATATGAATCTGCCACAGAGTTTTCCAATGAGCTCTGTGTGTTTGGTGATGACCAGAGTATCTGCTGAGTCTGTTAATCATATGCGTAAGTGGCTATTTATGCTTTCTTGTTCATCATTTCTAACAAATTCAATTCTAACAGAGCAAATGAGTGCACCATAAGCCTACGAGGACTCAGTACTAACAGTGAGGCTGCCTGCAGAGGCAGAAAGAAGGAGGGGCAGCTATTGGATCAGTCATGCAACAGTTCCCAAAGACTATCAAGCTCAAAATTCTCATCACTTTTGTTTTGTTTTAATGTTTAATTTTGAATCAAGTATTAAAACATCTTAGACTGAGTTTACTTTAAGGTTAAACCATGTCAACATTTATGTTTAATGTCAGCTGTACATGGTTTGAGTAGGCCGTATTACACATCGACATTATACCTGCACAAAACAGCACTTTGGCTTTAAAACAGTGAAATAGGTTTTGTTGTTCTGGTCAGTAACTTGCAAAATGATTAAAAAATAATCATGAAGAAAAATGTGGATAAAACTGAAATCAAGAATTTGCGTTAAAAGCTTGTGATATGGTATTTTACTGTATCCCCTGTCTACCTCTTTGTAAATTCTTCACTTGTGCTGCAAGTTTGCTCTCCCTTAGATTGTTCATATCTTTTTAGTTTCGACAAATCTGTTGTTTTCACTCAAAAAAAGAAAGTCCTAAGTGTTGGTCATGATTTCCAGATCAAAAAAAAACTCAGTCGTGTTCAGTTAAAAATCTAAAACTCAGAAAGAGAAGAAAACAGTGTTCAAAAAAACTGCAAACATGGATCTCAGCAGCTTCAAACTTATCACACAGAGAAAAGTTTATCCACTCCATCATTTAATCAGAACTAATTTTGATTAATTTTTTAAATAATAAAACAACAAAGCAGAGCTAAAGTCATTTTGACCATTAATGCTTAGCTTAAAGTGACGGCGTTAAATGGTTTGTCTCATCGACAAAAAAAACAAACTTTAATAATGCGCCACAAAGGAAAAAGGGAGGATATCACACATTTGCAAAGCCAGAACCAAAATAACTGGATGAATAATTGATTATTTCCTGTCTTTGATCTTTATATGTATCTTTAAAGACTCATACATGCACAGTACATGTGGATGAAAGCCGCTCTAATCCTATTATGTGAATTGAAAAACAGATGGGGAGTCATTTGAAAAGACGGCTGTAGGATACAATTATATAATGCATTTCTGCATGAAAGTGGAAGAATAGGGAGAGAAAATAATCCCACATTCACAGCGTCCTTTCAGCCCGATATGCCGTGAGACGAGCGCTCGCCCTGCAGCCAGTCGCAGTAATGGATGAGCGGTACGAGCCGAGTGGATAGAGGAGATGTCGCTCTCTGCTTCTGCTCTCCTGAGGCTACAGGCTCTTTTTATTCAGAGAGGAGAGAAGAGGGTGACGTGGTGGTGACGAAGGTGGAGCGGAGTGTTCCCCTGGATCATGTTTGAGCTCTTGTTTGCCCCCCTCCACATTTCATGTGCTCTTTGAAGCTCAGAGAAAGGAGAGAGACAGAGAGAGAAAGAGGCGGCCGAGTTTCTCCTAATTAGAGCTGAGACAGCAGCAGTAAAAGTGTCTGGACACTGTTCCTGACTGATCGCTGTAGGGGGGCATGCCAGGGGCAGCGGGTGCCTGGGGGCCAACAGGCAAACATTAAGCCTCTCTGAGGAGCCCCTGTGTCAAATCAAACCCTGCCCTCCATCACCGTGCAGCATGTCGGGCCTCAAGCAGGAGAATCCGCGAACCTGATGGTTAATTGTTGAATTTAAAGAGAGCTGAAAAAGTTTTTCTTCTTTTTAAACTTTGGTTTCACTTTTCACAAAAACTTTAATATGTTATCATTGATTTTTATTATTGATTTGTTTCAAGTCTCCTTAAGTAAGTGTGTCTAAAAAACAAAAGTTACCTCCTTATAAAAAGCTGTTTTCTTCACAGCGAGGGGTAATTTATGTGTGGGCTTTTACGTCATTATGAATCAAACTGAAGCCACAAATTTGACACTAATAAATATTTAAATATGCTGAGGCTACTTCCAAAAATAATCCGAGTACACTGGATTAAATCTTTAATGTTTAGTCCCATCTTCCCCTTTGGAGGAGCTTGATCACATCACATTGCATCAATTTCAAACCAGCCTTGTCAAATCTGGAAATATAAAACAGTAGAGGTACGCTGTTTTTGAGAGATATATACTGGAGACACTCACCAGATGTTTCAGCTGCAGGTGTCTTCTACGTCCTGAGGCTGTCTAGACTGGACTCTGGTCAATCTCAGCTGACTCAGACCAGCTCCAGCTCTGTCTTTACCATAAACATTCAGCCTTTTACTTTATACTTCCTGTGTTTATGTAACTCTCCCTGCATGGCCTTGCCATCGCCCACCTTGGTTTCTCTTTATATCTTTGTTTCTGGCAGATTCTCTGTCCTCCAGATCCTACTCTCTCCTCTGTTTTGCTGCTTTCTTTCACAACAGACTTTGCATTTTGTATCAGTCTACGATCAGGCGGAGAGGCTCCTCCAGGTTGCAGGCAGACGGGGTTAGGACAGGGTTGACACCAGATCCCAGAGGAATTTTGCAGGTTGTGTCACTAAAGCATGCAGGGCCAGATGTGCAGCGGTGTGCCTTACAAATCATTATGTGCATGTTTGATGGAGACTCCTTTTCAGAGACTTTTAGAAATGAGTGTCCTCGGGGCGTCTCCGAGCTTTTAAGACGCTGCATGATTGTGGGCGTTCTGAAAAGGCTGCACACAAGAGGCTGCAGCTTTGTACGAGAGCACCGTGTACTCTTTAAGAAGAGACGTCTTTGAAAGCATCTATCCTAGTAACCTACATACGATCACAAACACTGATGTTATGTCATGCTGCAGATACGTTTACTCAAAAGGTCAAAAGCCAACAGGACTGAAAATCAGCTGTAAGATCAAGATTTTTCACAGTCCACATCAGTGATGAGAGTTAATCATGAGTCAGTTATTTGGCAGATTGAGACCTTAGAGAAACCAGGACTTGTTCTTCATAACAACTTCTTGTTAGTCCAAAATAGGGCTGGGCGATAAACTGAAAATTTACCAATTTCAAAATTTATGACAATAACCAACGTCATTTTGCTCATATTGATATATTTGGTGTCAAATAAATAAATAAAAGTTGGTTTTAAATGTGTGTAGGTAGGCTATGGTCTCTCGTCTCTTTAAGACGCTGTCCTACGTCAGAGACGTGACTCCACCCCATCCAGTCCGTAACAAAGAGGGAAAGACAGGTGAGGAGATGGAGGACAGTTCAAAAGTTGTAGCGGCTGAAGTAGAAGAGGTTAATGTGGGAGGGGGTGAGCAGCTTGTGGATTAGTTATCGTTGTTATTGATGTGAACTGCTCAATAATTTCGTGACATTGATTTGAGGCCATATCGCCCAGCCCTAGTTCAAAAGCATTAAAACATCATTAAGACTGTGACTCCAGTTTAATTTCTAATGGCGTAGTTGCTGTATCCGAAGACTTGCTGGATCTCTGACTGTACGATTTTACAACTAGCTTTAAAAAGTTGCTCACAGAAGCTTTAACGCATTGATTTCTAACTTTTTCTAAAATTTTACAACCTCACAAAGCAAATGAATTGGCCAGATTTCATGTCTGTCATTAGAGGGATATACCTTACAAAGCCTTAAGCTTAAATATTTGTTCCTGTCAGAGAGAAACTGGACCAATCAAAGTCATTCGAGAAGAAAAAGCACCAGACAAGGACATGATTTGTATGTGAAATAAGCGAGATGAATTTAATGGGCAAATTTTCTCAACGAAATTACAAACATTGGTCATTGGCATGAGAACAGGTGCCTGTTTTCTTCCTTTATGTATTTTACTCTGTGTTTATTCACAGTTCCTCCATATTAGCAAAGATGTCACATGTTTGGTGGTTGAAGATTTTGCTGCTTTTATTTCAAACTGCAAATCTTAACAGAAAAAAAGAGACAGACTGTGAGGAGCGTTTTACAACGCCATGAGCTGATTCCTTTAAAAACGAAGTTGCAGTGTAATGAATTTTAAGAGAAAGGAGCGATTCACTGCAGCGTAGCATACTAGTGCAGCAATACGCTCTCTCCCGTGGTTTTAAACTGTATTTGGAAACCTTTACACCAGGAAAACATGACATCATGCAGGTGAAAACACATCTTTAATTCTCCTGGTGTTTATAAGAAAGGTGAGTCATGTTTGGAGGAAGTTAACAACGTGGTGGACCCGACACTCGAGGGCATTAGTGCGGTCAAACGCTCTCCTCTGTCTGGCCTTTCTTCTGCTTTGATGTTTCGATAAAGTCTTAAAGCTAATCCCCCGTCCGAAAAAATCTGATCCCATCACCGGTCCTACAGTCAGCGAGCGCCTACATTCCTGTCGAGGGAACCCTTTTGGTTTCTCGGTCATTGTGTCGGCCTCGTTCTGCATATATCTGCGGTCTTGGCTGGTGCTGCCTGTTGTGTTGCCTGGCAGCCAGAGTGCAGAAGTGCAAGCCCTCTTTTTGGTAACAGCTGTTCCCCGCCTGCACTCGGCTCTACCCCCAAAAGAGAGACTCTTTTTTTTTTTTCTCAATGGACTTGTTGTTCATTGTGCCCGGTGACTTCTGTTTACTCTCACACAAAGCTGAATCCTGGCCTAATCTCTGCTCCTCTCTCCCTCTCGCGTGAGGGTTTAGAAAACGACTCCATGAGGAGGAGAGCCCACAAATAGCCGGTCTGGTGGGGAGACATTAACGCGCTCCTACGCTGGAGCCCGGAAAGGCCGGCAGCGTGAGTGTGTGTACTACTGTGTTTGTGCGGACCCAACCCGCCATTCACAGCCCACTGACTTAACACGTTACCGGGGCAACCACACCAGTTGGTCTGCTATGCCACATACCAGACAGACACATGTAGGAGAAATTATGGTATGTCTGAAGCCGGGACTAATCCCAACATAACAAGGAGAAAACTGGTGCCAAGTTCCAACTATCAAATGTCTGGAGGAAACTGTTTCAAGTTCCTCTAGGTCACACTAAAGAGGGTTACGTAAAAACACATTAAAGGTTTATCGCTGTGTGCTTTCATTTTTAATGCTGAGCTGTCAAAGTTTTTATTTTTTCAGAGGAGCTCAGTGTTTATCCGTTCATTCAAGAAGCGTGTGATGTTTTTATAACACCTTTAAGTGTCATTTTTCAAAACAGACTCTCTGGTTATCAACTTTCAAAGCCAAGAGATTAAAACACGCCAGTGAAAGTGTTAAAAACAGGAGCTTTTTAAAACACTCTAGAGTAAAAACATCCTCTCAAGAAGTTTGTCTGAAGTTTATCTTACGTTAATGATTGAGGGTTGAATAGTTTAAAGTTGCTTGTTTCTGTAATCCCACACTGTTGCATATGCAGTTTGCTCATTTTAGCTCATGTTAAAGCAGCTGAGTGATTTTAATACCAAGTCGGCTTCATGAATTTAATCACATTACCCTAAAATTCAGCGTCTGGCTTTGTGAGCTAAATATTAGAAAATAAAATGTTATTTTTCCACTAACTTATAGCATATGTCACTACAAGTATTTTTATTTTTATATTTCCTCCTGCTTATTTCAGCTCAACTCAGCTAAATTCAACATCATTTTACCAGGTTACTTAATTCCTTATAGTTTTTCTTTAGCAATTAGCATTATCCCAAGTGTAAAAATAAGCAAACAAAATGCAAAAATTACCCATAAAATTGGTTAAAAGCATAAATAGATTAAAGTGCTACCATTATGGATGTTAGTAACTTAGCTAACATCCACAATGGATAACATTAGGTAGCTAACTTAGCTAACTAATGCTAACTAAAAAGTTAGCTAACTAATTACCTGGCTAACTTAGCTAACTTAGCTAACTAATGGTAACTAAAAAGTTAGCTAACTAATTACTTACCTAACTTAGCTAAGTAATATAAGTCAGCTAACTTACATTAGCTGATATTAGCCAGTTTTGGCAACATTGGGGTGCAAGAGCAGACTCTTTTGACCCTTTTTGAAGACTTGGTTTGTCTTTTTGCTCCTGCTTGGACTGGTAGCTCTTCATTTTTCTTGCTTTGAAGTAGATTAGCACAAAACTAGTGGAGATTTTACGGTGTGGAGATGCTAGCTTATTTGGCAAATAGAGGTAGCATAATATCATGCTGTTGTTGCACAACTTTTACCAACATGTAAACACCTGTATTTCAGTCATTTTAAATCTATCTCACCTGAAGTATTTTAAACAAGCTTTCTCTGTTGAGAGGAGGCAGCTGGTGGCCCATCAAGCTGAGGCAGTTTTATTTGTCTCAAAGTCTTTTCTGGGGATTTACAGTCTGTTTAACAAGCCCACGTGTATCCTAACACCCCAAATTTGGATAGGGAACAGGACAAAATCACTTAAGAGTGAAAGGAGATCCCCGTCATTTGCAGAGAAGGGGGACGTTTAATTGCTGCAGTTCATACAGAGCGGATAAAAGTAGCACTTGGTGGAGAATTAAGATTTGAGTATGAGGTGCAGAAGATCGGGTGTTGTTATCTGAACTCCAGAAAAGTTACCTTTGGCTGCTCTGATTTGAGCCTAACCAAAAAGTGTGCCCTGTCATAAAGTTTAAACAGCGCAAAACTTTGTCAGCGCTTCAAATAAACTGTCACTCTGTTGAAATAAAACAGGATGAAGCTCTAGGACGAGTTGTTTTTGGCTCCTTTCCACCACATTGTTTGGGTGCAGACGTTGAACCTGATTGAGAGGGTTGTAAAAATGTCAAATCATATGTTTACTTGACCTACTTGTGCCTGCGTCTGTGTGCCTTTGTCCTTCCAGGTGGTGGGTCTCTATCGTCTGTGCGGATCCGCCGCTGTAAAGAAGGAGCTGCGCGAGGCGTTTGAGAGAGACAGCGAGGCCGTGGAGCTGTGTGAAAACACGTACCCTGACGTCAATGTCATCACAGGTAAAGTGATCTCCGGTAACACAAGACGCTCACAAAGCTCCGGGTCGGCACGCATACTTAGTATGATTAGAAAGTGGTCAATTAAGTGGATGGTTTACAAAAGAGAGTCAGCGTTCCCATGGGCTCAGGATGATCTCTGAACCTCTACACCATATTTCATCAGGATGCCACACAATATACGGATTAGCAAAGACGTCAGACACACTCGGGGTCAGAGTCAGGACAGGATGGTGATCTCAGGTAAACTCTGAGTCTTCTCTATCACGTCCACAGATTAACTCAAGGATTATTAGAGCTACTATAAGGATTTTTTGGCTTGTTATGGAACAGCGTGAAACCAACATTAGTTTCTCTACAAAAGCAAACTAATTATTTCTAAAGTGCCTTCAGACACAGTCATTTATTTCTGTATGTTGCACTTCAGATATTTAAATGATGGACGTTTAACTTAAAATAAACATTGGATGAGGTTTCTTTTCTCAGAGAGTTTTACCAGCATATACTCAGGACAAAATCAGCCAAGTTACTGGATACAGTGCTTCATCCACAGGGGGCGCCGTAATCAGCATGAAACAAAAGCGCTCTAAAACTTAAACTCAAAGTTTCTCCTCTTTTCCTTTTTGAGAGTCTGAACCTTTGCTTCAAGATTTCTCAGCTAAATGTTTTGAAGTATTTTAGATGAAGAATTTTGTGACAATATGAAAAGGCTGGGCTATTAAAACAGCCTGTATCCTTCTCCATGTGAAATACTTGATTCTGATTGGTCGAAATCCCATTTTTATTTTGATTTGTGTGTTTAAGTGGAAACAACCTGACAAAACTCTGTATATCAGATAGGGGTGGGAGAAAAAATCGATACAGCAGAGTAGAACGATATGTTGTCTGGTGATAGATCGTATCGTCTCATTTACCAAGAATCGATTTTTCAAATTAATCGCTAATATGAAGTCAAATCTATGGTAATGGTAAAATCAACTGTTTGTCCAGTGAGGTTAGAGGAGGTGACACTATAGAGCAGGAGAAAGTTAGTGCAACAAATATATATAAGGTTTGCAAGATGTGCTACATGAAAATAAAATACAGTGTAAATAAGACAAATATAAAGAAGCGCCAAATGCTAAATTAGCTAAACAGTTGAAAAAAAAAAAAAATCGCAATGATATCGTATCGTCGCCTAAGTATTGTGATAATATCGTATCGTGGGACCACTGGTGATTCCCACCCCTAAGACCGGGTCAGTTTGGGGATGGGAGTTCAGCACATTTTAACCCTGCTTGTTGACACTGTGGTAAAAACATCAGTTTCATACATCTTAAGCTGTTTCTGAGTGTGGACAGTTAACCAGGTTTAGCAGAGGGGTCTGATTTCACTCTGTCAGGACTCTAGCTCGCAGAACCACATGCTCACTTTGCATTATCTCTACTTATGAAATACTTTTGAGAGGTTTACACCAAAAAAAAAAGATTATCATGTTTAAATCTCCACATTAAATATGTGATGGAAACATAAAAGCTCAAATAAAGGCATAAAGTGAATCACTTGGTTGTCAACTTGCTTTAAAACCCAATCCTAATCCTCAGATCAGATTCTCACTTTGAACCTGCGACACAGAAGGACCACATTGTTAAAACCCCAAGACAAATACTCCTTAGATATTAGAAGAGAGGAGAGAGAAGGCAGAGGCAGCCTACGCCTCATGGTGTCTCGTAGCACGTAAACATTAATATAAAAACAAACAGGACATTACTCAGTACAGGGTTTATTATTGATCCTCTTCTCGCCCTGGAAAACGTGCCTGAACTGGTGTGTCCGCCGCAGATAGGTCAGCACATGTGTGAGTGTGTGTGAGTCTGCTGTTTGTAGTAAACGCATTCCAGCAGTCAACCAACAGTACGGGCCTGTGCCTGAGGGGAGAGCCCACACACACACACACACACACACACACACACACACACACACACACACACACACACACACACACACACACACACACACACACACACACACACACACACACACACACACACACACCACGCGGTACATTCAGGTCATTCTTTTCCCTCAGGTTTGTGGTTGAGACATGCTCCACACTGTCCCTTCTAGGTCACGTTTCAGGTAAAGAGAGGACTCCGGGGCCTCATTACAGGAAACACTCCTCACTGTATGAATCATCCTATCAACTTGCTCTTATAGCAGCGTCTTATCTTAACCCAAAGCTGGTATTTTATCTCAGCATAAAGCTCCTGTGAGGGGTTTTAAGCCGGTTATGAAACAGACCAAACTCTGCTGATAAGTTTGACTATTCAGAGTGTTTTTTTTTTGTCAGAAAACACGACCCAAACATAATCAGGCGAGATTAGCAAAAGTTCAGACAAGAGCTGAGTTTCGTGTCTGGCATTTTACTTTGCTCGCCCTGTTGTGTACATGTTTGTGTGTTTTTGTCACTACAAAGCTGTCCCTCTGCTCTCTGGTTAAATGGTGACTAGATAACACTGTCTTTTGACATTTGCACAGGGGTAAAGTGGGCATGTGGGATTAAACATGTCTGTGGAAAAGAGGAGATGCAGCAAGCAGGATGGATCATAATAGCAGAGAAGGTTGAATCATCTTTATACGACTTGATTAGCCTCTCAGGTACATTTTGACAATCGTTTTAACTGAGGGAGAATTTCAAGAGTCAAAACTCTGTAACTCTTTCTGTCCCACCCTTTAAAGCCTGGTTTATACCTCTGCATTAAATCCACGCCTTAGGTTTAAGCTGCACTCTTTCTATGCAGAAGTTCATGCACACAGCCTGACATGCATCTCCTCATAAACGCAGCTACACGTCAAAACAAGGCAGACTCCAAGCTCTGTGATTGGTCCCCGGGGAAGCATAATAATTTCCTGCATTTACTACTTTTGTGGTATCGCAGCAGCATTTCCCGAGTGCTGCCTAGACCCAGTAGCTGTACACTCTGTGTCTTTAGTCATCTCCTCTTTTTTTTTTTTTTATATCTTTCCAGAGATTTTAACAAAACCGTAAACTGTGGTTGCACCGCAGAAACATACGTCTGTTTCTGCTTCTTAAAAGGACGGTTTCCTCTCCACACTAGATGCTGCTCAGTGTTTTTTCTCATAGTGGATTTATGTAGGGTTTCCATACTTAGAGTACACTCTAGATTTTCTGTTTCTCTGAAGTGAATTTCGGCTGCACACATTAAAACTGATGATGGTTTCTGCTCAAAAAGGACTAATGTGGATTTTCTTTTCACTGGTGGATGACATTTCCCATCCATTAGAAAGAACTGAAATAAGTCAAAGTGAATAAAAGAAGTTTTTATGAACTTTAATGTCCATGAACCTTCTCTGCGTCAAAAAAAGTTAAATTTTCAACCAACTTTATGTCTATATTTTGCAGAACAAATGTCGAAAATGTGAATTCCAGGCTTCTTGAAAGCTCACTTTTTCAAGAATAAATTAAGGTGCCTCCATCTAAACTTCGAGTTATCTTCTCTTAGTTGACACAGTTCTCCAAACAGCTTCAAATTGCCAACAAAAAGTCAAAAACAATGACATTTTTTTCCAAACCAAACCCACATTATCAACCCAAAGTGAGATAAGACAGGTTTCAGACTGTGGAAGTGTCTGTCTGTCTGCGCAGAGGCCTACGTCTGGTTATTTATAGTCTGTGAAGTGTGAAACTTGTTTGATTGTCCCACAGGCAGCTCTGAAAATGTTATGTCTCATACTGGAGGCCCGTAATTTAAATGCCACTCAGATTCCTGCGAGTCGCAGCTCCTTTCCGCTCCATCGCTGTGAAATTAAAAATGGAAACAGTGAGTTACAGCGCGACTCCCGAGCGTCTTCATCTCGCAAAAAACAGCCATGTCATTGGATTGAGTAATGATTCCAGCAGTGCCACAGAGAAGGGGAGGAAGAGGAGGAGGAGGAGGAGGGGCAGAGTTGTAAAAAATCACTTGGTCATGATTTTTTGTTTCTCCCACAAAAAGAGGAAGACCACGGAAACCACTGGGCATTGTAGGAGCTGCTGTTGGTTTTGGGAAGAGGCCCCGTATAGGCGTCGTCCTATCATGCCTGCTTTGATCCGCATGCATTTGCATGGCAGGGCAAAGAACACAGTTAACAGTTGAACGGGTCAGAAAAAAAGGGCCAGCACCGGCGTGGATTGTTGGTTTTTCTCTCGCTGCCAAAATTTGCTCCACCAAGTGAGTTGCTGTTGCAGAGACACAGAAGGGGGGGAGGGGGGGGGGATGGGTTTCTGGTGTGTGGTGAAAAAGTCCATCTGGGATATAATCATAGGTTTAGTCTTAAAGCAAACTTTCAGGAAACATTTGGTGAAAATCAGCCACTTTGTTGACCTAACTTTACCTTGTCTGACTCGATTTTGACGGCCAACATCCTCAAAAACAAAAAAAGAAAACTCCTCTTCAAATTTACCAACGACTCTAGTATCCCCTAAAGTTTTATCAACGTAGAGTCAGACGACTCTAGGCTAATAAGCAAACAGCTAACGGATGAGCTAAGAGAGCCGGAGCGTCACCCGGCTAATTTAAAAGAGGAGGTAGTGAAAGGGATTATCCAGGGATCAGAGTTCAATCCAAAGCTTGCAAAACATGCTCAGTGTGCAGCCCTCCATTGTTTCAAACACAATCCTGCGTTTCGAGACACAATTCAATCAAACAGTGCAATCATAATAAACAACATGCTGTGACTCTTGTTAGATTTGTTCAGAGTTAAAGAGTTGTACCAGATAAAGAGTGTTTTTTTATTTTACTTTGGCCTCTAACAGCGCTGGAGAAGAGTTAAGATGTCACAGAGACTTTTTAAAATGGCGAAAAATTGGCGATTACAGCGCTGCACCATAATGCCAGTTCCAATGCTACACATTTTGAGGTGGAGTGACTCAAACCCAACATTACGCCTCCGCCTCTCTGCGTCATACATGACTTACAAGGCGTAAATCTGGCATTGTTTTTCCGACCTGGAAGGCTTCGGTCAGTCGTTTGGCTTACCTGACTGTTTTGGCAGCTTTGATTGCGCCTCTAATCGCATCGACACAAATTGGCTTTCAGCGCAAATAGAAAACAACTTAAAAATGTTTACTTCATGAGCCTCGCATCACCAATTATTTACAGATCCTCCCGTCTGGGTAAAAATAAATGAACCCGTGTGAATCCGTTTGGTGTCAGCGCACACTTTAGTGACCTTAGCTAATAATTAAACCTTCAGCTCAACCTGTTTTGGTCTTTGAGTGAAAACAAAGCTCCTTAAGTGATCCAGTGATGCCAAATGAAACCAGTATGTCACGGGGTCTTCATCTCCGTATTGATCCTAGTTTGTGGTCTTTAATTTGTCCTGCCTGACTCGTCTTTTCCATAGCCTACTTCTTTCTGTGTTTTGCCCCCCCACCCTCAGCAGTACTCCAGTGAAGACATGGAAAGTCATTAACAAGTGCCCCCTTTGTTGCCGAACAAACACAGATGGTATTTGGCTCACGCATGGGGGATTAGCTGAACCCTGGGCCGGCCGGGGAAGCAGGCAACCACTTTACAAAGAGCTGCGTGGGTGACAGAATATTTCTTGAACTGACGGTCTGGAGTGAAAACCGGTCCGAGTCGTAATCCTGGTAATTGCTCATGTAGCGTTAGGGACCAGTTTCCACTGTCAGGAATGGGGTTACCTCAATTTGAGGCCGTGGGTGGAGGGTTATGGAAAAGCTGAAGAAAGGCCTGCCGTGCCACCAAACAAGGCAGCAACACACACATCTCCTCTGGCCCCCCCTAGTGCTGTGGGGGCGTGAATGACAGCAGCGAGGAGGGGGGGCAGGACGGAGAACAAACCCCTGTTTGTTCTCTGGGCGAGGCGTTGACTGCAGCGCTGACAAGAGGAGTGACCTTCTGCTTTGTTTGAACAAGAGGTCAAAGGTAGAGCCGTGCCCCAGTGCATTGTGTGCCTTGTAGTGTTTGGTGGCACATTTGGAGCGCCGATCAATTCAGGAGAAAAAAACATAGAAATACTCCGAGTAGTTGTTATCTGCTGCTTTAGTTGTAGTTTTTAGAGGGTCAGATGTGAAGAAAGAAGATATTTACTCGGGTGGTTGTGTAAAAGAAGTAAACGTTCAACTTTGTCATTCCTACAAGTCCTTTCTGCACAAAGCCAACGCCATATGAGGGTTACCATAAAACTGACATTATTCCATCATAATCATCCGTTATATATTTTCCTGTATTGTAACTTGAAGTTGTCTGTTGGATGGGAATTGTCCGCACAAGTATAAAAAAACCAAGGACACTGAAATTTGTGTCGAAGTTTCTCTGTTTGCTGCGGTCCAAATCAAATTCAGTTTGTAACTTCCAGAAAAACTGAAAAGGATGAAAACAAAGGCTTTTGTGTTGACATGTCTGAGAGATATTTGAAAGAGAGGTATCTGAAAACTTGATTTATGTCTTGGTTTCAAGGACATGTAAGCACTGAGGTTTTCCTATGTTGTTGGCCTAACTCTATGGTGTTTGAGATGGAGAGCAGTCTTCACCAGTCGGACAAGTTAGATCGGAAAATCACATGAGTAGCAGAAGCAGGTAGCAAAGGAGCTATTCAACTCTCGGACACTATTATCCTGGGGGTCATGATTAAAGCTAGTATCATAATTAGCTTTCTAACTAGCCTTGCAATCCACTAACACACGCTTGTTCCACTTCCTTGTTTCGAAAAGAGGAAATCAATTGATTGTTCATTGTTAAGATAAATGTCTTATTTTTTGCTTGTATGTTAATAATTGCACTTTAACTAAAAGAAATTATGTTTGATCCGATCACTCGATTAATCGATGGAATATTTGGTAGAATACTTGATTTCTAAAATATTCTGCAGCCCTACAATCGAGACAAATGTAAAAGCGACAATGTATCCATATTTCTGTGACATGTTTAATAGTTTATTGGGTTTAAGTGTGTTAAATGTGGTTTACTTTGTGCTGTTACCAACCTGGGTCATTGAAATGTGTCTGTTAAGTGGTTGTGAACAAATCCATCATACATAATGACTTCTCATCCATACCCAACCGAAAAAACGAGGGATGCATTACTATAAAATAAAATATAATAAAGCATTAAAGTTTTAGTGCTTTGACTTCACCTCTATGCTTCAGACATGCTGGTGGAGGTGTTTGTCTGTGTTGTTTTTATTATCTCTGCTGGTGTGAAGCCAAACAGTTTAAATGTGAGAGAACAGACACTCAGCGTGAGCTTGTTGTCAGCTTGGCTGTGAAGGAAAGTAAGGCACCTGCAGGGAAACACACCTGTTCACCCCTGAGCCCATGACCCTGAATGTGCATGTGTGTGTTCATGATTCACTGAGCATGTGTGTGTGTAGATCATGCACCAACTGGGGCAAAGACACAAAAGTAAACACGAGCACTGACTCATAGCGGGCTAATGATTTACCTGAATGGCTGTATTCTCCTCACTTCAGACAAACACAAGCGCGCGGTTTGACTGACAGGTGTGTTTTTTTAATTACTGAAATGGAAAAAGTTTCAAAAACGTGTGCGAAGCTTTCTCAGAGTGCGTGACTGAGTGTGGAGAGGATGTTTTGCTCCACGCCGCAGAGTTAACGTGAAACAGTTCTGCTGTTGTTGTGTCTGGATGATCTGCCTCACAGCACAGCGAAGGTCAGAGAGTCCACCGTGCTTCAGTTTCCAAGGGAAGTTGGACCTCTCTGTTTTGTATTTGCGCACACACAAAAAAAGGGCCTAACTTTGCACAGATAAGCATAAAAACACACAGCAAATTTTTGCTTCCAGGCAGGCTGCTTTCCTGCGATTAAACAAGCAGATTATTATTATCACGTCAAGACTGACAACAGGAAGCTGGAGGATGTTCCCAGAGTGTTTCTGCCTAATCTGTTCTGGAAATCAGCACGTCTAGAGGAGCGTGAAATGAGAGGGGAGGCATTTTGTGTTTATGAGTTCTTATCGCATTCTGCTCATTCCAGATTTGTGGCAAAGCAGATGGAGATAAATGTTAGCAGAAGAATGTGAAACAGAAGTGGAAACAAGATGCAAACACGCCGCTACAGATCAGTCACAGAGGCAAACACGGCAAAGAGGACGTGTCTAATCGCTGGGACAGTCTATGAGGTTTCAAGTGCGTGTTTGTGTTGAACCCCGACCCTGCTGATTTACGGCTGTCATTGTGTTGCTGTACCTGAGATGAAAAAGCGCTTGTTTGTTTGAGATGTTTTCCCGTCAGCGCACCGTCACTGACTGCTTCAAGAATGAACTATAACCTGGGGGTGTTCCAACAAGGGTACCTCATGATTATTGGAGCTTTGACTCGATTATTGGTGCCACGATTCTTCGATTATTGCCATTTTTAATGTTTTTTCTCCTACAAGATCAATTTTGTCTTCATCTGTGGCTACATTTGTAAATAAATAGCCTATCAATTAACTCAGTTCCTCTAAAACTACACTCAATATGTAAATAAGGTTTTTAAACATTTGACTTGGAGACACAACATATTTTATTTTATGACTGCATGACTGTTATGTTTGTGATGTTGCTGAGGTACTTTATTTTTGCAAATCTTGAGGACAAAAATTCTTGCACAACTTCACCAACTTCCAAGGTGCTTAGAGAAAAAGGATCTTAAGGAGGTCCAAAGAGCTCCAGCAACACTTGTAGTTCAGGAAAACATCTTTATTCATTTGAAATGTGTTGGTGGAATAAAGCTGTTTTCCTGAACTACAAGTGTTGCTGGAGCTCTTTTGACTTCTTTGCAAATTTTGCAAATCGCGCAAGTCTTGTCAGTCGTCTTGTTTGCTCTCTCATAAAATCCAAAGTACTTCCACACGGTTGCAGTCAGCCCTGGTGGCGAGAGAATTGACCGCTCTTTGGAGGCAGCTGAAGCTGTTGCCATTTTAAAAAGAAACTAACATGCTCTGATTGTTGTGGTCCCACTCACTAAACAGTCCGGGCGGTGTGCGTAAAGGTTCCGGTTATGTGTCTTTTTGTTCTGGCCTTGAGGCAAAGCATCAATGTTATTATTTATTTATTTTAAGCATCACGTTAAATAATCGGTGCCGAATCGTTACTTGAAGTATCACGATGCATTGACACAATAAATTGAACCCACCTCTACAATTTCCAAACCACATCAGGGAAGTTTATCCTCAGACTAAAGGGAAAGAGTCCTCAAGTAAGATATGAAAGAGTTTTTGTTAGACCAGATTTAAATCAAAGGTGCACCAGACTTAGTTTGATAATTAATTGATTAATCTGGTTGTCTTACGACTTTAATTCACTGTAAAATGTTCCATACCTTTACTGTGATTGGTAATTAATACAGAGCAGTGGTTGCTGTAATCGAAGTTCACTGTAGATTACTGTTGAGCTTTTGTTTGTGCAGACACTGAAGTTAATGCTAATCTGAGTCTTTATCGTGTGACACTGAACTGACATAGATCCTATTCTCTCTCCTTAATCCTCTATCCAAAACCTCTTACCTCCCCCAGTCCTCATGTAGAAAACAGATCATGAATTTGATTGTCTTCAGTTAAAAACTCTTATTGTTGTGCGCCCAGTTTAATCTCCAGAGATTACTAATTGATGGACCAACAAAACCAGTAAGAATCTGGGTAAACCCCGCAGAGGAGCGTTACAGGATCTTACTGGGATTAAGAAGTCAGTGTGTTAATTTGCGCTCTCTGTTCTCCTCACTCGGCCTAAAAGGATGACGGAGGATTGAGAGTGAATCGTATTGTAGTTTGCTGTAAATAGACGTCGACAGGAAATGCGCCTCATCGGAGATAATCCAGCCGTGTAGTAGTGACAGGAGCCGCCGTTTAAAACGTCCTAATGAGTGTCACTTACCAAGGTGAGAGGATTGAGACGCTATTTTGAGGATATCTCAGAACAGGAAGGATGCTGCTTGACATTTACAGTATGTACTGAATGATTAATCCTGTGCTAATAATAAACTGAACATGAGTGAAAGACATTTCATTTACAGCGTTTATTCGCTGTATTTTCATGGCGAAAGCTTTCCTTGTGCTGCAGGCTTAAAAGTGACTGATTTAGCTCTGATAGATTCAGGTTTAAAGCTGTAAAAATGGAGGGAATAGTTCAAATTGTTGTGCTTTAATATAAATGATCAAGTATGAGGAGAGAGAGGAAGAAATCTGGAGGGAAGTTGAGTCATTTTTGGTGTTAAACAACAGATTTGTTAAACTCATTCGCTGTAGTTAGCATCCAGCAACTTAGTGTTTGAGGAAGAGGTCTCATTTGAAACTTTTCCCTGTGCAAAGCTCGGGTGCTACAGTTAGCCTATTAGACATGTTTGTTTTTGGTATTTGGACCGATATTCCACCTGATTTTCATACAGTGTTGTCTTTTCCACTCTTTTCAATCTGACTTGGGATCCACCCATCCGATATTTGATATCGGTACCGGTCCTGATACTGAAGAAAATTCTCAATTGGGTATCGTGACAATGGTCTATTCAGTCTAACTCTATGCTATGCACCGTAAATGGCATCCACAAGTAAACATGCTGAGCGGTCGCCACATTATTTTCAAAATGGAGTGAGCGAAGGGGTCTGTTATCTTGAACAATATCACAATACCTCAGTTTACTAGCTCAACGGCCACTTGAAATACCTGCGCAGTGGTGAACAAAAGATAATTCAGCTTCTCTGTATTAGAACTGGATCGGTATCGGCCGATACTAAATTGTAGATCTGTACCGATGTTGGAGGTAAAAAAAAGCTGATCAGTGCATCCCTAAATCTGACGCCAACAAAATGATGATCCACGTCTTTATGTTTGCATTACAGCAAAACGCCAAAGTGTCATTGAACACCCAACCTGGATGGAAAAATAGTCACAATAATCACTTAATAACAATAATAATAATAATAACTTTATTTATATTGCACCTTAAAAATCAGACGTTACAAAGTTCTTTAAGGTAGAAAAAGGCAGAACTCTGCGGACAATGAATCAATCTGGTCAAACTAAGGCCAAAAGAGTCAGCTGAAAATGCACCGAGGTTCATGAAAATAAAGCAGCACAAGGAAAGTACAGATGATAGATGGAGATGGAAAAAAGGAGGGTAGATAGGATGGATGAAAGAGAAAGAATGGGAGTAAATGAAAGCATGAGGAGATGTTAAACGCAGGATTAAAACAATGAGAAACAGGAGAGGAGAGTTAGAACAGCAGAGATTAAAACTAGTTAAATAAGTACTGTAATTGTAAAATAAGTGTGTAGATAAAATAGAATGACATAAATAATAGAAAGAAAGCATCGTGTAAAAGCAAGTCTTAAAGAGTGAGTTTTAAGATGTTACTGATTCAGCACGCCTTATCTCCTCGGGATAATAGTTTAAAAATAGACAATCCAGGGTTTCACTTGAGTGATGATAAGACACGCCAACATATGGAACAAATACGTCTTAACCTGCATGTTTCAACAGGAATAATAAGCTGCTCCAGTTCGACATTTATCTTGCGAAATGTAGCAACACAATCTCAAAGTAAAAAAAAACACTGATATATGATCACATCCAAATTTTCTGTGAGCTCTCTTCTCCCCCCGCAGAAAACCTCCAACACAATAATCAACATGAACCCATTCAGCTCATAAAAACAAGAGCTACGGTTAATCTGGATTTTCATTTATAGTCTGAATAAAGCAGCAGCGTGAACGAATCATGTTTGCAGAAATAACCTCAGAGCACAGCACACTTGATCCAACTTATGAATATTCATTTTCAGCTTCTGGAGGAGTCTTTGGCGTGACCGCATCATGATGTTTGTGCCAAAGAAAATAAGAGAAGAAAAACCGGCTGAGGATTGTAGATGAGGCTCATGAATTAAAGGGAAAAGCTTGAACTAAAGAGAAACATTTAGTCACGTTCGCGGCTAAATGAGGATCTCTGCGTCTGTTTTAACTGTTTGATGTCTCGAACATCGACAAGTACAACTCATCACTGTGTTGTTTTTCCTGTAACGCTTTTATTCTTCATGTTTCTGAGCAGTGGAGTCAGTCTTTAAAGACAGTAATAGTTTTAAGCACGGCCAATATCATTATATCATTGATTGCACGGCCCCCAGCTGTCTCTGAAAACCGATCCAGCTCTTAGCAGAACCACAAAGAGCTGTCACTCTGCCAGCGGTCTTTCTTATTCCCGTATTTACTCTTTCTTCATCCCTCTTCGCCTTTGATGAAGAGACATGCCAGCGATATTTATTTCATGGGCTTAGTGGAGACAGACAGCGTGGGTTTTGTGCTATTCTGTAGCTTTGTCTGAAGTGCGGGAGGTTGAAGTCACAGGTGTGAACACACCGTCACGAACACACACACCACCCGTCCCTGCAACACATTTGGCTGCAAAGTCACCCCTGACTCCAATCAGGCATTTTGGTAGACGCCACAGGAGGAAACAATGGGCGCTCGATTCACAGCCAAGACAGCGGGCCAGGTTCTGCTAGAGAAGAGAGGGAGAAAAATGAGAGCTTGTTTCTCTCTGACAATGTCCAATCAAGATATGCTGCTCCTGATTAGTCAGATTTAGACATCCATGAATATTTACAAGAGGCGGACCAGTCTCAGTTTTTATAATAGAGAGCAGGTCAGCCAATCGATGATGTATAATGCGAACAATGCCACATTGTTGTTGATATTCATGAATTTGTGACCTTTTTTTACTTCACCGCGCTTGTTGATGAGACAGACCTCCAGGAGGCGATATTTTTTTCGTAGAATGGTAGGGAAAGGTCCCGCCTCCTTTGCCTCTGATTGGCTAGCAAAGCTGGAAACGTCATCTAACGCTCAAGCTGAGCGCAGGCTGTCGGCTCTGTACATCAAACAGAACATTATCGCAGTTCTGAATCTCCTAACCCAACCCCAACCCTAACCAGACAGACAATGACGTTTTACAGCCATAAGGAATAACCAATTGGAGCCCAGCACTTCTAGCCAATCAGAGGCGAAGGAGCATCCTACAAAAAAAAAAAAAAAATTGCGGCCGGCTCTGAAGTCACACATCAATGAATGAAACCCCGGCGGGTACGTCACAGCTAATCAGCGGCTAGCTACGGTTAGCTAGTAAGCTAGTAGTGCCGTTTTTTTAAGTTCGTCATTATTTATTAAAGCCACACAGCGATGCAAACCATAAACATTTCTTATAAAAAGCACTATGTGTGATGAATTGTCATAGTTTTTACACTTCAGGAGACCAACTTCACCCCCCGGGCAGAGATAACACAGACTGCACCGAACGTTGTGGTGTGCAGCAATAAGAACAGTGCTGACTTCTGCTGGGATTTTCAAAATAAGACATTTCCACAATGAAAAACAATGGTTGCATCCCAAATTTAACAGGAACTTACCTGAACCTGAACCTAGGTGATCATTCATTAAATTTTTGTAGACTGATAAAAATAAAAACACAAGGTGAATATTTGGGTTTTGTCCATTTACATTATAACCACATACACAGGTCTGTCTTAACTGAGGTGGATTTGTTCTCTCCTACTTTTCAGGGGTGCTGAAGGACTACCTTCGCGAGCTGCCCTACCCTCTGATCACCAAGCCGCTGTACGAAGCCGTGTTGGAGTCCATGGCGACGAGGCCTCTGCGGATAGGAGCGTCAGGTTGTGAGAACGACTCGGCCGACTCTGAACACACCGTCGGTCTGCTGGAAAACCTGCCGGAGGTGGAGAGGGTGAGGAGCAGAAACTTGACCTCAGAGTCTAAAAATGCAGTCACGGGCGTGTTTGTGAAGGGGCTAATTGTGGTTTAGATAATTATGATGATAAAGATGATACTGCAGATCCTCTTTTACGTCGACTTTTACATCAGGTAGAGCTGTCTCACACTTCACACTGCTGATACAGAGAAACTTTTCTGCTTTCTGTTATTAAACTAATCCAAGTAATGATGTTTGACACAGAGGGAAAACTCAAAGTCCAACTGATGATGAATGTCTAGCTTATTATATAATAATATTAACACGTATTTTATGGGTTTTTTTTGCTTTAGATGACTCTGCGGCGGCTTCTCGACCACCTCAAGTTAGTAGCGTCTTACCAGGAAGTGAATAAGATGACCTGTCAGAACCTGGCGGTGTGTTTCGGCCCGGTGCTTCTCAGCCAGCGCCAGGAGGCGTCCTGCCACACGAACCGAGTCTTCATCGACTCCGAGGAGCTGGCCAGCGCGCTACACTTTAAAAAACACATCGAAGTCCTGCACTACCTGCTGCAGCTCTGGCCAGGTGAGACACGGTTTGGGGGTTCGTGAGCGCCGTTATAGTGATCTGGGTCAAATGCAGTGGGGGTTTATGGGGATCTGTATGTTGAGTGGTTTTGCACAAATCAGCGCCAGCTCTGTGGTTCGGCTCTACAAAGGGCTGTAAACGGGCGGGGCCGCTTTGATCCATGAGGTTATCCACCACTGGCACGAGTTCAGCTCGGATAGCCACGGGCAACCATCTGTTGGCTTCCTCAAAGGCGAAACTCTCAACAGACGGCTTCATGAGCCAATCACAGCTCAGGAAATAAGCCCCAGTGTAAAGCAGACTTTTGAGGTGTGGCCCCCGTTCTTTCGGGTAAATCACAAACCAAGGACGGCGAGCAGACAGATACCCAGCAGCAGCTCCTCTCGCCACAGGTCATCTGTCTGCCTGCACAGCTGCTCTGGGCTCGCTGCAGCTGTCTGCTCAGTGTGAGAGATGAAGGAGCCCGCAGATTAATCAGCTGTGATGAAAAAGAGCTGCAGGCGGTCAAATTTGTATCAGTCACTGCAACTAATTCCATATCTTATAACCTGAGGGGTTCGATTTTTGAAGGTTTGTGTTCAGCCTGTTTTTAATCAATCTGTGAGGCTGGCAGTGACTTCTGGGCTGCAGCTCCAGACTTATGCAAGAGAGGAAATTGGACTGAGGATTACAAACACAGGAAAACATGAAGCTGTGCGACTTCTGCTGCGAGAAGAATGACTCCACCTGATTGTAGGGGAAAAAAAGTAAACCTCTGTGAATCAATCAGACTTTTTAGGATATTAAGATGACAGAACCGTTTATAAAATTTTAGATATGCACATTTATCAACCCTAATGAACGCTGCAAACTATGAAAAAGAAACAGTCATACTAAATGCACTAAACTCCTAAAAGTGTCTTTTCTTTTAGGAGTTTAGTGCATGTGTTTGAATTTGAAACAGCTTGAATTTTCACCCCAAATTTGTCTGGGATTTTTCCTGGTATAAATCTCCCTGTGAAGTTGGGTTGAGCTTGTGTGAAAAGAAATAAGCAGCGGAAAATTCACTGTGAGCGAGTGAGCAGGGGTTGTATCACAGGAACGGTGGAAACCCAGTGGACCGGTGTGTATCAGGATGATTAAAAAAACATCCGAGGTTGAAGAGGGAGGATCATTTTCCTGAGAACTCGTCCTTCTATGCAAAGTATACTGACAAGTGTTAGTGCAAAAACAGTCAAAGTAGCAAAGGTGTCAGTTGCTTATGTTGTCCACATTACACTGCAGCTCGCACAGCATGCTTTTGGTGGCATGTCCTGCCTCCTGAAAATCTTTATATATGTTACCTTTTATAAAAATCAGATGCAGGTCAAAGTGTTTGAAGAAAAAAACTAAAATTAATTAAAAATCATGGGACATGTCGGAAACAACTTCTGCTCTGTCCTCACTAAATAAAGGCAATAAAAGCCCAAAATGTAACTTGAAGATACAGAATTAGATCATAATAAATAATGAGATAAAAAGAAAAAGAAAAAACTTAAAGATACATGTAAGCATAAAATAATATTAAAGTAAAGTTAGAAAAGTAATAAACAATATAATTTATATGAAATATAAAGATAAACCAAATTTCCAGGTGCAGCATTGATTGTTATCAGGAAAATTTTAAACTTTTTTCGTGATTATTACATGATTGTGTATCTGGACACTCCTGTAAAAGAGGTTTTTTGATCTCAATGAAGCTTTTCTGGTTAAATAAATTAAATGAAAATTACAATAATTGATGTAAATCTGCAATCCAATCAGTTCCCTGATCTATTACTGTAATTAATAATTTAGCTGGAATCAGACATTAGTGAATAAATCTGTAACATTGTGGTGTTATCTGTGGATGTAATGTCAGTCAAAGCCAGCCAAACTTCAGCGTTAAGTGCTTTTTAGTACTTTTGTTTACCATCTTTGACTCTGATATCACAGGAGCAGCTTTAACTACACCTGCTGAATGATATCTGAGGAATAACTGAGTCCATGTCTGTCTAAGCTTCTTAGTTTAACTACATCCTGGATTCATTTAAGGTAAAGCTTCTCTGGTTTACATCAATCTGGGGAAGAAACACGCAGATGGGGAGCCTGAGTGCAGCTGCAGGATAAGTCAGCAAAGACTTTTTTCCGTCAGAGGACAGAGCAGATCTGCAGACGGTGAAGAAGGGTGGTGGGGTTAAGTGGTCTGCAGAAAAAGGTTTTTAATCTATAGTTGACGCCTGTACTTATCCTGTACTCCTGCCTGCAGCTGATGTCACAGAGCTTGTGCCTATAATGACCCCTAACAGCCTTGACGGAGCCTCCAGTCCAGGTTCAAGCCTCTGTTTACACCCTCAAAAACACCCCCATTCATCCTGTTTCCCCAGCTCAGAGCGAAGGACGCCTGGACTGTAATTAAAGACATTCCAGGTTTAACCTTAGCCCTCAGCCCCTCAAGCTTTACCCTAAAATTTCACAATCACTGCAGGGGTTATTTTCAGCGTCCTCACGCCCCTCACGCTCACGTACCGGAGCCTCGGAGGCACCATCGCTCACGCCTTAGAGCGTGCACAGCCTCGGGCAACAGGAGGTGTGAGCGAGCGTGAGCATATGTGTGCTGAAGAGGCTGAGAGGGGCGTCCAGAGTGAATTATGTATTTTGCCAACTGTATGTGTGAACAGATGGTTGAACAGACAGAATGAAGAAGAAGCGAATGTGGGAGTTTGTTGTGTCTGCGCTCTTGTTTGTATCTCGTATCGTGTGCAGGGATAACACGTCTCAAGCCACCATGTTTTCTTTGTTCGAGAAAATCTGCGCTTTACTCATAGTTTGCGTCTGCTCTCTGCATTCACGTTAGCAGCTGACGAGTAATGACTTTAATCACGCCATCAGTGAATCATGTCTGAAATTCAATAACATGTTGCCTCTTAAAAGGAGGATAATTTCTGTTTGTTTTAGGAGATAATTGTTTGGATCTTTAACCTCAGAAAAGCTGCAGAGTATGCAACAGCTGCATGTAAATATACTGAAATACTGCATCAGCAACTGGCACTTCATCAGGAGTCTCTTAGTGGAGAAGAGCTTCAAATACAAACGCATCTAAAAAGATAAAAAAATTTTCCATTAGTATTCAAAGATAGTGAGAATTTAATGAATTCTGGACTCATTACAGGCAAAATTAAATGTTTCAAATGTTAATTTGATAATCCTGGCCTGCAGCTTAGAAAATATTGAAAACATTAAAAAAAATTATTTGAGTTTTGAGTAAATGATTGTCTGTAGGTCTAATTTAGCATGTACAGGTACATTCTTGAATGGACAATCACAGAAGGTCATTGCTGAAAAGACACGAGCAACATTATCAAGAAAAGTAGATTCAGAAACTCAGGAGATGCTGATTTCCTTTTGCACCTGCCCACAGCGCCAAAACTTCAACCGTGTGGTTTGCTGCTTATGGTACTGTGCTAGATGGGATTCATGTCAGCTGACTCACCTGAGGGGTATTTGTCAAATAACCCAAAAATACAGACAAGCTGAGAGACGCTATCAAAGTAAACTGGGCGTCAGTAACACCTGAGCGGTTCAACTGGCTAATTCAAAACCCGTCTGAGGCAGCAATTCATCGTAGAAAAGCCCCAAACAAGTACAATGAAGAAACTTTTCAGAAGTTTAATATTTCTGTATTTTAATTTGTTCTATTTTTTGGTTGAAAAATGAAAGATTGTCCCTAGGGTTAGGGTTAAGGTCCTTACATACAGGGAACGATGCAAATATACAACGCGAAATTACGAATGTTTTGGAGGCAAATTTTGACGCGCCTGACTATACACATCAAGTGTGATGCGATTTTGTGACTTTGCAGAGGGGAAAGAAGACGTGTGATTTGACCGTGATATGAAAAAATAAATGCCACGATATTGCAGGACGGGTAAACGTTGCTGATGTGAACGCTTGTATTGACAGGATACTGGTCAGAAAAAAAATATTGACGTCCAAAATAATCGGACGAAAAAAACCTCCCGGTGTGTAAGGACCTTTAGGGTCAGGGTTATGCCTTTTTAAATGTTGAACTATTCCTTTAAAGACATTACTCACTGACTTGTGAACATCTAATTAATAATGTTTTTGTCTCTCTTTTTTTTTCCTGCTCCTCCAGTTGTGGACCCTTATGGCCAGTCCTCCCAGCCCCCTGCAGCCTCTTCCTCTCCACCCTTACCTGACCAACACTCAGCTCCTCCACTGCGGCGGAGAAAAGAGCGCCCCCAGGTCCTGAACCTCTCCGAGGCAGAAATGGCGGGTGTCCTACGTCCCAAACCAGGACGCCTGGACAGCCCTAGCAACCGCTACGCTGGCGACTGGAGCGGCTGCGGAGAGCGCTACTTCCCCTCTGACATGCTGCTGCCTCCCAGCAAAGAGGAGGCGGACTATGACGACGTGCCCTCCGAGGACACGGAGGCAGCTGAGGAGAGGCCTGAGGACCTCGAGGAAGAGAAGGGGCAGAATTTAGGCGTCCCTGTGTCTGATCCTGCTGAAGAGGAGCAACCTCTGAGACAGGAGGAGCTGGTAAAGGACGAGGAAGAGGAGAAAGAGGAGGAGGACGGACAAGAAGAGAGTGATAGCTCGGGCAATGTGGAGGACAAAGAGGAGGAGAGGGTTTGTGAACACATCCTGCCTCCTCGTCTGCCCAAAGAGCACACGTACCAGGCCTACATGAAGATCCAGGACATCAGCCCCGTGCTGAGCAACAGGGTCAACCTGAGGGACCTGCAGGAGAGTATCGACACTCTGATCGGAAACCTGGAGAGAGAGCTCAACAAGAACAAGCTCAATGTAGGATACTGACTCCACGCTCACACACGAAGTTCGGAGGAGACGTTTTCACTGATCACGGTGCTTCAGGATACAGCCACAGTGTTTCTTCAACGGCGATGTGCTGTCAACACGGCCGCATGTTCAGGTGCTGCTGTGAAATATCTAAAGGACAAGACGAGCAGAAATGTATGGGGGCACTTCTGGCATTAGTACCTAATCCACTGACATTCCATAACAGTTTTGTTTTCTTGTCTTTATGATGGTTTTGTTTCAGTCCAGTTCTGTGTTTCATGTTGTTATTGTTGCTTCTCTTCTTATTAGAAGAACCCATTGACCCCTCAGGGGTTTAAAAGGTGCCTTAATTGTGTGAAGGTGGTACGTAAAGAGGAAAACCCACCCTGAAATAAAATGTCCTCCCTCTCTGAAGAGCATGAACAGAGAAACTCTAGGATGATGTGAGGAGTTGTTGTCAATAAGTAGAACTTGGATAAAGCAGCCAGAATAGCTGTGAAGCAACATAAATTAAACTGTGCCACCAAAAGTTTGCAGGACTTCCAAAGTGTTTTCTTGGAAAGCTCAGATGGCAGAATTTGGTCATTAGATACTTTTGAACCAAGGAAAAAATCTTGGACAGGATTGGTTTCCAACAAAAATACAAATAAGGGTTTTTCTTACACTGATTGAATAATGTTAAAAACTGCATGCAGAGATTATGAGTTTAAAACTGGTGTCCATCAGGAGGAATGTGTTGATTTTGTTTCAGGGTGGATTTCCTTTCTAAGGCAGCGGAGAGCTTTTCTACTTAGGTATGAAACACTAAATGTTGTACAACAATAATGCACTTATGAGGCAGGCAGTAGTGTAGATTGTCATTATAGCTTATGCAGTTAAAAAAAACGGACTGAATTAGGCGGATAAAGGTATAACCCCCTTTTTTAAAGATAAATATAAATGAATTTGTCTTGTAATGAACTTATTTTCCCCAATCTGCAAGATACTTTTCAATTTTTTTTGCCCAATGTGGAAAAAATATCCTTTTTAACTTTTTTACTAAGACACGGATTGAAAAAAGATGGACGCCGCCGTCATGCCAGTGTGATAAAAAGAGAGAAAGCAAAGTGGCAGGTCTAAAATTAAGGCAAATACTAGAAGTGTTAAAAAACTGCAGTTCCTTGAGTGTCCACTTGAGGCTGGTCCCAAAAGTGAGTCGATTCCCATTAACCCTCATATTAAAAAGACCAACTTTACAGCACAATAAGTCACGTTTACAGCCTGGTACTTCATTTTTTGCTGTCTGTAAGAGTCAGCCTCAAGTGGTCCCTCAGAAAACAGTTTTTTACACTTTTGTGTTAATCCGTACTTTAAGCTACGACGAGTTAAGCTAACGTGACACTGGTATGTATCTTTTCATCCACATTGCTTCTGTGTAAATAAGTGAATTATCCCACAATTTCAATATATTTCTTTAAGATAACACCAACCAGTCCCCCTTCTGCTTCACTCGGCTTTCTTTATTCTCATTTTTTCTTTTGTCATAACCGTGAAAAAGTCGCAATGTGAAGCACAATTGTCAGAAAAGCAGTGGGAACTGTTGGCAGAGGGTACGACTTAGCTAGCTGCCTAAATCGACAAAGGACGTTTTCAGCAATCCAGGGATTCAGAATGATCAGTATTTAACCTATATGTATATGTACATAATTATATAAATGTATTCGGAGTATATTATTTTTACAGCTTCTATTTCGATGGCGTATTTAAATACTTCTGATGACCTCCTAGTGTTGACTTGTAGAAATAGTTGCTTTTTCTCCCCTCAAGCTACCTGTACACATGTTAATGTGCTGGACTAATGGTACAACTTTAGCTGTAAAATATAAGATAAAATCGTGCTCTTGCAGAAAAAAAGTGATATTATTTTAATGTATTGTGTATATATTTGACATTGTTTTGTGTCTCTGGTGGACTAAGCTGTGTTCATGATTTTTTGGTGTTTTTTTTTTTTTTTAAAGGTACTGAACGTTGCATGGTCAAAAGCTTTACTGACATAAACAAGGCTCTTTCTCGTCTGCCTTCGTATTTGATATTTATGTGTAAAAAGACTGATTTTGCATTGTTTGTCATCGGTCTGGTCACACTGTTCCCTCATTAGACAGATGACTGCATCCATCAGAGGACTCACAGACAGGTAGAGATCTGGTTTGAGGAGATGCTGCACCTGACAGAGAAATAGCAGATCTGTGTATGTAAAAATATAGACTATTCACCACTGTTACAGCATACAGAGTTAAAATCCTAATTTCAAAACATCACTAATGTTTAAAAAAATTGACTGGCCCTCAAGCGAATGGGAAAGAGTTATACATTCAGTGCTTTGCTTCCTTCCTATCTTGATACTTTCGCAGTATTTCAATGCCAGCCACAGCCCGGCCTCCTCCGCGGCATCTGTTCACAGTCCCGCCGCTTCATGGTGAAGCTGGTGCTGTCAGTCTGAGTGTTTGGTGAAAGTGAGATCCAGCAGGGATCCTTTCAAACCATCTGCCACCAAACATTAAAAAAACACAGGGCCCTAATTCTTCTCCTTAAAAAAATAACACAGACTCTGATTTTCAGCTTTTAAACAGAAGGATTTTAGTCGTCAAACACTTAATGATTCCAATTTAATCAAGATGTTTGAGGACGGTCTTCGGATACACTCTTCAAACCTCTCACCTCTCTGTCGCAGTATTTCCGTCAACACCTGCATCTAACTGTCTTGTCCTCACTAAGCAAAACAGAAAGTGCTTTGTATTGATCCTGAGTAACTGTACGGTCATAATAAAGTATATTATTTTACATTCATGAGTGGACTTTGCTGCTTTTTTGGGCCGGAGACAGCATCATTACTGGGAAATTCAGTTTTGTTATCAAAAAAGGATATTGTTGTAGATGATCGGTGCCTCTTTGAGACCTGCATGAGTAAACTAGACCATATACAACAACATTGATGATTCATTTGTGAGGACTTCTTATATCTTAAAATAGTTCTTCTGAGCAGAGACAGAGATTTGCTTCATGTACCTGCATTTTCCATGGCAAAGGTTGTCAGTAAGTCAAACTTTTGACTGTCAAAGAAAGCAGAATGAGATTTTTCCACGTAGAACCAAAATCAGCACACAATGAAAGTGCCCAGAGGGAGAATTGAGCTCAGAGTTTATAGACTTACACTAATTTAAATCCAATCAAGGGTCTAGTTGAACCTTACCTCACAGTTTGAAGTCAGCTGCCACTTTAAACATCTTAGAGTCACAAGCTTTGAGTTCAACATGAATCACAGATGTTTAACATGTCACGATTGATTGCAAACACCATTTCTATACGAACTGGACTCCCAGATAGTTCCTCAGATACTGACATGATCATGGGCACAGAGCTCTACATATCAGCTCACCCAACATTATGGCACATACTCCGATTGAACCCAAACAGTGACTGGCCCGACCCAACTCAGATTGTGTTGAAACGCAACGAGAACTAAAAGTATCTATCAGAAAACACTTCACACAAACCTGCAGATTTGTGTAAATCCTGAGGAATCCTTCCTGAAATGAATAACAAGAACATCATAAGTCGTAGCTTGATTCTGATTGGTCACAATCCAGGATTTATTTTCAACAGCAACAGTGACACCAGGGGGTGAAGCTGATCACATGTCATAAATAAACCGAGTACAGGCAGCAGTAGCTCAGGAAGGTACCCACTGAGCAATAGACGGCGATTAGACGTGTTTTTTTTTAGACCAAATTTCAACGTCTAGATTCTGTATATTTTTAGATGAAATTTAGATGTCGCACTTCAACCAGCCCAGGACCAGGTGGAGGGATTATATCTCTCGCCTGGCCTGGGAGCACCTGGGAACCCCCACGGAGGAGCTGGTGGAAGTGGCTGGGGTGAGGGCCGTCTGAGCTACTCTCCTGAAGCTGCTGCCCCTGCGACCCCGACCCGGATGAAGTGGAAGAAAACGACGATGAAACGACGACGATGAAACGACGACGATGAAACGACAACAATGAAACGACAACGATGACACGACAACGATCTAACGACGACGATGAAATGACGACGACTCAGGAGCTCTTTTTCAATACTTAGCATTTTAACAAACTCGCCTAATTACAGTCTGAATGTTTCCAGTTTAAAACTCTCAATAATTTTCACTTTTCTTGATGCTTTTCGTTCAGATAAAAATGTCAAAGATAAGCTAACCTTCAGGAAACCAAACTGTGTTTTCGGTTGTGTGGGCTCTTTCTTTGCTTTGAGAGCATTGTAACTCAGCCCTGGCAGAGATCAGATAAATAACATGGGGGGGAATTGCCCTTGTTGGCTTGTGGGAATCTCCCAGAACAACTTCCAGCTTCAGGGACATTCCCAGAAACCAGCTGCATTTAGCCGTCCAGTAAAAATCCTCTGCCGGAAGGCTGCACTTTCACTGCGGCTCCGAAAAACCAACATAACCAGGAGCACTTGTCAGATGTATACAATTACTCTAAACTTGGAACAATGTGCACCACAGGTAAAGCCCAAAAAGCAGACTGCTGAAACAGTTAAGTGTCACTTAAATGTGAAGTATTTTTCCAGAATGAGACGCTGCCCCAGCTGAGGTGATACACATCTCTGGCAGTTAGTATGAGAAAGTCAGAGCAGCCGCAGGCCTGTCAGCACGAAATGGTTTTAAGCCTCATTTGATGTCACGACTGTGCGCTCAGATCATGTTTTTATGGCTGCTTTTCGACAGGTATGAGAAAGCTTTAGGGTACAGAATGTACACATACCTGGCTGAGCCCCGCAGTGATGTTTTATATCCTCGCTGCAGTCAGGAGAAAAAATATCTACCTGCACTAGACCCACATTAAAATTCAGACTGGAATTTTACAGACATGGAGCCAAATATTTCTCTGACAGTTAAAAATATAACTTTGGACAGAGAGAATAATGCCGCGCTCAGTCTCGAGTTATTCTTGATCTTTCATGACAGAGTTTACTCAGCTTGTAATATGATTTATAATATCTTAAATTCCTGCTTCGAACTTCTGGAAAAGTTAAAGTTTTAAATTTAGAGTCGGCTGCTGACTCTCAGCACACCAAGATTTTATTTCAAAAGCCTGTCACCGTGTTTGCCTTTTAAAGCAGCGCTCCGAGACCCAATAAAAGCAAGAGTGAAACCCCATCTGAAGACAGAGGACGACATAATAACACGCTGCCTTGTTTGGATAGTCGGGGTCGCCACTCGATATCAGGCCGCTGCTGCTGGAGTGAACTCAACTCAACTTCTGGTCATTTCTAATTTTGGAGAGAGAAGAGATCTTTAGGTAAACATCCTTGACAGCCACCTGCATGTGAAACCAGACCTTTTCTCCCTTTTTCTTCTCTCCTCTGTTCCCTTAATCTCTGCTGACCTTTGAGTCAAGCGCACAAACACATGCTCTTTGTTTCAGACCTTTTTCTGGTTTCATTCTGACCGTGACCATTTGGACTAAAGGTCCGGGGCAAACGCTCCTTTGGTCGACGTTTGTACTGAATCTTTTTTCTTTGAGGCTCGTAATTGTTATTTAGAATAAACATAAGGCGTGTCTATAAAGTAAAAATCTGGAAAACTTTTCAGGTATGAAAAAATCTGAATGTTGATGTTAAAGAAATGGATGTATTTGGTTCTAGCTCTGCTTGTGTTAGTGCAGTTTTAACTGTCTTCCTTTAAACTAGCTGGTGAATCTAGGGTGACCAGATTCTGAATCCCCAAAAAGAGGACAAGACTACACGGGGCAGGGTCATGAGGTCGCACGTAGTAAATTTTGAGTTTTTCGAGTCGGGTCGCATGTTTTTTACACGGCTCTAAACTCAAAACTTCAATACAAAACCCCGGACATTTGAAGGATTTTATAAAGGCCAGTATCTCCTGATTTATACAAGGCCGGACAGCCCCCCAAAAAGAGGACATGTCAAGATAAAAGAGGACGTATGGTCCGAAGCGTTATGCTGCGTTTAAGTCATCTCGAAAGTCAGAAGCCCGAGCTGAAAATGACGTCACACCTGAGTTACCAGCGTTTCAGATACCAAGTCGGAAAAAAGTAAAATTGGTGGCAGAAACAAGATGGCTACATCTACGAAAGTTATTTTAGCGCTTTCTTTGTCCGAATATAAGGCAAGCGCTAAAATAACTTTCGTAGATGTAGCCATCTTGTTTCAGGCCTCTGATTTTGCTTTTATCCGACTTGGGAACTGTGTGACGTCATTTTCAGCACCAACACCTGACTTCTGAGGTAACTCAAACGCAGCATTAGTTGCGCACATGTGTCATACTTCATTCATACTTGTCCACAAGATAGGAAATTTCCACGCACACTCTGAGATAACTGTCTAATACTTACAACAAGGATTAGCGTGGTGCACGTCATGAGGTACAAATCATGAAGTATATTCAGAGCTTTTGTTCATCTTTCACTGGATGTGTTCAGAGGGGCTCAGCTGAGTTAATGTTCGCCCATACGTACTAAAAGCCCACTCCTCGGGAACATGAGCTAAGCCTGAGTAATTGCTGGGAACCTTTTCGCTCTGACCCTCGGCACACATTCCATACATTCAGTGCCCTTCAGTAGAAGTGCTATGAAACACATTTTACCAACATCCCGGCCTTTCTGATGTGTCTTTTAGGGGTCTTTTGTTCCCCTACCTTCCAGCTCCTGTACTTGGCAGCCCATCTGAGGGCCTCAGAGCAGATCTCCTGACGCAGCGCTGACAGATCGGCCTGTTCTGGACTGCGGTGATGATGAGAGAGAAGACCAGAGGAAAAAGGGGGAGAAGATGAGGAGAGAGCAAGAGGTGAAAGTGAAGAATGGAGGGAAGGAGAACACAGGAGAGCGGCGCTTCAGATCCTCGGGGGGCTGGGCCTCACATAACGTAGGCCCTCTCCTCTCTGAGTCCACCCTGCCTGTGTCCTCCTCCACCTCCATTGCTCTGTCACTCAGGACTAGACTATTTCATTTTAATAAGGCTAATCCCTCCTAGAGGTAAGCTGCTCATCACCTCCCCCCTCCACCTCCTCCAGACCAGAGCAATCTCCTTTCAGCGTGAGGACAGGATGAGGGAGAGGGTTTGCTCCGCTTGATAGGAGAGAAAAATGTGAAAGGTGAGACTGAAAAGAGGCCGTGACAGCAGCTGTGGCCGATGCTCAAAGAGAAGATTTAGGCTTTGGCGGTTTGATAAACTCGCAGGTGGTACACCTTTTGTAAGGGCGTCTTTTCCAACCAGACTGTAACATCACACTGATAGGAGACGTCCTGATAACTTTGTTCTTCTCGGAGGAAGTGGGGGGGACACTTGGTATTTTAACATGTGTGATCATCTGCTCTCCTGTCAGCAGAGCACTCTTCACCTGTCAGCAGCCAAACCTACTTTACCTTCTACTCCAGGTGTCTCCTTGATACTGCCCCTTGTCTACGTGAAATTCTTGTCTTGATAAGCGAGTTTCACCAAAGCTCTCAGAAAGAATATCAAAGTTATTCATTCATAACTTTAGTTTGATTTAACCCTCGGCAATTTCAAGCTCCATCCAGCTTACTTTGTCTCCAAAACGGACATGCAGATAAGGGCTCATAAATAATCATTTTTTAACACTTTTTAAAAACTTTTTTTGACTCATATCTCTTAAACAACTTCAGCCCTGATCTTTAAAAAAAAAAAAAAAAACAACATTCGATGTTACACCCTTTTTATGCCAGTTTTGTGCGCCATGTCACTGCTATTTTTAATTGTAAAAAACACAAAATCGCCATATTTCCCATAAAAAATGACCTAGATGATTTTTTTTTTAACCCACGGAGCATCTTGTGGACAAAAAGGGACATTCTGGGCGTTTTATTTGTCCGTCTCTCAGTGAACCGGTCAGTTTCAAGGCTAGCTGTATGAAATTTTGGCACTAATTTTTTTCATTTTTATTTTCTTAATTCCAAAAGCCTGTCCATTGGAAGTGTTTAGAATGGGAGATTTGCATCACACCGACACTTGTAAACCTCATGACCAAATATGCCCCATTGACTCCCATTATAACCACATATTTGTCATAAGCTATAATCCTAACATATTATCATGCTTTTTCTATTTAAACCTAATAGATCTAGATGTTTGGGCCATGTCAGTGATGAGTAGTTAAATCGACGGAGAACTTCAGGTGACACTGATTTTTTTTGTTTTGTTTTGTTTTTGTTTTTTAATATGAAGAAAAATGAGAACTCTTGCCAAATTTGATGCCCCAATCTTCAAAAATGTGACTATTAGCTCAAAATGAAGACGAAAAAAATGACAAATGTCCTCCAAATGGACATAGAAGGAACTGAGGGTTAAAAGTCTAGATCAGAATAAATAACATTTACAGCTAGGGGTTATACAAAGTTTTTTTCCTATACGGGAGCTTCGAGTTCACTTAATTCTGAAAGTTAATGTCATATTATGAATAGAAGATAATTGCGTTTCCATGGTGGCAGGAAAAGCCCAAAGGGTTTTCTCTCTAAGTGTGATAAAGTGACGGTTTAGATGACAGCTCTTACTCTCAGACATCCTGGTTTGGATTTACGCCAAGACAACAGTTTGAGCTCTGGCTGCTGATAGACTGATGATACAGAGTCTGAAACACACCTCACACAGAAATAATGTTAATACATAACCCCCTCTTAGCCCAAATCTTCATGCTCGCTCTTTTACAGTGACATCCTTTGTAATCTGTGACTTTGAACTTTGAAACTCATGACTTAGATGTAAAAGTAAGGTGACCAGACATCCCCAATTTTCAGTGACAGTCCCCGTTTTTCCCTGGCTGAAGCTGTCCCCGTAAATGTCCCCATAGAGTTTCATATATGAGAACAAAAATGTTGCGTGTAGACAAGAACAACGGTTATTACGGTAGCCGAGTATGTAGGAAGCGCGAGTAACCCGGGATTTCCACCGCAACCGGAATGGCTCAGATCCGGAACGGTAGCAGTTTTCGCTGGACACCAATTCCTTCTGGGTACGTTTGTGAGACGAATTTTGTGGTGGATACAGACAGTGGGAGTCACGAGAACTCACAAGAACCCAAGGATTCACATGCAATCGCGCGATAACAAGTTGTCTTTAGCCACTTAGGCTAACCATAAAAGCAGTAGATTGTGTCCTTCCAGAGGAGGAAATCCTCAGCATCTCTTCATCCATGGTGTCAACAGGATGAAATGCTGTCTATAAACCTTTCACTTGTTTGTCCCTGCCTGTTTGCATGATGTGAAATACGATCCGCGTGTCTTATTTTGAAAAGAAGCCGGATGATTCATTTTGTGTCTGTGCCTGACTTCCTTTCAAGCACGGGTTAATCTGTGCTAAATTTATCCGGCATGCTCTGGCATCCAGAAAAAATAGGACTACTGCAATCAGCTGTGGAGTCCGGCGATTCGCAGCGGAATGGAAAGAAGCCGGTGGAAATTGACGCATTAACTTGAATAGTTACGATCAGCTATGATTGGCAGATACAGCCTTTTTGTAGCCATTCTGGATGCGGTGGAAATTGCCGGTAAGCATGTTGCGCACAGTCCTGAACAACACGGGGGGTTATTACGGGGGTCGCGCACTTCTACCAAGGAGTACCCCCGCCCCCAAACCCCCTGGATATGCCCAGATTTCATTACAGAAATCTGATCACCTTATGTAAAAGTGTATTTCTCAGCCACTTGAGAGTCCGCCATCTCGTTGAATAAACAGGAATCAATGGATATGTCAGGTCACTAATGGATGCACCCAATAAAGTCTTTGTGGTTTAAAGTAGACTTGGCGAAGGGACGAGCAGATTAATATTGAAAAACGCTGTTTAAAGGTTGTAGCCACTAAATTGGGACACAGTTGAGTGACCTAAAGGTTAACGTTGTGGAGGATGCTTCGACTACATGTCGACCATAAAGACACCCTGTTTAAAACTTTTCATGTCTGTCATTTTCAACGTGCAAACACAGACGGTACGTTCGGGGGAGCTGGTTAAAATGACAAGAATTCAAACTGTCGAGGGCTTTGAAATTGGAAAATGAAAAGGAGTCCGGAGGGAACATTCCTCAGCAATGCCCTGGTCACCTGATCTGTTACGAGGTCAAGGTTCAACTAATGAAACCTACCACCGGCCTCTACCAGAGTTTAAAAAGAAACAGCTTAATGGTTTACATTGATGAAACACAGTCTGAAGATTTAACTGGGGACCGTTTTAGCAACTCAGTGTCTGCTCTGACGTAAAATAAGGTGGGTGATTGAAGTAGAAAAGCTTTGTCTGAATAAATTCATTAGAAAAAGAAGAAACCTGTTTGGCTTTTTGACATCTCAGGTTCTCTCTCGAGCACGACCTGACTCTGACATGGTGTTCTTATATGATTTGTACTCCTCTGTCTGCAACTGATTGACTATGTGTGAAATGTGCAGGGTGCCCCCATGTTGGGAGATTTAAGCTGCAGACCCTCGCTCCTCCTCACCCCACCCAACACCCTCCCCAGCGGGAGCAGCTAAGAGGCCGGCCTGAACAATGCCACGGGGGAATGGCTTAATTCGCCAGGCCAGATTTACAGCCCCTCCTGCACAGCACCTGCTCACATTGTTTCCCAGGATTTGGCTTGAAAACTTTTAAGTATTGGTGATAAACACCGGCCTGCAGACACCCCCCTTAGTTAGAGATTGTTTGGGCTCAGATGAAGAAATCAAGTGGGGAAAATCCGACACCATGAATACCGTAAATACTAAGAGGGATGCGGTCAATGGGTTTATTGCTGCAGTGCCATTTATTACCCAAACCATTAGAGTGTGAGCGCTGAGCAGCAGAGTTTAAACCGCAAACCTCTCTGCACACGAGCCAATTATTTATATCTATACAGCACCAAATCACACTCAGGGCTCTATTTTGGTGCCTCGCCGGAGACGTGCCGCAAGCGCAGCGTCAGTCAGATCCGCCGCGCTGACAAGGCGTTCCCAAGCACATTTTGGTATTTTGGTGAGCCGCGCAGCCCGGCGTAAGTATCCCCCCTCCCTAACTCAGCTCCTCCCAGCACCATAAGTCGTAGACGGGGCGTGTAGTTGGTTTAACACAGCCGAGACCTGTTTTCACCAATCACATAGGCTCCTCTCCTTGCCTTTAAATCCGCCACAGGTGAGGCGTATTACTATTTTCATGGAGTAGTCAAAGAGATCAAGAGATGTCTGAAGACGGTAATGCCACAAGATGGCGACAGAGGGCAGCTCCTCAACAAGTGTCCTCCACACTCTCTCATATGAGCACAGATGGATTTAGTGTGCGTAATGTTGGACCCACTGGTAAGACAAACACCCGTTTCCACAAATAAAGACACTCACATAAAGTTGCTCATATTCAAACCTCACGTGACAAAGGTGGGTTGAGCGCACAGATCACAACATAAACTCCAAAAATGGCATTAAAATCGGAACCATCTGTGCGTAAATGACCCATCGCGCTCCGTGGCCTGGCTCTTTCTTTCATAGATGTTGGCATATAAAATAAATTTGGCTCACAAAACTGAATATTATAATATCCGTATGTCGGCTTAAAGTAGATAACGCATCTGAGCACTGAAACAAATCATCTGTTCAGCTGCAGCAGCAGCAAGACGGACAGAGGACACGGAGACGTGTCCAGGTCGAGCTGTGCAAGAAATAAGAGGAAGAGGAAGAAAGAAAAGGAGGGAGACGAATTACATATCTTGTTAACTTCATCATGTGTGTTTATTTACTAGATATTGAATTTAATTTGATGCGGTTTCAGCTGTGTTGATTCGGTCAGGTTGTGTGTCCAAACGCGTGCCAAACGCGCTCATCAGATCAGATATAGATCAGAATATATCGATATAGATCTAAATGTATGTGCTGACTCTGATTAATAATTGATGATTATTTATTGCACTGAAATGTGCCTGACACTGTGGAAACCTGCCGGTGAGGCATCAGTGACGTATGTCGATACGCCGCCGGTCTACCAAAATACTACAAGACCAGCTGCGTTCCGCCTTGCGCTGAAAGCTGACCAGGTTTGAATCGGCGAGCATTCAGCGCACTTTACACGCCGTTGGCGAGCACGAAAATGTCACTGCGCCAGCTGATCCTGTCGAAACCTCCCCCTGCCACGCCACCACGCCCAGCTTGGCGGATCTCGGCTCGCCTCCGTGCGGCTAATGCCACGAAAATACCAAACTGGCCTTACGCTGGGCTCCGCCAGACGAAAATACAACTGCGCGGGGCTCGCCGCCCTCCGCCGCCTCACCGGCGCGCACAAAAATAGAGCCCTCAAAGTTAAACTGTGACTTTAACAGAAAGAAGAGCTATAGAAAACACAAATGGACAGCAGCATGCAGAAGACAGGAAGACATCTTTCTTCCTAGTTGTGAGTTCTTGTCAGGTTTGTTTACATTGGCTGCAGCGGCGAATTTAATGGAGCTCTCAGGGGTGGAAGATGTCATTTTGGTTTGGTTGTTTACAAGAAGGCTGGAGTGGTGCTCCACAGGTCCACAGGTCATAATCTTATAGAAACTGTCCGTTTTTAGATAAAGAATTAGGATTGGTTCTATGTACCTGAGAGCAGAGGGGAATCATCCAGACCCTCCTGCCGGTATAATTGACTTTAAAAGGGAACTCAACCTCCAACCCACCAATAAGAGAGTGTATCAAGTACCTAAAAGGGGAGCTTAAGATCATCTTAAGGGTCAGCCAAGGTCGCCAGTTGATGACTTTATTATTTTATGGAATGTATGAGGAGAAATTTGAGGCGATGGAAATAGAGGATAAAAACTGCACGGTATGGTAACAAAACAGTCTTGTCAGTGGTTTGCACACATAAAGAAGGAGGAGAAGACAGGCTGTCAGAAGGAGAAATCTTGGCTGTCCTCTTAGAAAATGAATGCTCGAGTGATAAGTTTCGCCTCTCTCCGCTATCCCGCCGTCTGCCCAAGTGCTTTGCATTGTGGGTAACAGTAGGCGAAGCAGACTGGTCCAATGCATACTGTGAAATTTTCCCGAATCAGTATGCCATCCGGGTATTCTTGGCATACTGCATACTGCATACTAAATTTTGTGCAAATCAGTACGTACTGCTAATATAGTAGGCGAATTCGCAAGTATTGGTGGCCAATACTGCAACCAGCCACTAGGGGAGCTCTACATGTTTTAGCTCCACCTTTAAGGAGCTGTCATGTCGTCTGTTTTCAAACACTCTCTAGTCTAGAACAATGGTTGTCAACTGATCTAGCCTCAACACCCACCACCACCCACCGGCTCTTTCATGACGACTATGACCTTAATCTCTGAAATGTGTCATAATGATGGCTGACAGCCAGTGTTAAGGTGCACCACCCGTACACAGTAAAGGTGGGTATTAAACACCTTATAACTGCAAGATATCGCTCACGTAAAGACTTTCGCCATGGTTGCAACAGAAAGCTTGGATTTAACAGGAAGAAACCCCGAACAGAACCAGACTCACTGGTTGAAAGTCATCTGCTTTGACATTAGTTTCTAAAATGTGTTTGTATTTGTAAGAAAAACTCAATCAGACCACATTCTTCTGCAGCAAGTTCAATAATAACTTACCAGAGAGAGTGAGGACACCCCTTGTGTGTGTGTGTGTGTGTGTGTGTGTGTGTGTGTGTGTGTGTGTGTGTGTGTGTGTGTGTGTGTGTGTGTGTGTGCGTGTGTGTTGGTTTGTAAAAGGCACATTCCTGAGCTGGCCTTGGAGAAAGTGAGAGGCTCCACTGAGGTGAAGAGAGAGGGACGGCTGCAAAACAGAATTCCCAGAGCAGTTTGAGGAGGGGACGAGCGGAGAGCAGAGGCCCCTTTTGTCACCAGTGCCTTGTTGGTGCCTCAGGGGCCATATGGACGCCTGCCTCTGTGCGCCCTCACATCAGCCTATTCTTCATCCCACCCCCCTCCACCCCCTCGTCTCAGTGACAGGACCGTCCCCGTGAATGAGTCATGGCCAGAGTGAAGTCGACTCACTTCTGCCGTGGGGAACCCTCTCTTGTCTTCCATCTCTTGAATTTTAATTATATTTTTTCTCCTTCTGCTCTGAATCGTTCATTTTTCCATTCCTCATCCGTGTTTTCCAGTCCTCTCTCTTCCCTTTAGGGACGTCTAAGGCACAGTGTGAAAACCTGGCTATAGACAGCTGCCCCTGTACTCTGCAGTGACCCCCTCCTTCTATCCCTGCGGCCTTTTTTTTCCTGGCAGGACACCGGCTGTCAGCTGTGACTAAAGGTCTGCTGAGCTGCTCTTGACCTGAGGTGGACCCAGAACTCTGAGGCCTCCTTTACTTATTCCCAGGAAGGAGCGAAACTAATGAAATCCAGCAAGTTTTCAGACCTTTTCCTTGAGGTGAAAAAGTGAATTGATGAAAGAACTGCACCTTCTCTGCTGCTCCTCTGTTGTTGTCTTCAACACCATCAGTGCAGGTGAAATTTCCTGCTTCACGCAAATCAGCTCTCTGGCAAGATCCTCATTCAAGCAACGGATTTACTCCTTCCTTCCTCCAACTGCCCCCAAGGGACAAATAAAGTTTCTAAATTGAATTGAATTACATTTGAACAATGTTGAAGTAGCACTCTATAAAATCTGGAGACAGCACGACCACTGTGAGGATTATGAATTATTTACTTTTATTTTCTCTTCTTTTACACGTCTGAACAGTCCTAAATCAACATCATACAATATGAGCGGATAGAAACACAGGAGGAGCTTTCACCTGAAGATAAATATCACGGAATTAAAGAGGTATAAAATTACTCCCTGTCAAGGTCAGATCATTGATATTCCACGGTGGATCCTCGGGGAGCTGTGATGACGAGGGCACTAATGGATGGCATCTCTCGGTAATTAGATCTCAGATGAGCGGATAAAAAAAAAGGAAAAACCCTGCAGCTCAAAGCTCCAAACGCTCTGATGGCTGAATCAATTCATGGGAATATTTACGGCTCTGTTTTAAGCTAGGGTGGTGACAGAAAACACTTATTGTTTTTATTAGACTATGTGGTTTAACATTTTCTCCCTCTAAGGATCAGGGAACAATAACTTTTCTTGACGTTTAATGCTGCTGTTAGAGTCTTTTTGTGTGTGAAATAGTTTTAAAACTCTGTGAAGTTTGTGTGTGATGTTTCTGTTGTTACGCTTCAGCAGGAGCTTGCCAGAGGCCTAAGCCCTTTAGGATGTTTTCCTCCAGTGTCAGGTACTCTTTGTATTCCTTCATCTCTATTTCTTCTTCCTTCTGCTCCTCTGGGGTTTTTATTTGCTTGTTTGTCTCCTGAAAAACAACAACAAAAAAAGTGACGAATTAAGGTCCTGACACACCGGGAGTGTTTTTTTCGTGCAATTATTTCGGACATCAATATTTTTTTTTTTAACCTATTTCCTGTCAATACAAGCGTTCACATCAGCGACGTTTTCCCGTCCTGCGATATTGTGGCATTTTTCTAAAGTTTTGCATACTGTGTGTCCACTTCTGACCAATCAGATTTTGTGTTGTTGCGACATCGAATTCACCGGTATATCCAACATGGCCGATTGTTTACATGTCGGAGAACAGAGTGCTTTTTGATAAAAAAACACAAATATTACAAAGATAACGACCTGAAGGACGACTTGTGGAGAGTCATAGCGTCGGATTCCTAATATGACGATGGTTTGTGTGCTTTAACAGTTTGCTAAACGTCTTTGTTTTAACTTTTATTTGTGCTAAGTAACTTTAGCTCGTGAGCTAACCTGTTCAGAGACAACATACCATATGTATTTTCACTGTCTCAAACTCACAGCACCATTAGGTCTCTGTTGTTACCTTAAGTTTATGGATTATAGTTTAATGTGCTTATCTGGTACTGGCCCCAACTCAGTACATGCTATCATGACAGACAGACATCTCAACACTAGAGTCTAATCAGAACTGAAAAACACTCAGTCTGCTGTTGTATCAGTTTTCTTGCTTCCACCCAGGACATGTTTTTTTTTCCATCGGAAAGTCGCGAAATTGCAGTGTGCTTGATGTGTATAGTCAGGTGCGTCAAAATTCGCCTCTGAATATTTTGTAATTTTGCTTCATATATTTGCGTCATTCCCGGTGTGTAAGGACCTTTTGAGTGACACTAAGATTTGGTATTTGGTATTTTCTATTCTTTCGACTGTTCCACGCTGAAATATTGAGGTCATTTATAGAAAACATGTCATAAATCAGACATTTTTCAGCTGTATTTTCATTCCTCTTACTTTTATTTACTCGTTATTTCATTAAAGCAATGCAACTATTCAAAGCACTAGTTTCAAGCAGACAAGTTCTTCTCCTCTTGGAAAAATTAGGGCTTCTAGGAAAGGCTTGACAGAATTAACAAATTAGCTTAGATGAAAAATGCACAATCTTTAATATTAGATTAAACATTTCAAATTAATGCTCATATTTCCTTTGAGCAGAAAATGGATTTCCTTGAAAGACTGTTTATAATTCAGTAACTCCAGGCTTTCACATAAATAAGATTACAAACACATTTTCCACTGACATTTCTTTGAGTGATTTGAAAAGTTAGAAAAGAACATTTAAGGTTTAATATAATGTTGGACTTGTTTGACTGACATAACAAGCAAGAAAACTCTATCCACAAACGTCTGAACAGAAACTAAACTTCACCTTTAACCTTAAAATAACTTATATCTTTTAAAACTTTCAGCACTGACAGAAACTTTCAGGCACTGATTGTCAAGAGTGACCCTTTCTCTCCAAACCTCAGAGTGATATGATGACCTCCTGCTCTTCAATTTAAAGATGAGGAGCAGGAGGGTGAAAAGTATGAGAGAAAAAGAGGACACTTAAGTACTTAAGGACTATTCTGTTCTTTCTCAGAGTCTGGCAGTGAAGCTCACCCCTTTTTTTCTCAGTTCATCAGCTTCCTTCTTCATTTTTGCAACCCTCCTCTGAAAATCCTTCAGCCTGTCTTCTTCCAGCTCGAAGAATTTCTCCAGACCCAAACTCTGCGTACAGACAGAACAGATTGGTCTTACTGCCATTAAAAAAAATCATCTCTACTTTCTCATTCATCAGGATTTAAATATCAGTAAAATAAAGGCAGGCAATAGAGCTACACATGCTTGAATTGTTAGCTTTTAGGCCGGATAGTCTCACCTCTTTCTTGTAGAGAGACTTTGGGAGTCTGAAAACAAAGACGGCGGCAACATCATCGCTCACAGCCAGGTAGTAGTGCTTGGCTTTAACCAACAAAAAGAAAAAACAAATAAAACAGACAGTCGGGCACAGTCGAAGTCTTGGCAGAGGATCAGTTTAAAGATGGGCAGCGATGAGTCAAGAATAATGTTTGGGTCCGTTAACTGTTTTACTTCACAGGGCTTGACACTAACTTTTTTTCACAAGGAGCACACAAAGAACTTTTGGGGCACAATGAAAGTTGATCAAATAATGTGTGTCTTATTGGTTAACATAAGTATTATTATTTGAAATCAATTTTAGATCTTTTGGTCACATGACATGGAAGCTATTAAAGGAAAACAGACTTTTCGGGGAACATCAACCGGTAATTTATTGACGGTCCCTTATTCAACACCAACGTTGACAGCGAGGATGCCGAGTAGATTTAACTGCGCTACTATTACCGGTTATGAAGAGTGAGGAGACACCGGTAGATCCGCAGTGAATGTCCATCGGATCTCCAACCTAAAATTAACTTCACAGCGATTTTTACATGAAAAAACATTTGTTGCCTCGGCAAAAAAATTTTTGATGCACACATGTGCCCCTAAAGTTTGTCCACAGCTCCATAGGGATTGCTGGAGGAGGCGGGATTTATGACCTGTACTGCAGCCCGTCACCAGAGGGTGCTGTTCTAAGAGGCAGGCGGCGTCCATTCTACATACTGTCTTGGGTTTTTGGGGGGGGTTTGGGTGACCTTTGCCACCTTCAAGTGGCAGATGTCCAAATGGGTGTTTTATCTGCAATAAATACATGTATGTTTATATGTATTCAGGGATCTTTGCTGCTGCTCTCGCTCCCTTGGCTTTTCACGTATGTATAAGAAACAGATGAGGGGTGTGCTTTCCTTCCCTTACCTCATACATGGCCATATAAAGATGGGAAACTCTCAGAACAGTACCATACCACCAAATATAACTTATCGCTTGCAAAGTAATCATTCTTTTTAATATAGGTGGTCCTAAACGGATTCAAACAACTGATGTACTCTTCTTAGAAATGTAAAATTTTGAACTCACATGTGGTGGCGCTCCATGATTTGATGCAGGTGATCCTGGCCTTGATGACATGTTTGTACACCTGCACAGGTTCCTTAGTCTTTTTGAGCAGGTCCCATACCTCAATGCTGCCATCCTCATTCCCGATGAAGAAATCAGTGGATCTGGACGGGGAACAGCACCCTGCAGTGTACGCCGTTTCCGAAGTTGGTGATGTGAAAATGGGGCCATCCTGAAAATCGTATTGTTTAAATAAAGTCAAGAGGAGTAATGAGCTTGAATCTGCAACATATATGACCTGGTGTCTTTACCGTGACTCCCTCCTTCCAGATGGCAAAGTTCCAGTCTTCAATTGTCAGAATTGTATCTTTATAGAAAGGCGACCGCTGCACTGTGTTCACAACCCCGTGATGGAGAGACTTGGCATCTGGTAGAAAGAAGAGACAGGAAGACAATGTCCAGTGTTTCATTAGAAAAAAATAAAATAGAAACCTGACTGTTGTGGAATACATAAAACTATTTGAACACCCTGGCCTGCTTTAGAAAACAATGGCTGTCTAACAAAGTTTTGTCTGGAAAAGGCCGACAGAGTACTCACTGTGCAGATGTCCGGACTCTTTGTTGTCTTGTTTCCAGTCAGTATAAACAACCACTCCTTCCTGGCAGTGAAAATATTCACATAATTAGATTTGTTAAAAAGAAACACTGAAAAAGCACGCACAGGTTGAATAAACTTATTTTTTTCCAATGACCATTTTGTTGAATTTTCCTGGATATCATTTCAATGAAGCCACCAACTGGGAGGAACGCACCTCTAAATCAAACCAGATGTATCTCTGATCATAAGGGGACTGATTTTAGATGTCAAAAACAAAGGAACAATGTTTAAAACCAGAGTGTAAATATGTTTACTATCAACAGGGGTGGGTGACTACAGGGGAACTGCGGGTTTTGCACGACTTCAGTTGCTTCACTTTTCACCACCTGAGGCTGCAGCTTGAACTTGAACCACTTGTCTAGCAGCACAATTATGTCCTGTGTTTTTAGGGTGTGGATTCTTGTTTCTCACACATTTGCAGAAACAGAGAGATGGACAGAGGTGAGACTGATGCATGCAGTCGAAGCAGCTAAACCAGACATCCAGAGGGAGCTACGGCATGATGGAGCTCGTGGACTCCTAGAAACGACTTTGGTTGAATATAGTGTGTCATTGTATTGATTAATAGTGTTTACCTGTGTTCCTACATACATCCTAGTGTTGACATCTTCCAGAGGTTTGAGTGTTTGAGCTGAGCGCGTTCTGAGCTGGCTGTAGTCTGGGACGACCTCTGAGCTTTCACCATCAGCCGGATCATCTTCAGAGGAAACGAAAAGGAAGAGAGATTTTGTAGAGCAAGGCGGAAAATAAGGCAGGTTAAAAGTTCAGAACTTTTTCAGCCAGTCAAAACAGGCAGGGCGATCGTAACTTGAGACAAAGATGTCAAAGAAACCTCTTCAGGGAACAATTATCTTCATGTGCTTTAAAACACTCACACACACTTCACACAGCTGCTTTTAGAGTTTAGCATAAAGAATAAATTCCTCAAAATACTCTGTAAACCGAGGAAAACATCACCATAAAGGCGGGACAACATTTTGCTATTGATGTTAAGGAAAAAATCAAGGACAGAAAGTGACATATGTGCAGCCTGCTCTGTAATCTGACCATGAACCAGACGGCAGAAGGACAAAAGAGAGGGACGGGTGGGGAGGAGTACAGCTGAGGTGAATGGGTTGGTAAGAGGGGATACGAGGGGAGTGGGAAAGAAAGGAGGTGGAGGTGAGAGTGAGGGGGACAGTAAGGGAGAAGGGTGGGAGGGTTGAAGTAGGCAGGGCTGGTAGTGATGGAAGAGGCCTTTTCCATCACAAAAGCCCAACTGTCTGTCAGGGACAGTGCGGGACTGTCCGTTCACACCCCCTTATCAGCCGGCCGCTCCCAATCACGTCTCGGCTTCACTCTGTTAGATTAGCTCCTGAAGGTCAGATCAGATTACCCAATCTTACATCTCCTAAATCCACTTTCTTCCAGTTAAGATGTGTGTAAAGATATGAGACAGAGGATACGGCTTCACTTTCACCATCTTGCTCGGCTGCCTAACTGTTGCTTAATCCCCTCGAGACACGGCGAGCAAAAACGTGTCGAAAGCGCCGGTTTAGGACGAAGGGGATCTCTTCTGCAGACGCTTCTCTAATCAAAACTCACCCCTACATCAGTAAAGATAGATAACAGAAGAGAGTCAGCTGAATAAAAAGCTCAGAGAGTGGCAGTGTAGACTCAGTCAATAACAGAGAAACATCTTAAGTGGCTCTGAAGTATTAATCACACAAGTATTCATTAAAACTTTAATAACAAGCTGCCTCAGGGGCTGCTAAAAAAAGCAGACGATTTATTGCTTTGGCTAGAGAACATATTAATTTGACATCCTCCAGCCACCAAAACTGTGTTTATGGTGGCAGACCTTCAGTCAGACAAAGACAGGTCTCTTCTTGACCAGCCAGGACACACACACACTCACACACGCTCACACACCATCATCCTGTAGCCCTTAAGGAGCCTGAGCGGCATATTGCAAAGAGCTGACAGTCAGCGAGGCTAATTCTTTGCAACTATGAGGGCCTTGTTTTGGAAGTATCACTTAATAAAGTGCTATGAAACCGGAGGAGAGAAGAGAGAGAGACAGAAAATGAGAGTCCCCGAGGGGCTGAGTGAACCCTGCCCTGTGCTCAACCATCCGAAGAGGAATCTCGCATCCTGCTAATCACAGACCTGCAGTCACAGACACGCTTTGGTAAGATAAGTTTCTGCACTAATGTCAGTTAAAAAAAAACAATAAACCCTTTACTCGCAGTAGGTTAAGACTGACGCAAAACTCTGACAACAACCGCTTGCAGTCAGGTGGTTTCATCTCCTCAGTATTTGTTTGGATGGGCAGGTAAAATGATAAGAATAGACATGGATTTTGATCAGTTATATAAGGGAAAATGAACAGTTTGACAAAAGTTACAGGATATTGAATCTGGACAAAGAGAGAAAAGACCCCGACACCAACTAAATATATTCCCAAGTTAACCTCAAGAGGATTTTTCTTGATTTCAAAATGATCATCCACTCCAGCATTTCTCTGGCTACAGATTTTTTGTCAGCTAATCTACAGATGAACGTTTTAATTTTTACTTTAATTACACTTCAACCACTTCTGGGTGGGCATAATTAACACAAGGACCCTTTTTTCTTATTCAATCAGTCCTGTAGTACTACCGAAGCCCAGAACTGGATCTGGTTTGTAGTTGCTTTGTGTCTGTTTTCTTTGACTCAGCTGTTTTACCATTTCTTGACCTTTTTTTCTGCCGTTGACTAGCCATCTGTTAACCACCGACTTATAGTTTACTGAATACTGAGTTGGCCTGTCGTGATACACCAGTAGGGGAGAGTGGGGTAAGTTAAGCCAAAGGGTAAGTTGAGCCACCCTCTGTTGCTTGGAAATGGTAAAAGAAATTGATCATGTGACCAAATATTAAGGAGATGGGCATCAATTCATGAAGTCTGTGAAGGTTAGAAGCACATGGGTGAAGAGGGGGTAAACATTTATTTCCAAAATAAAGGAGTAGGGATACGGCTCAACTTACCCCGCTTACCCCATACACAGGGTAAGTTGACCATAGTAGACCACTTTTTTTTGGCATGCTATATTATCAAGACAGTTATGTTTACACTCATTCTGTTGGTTTGCAGGGACCAAGACATTAAATTAAAATGTAAAAGGTCAATGAAGAGGAAGGAATGAGGGTAGGTACAAATAAGCTAAATAGCTTCTACCTACTCCTTTTCGATCTCCAAAAATAGGTGAATTTCTTGTCTAAAATTGTACTGTATGTATATTTGATCAAATAAACAATATCTCTCACTCTCACATCTTGAAATATATGCAGATACACGAGTTGGAGACAAAACTATGATTGCCCTGATGTAGAAAACCAAAATATGAAAAATGGCTCATCCTACCCCATTCTCCCCTACCTGTTTTATGTAAAAACAAACAAACAAAAAAAAAATGTTATTGTGCCTAAAAATAAGCTTACAGTAATTCTTTGAGGTCATCAAGAAAGATCTCTGGGAGATGATTCAGCAATTTTTAAAACTGACAAAATGAATCCAAAAAGTTTTGACACAAAAACAAAAACACAGCTTGATCTGGAGTGTGATTTGTGTGCTCAGGTCGTCCCTCGTGTCGCCTTTTCTGTTCAGAATTAATGACGTCACGGAGCGGTTTTGACCAATCAGAATTAAGTATTTAACACAGTGAGAAGGCATGCAACAGACAGAGACACCCAAGGCCCGGCAGCCTCGAGGGTGAAACCCCTCACCTGTGGTCCCAGCTGTATTATCATCAGTACAGGTGTAGTGTTCCAGGCTGAACTTCAAAGGAGAATAATCTCTTCTGGTATTGATCATCGGCGGGGTAATCTGACACACGGCAGAGAGGACGACAAAGTTTGACACATGAGGAGATGACAGAGAATAAACATGACTAAAAACAGAAACACAGGTGACACTCGCACAACTGCACAATAGAGGGCAACAAATTTTACACAAGTATATAAAAAACATTAACACACATTCAGAAGTTTGTTTAAATAAGTCAAACTTATTACACCGAGACTGTAGTATTTATCAATGATTTATTTGCAGGCTGATCAGCTGTTTGTCTGATATTTTCAGTATCAACATTAATACATCCTCTTTTTTTTGCTTGAATTGCACCCAGTACCTTGAACAGAGGTTTCCACCAGCGGCCGAGGTGTTTGAAAGTTTCTGAGACGCTGTGGGCTGTCGTGTGTTTCTTTCCTGACGCCCAGCTGGACCACTGTTTGGACACTCGCACATCCCAGAACATTATCGCACTTAAGAGGAAAGGACAGGGACACAATTGAGCACAAAAAATATAAAACAGATACTTATTTTTATTGTTAGTTATATAGCAGTTGATTACAGTTGGGTTGAAGAAATGTCTCAAATACAACTGCTGCCAAAAACAAAGGAGGAATAATCTGGTATATAAACATCGAACAGTAAAAATACAAGAAGCTATCTTCAGTCACAGGGTTGTGTGATAAAATGGTTTACCTCATTACTAACCACATGCATGACATGTTGTTATAAGAACAGTCTCACATGCAAAGCCGAAGAATTTGAAACATTTCTGTCAGTGAGTGTAACGAAAAGAAAAAAAAAGACTTTTCCTTGGGTAGCCGAGGAAAACAGAGTCTTGAGTGACTTGTTTTCAGCTCCACAAGACGATGGCCTAAATATTTGACTGGAACAGTTTGTTATGTTCAGTACAAGGACAACACTTGAGTGTCGTTGTGTTTTTGTTTTTACTGCGAGTCCATGCAGAACATCAGTGCGCTGACTGGTGGAGGTTACTGAGGGTCAAACAGGAACTTACAGAGTAATGAAAGCAGTATAATACAATAATATAACATAAGGAGCAATTTTCAAGTCACTTTCGGCAGAATTATCAATAAAAGTATGAGATAGGTGTCATGATATGTTTTGGTATTTAGTTTTTTCCTGGTTTTGGTCATTTGAGTTTATTTTCTTTGTGATTTCCCCTGATGTTTCTGTTCCCTAATGTTCCTGTTCCCCTGTAGTACTGTTTTGTGCGTTTTCAGTTTGTGTCTGACCCTGTTTCCCTCCATATTCTCTGTGTTTTATTCTTTAGATCAGTTTTCAGTGTCTCCTGTTTTATTTCATAGCAGTTTATTCCCTTTGTTTCTAGCCTTGTTTTACTTCCTCCCTCCTCTGTGATTGTCTGCACCTGTGTCTCAGAGTCTCACCTGCCTCTCGTTGCTCATTTCCCTGTGTATATATATAGTCCTTGTCTTCCTCTTTCTCTTTGTTGGTTTATTGTGTTATTTGTATGTTTGTCGCTTACAGTTGCTCCCTGTGATACTTGCCCCAGTGATTTGTTTGGTCCTTTGGATTTTGCTTCTTGTGTTTTTTGGGGAATTTTTCAGCTGGAAATTTTAAGTAAGTTTTTGTTGCTTTTTATTTATTTCATTTTAAATAAATCATTTTTGTTCTGCATTTGGGCCCTTTCCTTTTTGTTTAAACCGGGACCTTGACAGTAGGGATGTCCTTATTTGACTGAGGAGTCACCATCAGGTTTATTAATTCACATGGTTGAGCACAGCTGTAACATCCATAAACCTGACCATATGTGCTGGAAATGCATACAAAAACTCTAAATATCACCTATTAAATGGTTAAAACTCATACTAACGACATCCTCTGTATTTCTACGTGAGATTTAACAACTTTAAGAGCAACTGATCGCTGCACAGACTGACAAAAAGTGCAAAAACAGGATAATAATAAAAGAAATGATACTGAGACAGAGATGATGGATGTTTTCTATCTAGCAGCGTTTTCTGGTTCATCACACAGGCAGGAATATTACACAGCAAGCACACACTGTCACTGCTAGACTTTCCTACCAGGGAGAGCAGGTGACAAACTGAACAGAGATCTTATTCTTGTTCTCCACAGCTTCACCTGTCTTGGTCACCTAATCAGAGAGAGAGAGAGAGAGAGAGAGAGAGAGAGAGAACGACACACAGAATCAGCAGAGGTCAGTCCGGTCTTGTGTTGTTAAACTCTGACAGCAGAGAACGAGGTTCCCAAAGGTCCATGAGAGGTTTACGTGCTCCTGTGGGGCACTTTGATGATTACCTTATTCCACTTATCCACATGGGTGCCAGAGGTTGACATGATTTATTATAGCTATAAACATACAGAATAAGAGCCAACAGGAAACCAGTATTGTAATGTATTCATATTTTCAAGGTAAAGATGATTTAAAGAACGCTGGTTCTGCAGCTATCAGCACTACCTTTTATAGTGATCATTGAAGTTCCCACTCGCAATAATTTGGTTGTTCTACCTTAATTTAATTCATTTGTCAAATAAATTAAAAAGCATGAAATACAGGTAACGCAATAATATGTATGTTGCCCTGACAATCCTTCATCCCTTCAAACCAATAGTGATGATTAAATAAGAGGCAGCATGGGAATAACAGACATAAATAAAAAAAAGTCAAATATTATTTAAAAACAAACTAGTTATGTATTCATGAATCATTTCTGTTCCCTCTTTTAATGCCAGTTCCCTGGATTTTGGGCTTGTCTTGTATTTTAACCAGCCAAGTAAGAGTCATTCATAAAGTGATAAAAATGTTTATTTTGAATGTGAAACTGTGGGAGTTATTCTGTGTGTTTATATGCTCTTTTAAATGTGAGATCTGTCTCTTATTTTATCTAAATATCTGCCTCAGGACTGATGAAATGAAGCGATTTTTCTATTTTAACATTTTAAGATTGAAGCATGCTCATAATGTTGAGTGGTGGGTACAATCCAAAATGAATAAAAAAAGATAGACACAGACACAAAGTAGCTGCTGTTCAGTGGACTGGGAATAAAAACTGTCCTCGATGTGCTGCCCAGAAAATTTTCCACCTGTTGTGTTCTTTCACTGCTTCCTGTTAATTATTTTCATTCCTTTCATCACACCCACAATGTGTTGCAACCAAACTGTCAGAGCCTCTCTTCTGCCTGAACTGATAAGTGATGCCTCATTATGGGTGAGATGCAGGATATGACTCAGGTTATAACTGGAAATACAAATATTGCTGGGTAAAGAAATGATTAATACAATGAGAGGACCGTGACATTAAGACTTTGACTCTACTCGCCTCAGTGCTTTTACTGCGTTTGATAAAATAATGAGAAAAAACAAACAGTGACAAATTGTATCCGCCTCTGTTCAGACAGTTCACACAGATAACTCTCTGCGTAATCAGGGTTCAGATTATATGTATAATATCAGCTGCCTACCTCAAACGTGGGTGGCAGCCACTGGACATCAGTAATCGGTGCTTCTTGGACGCTCTCTCCGGAGGAAGCCGCACAAAAGCGCACAACAGGAGTCTTCTTGTCTTTGTCATCAGAGGCCTGCCGGGAGATCAGATGCGAAACACAAAGCGTGTACAGTGAGCTCAAATCAAAAGACTAAAAAGTATGAAGGCTTGGGGTCAATCAATTAAAGTTTGCATTACATACATCAGAATCAGAATCAGAAATGCTTTGTTTACAGTACTCCAGTGCAAATACAGTAAAGAAGAGATCAATAATAGATCAAATAAAAGGTAAAATAGATAAAATAAGTAAAAAATATAGAGACAAATAGATAAAATAAGTGAAATAAGTAAAAATATAGAGATAATATACAAGTATCTACGCTATAAACAACACAAATAGTGACATCGTATGCATGTAGAATATATAAATATGTAGAATATCCAACACTAAACTGTGTGAGAGTCATCAAAGACACAGGTTGGAGAAAAAGTCTGCAGTAATTTTTTTGTTGGTAGCTGGACTTGCATTTCTTCTAATCCATTAAACTCACTTTGCCTCACTCAGAGTTTTCAAACAAAACTTTTGACCAATAAAAACTGGATTTTATTGTTATTACAATTTTAAAGCCCGCACAAGCAGTAAAAGTGTCTTGTCCTTCCTGTGACTCACTGGGGCATGCATTTCTTAGCCAGATCAACTTGTGGGAGCTTATCAGTGACATGCCCATGCTCTGTGGATTTACTTTTACAGACACTCCTGCTGATCACGACAGGAACTCTTCTCCCACCCCTCCCCAGTCGACAGCTTTTTGCTGTCTTTCTCAAACAGAAGTTGCTGTATACCTCCTGTCACTCTCTAAAAATAAAAAACAATCATTGGGGAGGCGTCTTCCTGCTGCTTATGTTGCACAAACTTGACAGCCTGACAGTTTTCAGGTCCCCCTGTTTTCTCAGTGCCACCACAGGGATCAGTGAATGTGACATGTTGTGAAACAAATCAGGCGCTAAATAGCACAAATAAATAATTTACACAGGCTTGTGATTAAGACCTGCCTTATATGTCAAAACCATAGACTGTACAAAGAATGGATGCCGTCTGCCTCCTCGCTGGGTGAAGCCACTCCGAGAACAGCACCCTCTGGTGACGGGCTGCAGTATAGGTCATAAATCCTGCCTCCGCCAGCAAAGCTTATGGGGCTGTGGACAAATTTTTCCCCCCTCTGCTTGTGATGCTTGCACTCAAGTCCTCTTTTTCCTTTGCTCCGTTTTTAAAAGTTATTAAGTGGTTCATGTTTTCTATGGTTGACACCTGATACAGCCTATGGGCGTACGAAGATTGCGTAGCTCACCCAGGGGATACACACAGGGGATACACTGTTTGAGCCGAGCCGAGCTCATCACAGCGACTCTCCTGCCGAATGCGTACAATGCTACTGTGCAACTGGTGGGGTGCGTACAACGCTACTGCGCAATGTTGGCTTCAGGTAATGGAGAGAAAACGCGGAATTACAGAGAGGTTTTTGGCTTCAGATCTGTATACTGGCGGAAGGCAGAACCAAGTTGTCTTTAGTTGAAATGGGCTTCTATTAGGAGTTTTATGGTAACCCAAAATATTGCTAAATCCTGCACTTTTGATTCCTAGGCAGGTTGAAAGAAAGTTTAGTAAATCTATACTTTAACATCAGAGCTTTATCTTTGTTACATAACACTACATGGTAAATCAGGTAGCATGTTTATCCATCTGTTGGTTGTGTGGTGCAGCTGCAGATTGGTTCAAAAGGTGTGAACAGAACACAAATATATACAAGAGCATTTAAATTCTCCGTCCATCTGATAAGAGAGCAACAGGTGCTGGTTTAGTGCGGCTTTCATAACACTCAATATGGAAATAAAGTCTCTTAGCAGATGCTGCTCCCGTTGTTTACACTGCAAACAAACAGGAGGGCAGTGATCGGATTTGCTTGTGTGTTATCTGGTGGGGAGACGGAGGCTGTGTGTAGCAGCTGGAGCTGTATGCTGATGCTGTTGACTCTGGGGAATGAAGAGCAAACAATGAGGGAGAGAGAATAGAGGGAGGTATGGTCATTGGAGAGGGGGGAAAGCAAAAGAGAAGGAAGTAGTGCGGACAGGGATGGAGACATCTGTTCCACTGTAGAGGCAATAAACACAAAGTAAATGAGGGCTGGATAATGGGGGTATATGTGTCTGTTTCAATACAGCAGCTCAGTGGAAGATGTCAGAGGAGGTCAGGCTTTAAGGAGCAGATCTGTTTCAGTGTTTGGTGTCTGGTGTCTCAACAGGTTACGGTAGATTTAATGTTCTTGCTGTGTTGTGGGTTTAAATCGAAGTGCTGGTTTTTGTCACAGATCATTACCTCTGCCCCCTATGGAAGGAGTTATTGAATGAGTTCAATAAAGTTTGACTTATCTGACTGTTTTGTTTGACCTAATGTGCTTTATAATCCAGTGCGAGTTATGTATGAAAATAGATGCAAATTGACGCGTTCATTGATGGTGCGCCTTATGATCAGGTGTGCCTTATAGTGTGAAAAATATGGTATTTGATTGGCTGGATGGTGGACGATTGAGCCAGGAATCGATTGCTCTCCCAGGTTACTCGGATGCTGAGTCGGTCTGTTTTACACTGAATTTTTTTACCTTGAATTTTTTTATGTTGATTTTTTTTTTTTACACATTTTTTTTAAGTTGAATTTTTACTAAACAAATCTTTTGAGCGACTGATTTTTTATACAGAATTTATTTCATCATTGTGAAAAAATAAGTGTCAGAAATAAAAAAGCATGCTTGAAATTCAAGTTTCGAAATTTAGTCTGATTTTCATGCAAAAAAATTCAGCTTTAGAAATTCAAATTCATAATCAGATGGCACAGATTTACTTCCATAGCCCCCCTTTCACCTGCACCCGGTATCTCTATAGACATAACAGCGCTGATATGTCATGAGTTATAGTTTTCGTCACAGTTATTTTTATTCAGCTGGATCACTCCGGCTTGTCCAGAGGCTGCTTTTGTTTATAAGCGGGGTCATGTAATGATATAAACCTGCTCTGAGATTTGCTTCTGGCATCAGCGTGTTTATGGAAGTAGTTTTGACAGCTGTGGCTGGCTTGAAAAGGACCATTAGGGCCACAGCATTCCCATCTAATGAAAGGGTGAGGGAGAGGAGAGAATCCAGGATCCAACGTATCATCATCTCTCTCTGTCATACAGCACCACTGATGAGTGCAGCCTGTCGTTTACAGCAAGCATGCTGCCTGCTTTGATAAACTGACGACCTATACTTGTATAAACCGAGCTGACATCATCATAAGTCAAAGAACTACAGTAACCGACACCACATGTAATACACCGTCACAGATACAGAACACCATGTTCTATTGTCGCAACACTGTGGACACTAGAGATAGGATACAGGTACTTACGAACGTGTCAGTGTTGACAGAGGACTTTTTACCACCGGGTTGTGTTCCCTGTAGGTAAGTGACATAAGCGGAGATGTCCCATAACACAACCTGAGAAGAAAACAACACAACATCAGTGAGGAAGAGCAGCATCTGAGCTGGACTCAGAGTGCTTATTGAAACAGAAACAAACAGAAACAAACAGAAACTTTTCTAAAATTACTTTATTCAAAGCTCCTGTAATAAACTTTTTTGTCACTTTTGGCGCCCTCTGTGGACAAAGCAGTCTTCGCCCATCTCGTCCTCTACATGCTTGATTAGCATCTTCTAACAAAAATCTCATCCTGCTGACTTTTGACGATCAAAATATCATTTATATTAGACACTTAAAATAAAGACTTCATTAGTAACAATAACTGCAAATGCTGCAAGAATATTTTTTAATTTTCTGATGTAAAACCTATTTTAAAAAACTTTTAAAAAAAAGTTTCTTATATTATCTTGAGATTCATAGGCCTGTCAGGTCAAAATAGCAAAAAAATAAGCATGATGAGATATTTTGACATGAAATAAGACAAATTCAGAAGTTTTGAGCTTTTTGCAGGGTAGATATTATCCAATCAGAAGCATGTCAGGAAGTTGATGAAAGTTTATGTGATACAAGGACTCTTTTTTGACTCTCTAATCAAAGTTATGTAACATGCAGCAAAGTTCAACAACTTATACTGAAAATGCTAAAAAGCAAAAGTTTAAATAGTGATTTTAAAAGCTATTAAAGAAATAATAAGAACATGAAATGACTGAATAACAATGATGTGAGATGACAACCATTGTGGATACGGTAAACGTCTAAGAGTGATAATGATTATTTTCCCCTTTTTGAAATATCCTGGAAGACAGAACAGCAGCATAAGCAACAAAGTGGAAAAGCAGAGCGGAGTAAGAGTCAGCACCTGGCCATTCGCGCAGCCGCCAACAATAATATTTGGATCAGAGGGACTGAAGTCAAAGGCAAAAATGCCGTCTGGGCCCTCCAGCAGCAACTGCAAACAACACAGAAAAGCCACAAACACAGAGCAGAAATATTACGTTTCAAAGAAGATTTTCCTAGGTACTGGATTATCCTCGAGAGTGTTTATTTTTCTATCCTCTCTTTACAAAGTTCAGCTTTTTAATCCACAAAACCAAACACATACAGCAGATTTTATTTCCTCAGGCATATAGGGAAAAAGAGCCAAGAGAGGAGGGATGGTAAAACAGAGAAGTTATTTTTTAGCCTCGTGTTTAAAATAAGCAGCTCGGTTAAATTACAACATTCTTCCTCTTATAGCGCTGAATAAAAACATTTAGCTTCCTCGTACAATGCGTCTTATGTCCTTCACATAGTAAGCCTTTGTCGTTTGATATTAGCTTCAGCAGACAGTGAAACAAAGCATGACACATGCAGCAGCGAGGGCAGACGTCATTCAGAACTCATATTACTTTAGAGTGATTTAGCAGCTCAGGTTCATTGATTGGGAGCAAGGGTCAAATCGATAGAGCCTCTCAGATTTTGCTAGAGCACATGATGGTATTAAATGACAGCACTGAGAAGACCTTGTTTTTCATGGGTTTCAGGCAAATGTAGGATAAAACTACAAAGAAATTACTTGTAAGCTTTTACTGAAAGAGGGAAAAAAGATTGAAAAAAGACAAATGTTAACTCTTGGACCGCTCATACCAGGGTAGTGGAGTTTTTGCAGCTATAGAAGAGGATAAAATGTTGTTTGACGGTGAGGTCTGTCGACTCGTTCAACTGCGTCTCTCTTCGCTCTGTCAGCGCCACAGCTATCACACCTAACACGACAAAAAAAAAACACATTAGACAGGAAGTTAAATACATTTTCACCGTCTTAAAGATGCCAATATCTTTTACTGATTCAACCCTGAGATCCTTTTAATAGAAATTGCCTTTTATGGCACTGATGTTCAGTTGAAGATTGTGCTAGAACCTAATTACTAATGATGACAGATAGGAAACATTATAAAGCAGCAGTGGTTTGAAGATTACGATTTTACATTATATATAAGCCCCCTCCTTTGGTTTTTGTTAGCTAACCAAAAATTGTCTTCTATGGATGAGCTGTGGACAAACTTTAGAAATTAATTACACAGAACATAATTTTTTTCCCCCTTCTTGCAATGTATGCATACAATGCTACTGCGCAATGTTGGTTTCAGGAAATGAAGAAAAAATGCGGAAAAACAGAGAGCTCCTCGGCTTCAAATCCGTATACTGGCGGAAGGCAGAACCAAGTTGTCCATAGTATACACAGTCTATTGCCTTGCCTTTATAACTGCGTTTTGTTTGTAACTTTCATGTATTTTCTTAGTGTTTAAATGACCTTGTTAAACAAACAAATATATACACATAATAAAGGAAATATATGAAGTGATATAACACTTTACCTTGGATTGTAGGATGCCAGTTTATGCATCTGATCGTCTTGTCTTTAGTGTAGGCCCGGTTTGCCAAAACCCGAACAAGCATCAGATCTTCGTAAACCTGCTCATTGCTATCATCGTCTTTAGCTGCTGAACTCAGAGCCTTCCTGTCATCAGTGAATTCATCCATGATCTCTGCCTGCTGGAGAGCATGCAAAACCCTGCAAAAGAATGTAATGCATTTATGAGGTTAAGGGAATGAGGTTACAGCAAAACAATGACTTCATTGCTGCAGTAAAAAAATACATATAATACAACAAATGTTCTTTTATGGTTTATAGTACCTGTACACAAAGTTTGAGTTGACTATTTTTTTTTTTTTTACCTGGGAGTCACTGTTTTGAGAAAATTCCTCAGACTTTCGGACTGATGGATGTTCTCCTTGTCTTCATCACTTAGCTCTCTTGGCGTATACTGAGTGTGGATATTCCTCAGAACCTTCCTGTAAAACGAGAGGAGATGAATTCAACGCTAATGTGGTAATGTGTATATAAAACAAAGCTTTATAACCTGTGTTAAATTTTTTTTATCTTAATTCAATGAAACAGGTGAAATTATTTCAGCAGCCTGACAGGTGCAAGAAGAACCTGTGTGTGCTTTCCCCTCTGCAGAACAAATCAATTTTATGTGCACTAATTTACTGGCATACCGCTGTGTCTGAGCGCTGCTGCTCTGCAGAGTGGGAACAGCCTGTAACCCGCAGTCCCTCTGCATCTGCTTGATGCTGAATCTGCTGTCTTTATAGGAGGGGCACTCTATGAAATCAGCGTTGTGGTCTGAAAAACAGACCGGTGCCCCAAACTTCCTCCTCACTCTGGAGAACTTGATACACAGCTGGTGCAAAAAAAAGAAGAGATAGATTCAAGAGAATAAAAGGAATTTGATTAAACATATTTTTTTATGTTTTCAAACTGCCGTACCTTTTCTCGGGTCTCTTTTACACATTCATTCTCTATTTCTTGCTCGCTGCCTTGGGATATCCATTGCCTTGGTTCTGGGGTTTTAATAGCATCGTTCTCAATTACTTCTGCTTCTGCTGTCTCAGGCTTTGGAGGCTGCAGTGAACAAATAGAGAGGGCTAAGAAAAATGTAAAGAACAAGAAACTCTCTGAAAGTGGAAGAAAAGTTTGAGATTATTTGGTATTTAAACCCGAAATCTTCCAAATATCGAAGCTACAACAACACAGCGTTTTTCATCCATCTTCTATCTTAACCCTAGAAAACTATCACCGGGTGATTTTCACCCGACCAAACATGTTTACATGATTTTCATGATGTTGCGTTTGTCTGAGTATCATGGGTCTCTGGGTAGCTTCAGCATTTCCTTTGACATCTTTAAAGACATATTTGTTTCCCTGATCCAAAACCTGCTTTTTCCTACAGGCACATCTTCGGGTGATTTTCACCCAGCAATGGTGATAGAAGAAGAAGTAGTGGAGAAGAATTGGTAAAAGAAGCAATTAGATAACCAGCGAATCCTGGTACCATAAACAAAACTACGGTCCGCTTACATGAAGGATTCTCTCCTTAGCCTCAGGTGTCAGTACCAGGTAGAAACTCTGGCCATATAAGAAGTCCCTGTCAAAAACCAGCAAGATCTCATCCTCCGGGTAGTCCTGTCAGATAAAAGATTTTAAAAGTGATTACAGTCAAGAGTTTTCACAGCTCAGCTTCAATAGAATAATTAATGTGGTGTGTTTGAAATGATTTAGGCAACCACGTTACTTTTATGCATAAGTGCTTTGGTTGAGATATTTAATGAGGGGTAAGATGAGGATTTCAGATATGAAGTCTATGGTTTGAGGTTCAGAGAAGCAGAGTAAGTCAGACAACCACAGACACATCTTCAAAGATCAGATGAGTCTGTGTGGGTCCCTCAGGGTGCTCTCTGGTCTCATTAGAGTAATTAACTGAAGGAGGAGTGGACTGAAAGCATTAAATCAGAGTGGTGGTGTATTTAACCTCGATCAGGGACAGAGTGGGGGCGAGGTTAAACTGGTTACTGGTCCAGCCCACAGCCCTTAACTCGGAATCTGTACATAGTGTCTTGGGAGAATAGTCTGAGTGATCAGGATGACAAAAGATCAGCTCACCAGCACAGTCTGCTTCACCGGGCTGAAATCGGACACTGCAGCTCTTTTCTTCATGTCCTGCACGATGTCGTCTTTTCTCAGGAGCTTATAAGGGCTCTCGCCCGTGACATCCTCATCAGCTCTGCAACCAAAGAGCTGCTGGGTCGCTGATGTCAGCACCATGGGAAAGATGTCATCAGGGTCATCATCATCTTGGAGAGAGTTCGCAATCGATACAGAGAAAAAGACGAAAAAGAAAGACGGTAGACAAAGAGTTAGATATGTAAAAAACAGAATTTAAAGGTTGAAACTTGGACACTGGATATTAGGAACATCTGGACAAAACACTTCATTAAAGTATCAAAGGTTTGTAAGTTTGATGTCTTTTAGAGAATTTAAAAAATAGATTATGTCAGAAGTTTTGGCCAAGAAGCCTCATATCAAAAAATGGAGAAAAAACAAACAAAACAAGTAAGAAAACTCTCCTGAACTAATGTAGGAAACCATTAAAATCCCGAGGCACAATCAGACTGACCAGGGCGCCGTACCAAAGAGGGTACCAGGTGTTTCTGATGAGGCACCAGCACTCAGCATGTTCTCTACTGTAAGGCACTATCCTACCATTCCAACACCAGCATGGCATCCTTCAGGACCTTTGTTTTTTTTTAAACTTTCCTCTTATTAGAATTTCTTTTTTTTTTTTTAACATAACAAACAAACAAGCATATAAGCAAAGAATCACAAAACAGAAGGTAAATTGAGAGTACAACTGGGCAGAGAGGTTGATTTGGTTGACATGGGTCATAAAATGGTACAAATTGGAATGTTCATTTACACAAGCAATGAGTTACACATCACAGAATATGAAGTCCATCTTTCCCAGAACCTTGTATACTTATCGATCTGTTGTCTTATTGAGATAGTCAGTTCTTCCATGCTTTGAATTTCGTTGATAATGGTGATCCAGTCATTCCTTGAAGGCAGAATTGTCATTTCCATGTAATGACCTTCTTGCTTGCAGCCAAAAGCACTTTATACAGATAACTGTCCTGGTTTATAGTCTAACCGGGGTTTTACCCAAATACAGCGTAACAAACGAAAAGCCAACTTTAAGGCCAAAAATTGTCCTAATTTCTCTAGCAAGATCTTGCCAATTTGACCCAGAAAATATGAAAGTGATCTGCCATTGTCTGTCTGGGTTTCCCTTTGTATTGTTTTTCCATCATCAAGGTATTAAAGAAGTCACTACGGCTGCATTTTTCCAAACAATCGGCATCTGAGTGATCCTAGAGGGGAAATTATTCTACCCCGATACTAACATTAATATAATTTCATAGAATATACCCTTGAAGTAAAGCTCCAGAATGATTAATCTGAAACTGGGTACAGGAGAAGACTCAAGTAAGGGATGATGTATAGTTAGTTGGTGGTTATGCAGTGTAGAATCATAACAAGGTGAGACAAGACCCCTCTGCTTTGTATCAAGTCCCCAATCCTCATTAACAGGCTACATTTTTAGGTATTGATCTAAGGGTTAACAGCACTCATGGAAATAGCTGTCTTAAAATAAATAAAACAGTGGATGTGCTGTAACTCCTTCTCTTGTGTTGATTTGATGTGTGTGATCAAGTTGATTATTTAGAATTACTAACTGTTGTCAAAGTGCTGAAAACAGACACACAAACATGGTGGGACACAAACATTGGAGAACATAGATACCACAACTATGAGCCTGAGCCTCACTTGTCATCTGATATTGTCACAATGCACAGGCTTTAAAGTAATCATCGCCTCCGGACCCTGACACAGATTTTTGCTCCCACTTTCGGGATAAAACACCCACCAAGGCCTCTGATCCGTCACCTGCCCCTCCCTGCAGGGTTGGACCACCACATAATATCACAGGATGAAATGCAACCCTTGTCAATAGCTCAGACACAGAATGCTGCTGTATTTTCAGCTATACAGCTTGATCAATAATGCATGAGTTCAAGACACGCGCGGCTCAGTTACAGACATCTATCCAGTATTGTTTCTATAATAAACCGCAGTGCTGCACCATCATCCCAGCAAGGTTTTGCCTTATAAACAATCTTTGTAGTGTTCTCTATACGTACAGCCAGGCTCAGTCCAGGGAACTCTACAGTAAACAGGACTCTGCATAATGATAGTTTTCATCCTGCTCGTGGTCTATCTCTTCAAAGTCTTTCCACAAGGTTGCTGAGGGGACGCTGGGAATGCTTAAGTACAGCTTAAGTAACCACTTCCCAGCTGGGTGTGTCAACCTTCCCAACTCACACCACTTAGGCCTCGCGCCAAATCATTGTCGTGGAAACTCACACCCCTCATTTCACACAGTTATGTGTCAACTATGGCATTTGTATTCATGGGAAATATTTGCTTGAGAGACAAAGAGAGTGTGATGTGCAATGCTCCATAACTCTAAAGAATGTAATTAAACTGCACTCGTAGGTTACGCCGGAGAGGTATTTTTAATTTGTCTGGGCTCTTTCCTGTTGCGTAATCCACTCAAGGCTAGCATATTTTCTCTGAATACTGTAAGATATTTATACTACACCACAGTGAATTCCTATTGCTGTTATTTCTTCACCAGGAAATGAGGTGAAATTTACGAACGATTGCACTTAATAAAGCCAGTCCTTCTCTTACAGACGCTTGACACTATTACTTTAACCTCCCACAGGTACCAATGATCTAATCTATGGTAGATATTAGTGACCTGCATTTGACCAAAAGCCTGTTGACAGTAAACCAGACCATGACAATGAGCACCCAGAGCTGAGTTCAGAGCATGTCCGAAGGCTATGCAACAGTACTCCCAAGATCCTATCGGAGGATTCATTTCTCCATCTCATCAAAGACGCGGTGAAACTCAAACTGTCTGTCATGTGAGTTACATCTCATCTTTCAAGTCACTCATGTTGTGTGATTGAGTTTCTGTGCATTGGTGTAAAAAAATGATAATAAATTTGGTGTAGCCTCATTGTAAAGGACTGTAAGTGCATCAGGCTAATAAATTAAATAATAAAGTATCTATCTATCTATCTATCTATCTATCTATCTATCTATCTATCTATCTATCTATCTATCTATCTATCTATCTATCTATCTGTGTAACGAACTACTACCATCTTTCCCCCATGATAGCTTAAATGGGTTGATATATCAGATGATGTGTGATATTTCCTCTTACCAGGCTCTTCCTTTGGCACATGTGACTCTATCTTTTTACCTGGGCAGAAAGCGACAGTTACTCTTATCTGCAGTGTAATCTTCCTCTGACAGACATTCATTTTTCCACTACCTACTAAAAAGATGGAGACAGACACTCACCTTTACTCTTCCGTTTGCTGCCTGAACTGCCTTTGCCACTTTTAGGTCTCTTAGGTGGCATCCTTACACTCAGGGTGACTTCACTGATAAAAAGGAAGATAGTTTATTAGTAACTTCTTTGAGACCACTTATAGTTTATGTGGCACATGTCCAAGCAAAGCAATCAAATTTTTATTCATCCTTTTTATATGTCTCTATTCATACAAAATGTAGGGGCAATGCAACAGTGCTTCTTAATTATTATCAACTCATGTGGCGACATCTTGTGGAAGCTCAGAGGTGTTGCAGTTAAAAGATAACACAACTACATGTCCCCTTCCGTTAGAATAAAAAGTAGTTGAGAGTGGGGTAAGATGAGCCATTTGTTATATTTCGGATCACTACATCAAGTCAATCATAGTTTTGTCTCTAAGTAGTGTATCTGCATATAAATAACAGTCACTTCTTTGAATTCATGTGTATTTTTATCTATTATAAGCCATTCAACTGACTAAATTCACTTTCAACAGTGAAAAATGTTTTTTTTGGAAATAAATGTCTAACCCCCTTCACCCATGTGCTTCTAACCTTCACAGACTCCATGAATTGATGCCCATCTTCTAAATATTTGGTCACATGATCAATTTCTTTTACCATTTCCAAGCAATAGGGGGTGGCTCAACTTACCCCACTCTCCCCTACAAGTCTTGAGGCTCTTGCTACTCAGTTTTATCCGTCTCTTTACTTAATCCATTTAAAATCTAATTATAACGACAACAACAACAACGCTATCATCATTATTATTATTATTATTATTATTATTATTATTGGTGTTGCAATCTTACCACAAGTGTTTTTTGATGATGGACTCATCTGTCATAGACTTTGTGATGTAAACTACATTTTGTGTATGAAAAGTGTTGAACACACGAAGACTGATTGATTGATAACTTACACAGTAGCCTCACTGGGTGTTATGCTGCCTGTTTTTATGGTCTGAATCAAAGTGGATGTTTTGTTTGTTTGTCAATAGCCTACAAATATGCCTATCATAATATTGCACAGTGTAAAACCTACTCAATTCAGCCGGTAACTTTTGCTGTCTGCTTGTTTTAATTTAAAAGAGATACTCTACAACCAACAAGTTGTCCGTAAACTATTGTAAAAACAGCTAGCTAATGATACGTTAGCTCGCTGCTGTTGATGTCTCCCTGATCTGTTCGAGCAAAAATAACGGCTAAGAGTTAACATTGGATCACATTTAAAGACGGTACTGCCAGATTTGCTCTCACAAAATGTTTAAAATGCTGTTTATTTACAATTTAAGTTTAAAGGAGAGTAAATAAAGTTTACCAGTCGCTTGAAATCCGCCCACCACTAGTAAGTTAGTTTGGTTGCCAGGGGTTACGGAAGACGGAAATAAATGTTGACGGACACATCTCAGAGCCAATCAGATACCGCAGAGAAGATGACGTCATATGACTGTACAAAGTTACCTGAGTTGCCCAAACAGGGTAGGCGAGTTTACCTTGAACACAACACACTGCGGAAGTTTTTCTTTATCTAACCAACTAACTTAAAGATATGACTCTTTTTTTATTTCAAGAACAGTTTTTTGTTGTGTTTACGGATTTTTAGTCGACTGAGAAAGTTTCACTCAACGCGCGTGAAGCAGACAACAGGTGGAAGTAATTAGCAGTCGATTTACCTGCTGCGGGATTTTGGTAAGTCCCCTCAGAGTTGGTGTTCATTTTCATTCATATTAGCTGTTAGATGGAGTTACAAAAATAGAAAAAACAAATTTAATCTGTTACACTTTAGATACTGAATGTTTGAGTTTTAGCTGGGATGGTTGAAGCTGGTCAGGTGTCTGCACGTGAGCTGCCGTGTATTATTCAACAATGCTCAGGTACACCTGACTTTTTTTCCCTTCCTCCTCTCAGGTAGCTGCTGATTAGTAAGTCATTTTCTGTCTGGGTAAAATAAATGCAAATAGAGGTGCATATTGATCCTGTGACACTGGTCTAAGTAAACTTTTATGTAGAGGGAAAACAATATAGAATAGTAACCAACATTTTCCAGAAGTTGTTAGTGGGAGATGTCAAGTTGTCAAAACTGCTTAAGCCTTGTTATAAATCCTTAACTTGAAGCTGTGTTCCCTTTTTTTGTCTGTGGTCCTTGTTCAATTTTTAAGCACATGCTTTCAAAGGTAAGTTTACTGGATTTCACAAAGTAAGAAATCTGAGTCCAGTTTTAATTGTTATTGTCTCTAAGGCTGGAAAATGAAACAGAAATACTCTGTTGACACTAGCTTCTTCAGTTTTTACATGACGTTATTTTACAGCTGTTCGACTTTAACTCATCCATGCTTCAGCTAGGTCAGTGTCTCTTTTGGTAATTGGATATAATGTTTGGAAACAGATATCAAAAACAGAATAAGAACAAGAATAAGAAGAACTCTATTAATCCCTGAAAGGAAATTCAATTGTCTGTTGTCTCACATAATATATCACAAAGTTATCTACTATTTACACAAGCGTTATAAAGTCTGATAGCTGTTTGTACTAAAGATCATCTGAATCTTTCTGGAATCTGTCTGAATAACCAACGACTGGTCATTTGATTTTTGTTTTAAAATAGAAAAAACAAGATTAAAATACAGCTTGATTGTCTGTTTATGTTGTCTGGAACAAGTGAGGAAAAGTCACATAACGTTTTGATTTTCAATTTCATTTCTAAAAAGAAAATAGAATATCACACAAGCCCATAGACTGTATAATTGGCACGGACCAGCTGCTGCCTGGCACTGACGTTACCTGGTCTCTTCCAGCTCCTTGTGTTCAGACTGTATTCTCTCAACAGTCACCTCACTGTTGGCAGCAGGCTGTGTGACGGGTGTGGTGGTCCAAAATATTTACATTTATGCAGTAAACAGTTACATGTAAAAGCAGAGGGTGTGTTTAAAAAAATACTGTCAAAAGTCACTTATTAACACTACAAACTCACATTGATTTGAGTTGTTTTTGTAATAGATTCTTAATGAATCTATATGTGTTGACGGGTTAAATAAGACTATTTAGTATTCCAGACCAGCTGTTAAACTGAGCTTTACAGAAGCCAGCCTGTCTACTACACTCCATTGTTGAACCAAAATTATAAAATTGTTCTCTTTAAATGTACAAATCCAACAAAGAAAAAAAGAGGTGCTATTTTTATACACCCGGCAGAGGCTGTGATATTCCATTTTCTTTCTAGAAATGAAAATTGAAAATCAAACCACTATGTGACTTTTCCTTACTTGTTCCAGACAATAAAAAAGAAAAAAAAAGCTGTATTTCAAGATTGTTTTTTCTATTTTAAAACAAAAATCAAATAACCAGTTGTTGTTCTATTATTGATATCTGTTTCCAAATGTTATATCCAATTGCCAAAAGAGACACGGACCCAGCCAGTTCTGCCTTTTTGTTTGTTTGTTTGTTTGATGCACTTTACTTTTGAGTCAAAAAAAGAAAATGGTGTTTTAATCACATGTATAAGCCACAGATTTTGTTTACCTGCAGATATGGAGGAGTCCAGTGACATGTACGATACATATGAGACGAGTGATACCGCTCCATGGGCTGACCTCCATCATCACTGTCTGGAAGATCAAAACGATGTGGAGCATCTCAGGAGGAAGATCAAATATTACTTCATGAACCCGTGTGAGAAGTACCATGCTCGGGGTCGAAAACCATGGAAACTCTTACTGCAGATCATCAAGATTGCCATCATTACCGTCCAGGTATTGACCTCAGACATTGCACGAACAGGTGTTAATAGTGTTAAAGCACCGAAATGACATCACTTCTCTCCCCTCATCTCAGTTAGTGATCTTTGGGCTGAGCAACCAGATGGTTGTCACATTTAAGGAGGAAAATCTGATGACATTCAAGCACCTCTTCTTGAAAGATTATGTCGATGGAGGCATGGATACATACGCTGTGTACAGACAGGAGGAAGTTTACGATCACATCGATCACATCATTAAAAAAGTAAGTGGGGTTTCAATTTTGCTTTGTCTGCACTTTATTTCAAAGAGCACCAGGAGGGCATGATTATACTTTTTGGAAACTGTTAGTGATTCAGTTTATCCTAAATATGTGACAGTAAAATGTTCCTTTTGCTTTTGCTCATCTGTAAATCATTGTTGAAATGTTATAACTCTACATGCTTATATGGACAGGACCTTACAATGTTCACATAACAAGTTATAGCATGTCATGGGACTGGACTTTGTTCGTGTCTTTTTAAATTAGTCATTTTGTTTTCGTATGCTCTCACTGAACAAACCAGCTTTAACGACTCTAACCCTAGTCAGTCACAAATGCATGTATCGCAGGACTGGTACGTCTGCAGATGTAGGGAGTGTGCAGAAAAAGGATTTCAATGGATATAATAGTTATCTTAGCACAAGTGCTGGATAAACAGGCATATATTTGCCTAAGTCATTATGCTAGGAGTAAGTTGGAATGATAACCCAAAAGTTAAATAAGTTAAATGATAGATAGATGATAGATGGAAAGAGTTAGCTGAAAGTGATAAATAAACTGTTGTAATAATTCGTTTCCATTAGCTAACTCTTGTATTAGCTGGTTTGAAAGTGAAATATCAATTGTTTTTACATTAAAGGTTAAAACAAATTCAACATTTAGTCGCCTGAAGTCATGAATAAGTTGCGAAAAATAACTTAAAGCACAGGACAAACAGTTTAAAAAGTTAGCTAACTGTGAAGGGGGAGGTGTTATTTTAGCCTTTTTTGTCACAAAGTATTAAACTGTTGAAAACTTTTGATGAGTTTACTTAAACTGATGGACTTAAAATCCAGTAGCTGGGTAAAGCGAATGGGTAAAGGGTGACACACTGAAACCAAGAGTGAAAAGTTAATATTGAGACCAAATCAAGGATGGTAGACATTCAGTTTTCGGACAGGACAGCTGAAGAGAGGCAGGAGAGACGGGTAAAACCAGCTGTCGCTTTGACTGATTCTGTATTCAGGAAACACTTTGACCTTTGAGCCTGACTGCAGCCACAATACTTCAGTTTTATCCAGGTGCTTATCATAATGTCCAATTTGCTTTTAGTACGGACATCTGCACAACATCACTGTTGGCAATCATGAATATGAGAGAAAGGGAGCCTTCTACACCCCGCTGTCACTGTGCCAGGAGTTCTACCAAAACGGCTCCATCTACCCCAGCAATGAGACCTTTGAAATAGATGCCAAAGTGGTGACCGGTATGTGTGGGTACAATGGAGGACACTGAAGTCAGGTTTTTGGAAAAGAGGGTGACGTTTTTGTTTGATGTTGTTGTTTTGAACCGACAGAGTGTCTTGAGATTTACCCGATGTATCACCCCACACTACGGGAAAAGTATCCAAACTTCGAACTGCATTTTAAAAGGTATGAGAGTAATTCGTCTTCTCGAGTTTGAATTTGACGTGACAGCCTTCTCAGTGGATGTGCCTGTTCTGTCTTCCAGATTGCTCACTGTCAAGATCAGTTTCGTTCTCAAGGCTATAAATCTGCAGACAGTGAGACACCGAGAGCTGCCAGACTGCTACGACTTCACTGTCATTGTACGCCATTTGACTTATCATGAGGGCTCAATAAACAGCAGAGCAATACACCAGACTTTGTCACTTAAAATCAATCATATGAAATGTGATTGTTGAATTAATGGTTGCAATGATTTGAAAAATCTCCTCAAGTGCTTTTAAACTTTGTCTCAAACATGGCTGTCTGGTTAACAGATCACTTTCGACAACCAAGTTCACAGCGGCAGGATAAAGATTGACCTGGAAAATGACGTCGACATCAACGAGTGCAAGGACTGGAAAGTAACTGGAGCGTGTGAGTTTGTATTTAATATTCACAGGAGAATCTTCTGAATCTGAATCATCAGGCTTTAAAGTCGACGTTCAGGAGTCCTGGGATTAAATACGGCTGCTGTCTTGTTTGAAACTCCGCTGAGCATTAAATCTGAGGATGTTCGACTCTTCGGATGACACTAATACCAGTGTGTCTGTACTTACAGCCGCCAGGAACATAAACCTGACCGTGCTGTTTGACTGCCTCATCATTATAACCTGCATCACTTCCTTTGCCCTCTGCACACGCTCGGTGATAAATAGCATTCAGCTGCAGTTTGTAAGTGATTTCCACCTCATTTGGCAGTTTGATGTGTTGCTTGCTCAGGTGTAAGAAGCCGTATGATTATTAGATCTATATCAGTGTGGTGTTTTGATAAAGTGCCGGTCAGTAAATGCAAAAACTTTCAACGCGTACCTGAAATCAAAACCAAAGGGGAAAGTTGCTGCAGTTTGCAAACATGTGCATCTCTTTTGGTTCTGAACAGGAATACACACTTTACTGCAGGACCAAGTGTGGTAAAGAGGTACCACTGTCCGACAGGTTGGAGTTTCTGAACGGGTGGTACATCCTGATCATCGTTAGCGACACGCTGACCATCATCGGCTCCATCCTCAAGATTGAGATCCAGACGAAGGTAACTCAGATCACAAAATGACTGAGATTGGTCGATCTGTTGTAAATCGTATTTTAAAACACATTGTGTTTCTTTTAGGTCCTAACAAGTTATGACATCTGCAGCATCTTCCTCGGGACTGGCACCATGTTTGTCTGGATTGGGGTCATCCGCTACATGGGCTACTTCAGGAAGTACAACGTAAGACAAAAGTTTTTCATCAAATACAGTTCATGTCGATTAGTCTTTGAATTATTTTGCTTATTTTAACCTTCTTGTTCATATTTCTTCAAACTTAAAAGCCAAAAAATATTAGGAGTATCAATGTAAACAAAACAAAAACATACACGTCCCACATTCATCCTCGTCCTGCTACACTTTCTTTGGTTTCAAACGCTCAGGTAGATAAAGTGTGATTACCAAGTGATTAATTCAGACAGTTAAGACATTTTTCTTTCTTTAAACTTTAGCAGATGCTAATGTTCAGACAAATCCTTCTTTTACCTGTTGTTTTTTTGTCTCCTTTCAGACCCTCATCTTGACTCTCAGGGCAGCTTTCCCCAATGTGATCCGTTTTATCTGCTGTGCTGGAATTATCTATCTGAGTTACTGTTTCTGCGGCTGGATCGTCCTCGGCCCCTACCATGAGAAGGTGAGGACAGTTTTATCTGCTGATAAACCTTTCTTTGTTTTAGCTTTGCTATATTCTGCTCGGCTTTTTTCACAGTGAGGAGCAAGTAAAAACTTTGAATCCTTTTTGTCCTTTTTTAGTTCCGTACGTTAAACACGGTGTCCGAGTGTTTGTTCTCCCTGATCAACGGAGACGACATGTATCCCACCTTCAAGAACATGAGGCAGAAGAGCAGCCTGGTGTGGGTTTTCAGCAGGGTGTATCTCTACAGCTTTGTCTCACTCTTCATCTACATGATCCTCAGCCTCTTCATCACGATCATCACAGACACCTACGACACCATCAAGGTACTGTTTACTCCTGTTTGCGATAATTACAGCACATCACCGTGGATCGTTTTTCTCTCCCTGCCCACTCTGCCTTCATACTCCGAGAAAATTAGAAAGACGAAGTGTGTAATTAGTCCGACACAATGAGGACCCACAAGTGCTTATTGGTGTGAAACTTCAGAGCATCAAAAGTAAAAGTAATGAGCGGTCAGTTTGACATATTCCAGAAAACTAATATGAACACACAATCACTTGTATATAAGTGCATAAAATAAGGAGCTTATTTAATGTTTTGTAGTGAATCGAAAGTTCTGTCATCAAAGACTTATTTTTATTTGGTTTAAATACATTATAGTTGCATTTAAACTTAGATTTTTTGCACAAAATAAGGTACTAAAAGTGAGATTTCTCTCTCACTTTTAAATACCCAATCCGATGAAAATCATGTTTTTCTTGTTCTCTACATGTTCAAATGGCCTTTTTCTGATGCTACAGGACATATAATTAGAAAAATAAGTGTGAAATTGTATTTCTGCATTCAAATCTCTGTGAATCTCCGACAGACCCAAACATCGGGTTCAGATATAGTGAGATTTCCTATGTAGCAAGTCCAAACTCCGCCCCCACTATGCAGGCCAGACTTGGAGAAATAGAGAGGACGATCACGAAACAAGCGTGTGCGTTGACGGACTGCAATGCTCGTAAGAAAGCTAATTGTGATATTAGCTTTCATGTCCCTAAAGACATTAGTGTCCGAGAGCTGAATAGCTCCTAAGTTACCTGCCACTTTTGCTACACCGTCAATGTTAGGCAGCAAGCTAGCGTGAAGAGGAGAAAAAAAAAAAGAACGATCTGAGTGGGACTATAAGAGTTGAAATATTAGGTTAGGAAACAAGTATTAAATCCTCTACACAATTGAAGGGAATCATTTAAGTTATGAAATTACATTCACTTCAATGTGCAACATGTAAAATGATAGGTTATTTAGGACTTTACATAATGGATTCAAAACGCTCGTTAATAAGAGGTGTAGTATAATCCAGATAATACAAAGTCTAGTAGATTTAATCTCTCCGCTTTAGGCTTTTATGCTAATCTATTAGCTTAAGCATAAACTTAAATCAGAACTTTGAGAGAATAGTTTCCGTGCAAAAACCTGAAACGCTCCAGCACCAGGTTGAGTTAATAAACTCACCACTGATGGTTTTCATACTGTTTCCAGAGCAAATGTCATGCTTCACTTTCTTCTTTGTTTCATGCAGCAGCAGCAGCAGAGCGGAGTCCCCACATCTGAGCTGCAGAAATTCTTGTCGGAGTGCAAAGATCTGCCGAATTCTGGGCTGTATCGACTGAACAAGGAAAAAGGCTGCTTTTTAGACTGCTGCATCAACAGGTATGTCAAACTTAGTTTACTCTGCATTTAAGACTGGACTTTTAAAGACATTTTTACTAAGCAGACACTTTTGAATGCGTCCTGTAGTCACTATGCTGAGCTGTTCTCCTCTTTCAGGTTCACCAGGCTTCAGGAAGAGAGTCGAACTTCAGAGGCGTAGCAAGCACTTTGGTGATCTTAAACACTCTAAACTATAAATTAAACTGTAGCCTAACACTAAATGAGCACTTTATTCTATTAACATTGAACAGGAGATTCCTGAATCATTTTAACATTTGACTCTAAACATGAATTTGAAGGAAATTTAAGCTTTTTGGTGCTTTACAGACCAAATCTCAGTAAGACTGTCCTTAATGTGATGCACTGTGGTGGAGAGCAATCTTTGTAAATACACTGTCATATTGTATATATTCATTCATACCTATAAAGATGTACATACATATAGATATCTCACAAACAATTTGAGATTTTCTGTATTTCTGTAACGGTTTGCTCGATAATGAAACAAGATCAAATACACTGTTGTGTAAACTTCTGTGATTTTATTTCTCCCATGACAGGAGAAGGTGTCAATAAAAAAACGTTAAAACCACATTTCTCTTTTTCTCTCACAACAGTTTATCCCTGGTAAAATCTTGTAATAACAAAAAAGTAGAGTCCATGGCAAAATTATTCCACTTAAAAAAAAACAAACTTATGGGTCTTTAGGTTTTTAAAAAGCAACACCTAACAGAAGTAAATCCACTTGTTTACGGTAGAAAGATGGGTGTGGACCTCTTATGGCCTCAGAGAAGATTTGTGGGTCTAAAATCAAGTCCAGCCAAGACTTACTGCTCCTACACGCCAAAAGTATGCACAGATGGGCAGAACAGCACGTTATATTACACTTTGTTGAAATATTCAAAGCTTCATTGACTCGATTGTCCATCATAAAGCAGTATTCCCTTCAGTTGGCTTCCTTCAAGTGGAGTACTTTGAGTCCCAACGTGACCTGCTACATTTTTTTTTAAGAGGTCTGTCAGGATCCTCCCGAGGAGGAACTGTGTCACTGGTCTTTTACTGAAAACAGCAGGAGGGCATCGTAAACTTTGTCAAGATCCCCAGAAACAGCGTCACTTATCTAAAAACATATTCATGTGTCCGGAAAAGCGAAATTTCCCAAGACTTTACATCCATAAAGTTCATGTTTGATCAGTTTCTGATGGCGTCCCTTAGGTTCTTCGTGGTCTCACAGGGATTTTCTCACAACAGCCCGAAAGAGACAAACATCAAGAGAGCTGCTTGTGAGAAAAACTCATGACCGCTCGGTTAGTTCATCTCAGATCCTCCTGAGACACTGAGAAAATCCTTTATGGGTCAGTCTGGTTTGGATTGGGTGACACCGGGGGGCGCCAAAACTCTCTGCTCCTCCATCCTGTTGGACTGGGAATGCAGGATGAGACTGAAAAAGTCTTCATCTGGAACAGTTGGTCCTTTATTTACAGAGGGTGGAGCAGCACATCTCTGGTCGTTCAGCCTGGAGCCCTAAAACGAGATCGAGCAACAATAGAGTCAGATTAGCTGATGTTTGTTGAGAGATTTTAAATTAAGCACATACAGTCGTGGGAATATCCAGCAGTTTGAAATGTAACTCATGCCGTCTTTAACGTCTACCTAGTCTGACAAAAAACTGATTCTTCTCTGCGGGAATGCTCTCAGTGATATCAGTCATTTTTATCTGAACCTGTAAAAGCAAATCGACTTGTTTTTGCACTCAAGCGTCACATTTTAAGGCATCTTAACCCTAGAACACTATCGCCGGGTGGTTTTCAATATGTTCTGAGGAATCCTGTAGAGCTCTTTTTAGCTTGCTAAGGGGATGATGAGGGACGAGAGAGTCAATCTCATGGCCTCATTGTTTAGGAACCTACACTATATATATATTTTTTTATATTATTATTATTATTATTATTATTATATGGTCCCCTCATGGCACTTTGCACCGTTGAAAATAAAAGAAAACTACTTTAATTTGTCATGTATTGTCCTATTTTAATACTTTTTCCTTGGTATATTATTTCGGGTAAAAATCACCTGCGATAGTGATGATGTTACTAGTTTTAGCGATAGTTTTCTAGGGTTAAGGGGAAAATTTTAATTTGCTGAACAATTTCATGTTTTAGGAGAATAATCCCTCAGTCTTGATTAAAGCAAGAAAATATATTAAAATTCATTTGATTAAAAAAAAGACAAAATATTGGATCAAATGAGATCCTCTTAAATTGATGAACAGCAATATGTTCATTAGACCAGAGGACAAGCAAGCGCTCGGCTCAGAGTAAATCCAATTGTTTCCCACAATGCATTGAGCTTCCGCAGTCAGGGAAGAGCAGCTGTGGCCCCTCTGTGAACTGGCACTGCTTGATCCCATGAGATTAAAACTATCTGTGTCAATGTGATACACCAGCGAGTCATGTTTAACGCTGGGCTCGATTTAGCACAGGTCACAGATACATGGAGACGGCCAACAGCTTGGTTTGAAAATATTAAGTGATACAATGGCCATTTGAGAGCGGCTATTGACTCTGATCTCCCTGCAACCACAGGAGGATGAGTCAAAGAGGGTTAGGATCACGGATTAAGGTGCACCAGGACTGCTACTGTCAGTGGCCTCGGGTTGGATGTAGAAAATGTAACTTATTATTGAATATTATTGTAACAGAACAATTAAGCAGCAACCTGTTTTTGTGCACTCATTTGCTCTGTCAAATGTTTGGTATCTGATTCATCGATTAATCGAAAAAATAATCGACCGATTCATCGATTATTAAAATAATCGTTAGTCGCAGCCCTATAAATTTGATCTAATATAACAATAAAGTCTTACATGTATTCATGTCTGTAGGCATGCACATGGAAGCTCAATAATAATCCAAATATATTGAATCCAGATCAGAAAATGTCTTGTGCACAAGTTTATAAAAATTGCATCACTTCCTTTTGAAATCTAAAGCCTTATAATTTTGCCAATAAGACAAAATACTTTCAAAATGATCCAAATGTAAAAAACTCTCCATCCTTGGTTTCATTTTCCCACCTGGCACTTGACGAGCATGTCGAAGAAGACGTCGTCCCCCTCAGGCTGCTCAGCACTCGCCTCGAGGCGACTGAACAGGGAGGGTGTGTGACTTTCTGGATTGGTTATTTGGGCTGAAAAGAAAAAAAAAAAAAGTCTGAAGACGAGCAGTGATAGTGAGCGTGTGATAAAACTGAGCTTTCACACTTGCGCATCATTACCTGGGGGGTGGGCCTTGTCCGTGCTGGAGGTGGATGGTGTACGAGGCGGGTTGGAGGTGCTGAGTCGTAAGCCAGGAAAATGGCTCAAGCTTACTCTTTGGTCGTCCAGACGACGGGCCTGGGAGCTGGCCAGCAGCTCCAGGAAATGACCAGGATCCTGCAATGGTGTTGCGCACTCCAAAATAGCTAAAAAGAGAAAAAAAACATTATTTTTGAACGATTTTTGAGACTTATAGAGGATTTTGTGTTGGGCTTGTACCCATACTTGTACATAGGGCTGGGCGATATGGCCTCAAATCAATATCACGATATATTGAGCAGTTCACCTCGATAACAATAAATGGGCGATAACTACTTCACAAGCAGCTCATCCCCTTCCAAGTTAACATTGTCTACTTCAGTCGCCACTTCTTTCCTCCATCTCTTCACCTGTCTTACCGTCTTCGTTACGGACTGGATAGGCTGGTGTCACATCTCTGATGACGTGAGACCATAGCCTATCTACACACATCCAAAACCAACTTTTATTTATCTATTTTTTTGACACCAAATATATTGACATGGGCAAAATGATGTAGGTTATCATCGTAAATTTCAGTATCGGTAAATTTTCAGTTTATCGCCCAGCCCTACTTGTATTTTTTAATAGTCATTACAATATAGAGCAATATTTAACAAACAAAAACTATTTTTTGAGCATCAAACTAAGTGGACAAATTTTGCCTGACGGTGCAGCAGAAGCCGACCAGCACCGAGGATTAGAAACAGACAGGCTTATTGTTTCAATTACGCTTCTAAAGATATCGACACCTTTTTACCACCTGTTTTCACGGCAGAGAGTTGGAACAAAGGAGGAAAGGAAAACATGGCAGCACAGTCAGGTTGGAAAGTATGCACCTGTGACCTGGTTCCAGCTGAAGGCTGAACTCGACACAAAGCACGAATAAGGAGTGAACACAGCACACAGGATTAATCACACACATCTCATATGTCGATGTATTTATGGAGATGCTGTGTTCACACCATGTTAAAGGCATCAGCCTCTCTCAAGTCGACCAGGAAATGACTGTCAGACCTTTAAGCATTCATTCTGTATCTTCTCCGCTTTTGTGATACGGTGTGAACACAGATGGGATCATAAGGGCTGACTCACATTTCCTCTCAGCTACAGGTGGGGTGGAGGAGGGAGAGGAGTGGGCAGGGAGATGGCTCTGGCCATCGAGTAGGGAGCACCTTTGGTCGTCCATCCTGTTGCCTTGGAAACGAGACAGCAGGTCGAAAAATCCATCTTCTCCGATAGTGTCCCTCGACCCGGGCTACAGTGTGGGGGGAAAAAGACAAATTAACTTAGTTAAAAGGGTCATTGAGGCGGCTGAAGGACAGCTGACGGGCTTTTTGTGAAAACAGGAATAAACCACAATTTTAAAGGTTATATCGACTCTATCGCACACTCTTTGCATTTGTTATGGGCACTTTTTTCTTGAAATTCTGTGAAAACAGGACTTTTAAAATATTAAGGCCTTTTTAAAAATATCTTTGGTCCTTATGAAAACCGAGTTAATCCTATTCTGACATGTAGATCCTTCAGGAGAAACAAAGATCTGCACACCAGGAAGCTCCTGTCAAACCCCAACATACCTATTTTTAGACTTCATGAATAAACCTTTCAACACGGGCTCTCTAGTGTCCATTTTGCTTGATGTTAAATTAAAAATTTCGATGTTTTTATTATTTGCACAGTTTTAGCTGTTTACCTCCCATAGATACTGTTCATACTGATAAGATCCAGTACCTGAGGAGACACTGGCGCTTCCAGCTCAGGAGCTGAGTCCTCTATGTGGTTCTCATGCTGGTCTTTCGGGGGAGATTTGACGCTTTTCTGCTTCTTGCTTTTTAACCGGTGGAAGAGGAAGAGTTTGGTAGAAGCCTTAATGGTGCTGGTTTTGGAAGACCCTGGAAATGAGTCCTCTTCCCAGTCCTGTGAGGTGCAAACAGATACACCACCATTTCAGTCCCTTTCTAGTAATAATAACTAATTCTTTACATAAAATCAGGCTCTTATTCATGCTGTAAAACAAAACTCCTTCATGATAGGACTAATTAAAATCAACACACTTATTGCAAACTTCACAGTTTAAGTATTTTAAAGTATTTTTACACGTACTTGCTGTGCTGATGGGTCTCCAAGCTGAGTTTTGTCAGGACTTGGCCTCAGTTCAAGGTGTTCTGCGGGCTTGACAGCTGGAGCAAAAATGCACAAATAAAAAAATTAACCCTGTGCCCACATGTTAATACATTTATATAACTTCAACACCAGCGGGACGGGATGATTTATGGCAAACAAGAGTAAGTTTATGTGCAGTGTAACTCGATGCGTGTATCCCTAAGGTCTCAAGAACACGTGTACCAGCCTGCAGTCTATATTCCCTTACCTTTACTGGCATACTGATGCAATTCTTGGCACATAACAGCCGGTTGTAAATTAGTGGAAAGTCTGATGCTATTGAACTATTGAACTGTGATCGTAACCAAAGGACAGAAACTACATAAGACCTCTTTTATGATACCTTACAAAGAAAATAGTCTTGGATAATTTCTTGGGCACTGCAGTTATCTACTCAAAATGTTAGTCAGGTCAAGGCGCTGTAGCAAGAAGAGTTCACCTGGGAGGTTGGGGAAGCTGTAAGAGCTTGCCGGCAGAGCAGAGCTGTTTGTATTTGTGTTGCGGAAGACGTTCGGGTGGATGTGGGAATTGGACTTCAGGCCTACGACCAGCCGCAGGTCAGACAAGTTCATCCTGGCCGTCAACTCCCCGCTTTTGTCTCCAGTCTGCAAAATTATCAACACCAAACTCATTTATTCCATGCTTTTTTCTGCAGGTTTTATGTCTCTAAAAATGCACACAGAGGAGCTATTATCCACTGCTGTTTCTACTGCTACCACTAGAGGGCGGTGCAGGCTGATGGCAGCTGCTGATTGGACCCTGAGGGAGGAGGTGAACCTAAACAGTCACCTCTTTGGCAATTTCCAGATGTTTCTCAGCGAAGTGCATGGCTTGCTCATGATTCCCCAGGGCGGTGTGGGCATTTCCTAGACTCCAGTACGCTCTTCCTTCACCGACTCTGTGGAAAGACACAGAGGGGGGGAGGAAACAGGCTGAGCAACTTTGGCTTATAAGATTATGCAAGAAAGGGGAAGGGCAGTCATCAAACTATCATCCAGGAAAATCACAAAAACATGACGAGCGCGTGAGCTGGAGCGCATTTCACAATAACAACTCGTATTTAACAGCTGTGCATTGACTCTAACCTTCAAATCCTTTAATCGTGAAAAAATCCTCATAATTCTTTCCTTACAACATTTGTATGCGTTCACAGAAGTCTCTTGATTTTCTTCCAGTTGCATCTTATTTGTGACTTAAATGAAAGAACAACTCAGACACTTTATTGCGCAAGAAAAAATCCACGTTTCTTAATATAAAAGCAGAGAAATGTCTGCGTTACCGTTCAGCAAAGAAATTTAAGCCTTAATATTATCTGTAAACTGAAAAAAATTAGGTTTTACCACCAGCTACAGTCGACACACCTTTGGGTTATCAACTTTTAATTTGTTTTAAATTAATAACATACTTTAAAATAAAGATTAAAAACACTGTTTTGTCTTCGTTGGGCTCCAGTCTGAGACAAATGTGTTGAAAAGGTTCTTAAGACGCCAAAATACCTCCAGATGAGTCTTCAGAGTGACCAACAAGGTTTAATTCTGATCTAAATGTTTATATTTTTAAAAAAAGTCTTGGTTTTATCTTCAAGACGCATGGTATATCTTACCATCTGTACGCAGACGACACTCAGATCTACCTACCAATAGAGAAAAAGGATGGTAGCTCTCTAAAACGTCTGCTGGACCGTCTTAAGGACATAAAAGACTGGATAGCCTTAAGCTTTTTAAACTTCAATGAAAACAAAACCGAATTAATCATCTTGGGCTCCAGTGGGGCCCAGGAGACCCCTCTCAGGGGGCTGGACCCTCTTGTAACTTATTTTAAACCCACAGTTTCAAATCTTGGTGTAAAAGTTGACAATGATTTTAAATTGGATCAACAAATCAACTCTGAAGTTAAATCCTGTTTTTTTCATCTAAGGCTTTTATCCAAGATTAAATCGGTTTTATCTTTTAATGATTTTGAGCGAGTCATTCATGCTTTTCTTTCCACACGATTGGTCTACGCAAGCATGTCCAAACTATTCCACAAAGGGCCGTGTGGCTGCAGGTTTTTCTTCCAACAAAGCAGCAGCACACCAGACTTGATTCATTTCATCAGCTGATCTCAGTCTTCAGACAGCTGATTGGTGAGACTGCTGCTCTTGATTGGTTGGAAGAAAAACCTGCAGCCACACGGACCTTTGTGGAACAGTTTGGTCATGCCTGGACTACTGTAACGCTCTTAACGTCAGTGTAAATCAGGCTTTCTTCACACGCTTACAGTTAGTTCAAAATGCTGCCGCTCGTCTTTTAACCGGTTAACGTAAACATGACCATGTCACCCCAATTCTGGCGTCCCTCTATTGGCTTCCCGTCCATTTTAGAATTCATTTTAAAATTTTATAATTTGTTTTTAAATCTTTTAAATGGATCAGCACCACAGTATATCTCTGACATCTTAAATGTTTACACACCCACACGTTCTTTGGGGTCCGCTGATCAGCTCCAACTCAAAGTACCAAATCTCGGTGTCCCGAATTTCCACTCAAGATTAAAATATCGCCCACTCTTTCTACTTTTAAATTACGTCTTAAAACTCATTTTTATTCCTTGGCTTTTAGCTCAGCATGAGAGTTGTGTGATCTCTGTCCTTTTACATCCTTTATGGTCCTTTATCACTTTTATTTCTTTTATGCTTTTGTGTTTTTATTTCATTTTACCTGCTTTTATTTATTTCATCTTGATGTTTTTAGCATTGTCTGTTCTTTAGCTTTATTGTGCAGCACTTTGGTAGACTTGAATGTTTTTTAAAATGTGCTGTATAAATAAAGCGGATTGGATTGGAAATAATGTCACGGTTTCGGAACAGATTTATAATTTCTAATAAGAAAGTCTATTTTGATGTAAATGGCTTTAAAATCTGTTGTTCTGCTTCCTTGTGACTTTGCTGTGTTTTTGCAGTTTACTAGTGTTGGCGGTCGCACCGCTAAATCTGTGCAGGTAATTAGTCCAGGGACCACCCACACTCCAACTGCACATGCTCATTATACTTGAAAGGCAGCATGGTGGACAGCTGACACCAAATGTCTCTTTTTAAGGATCGTAACCTGTCGTTGAGGTCCTGAGCGATGACCAGATGTTTGAGGTGGTAATCGATGGCTCTCTCGTAGTCCTGCAGCAGGGTGTATGTGTTGCCTAAACTGTAGCAGGCCTGAGCCTCCACTGCTCTGTCCTTCAGAAGCCGGGCCAGCTGCAGAGTCCTCCTGAGGGCGAAAGAGAGGAGGAGGAGGAGGAGGAGGACAGTGAAAGAATGTGCAGGGTGGGAGCAGGAGAATGATGGTTATCTATTCTTTCTTTGTTTCCATTTTTCTGAAGATTGCTGTGTCATGAAAAAAAGCTGGGTGTGGGATTTTTAACTTTTTAATCGAGCCGCTGAAACTCACATTTAAGATAGATGTGAGACTGATGAACCATCCATTTGGTAACATATCCCTAAATGCATCATTTATCACAATAGGACTAACATTCAAATAGCTAACATATTGTGATGTAGATGTAAGCTTTTTTATGATACTATTATATATTTTCAAAGATGAGTTTCACATCAAGACAAAGACAATTTCAACAGTTTTGAACTTTTGGAAAAGTATCAGTCAAAGCAGCTGAGTTACAGTCATCATTATCAACGTTTAGTGCTGGTAAATAGATGAAATCAAAATAATGAACACCGTCTGAAAGTGTGACGAACGGTTCACAGTGGGGGTCAAAAAGAGGTACCATATTTTTCGCACTATAAGGCGCACTTAAAATCCTTTTGGCTTGTCAGAGCACTGCAGCTACTGTAGCCTTGCAGAGTTATTGAATGAGGTAAATAAAGTTTGACTTATCTGACTGTTTTGTTTGGCTTTGTGCATTTTATAATCCGGTACACCGTATGTATGAAAATAGACGCGAATAGACGTGTTCATTGATGGTGCGTCTTATAATCAGGTGCGCCTTATAGTGTGAAAAATATGGTATTTATATCTTTTCTTGATTTCTTTATGTGTTTATACAGAGCCCAGCATAAGTCAGTACACCCTCTATTAAAAGGAATCTATTACTCAATATCTAGATGAGCAAAAGTACAATTTCCAAAGTTTTGACAAATCTGATTTCAACATTTCATTTACCATAAGATGAAAATAAGGGTGATATGGTAACTAAAATTTAGCTTTGCTCTTAAAACTTTGATTAAGATGTATTCATTTTTGCATCCTGATTTTAAATTGAAAAAAAAAAAGCTTTTCTTGTATGCAACTTAAAAAATCTTGTTTGCAATCATAAGCCTACATTTGAGGGAGTACCTTGTTGTAAAGTCTGAAGTAGAAAATGTTGATTTTTGAAAGGAAACTAAAGGTTTGCTGAGGACTCTGAAGGGGTGTACTCATTTATGCCTAAACTTTGTTCAAAAGTTACTTGAACAACTCAGCTGAATAAGCGAGAAAACAAACAGGTTTTCAGTATCAGTGTTAAAGTGCTGCTAAAAGGAAAAAATATGACAACATCAGCGTGTTTGTGAATCGCTGAAGCGCAACGATGCGTCCACCAATGATCATCACCAGATAAGACAAAAAACCAAAAGCATCACTTGTTTACTCACTTGTAATGACCTGCAGCGACCTCAAATTGACTGAGGAATATGTGGGCGTTGCCAAGGTTACAGTGAGCCCTCCTCTCAGCGGACTTATCTCCAAACTCTTTAGCGATGAGCAGACGCTGCCAAACATGAGGGATCAAATTAAGATTAGGATTAAGAGGAGATGGTTTGAGGTAACCATGACAAACACAGCTTTAAAAAAGTCACGGTGTCTGATAAAATAAAAATAATTCTTTTTCTTCAGAAGCTTGAAATAACTCTGTCCAAAATCAAGCTTTACTGCTGCTTGACTATGAGAGGCTGTGAACAGACGAATTTGAGGGAACAGCAGATTATAACCTTGACTGTCAACACGGGTTTGTCACCGACCTTTTCATGTGCGGCCACTGCAGATTCAAAGTCACCCAGCAGGTAGTAAGTGTTGCCAAGGTTACCATAGGTACGACCCTGAGCTGCCCGGTCGCCCAGTTCCTTCACCATGCACAGGTTGGCTCTGAAAAAAAAAAGGATTAAATGAATACAGTTACAGACTTTATATCAACAGTTTTAATTTCTTATTTTCCACATAATACAGTCGGCAATTACAACAGAAACAAACCTCTATATTTCTTTAGTATAAAGTAACTGAGCTGAATATCATGCACATTTTGGCAAATCTTAAATCCCAAATCGAAACACTTATATGACTTCAGGGGCCAATAACCACCATCTGTTTACTAGGGATGTTTTTTTACACATGTTTTAAGGGACAGCTCAAACTGCTGAGATCGAGACAGAAATGTTTCCTTTTTTGTTTTCCCAGGCTGCCAGTTTGGCCTTGTGGTAAAACTTGCACCTCATGTAAAGAGGTCATACTCTTCAAGGCAGATGGTGATGTTTGGATTACAACCTGAGAGCCCCTTTACTGGATGTTAGTCCCCACTCTCTTCTGTTGTTTCTAGCTCTACCCGCTATCCTGTCCTCTAAGTAAAGGCCTGAAAGCCCAAAAATAAAAAGAATTGTATTTTCTTAAAGGTGCTACCATGGCTGCAGGCTACACTTTCTTTTCCAGAGAATTTTACCTGAAGGCTGATCGATTAGACAAGATATACTTGGATTCAACAGTGACCAAACCCTCACACAGACAACTCTGCTCCAGTTCAATCCCTGTGAGCTGAAACCTGAACATACTGAGCGTCTAGAAACAAGCTACAGGCGGAACTGCTTGTCCTGATTTTGATGGTAAAGCTGTTTTTTGTTGTTTAATCACCGGATCACTTATTAAGAAAGATGAGAAAAAAATCTAAGAAAATAAATCACAGAAATGACCAGATTAATATCTCTAAGAAAGAAAAAAGACTTAAAAGGTAAAATGGATGATGTTGATGTTGAAATCATTCATTTGTTTTTTTAAAAATGTAATTAAATTGCGATGCTTTAAATCAAATGCCATGGTAGCGTAGTTTTGTCAAATCACGCTTAAATCTCCCGTGATCTCTGGCCAGCCAATGGTAGCACACATGCAGCAAGAGAGAGGAGGTGGGAGACGCTGACTGGAAAAGATCACCAAGCACAACCGCTTAAATTTAGTTAGAAAAAACTGAACAAAACTGCTAAAACTGCCGCTTATACAACCCAAACGTGAAGGACTGATTAACCCTGAACACGGATAACTTCAGACTACATACAACGTGAATTGGTGAGTGATATTGCCCACCTGTTTATCATTATCGCTGATTAATTGCATGTCTTGCTGATTAGCTAAGTTTACACCCTGCCACGCCGGCCTTGTAAGTATAATCTCTAATTTGATGTTAAATTTTGGTATTTGGAAAGAATAGTATCATCAACAAGCATTTGTAAAAAGAAAACAGTCCATGTGTAAAGCAAAAGAGTTAAATCTGAATGTAAATGCAGCTAAAAGTCTGATTTTAGATGATGTTGCTTCCCACCACAAACTCCTTTCTTGCCACTAAACTTGCAAATTGGAGATTGATCTGTGACTTTAGAAACGGGCGTGGGTTTCAGAGGAAGCCCTGAAAAGTGGATCAAATCCCTCAGAGGCTGTGAGATGATTCCTGATGAGTTCAAAAAACTGCTTTAAGTCCAGAAGTACAGAAACAAAGTCTAAATGGGTTTTCAAATCATAAATTCTTACGGGACCACCCTCGTAAAAACTGCACCGTGGGAATGAGAGTCTGTAAGTCTTCAGTCAAACTACTGGAAATTCTCCAAAATAAACAGAAGAAGAAGAAGAAGAGTCAGTGTCCAGAGGAAAACCCAACTCACTCGTAGTACTTCGCCGCCTTCCTCAGGGCTGCCCGGGCCTCCTCAGAGAACTCTCCTGGCTCGGCTCCACTCCAGCAGATGTTCTTACCCTTGGCGTGGTAAACGTTCCCGAAATTATACAGCGCCCGAGCCTGCCCAACCTACAGCACGCACAGTAGATTTTAACACACGGAAACCAGAGTGACCAGTGCTATAATTACATACTTAAAATACACTGACACCAGACCTGCTGGTTAGCATGCGGGCTGGCAAACTATTCTAGATGCTGGTACACCGACGCTCTGCAGTCATCGTGCATACCAAAACTGCTCTGTGGTTTCAGGGCATGTCATGTGGGGTGATTGAAAACAAATTCGGATCTATTTTTTCTAATAAAAGCAATAAGGTCTTCTAGTTACAAACACATGGGCTGGATGAATGTTAAACCAGGCAGCTGTATCATAAGAAATCATCAAAACGAGACCTACCTTATCGTAAATGGCTCTGGTGATATCCAGATGTCTTTGGCAACAAACAATAGCTTCATCATACCGTCCTAAAAGTTTTAATGTGTTCCCAAGGTTGCCACTGGCTTTTGCCTCACCAAGCTCATCTCCAATTGTTCTATAATTTAAACAGGAGGAAAGAAACACATTACAAAATAATTAGAGCACAATATTAGTAGACTACTGAAGCATCAGTATGAAAACACAAGAGGCAAGAGAGTAATAACGGCCGCGAGCAGCAATATAGCCGAGTGGAGTCGAGCAATTAAATCACGAAAGGGGGAAATGGTTATTAAAAAGTCTTGGCATTTCCTCTAAATATATTGTTAGAGTTTAATCTTGGCTAAAACTAGGATGTATGCTGGCTCAACCAGCAGGAAACAGGAAATTTGTCCAATTAGTCTGAGAAAAGTTCAGAAAGGAGCTACAGTTTTGGTTCAAGTGAGGATTAGCATGAGAAACCGTTCACCTGGTGAGCGTGAGGTCATGTTGATGGTACTCTAGAGCTTTCTGATACTCTTGGAGGTGAAAGTAGGCGTTGCCCAGCTGGCTGTAGATGGCACTAAGGATCTGGAGGTCCTCTGTTCCAACCTGGATGGCGGACTCAAAGAAGGACACGCCCGCGCGATAGTCACCGGCCTTACAGAGCCGCTCGCCTTCCAGAGCCAGGTCCAAACAAGACGACTCCATCCTGCGAGGGAGAGAGATACAGGTATGTGAGCGGTGAAGAGCTGAAACAGCCCCTGATAGTTAGTACAGTTAATCAGTTTGATTAGCAGAGGATAATCTGCAGAACAGATTTTAAATCAATTGATTAATTGGTTGGTTTTGGTTAGTCTAATCAAGCGATCTACTGAGAAACCAAACAGATATCTTCAAGTGTTGCTTTTGTCAGACAGTCAGAGATTCTGGTTATAATGAAAGGAAACTAAGAATAAAGGTCAGAGGCGGGAACCATCAAATTATGAGCACTTATGCTTTAAATTCAGAGTGTAAAAACTCCCAGAGTTGATGCATCCAAAAGACACAAAGACCAACATCCATTCAGAGGTGATGCTCTGCTACATTTGCCCCAGACAGAGCTGAGAGAACTGTAAACAATGATGTCTGAGTGCAGTCTGCTGGATAATTCTGAATGTGCACATGTTCCTGTTTGTATTAGACCTCTAATAGCTGGATAACATCCTCCTACCAATAAATTAGTCTCTTTCTTTCTAGTGTCCTCAAACTTCCAACTATGATCTAAGGATAGTAAAAACATTCAAATTAGGGCTGAGCGATATGGCCTCAAATCAATATCATGTTCACCTCGATAATAATAAATGGACGAAATGGACTACTCCACAAGCTGCTCACCCCCTCCCACATTTACTTCGTCTACTTCAGCCACTACAACTTTTGAACTGTCCTCCATCTCCTCACCTGTCTTTACCTCTTTGTTACGGACTGGATGGGGTGGAGTCACGTCTCTGACATAGGACAGCGTCTTAAAGAGACATGAGACCATAGCCTACCTACACATGTCCAAAACAAACGTCTATTTATTCATTTTTCGACACCAAATATACCAATATGGGCAAAATGACGTCGGTTATTGTCGTAAATTTTCGGTATTGGTAAATTTTCTGTTTATCGTCCAGCCCTAGCTCACAATATGATTTTCTGGGAACCAATTACACATCTTAACTACCTTACGACAAAAAATATCTTGTGCCCACCATGGGAGCATCTCTTGCACACAAGTTGATTTATTGTGCCCTAAAGTTATTACCTTGTGTAGACAAGTTATAATATTGTATTTACAAGTCAATATTTTGTTCATTCAAGTGCACAATAAATAACTATTTTTTCATGAGGTAATCGTAAATTTCGGTATTATCACATTTTCAGTTTATCAAATTAGTGTCAAATTACTACTATGTCAAAAAAAAAAAGGCAGTGAATCTTAACATGTAAAATCCTCATCACACATGATAACACCTGCAAATTCATTCACAGTGGACAAAGTGACTCCTAATTGCGCAAATTGTAACCAACTTCGTAATTTAACCTCCCAAAGTGACAGAACGCTGACAGCGATGGCGTCAAAAACACCATCAAATTCTGTTCCGGCAAGTAAAACAAGAAGCTGTTTTCTGTGCAGCGTTTCTCTGTTCTCTGTCAAACTTTAAATGAAACACTTGAGTGATTACACAATCTCCCCTAAAGCCTGGATGCGAGGATCTTTTCCATCCCTGAAAGCACTCACGAATGAAGGCAGCAAAAGACGGCAAAAAAGAAGTCTAGACCAGAAACACGAACTATAAATCCAAAATAGGACAGAGCATTTCCTGTCTGTGGGGAGCTCCAAAATAACCCGGAGACGAAATTATGTGCCGTACATTTAACCATGAATACAAAGTAAACTCTTCTGTGTCTGTGGTGAGGACTGCCATTTATAACATCTACGCCCGTCACCCCCCTGTTTAATGGTGGGAAAGTTTAGCTCAGATTACATCAAAACAAATGGCATTTGCCAGCAAGTTGGGATTAGCCATCATGCTCTCAAAGGGTTGTGTGAGTACAGCGCTTTGTTCTGAGCTGACTTTTGATCCCCTGAGTGACCCAGTATTATGGCTCAGACAGAAGGCACCTCCCGCCCACACGGTCTGTCTGTCTGCTGAACCCCAAACAAAGCCTAACAACCTCGGAGGAAATTGATCATTAGAGTTAAGCCTCGCTGCTCCCTCTCAATAACTCAGGACAAACCGAGTGTTATTTGCTACAAAACAATTATCCTTAACACAACCTGAATTAAGAAAACATACTTTTTTTTTGCATTGTTGCAGATGTGAAGCCTTGTTGAACCTCATCCATACTCAAAATCTTTAAGTTTTGGCAAATTCTGGAAAAGCGGGAGATCACAGACTAATTTAACCAACTCAATTTTACTCTTTATGGAGGCGGGACAACACACTTTGGTGTTAATAATTCATGAAAGGCGATTCCAAAGACTCTGGCTCTCACAGAAATCTGTGTTTTGGGGATATACTCCTAAAAAACTTCACAATTGAGGCACTTATGTTGTCATATTGGTTCTATTTGCAGTCTCTGTGGTGCACTGAACATCTAAAAGAAAAACTGATGCAGTTCTGGCTGACACATACTGGTGAAATTACGGAAAAGTTAAGTTTTAGTACAGGCGACATTCTGCAGCTGACGACCTGTTATCAGCTTGTCTGCAACACTTTTGTTTTGGCCTCCAGTTCCCCAATTTTTGATTATTGAGTATCAGCTGATACCGAGTCCACTCTGGTGTTTGCATTTACAGAGATAACAGAGCCGAAAGGTCATTGTTTTGTTTGCAAATGACTGAACTGGTGTGCATGTAATACTGCACAAGTGGGAACCGGAAGAACCAATCAGGCGTGCAGCAAGGATCAGAGCTCCAGCTTCAGTACAGTGGCGTCTAATATTCGGTGTTTAGATGACAGGACATACCATGAATCTAAAAGCTCTAAAACAAAGATGGATGTCAAAGCAACAAATTCAACCATCGTCTCCGCAGTCTCTTTGGCTTTTTTGCTCTCACAAGGATACCTGTAATTCCTTTAGTGCAGCCGTGTTTCCCCTCTGTAGCTGTGACCATGCAATGATCTGCTGCATGTTCAGTTTTTAGATGTCAAATCGAATTGGCAGCATTGATCCCAGCTCTCCTGCTAACACCTTGTGAAATGATCCGATTTAGCCACAGTGTCCCTAAATTACTTGCACATTTGCATTGCCACGAATTATACTCATTTTATGACAGCTGATGCAGATGAGCAGGAGGATGATTGACTCAAATTGCTGATTCCCAATCAGTTAAAAAAATCCCCAAACCTGTAACTATATGAAGTGATATGACTACATATGCGGGTAAATGTTGGAGAGTCTAGCAGTTAGCATAAAGATTATAACTGCAGACCTTTTGTTAACCATAGAACAGGCTGGGGTGAAATGGCCAAACTCGAACTCCCTCAGAATTGTTGGAAGAGTAAATCACACTTCATTGTGCTCAGTCATCCTCTAGTGCACAGGAAGCATTCACTTGCAGCTTAAGCTTACTTCCCCGACCATTCACCTGTAGTACTTGTACAAATCTTGGAGTTAAGTCGTGATCGTCAGCTGGGTAGCTTGGAGTCTTTGCAAAAAGTCAAAGTAGATGACTTTTAACTTAACACTTTTTTTGTTTTCCTTCCTATCAAATACATAAACATGCTTGCGCTTGAATTACAAGATATTATTTAAAGTAAATATGCCATAATTTAAGCTCTCTGTGTGACTAAGCATGCCAGCTGACATCGGACAGAAGAATCAATCCCCTCCAGTTAACACGAAACGCCCCAGTTCACATACCTGCTGCCTCTCCCCATTCTGATGCACTGAAGACAGTTTGACACGACGGACATTTCAAGCTTCTCGATCACTCTCTGGAGCAGGAACAGCTCTCTCAGCACAACACGCATTACCCTCTCTTCCTTCATGTACATGAACATACTGCAGCCTGCACCGGTGTCTCAATTTCATCCAAAATAGCGAGAACATGGCTTCCTGTGGATCTCCTGCTGCTCCTCAGAGCACCCTGCTAACTAGTGGTAACAGCAAAACAAAGGACTTAATCCGCTCAGCGCTCACATTGACCCAGCAATCCGGTCGAGAGGCCTTTAGTTAAGGTGAATACAGATTAACAGCCTGTTGTTACTATGCAGAAAAACACGGAGAGAGAGAGAGAGTGTTTGGCATGGTTTCCGTGTCTATCTGATTTTTTTTTTTCTGCACCACTTAGCAATTGCAAACCTGTATCTCTAAGCACCTTGATGATGTGTGTCACTTCTAATTAGGCCAGACTCAGAGATTATAGCTTCTTTAAGTTGCTCCGCTGAACCTTAAGACTATGCTTGACACTCAGTGAAATAATCATTCAGCAGTCGGCGGCGAGGTTGGTCGAATGACTCTTGACCCTTGAGTCTTTGTAATAAGTTTTAATTAAATGAGATGGTTTACTTCCCAATTATTTCTGTTACCCTTTTCCCACAGAGACAGGGCAGTAAGGCATGAGAAAATGAAGGAGGTAATACATTTCTATAATATCAAAATCCCTCCCTTCCTAAAAGTGTCTGAGAAATCAGCTGGAGCCGATCCGGACTAATGCACTCCTCTGAATTAGGAAGTCTTGAACAATACTCCACAAAAGAAGAACATATATGTTGTTCTGCTATTAGTTTGAGTACAAGCATGAGAACAGAATAAGTGATGTAAGATTAAAGCCGTCACCTGACCTGGCCAAGAGTCAGCACGCTCACCATACGGATGACCAGGGGTTTTTTCTCTGACTGGGAATCAGAGGCTTACACATTCAAAAAGCCTGAAAATCCTCCTACTGAACCCACAAGGTTCAAAGGTGAAAAATACAATCTTGTGTGCACAAGATGATTGTAGTGTATGTGCAAGAAGATAACTACCTTTGCACATCATCTGCAAAATGTAGAGGCATGAAAATACTCCACAGCAGGGCATTTAAGGGATAGGTTTAGGATCTTTTCTTTCTGTAACTATGAGCTGGTTAAACAGAGGTGCAGCAGCGGTGTCATAAGCATGCATTTGTCGGGTGAACCCTGGGGGAATAAGCAGGTTGACAAAGAGACGTCATTTCCTGTCACTTTGTATGAAGACCTGTTGATTGTGGAATTGGGAACACCTGAACAGAGAGCGGGAACTCAGTAGCTGTGGAGTCAAGGACAGAGATGCTGAGAAGACCAGTTTTTGTTTGCACATCAAATGGACGCCTGAATTAACCAAAAGACATTATCCTAGAATTTAGCCAGCGTGTTTTCATATCCAACATCGCTCACACCAGCTCTCCACCACCACCCTAAAACCCTAAAGAGGGAAAGACAGGTGAGGAGATGGAGGACAGTTCAAAAGTTTTAGCGGCTGAAGTAGACGAAGTTAATGTGGGAGGGGGTGAGCAGCTTGTGGAGTAGTTATCGTCCATTTATCATTATCGAGGTGAACTGTTCAATATATCGTGGTTTTGATTTGAGGCCATATCGCCCAGCCCTATTGTGAGCACAAGATAAATAACTTGTTTCCCTCAGGTGAGGACTGGTTTGCACAAAAGGATATCTTGGTCCTACATGTTTCAGCTGGATAATCATATTGTAGACAAAAATTATTATCTTATGTCAACTACTTTTTCTTGCACTTGAGTTTGATGTGGCTGCAGGGGCTTCATACTTCCAGACATCCTTCATTTCGGAAAGTTGAAGCCGTTAGCTCAAACCAGACCAGCGTGTTATCAGGTTGTGTCAATAACCCGCAGGCTAGTCCGTTACCTGTTACTGGATATAGAAAGTGGAATCCAGTCTGAGGGGAATGGGCCGATGTTGCGCTGACTTGACTAGACTTGTATGTAATTCTGAGAATTACAATGGGATGATGCAAGACACGCCAACAACAATGACAACATAGCCTGCAATCACATGCACTCTCTCTCTCACTTGTTTCAGCCATGCGATGAAATATTCAAGTGGCTGCTGTGAGGAGGGACCTCCTGTGGTCAGCTCAGCATCATCATTAGTTAGCCAATGAGGTGTAATGTTACTGCCACTAAAAGCCTTAGAGTAAATGTCAGAGTCTTTACATCTTTGTGGACACACAGGTCTACAAATATCTTCCTAAAACATAAAGCAGGAGCAGATGTTGAAGGTTAACAGATTGAGCATATTAGCAAACAGGGAAAAGTAGAAGCTCCAGCTCCAATTTGCAGCTCTTCTCTAACAAAACTGATAATTTGTAGTTATTTCAACTTAAAAACATAGTCGACACTGAATATATGTAGCCTACCTCTGGCGAACATGAACAAAATGCTCCCTGTCTTGTACAGCGTGCCGAGAAAAGCTGCCATACATGACCGTCAGACAAGCACAGCCGGAGAGCGAACCGCATCGTGAAGCTCTCTGAACACCTGACAGGCTAAAAAGGAATAAAGTCTGTTTTTTAAGCCCAAGCAATAAGAGTTCAATAAGTTGTTTGGGTAAAGCGGAAAGGTGCAATGCCTGCCTGCAATTGGACAATGTGGTAATTCAGGCGTCATCCTATCTCTGTCCCACGTCTTATCTTGAAACCAGAGCTGAGGAGCGACAGTAAACCCTCGCTTTCACTCACTGTCATGTCTGTCACAGAGTTTATAAAAGATTAGGAGAATCTATTTGAAGTGTGGAGACTGCAGAATCCAGTGGATGGTCACCTGCTGACTCAGAGACAAGAAAAACAGACACAGCACCATCAGCCAGGATCCAGAAATCAAAGCTGAAATGATCTCGCTCTAAATTTTGCTAAATTCTTTCAACTGTGTCAAAACAGAAACCTGACATCCAACAGACCAGGCGACTTTTTATCTTCTCTGCCAACCACCCGGTTTGGTGATCACATGACCAGTGTGAGTTTTTGTTTCGATCTCAGCTGCACACATACCGCTGCACTGAGCGGTACTGGGCTTGTTTGCCTCTGTGTCAGCTTCATTTAGTCTTTTATCCTATGACCTCATTCACCGACTGAAGTGTGCTCACCCAAACTTCAGCTGACTGCAGTTTTTCTTTCTCTTTTTTGGCGGATTGCATCATCCTCTGCAGTCATGTGTGCAGGGATCCCAAGGGTGCAGCTGTTTCTGATGCACAGACCACAATGTCTGGCAACAATTGCGCCATGTTCGAAACTCACTTTGGCTCTTTACACTTTAAGTCAACTGCTAACCTTATGTGTTGACTCATCTGCAGTGTCTATATTATTTTTCCGTCATGTGGGTTTAAGCAATCTCTCACCGACCATAACGCCTCTGGATGATAAGGAAGTATGATGCATGGCTGTGTAGGAACAACACTGAGACACAGCTGTCACAATTTCCCTGAACAAGGTCGCATCTTCAAGTAGCTTCTTGTTTCTCCACTGGGAACAGGACAGAAATACTCGACCTTTAGCTTTGAGTTTATCTACAATGAGCTCCATTGATGCAAACTTTATGAAAATGATATTACTTTAGCGATTGTTGTCATGCAGACTTTGATTCTTTGACAAATAAGGTTATTCAAGCTAGTTTTATTATGGTATAATATGATAATGACGAGGGAGGAGTCGATGGCCGAGCTAACCTCCATTCACTGAAGGGACAAGTACCTCACACAACCCCACTTCAAACCACAGTATGCCTTCAACTGACCTTCTCCTTCAATTTCATCTCTCAAAGATTTATTATTTGGTCGGAAACTTCCTATTTAAAGCCAACTCAATTCAACTTCTCCATCTGAGTGAATTAGTCGTAAAAAGTCATAATAAAAAGGTTCATTCGGTGACGCATCCCAAACCCTAACCAACCTCGTCAATCAAGAGACGCTCTCAGAGTGATAACCATCTTTTCTTTTAAAGAAACGTTAAAAGAAACCATCAGCTGTGACTCAACTCTAACCTCTCATGAGGAAAAGAGGGCAAAGAAAAATTTCAAAATAAAAGACTGTGGTGTAAAATCATCACTTGTGGATCCTGTGTAATTATCGGCTTTCTTCAAGCACTTCATTGTGAAGTTAGAAGACGACGTTACCAACAACAAAAAACACAAAGAACTGTGAAGATAAAAAGTAGAGGAACTAATATTTGCTGCCATTGTGTCGGATTCTGGTGAAGTGATTTATAGCGTGTTGACTTTAAGGACTTTGTTTACGTTATTTCAGCAAATTTACACAGTGAGAAGTGTGACGGACAGTTAACAGGAAACAAAACGTCTTTGTTAGAGAGTACTACAATACAAGATCAGGAAAGGGAGGCCAGAAATACATGAAATTTTGCTTTTTAATCGGAATAAGTAGCAACATAAATGTATGCAAATTGCATTAAAACAAAGTGTGTCAGCAGCATTTTGAGAACTTGGAGGTATAGCTAGGATAGTTGGTATTTACATGAAAACCTGAAAGAATCATTTCTACACTCAGGGGAAGGTTTGGTAGCATTTAAGTGTCAAAGATGTTCTGGTTGCAGCTTCATATGTTTCATATTGGTGTTTTTGTCATTTGGCAAATTGAAGTTTTTGGTAATGAACTGTGAGTCTACAAACAAGAAAAAGTCTACGATCAAATAAGTGTTTAGATAAAAAAGCACTGATTTAATGGTATAGGGAATGTTTAGTTAGGATGTGACATGACTGCTGCAGCTAGTTAGGAGCAGAGGCGCTTCCAGGGGTGGCATGAGCGCCCTAAAAGTCTGATCGGCCACGCCAAAGTTAAAATTTATAAGAAAGTTGACAGCGGATCACAACAAAAACAAAACCAGCTGCATCTTTTTCCTAAATCTTATATTTTCCCCAGCAGGATGATGGTTATGACTAAAGCTACAGAATATATAGTTGAGGTGTACAAACTGCTGCAGAGCAGGCTTGTAAAGCTGATCTCTCATGCGGACCAAATCCTACCTTGAAATGACAGTGTAGAAGAGCCTAGAGGCTGCTTTTCTGCCCACGTTTTATTGAGAAAAATAACCACATGGTCAGGTCAGCACAACCAGGTCACTATCAGTCCAACGGCAAGAAAACAAAGAGAAGTAGAAAAATGCTCTGAGGGCACCGTCGTCCCTGGTATGCACAGATACTAGAGTACCAGCTCTGCCAGTCTGGGAAATCTCTGCATGGGAGTTGACAACTGTTACCCCTTTAAAAAAAACAAGATCAGGGACACATGGCATGGCTGCAGGGCTCTTTGTGCAACACTGTTAGCCTGCTGACTGGCAGTGAAGTAGCCTATGAGTTAAAAAAAATCTATTAAAGACTCTCAAAATGAAAATGCTCCCAAGTTTCCACCCTAATCTAAAAAAACTTGGACACACCCCTGGTTTAAAGTTCATTTTTAGTACTAAATAGCTCAGGAAAACTGCTTGGAAAATGAATATAAAGTCGGCTACAAGTGGCATCTATCAGAAATGATCAAATTTAAGCAAAGTAAAGTGTTTGGTATGTTGCATTTGGACATTTCAAATCACTAAAAGTGCAGAAAAGTTGAGGCTGTTACTGAACTGAGAACATGTTAAATACATTCAAGTATTTTCAGAGGAAAGTTGGGGAGGCTGACTGTCTTATCTTCAAGTCCCAGTTTGACACTGCTCTCATGATGAGGAAAGTTTGGGAAATAGTGAACCAGAAAAGCTGGAAATGAGTCAGTTTAGGGGAACATGCCTTCACATGCTCACTGTCTGTTTGTCTGTCTGTGTGTGTACGGCATTTAAATCAGACACGGCTCATTATACTGAGAATGTAAATAAATAAAGACACGTTTATCTTAAAGTTTCACTCTTAAGTAAAACAAACTGACGTCGAGGAAACAGAGCAAGACCACAGCACCATGACTAAAACTTTTCAGGTATTTTTACTTACCTCAGATTGAAGAGTTTGAATCCATCACAAACAAATCCTGAAACTTAAAAAGAGTATTTTCAGCGGCTGGAAACTCTTGAAAACTTTCCTTTAGACCCTTTGTTCATAAACTAAGTTTAACTCCTGTGTGTCTGGGAGTCAGATGTGTCCACGGTCTCGGGAAGCAGAAGTTGAAGAAGCCACTCCTCGCGCTGAAAATCTGCCTCCAATTAGGATTCCACGGTTGTTGCATTCAGATGCTGTCGGAATTATTGGCATCACTCCGCTCACACAAACAGTCTGACAGATGAATCATTCTTACCTGTTAGGTTTTCAATGACGTGTAGAGGCGAGAATATTGCACAACCCCACGAATAGAAAGAAGTCGTTTTTAAAGTTAAAAAAAAAAAAAAACAGGAAAGTGAGCTCAGTGCCCAACATGGGGCTGAAGGTCTCTACTGCCCCCTGTCGTACATAGTTTCTCTTTGCTGGGTTATATCTTCCCCTTTGCAGTATAACAGATTTCAAGTAAATGTATTGATGACAGATAAAGGGTGGCAGCAAATTTTTGAGATAGAAAGTCCACCAGTTTTTCCAGAATTAATCCACAAATACTGGATTAATACTTCAGGACTGCCATACTGTTTACATTACTTTCTCCTATTTACCTTCTTCCTTATACTGTATACTGTTTACTGCTGTTTATATTGTTATCTTTATTTTGTAAATTGAAAGTATTTAAGGTTGTCTTTTGTCTAGCTTAGTTGTTTATTCTTATATTTCTACTTTTATGTTTTATTCTTAAAGTTTATTCTTATGCACCGTGGGTCTGAGAGGACTGAAATTTCATCTGTGCTGTATGTTTAACATGTATAGCATATTTGACAATAAAGTTGACTTTGACTTGACTTTGATTTACTGTCTTATCATAACAGTAACTCATTCTCCAGGTGTTTCACTTTGTTTTCTTCTTCTTCTTTTTTGACAGTGGAGTTTAAAACCTTGGTTTTTATTATTCGTGAGGACAGCATTTTCTTCCTTGCTTCAAAAGTCCCTGTTCTGGATTTAAACCCTGAATCTGTTCAGTTCAGAGGCAGCAGCCTTCCACACCACAGCTGAGCCTTGAGGTGTTTTCATTTCACTGTTTCATTGTTGAAAATAACAGCTTCAACAAGACAAAAGCACGGTCTCAGAACTTTCTATTCATACAAATAAATCCCCCACTAACTTAGATTTTAACTCAGAACCTATTTGCCATGAATCGTCAGCACTTACCCACCACATTAAGACGTTAATATACATTTATTTGTCCATCACACTGTGTTGATTCAGCCAGGTTATACTAGCTTTGAATGGGTCAGTGCTGGGATTTGAACCCTAGAACTGTGTATCATTAGACATCAGTGTTATCCATAACACTTGTTGTTCATGCAAGTACAACAAAGTGGGTTTTATCTACTAGAGTCAATCTCATAATTTAAGATTTGTGTCTTTTTGCTACTTAATAACCAACATCAGTGAAATGCAAACAAAATATGTACGAATAAAAGTGTGAATGAAGTGGAAATACAGTCATCTCAGCGCAATCATCATTTTAGAGTATAGGTAGCAGCTAGGTAGTGTAGGACTAAACCCGCTGCAGGGTGAAGGTGAGAAATGTGTCCATCAGTTGCAGCATGAATGCACACGCATGAATTTATATATCTCACCCAGGGCACCATAACGATGAGAGCCAGCCCTCAAGATACACAAATAACATTTATCATAATAACGCTAATGTAGAGAAGGGAGATCTCTAAAAAACATGTGAAAGCAGCATAAACTTGGGTTCATAAAGAAGTTGATAAATAATGATCTCCATAAACTACTCTGATTTCCAAAAGCACACAACATTAAACCATGACATGCAATTTAACTCATCTTCCAATCGTCACTATACCAGTAAAAAAGTCTAAATTCGAGGCCAGCTACCTGCTAAAGCTATACTACATTATGCCAAAACAGAGTGAGGTTGTTTGGTACACTTTTGTCCAAGATTTGACAGTAAGTACAAGTAAGAGTGAGTGATTTGAATAAGCTCCTGTGGTGATGTAATGACAGGAGTCATGCAAAACCACTCCCACTTTTCAAGCGATCCATCTACCTCCTGCGCTTTTGGAGCAGAGGGGCAGCCAGAAATTTAATGTACCACCATTTTCTAACCGCATATAGCTACTTCCTTGACTTTACCTAAAACCTGATAGAAACTGGAGTTTTCATTGCTAGTGGACAAGGATTTCAGGCTGCATGAAAAAAGAATCCCATGAGGCCCCTGTCAGCCATGAGCCCTTCGATCCATCCAATCTTTTCTCCCCAGTGGAGCTCCTGCCTCCAGTATTTGGCATGAAAGTCTAGAAATATTGAGATAAAGACATGTTGTGTATCCCCAAGCATCAAAATGAAACCTCTGTTACAGTCACTTGTTAGGTTATTGGTAAAAGAATGACTGTCAGCCAAACAACAGAGACCACATCCTCTCCTACACTGTGCCTGAGTGTTTTCAGCCTTTTTAAAACCATCAGTCAAACCACCAGTCCTCTCTGTCAACAGTTTGTTCTTTTCTGTCCCCAAAGGAGTTTCCTGTGTCCTTTAAATGAAGACAGACTGCTGCGCCTGTCTCTACCTGTGGGGTTTGCTCTGTCATGGCTGCGTTGCACCTGATGAATAGGTTTGTGTTTGTCATTGCTGTGGACTACATGCTCCTCAGCTTATGTCTGGTGTGTCTTTTTTATATAAAGCAAGTTTCTATCTTCAGTTGGGTTTGATAAACACAGAGTTTATTGAAGAGCCGACTCTAGCAACCCATAGGGACGACTTATTGCATCTCCACTCCTTATGTCAGTTTGCTCTGTCTGAAAGCTCAAGTTGACAAATCCCTCTTTTGGTTGCCTGCGAGCTTTTAAAGCTTTCATGAGTTGTTTGCACTTGTCTGTCACCTTGGTGTTATTTGGCACAGAGTCTGTGTGCTGAAGGTTGTAATGAACCAGGAGTTTTCCTCTGCTTTACTGGAAATTTGGAGCCACATGAGAAGCCTCCTATGAGTTCAATGGCCACTTCTGTGTATTTCTGCTGACTTAAAGTTGTTTTGTATCCTCTTACAGTTATTTTATCCTGCCTGAGACTGAGTTTGTTTCACTGCAAGACTTGGAGTTCACTCAATGTGGCTACTTCTTACCTGTGTAGTATGTCAGGGCCAAATCACGGTTTGCTCAATGTTTCCATTATCCTGACTGCAATAACAATTGCAAAACTAGGGCCCCGGTGGGGCACTGTCGGGCCCGAGCCGCGTTGCGCCGCCCACAGCGCGACCGCCTCCCCCTCCCGATCGCGTCACACTCAAGGTCCAAAGATGGTGTGCACACTGTCTGTGGTCATTTCCCATTATAATGAATGGGAGGCGCAGTTTCTACCAAAACACTCGCTGCAGACAAACTACATGTCCTATTTGAAAAAAGTCTGGACCATGAGTGAGGGCACAAACACAGCTAGGATATATCCAAACGGCCAGTTGCTCCTTGTTACGGTGTTGCCGGGAGAGCGATGCGATTGAGCCATTGAGTGATGGGCAGGAAAAACTTGACTGTTTCTCCTGCCATGGGGGATGGGGGATGGGGGGGGGATGTGGATTCTTTTAAGAATGTGGATATTTGGGTCATCTTTGGCGCCCCCTAGAACGTGAGCCGTGGGGTGCAGCGTCATGATTTTTACAACTTTGAATGGCCATGGGGTGTAGATTGGCCTGAGCAAATTTGGTGTCAGTGGGACGAAAGCCTTAGGAGGAGTTAGCCACATTCCAATGTGTGCGAATCGGCAAAAAATGCAAAATAGCCCTTTAACCGTACATTTGACAGATACGCGTGCATTGACTTTTTCGTAGATGTTATTGAGACACACGTGATTGTCAAATTTTGTGTCAATATGACAAAGCGTACAGGCGTGACACTCAACAATGTGTATTTTCACCTTAGGGGACAAGAAAAAATTGACTTTTTTCTCCTGCCATGGGGGAGCGCTCTTTTGGAGAGTAAAAATTCCTTCACAAATGTGTTGATGGCTGGACATTGCATCATCCTAGAAAACCTGGAGGCCAGTGAGGACAAAAATAAGAAGTTATAAGACTTTTAAATATGTGGATTTTAGGGTTATCTTTGGCGCCCCCTAGAACCTAAACCGTGGGGTGCAGCGTCATGATTTGAATAACTTTTAATGGCCATGGGGTGTAGATTGGCCTGAGCAAATGTGGTGCCAGTGGAACGAAAGCCTTAGGAGGAGTTAGCCACATTCCAATGTGTGCGGATCGGCAAAAAATGCGGAATAACCCTTTAACCGTACATTTGACAGATACGCGCGCATTGACTTTTTCGTAGATCTTATTGAGATACACGTGATTGTCAAATTTTTTGTCAATATGACAAAGCGTTTAGGCGTGACACTCAACAATGTGTATTTTCATGTTAGGGGACAAGAAAAACTTGACTTTTTTCTCCTGCCATGGGGGGGCGCTCTTTTGGGGAGTAAAAATTCCTTCACAAATGTGTTGATGGCTGGACATGGCATCATCCTAGAAAACTTGGAGGCCAGTGTGGACAAAAATAAAAAGTTATAAGACTTTTAAGAATGTGGATTTTTGGGTTATCTTTGGCGCCCCCTAGAACGTAAACCGTGGGGTGCAGCATCATGATTTGTACAACTTTTAATGGCCATGGGGTGTAGATTGGCCTGAGCAAATTTGGTGCCGGTGGAACGAAAGCCTTCGGAGGAGTTAGCGAAATTCCAATGTGTGCGGATCGGCAAAAAATGCAAAATAGCCCTTTAACCGTACATTATACAGATACGCGCTCATTGACTTTTTCGTAGATCTTATTGAGATACACGTGATTGTCAAATTTTTTGTCAATATGACAAAGCGTTTAGGCGTGACACTCAACAATGTGTATTTTCATGTTAGGGGACAAGAAAAACTTGACTTTTTTCTCCTGCCATGGGGGGGCGCTCTTTTGGGGAGTAAAAATTCCTTCACAAATGTGTTGATGGCTGGACATGGCATCATCCTAGAAAACTTGGAGGCCAGTGTGGACAAAAATAAAAAGTTATAAGACTTTTAAATATGTGGATTTTTGGGTTATCTTTGGCGCCCCCTAGAACGTAAACCGTGGGGTGCAGCATCATGATTTGTACAACTTTTAATGGCCATGGGGTGTAGATTGGCCTGAGCAAATGTGGTGCCAGTGGAACGAAAGCCTTCGGAGGAGTTAGCGAAATTCCAATGTGTGCGGATCGGCAAAAAATGCGAAATAGCCCTTTAACGGTACATTTGACAGATACGCCCGCACTGACTTTTTTGTAGATCTTATTGAGATACACATGTGTGTCAAATTTTGTGTCATTTTGACAAAGCGTACAGGCGTCAGGTGAGTTTTCACCATAGGGGGCGCTATGGAGCCATTTTTCATTTTTTTGTTTGGGCGACTTCAGAATATCAAATTTTTCACCAGGCCCGGTCGTCCTGCCAAATTTCCTGAGTTTTCGCCAGTGGGAAGTGGGCCATTTTCGAGTTTAAAGCGGAGGAAAAATAACGAAAGAAGAATCCATCAGGAACAAGAGGGCTCTCGCAGCTGCTTAGCAGCTACGCTCGGGCCCTAATAATTCAGAAAGTGTTAACTGTGTTACTATAGACCTTAAAATTTCAGGAAAAAAGTTTCAGTAGATTGAGAAGTGGCCTACAGCATTCACAAAGTTTTACACCACCACCACAACTGGTCATCCTGAGACATGTGCCAGTAGTTCAGCAGTTGATGGCATTAGTCCTGAAGTATGTCTCAGATTTCTGGACCAGTGTGCCAGTCTGTTCACTGTTCAGGACCTCCAGAGAACTTTAGCCTCAGCCTGTTGCTAACCTGTTTGCCCAGCCTCCATAACCAGTCAGAGTAAATGACTGTAGATCAATTATAATCTGACATTGAACCACAAAATACAGTTTAATTCATCTTAAAATCATCACTATGCCTGTAAAAAAATGTAAATTTGAGGCCAGCTACAGGCTAAAGCTATACTACATTGTGTCACAACAGAGTGAGGTTGTTTGGTACACTTTTGTCCAAAGTGGTGTACATTTGAGAGTAAGTACAAGTAAAAGTAAGCCATTTGAATAAGCTCCTGTGGTGATGCAAAACCACTCCCACTTTTCTAGGGGTCCGTCTTCCTCCTGCGCTTTTGGGGCAGAGGGGCACTTCTCTGCTGCTCTACTGATTGACCACAATAAAGGGGGCGGGACCAAAACTTGTAACTCTGCCCTCGGCTAGCCAATCAGAAGAAAGTAGGCTAGTGAAGGTGGGGACTGAAAGGGATAGCAGCTAAAACAAAGTGTTATCAGATGGATGCTGAAATTATGGTATTTTAATTCACCAGAATGAGAAACACAGGACTTTTTTTGATATGATAAGCATGCAAAGATATTGAAGAGGTATCAGAGAGGAAGTATAGAGCTGGAAAAAAACAATACCCCCACTTTAAGTTACACACAAAAGTAGAGCAAATAAGGAGGAGCACTCACATTTTATCATAGTTTTCAACAAAGTTGTGGTATACTGGTTGCATATCATACCGGTGGCCCAAAGGGACTACTGACAAACTGGCATCTGCTGTGGCATAGTTCAACAGCAAACTAGCATCTGCTGTTGAACTATGCCACAAAACTAGCATATGGTATTGCCCCTTTTATGACATGCTGTAGGCCACTGTTTGATCTCAAAGCTGCTTTTTCTAATGAACAACACTCAGAAATTAAGGAAGCTTGAGAAAGATAAAAACTCCCAGGAGGAATAAAACACACTGCATTCATGAGCTGATATTTTCAGATGTTTGGTATTTCTCTTCTCATAAATGACTCAGTATTTATTGAATCTCCTCACCACTCACTAATGAGATCAGCTCTGAAACATTCAGCTTTAAAATTCATAATTTTATTGCCTTTTCCACCAAAGTAGATGCTAAAAATACTGCAGTCTGAAGCCGTTTTTGAATGCATAATGGTTTAAGCTTTGCTGCATTGGGAGTAGTAATACAGAAGCAGCATAGAGGTAATTTCAGGGCTGCTGAAAAGAAAAAGCATTCCTCTCATTAGCAGAAATTATTACAAGCCTCCGGCGAGCAGACAGCAAAGCAGTTAATCGGCCCTCCCCTTCGCTGAATAAATCAAACATGAACAGATTGACTCTAAACCGTAGTGAATCGAGAAGGACCGGGACAGGAGCGGAAAGGGGACAGCCCACTGGGGAAATCAGACAGGAAGACAGGGTTGTGAGAGGGGGACGTCTCCATCAGGGCCTGGCGTTTCTTGCGGTCAAGCCTCTGGTAGCGGAAGTTAAATGGAGGTCGCAGTGCCACAGGGCCGCCAATCTCCTCCGATGAAGAATCAAAAAGACCAGTGGACTGTGGCGGCGTCCGCCGGTTAACTAGATCTTCATCAGACTCACTGGAAGACGAGGTGAGAGGGTTGACGGGGTTAACAACAACAGGGGGTTCAGAGGGTAAAGGCAGAGTAGGCGCGGGGTCAAATGGTGGTGGGTGAACAACAGGGGGCAGTGTGGGATCAGAGGGAACAGGCGCAGGGTCGTTAATCGGGTCATCGATCACAGGCGGGATCACAAGGTCTGGGAGAAGGTCGTGACCCTGGGGCTGCACTGGTCTGAAGACGTCAACAGTCTGCAGACGTGAGACAAAAATCAAACAAAGCGTATTTTTCCCAAAACCTCTTTCAGCGCCTGCCAAACGAGTCACAGGCATGCAATATTTCATTACACGCAGCAGCGCCGAGAAATGAGAAGACAACATAATTATAGCACAGAACCGTACAATTTTAAATCTCCAACATACACTCAAACACACACAAACACACACTACATTTAAACACAGAAGGCATGACAGTCCAATTATAGCTCCACAAAGTTCAATTACCATTTTACAAAGATTGCTCAATTTTAAACAACCAGAGAATAAAACATTCATCATTTACGTCATGTGGTAACTAGCCTTTGGGTCTCAGAAATAAAACAAATGCCAGAGTTTTTCTTACAGCCAGCAGGAACTTGTTTCAAAAAGGGATCTGACAGAGATTATGGGGAAAAGACCCTACTCCTTCCTTGATTTGAACAGTTTTTCTTACATGTTTGTGGTCTCATTCACTATTAGTTTTTCAGATTAAAATCTTTTTCATCTCAGCTTGATGTTCATTTTATAACTTTTAGTCTCATTTTAAAAGCACTGTCAGTCATTTCTATGTTGTGTTGATTCTGGTGACCTCTCTGGACAAAATAAGTAGTGTTTTTCTAGGTTGAAGACTACATTTCCCATGAGTACTATCAACCACTGTTTTTAAAATATGGCTTTTGCTATTGTGTGCATGTGTTGGAAGCAAATCAATGGAATACAAAACTTTTTTAGTACTACTTTTCATTGCTCAGGACAGATTTTTGCAGGATGCAGAGTGATGAACCACTGATTTCAGTCACACTAATGTGATCAGACTAATACGCCAGATCAATGTTTTTAACGATATGCAAACATATACGAGTGATAATATTTCAAACTATTCTGAAGTTCTTCTTGAATCTTTCTGTTCTGTTCTGTTCTGTTGAGTCATTTTCTGATGATTTTTTTTCTATGAATATTTCATCCATCTGGTTCTGTTTCCCTGAATGTTGTGACCCACATTTTTCAAACACTGTGACAGGAAGAGTAAAGAATACAATATTTGGGCATCTTTTAGTCAAACTTCACAAGCAGTTCGAAGTTTTTCTATAAATAAATCTTATTTATTTTCAGGATTTTTAAGAGCCTGTTTTTGGAAACTTATAAATATGCATGTTAATACTTAATGAAAGTCCTAATTGCCTTTTTTCCTACTTTTGCTACCCTTAACTTTACATTTAACATACACCCTTAACGCTGAAATTTGGGGTCTGAGTTAATAAGAGTTGCCCTCAGATTTGATCATGTGTTTCTGTATTAGTGCTCTACATGCTTTTCACATGATAAAATCTGTGGGTGAAAACCTCCTCACCATCAACCCTCATTAAAAAACAAAAATATACATTACTGCATCATGTTCTGTACCTGTACTTTGTACATCTCACAGGACACAAGGACTTCAGGATCAACATACAAGTCTCCATGCACGGCTCCTGCACAGAAACCTGCAGTCTGAGGGGGAAAAGGTAGGACATATCATCTTTAGAGCAGTAATGAAGCAGCAGGATAGAACAGAGAAGATCAAAAATACAAAAAACTAAAATGGGAATGAATCAGGGGGAGGAGGAGAGGAACTGTCAGGCATCTTTAATAAAGAACCAATTACTACAGCTATTTTTATAACTAGAAGTGAATGTGTCATATCATCTCAGAAAGTAAACAAGATGCTGGCTGATTGATGTTTGTTTAAAGTAGCTTTTAACAACATCAATTAGCGTAATAACAGTGTCGGATTGTCAGTGTGGAGATCCATTTTTCCATATTAATGAAGTATCAGCTGGCAGCGTTCCTCTGTGATGCTCATTTTTAATGTGTCCAAATGAACACGATGCCAACCCCTGATTTTCTGTGCTTATTAAGTAATGCAGTTACTCGGCATTTTCCTGCTCATGTGTGTGATGTTTGATGTTTTGATCTGCACACTCTCTGTGTTCTTGCTGTTGAGTACCTCTGTGTCAGACTCCTGCGTGAGTCGCTGGCAGGTTCCGCTTTCAGTCACTCCCTCTGGACACTCTTGGACTGTATACTCTACAAAGCTGGCTCTTATTGGCACCTCCTATAAAAACAAGATGGCAAAAAAGGGCCAAACGCACACATAAACACACATATAAGGGGAAACAGAGAGGTGTAAACTTGCTGCAATGCAATTGCTATCGTCTTACAAATGTTACCTGAGGTGAATTATGAGCAAAGAGGAGCAGTATATAGGGCTTTTGTCTCGGAGCAGATTTTTCAATCTCTCATTTGCTCCCCAAACTGAAGCCTGGGCAGACAGTGAGCGCCCTCAGAAATGCTTTACACTTGCCAGACTCCTGCATCATTATAGTTATTGTGGAGCAGTTACTGTTCTCATCTGACACACAGGAGCACAAAAGGTGCACTGCGCCGTCTGCTCATGAACACCAAGAGATTGACCATGAGTGTAATTTTCCAATAAACACAAGATTCAACACATTATTGTGTAATAAAATCAGCATTCGGCTTAGTTTGTCTAAATTAAAGTTAATGACAGTACATCCAGCCGTACCTGAGATGAAGCTCTGGTGATCTTCTTCACTCCCAGCCCTGCTCCCAGAGTAGACTTTCTCTTATAGGCAGCCAGAGTGAGCTGAGCCGCGTTCACGGCCTGTGGGCTGTCTACAGACAGCAGGAGGGGGCAGGTTGGACAGGTCTGCTGGAGCTTCTCAGGGGGATCTAAAGACCAGCCAAAGGTGAGATAATTGAGTAAAAATGTAGAACATGTTTTATATAATGCTCATTAGACAAGTTGCTTTTCTTTGTCTTTGGAATCAGAGGTGACTATATTTGGAGACACAGAGCCGGCCCAAGCCTCAATGAGGCCCTAAGCAAAATTTGATATTGGGGTCCTCTATTTCTGCCATTAATATTGATTGTTGATCATTCACACACCTACTACAGTATAAATTTAATGCGCCTGACATGTCTTTACACATTTAAGGGGATGGCCTAGGTAATAACATAAATAATACCAATGCAACCATACAAGTAATACCAATGAATGACTGATGAATGATGTTCAGGGAGCCACATATGGATTTTAATCTTAAAATGTAAGACATTCAGGATGCTCAGCGCACATTGCACAGCAGGAGGCGCATAACGGTAGCAGAGACCATAGAGCTACATCAGCAGCAGCACTAAAATGTCTTTACTTTATTTTATTTTTACAATAATATATATTTGATCATACAGAAAGCATCACTCATACATGCAAAAAATTAAAAATAAATAAATAAATAAATATTGCTCTTGGGGGCCCCCTACTGGCTGTGGGGCCCTAAGCAAAGGCTTAGTTCACTCATGCTTTGGGCCAGCTCTGGGGAGGCGAACGCATTAAATTAGCAGTGGGTTTATTGTCTATAATAATAATAATAATGTTCTATTAATAATCACGCAACATCTCCTGATACTGATTTAATTTTAACTACACCTTACTTTCCATTTAGCTGTTGCCAATATTCATTCATTCATTCATTTTTCTATCAGTAGAGCCAGAGATGGCAATAGTTGGACACACCCTTCCTTGAGAAAAGCTCCCCTTTCCCCGCCATTAAGAAAACGGAAACGCCATTCTGGTTTGTTTTATCGAAATACTATTACGCAAGTTCTTTTTCGTACGTAGTGACGTTTCGGTAACGTAAATGTCGACGATCTCTGTACGTGATTCGTTTGGCGTGGTTCAGCCGATAGTTAAATGTCACTGAGAATGTGGAAAAAAAGACTTTTTAGGCTGAAAATAATCCCAAGAGTTGACTCAACAGATTACAAACCGTAATTTTTGCCGACTCGAAGAAATCGGGTGTAGTGCGTCGTGTTGTGTTGTGGTCCCGGCTATTTCCTGCCATAAGGATGCTAACCCGATGCTAACCAGAGACTGTGATGCTAACACTGTGGAGTTATTTATCATCCCCATCTGGAGAGGAGGAGGACTGTCTGCATGTTCTCCATTGAAACTGTAAGTTTCACCTAAACTTAAAGTAAGTCACCACTAATAAGTGCATGTAGTAGGGATGAGTGAAACTCCCATGCAAGTCATATTCTTGTTATTGTATGTTTGTTTCCTAAAAATAGTCAGGACCTAAAATAATCCAGCCACTAATTACCCTCTAGTCATAATTTAGTGGTAGTTTCTCTTATGTTTATAATATCCGCTCATGTTTGCATCATTTTGGACTTTTAAACTTGATATTATAAGTTTTAAAGATACTTAGGTGGTAACATATTTTGTTTTATAGCTTTAACAAACAAACAAACAAACAAACAAACAAACAAACAACAGCAACAGCTGTTTTGCTCCAACTCTGATTAAAAAGTTCAGGCAAAACACAGTGGAGCAAACACAATCTACAGTATTGCATCTGTGTGCAACATCCCTGAGAAGTCAATTGATATCTGTCATGGCTGACAATTTGATTTGACATGGAGGGAGACGCACACCAACTAATTATATTAATTAAAGCGAAGCTCCATTTCTTTGTGCCTGGGAGCCATTACTAATGTTATCAGCTACACCTGTAGTGTGTCAAAATGAAATCTCAACAGAGAGGAACCTTCACTCTCACATGGCTTTCATTGCTTTTTTTGAGCTTTGGATATGAATCAGTGCAACAACAACACAATTTCACTAGTTACCTTGCAGTATGTCCTGTACCACAGTCCTATAATATCTTGACTCTCCACCATGATCGTGCAATTGTTTTTCGACATGTTATAAATCAATGAAAAGAGTCAAAATTACATTCCTCAAAGGGTGTATTGTGCAAACCGGTTCTTATTTAACTATCAATCTGTGCATAATATATTGTGACAGTACTACCTGGGATGAGTGTGCAGTCATAGCTGTACAGGTAGGAGTATCCTTCTGGTGTGTGGAGGATGGTGGTGTTACAGTTTCCAGAGATTTGCTGGAAAGAAAAACAAAGCAATATATCCAGTACAGTTTTTAATAGTGAGAGTCATCTCTGCGAGGACTGAAGTTAAAAAATTTAAGAGGGAGAACAATTTTCTTCAGTTGTCTAGCGAATTTAAGGGTTATGTAAGGGTCAAAGTTGAAAGCAAGAAGCTGTTTTTACTGTGTAAAATTTTGTTTCGCTGCCTGTTTATATATTACAACTATCAATTGCATTATATGTTTGTTTTCTGTAGGTATTAAAGAAGTACAGTTTTCAGGGAGCTTAGAATCTAAAACATCAATTCCCAGAGGCTATTTGTTGTGTTTGCATCAGTAAAAGAACTCAAACTTGCACATAACATAAAATTCCCTCTGCAAATGTGCTATAAAATTAAACAGACAATAGTCATTTGCTAATGCAGTATGAAACTGACCATGTGCACGAGTCAAGAAACATAATCTTGAAACCTTATAAAAGTCTACCCCTATAGAGGTGCTCTGTTGTGTGTTTAAATACAAAATTCTGTGACTTTGCCCTTTCTGCAGAGCGGGAGATGCATTACATCAGAGAGACCTCACAAGCGTGATGCAAGACAAATAAATGCGTTATCTGTGTACGGCTGTGTCCCACCGTTTCCATGAATGGTCTGACGTCACAGCGTTTCCATGGTTTTGGGCTGCCGACGTGACACTTGGTCTCCAGGACATCCAGGTCTAGGTAATACACATTACCTGCTGGGCCCTGACATGTACAAAACAAACATGTAATAAGAGAGAGGAGAAAAAGACAGTGCTGTGTGCTCAGATTCTCCAACATTATTAATCAAACACTTGTATCTGTAAATAACTGCAAACTAATATATAAAAACACCATCAATTAATCCCCTCATATATTGATTGCTGTGTTCAGGTGCTGTCTGTGTAATTAACAATAAAACTCTGGACATACTGATTTAAGTGATTGCACCGATAACAAGTAACAACACTGAGCAGGCGTAACGGCAGCTTTTTCAGGCCACAAAATTGAACGGAGCCTCTTAAAACCTTAACTATTCCACAGTGGAGGCTACAACAGCCTTCAGCGGCTGACAGCATGACGTTCATAAAACCTGCTGTGTGCGCGCTGTGCCAGTGGTGCTGGACTGAAATGACCTTAACGTCTCCTGCAGCCCTGAAGGTGGTTTAGTGAAAGGAGGACACAAAAGACTACACTTTTGTTTTAATGTTATTAGAAATAAGGGAAACTGATGACAGTAATTGACAAAAAAAGAGGCTTTGAAATGAAAACAAATATGAAATGTTAGTTTTAGCTTCACACAAGCACCCTGTTTTAAATGCTGATATTTTCATGTAGGTGAGAAAAACCAAGGCACTCTTGTTGAAGAGGTAAAAATACTATCAAATTAGATTTTTGGTGGTTGAAATTCTAAAAACATGTAGAGGTCATGTTAAAATGTTCCCTGAAGGAGGCTGTTGTGTTGTGTATATGTGGGATGTTTGGAGCATTTTAGTCAACTGAATTAGATAATTAACCAAAAAGCTTTTTATTTTAACTTCTGAGTGCTCCAGACTTCCTCCTTTTTTATTTTCATGACTTTGAACGGTTCATAAACTAGTTGGTTTGTGTCTTTGCAAGTTCAGCTAAATATGTGGGAAAACATAAACATACCCTGACATTTTTAGCTCTGCCAATGAATCTAAATTCTGAGTTGAAATAATGATTTACATGAAGTTTGTGTTTGTGTGTGTTAAAGCTTATCAGCTGCAGTGATAATGGTGGTTGAGGTATTTAGTTTCCGCTAATGGGGGATGGTGAAGGAATGGGAATGTCTGAACAAGCTGCTAAATACTGCAAGGTAACATTGCTAGCCAAAGGTAAGCTTCTTCAACCGTGAGCTGAGTTCCTTAAGCTAACATTAGTTTGGAGGAGTCATGTTTGACTGTTTTTTGACTGTAGTGTGAAATGAATTTGTCCAGGGTTTCCTTACTTTTCCATACCCTACTTTTGGAAATACCTACTTTTCATTGGTTGGCATTGATGCCAACAGACCAATGCTTTTTACTTTCACGTTAGGCCTGTCGCGATAATCAATAAATCGCCTTATTGCTCGGTAAATAAAAACGAGGTCGGTCATTTTGCCAGCTTTGCCAGCTGACAGACAGCGGAAATTAAAGTTTATCACTTTTGACATGGTGTACTCGCATTGTTATGCCATATATTATCATTTTCTATAATTTAAAAAACGGTGTCAATAATATCGTTTATCGGCAATAATTTGTAGCACAATTATCGTCCAGCAAAATTTGTTATCGTGACAGGCCTATTTCACGTTGACTGGGCCCCATTTATAATTATCTGAAGTATTTATCTGCATGATATCTGAATGTAATTGGAACAATACGCGCGAGCAGGAGCGTCTGTTTGTGGGTGGGGTTTGCTGGAGCAGAGAGGGAGGGGAGAGGAGGAGCTGAGGGGAAAACTGGTTGGGAGGGGAAGTGTTTACATTCAAGATTTCTCCCCAAAACTGGCACTTCCTCAGATCCTGCCTACCTCATCTTCAAGCGAAAATTAAGATTTGGGCCTACCGACTTGTCAGAAAACACTTCATGTTTAGCATTTTGTTTAACACAGCTAACCATGTGATCATACAGACAGCTATCAAAAAATGGGTTTGCCAAGTGTGGCTGATTTTGGCAGAGCTTACACCGCTAGCTTTGGTCCTCCTGCAGACCAGCATCTACATGCCTGACATTAGCTGCAGCTCCCAGCTTAGACCCAACATATGAAGCGATTATGAGGCTTTCCTTTTCACAGTTCTCTGTTCACATACCACATGCAAATAAATAAACAACTTAGCCTTCAGTGAAAATGAAATCCTCAGAAGAAGTCTCTGAAGGAAAGATGTAATCACAAGATGCAAATCCTATTAGTATCTTCACCCACCCTGACTTTGTATCTGTTGCATTTATTTATACTTTGGAGTTAAATTTCATTATCATATCTCCCAAAGACAGTCAGCTCATCGTGAAAATGTCAAAGGATGATTTGTGATTAGAAATCTCCCAACAACAAAAACACAAATCTTCTCAAGTGGGATCCCACTGACATGAAGATTGGCCTTGGCTGGTTAAATCTACCTTTTTCGCCGGCTTGTTTTGATATTTCAGCAACAACAGAGGGGAAAATAACCTTTCCACCCCTCTTGTTAAACATGAACAAATCACCCACTGACAGAGTATTACAAAAACCACAGGCAGCTTTCCCCCACTGGCTGTTTGTCTCCATACTGACCTGAGCGTGCAGGTGGACGTTTGCAATGCGGTTGAGGGCAAACTTGTAGCCGTCGGTGCGATCCTCATTGATGTAAGTGGCAGCCAGACGTGAGAGCTTCTCCACTGCCTTGTCATTACAGGGGATGGGTGCGAGCTCAATGGGCGACAGTCCAAAATTCGTGCAGCGCACATTCACAGCCTGAAAGGATAGCAGGGAAAATAGCAGTAATAATGTGCAGATGGATTTGTCCATTGTGGCCGATTTTCAGGCCGGAGCTAAAAGGCAGAGCTGTTTTTAAAGTGAAGTTTGTTCTCTTGTGTTTGCGCTCGGTCTCTGCAGTGACTTTTGGAATCAAAACAGGGACGGAGATGTTGAAATGATGCCAAGGACAAAGTTTATTTGATGGGAGCCGGCTGATATTTGTGAATGAAGGTTCCAGTGATTTATTTAACTTGGGCGACGCTCGATCTCATGGACAAATAGAGCAGAGGACAAACATTTCATTCATAATTCATCTAAGTGTGAAAGCATGCGAAAGCTGGGGCAGATGCCATCGTAGTATTAGTGCAGGGTGTGTTTGGACCCGACCAAAATAAGCATGCTGTGTGTTTAAAGAAGTCCGCTTTATTAGTCCTCTTTTCAACCTTTTAACCAGACTCAAAGGTTCCTACTGTGAGTCCTGTGCTGTAGCTGTAATAGAAAAGTTTCACCACAAGGGGGCACTGTGTGTCTGATATGCAGGTCTAAAGGAAAAGCTGATTTTTCCAGCAGGCAGAACTGGGTTAATGTTTTACTGGTATCCAGTTAATCAGTTTTAGACTTAGTCTTGCTGTCGAATCAGAATCCTTTCCCTCTCATTTTTATATTTTTGTCTTGATTTGACCGGAAAATGAGACTCAACAAACTTGAATATGTCTGACAGAAAGCACAGAGGATCATTTCAGCTGCCCCACATCATAGAGTTATATCCAAAACTGATTAGATATCTTTGCACATAATGTGAAGACCTATGTATGTGTCATACAGTAAAAGTGTGGTGCATGATGCATTGTGGTCAGATTAGCCTCATTGTGTACAGCATGATTGATTAATATTTGAAGCCATTGGTAGAACATCCCAGCATCAGCCCAGCTTTAGCAACCTCATCCTGCAAATTACTTCTCCATGTGAAGATACCTTTAAAAGATTTTTTCATTGTGAATAAAATGCATGAGGAGAAAAAAAAGCCTTTGCAGTGGGCAGAGGAAAATAAAACATCTTTATTGAGCATATCAGCATTGTGGCTGCTGGGCTGAGATGAAGAGTGGGTGGGCTGGGGTAACAGAGAGGGGAAGAGCTGCAGGAGGAGGGCTGTATTTTTAGAAAATCTGTCTTTTTTTTCACTTTTTAGAGAGATGTCAGTACCTCTTCTGCTTCTTATGAAACGTCTGGACAACTGTTGGAAATTTTGCCAGCAAATTTGTTCCACACCTTCATGTCCTCAATAGGATGACCTGTAAAAAACCTGGGTGAGTCCCTGACCTGTTATACAGCAATATTTTCAGGTCAAACCTTCAGTTCGCTCAATATTTTTACAACTCTTGCCAAACTGGCATCAGCACTGCGATGCAGAGTTTTGAGGCGAGGGAAACTATTCTGGTCTCTTCTTGTTTTTTTTGAGTAGTAGGCTTTTGGTTGTTCGAGGAAAAACAGACCATATGTCGAGAGTTAAAGTAGCCTTTGGTTCAAAGCAGCTTACCTCTGAAAACAATTATATATTTCAATAATCTCTATTAAAAAAACATTTGGGTGAATGTGGCTGTAGCTGCAACAGGTCTAGTTATTCAGGTTGGAAGAAAATCTTGACACTGACATACAAGCTGGATATGTTCATCAAACACTGAAGTGTCGTCTTTATAAAGATGTTTATGAACTTTTCTGTTGTCATCTAGTTCAGTCAGGACCACTTTTGTCAAAAGAGTATTGATTATGAAGAGTACTGGTTATTTTCACACGAGTTATATTGGTGGTGGTTTGGCTCTGACAGGAGAGTGGCCTGCCCTTCAACATATATACATGTGGTAAACCCATACGTTGTATATACTATGGACAACTTGGCTCTGCCTTCTGTCATTACACGAGTTTGAAGCTAAATTGCTCTCGGTATTTCCAGGATTTTCTCCATTTCTTGGAACCACCACTTGCGCAGTAGCGTTGTACCCATTGGCTGGAATGTCGCTGCGGTGACGCGCGGTTTAAACAGCGTATCCCCCTGATGAGCGACACAGTCTTCATACGCCCATAGGCTTTATCAAGTGTTAATCATAGAAAACATGAACCCCCACATAACTTTTAAAAATGGAGCTGTACAGAAAAAAGAGGACTTGAGCACAAACCAGTCTGACTGTAACTACATGTCAAAATCAAAACCAGGGGGGAGAAAAAAATTATATTCTGTGTGATAAATCTCTAAAGTTTGTCCACAGCTCCATAAGCTTTGCTGGAGGAGGTGGGATTAATGACCTATACTGCAGCCCGTCACCAGAGGGTGCTGTTCTTGTGGTTGGAGATTGGGCCCATTCTTTAAACAGTCTATGGGTACACCAAATCCTGAGGCAGGGACAACACTCACACCCTCCCCAAGGCAGGGAGAGCAGCAGCAAAGACCTGCAGAGTACAAGGCTTCTGCTGGGGCTGAGGCAGCTGTTGATGCAAAGAGATTTGCGAAGGAAGCGAGAAGAGTATGTAGACTAAAGTGATTTAAACACAACAGCCATTTTGATATTTTCCTTTGGTTGTGACTGAGGTAATCAGCTGAGCTGTCAGCTTATAATGGGATGGTGAACTGTGGGCTGAGCTTGAGTTTGTTGCCTGGCTGAACTAACACTTGGCTCAGTTAGTGTATTATTATGTAAATTTAATATAAAGACCAAAAACAAGCTGTAAAAAATCAGTCAAAACAAACTAAAAGACAGTGAACAATTTACCTTTTGACCGGGTGCTACATACTCAGTACTTTATTAGATATTGTGACGTTATTGTTTGATGGCACTACGTTACATTAGTAAAATATCACAGTACCACTGCTTTGTGATGTTATTGTTGTTGTGAGACATGTAAAGCCTAATACATCTTTCTGTGATTCATCAGGTGATTACCCCGCTTTATCAGATACTCGTGATTGAAGTCATGAACTCATACAGAAATTGTTAACCAAGGTAATAAATCAGCTGAGAAGTATAGGGGTCCTTTCCCCATCTGATTCCAGGCGAGCAGTCCTTTCTTTGCAATCAATTGAAGTCTCCTTCTGGTGGCAGTAAAGAATGTAGGTTTAAGGTACTTCTACACTGAGTACAAAAACCCAGAGGCTTGACCCTCCTTTTATATACACTCAGTGGATGAAACACATAACTAAGATGGTAAAGATTTCCTGTACCTAAACATTTACCACTGACGCTGGGAAAAGGAAAGCATGCTGACATTAGCATTTGGCTTACAGCACTGCTGTGCTTCAGGTTACTTTTGATATGGGGCTTTAATTGTTCAAGCAATGACACAGCAGAAAAGCCGTCCTGCTTATCGGAGGAAACAGTTTGTTTATATTTTTCTAGCTACACATTTGTCGTCTATAGTGGTTATTGCTATGAGTTTTTTGAAGTGTTTTACCTCAAATCCAAGTATAGTGGGTTCCTCTGGGAGCCATCTGTCCAGGGATAATCATTTAACCAATTTCAAATATTCACTGAACCAGGTTCAGCTCTCTGCAGAGACTGCAGGAGAGAGAGAGAGAGAGAGAGAGGGGGAGAGAGACTCACTCAGCAGAACAAATTCTGCTAATATCAGGAGAAAAAAAGAGCTGCCTCAATGTTGTGTGTTTTTCATTGTGTACGTGTGTGTTTTCATACGAGAGAACGTGCACTTGTGTTCATCTATGTGCACATTTGACCGTGCAGAGCCTCCACTGCATGCGTCAGTGTTACCAGCAGCTAGTTGTGTTGCAGCAGAAAGGCAGAGGGAGTCTGTGGGGGAGAGATAAGGACGGCGAGGCTGCTCCAAGGACCCGCTCTACCAGCACACAACGCCAGACCCAAGTTAGACAAACCTCCTTTGATGTGAGCACAGAGTAATCTCCCCTTCTGCTCGCTGTGCACAGAGATGCCTCGCTGTAGTGATGCCCAGGCCCTGATAGGACGGGGCTGCTGCCACCGGGGCTCCCGCTGTTCACTTTGTACATTGACGGGCTGTATTGAGGGAGAAAATGAGGGGAGTGGAGAGGAGAATTAAAGCCTGGCGTGGTCTTAATACTGGTTTAAAAGGTTGCATCGGAGTAACTTGTAGCGGTTTTACTGTGACATTGCCTGAATGATGTTCATTAGCGTTGTTTTAGTGGGGAAATTCAGTCGAGCACGGTCTTACTGATGTCCTACTTTGCCAAAAACATGGTTTTGGGGGAAAATGTTGGCAAGAAATATCCTCTTGTGTCACATCGCCCGCCAGTAGGTGAGCAAAAGAATTGGTTTCTTTACTTCCAGGCATTTTCAGGACTTAATAAGGCCAGCGCTGTTTCTCTCCTCCTTGCTTTTCTAACCACTTTCTACCTTGGATTTGCGTGTCTGTCTCGGTCAAAGTATTTGCATTTTGCCTTTTATCATTACTTTGCCCATCTCTCACAGATACATGCAAATGAATAGAGCGCAATTGCAGGAAGGCAGCCGAGCCTTTATCTTTTGCAAATCATCCTCTTTATCTCCATCTCGCAAGCCTTCATTCAAGCACACACACTATCTTTGCTTTTGTCTTCTCTCTGACTCTCACTTCACCGTCTTTTTCTCCCTTTTTTTTTTTTCTATTGCAAAAGATGCTGCTGGGATTTCTTTCTTATCTCATTGGTCACAGTCTGCACAGAGAAGGGGAGACATTAGGATGAAGAGAGAGAGAGAGAGAGCAAAAAGAGGGATAATTCGCCTCATGCTTAATTGGTTTCAAACTTTTCCTCCCCTGTAAGACCTGCCTCCTGCACTGTTGTGACCAAAACACAGACACTGATGCTAAAGTCATTAAATTTCACTGTAATTGGTCAAGCTATGTGCTCACATTGGCAAAGGCTTTCTCAGCTGATTGGTATTCTCTGCTGCAGTGGTCACAAATCCCTGTCATTTTACTGGGATAAAGTAGTCAGCTTTAGACTCTTAATTTCCCCTGTCATGTTTTCAGCCCCTTATTCTGCAGCCACGGGAAGCAAATGAGAGCAGGATCCTGCACTGAAACAAAAGTTGTAATAAGAGAAATTTCACTTACAGGCAGATAAACGAAGGATGATTCCCTACAGCTGTAAACCTTCCACCCTTCATTTTACATTTCCAAACTGTTCTTTGAAAGCGATATTTGTGTGTTTCATTGAATAGTTAAAGCTCCTGTCAGGAGTTTCAGCTGGTTATGAATCAGGCTGACATCGATAGACACGTTTACAGCCTCCGTCACTAAAAATACCCAACTGAAGCAGCGTTTTGCTCCATTCATTAAGACAAGTTTGCAAGCTCTCAACTCTAAATGAGCACTGTTGAAAGTGTCAGAATGATAGTCCTAAAGGGATATTCCAGTGTAAAATCAAGTTATGGTCAAACACATCGTAACACTGAGTTAGACACCCCCTAGAGAATGAATGTTAATGCAGAATGTTAATGTAATGACCGCAGGATAGCAATACACAGTGGTCTACATCTCCACACGCAATCCTCAACCAAAACGCCACTCTATAGCCATCAAACAACTGTTTAACTTTGCCTAATTTCTTCAGCAAAGAGACTAAACACAACTTACCCACTTTCTTCCAGCAGCCGCTAGTTTGTGGGGGAGCCCTAACAAGTGATTACTGAGTGCAGTGGATGATTTCCATGAAGTTATAATCATTTTGCACTGCTTAGCGTCTCAGTCTGATTGCATTTCCATGAAGAAACCATCATAAATGTTCTTCCTTGAGCTGCCAAACTCCACTGCACACGGTGATCGACTTGCCAGGGCTCCCCCACAAACAAGCGGCTGCTGGAGGAGAGTGGGTGAGTTGTATTGGTCTCTTTACTAAAGAAATAAAGCAAAGTTAAAAAGATGTTTGGTGGCTAGCACTATGGCTGGGACCCTATATGTACTGTTGATGAAGTTAGGTGCTGTTCTGAGCATTATTTGTGGTTATAGAGTGGCGTTTTGGTGGAGATTTGCGTGTGGAGATGTAGACCACTGTGTATTGCTATTGTGCGGTCATTACTAAAGTTGGTACAACTAGAGAAGCAAGCGGTCAGCAACACTCATCTCTTGAGGGGGTGTCTAACTCGATGTTACGTGTGTCTGACCATAACTTAATTTATGCTGGGATATCCCTTTAAGAGAACCTGCATTTTGTTATACTGGTACATGATTGGTTGGTACGAAAAGTCTCGTAGACAAAAAACTGTCCTCATATCAGCAATTTGCATCAACTTTTTGCCACAATGCAGCTAATCCATGTGCCAGCTGTCTCCCAAACAGCCGACCAGAAACGCAGATCGATTTCTTAAGATAAAATACTAGCAGTGGGTTTTATCATGTGCATTTTGGAAGCTCTCTCCTTTGGTTCGATGCGCAGGATGCCCATCTGCCTCAAAATAATTTTATTATGATCTTCATCTCGTTAAAAAAAAGTCTTTAAAATGAAATGAAATAATAAACCAAGTGTAAGCAGTTCAGATTTACCAAGTTTTGTCTGCTTGGCTCCAAGGTGTTACCAGATCAGTTTAGGATTTCTGTGATCTCTTACAAGTTGAACAACACCAGAAAACATCCAACGAAAGCATTATGTTCAGATTAAGATGCTGAGGAGCAGCTGCTATACTCTGAGCTCCCTCTGGATACATAGATCAGCTGGAGAATCAAAATCTCTGACCTGTTCGTACACCTGTCTTTCCACTGCGAGGATGTAATTCAACAGACAGCAGTCCGCATTGGATTTCAGGAGAAAACAGAAAAACAAAACTGGACCCATAGAGGCTGTAAAAGTCTGTGGGACTGGGTAAGGTGATTATTCCACCCAGGTATTCAGACGATTCAAATGAATTCTGCTTTGAAATTGTAATGTCTTTCAGCTTGTGAATCATATATTTTTTGGGGAAGTGTGCAAGGACAAAAGTAAAAATAAAACAAACAGATTTGACGAGATCATCAGACTCCCATGTACCTGTAAAACGTTACATTTAACGATGCTGTAAGCACAGAGCTACGGTGTGAGTCACAGAGATAAAATACAGAGGACCATAGTCTATCAGGGTGTGTTATAGGAAGCTGGAGCGGCGATAATGATGCACAGTATGAGAGACCGGCTCAATCACTGAATGTGATTGAAGTGCCATGTGTGGTACTCCACAACTCAAGCCCTCGTGTTGCATGCCCACTCCTCATTTCACCTCCTCGGCCAACTCTTAGATGTATCATGACTGGTCACCTGCTACCCACGACCTGGCCGGACTGCAGAGCTGGGCATGCTAACAAAAAAGAAATTATCTGGCAGCAATTTTGGGGCTATTTGGAAAATGTCCTAGACCATTTTTCTTTCTTTTTGCTTTTTATACTGTATGTCTAGCATGTACATGTACAGTAAGTGCTCGCCTGAGATACTCAAGTGTGTCTGCTGGCATGTGCATTTAGGCGTACTGTGCTTTAGATGTAAGCCCTTTGCACATCTGAAAGTCTTGGGAGCTCTGCCCTTGAAATTTTTTTAATGGTTGTTCACACATGTCCCTCAAAGACATGTCTAAAAGACAGACTTTCCTCCTCCAGCCTCAGCTGGGTTTTCTCATCTTGTTATGTGTCATTCTTTCAGGTTTGCATTGCTTGAAATAAACATAATTTTCCCACTCACCTGCTCACTCGCTTGCTTGTAGTTAATTTTCTCAAATATTAGCATTCTCACATGGGCTAACGCCGACCTCACAAGGTTGGCAGGAAACAGTCCAGAGCGGGCCAGAGTGAAGATTTTGTCTATTTGTGTTCACACATGCAGCCCACCCCGAAATTTCAGGCAGCTTTTTGAATTTGTGCATGTGTGAATATATGCACAGACTGAAAAAAAATAGCACCTTGTTTATAGAAGTAAAGTGACTGTGTTATGAGGGGGTATGATGCCCATTTTCAGGCTTTTTATCGCCCCTTTGATACCTCTGTAGTAATAATATCCATTTACTTTTCAAAAACATCCGGTTTATTTATCTCAGGCTGGTGTTTTTAGAAATTTCTTTAACATTTAAAATGATATTTTTTGGAAGCCCACTTGCTTACAGTAAGCCAGCTCTACTGAAACCTCCTCCACTGTTGCCATGCCACAAAATTGTCATTAACTGGCATTCCTTTAACTAAACTGACAAATTTTGAAACATGGCCGTGTGTTTTTTGGACCCCAAATCTGACTCAGAAAGTTAGGTTAAACTATTTCCTTTATTGTAAACTATCCAATCCAATCAAATCCAATCCAATTTATTCATAAAGCACACTTTAAATCAACACAAAGGATTCCAAAGTGCTGCACAGTATAATAAAAACAATAAAAAGAAATTTTAAAGATCTTTCAAAAATCTTGTTTTTGAAAGTGCTATAAAAATAAAGTAATAATAATATTGATAAAATAATAATAATAATAATAATAATAATAATAATAATAATAATAACAATAATAATAATAATAATAATTATTATTATTATTATTATTATTATTATTACTATTATTATTATTTTTTAAATAATAACAATAATAATTATTATATATAATTATTATTATATTATTATAATAAATGCTATAAAAACAAAGTTATAATAAGGATGATATAATGATTATTATTTTTAACATTATTATTGTTATTATTATTATTATTATTATTATTATTATTATTAACATTATTATTATTAACATTATTATTAATATTATTGTTAATATTCTTATTATTAAAACACAAATATACTAAAGATAAAAGATGCAATAAAACATAATGACTGAATATAATATCCACCCCAGATAAGAGATCTGATATCTACTATGCTTTTATTTTGAAATTCAAAAGAATAGAGTATATCCAAGAGATCATAAATCAGGTCACAAAAGAAAAACAACCAAAAGTAGGTTAGGAGGAAGTATAAATGGTCTATTCATCGTCATTGCTTAATAGACACAGGCTGTATGTACGCTGTTTTGGATTCATAATATATCTTTGATTTTAAAAAGTGTCGGACCATCTTTCAGAGGGCTGCTTAAGCCAGTTTGCTACAAGCTGCTGCTCCTTTGTCTTCCCTCTGTTGTATGCAACTAGCAGGAAGGACCATTACTGTCCACCACTGTGAACCAATTACAAGGTATTAAAGTATGCTTATTTATAGCATGATGTTAATATTTTATAGTTTTTAAGAGATAGTTATCTTGTGCTGCAACAGCCCTAGTCCCAAAAGTCGAGTTATTTTGGAGGGGGCATGGTTACCTGTGATGGAAAAGATACTAACACAGAGAAATCCAATATAGTGACAGGAAATACAACCAGACTCCAGACTCTAGAAGAGGGGGTTTGAAACCAGCATTGAGTTTTTGGATCTGAGATGCCCCTCTTTTGCAGAGAAAGCCTGTAGGCACATGCTTGCCTCTGTGTATTCTTGTATTTTTTACTATTGTGTATGATCGTGTGTTCTCATGTGTGTGTGTGAGGGGTTAGGAAGGAGTCACTGAGTCAATCCATGACCTTGTCTAACCGGCTGGGTATCAAACTCATGACAACTAAAACTTTTTCAGCCCTAAAGCCTATTTATACAGCCATACAGGCCTCTTTGAAGTCGGCACTTAAAAGCACCACTAACTCACCCTGGAGGAAGAGCCTGGCACACTGAGGATGCTCTGGATGTCTCAGCCTCTGTGTGTGTGTGTGTGTGTGTGTGTGTGTGTGTGTGTGTGTGTGTGTGTGTGTGTGTGTGTGTGTGTGTGTGTGTGTGTGTGTGTGTGTGTGTGTGTGAACGTCTGGCTATGTGTAAGAATGTGTGTGTGTGTGTATGTGTGTTCTCCACCCTTTTTGAGTTTTATGATGACTAACCATTTTTAAACTTTTATTTTTCTAGACTTTACACCTCTCATCCCTTTTATGTCCATCTGTTTCAACGTCTGCGCAGCGCTCTTTGTTTTGAGGCGAGATGTTTTAATTAGCCACTTCTTTTCTTTTTTTTTTTTTAATTCCTCCTTATTCAACATATATTTTTAAGAATAAATGCTCCACGGTCCACTTCACTACATCACTGTTGAGCTGATATATTGTGCCTGTGTCTTTTTTTGTCAACAAGCCCCTGTCTGCTAGCCTACATTGTATCTTGGACTGCTTTATATACAACAGACTTGGGATGTCCTTGGCAGCATGCCATTTCAATTATCTTTTGCTTTCACTTTCTCTGGAGTAATCTTTGAATCTTACTGCTCTCCACCTCGGTCTCAGTCCGGTCTTTGAAAATCACTTAGCTTTTTTTCTCCCTTTAATGGCCATCAAATATTGAATCTGTTTTGCAGGTTTTATTCTGTTTGCACGCCCCGCTGCCGTGCAGAAGCCCGCTGCAGCTGAAATACTGTGTGACATTATATTTAGAAAACATCATTTCTCCCCCCTCTGATTGATATGACACAACAGTGAGTCAGCTTAAAAACCAGGATAATGAAAGCCGGTACATCTTCTGTTCTTGGTGTTTTGTTTTCAGGGGGGCATTTTCTGGATTTTAAATCCCTTGCAAACATGACGCTGTTTTTTATACCCACAATTTTCCAGAATACTTAATGGACCACAGGTGAGCTGTAAACAACTTTAGAGTAAATAAACAAAGAGGTGGACACTTAGAAGAGTCACTCAAAAGTCTCCCCTGTGGAATTTTTTGACCACTGGCAGTACTATAAAACAATGTTTTAATACTAAAGTGCTTTTTTTTTTTTCTTGTTAATGTGCCCTAGGGCACACTGTACACATTGTATATATGGTTTAACCAATTCTGTTAATAAACAAGTGTTGGACTTCACCAAAGAAAGCACATTAGCTGTGAATGATAGGATGAAAAGGAGCTGAGAGGAAGCAAACATGCCCTGTTTTAAAACTTGCTCTCTTTATCTTTGCTGTGGATCCTGCTGCAGCTGCACATACAGACTTTGTGCTTTACATGCAGTATGCAAACACAACATTTTATTATTGCACCTTGAACCTTGAACTATCTTGGTCAGACGTGCATTTTTTGATGATCAGGTGACATACCTACAGCTAGGGCTGGGCGATATGGCCTCAAATCAGTATCACAGTATATTGAGCAGTTCACCTTGATGAAATAAAATAAAAGCAGATATTAAAAAGTAAAATATAGTTTTAATGTTTTTTAAAAATAATTTAAAAACAATAGAAACAAATAACTAAAAACAAACCATAAAACACTAAAACAGGAGCCAAGTCTCATGCAGGGTTGAAAGCCAGTAAATAAAAATGTTTTTTAAGATGAGTTTTAAAAATGGACCTATACCCCTGCAAAAGGATTGCAAGTCAGAACAGCAAATGAAAGGTGCTGTGAGGAGTTTTTCTGCTCTCTGTTTAATTTATGTTGTTGAAAATCCCTAAAACCAGAGCAAAATGACTATGAACAGGGTTTAATGTTAATGCAAACATGCTGATGCTTCACTGCCCTTTATTTCTTTAATGCAAAGCCAGTCTTGTTGCTGTATGCAAGAGAAATAGTTTGAGACAACATCACAAGATGAACCATGATACCCTCTGTCGCTGTTGTATGCTACAATTCCAAAAACATGACCAGTCTTGAATCTTTTGTTTGCAAAATGCCAAAAAAGAGGTGATTAATGTGATAATTAGAGTGACAGTGCTTTGTTTCAGCACCAGGTGTTGTCTGCAGAGTACCTCATGCCCTGTTCCCTGGTGTGCCAGTGTGTGTCCATTACTGAATGTCATGTAGTTCCTGATAAGAAAAAACAAGTATAACTCTTTTGTAAAATAATAACTTTGGGCCCCCAGTTGCCAAAGTCGCTGCTGAGATATTCTCACTTGTCCTAGTTGCCGGGAGTTGAGGGATCCCCTAGGGACCGAGGTTTGCTGTCTTCTTGAGCCACTGCATTTTGAGTCAGGTCAGATTATTTTAAGGTCCACACACAGTTATTGTATCAGAAGTCACACACACCCTCAGTGAATGCTTAAGCGGCATGTGGCAAGGTGAAGAAGTGGAACCGCTTCTGGTCACCATCACGTATTTTCCAGCCTGTGCCCTCGCACAATGCCGCTCTTTACACCCTATCATTTTATTTTCATGAGTCAGAGATCATATCAATCATCATTTAAGGCGAGAAGCGCACCACTTCACTTGAACTTCACCTTTCCTCTCCCTGTGATGGATCGTTCCTGGTTTGATGTTTGAATGAAGACGGCTGGTTAGGGTGAAATAAAAATGCAGAACCTGACACCACTCCCACACAGTCTGTCTCTTCGTCTGACTACCACTCTTTGCTCGGCTGCTTCTGACCAACTATCTGCCTGATTGCGCTCTCTCTGTCTCTCTCTCTCTTTCTCTCTCTCCCCCCTCTCTCTCTCTCTCTCTCTCACCCATCAGATCAGTGTAGCTCACAGCCAGCGAGGGAGGAGGTGTGAAAAGCTCATGCAGAGAGAGCAACCCCAGGAAATGCCAGCCAAAAAGTGAGTGAAACAGGGAAAGTGTGTCAGCCCATGTGTGTGCGTGCATGTGTGTTACATGTCATTCCTCTCCCTCTTCACTTTCCTACCTGTCTGATTCTCCTCACTTGAATAACTCTCAGCCTGGCATGTTTATAATGCATGGCTCCTCCAACTATGGAATATTAAAACCTTGTTGTTTCAGTCAAATGGGGCCTCTATAAATATGCTGCAGATTCAAAAATGCAGACGCTCTCGCACACACGCAGCCTTAATTTATAACACATTTACATCTAAGTGTAACCGTCGCACATGACGCTTTAGAGCCAAACATGAAATCAGTTTTAAGATGTGTGCGCTCTTGTGGCGTGGTATCACTCAAGTGGATGTCCAAAGTCAGAATGCACATGAGGAGACATGAGCATGTAGTCATTTCAACACTTAAATGATAGATGTTTCAACACTTAAAAGCTGCAAGAGACGAAATGGAGAGCTGTGTCCTCTGAATGATATTAATAAGAGAAACACTCTCTCACACAACACACACACACACTCTCACACACACACTTCAGTGGCTCCTGAGAGGAACAGTTCTGCAGCTTTATCAACCCTGAAATAGGAAGTGGTTTGTGGTATTAAAAAGAAATACGTGACTGTGGCAAGCAAGCAGAGGAGGGTAGAGTGTCTGTTAGGAGGAGGAGGGAAGAGAGGAGGGGGATGCTGGGCAAATGGAGTCCCTGTAATCCTGATTAACCCTCCTGAATAACCTAAATCCGGGTGCAGAGACACAACCTAGCTGTGTCCAAAATCATGGCTTTTTCCTCATTTCTTGTCTTCTTTGTAAAAGTCCACTTATATCGCAGAGAGGTAGTTAAATAGAGAACCCTTTACAGTTAATAGAAAGGGTTTGACCTGCCATTGTAAGTGCTATTCAAAGAGGAGAGGATCGTGGAGAGAGGAGGGAAATTGGATTAACAGTGAGAGAGGACTACTTCAGGATTTCTCTCAAACTTCACATCACCAGAGTTCAACCAAAGAGGGAAAACAGGCGATAAAACAGTCACATATGTTCCTAAATAGTTGATAATAAGCTGGGATTTGAAAGTGTTTGAAATAAGTATCAAGATATAGCTTTAAAAAGAAAAAAAATGGCCATCACTCTTGAGATTCTGTATAGTAACTTGTCAAAAAGTCTTATATTATTAAAATTGTAGAAATAATTCAATGATTATTTCCTTCTCCTGTTAAATTTTCATTGTGAAACAAAATAATAAAGTCTTAAAGTTTAGTTTGTCTGTTGGCAAAAACACCAGTTATACCAGAGTTTCACATCTGGCTGATCATTAATGAGCGTCAGATTTGAAAAAGTGTCCCACAGGCCCAATTTTCCCTGAAATATTGAGGCCAAATTAAGAATTTTCAGAGTCCCTAAGACATCTTAAGAAATGCTGATGAGATGCAGAGTTCCCAATCAGATAAAAAAAGAAAAAGGAAGTGACTAGTATTTTTTATGTTGGATAATGAGTTGTGCAGGCACGATCAGCTGTTAAAACTGAACTAAATTGATCTAAGAGAATTAAAATGCTAATAACACTATTAACGAACAGCTTTTGTCCGTTGTTGCAGGAAGCAGCTGTCCTGACGGATCGTTCAAAATGCTACAAACCCCTTGAGTCTCAGCTGTCCCTGCAATACAGAGGATACAAGGTAAAATCACTCATCTGAGCTGTTGTATTTTCTACTGCTTTGGAAATTTCCACAAAAAAAGTAAACTAGAAGAGTCTTCAAACTTTTATAACAGCTTTAGTTTAGTATGCCTGTGGGGCTCATGTCTGTGCGAAACAACAGACTGACGAACAGAGTTATGCTCAGAACTTAAAGGTCTGTCTCCCCTTCACTTCTTGCACTCGCTCATTGTTGTTTTAACAAAGATCTATTCTGTTTAAACAATACAAGCGCTCATAATGAACTGCACCTGTCTGCCTTATCTGTCCTCCTTTTCTTCAGAGAGTTCTCCAAGTTAAAGAGAAAAGTGAAAGTGTGAGAAGGGGAAATATAAAGTAGCTTCAACTTGAGGTTTCCGCACGCTGAAGGCCGCACTGACCTTGAGATGAGGCGTGGTTTTCAAATGTTTGTATCGTTGTTGATTCATAAGAAACTGAACAATCTGTGTGACAATTTTCCATCTTCAAAACATGTTTTTTTTTTTTTTTGTGACTTTTGAACATGACCTTCAGTTTGTTCTGAGTAGTGCAACAAATTTTCTCTGACCTCTTCAGCGTTTAATACTCTTAATACAGAGTAAAGTATTAAACTAAGAGGTAACATGGCCCCTCAAGTCAGAAAAGTGGTGTGGACTGACAGATTGAGTATGGCTTTCTGTGAGTCCTAAACTAGAAAAATTGGCCACTAGGTTCTGCTTAATGTGCTCGTACAGACTTTTAAGGACAGTTTGAAGAGTTTTGTCCAAAACTTGGAGAAAGAAGAAAATATGATGTAGTATCAGGGCCATCTAGAATAAAAAATAGATTTAACTCAATATTTAATGGGTGTAGAGTTGTAAATACCTGAATACCAAAGTCTTTTAGGAAAACAGGACCATGTTGTTGTGCTTTAAGGACTCTGAATCCACAGCCACCGTTTGCTCTTGGATCCATTTCCTCAGTTAAGTGCTAGCAGCTGTCCGCCCCTCTTATATCACCCCGCTTAGTTCACGTATTGATAAACAATTTTATGTCTTTTGACTTTTCTCATGAGTCAGATTAAAACTTCATTCTCCCAAATGTTCACCTTTAAACACATCCAGTCATGACTAAAACATTTTCTGAGTTTGTTCAAGTAAATTTATGAACATTTTCCAATAAATCTAAGTGTTTTTGTAAAATTACAAATTTTTCTTCAATAACTTATTCTTGTAAAACTTAATTGTAATGTTATGACTTTATTTTGTACACTCAGGGATTATTTTTGTAGCTTTGTTGGTTAATCCTGTTGTATTTATGACTTTGATCATGAATTTACGACTTTGTTATCACAGAATTATGGCTAAATCCTTTTAAATTTATGTGATTTTATTCATGCATTCAAGACCTATTCTCCAACAACTCAATTTTCATAAAAATCTGTATTTTTGAGATTATGACTTCATTCTGGTAATTTTCTTTTCTGGTAAATTTACAAGTTCGTCTCTCAGGACTTCATGATTTCTCTTCTCAGAATTTTATGACTTAATTTTCATAAATTCACCAACTATTTTCATAATGTTTTTCAATTTTCCCTCAAAAGTTATATTTTGTAAAATTACAGCCTTATTCTCATCATATCAGAGTTTTTTGCTCCTAAATTTTGACTACATTTTTTGTAAATTTGTGACTTTATTGTCAATCCATGAATGTTAATTTATGATTTTCTTCTTTTATTCATTTATCCCTTCTAAGTAACTCCTCAGTCCTCTACTGTTTGGAGTTTATTCTCATGATATTAAGACTTTATTGTAGAAATCTAATTTTGTCATCCTTGATGTGGCTCTAATCCTCACTTGTAGGATATTAGGAGTACATGAGAAGAATAAAGCCGGTTGCATTTGCATATTAATCACATAAAGGTTGAACACCTGGGTACTTTCAAGTTAATTTGGTTTTAGATTTGTGGTCACAAGCGTTTTAAAATAAATGCTGATTTAAAGAGAAATTCCTGCTGTAGTGTGGCCCATCAAAGTGTGACCACAGGTGAAGATATGGAGCTGCTGCACCTTTTACAGCATTGTAATGAGCTGCAGCCATTGTGTCTCTGAATGTATAATTATTATGTGTGAATAATGAGACTGAACTGTGTGGATACTTCCCACTGTGGGTCCCTGTGCAGCCGAGCTTTCACATCTGGCCAGAGCTTTGAAGTAGCAGGTGTGCCATCAACATGCACCACACACACACACACACACACACACAGAAAAAAAACAACCAGACACTGCCACCATATTTTTGAATAAGAGCAAGACGCAGCTCTTTGTTGTAAGTACAAAGAATATACACATTGTCGTTTTGGTGTTCGGGGACTGTTTTTGATACAGAATAATCAGATTCACTCATCTTAGGTTACCAAGGCTTTAGAGCACAAAAGAAAAAAACAGGTTTAAACCCACACGGTTGTCAAGCACTAGTCATCGGGGATGAGCGTCAACTTGACTGGAGTCTCTCTACTCTTGTGTGGAAGACCTGATCTGACACAGCTCCCCCTCCCAGTAGCGAAGTAGGATTGTATTTCACATGAAAAAGATGAGATTCACACACATGCACAAACACCCACACACATGCAAAAATGTCTTGAATTGATGTTCAGGTGAGGCAAATTCACAGTAGAATTACAGAAAAGTCATTCAGATGTCACCGCTCAACACAGGTTCACGTATATCAACGTACTTGAGTTACTTTTGGGGTTGCAAAGAGCCTGAAAGTTTGACGAAACAACTCTGCCAACCAGAAATATTTTGTTCTTTCTCAGGGACGGCCTAATGTAATTCCCGATGAGTCTGAAAGCGGATATTTACGATTTTTCTGACAGCACGTGTTGGGTTTCAATCCCCTGTTTTTCTTGCTTAGAAAGGAAACAGGAAAGAAAAATAACACTGGAGAAAAATATCTTAATGTACCATTTACATCCACCATAAGATTGACTTTTATAGGCTGTGTTTGTATGATCTCACTTTTGTTTGAAGGAACTAGAGTTAGTATGTTTCCCTGCACACTTAAATCAAGGTATAATTAATGCTTAATATGGCAATTCACCTGGACTTCTTAGCAAACTAATTTGACATTGTTTACCCTCAGACTCTGTGATTAAGCTCATTTCTGACTGTATCCTGGAGATAAAATTTATGCCGTAATGCAGCACGTAAAAGCTGTATTAGAATAACTTTCTGTAGTCAAACAGATGTAAAGGCAACGTGATGTTTCCAGTGGTTTTATTGGTTCCCATAGGGTGACCATGCATCCTCTTTTACCCTTTTGTCCTGTTTTTGGGGGGCTGTCCGGCCTTGTCCAGCCTTGTCCGGGGAAGTTTATAAAATCCTTCAAATGTCCACAGTTTTGTATGAAAGTTTCGAGTTTGTGTCACATGGACTTACTGAGTTAGAAGCGCGTAAAAGACACTCGATCTGACCCAAAAACTCTCAAATTTAACTTTGTGCGACTTCGTGATTCCACCCCAGCGTAGTCGTGTCCTCTTTTTGGGAAGTCAGAATATGGTCACCCTAGTTCCCACAAATACGCCATATTGGCTCTTGATGTTAGCTTGTGGCTTTTGACGCCAAAACCCTGAATTTAGTGGGCCCTGAGGCTAAAGTGGATCCGAATATTTGGTGTCTATGTTCCTGTTGACAGAAATAATATTCCCATTCTGATACCACGATTATACAAAGTCTTCGTCGTCCATAACTTCTCAAGATGACTCCATTGCTTCATGAGTTTTGTTTGAAAGCAGTGTAAGATCCGCCTTTAAGTCATGTGACAAACAATGACTTGAATTGGCAGTTATATAAGGTTATGAGTTCGGCTGGATCCCAAAAACACACACGGAGAAAACACCCAGAAACCGCTATACTGGTTTAAAAATAACCACAGTTAAATGAGTTTTCTGGTTTGTGTGTGTGTGAGTGTGTGTGTGAGGGCAGGATGAGGCTGCAGCGACAGAGTAATTAAAAGAAACAAGTCTTTGATCTTAATGAGGTTTCTGTACTCTCCTCAGTGAGAAAGGGGGTGTCTATGTATGTGGGAGAGTGTACTTTCTTAAAAAAAATGAACGCCCCCCCAAAATAAACTCTATCTGAAATCAAAAGTAAACTCCAATTCTATACCAAACAGTGGGGGGGAGTTTTATCTCCGCCCGCTCTGGTGGCTTTCTGCTTTTTGGTCACACTGCATGTCTATTCTTTGAAATAACAGATTTAGGTCAGTGAGGAGAAAAAGCCATTTCCTCCATCAGTTTTTCCTCTCAACTTTCTGACTAATTGACTAGAAGATCATTTGAATTCTGAACGGTGGCAGCAGGAGTCCACTCCATTCAGTGGTGAGATTGATGTATCTAAACAACACCAACAAACATGGCCCGCAATCACTCCAGAGGGGGTACTCCACTGAGAACATCATTACCGACTCTGTGTTGTCTGCTAAATCAAAGTAGCTCCCCCGGCTTTGATAAAAGAGACGGGTGCCGACCGGGGTGGCAGTTTGCTGCCGGGTTAGCCTGATCAGAATTCACAACATAGAAACCAGAGGTGGCCATGTTATCTTGCCCGGCTGAAATTAATGTAAACAAACCGAGACGTAGAATTAAACATAAGGAAAGGTTTGATATGGTCTTCTTGGATGTTACAGATCTGCTGGTTTGGAGCAAGATGACAAACAAAGCCATATCAAACAGAATATAATACAGCTGAAAATAAACTGCACGATATTATCAGACGGAATAAAATATAAGTGTAGTGTAACCCAGTAGTTCAGCATTATTTATTAATAAGGAGAAAAAGTTAGTTACAACGAGCTAATCAATAATCAATGTCACACATACAGTAGGGGGGCAAAACCACTGGCTTTGTCCAAATGAAGGACCTAGCCTACATGACGTCAAACCTATTTATGGACCTCATTTTTGGTATTACTGCTGTGGTCTAGCAAAGGTTGACTGAGTTTTGATTCACTTCGATTTTATCTGCTCTACAGATGTTTGTGGTTGTTGCTTAGCAATCCCAACCCCTTTAATATAGCCTGATAAACTAGCAGTTTAACTCTAAATGGGACCATAATTCATAAAACTGATGAAATGCTGTTCTTATTTGAGTTGTTAAAACTAACCTACTATACAAATGTCACCAAAGTAACAGGAATTGGACAAAGTAATCTCTAAAATGGTCAAATAGTGTATGGCACCATTTAATAGAAGCAAGGGGGGCATCTTTATGGGTCTAATCTGGAAGTACCAAACACTGCAGTTCCTCAAGTGGCCACTGGAGGCTGAGTCAGAAAGTGAGTCAAGCCCATTTAGCCTCATATTTAAATGACAAACTTTGCAGCAGAATATATAAAGTTGAGGATTATCACAGGAATGTTTGCTGCACAATCACCTCAGCAATTTTAATCACATATTCTAACCTCTCTGCTGTGTTTGTGTCTCCATGCAATTACCTAATAAGATAGAAGTGCTTGTTTACTTTGTCTGGAAAAATGTGCTTTTATACTTGAAAATGGTGAAGGAAAAAATCAACAAACTATTTTGGGCTGAAAAATGAAGTCAGTTCCTCAAATGGCCACTTGGGGCTTATATGAGGTCCCTTTGACTTGAAAAACTTTGCCAAACCTTTTTGAGTAAAAACATAAAAACTTGAACACATGCTTAGATAATAGAGAGAGAAATTTTAAGGTGCAAAAAACACAATCACAAAGGTTTGTTGTACTAATTGGCTGTTGAAGAGATCGCAGAGTGAGTTACTGTGGTTTTAGCAAATCTAGACTTGAGGTTTTATTTACTCTTTTAAAGCAATTAACTTTTGATCTTTGCTTTTGTCCTAATTAGTTGCGACCTGATGTTAAACAAAAGAAAAACAAACCAAAAAAGTAAGGTCATGACACGCTGCAGTCACTAAACACCTGAACAGCTTTACATTTAAGGGGACTGATGTGCACAGAGGCAGTTTAATATTCAGAGGAGTACTCAGACACACATAAGCTATCTCTCACAAACTTGTTAAACACACAGAACACACCGAAACCCTCCCTGGGATTCAGACATGCCACTGTGTAAATGAACAAATGTTGCTACCTCTCTGAAATCATGACCTTTAATAAGCGCAGTCTGTTTTCTGTTTGCCGGACACATGGGATAGGTGTCTTAATCAAACTGGAGCATTTGGTCCTGGCTGCTTTTGACAGCTTCAGACAGTTTCTCATTACTGAGCTGGCATTTAGCATTTAGTCATTTTAACATTCAGTTCCACTCCTGTCTGCTGAGTCAGAGCACAGCCTGTACTCCTCTACCCCAAAACACTAAACAAACTCCACAATGGGGCATTAACAAGGTTTGAAAACACTTAATGAAGAATAAAATCAAACAAAAGGACTGATTAGGAGTGTTTCAGAGAAGTACACATTGGTCAAAAGAGAGTGATGAAGCTTTTTCTGGTGATTTGTTCATCTTTTGGTTCATTTGTATAGTTTATTTACTCTTGGTGGCTTGTGGCTGTGAGTTTAGTATTCGTATGTGTACACATATATTTTGTTTCTGTTACTGCGGGGAAAAAATATTATTACATTCCCCCCTAACTCTGCAATCCCAATGCAAACATCATCAACAAGTCAGACTATTCAGCTGTTCGGTTCTTTCAGAGCAGAGAAAACAAACCCGGCCAAACAAAAAGTTGGCCACAGTTTAAGTTCTGTAAATTTCTGGGGCCGTCCGATGCAAATCACCTCCTAACACGTCTTTGTGCCCCCATCATTGTAATTCTGTTTCATGAACAATAGCTGGTGCAAAACGGATGAGAAGCTGATTACAACCATTCAGCGCTCCCCAGATCTCCACCTCTTTGATTTGAAAGGCTATAGCTGCAACAATCATCGAGGTCAACGTTAAAGAACGGCGCATGTATGATTAAATTTTTTCTGTTCATTTCTCGCTTTGTCCTCCAGCTTAGCATCATGTTCCAGCGCTCAAAACATCTCATAGTTTGAGGTCTTTCTGTCCCCAAAGTTGTTTTATTCTAAAAGAGACAGGAACAAGAGGTCTCTATTCATTTAATTGTGGAAATACTTAATTTTAATACAGTCAATTTGTTTGTGTATCTGAGAGCTATGTGGTGACTCTGTAAGGTCAGTTTACACAACACAGCCGACAAAGAATTAGTCTACTAATGACAGGTATTGGTATAATTAAGGGCATAAAAACCTACCAGACACCCAAACTATACCAAACAACAGCTTAACACTCAGAATTTAAAATTTTGGAATGCATGATGATTATGAGTGAATAAAATACTGGATATACATCACAAAGTCATCTGCAAAGAGTGTCAAAGCTTTCATAATGTCAAATAATGGCTTTTAAAGGCTCACTTTAAGCATTTTAGACATAGGCATCTTGTAATTTGGCACCCAAAGTTTTAATGTTCAGGCAGTGGAGTAGAGAAGAAGTGGCTCCGACATAAATACCAGATCATTAAATTAATAATGCATCATGCAGTGTATCACTAAACCCCCAATTGGAACAAAAATCTTTAAATAAATATTTAGAAAAAGTATAATTTTTTTCATAGACAGCGAAGTTGCCCCCTGCTGGGAATGAAAAGGAATGCAGGTTTAAGACACTTGGCTTTACTTTTTAGACTAACTGGGGGGTCATGTAAACTTTTTTTCACGCTCCCATCCAATTAAAAACACCTTTTTTCCTTTCTTGTGCATAGCTATACTTCAGTTATCTTACAGCCTAGCAACACTTAAATGTGGTAGCAAAAAGGCCTAAAAGGCGTGCACACAAAACCACTCCCATGTCTGTCCTTCAGGAGATGCAATTTCTTCCTTTGCTATTCAGCCAACCACATCAGATTACTTATTAAAGGTAGAGAAGTAAGCGAAAAACATGCCATATCACTTGAAAAAATGCTGTTTTGACCATGACTTCAAGAATAACCACCTCCAGTTTATGTCAAAATTCTGGATCATATGTTTAGTGCACTGGTGCTGGTTCTTCTGGGGCATTCGCCATGTTTGATATGGTGTTTTTCTGCCTCTGCATCTGTCAGCACAAGTCTGCACCCGTCTCTCTTAGGAAACAAACAGGCAACCTATCAGCTTCATATGAATTTGCATTAATAAGTTAATTAACAGAAGCATTCAGTACTTCTGTGAAAATAGGAAACTGCATTAAAGTGTGAGGAATACAGAATATACAGAGTTCTGAGATTTTTCATTTCCTGGTTAAATTGGGTTGAATAAGTTTAAATGAAATGAAATCAAGCAGAAGTTCAGAGCATCAAGTCAGTGTTTCTTTTTTTTTCTGTAAAAGCAGAATATTATAAAAGTGTTGTTTCCAAACTCAAGAAGAACATTAAATCCAACTTCTCTTTTTCTAATACTTCTCAAAAGTATCACTCAGTGGTCTCCAAACATGTATCGCTGAGATGGATTTTCCTCCCTGCTCCTCTCTGCAGCAGCTAATTCCTCCTCTGGCTGACCAGCTGGGATGAAACCCTTCACAGAAATAACCTGTCCGACTCACTGCTCTGATCTGTCTCTGCTTCTTAACCTCATGGTGACTCGCTGAGGGAACACATATCTCTTGTTGCCCTGTTGTTGGTAACCCCTGCCTTCTTCAGGTGCAATAATTTGGAAAATCCCACAGCTCTGAGGCTGTCTACTTGCTAGGTAATGGGACTTTAAAATGACTACCACATGCTACCTGTGCAACATGCCCCACTGCTCCACAACACAGTATCAGGAGATTATCCCCCGGCGTACAGTGAATCCTTATCTTAAGGTTTCAGTTGGGATTATTTCGCTTGGTGTTTTGGAGGCTCCAGTAGGAGAGAAGACCTGGTGATGCAATGAAACACAACCCCCCATAATTGGCTACAACCCCCAAGGCAGATATTTTAAGAGCTTTTATGATTTGCAGTATAATCACTGTGAAGAAAACCAGCTTTTGGTTGTAGAATTAAGAAATCTGTGAATATTTGTCCCTATCTTTGTCATTTTTTTAAAGTTACAAATCACAAAACAGTTCAGATAATTACTATCCTGCACTGCTGCTTAAACTTAATTTCTTAATAACTGAATGAGCACAGAATGAGCACTGAATGAGAATGGTCTGGTTAGCTCATACCTATACTTAGGGCTAGACGATATGGGAAAAGGTTTATCATGATATATTTTTTTCATATCGGTGGATATCGATTTGTATCACGTTATAAAAAATCACTCAATCTTAAATGTTTCCTGTTACTATTAAATGAAATAAAGTTATATCTCAGTTTTGAAGAAATAGAGTCTCAGATTTAGGACCATAGTTAGGACCACAACTGAGCAGACTGAAGGGCGAGCAGACTGTATCTTTTAGCAAGGATGTTTAAGGCGTTAACTCCACCTCTTTCTCTGTTGTTGGGTTGGTCCTCCATTTTTGACACCCTCTGAACTTTGTGCTTTCTGTTTGCTTTTGTGGCCATACCTGCATTTGTTGCATCCTTTTTCATTCAGGTCACTCCCTGATTGGCTATTTTCCTGGTCCTCATGACAGTCCACAAAGTGATCGCTCGGCTGCTCTTGGGGTTCCTCCCACTCAACAGCAAATCAGACTGTAACTGTTGTTATTAATAAATGTGATATTTACAATTTCAAGCCAGGGTGACTCTGATCACTGTCTTAGCAGATTTGATGAAGTAAAATTACAGGAAAATCTGAGGAGAATCTCTCAAGATTAACTTAAGTACTGAGAAAATAGGACTTGGTTGACTTTTGTTATGAGGGAGAGAAAGGGCCCCAAATCAGATTATTCTCCTCAAACCACTTGAGGGAGTAATTAGAGAAGTTTTATATATTTCATCACAACGTGTCGTTTCATCATTTTTTATTTTGATGTATTTTACAACCAACGACATAAATTTTCATCTCAATTTGTTTCCCTGCAGTCAAGCCAATTTTCCTATTTTTCTCAGTGAGATTCTTTTCCTTTGTGGCAATTTTGGAGCCGGTGCATCAATAAGTTTTCACTGTGATGAGTAAAAGCTGTGTTGTTGTAGTGAATGTATCTAAAGATTTGAGGGAGAATGAATTAGACTTTATTTTGACTCAGAAAAATGGATGTGATTTGTTTCGACCTTGTAGCTGCAGTCTCTAAAGTTGTTGTCAGAACTCATTTCACACATTAATTCAAATGCATATTTATGCTCTGATGTTTGCCCTTTCTGAGGATTTCTGCATCATATTTCCATTCATTATACATTCATTGGTCGTTGAAATAAATACATATGGTGTGATTAGTCAGAAAGTCTGCAAAGGTTATTCTTGTAGTCAGAAAATTCTGCTGGTTAAATATAAAAACGGGAATATAGACACCTACTGGATCACGTTTGGGGAGAAAGAAAAACCTGTCGCTTCATTTCTTTTGTAGCTGAGCGCATGACTCAGAAAACTGGCACAGCATAACCAGAACGAGCCAAGAAATTCTCCACCATGGCAGCACATCAGCTTCCACAGGTGACACAGAGACTTCCTGTTAATTTCCACAGCAGGAATAGTTAAATGCCATCCAAACACGCACTAAATCAAGCCTGGTAGAAGCGCTTCAATCCAATATACATAATCTGTGCAGGAGAATTAGTGTATTTACCGACGTCTGTGTGCACATGTGCATTCTTGTGTGTATTTCTCTGGTGCTGCACAGAGGGATGCTTGACTCCCAATAGATGTCATTATTTTCCACTTGCAAGCTCTCATCCCAGCATGACTGCAGAGGTATTTTTATTATTCCGTCTGTGTTATTTTCTGCGTGCATGTGTGGATGAGTGTGCAGCGCTGTGAAAGAGGGAAGGAAGGAGGTGTGCACGTTTTTTTTGCGTGTGTTCATGTGTGGGCGCGCGCCTCACAAAGTGATTGAATCTTTCAAAAAAGTTCCCGGCGCCTTCTTGTGCTTTCTGGTTTGCTGAAAAATATGAGAATTTCTCATTTCCTACTTAAATTTCTGCCACAAAGACGCTTTGGTGCATCAAATGTCAGAGTGTCAAGGGAATCAGTTGAAGTCACTGGCACAAATACAATCTTTCATCTGGTTCAGGAGCTGGCTTTTGAATTAACTCTGTGCAGGGTGACTGTCTATCAGGCGGGCAGAGGAGAGTTGGAGGGGATACAACCGAGAGGGGAGAGATGATGGGATTAATTTTATCTGCAAAAGTGTCTAGAAGGTGTTAAAATGGGCTTTTGTGAGCGCCGCACCTGGAAAAAAAAAGCAGCCGAGCGTGTGCTGTGTTTCTGTCAGAGTCTGATCAGCACCATGGACAGCTCCCTGCTCACTGCACCATGACTCCAGTCCTCATCCTTCATTTTCATCTCATTTCTGAACAATTAGTACGGGGAAGTAAATCAAAGAGGAGCTGAATGAATCTGAAGCCAACTGTTCCCACGTTGAATCAAGGCTGCAGCAGGATATGATGTGTACTAAACAGGACGAGGCCTCTCAGGTGGTTACTAGATCTAATGTGAGAACTTTCGGTAACACTTTACTTGACGCATATCTCTATAACGTATCATAAATATATGTATAATGTGTATAATGGGGGGGCGATCAGACGATTTTTTTATGAAGTATATATATAAATACTGTAGATGTAGGCTACTGCTTATTGTATATTTCACAAACTGGTTTATTTACCGTTGAGGTGGACCATTCTCCTCCGTGCGTCCCTGAGCTGCCTGCTTCAGATCCGTCACTCTGCTGTGCTGTGAGGTAGTTAGTGGATGAAGACTGTCATGAAGTTGCTGCACCATCTACAGGATAAGAACCTTTCAAATGGCGAATATTTTCGAGGTGAAACTGAATCTTATTCTCTGGAGTATATTTCTGAAAATATCGGCAAAAATGGGCGAGTTTTGGCCGATCACAGATTAGTCTCAAACGGGCTAAAATTGACCGAAAATTTAATCGGCTCGCCGATAAATCGGTCGAGCCCTAATCGTAACACATTTTAAAGCATTATATCATGATTCACAAGGTCAGGTATTATAATGTGTTATTTTGTTGTAATAAAGCCTTATGACAATTAATGAGTGTTTATAACGATAGTTATACAAGTTTATAAGCAAATTATAACACATCACTAAATTAGGTATAATGCATGGATGGATGGATGGATGGATGGATGGATGGATGGATGGATGGATAGATAGATAGATAGATAGATAGTGGTCATATAACATATGCAATCATATAACACATCAATAATTCAGTTATAAAATAGGAAGAATATTGCAGTGGTTTTGCATTTCTGTGTGTTACATTTCCTAAGAGCAGTCTATCGCCCGAGGGAGAAAACTGTGTCTTAGCCTGTTTGTACATACTCGCATGATCCTCAGTCAGCCTGGGGGGAAGAGTAAAGTGATTGTCCAGGGTGAGTCGGGTCTCTGAGGATCCTTTTTGTGCATCTCGGCAGGGAGTAGAAGTCCTCTAGCTTAAGAAGAGGAGATCTGATTATCCATTGTGCTGTTTTGATTACATGCTGCAGATTCTAACAGTCTGTAGCACTGCAGCTGGAAAACTTCACTGTATGTACAGTACGTCAAGGTGGTCTCTGTGGAGCAGTGGTAAAAGTTCATCGACTGCTGTTTGGGCAGTTTGCAGAGATTTACACAGCCTGATTAAAAATACGTTTGACTCAGGAATCGATTCTTTCTCCTTATAACACGCCTGTTTGTAAAATATCAAGTTTCATAGCTATGTGGATTTGAGGCGTGGCTATGCATGTGGATGGACAGGTGCAATGTAACTGTTTTCTATGAGACTATTGGCTTCAAAACTCCTCTTCAGAGAACTTGCAAAAACTCTATTGTTTATGTTAATTCCAATAAATTCTAGTTTGACAACAGGATGAGGCATAATGTTAAATGAATAAAGGAAACAAGTAGAAATAGCCTACAGATGAATTTCTCAGTGATGCCTGCTACACCAATACATCAATAGACCGATAAGCTCAGCTAATTTGGTGATAAACACATTTCATATTTCATTGACTCCTTAAAATAAAAGTCCCTTATTCTTCTGTCGTTGGAGTTAGGGCTGGGTACAGCTCCGTTTTTAAAAGTTATTTGGGGGTTCATGTTTTCTATGATTGACACCTGATACAGCCTATTGGCGTTCAGGGATTGCGTAGCTCTCCCGGGGGATACGCTGTTTGAGCCGAGCGTCATCACAGCGACTCTCCTGCCAAATGCACACAATGATACTGTGCAATGCTGGTTTCAGGAAATGGAGAGCTTTTTGGCTTCAAATCTGTATACAGGCGGGAGGTGAAACCAAGTTGTCCATAGTATATACGGTCCATGGTTCTAAATTAGCCTGCTGGTTTTCTGATAGAGCAAAGTTCATCATAGACATAGAGATAAGTATTAAAAGGATTCAAACAGTTACTAACAACTAACTTTATTGAGTTAACAATGACCTCCTCATTGAGATTACCTATTCGTGCTAAAATTAGATAGTTTACTCTTTCTGCAAGGAAAAAAAAAGACTCTTTTATTGATTCCAGACAAACCGGCAGAAGCTTTCATCTGTGAATTCTGGCTTTGTTTCACACACTCTGCACTCTTACATCACCGAGGAAAAAAAGAAAATAGGGATATGAAAAGCCCCCAAATCTCCTAAATTGGCATCAGCAGCTCTGACAGGATTTAAAATGACCAGGATTGTCACCAGCAATAATCATGCCAGAGGAGCCAGTGTGGATAACCTTTTCAGGCGACTGGTTTGCTCCAGAGGAGCTGGACTGAGGCCTGGTCCTTGCTATGAATCTCCCATGGCTTAAAGGTCATGAGGGCTCATGACATACTGAAGCCTAAATATTGCAATCAGTGTCACAGGGTCCCTTAGCACCTCATTATCTCCTCCAAATTCTTTAAAAGCTATTCAAAGTCAAATTGATGTGTATAATGTGTTAATTTATCTGTGTTGTAATATTTTAAAGCTCTAATGAGGCTAACCAAATGGGGCCACAGATGGCCTGACAACAGTTTTACACAGCGGAGAAGCTGTATCACAGACATCTGAGGTCATGGAAATAGCTAATGCTGAAATTCCCAATAACTTTATTGACCAAAGAGACCTTTCCACTGGCAAACTGTACATAGACACAGGTCTCTAAAGTCTTGGTCAGACATCACAGAAGTAAACTTTTCTCATCATCTTGCCTCCAGCCTTCGTCCTCCGGTGTTGCTCCTCTTTCCCGTCCTCCAGCTCGCCTTTGGTTTGTTGTAGGTCAGATATTTTAGGCGCACTGCTCCAATAATCAATAATCAGTTCTGCTTTTTCTTTGTCCTTCTGGTCCCCAGTTGTTCTTTATCCTCCTCTTTCAGAAGTCACTCTGCTGTATTTTTCAGATCTATGTCTGCTGCACGGCTGTTTTCTCTTTTTATTGGGCTAATAAGCTGTTTTACAAGCGAAATCATCAATGTCCATTTTCTGTATGTGCAAAAATCATTCCCACCCTCTCCCTCACTAATGATAAAAAATGAAATGTCTACTTTCCGGATAAAGCTAAATAAAACTAAAATCTATTTCTATGTTCGGCTGCTATTTACTGCGTCCAGAGTGTTTATATTGGGGCAGAAGATGAGCTTGTTCAATAAAAACACATCCATGAGTCTATAACTTCTTTTAATGGTCTAACACTTCACCTTTTGCAGGATTTCACTGGGCTGCAATTTGTAGTTGCACTCAGTTTCACATCAGTTTTTATATCAGGAGCAGCAAAAAGGAGCAATAAACCCCCGTAAATGAGTCAGCAAAATGGGCTTTTTGTTTTAAGTCTTGACAAATGGTGGTTAACTCGAGCTGAAGGGATTTTCAGGTTTTGTTCTACCAGATAAAACATGTCAGCAAACATCCCTCCTGTGAAATGGAAGCTTTTCCCCGTCTGGAGAAAAAAAAGACAATTGTTGTAAAGTGGCAAAATAAGACTTAATAAAAGATGGCAGGTAACCCAACTGTCACTCACCGAGCTGCCGAAACTAAAAGCAGAGCTGCGTTTGAGCTGAGCTGTGTGTGGGGTGGATGTTATTGCTTTTGTGTGGCTTGTTCGCTGCTTTGTCCACAGAGGGTACAAACATTAAAACAAAACAAAAGGTGGCCTTGAACAAAACTCGAGACTGCTGTAACACCTAAATCTGGAAAACCTCATCTGCATTTTGTCAAAGAATCAAGGTGGTTTCTAACTTTTGTGCTGATCTATGCCAAAAAGTCTTCGCTGTAGCCTTCTAGACCTATTTCAGGTCTAGGGGCATACGTATAAAGAGAGTGTGTGTGTCACCTGCCTGTATTTGCATATCCAAATGTCAAGTTCAGATATGCACTGGGATGTCACGTCTCATTAATGCAGAATACTTGTACAATGTCTCAGAAACTTTGTAAACTCCTCGGTTTAAAGTTTCAGGGAAAATAGAAACGACGTTTCACTTTTTCAAACCTTTAGCTTGTTAAAAATCAGCCTGACATGAAACTTTATTTACAGAATAGTAAGTGTAACAAATAGGTGTAAATTTTGATGAACACGAAAACTCCTCTCTCACATGAAGAAAAGGAGATGTTAATTAAGAGGAAAATCAACGGGGGGAATAACTGATCATGAATATTTCTACTCTTATTAGTCCATGATATTACACCTCACGACTTATGATTTTGTCAGATGGTGAATATGAAAAATGAAAAATCTGATGAACTTGGGGGTTATCCTCTATTTTATTGCTTTTATGAGAGTTATGATGGATATTTTATGCTTCGTACTCATGTACCGACCGGAAACCGGTCTATGTTTATGATCTGTCTCAAGGCTCGCCTTAAATGGGGTACACAGTACAAGATCATCTTGCTGATTTTGCCCCTTTCCAACCAAAGTCAGTGAAGGCCTGATTATCAGATGGTTTTAAAGGTTATCTTTCCAGATCACACTGCAGAAGGATTTTGACATTTTACAAGGGGAGTGCTAAAGCGTCAGCGGGCTCCCGTAAAAGTCGAAAAATAACATGAAGAAAGCAAGACAAGTGTGGTGTGGGACCATTCCAAGCTGAAAAATGATAAAGTTTGCTGCAAACACTGCGATGCTGTGTACAAGTCCAACACGACAACGACCCCAATGATGTACTACTTGAACCTTATACATCCAACTGAGGTTAATGAATCCTCCGAACCTTCTTAGTCTCAACCTGCCATCAGATCCTTGACAGTCCCCATCTTGGATGACTTGTCCCCGGCTAAAGTTGTCACCAGAAATGTTTCTGATTTTTTGTATTTCAATAAGGAAAAACACCTTTTTTTGCGTATTTTCAATTAAATTGATGAATGATCGTTAATCCATCCATTTTCTACCACTTATTCCTGTTCCAGGGGTCGCAGGGGGGGCTGGAGCCCATCCCAGCATCTTCAGGCGAAGGCAGGGGACACCCTGGACAAGTCGCAAGTTCATCACAGGGCTGATATATAGAGACGAACAATCATCCACGCTCACATTCACACCTATGGGCAATTTGGAAGTGGCCAATTAACCTAACCCCACTTAGGCATGTTTTTGGGATATGGGAGGAAACCGGAGTAAACCCATGCAGACACAGGGAGAACATGCAAACTCTACACAGAAAGCCAGATTTGAACCCGGGACCGTCTTGCTGTGAGGCGACAGTGCTAACCACTACACCACTGTGCCACCCATGATCATTAATATATATATATATGATTAATCTCAAGGCACTCTCTTAAAATGCCTATTCCTAATTAAGAGTAAATTTTCTTCGCTCCAATCTACGCTGAAGACGATCAAAACCACCAAACTTGGAATAGTAAATATTAAACAAGTTCAGTATCTGTCCATTTTCCTGTCGAACAACTCAATCAATTCAAAAAGGAAGAAGGAAGTACAACAAATGTAAGTACGGCAACGATACAAACAGAGACTGATGTCAGAAATGTAGGATCCATTTGTTGATCCACAGCAACAAGACCAGCGTTTTCACAGCATGTTTGGGAAAATGTTTGCGAAAATGATAAGGAGAGGCGTAGAAAAAAAAGAAAGCTAAGCAGTTAGCGACAATAAGATCACATAGTCTGCCATGTCTTGTTTACTCTAAAATCACTCTAAAATGCGTTTGGTTTGAGAGGTGGGACTCTGGTTGCTCTTTCATTGTTAAACCTAAGGGATGTGAAATCTGAGCTGCTGCATTGTCAGTGATATTTGATAAGGAAGCATGTCTGTTAGTAAAAAACATGTCTATGAAGGCTGGTTTAGAGTATCCTCTTCTGTCACTCCTCCAGTTTCCCTCCTTTATCCTCCCTCCTTTCTCTACACGTTCACCAAGGACAGACTGGCCTAGCTCAGGGCTTTAGGATCCAGAGATGGTCAATAGAAGTAGATGTGTAAGAAATCCGATAACCTCATCGTATATAATCAGCCCTTTAAAAACAGAGCTGGAGTTCATGAAGTTTGTGCACCTCTCTTGGCCTTGATGAGACAGGGCGCGTGTGAGGTGAACAAGTATTTGTGTGCTTATGACTCAGACTTGGACTCAAACTGTGACTGCATTCAGACGGTGAAGAAAATAGAGCGGTGAACTCAGACTTAGTAATACAAACTTGTAGCTTTTCTGAAAAAAGACCCTCATAATTTAGGAGATCCTGCCGGGATCCTGAAAGAGGTGCCCCAAATTGTGCATTTTGCTTTCAGCAATTTTTCAGCATCTTTACACTATTTTTTAATCCAATACTTAAACCATCAAATTCTGTTTTTATCAACATTTCTCACAAAGTCCCAACTCTTATGAAACTAGAGTTGTACATAACTGTGATGGCCTTTTAGCCTTTGCACTTACTCTCAACTCCAGACCTCAAAACTGTGTCTAATTTTATGTTGAGTAACTCTCTGCAGTAGAGATAGAAGAAGAGAGAAAGAGAGAGAGAGAGAGAGAGAGGGAACGACTGGGAGGGCAGAGATGGAGAGAGCAGTCAGCAGAGAGACAGATAGAAAGTGAGACAAAAGAGAGGGAGAGCAGCAGGCAGAAAGAGATGGATAATGAGGACAGACAGAGCAGAATATTTCTCCTCTGGAATATTTCACACTTCACATAATATTTCATTCGTCCCGTCAGAGTCCTGGGTCTGAGATCCTAGCCAGGGCAGACAGATTGACAGACTATTTTTCATCAGCCATGCTTTTCCACCCCGGCTCCCGCAACTGTAAACCTCTCTCTAAATGACTGCCATAAATCCTCCACAAATCCACATGTATTTCTGCCATATTCCTGGTGACAGCTGATTATTTCTGCTGCGGCTAATGTGTGTGTTCACAACTAGAGTGTATTAATCTAAATAACATAATCAAATCGACAGAGCCATCAGCGTTTAGTGGGAGTGGAATGATTCATTGTTATAATGAATGAGAGGTCATTTAGGAATCAGAATAAGTTTCCTGACCTGGAAAAACTCAATAATTACTTTATAGAGTCCCCAGTGATTTATAAAATCATATTTTTAAAAGATATACGGCGTGTAATTACTCGGGTCTGGCTAGATTGACCATTTATGGCAGCTAGCAAATGTTGCTACATCAATCAAGAAGCAGTTCACAGTGGCAGTGGCTGGTTTTATATTGATACCTATTTAAAACTTTGGGGATTTTGTAATGAGATGACTGAAAACAAAAGCAGGATGCTGAGTTTAACCTGCTGACCTACAATCAACCTGCTGAACTGGGACTGTTGCTAGTTTACTTCATCAGTTAGCTTGCCCGCTGTTTACCCCAACATCGTCTCAAACTAACTTTTACTGCTTCTGTCGAATACTTAACATTTTCACACAAAAATCTCCAGATGAACCAAAAGTGCCTTTTAAACTCTTTCACATTGCTAAAGCTAAAGTAGCCCCCAATTACCACTGCATCCGGAGCGGCAATTTTCACTGTCCGCCAATTCCTACAGGGTGCATTTGTGTGGCGAATTTTGTGATGGATTTTGGACGTCAAGAATCGTGAAAACTCCAAAAAATTAGAGGATTCCGTCCTTTCAGCGGAGGAAATCCACTTCTAGACTTCTTGAATCAGCATCTCCTCATTCATGGTGTAAGTCAGGTCCGCCGCGCCTGCGGCACGTCTCCAGCAAGGCACAAAAATAGAGCCCAATGACTCTAATTAACTACATGTAAGGTTAAAAGAGGTTTTAAGTCGCTTAAATGAATGTCATGGAGATGTTAAATCACAGGTTATTGCTTTTAGTAATCATGGTGTCAATCAGGATTATGGTGATTTTTGCCATTATCGAGCAGCCCTACATTATTGAGCTGTTTGAAGCAGACACTCATCTTTTGACACCTTTAACATTTGGACATTTACACCTTCACTGTTTTGTTTCATGGTTTTGGAAACACTATGACAACATCATGCTGAACATCTTAAATAACCACCACAGTAGATATGTCACATGTAAGTACTGCCACCTAAAGGAATAGTGAAAAGAGAAGGGGAACATGTGTCCCAGCCTCTGAAATCCATCCCTAAAATTGGTTATAGCAAAGTAAGATGATTATAATGATGTGCTGCCTGTCTTAAATGACCCTGTGACCTTTCTTCTACTCTCCAGGCCATAATATCCCCAGAGTCTTCATTATACTGTGCTGGAAGAGCAGAATTAATAATCTCGTTTTCTAAGCGCATTGCTGCATTTCATCCTGCAGCTCCAATCTCCTGCAGAGGGGAGTTGAGCACACTCAAAAACTCTCGGCTCTATTTAATCATCAGTCTTTGCTAAACTATTTGTGATACCCTCGTATAATCAGTGTAAACACATGACATCATGGTAGGGATGATTGGTCATGTGAACCTTGCACCAGTGATGCTGCCCCGGCTAATGTTTCTCCAAATTAAGACTCTTATTTTCCTCAGACCGATAATCTTTAAACCCTTTCAGCAGGGCGTAACTCTTCTTCTCAATGAAAAAGATGATCCCTCCTCTAACAGATATTTTCTCTGCTTTTTCACTGAAGAGGATAAACAGCTAGAGAGTGATTTTCCATCTGTCTTTTACTCCTTCTACCATCTGCCTTTGTGGGTAACTCTCAGGCATTTATTTTGTCTGTGCTGGAAGAACATTAATCTCTTCCTGGTTTGTGTCAAAACACATCTCTCGTCAAATTTGACCCAGCATGTGATGGAGGCTGCCAATCGTCCTCTACATGCTCTCGCTCATTTATGGTTAATATCCTCAAAACAGCCGGCCAGATACAAACCGACTGCAGCTAAATGTTGGTGCACTCGTCTCTCTTCTGGCTTCAGAGGACCAAATGTTAGCCAGCCCTGGCTCCTGTTCCTGCCAGATTTGGCTAAGATGTTGGGGTGCAGAGTTTGGCGGGAAAACAGCTCCAGTTAGCAGCACTCAAGCTGGTGTCAACACCTGGAAGAGGACCAATAAAACCTGGGACGATTTGGGGATGTAATTCCTCCCCAGTCTGGCACATAAGCAAATTTTGGCCTCCTGAGCTTAAGGCAGAAAAAAGCTTAATGTGTTAGAATAGATTCACGGATAATGTTCAATGTTCTTCAGACCAAAAGAGATAAATTCTAATTTTTCATTTTGTGGCAGCAGCTTTTGTTTTTATTAACAGTGAGGGAAAAAATGGTTGATTTTCCCTCTACATTTATGAACAACTTGTTTTCAATCACTAAATTAAATTTGAGTTAATGAACAGCCAGTTACTCACCGTTTTAAACAACAAAAGTCATAACCTTGAACATTAAACACAAATTAGTTTTCCATTAACGACTTCCTCGTATCTGCCATCCAAGCCCTTACACTCAACTCAGCAGAAGTCAGCAAGGTTAATCTGCGTTATTGAAAAGACACCGAGGCAATCATGCATTCAACAACTTATGTATGGATTTAAGTATGAAACATAATCAGGTGTACATTATTTTCAAAAAGAACCACTTGATTGACACCCTTGAGATGTTTTCATGGGGTCCCATCAACTATTTTGATATGAGACTAGTCTGTGACTATTGAAACGATTATTTGACTAATCAGAAAATATCTTGCCAAGGCTAGTCTAAATGTTCATCCAACATTCCAACGTGCCTTCTCCTGAAATGTTCGTGCATCACCGATGTACTGCCATGATGCGCAAGGTCTGCTTTGCAAACCATGCATGTTTTTTCTTCTGCCTTATCTAGGCAACAGTGCTCCCAAACTTTTTTAAGCGCGTGCTCGTAGCTGCTGTCTAGGACGCCAGCACCGCCACGTTTGAATACCGTACCGCTCATTGGTAGGGTATTCAAACATGGCATTCAAACATCCATTCAGCTCTAGGCAGAGATCGTAATGAAGTAAGATGCCTCACTCCACTGGAAAAAATACGTCTGGTGACAATAGACAATGGAATTCATTGTCGACGTTTTTCAACTAATATCGACTAATCGTTGCAGCCCTAGTCCCAACAGAAACCTCTCTCCCAACATGACAACAAAAGTTTGGCTATGTCAAGAAAACCAAAAGAAGATTTATTCAAATCTTTGAACAATAGACTGACAACATAAAACCTCATTCATAGAAAAGACAACAGGACCAAAAGACGGCTAAAGTTTCAGGAAATGTTGAATAAAAGGGGTGTGGCTGGTGTATGAGTAATGGCAATCTCAAAGTAAGAATACAGAGCATTTTAAAACACACTGAATAATGACATGGATCCAAAGTGAACTCGTACATTTTCAAAACAACAGGAGCGTTAAACCTAAAAGATTATTTTGCCTCTGCAGTCAGCAACCATCTATAAAATGTTGCTCTGCAGTAGGGCTGTAAAGTCCTTGTTGAATGGTCAACTTAATTGGTCAATACGTGCTGAGTTGACCAAAATTCTGATTGGTCGAATCGATTTCTTTCTGCGTCAATTTACAGTCTATGGTTAATTTCATTGGGAGGAACACGCCAAGTGCTAATGGGGGTGTTTTCAGAGCACCTACATTTCACAGGTAACAGCTTGTCTCAGAACACCCCCTTGTTTTCACCATTTTAGACTCGCCCAACCCACTGGAGTCTGGCTGGAGACAGGAAGATCGAAGAGCGTCCACGTCAATCAATGTCCGGTGGTTTGCTGAATATTTATACTTATTTTGCGCATTTTAACCTGCCTTTGTGTTTAATTGCCTTCTTGTGCTGATATCAAGATATTATCGCCCCGCCAAGCCGCATTTCGCCAAGCCGCATTCCGCCTAGCCACGTTCCCCCAATTGGTCGATTTTTGGTCAAAAACTTTAGGGTTTTAGTCAACCAAGAATCTCTTTGGTTGATTACAGCCCTACTCTGTAGAAAACAGGATGTAAATGAAGCTCAACATCTTGTTTGCAGACATTTAACTTCTTTACAGCTCCTCCTTTTCCTCAAGGTGACAGAAATGTCAGACATCATCTGAACTGAACAGCCAACTCTGCAGTCCGTCCTTGCGCTCACGATTTTGTCAGGAGGGACTGACTCGGCAGATAAACCCGCCAGACTTCGTGACATGGATATTTAACCCAGGAGCCACCTTCTCAGTGGCATCCATGTTTCTGTCTCTCTCTGTTAAAGATAACCATGACTCTGCGGCAGCTAATTTCACTGTCACATTACATGACAGTGTCAGTGTAGCAAAGCGCTGTAGAACAAAACTGAACAACAGGGGAACCTCTCTCCAACAATCTGAGTGTCTCCAGCCAGACCCTTTGGCTGAGCTGGTTAGTATGGTGATTCTTAGCTGGAGGTTAAATGAGGAGAAGACTTTCCTTGTGGGATGGGACCAGGCGTGTGCTCTGGCTTCTTACCACGTGAAATATTAACAAGGCCGGGACTGAGGAGGAACAGCAGCTGCACGGCCGTGGCCTCTGCACAACGTGAAGACACAAAGACAGAATAAAAAGAGACTTTGAGGATAAAGAAAAAAAAGGAGAGAAGCTGCAGAGCAAACGGTGCTTTGTACAACTTCATGGCTGCAAGAAAAAATGGTTGAAATTCAGAGAAAGAAAATCTGTGAACTGTTTCTTGGTGACTCATGACTGAACCCAGTCATCCGACACCTTTGATGAAGTGTTAAACAGGTAATTAATCAGTAATTTTAAACTGATTTTAATTTAAAGTAACCTTCTGAGCTGTTTGCTGCATGTGAGTCAGACTAAGCTCAGTGCGATGTGATGCAACAATCCTGCAACGGAGACTCACAGAGGGTAGCGCGCAGAGTACGTCGCTTAAGTATGCATCTCTTGTATTTTTAATAATCCTCCGAAATTAACTGTGAGCTGTGTAAGTCCTACGTCTGGGCCTAAGTAAACCAGAAGCGGGCGTAGACTCAGCTCTGGTGTTGCAGAGTTTTCTGCCTCTTTGAGGAGTAACAGTAATTCTCATATCAGCAAATTGTGTGCTGTTTTTACCACTTCAAGCAGAGAGCTGAATCCAGATTTGTAGTACAACAAGTACACTTGACATTTGTTTACTAGAGAACGCCAAACAGAGAGGAAAAAAAACAGAGATAAGGTAGCAGAGGAGAGAAGAGGATATGAAATGTAACAAAGGATGGAAATTGGATTTCAATCTGCCATATTTCAAGTTCAGCCTTGTGGTATATGCCAGCTCCTTTTTTCTTTTTCCTACTTTGTTTTTAATCTTGACTTTTCACGAGCAGAGCTGGAACAAAGCATCTCGCCGCTTAAATGTCTAATTTACCCTCAGACATGTACAGGGAGCCGACTCAAGAGCAGGAGTGCGCTTCGTAAACGAGGAGGCAGGGGCCAAATGAGGCTGGCTGATTGCTATTCTGAACCGAGGCGTTGTGCAGAAAGGAAGACGAGACTGGGAAGGGAAAGCCGCACACTGACAAAAGAGGTAGACGTGAAGTGTCTGTGTGTGTCTGTGTGTGTGTTAGCAGGTAAAAAGGTGTAAAAAGGAGATGTAGGCCACAATTACTGCAGAGATTCATTCTCATGCTCATATGTAGTATTTCACTCTCTCTCCCGTCACGCACAAAGATACTGTCAGCGAGCTGTCCCGTCTTTTCAAAGATGATTTTAAAAGAGATTAAAAGAGAGAACCAGATTTCTCCACACTCCCCTGTTGCTATGGTGACGCCAAATTGAGTCACTCCTTCATTCTCTCCCTTTCTTATGGTCAAATCATCAAATCAACATGTAGGTGCAGTCCTGAACAAGGAGGAAGACTAACTGCAGGGCGTAGGGTGTGTGTGTGTGTGTGTGAGTGTGTATGTGTGTGTGCACGTGTGTGTGAGATAGAGACACTCTTGTTATCCTTTCTCACTATGCCGCCTGGCGCTCCTTGTTGTAGTGACAATGAGGGGGGTGTGGATGAATCAGACTGGTGTGATCTCATGTGAGGGGCTTCCTCACACCACTGCTGCCAGGATCTGACAACCGTGTATCTGCAGAATTCCTGTTTTTCTGGGTGACAATGCCAACAGATTTCTGAAACGTGAAGTTAACAATCATGTCGTGTATCTTTTTTTCCCTGACCATTACTTCTCAAGTTTGTTTGCCCTGAAGGAGTGCACTGCCATTTTTGAGGGATTTGAGTCAATCAAGGGAACACATATAAGTAAGATAAGGATATGTCAAGGTCACCGTCAGCAAGCATGTTTCATCCAGCCCCCCTGCTGGATGGAATTCCCCAGGGTTTGGTTCTTGGACCAGCCCTTTTCTTCCTGGACATGCATCCTCTCGGTCATCTGTTCAGTCGATTCCTGGATATGACACACACTTTCATTTTTCTGCAAATCCCAATAATCTCGATCTTTTTATAGCTGTCTTTCTGTTGTGCATAAGTGATTATCAGACACTTTCACTACTTCTGTTCAACAGCTTATAGGTAGATAGGCAGTGATCCTGTCTAATAATTTACTGTATGTTTTATTTGTTGCCATACCATGATATATACCACTAAAGGCAGAAAGACATTGATTTACTTCTTTAGTATTTATATCCATCTATAGAGCCGGCACAGTCAGTGGAGCTCTCCTTGTTCTTCCTGTAAATCAGTGCGGCTCATTCACACCTACATGTTGCTCTGTTTAATTCTCAGATCCCCTCCTTCTGCCAGTATGGGAGTCATCTCTTTACTGTCTTTCCTCTCATTTTTGTAAGTAAAGGAAAATTTATTTTCTGTTGCTTTTGCTGAGCAAACTTGACAGTATTCAGGCCCTAGTGTTTTCTCTGTGTCGCCATGTTGATTTTGGAGATAAAAGAATGAAAAAAATCAAGTTGTCGCAGCATTGTAAGCAGTGGACGAGGAACAGTGTGTGGCGTTTACAAAACCTTGTTGAAACTTAATATGAAATTCCAAGGATAACTTAAGTTCCACTACTTTAACGAAGAATTACAAAAACAATTAACTGAGCTTGTTTTAGGTATATATGTGGTCAACAACTGTATGAAACCACAGCCTTCACCCGTCCGACATTGGCAGACTGGCGGTGAAATTTCTCAGCCCTGGTCACTTCAACAGGAAACATGTATTCCAGTGTGATTACTGATGCAAGTTCCTTGTATGTATTTAATGAGTATTTTGATGGCTATTAACACAATTTGTCTCTATTTTCAGGATGTTACTGCTGACAATTTTTTCCTGAGTTACCACCGACTCCCACCTCTTAAGGTGAAGGTGGTCGCCCTGGAAAGGAAATAAAAGTGACTGAATGGGAATTTGTGGAGGAGGGGGCACACGCTCTGAGAGCGCACAATAATTGCAATGCTGCCATTTCCGATGTTAAAATGTATTCTTTTCAAGAACCTGACAGACAAGATAGCAGAGGATGGTAGCTATATAATCAAAAATTATGGGATTTTGAAGTTTGGTAGCAGGCGTTCCATGCTGTCCCGCCATGACACCATGGTATACCACACCTCCCCTGTGGATGTCCCAGCTAGTCTAGAAGAGGAGGGTAAACACCTGGTGTGCCTGCCAACCCAAAACCCAGGCTTCAGGACATCATGATGTGCATGTTCAGCTGACTACACATCCTGTTGTAGGTTTCTCTCAGTGGAGATAAAATCATAGAGCTCCAGTATATAAATGTATGATGCACATCACCACTGAATATCACTGTTAATTTACTGTTTTGATCAGCTCCCACCTAACCATAATGCTGCGTCACTTTTTTACAAATCATCATTTACTTTTTCAATAAACCAAAGTTATTGCTGGTAATTTTCAGCATAAGCCTGTATGGAGAAAAACAAGCATGAGAGTCAGCACTTACAGTAAACACCCTATTTGGAGAAAAGCTTGTTATTGATTGGCCAAATGGAGTGAAACAGTCATTTCATTTTATTTTGTTCAGTGGAAGAACACAAAAGTGGTTACAAATTCAGAGAGCTCTCTCCTTTTATTTTGTATCCATCCCAGAGCAAAAATGGAAATGGAAGAAGAAACCCGTATAAATCTGCCATCTGTCTCAACGTTGAAATACACAGATCATTGAATTCAAGAGATCCTATGTGTAATATAATAAATACAAAAGCACATACATTCACATACACTTAGAAATAAGTATAAAACACACATATAAGCGTCTGTCTTTAAAATAATTACCTCACAATTAAGGACAAACTTAAAGTGTGAAGCAGAAGCCAACAACAGCTGACCAGCACACTGACTCCAGAGCGGGCAGCTTTATTTTCTGATTACTGACTGACAAGTCAAAGTTCAGTTTGGTATTATTGAGTGATTTTTTTAACATTTATATGAAATGTTTAGTTATTTTTTCAAAATTAAATCCCAAGCAAACATAAAAACAGCTGATCTGAGCCCCCTGAAGTATAATTTTCATTTTGTTCACACCAGGATAGCACTTTTAGCTCAAAAAATATATATATAGATAGATAGAAAGAATAAATAGATAGATTTAAACACAGTGTTGTCTAATTTCATGTAACAGTTACAGCAGATTAAAATAAATCTTGAAATAAGCACTACTATGTTACAGCAAGAGAGAACTGGTAACAATAATTAAAGGTGAATTTAATGTCGAAGTTTTGAGATGTTTAGTCTGTACTGTGCCACTAGATCATTTATAGAGAAAGTCTGAGCAGTTAAGCTTTCCACTTTGACAATTAACAACAAATAAGGGTGACCGTATGTCCTCTTTTACCCGGATCTGTCCTCTTTTTGGGGGATTGTCCGGCCTCGTCCAGTACGTACAAGTTACAAGCGTGTAAAAAACACTCGACCTGACCCGAAAAACTCTCAGAATTGACTCCGCCCCCCTGTAGTCGCCTCCTCTTTTTGAGGATTCAGAATATGGTCACCCTAAATAAATATTTGACTGTCAAAAGATGGCAGGAGGGAAATTTTTTCCATTAGAAGTGCAAGATAAGCAAAGATATGCTTTGTCCACAGGGGGCGCCAAAATAGACTCAAACCAAAAGTTCCTCATAGGAGCTTTAAGTTCAACTCTTAGTGTATTTTATTAACTGAATAAGCTCACCAGCCACAAGCTCCCTGACTTTTCCTCTTCTCTTCTTGAACTGTGAAACTGAACTGTTTGTGCTTTAAAGCAGTGTTTGTTTTGTTCATACCTTAAAAACTTTCCAGCTGAAAACTCTTGACCGTAAAAAATAAGATTAGACTGAACTACTTCCTGCAAACACCGAGGGCGTCCTCTGAAAGCAACACAAGCTCTGATCCCTCCAGAAGAATTTGTGGCTAAATTTAAACTTCAGACGCTGCGGGGCAGGAAAGAACAATGGGACGCAGGAAACTGAGGGGGTAGAGGAAGGTAAAGGGGGATGAGGTGGGAAGAAGGAAGAAAAGGAGAAAGAAAAGTGTGAAAATGGAGATAGAGCAGTGGGATATTTTGACCTATGACCCTAAGTTGAACAGAATTTGGGTGACTGCAAACACAAAATGTATGTGGATATTTTTCAACATCATTCCTTTATGCTGTAAAATGTTAAATGTTCATTAAATTCTTCCTTACAGGAACACAGAATCAAAAGTATCTTTCATCATGCTGCTGCCATTTTTGACCCCGGTTGTTTATCCCACCTCTGAATCCTCCTCAGGGATGACTCATGGGTGATATTAAGTTCACATAAAGTTGAAAGAGCCAAACATCAAAGTTGCGTTTGACCCAAATTTTCCCAAATTACACCTCTCCCACTGAAAAGCGTATTAATTTCATCTGGCTCTGGTAACTCTCTGAAATCTCGTCAGAATGCAAGACAATACTCCCTGAATTCATTTACAGTCCAACGCAGAGCAAATTTCCCAGAAGTTCTTTCCAAATCATTTCTGCAGTCATGAAAGTTAATTCTTGAAACCAAGGCCGAGCTCGCCTCTGTGTGTGAAAAGGCACAAAGCTCCCTGCAGACCTCCCTAAAACGGTTCAGTGTTTTTTCAGAGGAATGGTTTGTGTCCCATTATTGTCCAAAACCTACTTCTGTGGCTTTCCCTACTTTGACAAGAATATGCTGCGCTTCAGGAGAAAACACTGCTGAGCTAACTGAGCATGAAAAACTCAAGTGTTTCCAAGAACTTCCACCATCCATACCCTGCCCAACTCTCTGTGACTCTGCAGTCAGTCAGTGCGCTGAGGCCCTTAGCATGAGACGGTGACATGACGAGGTCAGATGCGATTGAAGTCGCACGTCCTTGAAGCCGTTCAGAAAAGCAGGAATGCCATAAACCTCTGTTTGTTTTCTTTTTCTACCCCCTGCTGCTGGGGTCAAGAGCCACTCTGACCACAAATTTACGGCTCTGTTGTTGTTGATGTTTCTGGAATTTCCCTCGTTTTTTTTTTTTCCACAGAGGTTCAGACTGCAGCACATCATGAACAAATATTTCTGTTTCAAACCAGCTCCGTGTGACACAAAATCAAAATCAGATGTTTCAGTAACAGTTTAATTCAAGAACTTCCATCATACATACCATAATTTGAGGGAAATTAAAAAGTCACCAGGATTACAAGATAAACAGTCTTTATCAAATAGACTTGTGAAAGTATTTGAACCTTTGTTTAATCAGGAAATTTCAGGGAGTTTTAAAATCTCTCTTGAAAGCAAGATTTGGCAAAGAAAGCAGCCGTACAGAATCCCAGACACATAACAATCTGTCACAAATAACACAGTCAGCAGCTCTGGAGAGTCAAAGACATATTGGGCTTTCAAGAAAAATAACAACCACATGGTCCTGTCATCTAGGGCTGAAACCATTACTTGAGTACCTCGATTACAAAAAATGATCGAGGAATTTTTCTCTGCCTCGAGTACTCATTTATAGGCTCAAATCGTCACTGTTTCGCACAGATTATTTTCAAGATGACAACATGCACTTTACGTCACCACAGTCGAAGGAGGAGTAAGCACAGTTTTTTGGTTTTTTTTGCGGAGCAGAAAAAATGAATGACGAGAGGGGCTTTTCTTCTGCAGAGCTCCTGTAGCTCATTAGCACTATACCTTTGAGTTATGGGCGGAGACAGCGCTGCTCTGCACACTCCTCTTCACGCTAGCTTGCAGCCTAACATTGCCGGTGTCGTAGCAGAAGCAGGTAACAAAGGAGCGAGTCAGCTCTCGGACACTACTGTCTTTAGGGACATGATGAAAGTTAATATCATAATTAGCTTTCTAACGCACACGCCTGTTCCGTGTTCATTGTTTCTAGAAAAGGAAAACAATTGATTGTACATTATTAAGTTAAATGTCTGATTTACTCTTGTATATTAGTAATTGCACTATAACTAAAAGAAAAAAATGTTTTATCCAATTATTCGATGGAATATTCAGTAGAATACTCAATAACTAAAATATTCGATAGCTGCAGCCCTACCGTCATCACATTTGCTATAATACACATAGATTTGTTAGGAAATATGAGTGTGTCCAATTTTAGCTCTTAGGGAGGCTTAATCATGACCAAGGAGGGTCCTCAGAAAGGACAGTAATCCTCAGCTCAGTTAGAACCACAGACTGAATAATAAATGAGCGTTGCATTGATGACGGCACACATTTGTTTTGTGAAATAGATTTTTTGAAGGCTTTTATGTTTGCTCTCAGAATTCTTGTCTTTTGGCTGAGTGTGTATGTGGTTTCTTGTGCTTCTGCAGCGGGCCTCAAGTGGACACTCAGGGAACTGCATGGGCTTCATTTCATAAGACTGGAGATTGCATTAAAAAATGTCCCTGCACCTTTCTCCTAATGAGGATTGTTCAGACGGTTGCAGATTGGTTCGTCTTATTGGTCACTAAATGCTTATAACAGCAAACCCATAAAAATGAACCGTCAGCCAAAAGTGCAGACTAGATTCTTGCTAACAGACTCAAGCAATCAGACTCATCTGCATCTCTCAACACATGCAGTTGTCTTTCAGGAGACCAGTGAACAAGTCTTACCCACTCCAGCTTCTGGTTCCCACAGAGACCATTCTGCTTTGCAGCCCAAGTCCCACCACGTCGAGTCTGTTCCTGATCCTGTCTCTGTAGAGTCCAGATGGTAGCTCCACAAGGTAGTGATCCTGCTTGTTTTCCACCTGTGAACACCATGCCAGACTTGGCCATCAGTGCTCCTATGGTGAGTAGGGTTGTCTCTTTAATGGATCAAAGCTGTTTTCATTAAACCCATTGCCTCGTCTGTTGTCATCTTTTATTTCCTCCTCATGTCAACATCAGTGAAAGAGACGGGAACAATCGTTGAAAGAACAGAGCAGAAAGAGGATATTTTGAATATTCACAGAATAAAATATAAAAGTAATGTGACAAGAAAAGGAAAATTGCACATTAAGAAAATATAGATGTTACATTTGGCTAATTTTCACATTTTGAGTAAAAAATGTTTTCCTTCTTAGTCTAACAAGCGGAGATGCTGAAGCGGATCTCTAGAGGTGCACACAGCCCACCATGACCTCCAAGTGACATAAAATCTTTGAGCTGCTCATGTTTACCCAAGTCCCAGGAGTATCGTAAAGTAGAGCTGCACAACTTTCCAGAGCTCAGAGACTCTGAATTTATTTCTTCTCCAATTCCTTCCTCTGTGGATGGAGGAATAACTCTGGTTGGCGTCATAGGAGTCAAATTAAAAGTCTAATGTAGATGAACTTTGCTCACAAAACCTGAGTACAACTCACCACAGTACATACGGAAACTGCTGAGAAAAACAAGTGTGAGGGGAGAGGAGAGCAACCTTTAAGAAAAAGAAAAAAAAGTGATTTAATGCGATGAATAAACTTCTCCATTGTGCAATGAAATACCCAAGTAGTCGAATGATTATTTGAATAATCAATGATTGGTTCATGATCAAAGTAGTCATTAGCTGAAGCCTTTTCCTCATGTGTGCATTAGGGTATTTGCAGATCATACTAGACATGAGTAAATCATGCAAAGCACACACAGGAGTAGGTATGAGAGCTGCCAGGGAGAACGCAGGTGAATCACAGCGCGGCGCTGATCCGCATTCGTTTCTGACAAGCTGATCAGGAGGAAGTTATAAAAATGTGACAACACAATGACCATTATCTTATATGAAAAAAGATTAGGGCCACAAGAAGAGACAATATTTACAGGAGGGAGATGTTTTTAATATCCATTTTGAGATATAGGTCAAAATTTGAAGATTAAAGTTGAAAATTCAAAAAGTCAAAATTTTGACTTTACTCTCAAAATTTAGACTTTTTGATCTTGAAATTCCGACATTATTCACGACAATTTTGAAATTTTGACAAAATTTTGACTTAATCCATGTCGACTTTAATCTCAAAATTTTGACTTTAATCTTGACATTTCAATTTTTAATTTTGAAATTTCGAGTATTGACATAATTTCAATTTTTTAAATCTGGAAATTTCAACTTTAATCTTGAATATTCAACTTTAATCTCAAAATTTCGACATTATTCACAACATTTTGATACTTTTAACCTTGAAATTTTGACTTTAATCTCGAAATTTCAACCTTATTGACATAATTTCGATTTTTTTATGTCCAAATTTTAACTTTAATCTCAAAATTTTGACTTTAATCTCCTTCCTGTGATTTTTTTTGTCTTCATGTGGCCCTCATCCTCTTTCATACATAACAAACTACTTTTTAACATACAGTAGAAAAATCAATGAGTCGTATTGATAACAGCCACCTTGAGCTGATAATTGTCAGTATCAGCAAAAAAGTATATATATTTAAAACTGTCAAGGGTGAAGATCATGTTGTTTTTATTCTTTTTTGTTGCTAACTGAGCGTCCAGTTATCACACATTCATAAACTCTCATTTTCAAAGGTTCTTTTGATAATAGGGTCACTTTTATTCTTCGCTGAAGGTTATAAGTAACATATTTGTGAGTCAAAGGAGCCTCAGAGGCCTCGGTTCATTCAGATGGACAAAGGAGGTAAATGGAGCTCATTTCTTATGCATGGGGACTTTCGTGTCGCCCCGGCCCTTTGCTTAAAGGGTTAATGGCTTTCAGTAGTCTCGGAGCAAAGCCTGGTCAGGCGTGTTAGTGGGGTGCACAAAACCAGGCGAGGTGGCATGACTTCATTACGGGCAGAAATAAATGAGTGACAGAAGGAGGTTAAGAGAGTGAAAAGATGGAGGGAGAAAGAGAAAATGAAGAGATATGAAGGTGGCTGTGTGTGTCACATACAGTGAGTCATCATCAGACATCCTCACCAACACAAATCTGTCTCTCCTCTCCTCCCCCAACAACCCCGGTGATAAATAATTGACTCTATCCTTTCCAGCCTGGTCCTCTGGTCTGGGGCGTTTTGCTCTCCGGACTCTCTTCACAAAGATGAGGCGATGATGGTTCTTTCTCTTTTTCTCCTTGGCTCTGTTTCTTTCTCTTCGCTCGCCTGTATCTCCCCCTCACAGAACTCTCTGCAGGAAACGATGAATAGTGAGCGTTTTTTTCCCTTTTTTTTTTTTTAAAGTTATCTATTATTGAGCAGCAGATAGCAGCAGCAGCAGCTATCTCTATCTACTCGGCTGCTAAAATAAATATGACACAGCGCTGGAGAGATTTGCACAGATCTGAACTGAGACCTCTTGTGCTCCGAGCATGCAGAGCTACACGTTTAGCTGCAAAGCAAAAGCCAAATCCAGGGAAGCCAGTTGCTCAAAGCAACTTGTAAATACGGTGTTGCTCTCTTTGTTGCTTTGCAGTAACACAACAACGGAGGAAAATAAGCACTCATTATGGCGTCTCAGTTTTGGAGAAAACACCATTATTAAAAGATTAAATGGGACAGAAGATATTGTCTGTTATGGTTAAAGTTTTAAATCTGGTTGGATGATTTTCATTCGCCTCATTCAGATTTAAAACTCTTGGAAACACAAATCCACAACTGCCTCGCAGCCCTTTAATACGCAGTCTTCTGAGGTGTTGGTTTGGCCCAGTGGTTCAGTTGTGCACCTCACCTTGAAGCATGTTTTCTACTCTATCTAGTGTCCCAAATAAAACAAAAAAAGACTCTTCAAAACCCTCAAACTGCACTCTTGCAAAAGCCATTTGAAAATGATTAGAATTTAATATAAATTTGTTAAAAATAAAGTCACTGAACTTGCTTTAAAGATCACCAATTATCCTCATTCACCTTTTATTTATCAGTCAGGGGCCTGTGCATGTTTGTCTCATACTGGTGTCCATGCAAATCCTCATTACAGCGGTTTCCAGCTGTTGCCTAAAACACTTTGTTTTGGCTGCTTATCCACTGATATAAAGTTAGATGTGTTTTGTAGGTGTTATTTTTTACACAGTTTTGTTATCATGAAACAAACCTGAAAGTTACGCCATAACATGAGCCTTTATTGCCAACTTAGCTCTCTATTCAGCCACCTAAACACACTTTGATGAGGTTGTTTTGCTCCTCTGTTTTCTCTGTTTTCTAGTAGCTTCATCTTTACTTCCTTTCTGAATCAGTAGAGTGGAAGGGGGTTAAAAACAGACTTTCCAGCATTCACGGTGTGCTTGTCTTTTTGCATTTTTCAAGTAGTATAGCTGACGTCAGGTTGAGGCCACTTTTCAAAACAAGAAGACAGAAAACATAACCACAGACTACACCGCCATGTTATGAAACTCTGCTGTGGTTTGACATGGATTTTCACTCTTGTAATGTACTGAAATACAGATAAACATAATGGATCTCCTTTAAAGTTTAATATATTGGGATTTGGGTGTGTTCACGCTCTGACGAGGACTGCATAATGAATCACAATTCTGCTGTTACTGCAAGAAAGACAACCTAGATGTCCAAATTCAAAGCTTTAAATAAAACAAGAGTGTTAAAGGTGAACTAATGAAGCTTATCTCACAGTATTGTCACATGTTACCTGTTGGGTGGAGGTCTACATGTACTGGTTGTGCCTTCAAACTGTTGGTGAAGCAGAACTATTTACAACCAAACTGATTAGTCCCAGGTAATCTGTTGGTGCAGATGAATGCTTATTTGTTTTAGAAGGGATGTCTCTAAATTAAGATAATTGCACTTTAATTGTTATGGCAATAGTGCACATTGTTCTTGCACTAAAGCATCTTGTTTAGGGCTGCACTGCACTGATTGGTACATGTGCTCTTTGACCGCAGAGTCAGGCAGATATTGATCAAAATGTGATCTGCTGTGAAGTCTTGAGAAAAGGTTTAATGAGTTGTTTTCGGTGAAGGCTCTGACACTTTTTGCTCATATTACACGTTTATTTTGATATTTCAGGCAGACTCTCCGGAGGCTGTGAGAGTCTTTTCGAATTTCTCTTGATCTGGACCCCACACATCTTCTCCCTCCACTGGCTGTGTTGGACCTCATTTCCAGCTTGTCCGGTAATTTCACTCAACAAATTTTCAGCCTTCACTCTCCTGATTAGTTTCAGCATGCTCGCCTGCCTCTTATTAGTCAATTACTGGAGTATATAAACCCTCCAGTGAGCACTCACTCCCTCTCTGATTATCTGTCCGCCCTTTATTGAAGCTTTCCAGCCTTCTGTCCTCTACTGTTTATCTTGTCAGCTATGTTTTATTTAGCCCGATGTCAAACGTCTGTTTTTGTTAACCTGGACCGAATTAGTTTCAAGTGAGATCGAAGTTAGTACTGACTGTGTCTCCCTGTTTGTGGGAAATGTCCCAGTGTGTTAAAGCTCCTGTGAGGAATTTTTAGTTTTTGTGAAATTTGGCGCCCCCTGTGGACAAAGTCTCCTTATCTATCTTGTCCTCTACATGCTTCATTAAATTCAAAATTTCAAATTCAAATTCAAATTCTATTCTTCTATTCTTTCCAATCAGAGCAAGCCTTCCTTTCTCTTCATCACTTCTCCAAACATGAAACATAATGCTGCGTAGTTCGTTCGTTTGGACCGACAAAGAGGTGGAATTGTTTTTAAGCATCGTTTTGGAGTATAAAGTCAACAAGACACAAGAAAGGTTAGGGTGTAGAATAACAGACAGCAAAGCACTCCCTCTCCTTTGCTCCTTACAAAAATATATATATTCTGTATATATCTGTGCCGTCCACTGCCTGACATAAACAAGGGCGCATGTATATGACGTTTATCTATTAGTTGTTGCAGACACTGACGTTTGAAGCATTTTTCAGGCATTAAAAACTGCAAAATAAGATTTGTCAGTTTTGCTGCTGGTGGTCTGGTTTGCTTTTGTGCATCAGAAAAAGGCATCATTACAAATTTGAGTCTGTTTCATCAGTGTGTAAAACTTCCCACAGGAGCTTTTTGAGTTGTGTTATTTGGGTGTCTTTATAAAAATGCTGCCTCTGAATACAGGGAAAAGATTGAACACCAGCAGTAAATTAATGTAAAGAGGCGGAGTGGGACTCACTTGCATGTGTTTAGAGAGGAAAAAGAGAAAAAGTAAAACTAAAATATAAACCAAATAAATCACACATGGTGTCAAATGTATGTTGCTGATGCTTTAATACATTTTCTAAACTAGTTCAGCGCCCCCTGTAGTCAAAAGGATGATTTTTCTATCTCTATCTGGCAAACAACCTCATCCCATTTTCTTTTAACACTCGAGCCGTCAGCTGTAGAGACATAACAGCTTATTTCTTTAAATCCTTTTCGCTGACCTTCCCTCCTCACAGCAGTTACAGGCGTCACAAATTACACTATAGAAAATGTCAGTGTAATTGCTGATTGTCTCGTTATAGACCATAAAGGAGTATCCCTGATGATTTCAGTCGGTTTAAAGCCAGTTAAAAACTTCTCACAGGGGCTTTCAGGTACACCGTCAGGTTCAGGGAACAAATGGATTGCACATTTTTATCTCCCAATCCCTGTGATGTAAGGGTTGCATTGTGGTGTTTTGGCCTGCTGGAAAGATGGAAAGCTTTCCGGAAAAAGCTGTCATTTATGCTGTGCAGTCACAAAAGAATGTACAATACGAGTGTGAGGAAGTTGCATCCGCCTCTCCCGCAGTGAACCCCTCTCTACTGTCGTCTTGAGCTGTATTTGTCCTTGTCATGTTTGAAGAAGACAAAAGTAGAGGAGCCAAGCTGGAGAGAAAACTAAAAACTGATATAACAAAAGCAAAAAGTGATGTTTGTTATGAATGTGCAACAAAAAATAAGAGCACTAAAGAAAACCAGGAAGTAAAAATAAAGACGTGAAATAAACACGAGGATATTCCTGGAAGCATCAACAAGAACAGAAGGAAATAGAGCAAGTAGATACGCACACACGGTAATAAATTACAGGTGAAGATGTTCGAAATTAATCACAATCAGCAGAGGGAAAACTAGTAAAAGTGAAAATAGTTATGAGTGAAAATAGACAAGACACAGAGAGTGAGAGTACCTCAGGGTAAAGTAGAAGAAAACAGAAGTACCAGGGTAAAGAGTCGCAATTTAACACAAGAAAAACTAACTAAAGGAAATAAAATAGTAACACAAGAGGTGGGATCTCCAAAATAAAAGAAAAATTACAGTTATGACAAAAAAAAGGGAATTTTAAGAATTAAGAAAAGCAACTCCTGAGGTTTCTTTTTCTCCACTTCTGATTATTAAAACAGAAAATAATCTCTGGACTCTGTTTTATTTTTAAGATCACGCACACAAATGAGTTCATCACTGCTAGCATCGCTGTTAGCTGGTATTACTCAGCATTTTTTATTCATTACAAGCTTTAAATGCAGCTCAGTGCGAGGACAATGAACGCACGATGAATTTTGGACTTAAGCCTGAAGAAATCAAGGTGCTACCAGTGAGCTCGACCTTGACGCAGATCAGGAGAAGAGGCAGGAGAGACTACATTAGCATGTCAGAGTGCTGCTTACTGCTCTCCTATCCTCAAAGTTTTATAGTTTTACAATGACGTTGCACTTTTGGCTTCAGCTGGTCAGCATGTGTCCTGCTGTTTCACGGTTTTTGACTTTTAAAGTTTTTAATCTGGCTTTGTAAACACATGAGTTTAACATAGATGTTCGTCCAGAAGTGTTAATGAAGTATGAACTCTAGCTTCTGATTTTAATCGTGCACAAATATAAAAACATCGCCTCGCTCGTGATGAAGTCTGATTTTACTCACGTCGGGGCTCGTTAGCCGCAGAGCTGTTTCATCTTTATAGGTTTCAGTGAAATATCTGGAGAAAGTATTTCTTACCTCTCACTCACAGGCCACACTTTGATGTAATCAAATCTCATTTGCTGACATTTAGCTGAATTCAAGAGCTCTGTATCAATTACTCTGCTAACGTGTGTTCACAGCAGTCATTACCAGTTTGCAGGAGCTCCTGTGCTGTTAATCTTTTTCATATAAATTAATGAGGCTCTGACTGCTCTGAATAATACACCGCAGCACACTCTATACGCTGACAGGTAATGAGTTTCTTTTATTGTAAATCTTGGTCTGAATGTGATTCAATAACGGCTGCTTTATGAGTTTTTCTACATTTTTTGTCGGCTCAGCTGAATTAAATGCTTTTAAATCTCTGAGGAGAATAAACTGCTTTGTTTCGAGTCGTTCTCACAGGTTGTAAACTTTACCATTCATCAACAAAGAGTTACAGTCCCAAACATGTCCTCAAAAAAAACTGACTCTGACTCCCGTGATGATTCATTTAGTCTGCTGAAGCTCATTATGGGGTTTTATTACCTTCCTTATTACTTTTCTGAAAGCAGTTGTCTTCTGTAATCTGCTCCAGGATTTATCGCAGCATGTATCAGGCGAGAGAGAGAGAAAGAGAGAGAGAGAGCGAGAGAGAGCCTCTTGTGCTGATTATCAAGCTGAGAAATATCACACATTTCTATAATCATTAACAGAACAGCAGCATGACCTACAGACATTTCTGTCAAGGCCACGCCCCCACACTCTATTTTTACAAAGACCCAAAAAGATTAAGACTAGGGATGTCCCAATCCGATATTGATATCAGCAAAAAAACAAATATCGGATTATATCGGCATCTAATCTCCGATATCGGCACTACGATACAAGCAGTCCATTCCAGACTCCACTTCGGCACTTCTAGCTAGCAGCACCTGGATCCAGCATGTCGAGCCCACAAAATCACAACAACAGTAGGTACTAGGGCTGGGCGATAAACTGAAAATTTACTAATATCAAAATTTATAATAATAACCAACGTCATTTTGCCCATATCGGTATATTCAGTGTCGAAAAAAATAAACAAAAGTTGGTTTTAGATGTGTGTAGGTAGGCTATGGTCTCATGTCCCTTTAAGACGCAGTCCTACGAGACTCCACCCCATCCAGTCAGTAACAAAGAGGGAAAAACAGGTGAGAGATGGAGGACGGTTCAAAAGTTGTAGCGGCTGAAGTAGACGAAGTTAATGTGGGAGGGGGTGAGCAGCTTGTGGAGTAGTTATCATCCGTTTATCATTTTCGATGTGAACTCAATATATCGTGATATCAATTTCAGGCCATATCACCCAGCCCTAGTATGTACTAAGGTACAAACAAAGTAGGGGTGATGTCGGCCGTGTGGCAGTATTTTTAGTTTAAGTCTGAAAAAAAACGTTGCAGCTGAGTGCAAAACTTGTCATGCATAAGTTTGTGCCAATATCGGATCAATATTGGTATCGGCCAATACTGAAGGCTACAATATCGGTATCGTATCGTAAGTTAAAAAAAGAAAGTTGTTTTGGGACACCCCTAATTAAGACTCAGAAAAAACTTTTGTAACTCGTAATCACATGGTTCACCTGGCGTGTAGTCCCAAGCGTAAAAATAACCCCCACAGCCGATCAGTTTGATTGATTTGTCCTCTTTATTGACAAACAGTGCATTGTAAATGTAAGACTCAGAAAGTTAACAGCTACAAACTCACGCACACACACACACACAATGTACAAACATTTTACTGTACACTGAACAGCACACACACATTATATTACACATACGCACGCAAACCCACGCACAAAGATCCAGAGGCGTCCGTTATTCCCGTTATATTACAGCATTATGATACAGTACAGTGGGATGCTCTGACTATACGAGCAGAAACACCAAGAACAGTATTGAAGGTAAACAGAGAAAGGCAGACTACAGCCGATTACTGAGCTGTTTTCTTCTTTTTTCAAGAAACCATATACATTAAATACATACTCAAAAGAATGGCAAGCAATAGAAGAAGAGAAATAAATTAAATAATTAAGAGAAGGAAATCTTTTTATGCATGTACAGAGAGTGTTTACAGCCAGACTTTTCAAGTGACGACTGAATGTGAACCAGAGAGGAAAGCTATTATTATTATTTTCTGTTTTCTTTCACAGTTTGGGATAAATTATCCATCAAAGCAAAAAAAGAGAAAGCAAGCGTTTTTGTGTTGAAGTGATATACATAATTTAGAAATACATGTGAAATATAAGTGAGAATAGTGCATCTTTGAGTAAAATGAGGGCTCCCCTGGCTCTGCTTCAAGCTGCTGGTCAGAGCGAGTGCAGGCTGGAAGAAGAGTGAGATGTACAGAGAGGTTTGGGGCTTTAGGGGAAGAAGGAGGACAGCTGAGGAGGAGAGCCGGGAAAGAGAGAGACAAAAAAGAGAAAGAGTAATCTCTCCACACCCGGCCTCATTTTTATTCAAACATCGAGTCAAGCTTTGCCTCTCGCTTCTCCCGCCCCTCCCTTTCCCCGCTCTCTCTTTTTCTGTTATCCTTCCTCTCTCTCTGCTGCCCCTTCTATTACCTATTCCCTTTTACTTTTTTCCCTACTCCTCTCCTCATTTCTCGCCTCCTCTCATCTCCAGTCTCCGCACCTACTGTATCTATTACAGCAGCAACAGGAGAGAGAGAGTCGCTCCAGCTCCCAGAAAATCACTGCAATTAAAAGATAAACCCACCCTAAAGCGCTTTGAATCCACACCTTTGTATTTCCGGGCATATTTAGTCGTTAACTTTTCTTGCTCTGGAGGTTAATTGGCTGAAAACAATGTGACAATGTTCTGATTTATTTCCAGCAGCTGCAGTTTAGTTTGCTATCTGAAACATCTGCAGTAAATGTCAGGTTTTGGTGTCAGTCCCTCTGAGTCAGAGTGAGCTCTTTTGTCTGCCGCCGCCATTTGTACCACCATTCAACAACGAATACAGGGAAATCTATCACACGTCTCTGTTGGCAGTAACCCCGACGGACCAGAACGTAGCGCGGCGATGAAATGTTAAAGCGAAGGGGACACGACATGGTCAGATAGGGTCGAGTACGTGGAAAAAAATGGACCTTTTTCGAAGCATCAAGTTTTAAACAAACCTCTAAATTATTACACAACTTTTGATAATGAAACAACAACTCTAAAAATATCATGAAGTATCACAAAAAAGATGAAAAATCAACCTTAAAAGAGTCTCAAATCCATTTACATGCAAAAGCAGTTTGAGATACACCCTGATTCTGCGAGTAAGTCCCTTTCATATCATCCTGCAGTGACCCCATTTTCATGAAAAGCAATTGGATGTGTATTAAAAACTAACTGTACATGAATAAATGCAGCGAGCCTTTTCGACTGGCTGAAATAGGCTTACATCAGATGAAGCACGTTTTATTTGCCAAAAAAAGGTGTAAATACCTCCATCTCTCCTTGACACATCTATCCTTTTTACCTCTTTCACGGTGTAACAAAGTCAGACGGAGAAAAGGTGCTCCATCTCCTTAGTCCTTGTGAAAACAGCAACTCCAGTGAGTCTGAAACTTCTCTGAATCAGCTTCTAGGTTTCTTTACACAACCAAGAAAAACACCTTTAAACAGATCCAGAGATTTCTACTTATAAAATCAAGCAGGTTTGTTTTTTGTTTATTTTGTAGCGACTGTGCACAGCTAATAAAGGAAATGAAGTTTGTCACAAATATCTAATTGCCCTTATTTGTTGCCTTTCTGTGCTAAATTCTTAATTCTGATTGGGTTAGTAGAGCAAAACCAACACCAGGGACGACCTGATTGTTTACTTTTGCCTGTTGACACTGTGGCAAAAACTGTTTCCTGTACACTATCCCATCTTTATGCTGCGTTCCAGTTGTACACAGAAGTCAGGATTTCTGAGCTCCGAGTCAGAAAAATTCCCCTGGAACGCCCCCCTGAAGTCAGATTTCCGACTCAGAAAGTTGGACGATCCTCACCAACCCAGACGTCATAATCCATGATGGCAGCGCAGTGCATCAACATCAAGTGAAGAGTAACAGTAAAAGCTCTGGTAATAGATTATTTATTAACACTTCTGTTTTGTTTTTGTGAAAAGAAATAAGTGGTATATGTTGTACTGCCCAACGTCGAACACGGTGCTATGGTGTTTGTAAGAGTAAAATACTGAGTTGTGCATTGTTTACAACTGGTATAGCTAACAACAACTGACAACGGCTGACAACAGCTCACAATTATTAACAACAGCTATTGACGGCTAACAGTAGGCCCCCATCTTGTTTTTCGGACTTGTCAATGCCGTCAACTCAGGTGTGACATCATTTTCAGCTCTGACATCCAAATTCTGAGGTAACTGGAAGTCGGATGTCAGAGCTGAAAATGACGCCACACCAGAGTTACCAGAGTTTCAGTTTCCAAGTCTGAAATAGCAAAATCGGAGGTGGAAACAAAATGGCTACATCTACGAAAGTTATTTTAGGGCTTGCCTTATATTCAGACAAGGCAAGCGACAAAATAATCTTCGTAGAAGTAGCCATCTTGTTTCCCCTCCGATTTTCCTTTTCCCGACTTGGTAACTGGAACGCCGTCAACTCGGGTGTAACGTCATTCTCAGCTGCGACATCTGATTTCCGAGGTAACTGGAACGCAGCATTAATCCTGTTATGTGTCGTCTAGACAATGGACCAAACATCGTAGAATTACAAGAAGTTATCCACTAGCTTTAGGTATATTACAAGTATTTGATTCATAATCCTTCCAGTTGTTTCTTATTCTTACATAAGCCTGCAGGTGTTTATAACTGGGAATAAGACGAAGCTTTAAATGTGTCAGGACAATAAGTAGTGACTTTACAGGACTGGCAGCTGTTTCCTGTAATACATGTTTACGATTTTTAAATGTATAAAATCTATTGATGGACAAATTTTCGGGGGAATGGGCCTTTTTACCCCCATGTATTAGCATTATGGTTTTATGAAGAGAGGAAAATGAGGAATATATTCAAAAAGCTTGAAGTCAAAAGTTCAAAAAAGGTGAAACCTTGATCCCCCCCCTCGACATAGAAGATGCTCGCTGACATTTAGCACTGATCACAAAGTGTATTAACTCTGTTCTTTTCCCCTTTTAAGAGTCTTTTTCTCACACACACAAACAGTGAACTCTCAGAGGTTTTAGCAACATGTTCCCCTCTGTTAGGGGCTGGGTTTAGGGTGGATTTAACTTTTAATAAGCACTTCAGAAAACCAACATCAAATACCGTTTTCTCCTTGAACTCTTGCAGCACTTCATATCGGATTAACTTTCTTTTACAGTGTGTGATTTTTAACCAAAAGATGCTCCCTGTTTTTTTATTTTTTATTTTGTGCAGAAACATGGACAAAACTCACATCTGTTGCGTTCCTGAGAAATCCTCTCTGCGGTGTATATATTTGTGCTTAAACCCAGACATGTGAGAGTGTAAATACACGATATGCTGTGGATGGTTTATGCCTTCATTGTCGTTTCACTTACACTGACACAGAAACGTGTGAAATGCCTCTGAAAGCTCACCCTGTTACACAGAAGAGAGAAAAACACGAAGCAGAGGACAAACACATCACACTTAGCTGAGGATGTTACATAATGTAAAAGACGCTTCTCTGTGATGATAGCTTTCATTTCTGCACCTCCGTTTTTTCAATATGAGCTTTTAGGCACACGCCTCCTCTCGCAAACCAAAACTGTTATTCCAGAAGCTTTTATTTACAACAAATTCTGCCTCTGAACCACAGACACGCTCCCGGTTGATCTCAATACTTCCTGATAAAATGTTCAATAAGCTATGGTTGCTGGGCAACAAATGCAATTCCAGTCTGAGCAGAGTTTTGGGGGTGAAAAAGTAAAAAGGTTTAAAATAGTTGCGGACCTCTCAATGTCACAGAAATCATAAATAAACGTCCCGGCGGTGGAGAGTGGCGGTGCGAGACGAACACAAACACAGAGTTCTGTAGAGTCATGCGGCAGTAAAACAAAAAGCAAACAAATAAGTCATTTCTGTCAGCGCGAGCAGCGGGATGACAACTGAAATCTCGATATCCAATCTGTGCAACACGGCGGTAATCCTCAGGCTGTGGGTGCACACGCATGACCAGAGGTTTTTGGGCTGCAGGCAGAGACGCTGCTGCTGTTTGACGGCTGGTGATCTGCTCAGAGCTCAGATAAAAGACGGTCTCTCAGTGAGCCCCAGAGTCTGATCAGGCATGCTTGATGTCATACTTTGTGGAGAAGAGTGAGTCACATCTACGCTCTGAAACTTGATAAATACCGCAGCAATTTCCTCACTGACCCCCTTTAACATTTCATTTTTTAATATCTCTTTGTCCAATCTTTTTTCCTGACATGTTTTTGTCGCTCTAAAATTAATCTGCAGGAAGGCCGCGTGTTGAAAAGGTTGCTGTGCACAGATGACAACGTGGATAGGTTTTAATGGCATTTCATCTGCAAACTGACACAGCGGTATTAGTCACATCTGTCATCTGTAACCTGTCAAAACAAACTGACAATGACGACACATCAAGTGTGAAGAGAAAAAGTAGTTATTTCAGAGCTGTCCAGGTCTGGGCACTAAAGAATCACTCATTTTTAGATCAGGGACCATCGATTGAAAAATGCAGGAAAGGCTCATTATCTCTTTTTTGAAGGCACTGTGAGGAGTTTTCATGGTGTGCCAATTCTGTTGACCCGTGTGGATCCACCACCCACCATGGTTAAGATGTGGCTCTTAATAAGGTGGGCATTTGTTACGGCAGCATGAATGGATTTAATTAACTTCTTATTATGACTACTTCTCTGTAAAGCCTTCTCCAGGGCTGGAAACGATATATTCCCTTTTGTTCCGGAAGTTTTTCCATAAAGACTTACTGTATGTTTCGCACTATAAGGCGCACTTAAAATCCTTTTGGCTTGTTGGAGCACAGCAGCTACTGTAGCCTTGCAGAATTATTGAAGGAATTAAATAAAGTTTGATTTATCTGACTGTTTTGTTTGTCTTAATGTGCTTTATAATCCGGTGCGCCTTATGTATGAAAATAGACGTGAATAGATGCGTTCATTGATGGTGCGCCTTATAAGCCGGTGCGCCTTATAGTGTGAAAAACACGGTAATCGTTTCAGGAAATATCCACTGAAAACGATGTAGTGCATACACCAAGCCAGTAAGTGGCGCTGTAATGTCCCGGAAATGCACCAAAAGGTAGAAGAAGAGTACGGAGCATAGGTATATGCTGTGTGTGTCGTTATCGTTTCACAGCATCCAAGTGAAGACGAAAAGTAAGTCGTTTATGGATCTATGCACTCTGGGACCTGTTTTCAAAAAGTAGCGTCTACAATCACCTGTTAGGATGAAATGCTGATACAACTAAAAACTTTTGCGTTCACTCCTGACACTATTCAGAGTGATGAAATATTATTTTACTGATAAGAAGCTATGTAAAGGTGTGGTCTGGTGTCCCAAAATGTGTCTGAACATTAAAAATATTCACATGATCTAACTATTATGTCCTCCAGGAGCATCAAACATTAAATCCTGTTTGTTTTGCTCTTTTACCGAGCAAAGTCCTGATTGTAGAGTTTTTCCATTTAAAACAATAATTTAATCTAGAAAGTGCATCTTCATGTTTTTGCTGCTTTATTAATAACCAAGAGTTCAAAGCATCCTGTTAGCAGATAATTATCTAGGAGGAAGAAAAACTTCTCCCACTTCTTCTGACTTACTTCTCACTTTCAAATTTAACCTCCGAAGCTCTAAATATGAACATTTCCTGTTGGAGTTTGAATATCACCTCGGCTTAGTATCCAACTTCAACACAGGAACTAAAATTGAGTCTAAAGTAATGACCAAAACTCCCCACAGTACCTTTAAACCAAAAGAAATACCTGTTTTCAAAGGTACAACATGTAGAAATGGGAATTTAAAGCAGAATTCAGATTCTTGATTGAATCGCTCCCTTGCTCACCCCTTCCTTTGATGATGTGACGGTGGCCTTCAAGGACAAAAAGTGATATATTGTAACCCTCAAAAACATCAGTACAGATTCTTTGGCACAGAACAACCACTCTCTTCTTAATTGTCCTCTAACTGGTGTTTTTACATATGTTAGTAGTTTGTCCACATTGAGCTACCGTAGAAACATGGCGGTGCAAGATGGCGGCCTCTGTAAAATGGGATTAAAAGGCTCATTCAAAGTTAATGAAACTTACTTGAACACACTTCTGAATATTTTCTTTCTTATATACCGAGTCAGTTCTGCTAAAAGCTGCTAAATTCTTCACACAGTACCAATCTAGTATTCATTCCCTGCTTTCTGATTTTTTGATTCAGAGTGACAGAAACTGAGAAATAATTTTCAGGCTTTGGTTTTGATTTAGAGAGAAAAAAAAACAAGCCGTTCTAGCGGTCCTCTCTCCTGGTTTCTGATTCCAGAAACAGATTATTCTGCGGCACCCTGACCTCTCTGTTTGGCTGCTGTAGAGCCACGTTAACCATCTGGACTGCAGCCACTCAGATCTGACAAAAACAAGACTTGTTTCATGCGTGGATGGTACATAAGCATTGAACTCCCGGTGTTTGGATGTGCCGCGCTGATGTGTCGACCGGCTCTCAGCTGTACGGTTTGCAGCCAAATCACAGGAACATTGGATGAGAGTACCTTGTCTGTCCTCTGAGACTTTCTGTGTGCTCACGACAGGTGTGTCTCTGCTGCTGGTAATGACTCAACACCCACAGTCTCTCAGGCAGATTCCTCCTTTTTCCCTCCATAGTCACCTTACCTCCTGTCATTGATAACTCACTCATCATTACAGATGAATATTTCCATCTCTGATTCTGTTTTCTGCTCTGTAACTCACATGTGTGCTGAGTGTAAAACATGGTCCTTTATGAGCTCCGTCTTAATTCATTATTCCAAGTAGGCCAAGCGATGCTGTTTCTCTGCATTGATGAGTTCATCTTTTCACGGCTGCATGGAAAGTGCAAAAAAACACACAACTCTGAAACCCCCCTTTTTTTTTGTCCAAGTAAGTCCCGGTGACAACTCCGGCAGAGGAAGATAATCATAGAAAGATCACGAATACTCCAGTGATAATTAATTGTTTGATGCTGTCGGCTAAAAGTGAAAGAAAAAAAGCGAAAGGGAATTAAAACTTCCCCCTTTTTTTGGATTTGTACAAGCTCTTCAATATGAAGATAAATACACTCGTCCCGTTTCAGCTTTGACTCCGGTCTGAAATCAAACAGCAGTAATTTCCACCAACGCGTTCAAGTAGTCTCAGCAAAACACACAGGAGATAACTGGTTTAAAAGACTCTCCTCCAGCCTTTCGCTAAGTTTGTGCGCCTTCATATAAATGTTTGTTTCCTCCTGTGTTTAATCCTCACACAGAAAAGCAGACCACGCCATCCTTGAAACAAACAGTCAAACAGGTAAAAATTTGTTTGTGGGTTTGAATTGCTGGAAGTCTCGCAGGCAGATTTTGTGGACAGAGAGAGGAAGCGGCTCTAATTTGATTGTACCACTTGTAGTCGCAGGAAAAACTCCAGAGACGACGCAAGTTTGCCTTTTTTTTTTTTCCAGTCACAGATTATGTTTGCCTTTTTCCCCCCTCTTGTTCTGAGTCTGATTTAAAGAGGCGTTCAGTTTGATTTTAAAGTGGGAAGCTAAATGGTGACGGAGAAGAAGGGACTGGATGACTGAGAAAACAGTCTCAGATATGGTTTTTCAAAAAATGTTTAGTGGTTCGGATCCTCTTGGGTTTAAAATCGACGCTCATTTCGACTGTACACTTGTAAGCACTTCACTCTGTGTCTCTCCTCTCGGCGTGGTCAAACGGATTCAGTGGGAGACTGGTCATCAGCATGGTGCCTCATCAACTGAACACTCGTTAGGATTTTCTTCTGGTGTCCAGCCAGAGACACTCCAATCCTCTGCAGATCTCTGAAAAAAAAAAAAGAAAAAACACAGAAATGAAACTGCGTCATCATCATCATCATCATAAGAAACACGTCATAGCGTACTAACACAGCTAATATTAGACAGAGGTATGTGTAGGTTTTAACACCAACTGATTATTAGAGCATGAATTAAAAGGAAAAAGGTGTCAGTGCTCTGAATTAGCACAGAATAGAGATGCTGATTATGTGGAGGAGTATTTTTCACCGCTTTGATTAAATAAAGAAGTTGAAGCCTCCTTTTGATGAATCACCTCCAGAGAAAAGGTGGATAATCTGTCTGATTTTCACAGTTTTATAACTTTGCACATCTATGCTCATGGGCACTTTCGTACGGAAGCGTATTGCATTCACCAAAAAAAGATTTAAAAAAAACCTAATTTTTTTTTCTTTTTTCTGTTTTTCAGACATTTTATTTTCCTTTTCCGTTTTTGGAATATTTTTCTGTTTTTCAGACTTTTTTTTTTGTTTGTTTTGTTTTTCAGACTAATTGTTTTTCCTATTCTCTGGGATCATGATCATTTAAAAACAGACGCTCTCATCCCCCTCCACTTGATTTATTGGAAGCAAACATGGCCCACTTGTTGAGTTTAATCAAAAAATATATGGACAAAAAATAGAAGAAAAGATTTGTCCGAAAAACAGAAGAAATAAAAAAAAAATAGTCTAAAAAACAGGAAAGAGGAAAAAAATTTTTGGATGAAAAACAGAAGAAAAAAAATTGTCCAAAAAACAGAAAGAGAGGAAAAAAATATTTGGATGAAAAACAGAAGAAAAAAAATTGTCCAAAAAACAGAAGGGAAAAAAATGAGTCCGAAAAACCGGAGAAAAAAAATTCGTAAGTACAGAATTAGAGGATAAAAAAAACAGAAGAAAAAAATTAGTCTGAAAAACAGCAGAAATTTTTTTTTAAAAAGAACCATTTCTTTTTTTTCTTTTGGAAGTGAATGCAACACGCCTTCATACTTTCATTTATGTTTAATGAGCTGAATTTTTCTCATATTAAAGCTCCTGTTAGGGGCCTCTAATTTGTGACAACTTTGGCGCCCCCTGTGGAGAAAGTAGTCGATATTTGTTTTGCATCAGTTTTGAATAGAGGGAGATCTGAATGAGGATAATGTTTATATTTTTTCATAAATCCTCTTCACAATGTCAAACACAACCTTTAATGGAAATGCCGTACACTGTTCCTTATATGTTGTACATGCGTTGTCAGCTTTGGGGAATTATTTAGAAGAGGATTTCCTCCCACTTGCGTTTCTAAAGAGGGGAAAATCACGCTTCTATGTTTGGCTCGTCATTCAGCACGCAGGAACCAACAACCAAATGCAAATAGACTTCATAATACACAGTAAACTAAGCTACAATTCTAGATTTTCTCACATGGCAGATGGTGAAAGGAAAGAAATGCTGATTAGAAAATCTCACTCCAATAATTCACTCTCACAGCACCACCAGGTATGCAGTGTTTTTGTCAGAAACACGACGCCAGAGTCTGCTGGATAAACAGGTACAATTTAAAAGAGAGCATCTCAAATCTGCAGAAAGAATATTTTCTTATTATTGTGAATCAAATTCCTTACAGCTGGAGTTTAAGATGATTTGTTCGATGGATATATTTTGATGCTATGTATTCAACTCTCCTCATTTCATACCAGGATAATAGGAGGGAGCTCTGGGAGTGAGCCTGTGAGATTGTTCAAAGACAGACAGCCGCACACATGGAGCAGCAGTCAGCCAACCAGCCGTCCAACTAACAAGACTCAGACTTGGCAGGTGAGCAGTGTGAGAGACGTAGGCAGCGAGAGGCAGACAGACCCAAACAGAGAGGAAGTTACAGCTCATTTTTTCATCATTTTCGTGGATTTCCAATTAGTACTGACTTACTAATCTACAGTGAAATTCTCCATTTACGCTTTAATGACCCTGAAACCTGAGTTCATGCCATCATGTTCCAGGGTGCGCTGTGTGTGTGAGCAGCTTCGACCTCTGCTTTTTTGCAGCAGCGTCGACTTAACAGTGTTTAAATGTAGAACACAGCAGATGCCATTTTCCCTGTCCTCTGAGCAGTTTGTAATTAAGTCTTTCTCTGCCTACTTCAGATCGATAGAGATGAGGTTTTAAACTGGGGGAACAGTCAGGCACAAGTGGAGCCTGATGTTAAAAATCCAGCCTGAATTAGACTTTAATTCTCCAGGAAAAGATTCTCTCTCCAATCACAGTACCGGCGGTGGAAGTATAGACTTTTTTCAACTCTAAAATGCAAGAAAAATTTGCAGCAGTGACATGTTTTTAAAGGAGAACAGATAGAAGCATGTATCGCTGCGTTACAATATCACACAGCTGCTAAATCAGCTGATCTTAGCATCACTTAGAGGTCTCATACTGGAGATCTGTCACAATCGTAGGCACACAAAGAAGACCTGACCATACCTGCCACATCTATGTGATTATATGCTAGGGCTGGGCGATAAACCGAAAATTTACTGATACCAAAATACTTAGTGTCAAAAAAATAAATAAAAGTTGGTTTTGGATGTGTTGTAGGTAGGCTATAGTCTCATGTCCCTTTAAAACGTGACTCCACCCCATCAAGTCCGTCACAAAGAGGGAAAGACAGGTGAGGAGATGGAGGACAGTTCAAAAGTTGTAGCAGCTGAAGTAGATGTAGTTAATGTGGGAGGGGGTGAGCAGCTTATTAGGTAGTTATTATCCATTTATCGTTATTGAGGTGAACTGCTCGATTATATCGTGATATTCCGATATATATACTGATATGAGCTGTTATCAGCAAATACTGATATCATACCAATAACTGCATACATCTAAAGTTTTTACAATAAATTTTCATTGAGCTTTTATTTTCTTGTTTATTTGCTTCCCCAGCTTGACTGTGAAATTGCATGAGACTCCACAGGTTGCTCCACATGCCTCCTTCAAGGTAAAAGTAAAAAATCGATGACTTCTGAGTACAGCTTTTATCGAGCGAGCACACTGAGGAGCCTAATGGTAGCTTGGCAGATCGTCATTGGAGAGGTCTGTTCTCTAGGTCTGTACGTAACTTTAGATTTAAGAGTTAAAAGTCAGTCCTTCAAATGGGAAGACTTACTCGGCTGTGATCTGTGTGACGAGTGGCAGAGAAGTAAAACCTGAGCCCAGGAAGGAGTCTCGATACTGGGTCATCTTCAGTGCAGCCAGCCAGTCCTCTACAGAGCTCACTCTGCTCAGGTCCGGAGCTCCGCGGTCTAACAAGGGATGATGGGAAGGACTGCAGATAGAACATGTAACAGGAGAGAATCAGGCACTGATGCAAGGAGACCAGACGGGAAGACGTAGTTTGTTTATGTAAATAGGTCTGTATTTCTCCTCACCCAGGCGGGACGTTGTTGATGCCGGCTTTGAGAGATGCAGGGTTGCGGATCATTTTGTCCAACATGCTGACGAGATCGGGAAACTTTGGCCGTGCGTTCCTGTCTTTCTGCCAGCAGTCCAGCATCAGCTGGTGCAGCACCACCGGACAGTCCATGGGAGCCGGCAGCCTGAAGTCCTGCTCGATGGCATTTATCACCTGACAGAGAGAGAGAGAGAGAGAGAGAGAGAGGGGGTCTCTGTTAGACGTGAGAAAATAAGGGAAATGGACGTAAACCCTGAAGAGTTCACAGATGAGTGTTTACGGTTGGCATGATCCAAATCTTCACTAGACTAGATATTTTTCACCACCAAATATGTGGAGGACAAGATAGGTAAAGACTGCTTTGTCCACAGGGGGCGCCAAAACTGACACAAGCCTAAACTTCCTCACTGGAGCTTTAAACAGCCTTCACCAGCAGCCTACATGATAAACAAAAATAGGAGTTTTACTATACTAGGGCTGGGCGATATACCGAAAATTAACCAATATCAAAATTTACGACAATAACCAACATCATTTTGCCCATATGGGTATATTTGGTGTCAAAAAAATAAATTAATAAAAGTTGGTTTTGGATGTGTGTAGGTGAGAAGATAGAGGACGGTTCAGCTTGTGGAGTAGTTATCGTCCATTTATCGTTATCAAGGTGAACTGCTGAATATATCGTGATATTGATTTGAGGCCATATCGTCCAGCCCTACACTCAACTCATGATACAATATGATATCATGAGTTGAGTGCACCTGTCTAAGCTGTACTCCTTAGAGGGTTCATTTTTTCACAATTGTTCTGTTGTTATATGTGAAAAACTGGTTGCCAAACTTTTATGATGGTTGCCGTAAGCAACTGTCAATCAAAGTGTTCATTCCTGTTAGTGTAAATCAGAGATATATTATTTTTTTGCAGATTTTTAATTGCCTAAAAGTGTTTCTAATTCAGTCATATTTAGTTGGATAACTCTCTGGATAGTTGAATAATCCTCTGGTTGGACTGAGCAGTTTTAAACTTGGTTAAATTTTACAGGAGTGTTTCCCTTCGCCCACACTTCCACCAAACACATTATGCATGAACAGGAGAGGGGGACCGGTATGAAAGATTCAGACCACTTCAGCTCCACCCTGACAGTTTTTGAAATGGAAAACATTTTTGCATACTGATATTCAAAACGCTAACCTTTGAGCTGTGGTGTTGCTCAGCTCGTGTTCAGTTATTATTCCCATGTTTCCTGTTCGAGCGGATCAGATGACAGGAATAACTCAAAATGAAACTCTCGGGCTGCGCTGCTCGTATTTCTGTCTGACTTAATCCTTTCTAACCTCTTGCATATTTTTCACTCTGACATTTAAGTTGCTCATCAGCCCCTTTTGAACAAACTGCAGATATTTAGAGATGTTGGATTTATTCACGTCCAAATCGAAATCTCAGGAATGTTACGAATCTGAACCGATCAGATAATAAAACAGCAAAACACGACACCTTTACCCGGAGTTCCCTCTGGATATTAATTACATTCAATCTGTACATTTACTACACCATATAATTTATACATATGCTCTTATTTGATTGGGTTTCAACCTTAATTTAACCGTCTCACGAAGCTTCGATGTCCTCAAACCTTCCAAACTGTAACACTGAAGTCCTGGACCCTCCGCTGTTAGTCATGCTTGGTGTCATAATTGAGTCTAGTCTAGTCTTTACATCATCATACGACATTCACACATTGATGCCAGAGTCTGCTGTGAATAGAGTCAGATTTTGATGGGCACAGCATGGCCAGCAGGGGCAGACAGGGTCAAGTGTCTCGTCCAAGACCCGAACCTCGACCTTCCGATAAAGATCTTTGCAGTCTACCGTGCCAGCTCTTTTTTCTAACATTATAATTTGAGTTTTTTTTCTGCCTTTACTTTGAGAGGACAGGACACTGAATAGAGAAGAAATTGAGGAGAGAGAGTAGGAAGTGACACGTGGGGAAGGTGCCTCAGGCTGGAGTTGAACCTGGGCCGCCTGCCTGAGGCAGAACCTTTGTATACGGGGCGCCCACTTAGACATGCAGAGCTCCGACTGTCTCTTCTGAGTAATGGCCTCCAAACTGTGGTCTCTGTCTTTCTGTACTTGAGTATAGTACGATTTTTGTATCGGACATTAGGGCTGGGCGATAAACCGAAAATTTACCGATACCCAATTTTACAACAATAACCAACGTCATTTTGCCCATATCGGTATATTCAGTGTCAGAAAAATAAACACTAAAAGTTGGTTTTGGATGTGTGTAGGTAGGCTATGGCCCTTTAAGATGCTGTCCTATGTGAGAGACGTGACTCCACCCCATCCAGTCTTTAACAAAGAGGGAAAGACAGGTGAGGAGATGGAGGATGGTTCCAGTTGAAGTAGACAAAGTTAATGTGGGAGGGGGTGAGCAGCTTGTGGAGTAGTTACTGTTTATTTATCGTTATCGAGGTGAACTGCCCAATATATTGTGGTATTGATTTGAGGCCATATCGCCCAGCCCTATTGGACATGTTTATAAAAAGTCCAGATTCAGTCAGACGTGAATGCACTGACTGTGCTGAGCTTTGGTAAACTGAATAGAGTGGACTGGATTGGTTATACTGATGCCTCCTCTTTACCGATTTACAGAAGTTTGACAGCAAATGTTTTGTTAGACATATTTGATCATATAGCACAGCATATATAAAGGAAAATCAGAGAGAAATGTTGTTTTGGAGAAGCCCATATATTTCTGAGTGAGAGGGACTGGTTGATATAAATGACAGTGGGAGAAAATATGATATATGATAGAAATGCATTATTGTGCTGTGACCTCGGTAAATTGCACACAGCATGGCGCAGCTCTGTGATACTCTGGATGTCATACAGATGAAAGAGGCAGCGTGATCTAAGGTTGAGTCCTGCTCTCCCACTCTCTCTCCCCACTGTTGAAGGGACACTTTATATTTTGCTCTGGTGTTTTGATTTATTTGCAGAGATGAGTTCAGTCGGGAGCGGATTGTCTTCTCTCTAACAGCTTCTTTGTGATTTTGGCTGATAAGACAGGTGTATTTTCCAGAAAGAATCTCGCCTCGTTCAGCTTTATTTAAAGCCCCAGAAAAATGAAAAGCAGGATTAGTTAAGAGGATTCAATTTCCATTTGAGAACTTCATCCTGACAGAGCGTGCGGTCGCTTCGGCGGATCGAGATTTTCATCGCCGAGCAGTGCTGACGCCTGCTGCAGTCTCTCATGTCAGGGCGGGTAGTTTTACAAAAGAAGTTTCTGATTTCATTACGCCTTTGCAGGTATTGAAAACGATAAGAATCTTTGAGGTTCCTCTGTGAAAACTTTCAGGGCAGGAATTTTGTTTTTTTTTGCGCAGACTCGGTGCTAAATACGCCTGCATACCTTTGGGTGCAGAATGTAATTATCCTGAACATCACAGAACTCCAAACTGCTTCAGAATAAAAGTGGCTGCACTGCCGTCCCCCCTAAAAATAATCAAAGAAAGGAAATATCAAGTGCATTGATCATTATCTCAAATTATTCTGCCCCCTGTGCCAGAGAGAGAAGATAATTTCCTTTAATGTCTCCGAACTCTAATTATGATAGTTGTGCTGCTGTTGTGTAACCCCAAGGCTCAAACAGGAAGTTTCTGTTTGTTAAGTCCTCGTTTAATGTCTGTCTTAAAGCATCCACTTCCTCTTGTCTTTCTCTTTAGAGTCTTTTCCTCGTTCCCAAGAGGCCAAATGATGCACAAGCTGCAAATGTAAATTTAGACATAACTGTACGGACATAGATGTAGACAACAGCTCAGTCTGAATGAAGGGGAGAATATTAATTTAGCAGTAAACTCAAAAGTATTTGGACCTTTAAGAAGTATTAGGTTTTGTTGTTTTTGCTTTCAGCTGTACAGGAGTCTATGCTACTAATCAGCAAACATTATTACATTATCTTTGTATTTAAGAGCGACTTGCAGCTCATTTTAAAAATAATAACAGACACAAAAATATTGTTTTATTTATGTTAAAAATAGGAACTAACTTTTAAACTGAAGTCTACAGTCAAATTAATCTGTGTGATAAACCCTTAATCCTGCTCTCTGTAACTTCAAACAGGGTCGTTATTATGAGCCCGTGGTCCATGTGCAGATAAATAAACCCTTTCTTCCTCTTATTGACAAGACGCGCTTATAAATCCATGTTTATTTCTGTTGATTTTAGCTCCAAATTAGACTCCCCCTCATGTTACATCTCATCTTTTTGTCCGTTTTGACTCAGGAGTAAGAAAAACCGTCTCTGGAAGTTACCGCAGTGTTTTTATTCAGAAGTTGTAACTTTTATTAAATAATCCTACACATGAATTCACTTGAGTCTCCAGTCTGCACGCTGCACTTTCATTGAAATTTTGAAGACTTTATATTCAAAATAATTATCAACCTTCTCCTGAGCTGAGTGTTTTCAGGTCAACATGGTAACGTCTTGTTAATTACAGATAGAGTAAACCTTCTTAATCGAGTATTTGAGCCTCATTAACGATGCTCTGGTCCTTTCCCCTCCTGACACTGACTAAGTCACCTCTAAATCAGACTTTTGTGCTGCATTAACGCACAGAACCTAATGAAACACTTAAGCAGACCTTTGAGTAAACTTTTGAAATCACAAAGGACAGCTTTAGTCACGGGTTAATAAGATGTTGTCCTAAAAGACGCTCTTCTATCAGTGTAAATTTTGTTGCTCTTATATTTGTGACTTGCTCAGCAAATTCACAACTTTCTTTGGAAGTACAGTGTGCAGAAATAGGAATATTAAGCAATAGTATTTAGGCTCCCACAGTTACTTGCAATGTCCTTTTTGGTTCTCCTGACTCCTGACCAAACCAAGTCAAACCAAGTACCTGTAAAGGTACTTGGTTTGACTTGGTTTGGTTTGGTTTGGTTTGGCTTAGTTTGTCTTGGATTGTCTTGACTTAGTTTGGTTTGGTTTGACTTGGTTTGGTTTAGTTGTAGTTTATGTTTGCTCTTTACAACACCCTCGCACACATACACCTACCTCCACTCATGCACGCCTTACACAATACTGATTTTACTGGTTTACACACCTCATATCTTACATATTCTAATTTGGTTCAATTTGAACTAATAAAGAGTTGTTTTCGAGTTTATACATGGTGTGTGTCTTCCTTCTTTTTGTTTTTTTTCCACCTGAGCCAGGTCATGACATATGTGTCATTTTTTCATCATCAAAAACGTCCTTAGAGTAAAGCTACATCTTTTAAGTAGTCATCACTCGCCATCGGTCATGTGACACCTGTAACAGAGGTAGTAATCCGCAGTAATCCCCAACACCTGACCCCCACAGTGACCTACTCACCTCCTCCTCAACCCCCTCGTCACCGTCCCTACTTTACCTTCCCTGCCATCCTTTTATTTTTGCTTTTTTGACCTCTTCTAGTTTGTTTATTTCCACCTGCCAGCATTACCCACTTGGGTTTTATTCCTCTCCTCTCTGATCACTGATCTATAAATACGCCCTTACCTGTCTGAGTTGTTGATTATGACTCCAGCTTTTGGTGCTCCCTCTAAAGTTCATGTTACTGATTTAATAAAAAGTGTTTTTTTTTTTTTGCTGAAGTTGAGATAATTCCTCTAAATAAAAGTTTTTTGACTTTTCATCAGGCACTTTTCTGTAAACTCGAAATTAGACGCCCATGTCAGCGCACTTGTAAGCCTCGCTCGCAGGAACGCGCCGCTTCCGCTACTGTAAATTCAGCGTCGGGGATTTGTCTGCTCGACGGCTGAACTCTACTTGACCCCGGCACACTTCTCAGGCTCTGTGCCGCATAAATTCTCTCTAAGCGCCGCTGTCAATCAAAACAGCAGCCAGTGTAGTAAAACATCACAGGTTTCTTTCATGATTAATTCATGTCGATCACAGCACCTGTGGTGGCTCCGCTGACAATTTCGCTGCTGTTTCGTGTTCTTTGAAATGAGGTGTATGTGCGTGTGCCTTAAAGCGCGCCGCTCGCATGTGTGTGTGGTTTTAGCTGTGTGTGTAGTATGTGTGAGCTCAAGGTGTGAGGTTCATGCATAGTTAATGCCCCAGCAGACCCTTGTTAGCGGTATAGTAACGCACACTCTCCCCGCCATTATACACTGTGTGTGTCATTATGAAGCGGTCTCTGTCATTATACTGACTACATGTCATTATTGCAGCATAGACCACTTATATTGCTCAGGATCGGCCATCAGGGAACCAAGAGTGGGGCGAGGATGAGGGAGAGGGAGGAGGTGAGAAGAGGCAGCATGGGGGAGGTAAGAAGCAGGAGGAAAAAGAAAAAGTCAGAAACAGGGGAAGGATGTGGATGCTTGATATAGAAAGCCATATTTTATCATGGAGTCAGTCAGTCTTCGCTTGCACGTTTCCAGTTGGTCCAGGTTGCGGCCGCTCATCTTTTAACCGTTATGCGTAAGAGGGAGCACATCACTCCCATTCTGGCCTCCTTCCACTGGCTGCCCGTGCATTTAAAGTTCATTTTTAGATACTTTTATTTGTTTTTAAAACCTTAAATGGTCTGGCTCCATCCTACCTCTCTGAGCCGCTTCACCCCTACGCTCCTGCAGGTACCAAGGTCCAAGCAGAGGCTCAAAGGAGACAGAGCTTTTTCTGTTGCTGCGCCTATGTTATGGAATGACTTACCTCTCCACATTAGATTAGCTCCCTCAGTGCCCATTTTTAAAACCCGTCTAAAAACCCACTTTTACTCCCTGGCTTTTGACTCAGCATGAGATGGCATTTGTTTAATTGCTTTTTTATTGCTTTTTATTATATTTTAAAACAACTATTTATTGTTGTTTTATGTTTTTATGTTATTGTGTACAGCACTTTGTGTCAGCTTTGGTTGAGATCAATTTTACAGGGTGAAAATGTTTACTTTTCAAAACGGGGATCTTTTAACTTAGTATTAATGAATTTTTGGTGTTTTGTGTAAAAGTTAAACCTGATATTTGATTGAGAAAGATGAAAGATGCAGGTAAAATATTCTCATTTTTCAAATCTGACATCAATATTAGCTATGGGAAAGGTATATTTATCATTGTGTTGCATCACCGCCTTCTTTAAACATTTGGGAACTGAGCAGACCAGTTTTCTGAGTTTCAAAAGTATAACACTGTCACATTCTGGCCTGATATGGGATTTCAGCTGCTCAACAGTTTCGGGTCTCCTTTGTTGTTTTGTTTATTCATGATGCACCAAATGCTTTCAAAGGGTAACTAGACAGGGCCCCTTGCAGGCCAGTTTGACACCCAGACTCTTCCACTTCAGAGTCACGCTGTTCTGATGCATGTGAAATGTAGTTTGGCATCCTTTTGCTGCGAGAGGTCTCCACTGAAAAGCATTGTCTAAATAGCAGCATATGTTGCTCTAACACTTGATGTTTATAGTCTTCAGCATTGCCAGTGCCTTCCCAGATGTGAGCACTTATGCATCCCCATACTACTGAGGATGCTGCCTTTCAAGTGTGCATTATGTGTGAGGGATCCAAGATTTCCAAACAGTCAGCTTCCCATTCAGCCGTGCTCCATCTTACACCAGTGTTTTCAGATTATGTTTACATTTATATTTATATTTCGTCGCTGTCAAATAAAAAAACACGTATCTCCAAAATGTGTTTTTTCATGAACATTAAAAAACACATTTTATTCATAAAATACCTTTACAGAATAAACCCAAACCACTGTAATTAGAAACAATTAGGACCTGAAATCAAAATCTATATTTAGTGATCTGTTTGGTATTTTAAACAGACTACTTGCGTGCTTTGCGTTGTGAGTGATAGTGGACATATGTATTTTTTTTAACAATGTGCTCCAATGACGTTCGGTTATTTACAAACTTTGAGTATCCTGTTTATGTCCCACTATGTTGATAACCTATTGAACATGGGCTGTCCTACATTTCCACATAGCACATTGGTTGTCAACCTTTTTGAGTTGCGACTCCCAATTTAACATGCACTAGAGTCCGCGACCGATGCAGGTATACTGAAAAACCAACAGAAAAATGTACGATGAGTTCTTAAGCTACTAAATTAATCAGTTTTAAAAAAAATTCTGGCTCTGATTTTGCTTAAATACCAGTGGAGAAACTAAAAGATAGCTGAAACACAACTAAGTGATACAAGTTTGAGAGAGAGAACAGCAGCAGCTTTGCCTCTGGGGACGAACTTCAGCTCGAGAAATCTAATGTACAGGTAAGAAACACTGACATGGTAAGAAAAAAAGTTTGAGGTCGGCATCAGTTGATGTGATTTGACATTAGTGTAGCGTTACCCTGGATTGTAATGAGTCTGTCGTAGTGTAAAGTCTGTTTGCTGACATGAGAACGCAGGACCAGGGCGGGAAATACGTGCTTTGCTGACGCTTCCAACACCCAACGGAGATACTTGTTGAAAAGATGATGTTATAAAATGTCTTTCCATCGGTCATTTGGATACCCAAAGCTACAGGTTGTTAGGGAAGACTATGGACCATGCATGTATTGAAAAAAATCCAGTTCACTATAATTTGAGATACGTCTTTTTTTCAGCAACGATTTGTGGAAGTAATTTTGAGTCCATGCAGTGATTTCCACTACAGAGTCCTAATGTGAGTTAATACAGTTTCATTTGAGGACCTTGAGACCACATCCATCCAGTATTTGCTTTTTCTCCTGGTCTCTTTAATGAGGTCTGAGATTGTTGGTCTATTTGCTCACACAGTCTCTTACAGAATGGTGAACTTCTTCCCATCTTCACTACTGAGGGACTCGGCTGCTCTGGAGAGTCTTTTTTTTTGCACTGTCATGTTAACAACATGTTGCACATTTGCCTCATTAGTTCGGAGATGTTACTCCAGGCAGTTTTTAAGCCAAACACAACTGTTTCAGTGTTGTCTTTGTCCCAGCTGTTTAAACCACAAAACAAAATGAGCACAAAACAATCTTTCAGTTCCAACATCTGATATTATGTCTCTGCAATATTTTCAATTAGATTTTGGATTTAGATAATTTGCTCGCCATCAGAATCTGTTTTTATCAACACTTAGCACAGTTTGTGTAATTGGTATTGTACTGCAGTTAATGAGGTTTAAAGAAAGAAAATTGAAGTTGATGGACTATAGCTGTGGCTTTACCGGTAAAAAACAAGACAAAACGGATCTAAATATCCCCCAAAAGAAAGTTATTTTCCAGGTGATAAACTCAACTGAAACCTGTCAGCAATGTTTAGGAAGATAAACTTCAGACAAACTGTGGGGCTGGTGAAACTCCCAGAGATACTCCTCGGTGTCGGCGCAGTTAGATTTATGGTTTTAGAAAGCAGAAATTTGGATTTAGAGTCTGAGAGCTTTGATGTGGGGTTTAGTGCCAAAAGTAACTATAATCTGTGTATCACATTTCTCCTTGGAAAAGGGACCTAAAAATAAAAATGTCAGCAATCCGATAAACTGGAACCTCCTTTTCCATGTCGTGCATGTGAGCCCCTTTAGGTCTAAACGGTAAAATTGAATACTTGGTTTAAAGAGAGGATGAGAGAGCGGTTCTTATGGAGGTTTAAAAACAAGAACAGCAGAGAGCCGTGTGCTTAATTCTGGCTTATGAAAACACTGGAATACATCAATAAACTTAACCTCCAACAGCATAATTATGTTGCAAGCACAAAGATGAAGAGGAAGGTGCAGAAATGCTGCAGGGAATCGATCACTCTCTGAAGGTAATTGGAATAAAGTTGTCACGCGATGAAATACTCGCTGACGTGAAGATCAGGTAGAAAAGAAAAATGTTAATGCCTTTTTGGTCAAATGTTCCCGAGAACAAACATTCCTGTGACACTCAAATTGATGTCCTCATTTTCCGTCTGTTTTCCTCGACATGCAGACACCCCGCTGTGAGAGACGGCAAAGGAAGCAAACAAGCGCACCCCCGCCCGCAGACCCACACACACACACATGTGCGAACACATATAGTTCAGAGGAAACGTGTGCGAGGAAAAGACGGGTAAACGTAAGGAGTTGTTAAAAGTGACAGATATCAAGAAGAAGTAAAGCACTGTGATGTGAAGCGCTGTCTCCTTTTCACACACATGTAAAACACACACACACACATACAAACACACGGAGGCATGCAGTGACTCACATCTTGGTTGCTCATGTCCCAGTAGGGCCTCTCTCCATATGACATCACCTCCCAGGTGACAATCCCGTAACTCCAGACATCTGAGGCTGATGTGAACTTCCTGTAGGCGATCGCCTCCGGAGCCGTCCACCGCACGGGGATTTTACCGCCCTGAGAGAAAAAAAGAGGAAATGGAGGATGAAGACGGAGCGGAGGGGAGGAAAAAAGAGGAGGTGTTTTACTTTTAAGTTTTGATGTCTTGACGTTCTTTCATGTTCATGAGAAAGCACTAAACGGCGGCCCATGAGGTATATCAGCCAATGTTTGTATAATACGTTGTGTTTGACTGTGTGCATCAATTACTATGATTGCTTTAAAGGGATATTTTAAGTTTTTTACAACCCGTCTTCAAATAAACAGAAATATCGTGGTCTTTGGACAGAGGCACAATCAACATATTTACTTACATCTGCATTTAAAACAACTTTTGCTTTTCTTTCACAGCTCACCGGAGTTAGAAAACAGCTATAATCGACAGCTTTCATACCAGCCCAAATGAAGCAAACTTACTGGGAAAATGGTCCTGAATTTGTTTAACTGAACCAAACAGAATAGGTTACATTTGGTCAAGGGAGAAGGGTTAAGCGTTGATACCTATAATGCAGCCAGTCACTAGGGGGAGCTCTAAAAATCCTGGATTCACTCAGGGTAACTGTTGTTCTGTTAAAGTTTTATACCGGGATATCAAACCCTCCTTCATGCAAAGGTCTACAGAGCCTGTTGTTGCCTGCTTTTTTGCTTAATGAACATTTTTTTCAAAAGTTCATGGCCTCAGGTAGTTTAAATGAAGGGTGGCCAAAAATGACAAACACACTCATTATAAACTTTACTGGTATATACTATGGTAGACACTATTTGCTGCAACACAATGCTGCTTGTGCTTGTTGAAACACAAATTAAGCTAATTGGCATTTACACATTTTTAAAGTCTTTACAAAAGGAAAAGACTTTGAATGACTGAAGGACATTCACCCCTCACCTCACACGCCTTTCAACAGGAACATGTATGACTAACATATATGACACATACGCCAACATATGACCAATGTACCATCTGGTTTTCAGTAAAGCCTTAGTAGGCTGAAGTTTTGGAGGTGTGTCAACCCGAGCCTGTCTCAAACAGTCCAAGTGTTTGTTTCCTCTGGCATCACCCTCACTATGTTATTTATTGTCCCTCCGGTCGTTAAGATATACGATTGGCAAAGCTTCGTGTGGCCTCCAGTGTTGCCAAAGGACATTTTGTTTTTATCGCAACATCTTAAACTTTGCTGGCGTCAGAATCTATTTCTAACTTTGCTGATACTAAATAAAAAAATCATCCTGCCAACAGGTAAAAATGCACACGTCAGACATTTATGTTTTTTTTTTACCTGCTGTAGAGTCAGACCTCTCACAGCGGGTATTATGTCAGCATTTGCTGCATTAGCGTATCTCCCTGAGCATGTTTACCATATTCATTTGTGCTTACATGTCATCTCTGTGAGTGTGTGTCAGTGTGAGTCCTCACCAGTGAGCTTGTGTAGGTGGGGTCAGACGTGTCCTCCTCCAAGTACCGTGATAAGCCAAAGTCAGAAACCTTACACACCAGGTTACTATTCACCAAGATGTTGCGAGCAGCCAGGTCCCGGTGAACGTAGCTCATCTCTGCCAAGTACCTGTAACATCAACGGGATTTACTGTGTGAAAGTGTGTGTTATCCACTGCCAGGTACCTGGGCTACTATAAAAAAGCTAATGGGATTTAGTGTGGGACTGTGTTATCACTGCCAGCTACCTTTGATACAATAGGAAAGGGGATTTAAAGCTTGTGTACATGTTTGTGTGTTATCACAGGCAGATACTAGCAATAAAAACCGATAGGATCTAGGGTGCTTTGGTTGGTGTGTGTGTGTGTGGATTAAATTGTGTTTCAAGCTGGCAACCACTGCAGTGCCCTTAACCTGAATAAATGCAGTTTATGTTTGTGAGGGTTGCAGGATTTAGTGTTGGTGAATAAAAATCTACTTTTGCACAACAAACATCCAAAAAGTTTCTCCCACCTGACACAGATAATAATGGAGTTTTTTAGCAGTACGTGTTTGTGTGTGTGTGTGTGTGTGTTTACCTCATTCCAGATGCGATGCCCCTCAGCATACCAACCAGCTGGATCACCGGGAACTGCCCGTCATTTTGCTGCAAAACCACAAAGCGTTACAGGATGAACTTCATCAACATGATCGCACTTCTTTCACATTTATTATTTAGTTGAGCAAATCTCGACAAAATGTGTCTGTGTGAAAAATGTATACGTTTTTATCACTGCAGTTATTGTACAAATGTGCTGTCTTGATGATTGAACTGTATAAAGAGACCATAACAGAATTTTACTTGTTTGCCTCCTCTCTCTTTCCCTTAAATTCCTGGAAGATTAAAATACATTTAAGATAAGACTGTCAGAGTGTGTTTTCCTTTGCCTCTATTTGTATACATCATGTTATTTATGTGCCACAGTGGCAAAGGTTGAGTAATTTTTTATCATAGCATACTATGACATTTTAATCACACTATACAATCACATTTTCCTCAAACTATATTATTTTATTTTTATTATACTTTACTTTTAATTTTTTAATACTAAAATTTAATTTTTTTTATTTATTATATACTTTGACATCTTTTACCACACAATACTAACATTTTTTTTTACATACTATAGTATGACAATTTTATTGTAAAAAATGTTTTTTTTTTTTAACATAGTACACTGTGGGATTTATATCATACTATACTATGGCATTTTTTTTTATCAAACTAGATCTTATTATCATACTATTTTATGATTTTTTAAGCATACTACACTACGACATTTCAATCATACTATACTATGACATTTTTTTCACATAAAAATTTTGAAATTTCTCCTACTTAGCATAACATTTTTTTCGTAATAAAATTTGATATTTTTTATCATACTATACTTAAAAATTTTTTTTATCATACTATACTATGACAATTTTATAATTTTTTATTTTCATAGAACACTATGATATTTTTGTCATACTATACTATGGCATCGTCATCAAGCTATACTATGACTTTATTATCATACAATACTATGACCTTTGTTTATCCATACTTTATTTTTATCTCAATAAACCTAACTGGGTTATGAACCCAGGACCTTTTTGTTTTGAGGCAACCGTGGTAACCATCACACCACCGTGCCACCTAAGCATAAACCGATCCTTTTATCATACTTTTGTATGATTTTTTTAACATACAACACTATGACCTTTTTATCATACTATACATTTTTTCTATACTAAAATTTTAAATTTTGATAATATTATACCATGACATTTTAACGGTAAAATTGGAAATTTTTATCATAGAACACTCTGACATTTTTATCATACAATACTATGACAATTTTTTCTCGTAAAAAATTTCTAATTTTTCATGCCATAGTATGACATTTTCTTTTGTGATAAAATTCGATTTTTTCATTTTACTATACTATCACATTTGATCATACTCTACTTTGATATTTTTTTTATCATACTATACTACGACAATTTTATGGTGAAATTTGAATTTTTTTTTATCATAGATCACTTCGACATTTTTGTCATTCTACCCTATGGGATCTTCATCAAGCTATACTATGACTTTATTATCATACAATACTATGACATTTGTTTTTTCATACTTTATTTTTATCTCAATATACCTGACCGGGTTTCGAACCCAGGACCTTCCTATTATGAGGTGACAGTGCTAACCATCACACCACAAGTGCCACCTAAGCATGAACCGATCCTTATGACGATCCTTTTTAACATATTGATAATATTATACCATGACATTTTTTATGGTAAAATTGGAAATTTTTAATCATAGAACACTGACATTTTTATCATACTATACTATGACATTTTTTTCACATAAAAAAATTCTAATTTTTCATGCAATAGTATGACATTTTCTTTCGTAATAAAATTAGATTTTTTATCATACTAAACCATGCCTTTTTTCATACTAAAATTCTAAAATTTGTATCATACTATACTGTAACATTTTCTCATACTATACTTTGATATTTTTTAATTTGTTTTATTTTTACATAATTATTACATAATGATACAATATGATAAGAGAGGATATGATAAAATGTGCTTTTTTGTATGATATAATGCTATGCCAAGGGATGTGATATGGGTGTTTTGAAATCCACTGCTGCCTCCACAGTTACACCAAGAATTAAAAAAGCTGTAAAAATCATAAAAATCAACTATCCATATTTAAAGTCAGAAAAATAATCACCTATGCACCCTGTTTGATCGAATAAGTTATTTTGAAAATCTTAATTCTGTATCTAACAATGATCATCACCAGGTTTAAACTTGAAAAACAGAGAGAATTGTTCTTATCAAACAAGATGTCACGACTTTAATCTTTGCTCCATACCTCCAAGAAAACATAACAAACCTGCACTGATCATCAGAAGTGAACGTATTTTTAGGAGTGGGGGTTTTGTTGTTGTGAGTCATGTAGCAAAACTGAAAACAACTCTCCTTTTTGCTGTTTTACTTCTTCACCTTTGGGCCAGACGGTCTCTGTCTCTTCTAAAACATCACTGACATCCCGGCTGACAGGGCGCAGTTGAAGGTGTGTGTGAGCGTGTGCGCCTTTTAATACACTTTGTGCATCAAACTGCACCTTTGATGCTCCTGGAGCCTAATCCTCTGCAGACGAAACCTTCTTCTGGGTACTCACAAACACACACACGCTCACATACACAGGCATTGATCCTCTGGCTTCTGTGCCTTCAAGATGGTCACGCTAGGACAACAACACTAGTGAGATCGATGATTTTGTGTGTGCGGGTTGGTGTGCGTATGAGTCAGCGGATGATTTTTGAGTCAAAAGGGGTCACGCTGTGAGAACCAAACATCAAAGAGTTTCTCTTTCTGTCTTGAGAGGCGCCTCGAAAGGAGGGCAGGATCAAAGAGACGGACAGACAGACAGACAGACGGGCGAGTGAGCGAGCAGGCAGACTGACAGGCAGGCAGAAAGACAGTCTGGCAGGATGAGGAGGAAAGAGCTCAGGAAGGAAAAGTGAGGAGAAAAGGAGGAGCAGGAGGCTGTTGAGGTTTCCTTTTTTTCATCCATCTCCAAAGGCCTCCAATCCTCTCTTCTGTCTGTATTTTCTGTTCGTGTGTGTACGACACTGTTTACTCCCTGTTTATCGGCTTTTTGGGGATTGGAAAATGCAAAATATAAACAACCAGGACGAATAGCTGTATCATAACCCAAATCAAGGTGGTCTGACGTGCTTTTGATTATGTCCTTAAGACAAATTTGTCCTGGTATATTCACAAAAATCACCAGGTGCTATAGAGAAATTAAAAACAAGTCTTTCACTTTGATTTTAAGAGATTTTGTGTACCTGTCGAGACTCTTAGTTGGGTGTTTCCATGACTAATTGACATCTCAAAGACAAATATTAAAGAATATCTCTTCTCTAAATAAATCAAACCTTAATCAGTGATAAACTTAATTGAAAAAATATATTTTAAGGAGCATTTTTCAGTTTGAGTTTTTTAAATCATGTGTTCTCTTGTTTTTGTCATGAAATGGTCAAACCCTGGTACAACCATGAGAAGCACTTTGTGACCTTTTCAGAGAATCTGTTATTAACACTGTTTGTCGTTGTTACAAGTATGAAATATGTAGCTTCTGCTTTTTCAGTCGGGTCTGTACGCTCAAGAAATCAGCAGCAGGAGCTTATATCTGAGCAAGTTTTTATTTCTAGTAAAAAAATATCTCATTAAACTCAATTTAAATCACATGTACCTGACAAGTCCAGGTACCAGTTTTATTTTAAGTACGATGAGAAAAAGTAAGCCCTGAATTGCTTTTAATGAGCACAAAAATCTGCAAGTGAGGGTAAGACAATGAAGTTGATAAGTATGTTAAATTAAGAATTTATTCATGTTTCCAGAAAAACTAATCAAAGATCAATCAAGACAAAGGATTTACTCTTAGTCAGAACTCCCTTTTAGCTCAGTTATCTCTGAGTCTGAAGTCTGGGGGTCTGTCCAAAGTGTGGATGTGTCCCTCGACTTGACACCCCAAAAACTCCCCCAGTGTCTGTGCCAGCTCTGTGTCTGGGATGAGTTAACACTAACGGCCTTTAGCAGCCTGTGCCATTAGGGTAAATGGTGTGAATGGGTGATTATGATATTTAATACTAAAGTGCCTTCTGAATACAGTCCATTTACCTTTGACCACAAATCACTTTCTGACGTTGCTGATGGAAAACACAAAACTTTTCCTACAGTATTCTAATTTGTTGAGACGCATCTGTAGAATTCATCTGGAGTTGTCAGCTGAATGTGACTTGTATTAAGTAAAATTAGATTCTTTTTTACTTGAAGACAAACAAATCTTGAGTGTCTGCCTTTGTTTCTGCCAAGTGTATAGTTACAGTACGATATAATTCAATACAATATGTGAGATGCAGTGATACTATACAATACAGACCCTGAGAAAAGATACGATTTGTGAGAAAAGATAAAAAATGACATACGACATAATTCAATACGTGAGGAGACACAAAACAATAGATATGATATGATAGATTATATAAGACAGACAAGTGAGATATGATACAACATAGTATGATATGGTTTGGTACAATACAACACGACACAGTTTGGTACAACATATGAAAACTACGATGAGGTACGACCCTCTTTCTTAGGAAAAATTGTATTGGACTTGTGCTGCACATGTTTGACTCTATCCACAGTAGAACCAATAAATAAAACAAATGAATAAAACCATGTTAAAAACAATACTCCATATGTAAACAAACATTTAATCTAGTGCAGTGTTACGCTGTAAAAACAGTTTGAATAATATTTGTGTTACTGACCCTGAGAAATGAGTCGAGTGCTCCGTTCTCCATGAACTCTGTGATGATCATCGTTGGCCTGCTCTTGGTGACCACGCCCTCCAGCCTGATGATGTTCGGTTGGTCAAACTGGCCCATGATTGACGCCTCAGACAGGAAGTCCCTCCTCTGCCTCTCCGAGTATCCAACCTTCAGGGTCTTTATGGCCACGGGGATTTCTTTTTTCCCGACGGGCTTCAGGCGACCTTTGTACACCTCCCCAAACTCACCTGCAGAACAAGTAAACAATAACAAACTTAAAAGCGCTCAAAAACAAAATTACAAGGTACAGCGTATATCTGAGGAGCTCCAGAAAACAGTGTGAGCCTCAGCAGGGGGGAAACAAGTGCACTGTTGGGGATGGTTGTTTTGTAGAAGCTCCTTTGATTTCCAACCTCTTGCATAACTATTACATAATAAGAGAAGCTAATGAGAAATTGCATTTTAATCACTTTTTATGATGTAAAGAGGTCAATTGTGAATACAAACAGGCTGGAGTGCAGTCTCTTGAGCCAGAACACTTCATAACTCTTCCATCAACAAAACAAGAAAGAGCATTTTGTCCTCTGCAGCAGATGTTTTGGGTCAGAGGGTGTTAAACACATAAACAGTCTCTCAGTCCTGGGAGCTGCCCTCTGCACCCTCAGTCTGATCCTGATGGCCTCTGCTCGAGCAGATTGAGGTTGAGGGCACATTGATGGTATTTCTGCAGACTGCAAGCACAACAAAAATTGATTCCCTTCAATAGCTCCTCTCTGGAGTGAGAGGCGGTTTGCAGCAGAGGTGGCAAACAGGATAAAAACGACAGCGCCATTGTTATTGCTGAGGCACTTGGCTTTGCACACCGCACCTTAACTTTCATCTTGTGGTTTTAAAGAAAGGCAGCCGAGCGACCTCGGGGATTAAAGAGACTGCGCTGAAAACATGAAGTTCAAAGGTTCAATCCCTGCTCGCGGTTTCATTTGTCTAGACGGCCAGAGCACTTTTGGAAGTCTGCACATGTGCTCTCAAGCACCAACTCATAGTGCTGGAGTCTCTGCACTCAGTTAGAAACGTAGTAAATGATCCGGCTACAGCAGGCTACTTCACATTAGTGATAACATTTAATTAGAAGTATGAGGAGTAAGTAGATCATTGCATTATAGCACAGACCAATAGAGTTATAGTGCTTGTCTCAGCATAGGCAGATGTATTTACACTTTATTAATGTTTTTGGCTGAACCCTTGAATCTGATTGGTCAAAATCACAACAGTGTTGCCTAAGACAACCTGATCACATGTCAAATCAAATCAAATTAAGCTAAAGGAAGGAGTCAGGGACATTTTATCTTGGCCTGCAGACACTGTGGAAAAATCACTCTGAGCACTTTAAATTGGTTTATTTTGAGGGCACAAAACTTTAGATTTTGGAGTGAGGAGGTCAAAAGCTGGACGCAGAAAGAGGAAAAAAGCTGACTATCAAGGACATCTATCAAATTGAAGAAAGCTGACGTGAAGCAAACACAAAATCTAACATTATATGGGCTCTCGCAGGGTTATAAGACTGAAAATTAAGTACTGGCAGACATCAAAAGTTTCGTTGCAGAAGACTCTTAATGAGATGCAGATGTCATTTTATGCATCAGCTAAAAACTCCATTTACGTTCTAAACCTAACCATCAATAAAACTAACAGTGAAATAAAAGAAAAGCAGGAAAATTATTTGACTTCACCAAGAATGAAAACAGAGAGTTTATACTTTCAGGGCTTTTTTCTGCCTGAAATTTGGGAGCAGAGGAAAGTGGATAGAGTCGAAAAGTTCAGCACCCCTGAAAATGAAAAATTTAATATTGATTTGACCCAAAAAACTCGTTTATTTGAAAGGCTGATAGGAATATACTGGTGTTGCAGAAGTGCTACCAGCTGTTGAATCAAATGGACTTCTCCTTTAGCTGTATTAATAAATCACTTTTAATCAATAAAACTGTAACTGTCTCAAGTTTAGTGTGAACTTTTTTGTTTCCGGTGTATAAAGTGAGATGTTGTAAGGTATTAGGACTCCTTCAAGGTTCCCTGAGCAACTCTGGGTTTTAATTTACTATATCCACCTCCTCACTGTACATCATCCCTTACATAAACATCATACACCTCATAAAAGTGGACTTTATTGGTTTGGCTCAGTCGGTTGAGCAGGCGCCCTGCGTTCAGAGGATGTAGGTCTTGATGCAGTCTGAAACTTAAGTCCAGACCTCAACCCTTTGAGGCATGTTTGGACCACACTTAACAAAAACCACATTATAACTGCTTATCATTAACAAAGCATTGTTTGGTCACTATTTTATGATGACTTTCAATCAATCAATCTTGATTTATAGAGTGGCAAAACACAGCAATTTTTATATCAAGATGTTTTCCAAAAGAGCAGGTCTAGACCACAATCATTGTTAAATGTATTACAAAGACCCAATCCTGAGCTAGGACAGATTTGACCCATCCCATCCAACATAAGTGAAGCACTTTGCAGTATTAAATAAATTCTTCTTGTTGTTCTTTTTTGTGGTGTTCTTCTTCTTCTTGGTCTTCTTCTTGTTCTTCTTCTTGTTTTTCTTCTTGGTCTTATTCTTCATGTTGTTCTTAGTCTTGATGTTCTTCCTCTGTTTTTGGTCTTCTTCTCCTTGTTCTTGGTCTTCTTTTTCTTGTTCTCGGTCTTGTTCTTCTGCTTATGGTCTTTGTCTTCTTCTCCTCGGTCTTGTTCTTCTTGTTATTGTTCTTCTACTTCTTGTTCTCAGTCTTGTTCTTGGTCTTCTTGTTCTTTGTCTTCTCCTTGTTCTTGGTCTTCTTCTTCTTGGTCTTCTTGGTGTTTTCTTTTTCTTCTTCTTGTTCTTCCTTTTTGTTCTTGGTCTTCTTTTTTTGTTCTTGGACTTCTTGTTCTTGTTCTTGGTCTTGTTTTTGTTTTTGGTCTTCTTTTTGTTCTTGGTCTTTTTTTTTTCTTGGACTTCTTGTTCTTGTTCTAGGTCTTCTTCTTCTTCCTATTTTTAGCAACTTTCTTTGTGGCAAGGAAAAACTTCCCTTTAACAGGCATAAACCTTGAGCAGGACCACACTCATGTTAGACAGCAACCTGCTGCCACTGAGTCGGGTAATATGGTCTCAATGCCGCCAAATGCTTTCCCAGTTTTGGAGTTGTTGCTCCAACCTGAATTTTCCACTTAAAAAGCACATTTTCCCAAAATGTCTGACACGACATAAACGCAAAACAAACCTCACAAAAGATGGGGACTTTGCTCGGGGAATAGCAGACCCCTAAAGACAAGACACGGACTGCACCTTTACTGGCCTCCTGTAATCACATAGTAGGATTTTTATTCACTATAAATTCATTAACTAGATGTCAGATTCTTCATCTGACTCTACAGAGTTTCTCTAAAGTTAAAGAATTTAAAAACCAACAATATGTCTCTTGGAGGATAAAAATGTTAAAACCTCAGCTTTCTGCACTGAGGTTTTGCACTGTATGGTGTTACAGGAAAGCACAAAGCTTCTCTTTAAGCTCAGTAATTGTAAACTGAGAGATTTGTTAGTGTAGGAAAAAGTGTATCACAGAGGTAGAAGGAGGTTATTTTGCCTGTGTGTCTCCTTCATGTGCAGCTGGGTTGATTTCTGGATAAACGGTTACAACACGAAGAACATGAACTCGTTTTAACCTCAGTGTCTTGGAACGTGTTCAATGTACAGAACATTTCTTTTCAGCCGTGGAGTTATAGATGTCTTTTGTTGGAATAAATGCAGCCATATGCTGCCTGGGGACATGAAAATTGAATATCACTTCAAAATAAAAGTCCTCATTCCTGAGATAAAAATCAGCGTGTGAATAATGGATGAGTGATGGGAATTGGATGACAGGCTGTGTCGTCCTGTCTCACTGTGATCTCTGCTCCACATCGCTCCGCTCATTAAAAACTATCTGCTGTCACAGCTGTAAACCAGAAGAAAAGGAGATAGATGGAGGGCAAAGTAAGGTGGAGAGAGGGGCGGAAGACTGGAGGAGAAGAGGGTGTAGAGGCAAACGAGTAAAGGATGGAAATGAAGGTGTGACAGGGGAGAGCTGAAAAAGAGCAGAGATCAGATAAAAAAGTCTTTTACTCTTTTTTAGATAGAGCTGATCGAGTTTAGGTTATAGAATATTTGATGAAATATCCGCTAGATCTGCTCCTAGATGATGTCTTAAGTCAAAATAAAAGCCTTTTTTATGAATGACATTTCTTACAATGCCAGTGGTTGTATTCAGGAAAGAGAAAAAGAGAGGTGTGTTATCACAGGGGAGGAGGAAAAGAGAACGAGGTGAGATATTTTTACTATCTCCTTGGGGTGCTTTCTTCTTTTATCTTCCCTCCTAAATCTGTTGTTCTTCCTTTTCCCCCTTTGGTTCTTTGTTTTAGCATCTCTCTATGCGCAAACAAACTCTAAAACTCCAGAGGGGCTGAATCACTGAGCGTAATGAAGACGGGGGAAGAAACACAGAAAGAAAAACAAGGAGAAGAAGTCGGAGAGCGGTGGGAAAAAAAGCGACGATTTTTTTTTATTTTCTATCACAGCAGAACGAGAGAGATTCGAGATGTTTAAGAGGCTCAAAGTCCAGCCACATCTCAATCACACAAGCTTATATTTTTCTCCCCCTTCACGTCGTTTTCATCCCTCCTCTGCCACCTCTGGCTGAGGTGAGAAACCTTCCCCGCAGAGGAATAAAGTGAGAAACGGAGGGATTATGGAAAGCCTCTCAGAGTGGCTCAGCAGACCAAAGCTGAAGGCACACACTCTCAGCGGTGAGGGGCTGAATCTGGTTCATGACCTTTATCACCCAGAGCTCCACCGACATTTGGCTTCGATTGGTTTTGGTTCCAAAACAAGAAGGAAAAAAAAAGGGTTTCTGGAGGATAACATTTGTAGGAAAAACATTTCTGCAGCTGAATTTAGAACGATCGTGACACAAGAGCTCAGACACATCACTGAAAGGGGTCTTGGGGGTGAAATCCTGGCAGTTTGACACCCGTTTTATTCCTCTATCTATCGCCTTTGGTTAAATGCTTCCCAATCTTCATGTTCTTGTTAAGTAACTCTGGTGCAACCAGTTCTCAGACGCTGGAATAAATAAACTGTTTTAGTTTGTTGTAATTAAAACAAATGCACATCCAAACAGGATCATTTGGAGCATTAGGGAGGACATGAGGCAAAGGGTTGTGGCCGGTAATTAAACCAAAGACCACTGCGATGAAGACTGTGGCTCTTAGATGTGGAGCAATTAGACCATTAGGCCATCTGTTTGGCTTTTTGGCAGTCACTAATTCTACACAGAGTTAGTCCAGGCAGGCTACAGTGCCTGCCAGTAGGCGTTATATCTAAATTGATTTAACCTGCCTACTCCTCCTTCTTCCTGCAGCCCACTCCTACCAAAGCTCCTCCTTTTTCATGCTGTTTGATTTCATCATTGTCTGTATTGTCTCTGGTGCTTCTCTGTTCTGAACCCTGAAGGTCTTTGCTGATGCTCTCCCTCCCTCCGCTTTTTATGCATGCACATGAAACAGGTGAGATGTGCTCTCCTCGCCCTGCTTTAGACTGTAAATCTCCACTCTGATGAAATTTCTATCGGGTGTGACCGTAGAAACAAACAGGTGACTGATTAAGATAAGATACAGACGCCGCATTATCTGTTATCAGTGATACACTGCCCTGACCAAAAAGAAGTATGTTGAAGTTTACTTCAAGTATACTGTTGTTAATCTAAGTATGCTTTCAGTTTACTTTTTGTGGACTTTTCAGAGACATACTTTACAAAGTAAATGTTAAGTAGACTTGGCTTCTACTAAGAGTTATACTAAAAATCTGAATAAATTTAACCTATACTTAGACATAAGCTTTTGTTGTTGACAAACTTTTCAACCTTTTGTTCAAGATTTACTGAAGTATGCATTTATGCCTTTAAGTATACTTGGTCAGTGAATACTTCCACATATCTTTTTAAGAGTATATTTTTATAGAGCGAAAGATATGCAGTATAAACCTAGTATACAAAGTATACTATACAAGTATATGTACTACTATTGAAATAAGAGCATACCAAAAGGTAATTTGTGCATCAGAGTCAGCGTGCAGATAGTCGAGTGGATTGAAGTGTGCACCATGTTGGGGACTGTGGTCCCAACTGTGGTCATGGGTCCGATTCCTGTCCTGACCATGTGCTGCATGTTGTGTCCCCTCATCTCCCACATTACCACTCTGTCCTACCCATTGAAAGCAACATAAATAAATACAAAGTATGCTTCAGAGTGTACGTTTATAAACTAAAAAGGGGACTACAAGTTAATTACAAGTAAAATAATAGTATACCAAGAAGTTTACTTTCAAGTATGCTTCTAAAAATGTTTCAATTTAGTCCGAAGAAGTATTAAATTAGTATACTTGGTAGTACACTGAAAGTACATGGCTGGTAGTACACTTGTTATATTTATACTTAAGCATACTTAATAAATTAAACTTTAAGTACTTTTTGCTAAGGGTGGCGCAGACATTACAGATGTTCAGAGCAGACTCCGATCCGTCCACATCAGATTTATTGGTCGCTCTCAGAATTAAAAAAAAAACAACAAGAGTCTTCTTAAGGAAGGTTTGCAGATGTCAAAACCTGATAGGACCTCTAAGACGGTCATCTTAGGACACAGAGTCTCCAGAGTGACTGTGAATCTGGGACCTGCCCTGCAGCTGCTCGACAGTGTAAACACGTCTCTTTAGCAGGTGTTGAGCTTCAGTGAGAAAAGTAATTAATGCTGAAATGATACACAGCCTGGAGCACATCTTTTATAAAAGTGATTTATTCTTAAAGTTGATGAAAAGCCTCCATTAAACTTTCATATTGCCATTAGAAATCCTCTTGTTAAGAGAAATAATATTCCTTTTATGTAATTGAAAAGAGCTCGAGGTTGTTTTTCACTATTTGTATTCCCAATAGTTCAAATGAATTAATGATGTGGATTTGATCAGGGGAAAACAACAATGAGGGAAGAAATAGACACTCAACTGTTGGACAATTTGGAGACAATTATCCTTCATTTTCTTTCTTTGATATCTAAAAGTGTATGACGTCTAAAATGCGAGTCTGCCGATGATTGGTCCGCTTGTTCAAAAGTGCTTCATCTGGATGCAAAGAGCATTTTTACAAATGTATCTTTGACCTTGTGTGGTGGTTTCTAGTGTCTGTTTTACATATTTGTGTTTTATGTTTTATGTATGTAAGTATTCTCTTATATTAAGCTGTTTCACTTGACTCAGACGCCCTTGAGTAAATAGAGCAAAAGTGTATTTCTTAAGTCGGTGTCTTTCAGCGCTCAGGGATTAGTCATATAATAAGGCGTTTGATCCGAGCGGCTCTAAAGTTTTATCCATTTTCCGTTATTTGTTTCCATCTTTTACCTTTTTTTTTTTTTTTTTTCTTCCATCAGCTGAAATGCGAAAAGTCTGACTCCACAGAATCAGAGTCTGCTTTGGGACTCTATTACGCATCCAGCTTTCTCTATCTGCCAAACATCACACAGCATTTTTACAGTCAGGGCTCTGATAGCTAAAGAGAATGCATGAGGACAGTTTTAATTTATTCCTGTGGAAGTTTTTCAGCATGAATTAAACATCTCTCCCGACTTCAAAGGAAGGAAATAAAGCAAAAATAATAAACTGGTTTTGCTCGTTTTCAGATCTTTGTCACTGACACAATCGTGTGGCACAGTTGGAGAGCTGGTTAGGTTTTTTTTTTAATGTGGTTTTCATTTGCAAGTGACAGCTGGTCTCATTAAAGGACCCTAAGATTTACTTTTGAGTGTTTACCTTTGGAGCAGTTTGAAAGGGGAAAATGAGATTTTTTAATTTTTGTCTAAAGGAAAGCTTGTCAACAAATACAGTAAATAACTAAAAGATAATCACGCTCTGTCATTTAAACTGCCAGAAGCCAAGAGTCAAAGGGTGTCGATCAACTATAAGGATTATTTTGACAATTCTGAATCAGTTTCTTCCAAGATGGAAAATTAAAATGAACAACCAAAAGCAAACTGTCACACATCTGAGTGAAAGTACTGTTAAATAGAGGGACCCCAAGTGCAAAGGAGTTATAGCGAGGGGGCGTGGCAAGACCGCACACGCTTCTGCGCTGCTAAAAAAGTGTAGAAAATGTTGTAAAAAGACATCTGAACAACAAGGCAGTAATCAAAAGTTTAAACCAAACATCACAATCATTAGAATAAGAAGTAGAAATTATTATGAGGAGAGGTCTATCTTGCCTTAGTTACTGTGCAAATGCACATATTTGTGTGTTTTAATTCAGGGTGGACTGGCCCTTTAAAGGATCTTCCTGTACTGAAGGAGGGCCCTGCAGAAAAAGTTTAGAGACCGATAGTTAAATAAGTTTGGAAGACAAGAACTGCCATGGATTTTTCTTTCCTTTTCTTTTTTTATGCACTGTTAGCTCATGATAAGAACTTATTTTCTCGTTATCTCAATAAAACAAGGATCGTTTTCTTGTGATAACGGTAATGGCGTTTTAGCTGACCTGAAACAGTAACATTTAAAAACACCCTCCAGAGTGGGAAATTTCTGAAATGCCACAGTCACCGTTGTCAAGAGGAAGCCGCAGTTTTCAACAAAAACGCTGACGTCACACTCTACTTTGCACATGCGCATTAAACTTTCAACGTGGTAACATTTAATGGCCATACACGAACCAGACAACAACAGTAACAATGGCGGACACATTATTAATTAATATGTCATTACGAGAAAGATAAGATAAGATAGGATAAAATGTTCCTTTAATAGTCCCATGAGGGGAAATTCCAAATTTACAGCAGCAAAGTACAGATACAAAAAGGGGAAAAATTAAAGGATAAAGAAACTCAGAGTTAAAAAAGACATGAACATGAGTCTTAAGAAAATTAGGGTCATGAGAAAGCAATCTTTGTTATGTGGAGATAGCAAGAAAATAAGTCGCAATCCCGAGAAAACAGTGCATTAAAAAAAGAAAACTCCCTGGCCGTTCTTGTTTTCCTTGAAAGAGTTATCTTTAATTCTGCAACTGTTGATTATTCAAATACATAAATACATGACTTAAATACTGTCAGCTGACATTTCAATACTTCAGTCTTTGGTCTAAACCTGGTGCAGAGTTTACATGTTCTCCACATGCATGAATGGATGGTCCAACATCGTCCTCCTCCGTAGTCCACACACACACACACACACACACACACACACACACACACACACACACACACACACACACACACACACACACACACACATACACACACACACACAGTCATTAGTCAGTTAGAGCCCGAGGTTCTCAACCTTTCTGACAACATGGACCTGGCAGCATCTGGCATGTCACATTTCTGACAGACCCATGGGATGAGAGGATTATCACAGACCTTATGCTAATCCTCTACTGATGTCATGTTAAGATGAATCAAGTACAGAGAAAGCATATTGCGATCTGTACTGAGGTATGAAACCCTAAAAAATCAAAGTGTGCAGTGTCAGCTGTGTGCCTGATGGTGGTTACATCAGGTGCTGTTATGTATGTAAGAGACAGGTGCACCTGCTGCTATCATCCACTCCACTGTGGAGGAATGAAACCAATTTCTATGTAGCTTTGGATGAATGGAGCTTTTCGCTTCATAGTCTCTGATACCCTCACTGGCCTTTTTTCTGCAGCCCCTGTATAAAAACCTCTAAATGTCATCTATTTCATCCTCGTACATTCAGAGTTAAATGTGGAGTTATTTTAAGGTTTCGGATTGATCGTTCTCGGCTTCTCCGAACTTTTCCTTCCAGTCATGTGTGATTTCTGTGCAAACACAGCCCTGCTGTCTCACGCTCTTTAATGTCAATTGGAGGGACATTTACCTATGCTAATGAGGATCAACAAGCACAGGCCTCCAAATTAAAAGGACACAGCCTTCACTGATTCAAGATCACAGGAGCGAATACGTCTGCAGGTTAACAACAAGATCGTGAATCTGCATTCGACTTATAAACACTCAGTCTATCAGGAAGATCTCTACCTCATCCCATGTGTTGTGTTCTCTGATTTGCCATTGTGTTTTGCACCTCAGGGCCACCGTACCAATGACCTGAAACCGTTTCTCAAATTCACACACGAACCCATAATCTTGTCTTTAAATGGTTTCAGGTCGGCATTAATACCTGTCGCACATACCTGCCTCAGGCCACTTTTAGACGGAAACGGTCTCCATAGAAAACGGAAAAGTGCCGTTTTGTTTTCAGTTTTTATGCTGTGTTTACACAAAAACACAATGTGGTTGAAAACGCTGTAATGTGCATGCCAGGTGGCGCGTGTCTGTGTGACCGCGCTCCCATATAGACCAACAACGCATACGTAGAACAACTTCTGTTCTACTTATTATTATTATTATTATTATTATTTGATGCAAATAATTCAGACGCCTCCTCTGCTGAGCAGTATGATCCGTGAGGATTCTGTACAGGTCGAAATTGAGCTTCTGCCCGTTCAATAATAACGACAGCGTGGCTATGAGGTCATAAACGTGAGCCGACGTGAGCCATGGCGTCACAGGTTTGACTGTTTTCAGCGTTTTTGTACTTTAGACGAAAGCGGGACTAGCAGAGCGTTTACAACATTTCCACTCTGGAGAGGGTTTTCACTTTGTTACGTTTTCATCTCCTGAAAACGCAGTTGCCGTCTAAACGGACCCCCCCTAAACAAAACTAAATTTTTCAGTTTTCTATGGAGACCGTTTCCGTCTAAAAGTGGCCTCAGACAGGCTCCCAGAGTTGTGAGTGCGCCCCTAGTGGATAATTATGGAATAGCATTTTATTGGCACAGCCCTCACTGATTCAAGATCACAGGAGCGAATACATCTGCAGGTTAACAACAAGATTGTGAATCTGCATTAGACTTAGAAACTCAAGAAGATATTGACTAATTCTAACCAAAAACACTCAGTCTATCAGGAAGATCTCTACCTGATCCGATGACCTCCTCTATTTTCACACAGGATGGGTCGATCTCTTTAGCGAACTCCCTCACAGCCTCGTTGGGGTCCTCATAGGTGAAAGGGTCGATGTATATCTTGACCCCCGGTGAACTGTGACCCTCTGACAGGGTGGGAAAGGTCACAGTCGGGGTCGGCCCGCTGAACATGTCTGGCCTGAGAGCCACCTCTGAAAACGCAGATAGAAAACAGTTAAGTTGAAGTTCAGGGAGCGAGTTTAAAAGTTGGAGCTTATATAAAGTTTCCGTATCGATCGCACCTCCTCCCGTGTTGTACTGCTGCAGCTTGTCGCTGTACACGCTCTCCTTCAGCTGCCTCCTCCTGCAGAAAGACAGACGGAGATTTAGGGGAGACAGAAACGTTACACCAAAGTTAGAATTGCTAATTGGCTGTCTTCTCTTCAGCTGAGTTGAGGAAAAATAAATATTCTTCCTCAGTGTCAAAAAAAAACTCTGCGTGAGGGGAGGAAAAAAGTCTTTCAGGATCTCATTAGTCCTGGATGACTTGTTTCTGTTCTGTGTCGTCAGCTTTTGTTCCCGCTTTCATCTCGGAACGAAAGCAAAAGAAAATCCACTCAGATACACTTTAACTGATTGTCAAAACCGACACTTGATACCTCATACAGGAGAGACGGAAAGCCTGTCTCCTGCTATTTTTGGGTGGTCAGAGGGTCCCAGAAACGGTCTCTGGAGTCCTGATCTACTTTAAAAACCATTGTAGAGCTGAAAGAGATACTTTTTTGTACAAGAGCGGTATCATTCACAAGCTCGCAGAAATTGAGTTTTTGGAGGTCAGAGAACCCAGTCTTTAAATCTGCCATTTTCTGAAATCCTGCCTCACATGGAGCAGAAGAAATCTGAGATATGTCTTTCAACCTTGTGATCCCTGAACCTGAAGTATTGCATTTAATGAAGAATATGTTTGTTATGATGGAAAATAACCCTGTGTGTGCATTTAATAAACTGTCATGTCCAATTATATGTTTGCCAATCTATTCAGGGGTCACATCTGGTTGTGATGAAGTAGATCTAGTTTAGACCGGACAGGAGGTTTATCCTGGTTCAGAATAATTCACGCATAAAGCCCTGTCTTTTATTAGAAATATTGATCTAATATCTTTATCTGATTTTATTGTGATTAAAAAATAATCCTGTGTGTATGTAAACACATATAATCCCAGGTTATGAAAAGGACATATCATAACACCCTGTTTGAGATCAGAGCGGTCCGCAGTTTCAGCTATGTCACAGGGTTTTAGTCACAGTAAAACACATGAACGCGGCGTGTTTCTGATGAGGCAACATTTGACTATTTCATCAAGATTAGATGTCCTAATGAGCTGAGACAAAAAGACAATTACGCTAATCAGCGGGTGGTAAAGGTTAATGTAAGGGATGGCCGAGCAGTGGTTAGAGCTGGGTTGGACTCCATTAAGAAACTATATATTATTTAACAATTGAGGATGTCTGTCAACATGGATGAAAGGGAGATTATTGTTTAAAATAAAAAAACGTTTTACACTCAAAGTTCAAAGAAAACCACAGGTAAACATGCATTATTATAATGTACATTAAAAGCATGATCCCATTAAAATCATTTGCGTGAATGAATTACATGTTAAGTCAATGCAAAGACACGATTAGACGCTCCTACTACTCTGGTGGCACGAATGACGCATTGGGCTTGAGCTAAAAATGTCTCAACTTGAGCGGATATTCGTGTCCTGAATATCAATCACCTGTCATTCGTTGCTGATAACCAATCAGCAAGAAGGTTGCCTTGGTGACGTATGAAAATGGACGGATGTTCACTGGTATCTAAAATGGAGGACAAACTGATCGTGTCGTTGTGTGGGTGCCCCAAATCATATGATACCTTTTCTTTCAATTACCAAAACCGGAGTAAAAAAAAGCTCACCTCCAGGTGAGTGAGGAGGATGGATTACCTTGTAACTTTAAAAAACCTTTATCTATCAATTGATCTCGCCGGTTGAATTGGCAGGGATTACCGTTGAAATTACCGTTACTGTTCATTCATGCATCTAGATCCACGCAAATTAAGCAAGTAGATGATTTTACTCCATGAGGCCTATACTGCAAAGTCAGAATAATCCAAGAGTGAAAGCACAAATTAAGACACATTTGATCCTTTCCCATCATTATTGTGAGATCTGTCTGACTAAACTAAGTCCTATCTCTGTCCTAAAACAGATTTTAACCAGAATGACAGAACTCTTCAGTATCAGGATCAAACTGAGTGGTAACAGAAAATCAGTATGAATATGAAAATATAGTTCAGGTCCAATTTACAAAATGAAACAACTTAAAGGCTCCAATTTGAAATAGTTTTAGTCTCAATTTAAGATCTTGACAGCAAAGTCGATATCTTTCTTCAATAATTTCAGAAGTGTCTTATTAGTCTCGTTGCTTTGCTTCTTCTCCTGAGTTTCTACAAACTGTTTTTAGGTGTTGAGGGGAACTGTCAGCTAGTCGACTAAGGTCGCTTTCACACCAGAGCTGTTTGGTCCGCTTTAAACGGACCACAGTTCATTTCCTCGGATAGTCTGCTTCGTTTGGGCAGGTGTGAAAGCTCATCCGAACTCTGGTGCGGACCAAACCATCGAAATCTGGTCCGCCTGAAAACGTGGGTCTCAGTTCGCTTTAAAGTGAACCCTGGTTCGGTTCGTATGCAGTGTGAAAGCTCAGCGGACCAAACACAGGACCAAATGTACGTAATGACGCTAGACGCAGTGCATCTTGGGTAGAGGAAGCACGGCGGACCACTGTATTAGCAGTTGCTAGCTAGCTTAGCTCAATTGTCTGAACAACAATAACCCATAAATTCACAATTTGGCATATTTAAACAAAATCAAATCACAACTACCAACAGTCACAGTCCTTAAACTCTGAGCTCATATGTCGTCACATGTTAGATCGTCAAAGTTGCACAACAGTTGTGCTCACTAACGTTGTAGCATTCCATGAAATAATGTGACGAAGCACGATACAAGACGGCTAGTCCACCCCTGTTTGTAATCCATAGGGTTATATACCCCTCCTAATTTGTCCAATTGACGAGCGCCCCTTTCAACCACGTGATGCTGCTTGGAAAGTTCAGTGCGCTTTAGAAATCACAGTGTGAAAGGAGAACCGACACAAGTGATAAATGCAACAATGCTGCGACTTTCAGCTCCACAATCGAACCGAGTCCGCTTGATCAGGTGTGAAAGCGACCTAATACTTTGAAAAACTACCACAAATCAGGTAATTGTGAACCCCCCAGTATGTGTGGGTTACCTGGTACAGATGATGGCGATGGCAACCAATGACACGATACACACTCCACCGACTAAAGAGCCCGCAATCAGGGAGAGCTGCTGTCCCAGCTCTGACTTATACTCATCTGCAGAAACACCACAGAGATGAAATCAGACGGACATGTTGGAAAAAGAGGCATTATTTTCATATTTTTGAGGGTTTTTTAAAAGGCAGGAGGAAAACACACCTGACAGTTTCTCTCCGCCTCTTTCACAACAGACATAAAACATGATTTACAAGTCTCATTTTACACAACAGCAAGCACACACAGACTCACACACACACACAGCAGACACTAAGAGCTGAATTTAATTACTTCACAGCCAGAATTTTAAGTCCTTCTCAACCTCTCAAATTCCCCTGCACTCTCTTCCCTCTCCATCATAACAGCTCCACCTCCACACACACCTCCACACACTCCAGCCAGCCGCCCACCCACTTACCGTCGGTGAGTGTTTGGAAGAGCATATCCTTGCTGTAGGCGCCAAAGCCCGCCACTGTGCGGGCCCTCACCTGGACCACGTAGCCTGTCCCTGGTTTCAGACCCTCCAGAACAACGCTGGGTGTTTCGCTCTGGACCACTGAGCTGTTCAGCACCGAGGACTGTGACTGGAAGAGAGCAAAGAGGAAGGAAGAGAGAGAGAGAGAGAGGGAGAGACGGATGAATATGTTACACAGAGATCCCAGGCAGGCGACAATACTTCTTCAGTCACAGTCTGAGGGACAGAAACTGAATTTAGAGCTCAGGTCTGGCCTTCAGCTGAGGCAGGATTGATTGTCGCGAAGATTCAGACCACCTCAGACGGTGAGACACACAAAGAGGACTTGGGTTCAAACTCATCTGGAGCTTCTGTTTCTACTATTCCAGCAATAAAACAACATTTACACTAAACTTATCCATTATTACTGCTGTTTTTACCACATTTATTTTCAGTCTATTTGTCTTTTTTTTCTCTCTCTCTATTTGTTCTCCTCTTTGAGGGTCAATTTATGAAGTATCTTCAGAGCTACCCTGGCGGCACATTGTCTAGTCTTGGGAATAGATGTGGTTTAACCTGTCTGTCTCCCCCAAATACAAGGCAGGAAAAGGAACGCAATTTCTGGGGCAGAACATTGCAAAATAACACTTTCAAAACAAGTTATTTTTTTCAGAAATATTGCCCCACTTACTGAGAATAATCCGTACAGACCTTTCTGTGAACCCATTTTACTGGGACGTCTTTCCACTGAAGGAGAAGCGCTATAAAGCTGTTTATAGGAATGAGAGATAACTTTCAGTGTTTTTTAAATTATAATCTTTAAGCTCTTTACTTCCCCTCTATGTATTCTCATTTTACTGAGATACAGCTAGACACTAGGTAAAACAAACCTGTTCAGATCAGAGGTGTCAAACTCATACAGTCTAAATAGATATCAAGTGGGCCAGGCCAGTACAATCATAGCATAATTACCAATAAATAACATTTAAATCCATGTTTTCCCCTTTGTTTTCATGAGTTATTGATGTGCGTTACTGAGAAAACTTGTTCACAAAGATAAGTTGTCCCAAACATACACAGAATTGTTGCAGCCAGGGCCGTTCATTTAGGGTAGCCTGACGAGATATACTGAGAAAATGTGTCCAAACCCACTGAGACGAATTCGTCCTTCGCATCAGCATCACATCCCAAATCACTTTTTTCTAGCTGGATGTCATTAGACGCTTTGACTGTGAAGGGTGAGAGAAAAACAACAGATTCTGTCTCAAGTTCACCAATGTACGGAGGCCCTGAGGTGCAGAACTCAACGGCAAAACAGAAAACAGAAAAAACAAAACAGAAAACACAACAACAAAAAGAGAAAACACAATGGTTAATGTCATTGTGTTCTCTGATTTGCCATTGTGTTTTGCACTTCAGGGCCACCGTACCACTGACCTGAAACCGTTTTTTTAAATTCACACACGAACCCGTAACCTTTTCTTTAAACGGTTTCATGTCAGCATTAATACCTGTCGTACGTACCTGCCTCAGACAGGGTCCCAGAGTTGTGCCGCTTCTACTACTCTGGCTAAAACAGTACGCCCCTAGTGGATAATTATGGAATAGCATTTTATTGAAGAATTCCTAGTTTGTGTCTTTTATGCATTTTATTCACTTTGAAAAATTCATCCTGTGGGCCGGATCGAACCCCCAGTTTTGATCTGACACCTCTGGTTTGAACCTTATTGCACCTCATGGCATTATAGCTAAAAATATATCTAAAGCTTCTGTCACCTTGTTGGCAGGATGGTTCATTTAGTTAAAATGGAAATCCACCACTTATCTTCAAGTTCACTCCATTCAGACTGTGTAGAGTTAGAGCGAATCATACAGGATCTCTCAAGATGCAGAGGGAAGAAATTAGCTGTACTTATCAGAACAGACTTGGTGGAAATGGAATATATTATTCACAAACAAGTTTAAATTGGTGTACAATTACTTGAATAGAGTGTGGAGAGGACAAACTAGTAACAAATGCATTTTTTTATTGCATAAGTGGCTGAACAAAATTCACAGATTATAACAGAAAAGAAGAAGAGTGGCTGCTGTTTTGCCTGAAAGAATTTGTATCAATAAAGTTTTGATTGTAAAAACTTTCCCTGAAAGGTCAATGATTGCTGCAACCATGTAAAAGGGCGAGCAAGGGAGCATTTCAATCTATATAAAAATATTCCTTTTTCTACACACTGAACCTTTAAAGCCAGTAATGATAGAAAAAGGATAACAAGACACTTTTGTGTGAAACATACAAAAGGATGGAAATAAGTGACCACATTTCAGTGTGTCGGACCAAACTAGAAGCCCCACTTTTTAACACCTTTCTCCCTCATTAGGTCTTAACCATGCATTGAAGATAGGGTATCCCATTGAGTAAATTCACTCTGTGGTGAGCTGTAGGACAAAAGTAGCAGGAGAGGATGTTACAGAGAGAATTGTGATTTTAATTTTTGGAAATCTTACCACAAATGTGGATAAATAGATTTAATCAATTTATTGCACAGCCTGCTCAACAATTAACCAGAGAGAGCTACTCATCTGCATAACAACTGCACATTGCTGAACACAGTAAAAGACTTCATATAAGAACAAAGTTTGAAACTTCTTCCCCTCTGAGCTCCGGAAAAACAGACTGCGTCCTGTATCCCAGTGCAACTTTTATAATGGATTTCAAGGCTTCACCATAATAAATCTAAATCATTATCAATGTAGGAAGTCTGATTTTACATTTACAGACATTAAATCAGTTCTTTTTTAACCATCCCCTTATATCTTCAGTCCGTCTCTCTCTCATATTTTGCTCTTTCTCTGACTTCTCCTTCACTCTATCTTATCTATATCTATAAAAATAACCAACTGTCAGTGCAGTTTATTGGCTATTTCCTCCTGACACAGGTCTACTGGGAGTACTTCCGGCTTTCTTTCTTTCTGCTCAGTCCTCCTCCTGAGGTGAATTAGCCATCAGACGTATCGGGTCTATCTCAAAAACCCGAGGCTACAACCTTTTACCTCCATCTTTCTACGCCTTCCTCTCACACATTTCTTCCAGATTAAAAGGTTTTACTGCTAGAAAAATCAAAAAAGGTCCAGAGGGAAGGATTGATATGGTGTAGAGATGGCATGAAAGGGTTGGGGGTGGGTATCATGCTGTGAGGATGAAGGGGGGTGGGGATGATGGTGATGAGGAGGAGAGAGTTCAGGAAGGGGAAGGAGTGGGAGGAAATGGAGGGTCAGGAAGAGGACATGGAAATGAAAAATGAAGGGTTAAAAGTGATGAAGTTTTTATTACATACATTAATCTTTATCTAAAATATCCATCTCTTTTGAATCTCTTGAATCTTTAAGCTCTACTTATTGGCACCATTATGGAAAATCTGTGCCATTCATTCATTCACATTAATCCTGTGTATCTAGTTATCTGAACACTGTTGTTGTTGAATACAGAATAAGAATAGGAACAGCATAGGGTACTCATAAGTAAACTGTGGTATCTGAATTCAGAAGAAAGTCAAAGATCATTTAAAGCTCCTGTGAGGAGTAAATCATGATCCTGAAAAAAGAAAGACTGATGCCAGGAAAAACTCGATTATCCAGCCTCAGTAGAAGTCCCAGCATGTTTCACTCCTGCCTGTTGACACTGTGGCAAAGACGTTAGCATCCATTAGCGCTCTAAATCCATCAAACATCATGGAGGATATTGTAATATTAGAATCCGGAAACAGTGGCATGGCTGGTGAGCGCACTTCTAAGTTGCCAATCCGTACAAAAGAACTTTAAGGGATATTTTGGCGTGAAATTAATTTAGGGTCAAACACACAGTAACACCAAGTTAGACACCTCGTTGAGAGACGAATGTTGGTGACAGCTTGCTTCTCTATACCAACTCAGCTAAGACAGAAGAACTACCGCGTCTGCAGTGCAAAATGATTAATATGGGGATTATTACTTCAAGAAAATGATAAAGAAATGATCATAAATGTTCTTCCTTGAGCTGCGTCACCCCACTTTAGTCCGCAATGGATTGGCCTGAGGTCCCGCTACAAACAAGCGGCTGCTGGAAGAGAGTAGGTGAGCTGTGTTTAGTCTCTTTGCTAAAGAAATAAGGCAAAGCTAAAAAGATGTTTGGTGGCTAGTACTATGGATGGGACCCTATATGTACTGTTGATGAAGTTAGGTGCTGTTCTGAGCATTATTTGTGGCTATAAAGTGGCATTTTGGTTTGGTTTGGTTTGTTTATGGCTCTTCAGACCGCTGTGTATTGCTATCTTGTGGTCGTTACTAAAATTGGTATAACTAGAGAAGCAAGTGGTCGGCAACATTCATCTCTCCAGGGGGTGTTTAACTCGGTGTTACGGTGTGTTTGACCCTAAATTAATTTTACGCTGGAATATCCCTTTAGACCACGAGATGAATGTTGCCGGTGCAAAAGAGCCAAAAACTGCAATTCCCCAAATATCCACTGGAGGCTGGCCCTTAAAGCACTCGAAGCCCCATACACACCCATACAAAAAGCTTTGGAGCAAAAACAAACATGCTTGATTATGACCCAAATAGCAAATTTCCTGTTCCTGTTAGCTATTCGTCAGGAGCCATCTCTAATAGGTCGACCGAAATCCAGGATGAGTCGACATAACTGATATGGCGACTGCCGCTGACTTGCTTCAACTCTTCTGTCTCAGTCGTCCATGTGCTTTACAGACACATGCAAGACTAAGTCCATTTCACGTTGTCTGTTAATCTTTAGTATGATTTGAACTCTTTGCATGAATCCTGTTAATACCAGATTTAAACAAGGACTCAGTTTCAGCCATGATTGTTCTTCTCTCTGCATTTGAGACAGAGCTTATTAAAGACAGAGGAGAGATACATGTGAAAACAACTAGGACATGATCAACTGGAGAGCTGGCTGTATATAAGCTGGGAATTAAACAGAGTTATATTCGGAAGTGTCCACAGAAATGGGGGTATTGTGTCAGGGTGGGGTTTTATATCTGAAGGTGTGTGTAGGGGGGGAGGTGTTGCTAAGGGGGGCCTCTGTGCCTGCCTTAGAGAAAAGGTCAGGGGGGCAGCCCACCGGGGAAGGTCTGGCAGCCAAAGATAAGTAATGGGTAAAAATCCTGCCTCCCTGTGCCATATCAAATTTACTACGTTAAAACCTCATTATCTATAGAGCGGCTATGAGGGAGGAGGGGGTTAGGAAGGGATCCAGGAGAAGATGGAGGTACAGTACAGCTGTCGGCTTAGAAAAACCTGTCCTCTCTTTCTCCAGGCTTATCAAACTTCCCCCTGAGGATGTCTCCACTTGCAGCTAGGAGCTAAAATTAGTCACTTAATGTGGTTGTCTTGTCTACAGTGTTTCTTCCTTATTGAGATGTGTATCTGGTGTGAAGAGAGAGAAGAATACAGACTGAAAAAAAGGAGATTGTCAGCGTCCGAATCTGGCTCTTAATGGGCATCTGTGTTAAATAATAGTGAGGCAAATATGGCCGACTTAAAGTGAAGCCTCTGCTCAGATTTTGACAAAGTGAGGGTGTTATCTGTGACTGTCAGACTGCAGCTACAGTGTCAGAAAGTGCACTTCTTCTCACTTCTGCTCTAAACTCGTCGTAATTGCTCTTCCAGAAGCAGCACCTCAACTTTTTTCCTTCTCTTTCTGCTTTCCTGTGCCTTTCCCCGGGACTTAACTTTCACAAAAACCACTTCAGTTATATTGTTGCAGGCGTCGTTTTTCTTTTGTGCCCCCTAGTTGCCCAAAACCTCCTGTTTCTTTTTTTGTTTTGTTTTGTTTTTTAAATCACTGTCAGCAGAATGAGCTTTCAGTTTGCTAAAATATTTCCACAATGTCCCAGAGATTACAGGCTGCTCTCCAGCTTTTTTTTCCCCTTTAATTGCAGTTTGACAAACAGCAGAAACTACAAAATATGCAGTGTCCTGGCTGATGGGATCTTTTCTTTTAGGGCAGTTGTCCTTATGATTGACGCATATTTCCCAACAGGTATTTTTATGATGATGTGCCAAATCAGTCCTATAAAAGGGTGTCCTGTTCACTAACTATATTTCCAGATCATCATGCTGAGAGACTGTTTTTGAAGCATTTGATCCTGTGTTATACAGTTGACTAATATAATGTAAACCTCTTACAGTTGAGGTTGTGGTTGCACAACCTTTATATACAAACTAGCTCTGTGCATCATAGGTGTGCAACTGTACTTATGTAAACTGCACTCAGCCCAGCCTGGAGTCAACAGGTCAGTGGTTTTCAAAGGCCGCCATCATGGCAGCGGAAAACTGCTAATTCTTGAACTCCTGCAAAAAAAAATAAATCAGTCTTGCAGCTCCGGGGCTGAAATGGACCAAACACTTCACCAGTAAAGTCTAAGGTTAGCCACACTTGCTAAACAAAAGTGAGATTGTTTATACCTACAGCTCATGTTTTGTTTGTACGTAAAGCTCATGTAGGGACTTTTTAGCTTGTGTGAATTGTGGCGCCCCCTGTGGACAAACTAGTCTTTGCTCATCTTGTCCTCCACATGCTTGAGAAAAAAAATGTCATCCTGCGACAAACGGATTGTGAATATTTTAAGTGCAGATTATAAAACACAGGTGTTAAAATTGCTATATTAAATTCATCGATCTTGTTCATGCTCTTGTTTGATTTTTTTACATCCTAAAATGACATCAATGTAAATTTCAGTCTCATTCATTCTCATCAAAAACCTCCTGATTGGGGCTTTAAACAATTTTTATTTATTTTCTGTTTTCTGGGTGTTTTCTTAGCGTTAGACTACTTGGCTAGTCTTAATTTAAGATGTTGCTTTAGATCCTCTTTTGTTCACTCCTATACTCAGTGCTGCCCATAGACTGTATAAACTATGGACAACTTGGTTCTGCCTTCCACCAGTATACAGATTTGAAGCCGAAAAGCCCTCTGTAATTCTGCATTTTCTCTCCACGTCTATTCTATATACAGTCTATGGTGCTGCCCTCTTGTGGTCTGATCTTTCAGGGTGTAAACAGGACCTCATCAGTAAAAACAGTCACTACCCGACTTCCAGATCAGACACTAGAAACTGGATCTGCCTGTGGACTTATTTAGTAATGCTTCAAATCTGAGACAAGGACGAGGAGGACTATAGTTTGGATAAAATATTTAAAGAACTGCGATGTCCTCGGAGTTGGAGATTATACTACCAGACTAGAAGTACGTTTTATAGGACGCCAGGATTATGAATACTTAATGTATGTGCATATTTAACTTTGTTGAAGGTGAACGCCATTAGTTTAAAGCTTCAGCAGAGGAAAGGGTAAATGTATTACTTGCATTATTCTGATTAGTTGTCCTTGCTTAGTCTAAGAACTTATAAATTAGTAGAGTGATCCAAATGAAGAGACAAACCCAGGCTGTCATTTCCCTTTCCTTTCTGCAGCACAGTCAAGAACAGCGATACACTGATTACTGCAGGAAAAAGAAAAAGAAAAGCCCTCTGGAGTCACAGACCTGAGTAAAAGTCTGAAAGTTTTCAAGAAAGAGAATAAATAAGGAAAAAAAGAAGTTGGAAGTTTGTGTTTCAGTTTTTCCTGTTTTAGAGTTTTGGTGAGTTTTGGATGCAGCGACTCAGAGACAGTATCAGAAATGAGCGCCGACACGAGCTGTGGTATCATGGAAAAAAAAAAAAAAAAACGCTCAGCACAGTTTACTTCAGCTGGATAAAAAAACACCAAAAGATGGCAAGAAATCAAACGTAGGCTGAGGATGAGGAGGCAAGTTGTTCTTTTTGGAGGATCTCACACAATCCCTTGTAGGTGCTTTGCTCTTTGTTTTTAATCTGTCTGCAGTGGAAGTCTATCTGTTTTTGCAGCTGCTGGCTCAGCTTCAGAGCCGACGAGGATATTCTTATGTTTAGCTTTGGGTGATAGATATGCTTTTAATTTAACTTTCAGTCTCTGACTGCTGTGCTTCCCACTGCCTGACATACAAAGAAGACAAGATATGCAGCTCTTTCATTCTGGGTTTTTTTTTTTCTGGAGTGTCAGTTTGTGACAGGAGAGCAATCAGGTCATGAACGATTCACCCCCTGAATCACAGGCTCTTATTTGTGCCCTGAGTCTGACATCCTTCTCGCAGGTTAGTTTCATTATTTGACTCTTGTCAGTGAGCGGTTTAGTTTCTCGGCCTCCTGGCTCACACAGGCGAGGACCTTGTCCACTACATGACAACTGGAGGCCTGATGACTTCAGTCAGACAGCCTCACACGGCAGCGTTGCAGGAGTTTTGTTTTCGGCAGTTTCCACCAGCAGATAAATTGCTGTTGTTGTCTTCTTGTCTGAAAAGGATTCAGCTACAGAGACTGAGAGATCTTTGAGTGCACTCAAGATACACACGACATATACAGCAGAAAGCTGAGGAGAGACATTTTTCATCATCACATTCACCGTTTATTCCTTTTCCAATGCGAGAGCAAACAAGTGAACAGCACTATCACAAAAGCCAACGCTGTCTCTGCTAAGGGGACTGTCTCGTTTGAGTTTCCTCAAATCTGAAGTGAAGAGCCGAGAGACAACAGAGAACATGGTGAACTGCAGATGGTCCACAGAAGAAAAATAGATCACAAAGTCAGACGAATGTGAAAGTCGATGGTACCGAGCAGCAACACACCAGAGTCCCTACCTGCCAACTGGCTCACAACACAACGCAGCTGCGCTTCAGGAAGAAGATCAAACAAACTCTGAGTCAGACCCTGAACTCTGAGTTGATTTACCTTCAGATGGGAAACTTAAAGTTTTCCGTTTCATAACAGCTGAATCAAGGTAGATTAATCAACTCTCACTCAGCCAATCTGAGGCGCTTAGACTTCAGGTTCCTGACCTGGACTATAAATACCTCCTCGCTCCTGAAAAAAGGCCCAACAGAGGCTGTTCTTCTTGAGGATCCCCAGGAAGAACATCTTTGCAGAGAGACTGTTGGAGAACGATAATGACCTCTGGCACATGTCGACACATCAAGTTCCCCTGAAAGACCTAGAGGCCGTATGAGCGAAAGGTCTGAGGTGAGGAAACAGCAAACAATTAAGGCTGTAATCAACCAAAGAAATTCTTGGTCGACTAAAACTCTGATATTTTTTTTTACCAAAAATCAACTAATGGGGAGTCCGACTGACTGCAAACCCCTCTGCAGTGGGGGACGATGCAGCTTGGTGGAGCGCGGCTCGGCAGGGTGAAAATATACTGATATCCCATCAGACGTTGATTAACATGGACGCTTTTCGATCTTCCTGTCTCCAGCTGGTCTCCAGTGGGTTGGGTGAATCCAAATTGGTGAAAACAAGGGGGGGTTGTTCTGAGACGGGCTGTTACCTGTGAAATGGGTGGGCTCTGAAAACACCCCTTTTAGCACATGGTACGTTCCTCCTGATGAGATTACCCATAGACTATAAATTAATGCGTAAAAAATCCAGTCAACCAATCAGAATTTTGGTCGACTCAGCGCATAGTGACCAATAAGTCGACCAGTTGACGAGGACTTTACAGCCCTAGAAACATTACAATCATACCGGCGCTGAAAGTCAACAAACACCATGAAAACTCCTCCTTTCAGACTCTGGACCGTGTGGGACCGCCACCGTAATGACCCTTTGGTGAACGAGTAACCTGAGCTGTTAAAACAGGTCAAATGAATGTTATAAAAAAGCAATAAAACAAGTTGGGTCATCCTTTACAATCCGACAGCCTAAAAATGAGGGCAGCATAACAACATTCAAAGACACGTCTGTAACGGTCTTGTTCCTACAAAAGTTCCTCCTATAAGAACCGAGACTAATTAAAGTGCTGATTTGACTGGACAGTCAAGAGCCGTCTGATCTTATTAAAAGTCTGTATTGTGTTCTGGTTTATAAATCAGATGACTTCATTGTTCGCTCATTGAAGAATCACGCACAGCGTTGAACCTTTCTCTCTGCAGCCAGGTGGAGTCGTACCGTTTGTCAAATCCTACTGTAGCCACTTAATAACAAATGAATGCTGCACAACTGCAATCAACAGCTGATGTATGCAAGAATAAAAGAGGCTCTCCATCACTGTGAAACCTTTCAGTGTGACTACAGGCTCCATAAAGTATGAACTGCAGCTTTAAGATTAACCCACTCACATTAAGGGATAATGTTGTGTAAAATATGACGCCTGAACTCAACCTGTTCACAGACATGGAACGCCGCTGAAAGCGAACATACATCATTACCGTTATTACAAATCAGAGAAACACAGCGGGTGTTTCTGTCTTCGACTTACCTTCATTTATCATCATGTCAAATCTAAGAGGAGCAGCTTTCACTAGATTAGTATTGTTGTGAACAGGCAAAATCAAATACACAAAAACACCCACTCGGTTTTTTCTCTCTGGGTCGGAAAACTCAAAATTTTCTCTTAATGTGGTCTCTCTACTTTGCACAAATTGTTTAAGGCGTTATTCAGCCTGTAGCCTGTGAGACGATCAAACACAGATGGACTTCTGTTTCCACCAGGACGGTGACTAAAGTAGAATAAATGCACTTAACTTGTTTGAACTTGTCTCAGAGCAGAGTTACTTCATCCTCCTCAGACGGGAATGGATAAAAGAGAGGAAACTACATTTAAATTTCAGTTTGGATTGTGATTCACAGATTGTCAGACCAGAGGGGCATTTTGTTAAATCAGTACACGATCGTTTTGTAAATGGAGCAGCTGGCGAGGATACAGCAGCCCATTCTTGATATATACTGACTGTACCTGCGTACAGTGAATCAGATAAAAGGAGTGAGAAATATACGAATACATGTTCTTTAAAACTCTGCCACAATACAAAACACAGCAACAGCTCTGAAACTGTTTCATGGGGAAGAGTGATGTCTCCACTGGTGATGCACAGTTTTATCAGCATTACATCTAATTCAGCTGATAATAGTCTGCAAAGTTAGTTATTGATTTCAGCAGATATGAAAATCTCATCTGCCAAAAAGGCATCTCACTAAATATCTGCATGCAGTAACTAACTGGAACTATTTTTAAGTGTCAGAAACAGGCAGCAGATGTATTACTGTAAATCTATAATTTTGAAAAGAATAAAATGACCATTTATGGTTTACTAAAATGTTGTTTGAGGAGAAGAAGGAGAAGAAGAAGAAGAAGAAGAAGAAGAAGAAGAAGAAGAAGAAGAAGAAGAAGAAAAAAGTAGAAGAAAAAGAGGTAGAAGAAGATGTAGAAGCAGAAGTAAAAGTAGAAGTAGAAGTAGTAGAAAAAAGAAAAGAAAGTAGAAAAAGAAGATGAAGAAGTAGAAGCAGAGTTAAAATCCTAAGTAAAAGTAGAAGAAGAAAAGGACGAAGCAGTAGAATAAGAACAAGCAGAAGAACTAGTAGTAGAAGAAGAAATAGAAGTAGTAGTAGAAGAAGAAGTATTATTAGTAGTAGTAGTAGAAGAAGAAGAAGAAGAAGTGGAAGTAGTAAGGGAAGAAAAAGGAAGAAGTAGTAGAAGAATAAGAAGAATGAGCAGAAGAAAAAGCAGCTAAAGTAGAAGAAAAAGGAGGAGGAGGAGAAGAAGAAAAAGTAACAGAAGAAGTAGTAGAAGAAGAAAATGAAGAAGTAGAAGAAGAAGTAGTAGAAGAAGTAGAAGCAGAAGTAAAAGAAGTAGAAGAAGAAGACGAAGCAGTAGATTAAGAAGAAACAGAGGAATTAGTAGTAGTAGAAAAAGAAGCAGAAGTAGTAGAAGAAAAGAAAAAGAAGTAGAAGAAAAAGAAGTAAAAGAAGAAGTAGCAGTAGAAGAAGTATTAGTAGAAGAAGAAAAGGAAGAAGTAGTAGAAGGAGAAGAAAAAAGAATAAGAAGAAAAAGAAGTAGAAGTAGAATAGTTGAAGAAGAAGAAAAAGAAGTGTAACAAGAAGAAGATGTAGAATCATGTCTCATGCCATCTACTATCTACAGAAGAATCTTAGAGTCTGTGGTTTCCTTTTAGGAAATGCTGATTCATTATAACTGTAGTGGAGTTCAATGTTTAGTCTGTGTCCCTCATTAACAGACTTCATGACCTTAACATGGTCAGAAAAATGCAAAACCTTCGTTCATATCAGGCTGTAAGTATGATTAGTGTTGCTGTGAAGATGGAAACTTTAACATGATTCTTCACAGAACCTCCTCTGCTTTCTGAGACAAACTCAAGTGGACACTCAAGGACCTGCAGGTTTGAGCATCTCTACCAGAAAACTCCACTCGACTACAAACAGGACTGATCAACTAAAGATGAAACAAACCACTTTGTCAACAGGTTTCACCAAAAATCAACACAAAGAGTTGAGAGTGAAAAGATATGAAGCTCATTATAAAAATGAGTAAGCTTTATAGTCTAAAACACTGAGCTCTCTCCAAAACTCTGAACTTTTTCCTTTAATTAACTTCATATCTGTTGTTTTATGTGTTTCAGTCTTTCACTGATCAAGTGTTTTTGTGTGTCATGTGCAAAATGAAAACCAAATACACACGCTAGTCAAGTTTTTCATGATTATTCTCATTAATACCAGCTGCCTGTTCAAGCAGCACACCTGTTATTATATGAAGCTGATATCGATGCTCCTGTTGGATCGATTTTAATGGATTACTGGGTGTCACCAAAACGCCCAAACGTACACAAAAACACACACAAACACAAACGCACACAAAGACATTTATCATCCTACTTTACCTTGTCATAGTATCGTATCTCATAGTCGAGGATGATTCCATTGGGCTGTTCAGGTGGTGGCCATGACAACGAGAAACTGCGGCTGGTTGAGCTCACTTGATGCATTATGGGAACTGCTGAGGGAGCTGTTAAAAACACACACACATACACACATTTACATCCAGGTACACACAAGTACACACGATCAATTAGGCAGTTTAAAGATTTGCTAGCATGCTTAAGCACCATAAATATGGAAATATAGCGGGTAATGTAATGACATATTGCCAAGGATTATTTACACCCAAAGGAGAGAAATGTTTCCTCATCCTGGCTCATGAAAACAAATTACTGCACTTGTCACTGATGGGGAAACAAGAGTTATGTCTGTAATGCATTTTTACCCATCATTTTTGGGGAGCAGAAGCGGTCGTCTATAATGTATTTCAGCGTTTTGCCTGTGGGATCTTTTTATGAGATGGTTTTCATCACATTTGTACTTTAGTTGATATCACACAGCACGGAGAGGCATGAATCAAAACACGGAGGCTGAGACTTTGGCGGAGGCAAGAATCAAATAGTTAACCGCTATATTGAGAATGAGAGCATGTGCATTAAACACAGTGGAGTCATTAAAAACGCTGTGATACCTCATAAGCCGGAAACTCCTTCTGCAGTCATTATCTGACTGAGCTGTCACCTGAAAACCTCACCGTCTTTTTTTATGTTGCCGCAATTGATATTTTACAGCGTTCGCTATATGTCGAGGAAGTTTCATATCCCGCGCAGACGACGGAGAATAAATCAGTTAGGTCGAGTTCTTAAAGATTTTCCGGGATAAGAGAGTTTTTCATGCGGCGCAGGTTAACAAATGTGCTCTAAAAGCGTCAGGGTTGGATACATGGATCATGTTTCGATTGGGGGGGAATGAGCGAGGGGGTTGCAGCAGATGAGGTAAATGATGTGTTTTCCATCAGAGCAAAGCGGCCTTTAAATCCAAATTTGGGTTGCGGTGGAAAATATCACTTGTGTCTGTCCCCATAAAGAATTGATGGAGCGGTAACTCGGCTCACTTTATAGTCTCTAAGAATTACACTGTCAGAAGAGGGCAAAGACTGGGGATAAAGGCGAGCGAGAGAGGAAAACAGGATGAAAGCTGTGAAAGAGAGAAAGAAGAGAAAAGGGGACAGAGAGAGAGATGACAAGCTTATAACATGTTTTATGAATTAAAAGACTGTAGCTCAATTTCTTTTATCCCCCATGCCAGTATAATCCACGGTGCCTCAGGGTATATGTACACGCACATATGCTCGAACACGCGCACACGCACGCAGCCTCTCGCTCCCTACTCACCAGCCTGATTGGTCGTAATGTTGATTGACAGTTGCTGGGCGGGATAAGGGCTCTTGTTGGAGACGCCGTTGACTGCCTGCGGAGAACAAAGTGGAATGGTCAGCGTTTCCAGCTCACAGACTTTGGCTGCTGATGCTGGGCCTGTCACAGCACACATGCGGTTTAAAACATTACTGCAGGATGATTTAACACTCCAAAAATTTCTCAATCATTTCCAAAACAATGGGCTCTTGATTAAAGATTAATGTTGCCAAAAGGAGGCCGCTCATTTCCAGCACAACCAGTGATTTTACCGGCTGAAATGTCTTTTTCACAGCTGTAGCCAACTAGCTGATTGAGCTGGGATTAGTGAAAATCTGTGGAACAACCATTTAATGATTCCAGTCCACTATTGTGTAAGTGCAGCCTTGTAAACACATCTTTAAAATGCTAAGTCTACATAATCTTGAAACTATCTCTCCTAATCAATAATCCAGTAAAGACAGAGGGAAATGAACTAACTGTTCTGTTCAACATAACTCTGATTGATTGATTGGACCATATTTCAACTGCCGGCTCTTACTCAGGAAAGACTGAATGTTTTTGGTATCTTGAAGTGAGTATTTTTGGAAATCTAGTGTAAGTACTTCATTAGACGAGGTGACAGAAGGCTGGAGTCCACAAACCTGCCATTCAAAGTGGCCACTAACTCATATAAACCCAACGGTAAACCAAGAGCAGAAGAATTAGTCATGAAGATTATAACTGTTTGTTACAGGGGGCTGAAAATGTCTTTTTTACAGGTGATTGTCGAAAAATAAAGACATATTGGATCCACAAGTTTCCACTTAAAGTCAAGGGGACCTCTTCCACACCCACACTTGAGTCTTATTTCACACTTTTACAGCCTGGGTCAAAACATCATTTTGGTTTTGGTGAGAGATTATATTTGTACCGTTAGATCCAACTCTACCTTTTTGTTGTCTATTCATTGCCAGCCTCAAGAGGCCAGTAAAGGGATTGTAGTTTCTGCTGGTTCAGCACCGGCTTCATTTTTCAGTGAGTGTGGCTCAGTCACATCTCTACCCAAGCCTGACCCACGGCCAGGACAGAGTCGAGCTGGATCCCAATCAAACAGACAGCCAATTTTTTTTTAACAAGCTCAGTGCAGCTTAGGGTGGGGCAAAAAACTGAAAATTTACTGATACCGAAATTCATGACAATAACCAACATCCTTTTGCCCATGTCAATATATTCTGTGTCAAAAAAATATATTGATAAAAGTTGGGTTTTGATGTGTGTAGGTAGGCTATGGTTTCATATCCCTTTAAGATGCTTTCCTACATCAGACGTGACTCCACCCCATCCAGTCTGTAACAAGAGCGGCGGCTGAAGTAGACAAAGTTAATGTGGGAGGGGGTGAACAGCTTGTGGAGTAGTTATCATCCATTAATCAATATCAAAGTGAACTATTCAGTATATTGCGATATTAATTCGAGGTGATATCGCCCAGCCCTAGTGCAGCTAACACAAAGCCAAAGCACAGAGTTCATTTTTGTGACCATGACTGTCGAGTTTTAGTCGTCTGCAGTGGCCCCAAACAACCCTCAGTCTACATCCTTTACCCTGCAAGTCCGACTCCTGCTCTGTTGTTGTTGTTATTTCTCATTAGAGATACCCTCACGTACATTTAATGCCACATGACCAACAGCTTGATATTTGCACAGACAGCTAAATCAGAGGGCTTCCAAAGCCATCGGTTGTCCTGCACAGTTTTCAGCAGCTTGAAACATCCCTGATGACAAATTTTGGATCTTATCACATAAATATTCATCAATCGACTCATGCTCAGTTACACGGAGAAACAGCAAAGCTACAAAAGAACAGTATGTCCTTCATTTTCACACCATCATTTGACTCAAAATATCCTGGTAAGTACTAACATGTTGAGTAACCATCCTGTATCTCTGACCAGTGACAAGGAGATCAGATTGGTGCTTAATTTATATAATTCGCAAATATTGACATATCAATTTAAGCTTTTTAGAGAAAATGCTTCACAATGAGGATCATTCAGTCGGTCAGGCAAACATTATTTTATCAATATAGTGCAAAAGGGTGAGTCAGGTTGAAAAAGCAGTGTTTTGGACGAACAGTAATAACACTCTGACATAGAAAGAGGATTATTTTAGGTGAGCAGTGACCTACAGGATAGTGTAGTATGACATACCCACTGGCGACCGAATGAACAGCGGGTTAGCTAAATAATTAGACAGCTAGTCTGCCATACAAGGTCAGTTTAAAGCTTACAGAACAGACTGGCTGCCTAAGTAAACGACTATAGATTGACTCTTGGATTTATTTGACTTGAACAAGTAAAACAGAGAGATGTACTCCATCAAACTCTTTGTCTGAGGGGTATCACTTTCACTCGAGCCACATGCACCCCACTTTGGCATGTTGACAAATCAGTGGTTTAACAGGCCTGCCTGGTGGAGTTACAGTTGCTACAGGGAAGAAATTGAACAGTCATTTATCAGCGAGAGCGAAGTGGGTTTTTATTTCAGCGTGGCAGTGTCTGCTCTAACTCTCAGGTCTCACCGTCTTTCTCATCTCTGCAACACAAAGACACAATTAACAGGTTCCATGTGTGTATTAGAGGCAAACTAATGAGCTGTCACATGTTGTTTGTCTTGAGCTCAGTTAATCATTTTGACGGTCAAAACAATGTCTTCAGTCATGACAAATCATCACACAAAGAGGCGGTAATTAGAGACGCTAGCTTAAAGGCTGATTCCCGGCTCTAAATCTGTTGTTATGTTTGTCTCTTAATCATTTCGTAGTTTACTTTGTATTTCCCCGATCTCAAGAGTTTCTGAGGATTCGTGTCAGTTTCTCCAAAACATTAATAGCAGCTTGTCGACAGGCAGACGTAGATTCACAGGTAAACAGAAGACAGACGGGGAAATGAGATTAATTTTGAGGAATTACCTGACTGTCTTCTACTTTATGGATAATGTAACTTTATTAATATATGTATATAATTTTACACACAGAGAGCCTTGACTTAGAATATGGCTGTCATTTATTAACAAATGTACAGGCGTTCAATAATTTTACAGTAAATGATGAAAGCAGTGTCGGTGTTCATTAATCGTTCATCAATATTGATCAGTCCTTCCCACAACACACTGCTAACAAATAATCCGGTCCACTCTATTGAGTAGAAATGATAAGTAGGAACCTAACATTACATCGTTTATCTTGTCAGTGTGCAGTATTTGAAGGTCACATGTAAAACAGTAAATTAGCATGATGATTCAAAAAGATTTAAAAGTATAATTACATTGATTTATAGTACTTCAATAAGGTTTTTGGTTTCATATTAATTAGGTGTGTGGATTAATTAGGGCCTGTGTCCACAGGCGACATTTTTTTTAACTTGCACTGCTCACTAGAAATTAAAAGCACCTCAAGTCTATTATTGCTTTCTCTGTGGGCCTCATTTTAACCTTAATTTATTGAATCATACAAAGAAAACATTAAAAAATAAAATAAAATACTTAAATTAAATAAGTTAAGTGTTTGTTTCCATGTTAATCACAGATAATTATTCAGGGCCTGCTTCCACTGAAAGCCTTCTTTTCAGTGACAGTGCCCACCTTAAATCAGATAACCTCTCAAGGATGCTTACTGTTGCTAAGTTACAAAAGTTGTCCCAAAGCACTTACACTTCCCATACTAACTATTCAACCTATTTTGAATTGCTCTGTGCTCTTCAGGTTTATCTTTTCTGTTGGTTTTACAAAAAATAATAAAACCAGTTCATAGAAATTTTGTTGTTGCACTAGACTTAGCAATTATTCCCAGCAAGTGTAGTTATCTGAGTTTGTATACAAATTTAAGTTCTGTTCTTCTCTTGAGTTGTTGCTGACAGCGGCAATACTAGGAGTCCCACCTTTTCTCGATTCTGATTGGTCGGTGTTGGAGAAGTGACACTTATGAGTACAGTAGGCTAAATTATTCTAAACTAGGGGCGCGGTCAAGAAAATGATAAATAAGAGCGAACAACAACACCCTGAAAATGCTTAACTGTTTGTTTTGTATTGATAAATACATATTGCAGATAGTGGACACAGGCCCTCAGATATATAAAACTATGATAGTAGCTGACCTATTGTTTCTTTTCCTGGAGAAAGAAATTAGTTGGGGTCAATATGTCAGCATGGAGCGCAGCTACCAGAGTTGGTCACATTTAAATCAGAAGACTATCAAGTACAAGGTTGCTGACTTTGATTTTGACAGAAACTTTTGATGGTGAAGGAGACCAAGAGCAGAAGATTAAAGGTTCACTATACTCCTGGGTGTAACAGCTGCCAACTTACTTCAAGTCATAAAAACCCCTGAAGTCAAAGTGCAGTTTTTTGTAGCTTTTGAGCAGTTTGTCAAAGCTGCATCCTTATCGCACCAGTGTGAAAGTGTTTTAAGTTTTACCAACTCTTTAAGTAGAAACTATACTCTAAACCCAACTTGCCAAAAGTCACATTTCAAAGTAACTTCTCTCCACATTGTGTAATTAAAGGAATCCTCCACTGAAAAACCAACTTCTGAGCATCAAATACTCCCCGCCTGTGGGCCCTACAAGGTGGCTTTGTAAAGTTTGAGAATTGCTTCTTCATGCAGAGCTTCAGCTATAAATATTCTCGATTCATTGCAGTTACAATTGGCAGCCCTGAGTCATGGCAGGGTCACTCTGCCAACACTGCGCCTGCTGCTGCGCTTTAGAAGAGGAAATAGTATTGTGAAGACTTTTTTTTATGTGGTGGTGTGCGTTGTAGAGAAAATAGGAGCGTTCAGATCAACAGAGGAGTGGGTGGGTTACGCTGCAGGAAGGGTTTGAGGAGTCTCATAAAGGTCTTTGATACGTTTTTGCACATTTTCAGCAACTGTTGTGAATCCAAGCCTGAGTACGGCTTCCATCAGCCGCCAAGGCGTTAGTTCACTTTTCAGACACAGCTTTAAACCCTCAGAGTTTGGAGTTTTCTAAAACAACTCTGAACATCATGCGTGGTGAAGGAAACTCATCCGGGAATAAAAAAAAGCACTTCTCTTTGCTCAGGGGGGACGAACCTGTATTTCAAAGGTGTAGGACGTGTGGGCTCGCAGCTTGCTGATCTCCACCGTCGTGTCCTTTAGCCCTCTCTTGCCAGGAGTGAACACCACGCTGTCATCGCACGGCTGACACGCCCGGCGCTCGCTGCTGTGACACCGCCGGCACAAGACGTTATACGTCAAGTCTTCACGGTGCCCGGTGTCCCGAGGTGAGTGCCACTCAAGCAGCACCGATGTCTGGTTGACAACTGAGACCACATTTCGAGGAGCTGAAGGGACGCCTGGAGAATAGAAAGAGAGATGGTTACGTTTTCAGTGTTTTTTTTTTGTTTTTCTTTTAAGAAGAGCTGCAAATATCAATCATGAATTTAGAGTCAGTCAAGTTTGGCAAATAACAGTTTTCTTGAAGTCTCATAAATGTGTTATAGAGCACAACAAAACAGACTGATTCCCTGAAGTGTCACTGCTGTGTTTTTTTCAGAGACACGTTAAAAAAATACAAAAAACAAACAAAAAAAACCTTTAAAAAGTTCACCTCAAGAGTTAAATATTGAGTTTTTCCTCATCATTTCAGTGTCAGGACCAATCAGCTGTCATGTATTTAACCTCTTGCTGATTTTTCAGGTTGTCCGTTACAGACGGTTTTGTGTTTGTTGGAGCTTTGGTGCTTATCCAAGATAGGATTTCTGCTTCCACTGGCATTTCTAACCACAAATTATTTGTACTCTTATAGAGATGTCTGTTTTTGCAGCTAAAAATAGAGCTTAAAGGGATAGTTCAACTATTTTAATAAGAGGTTTTATAAAGTCAGTGGTAAGTGTATTATCCACAGTGACACAAGTCAGCTGAGCTCGTTTGTTGACAGAAAACTGGAATGGACACAAGTCTACCAGTCACTACAGAATTTGACAACATAATTTAGCAGATTTTTAAAAACTCTGATCCAAAACAGAACCCTTGCACTCCCCCTCTGTCTTCTTCTTCTGTTAAAGTTTAGTTCACGGCCCTGCTGACCCTATACATATTTATGTTATTTAACTTTAACAACAAAATCCAGAGTGTAAAAAGTGGAGCCTGCAAAAACTCTTCAACTACTTTGTGGTTAATTAAAGTGAAATATGCAAAAGAAACTCATTCCTAAATATGTTATCCAGATATACCAGTCAGACTTAAAATGTTAACATATTTTTTAAAAGTCCAGTTTTAGACGCATTACACCAATAATGTAAAAATGTGATTTATATTAACATAACGCCTAAACCTTAGGTGGCTCAGTTTGGCAAAAATCCTAACCGCGATTATTTTGACTGACAATAACCTCAAAAGTGACCTCTCAAGATTTAACACCTGCATCATCTTCAAAACTTACAAACTCTTCATTCTTTGAAAAGAGGACTGGGACCGTGGACCACTTCTCCACTTCACTGTAAGAGCTTTGGCTTCATTTTCACTAGAATTCAATGCCAGATTTCACTTGTTGTAGTAAAGTATTTTTACACCGTGTCATAAAAAAATTGAAGGAGTTGAGATTTTTTATAGCTTACATTTTATCACAAGCTGCAGATCCAACAAATCAGTCAGTCTTTTCAAGCTTTAATAGAGCCTCTTTTGTAACGTCAGGACTCGGGCTTGTATTTTATTATAATTTGGACGATGTCTCTCATTTTCTCGCCCATCAGTCGTTGCCTTGTTGGCGCTTATTGTCTGTACAGCTTCTTTCTCATCGTTCTTATTCAATCCCTTAACCTTTTAGACCCACACTCTTGCTTCTCTCCCTGCTCTCCTCTCTCCACCTGTGGCTGCCCGATAGTTAGTGCCCCTGTTAGAGATGCAGCAGTTCACCATTAATCTTAGCAGGAGCTCATGCTCCCAAACTCAGTTTAACATAGATTCATGGAAAGAGGCCGTGACCATGCTCTGCTGTTAAGGATGAGAGGGGAAAGAGCGCTTATTTCAACATATTTAAGATCATGTAATCTAAATTAAACCCAATTAATCACCCAGCTTTATATCTAACCTGATAAAACCTAACTTGAAATAAAAATACACCAGTAATCCTTTAAAGAAAAGTGGGTCTGGGACTGCAATCAACCTGAAACTTAGCTTCCTTAGAGACCCACTCCAATGAAAATCATGTTTTTCTTGTTGTCTGCGTGTTCATTTGGCATTTTTCTGATGTTACAGGACATATCATGAGAAAAATAAGTGTGACATTGCATTTCTGAGTATTTTCGTTCAAATCACTGTGAATCTCTCACAGACACAAACAGCAGGTTCAGATTCGGTGAGATTTTCTATGTCACAACTCCAAGCTCTGCCCCCGGAGCCCCACTATTGAGGCCAGACTAGGAAAATTAGAGAGTGAAAACGATTGTGAAACAAGCATCTGCATAAGCGGATTGCAATACTCATAAGAAAGCTAATTATGATATTAACTTTCATTATGTCCCTGAAGACATTAGTGTCCGAGAGCTGAATCTTCCAATGTTTCCTGCCACTTCTACTACACAGGCAATGTTAGGCTTCTAGCTAGTGTGACGAAGAGTATACAGAGCTGTCTACGCCCACGACTCAGAGGCGAATTACTAATGAGCTACTGAAGAAAAGTCCTTGAAAACGACACAAGTTATGTGATTTTGGCTAAAAACTTCATAATCACAATTTAAGGACCACTGATATCACTTTAAGTAGCTAAAAAAGTGATCAGAGTGGGACTTTAACAGAGGAGAAAAATAAAGAGTAAGCGTAAACAGATTTTGCACATGTTTTTTAAATCATTATGAAGATGAACTTTGCACATCCTTGATATCTGATTACAGCAGTTTACAGTGAAATATCTGCCTAATGACAGCACTCCTAAATTCTCTCTGAATATCACGAACAGTCTGTCACTCGGAGCTGCCTCTCAGCACAGTCACAGAGGGTTCCCTCCAAACACTGTGGCTGCTGCTGCAGATGAGAGTATTTAGGATCATCCAGCCCCGTCTCTTTTCACTCTGAGGGTGACCTAACAGCTCCCCGCCAGCCGCAGGATCAGTCTGTTATTCTGTCGCTCCTCGGTTAGTGAGTCAGTCGGTTTCAGTCTTGCTCCTTTTTCTGTCAGCTCGTCTTTTTGATCCGTGCAGATACTCTGCTTTTTAGGCTGTTATTATAGAGTCTTAAACACACTCCTTCACTTTTCACAAGGTTAAACCTGGTGGGTTCACTTCTCCTTGACACAGATATACAGACGCTCCACACAGACAGACATAACCAGCAGAGCTATGTAAATGATATGGATATTTAACCTTGGCACATGTGTCGTCACCGCGTCATAAAGTAACATCTGAGATTGCTCTGTGTGTGCATGTATGTGTTTGTCTATGTGTGTATTTCTCAAACAGACACGCTGCAGCAGAATCAAAGTGCTGACAGTCAGCTGGGGGTTGAAAATCCGAATCACATCGTCTCATAAACATTCAAATGAGGCAGAGGACCTGTCACAAATGTTCAGATTTACACATAGACAGGCACATGAACCATGTTTACACATATATTCACACACCCGTCACCTCCTCACCGCCCTCCTGTTGTTACTCGAATTCATTTAAAATCTTATTACTTTTCAAGTCCCGTCATGGATTGGCTCTTTCATATTTATCAGATCTTTAATCACCCATATCCCAGCACGCTCACTCCTGTCCTCTGAGGAGTCTCCTGTGAATCCTTCAGGCCCAGGAGGAACTCAGGGGTCCCAAAGAACCGACTCCCAACTCAAACCTACTCTATGAAAACAGCTGACACACTTCAGTTTTGTCTATATAATTCTCTGTGATCATCATAATTGACTTTGTCTCTTTGTATTTAATCTTTCAGGTCTGCTCACACTCTTTTTGAAACAAGCCTTACACATAAATTGGACTTAACTTCACTTAATTCACTTTAATTTTAGCCAAATAGCACTTGAAAAATCAATTTAAAACAATTTATGACACTGAAAATAAACACTCGATGAATAACTACATCTTAAAGATATAGTATATACTGTAATTCTTGCCACTAGGGCTCTTACAATCAGAAAAGTTATATTGATGTGTAGTTTCTTCGAATTAAACCAGGATTATGGAGGCAGTCATCTCCAGTCAGATGGCTATTATAGAGATAAAGAGACTTATTTGAGTCAGGCAGAGATTATGATCATATTTAAGTAGAGATACATCAGGAGGAGTGTTTGAGCCAGGAAGAACTTTTGTTTATAGTTTTGTTTTTTTTGTTTATTTATAGGCTGGGATGCTAGGAAACCAGGTAGTAGGGCTGGGTGATATGGCCTTAAATCAATATCATGATATATTGAGCAGTTCACCTTGATAATGATAAATGGACGATAACTACTCCACAAGCTGCTCATCCCTCCCATATTAACTTTGTCTACTTCAGCCGCTCCAACTTTTGAACCGTCCTCCATTTCCTCACCTGTCTTTCCCTCTTTGTTATGGACTGGATGGGGTGGAGTCACGTCTCTGATTTAAAGGGACATGAGACTGTAGCCTACCTATACACATCCAAAACCAACTTTTATTTATTCATTTTTTTGACACTGAATATATTGACATGGGCAAAATGACGTCAGTTATTGTCCTAAATTTTAGTATTGGTAAATTTCTGGTTTATCACCCAGCCCTACAAGGTAGTGAACAAAACCCTGACAGCCAAAGGAAGGCTGTGAGGAAATATGAAACTTTCTAACAGAGCTGTAAGAGCAAACATCCAGTTAGCCTTTTTCTAACACATCTTACTGATTGTTTTGATACGTAACAGGTCAACTAGGAGACGTCTTGTCAGTAACAAGCTGAAAAAGGGCATGTTGCCACCTCAGCTATATTCTTAAACAACTTAACACAAGACGTCTATACAGTTTCTCGACATTAAATAGAAGCCATGAGTTAAGGGTGCTGTTCTCGGGGTGGCTTCACCCGGCGAGGAGGCAGACGGCGTCCATTCTATATACAGTCTATGGTTAATATTTAAATATATGCAAGTTGTTTTCGTATCATACACTGTGAACAAGAAAGCCCCACACACAGAATCCAAACAAATGATCACAGATCACACAGCCCGTGCCCCGGTCTTCTTCTTCAGCCGATGTATTAAACAAAGGGCGCTTGCATGCTGTCGTTTCAAGGCAGGAGATTAACGCCGGGTCTGTAGGGTGTAACGACTAAAGTTAAAGTCGTTCGGCAGAAATATGTGTGTGTGCGCGTACATGTGTGAGTGGAGCTCCTGCGGTGTGTTAACAAGCCGTGCCTTATGTGCTCCTGCAACAAGGTGTGTGATGACACACTGACATCAATATTACACCTTTTGGGGGTTGGACGTTGGAAGTACAAAGACCAGAACTATAACAACACCTTTATAAGTCTGTGTACTTTGACCTGAATTCGCCTCTGGAGCTCCTTTCATGTTGAGCTGAATCTAGTTATATCATTTCATCAGTTGACATTATCACTTATGTAACTTCTTGTTTTAATATCATTGAGTGTCTTCATGCCCCCACAGAAATAAACGATTTCTCTGAGTTTGAACACCAGGGATAATTGAAGGACGCCTCTTTATGAAATTCACAACACTTATCTTCTCGTATTTTGACTTATAAGAGCAGAAATGTTACGGATTATACCTTTAGAGTGGCCATTTTGCTGCCAAAATAGAAACCATTTCTGGCACTCCAAAGAGTTTTCTGCCCTGCAGTTCACAGCCACACTCTGCACTTCTTTGCTGTTTTGTAAGTAGCTTTAGCAGAATCAGTCTGACCTATCCACAAAAATACACTTCAAATACACCCACACACACCTACAGTACACACACACACACACACACACGCACACACACACCTCCTCTTTACCTATTCAGCCCCTGAGCCCTGCTGAGGGAATGATTTTCTGTCAGCCAACTATCCACACACTGCGCGCTCACTCTTCCACTTCACTGATCTGATTTTATATCTGATTGAGTTTATACCAAATGAAAATACGCCGGAGCCCTTTCCTACATCCAACTTTCAGGCAGCTCCCTGGTTTCCAAGTTGTCCCTCTTCCCGTTCATCGCTGCTGCTCTGTCTTTGATTTGAATTGAAAGTACTGCGTCGTTCACAGAGCTGTGTAGGCCGTGCACGGTTGACACCTGACACCTTTTCACAGAGAAAGTTGATTTTCCTTCTGTCAGCGTCAATCTGAGATTGTGCTGTTTCAGGTGAGGCTTGTCATGCGCTCGCTCTCTCAGCTGTCAGAACGAGTTCGCCCCTTAAATTGTTCCATAAACACCGTGACAAAATCATTTTCCTTCTCCATTACCCTGAAACTGACGATGATAAGTGACAGTTTTATTGAAACCTAAAAGTCTTCTTTTCCATCAGACCCATTTGGGTTTGTTAAATAAAATGTTATACTTGTTAAAGCAATCGACCAAACTCTGGTGTGGAAGGAACGACTGGGAAAAAGGTTTATATGAGAACAGAAAACACAAATTTAAGAAAGCACAATTTAGAGATGAAACCTGTACTGAGGAAGCTTTAACTATACCAGCTTATTTTACGACCAGAATGGGTTGTGTAGCTGTGCCCATGTTTCCATTTCTGAGACCTTTAGAAACCGTGTCCACTGAGGTTTCTCAGAATAGAGTTTCTTAAGCTGATTAACTTTACAAAGTCACTTAATTTAAATTATATTAGTAAGAATATTTGCATTATTTACAGTATTTACAGATTGATTTAGCCACAACACTGAACCTGTTTATAACTTTTATGGACAGAATTTCTAGGCGCGGCCAGAGCATTGATGGGATCCGGTTTGGTGGTTTCAGGATTGGGTCACTGCTTTTTGCAGATGATGTGGTCCTGTTGGCTTCATTGGGCCGTGACCTCCAGCTCTCACTGATTCGGTTTGAAACCAAGTGTGAAGCAGCGAGGATGAGGATCAGCACCTCCAAATTTGAGATGGGAGACAGGGTGAGATCCTGCCCAAACTGGAGGAGTTCGAGTATCTCTGGGTCTTTTTTGCAAACGATGGAAGAATGGAGTGGAGATCGACGGGCAGATTGGTGCGGCGTCAGCAGTGATGTGGACCTGCACAGATCCATCATGGTAAAAAAAGGAGCTGAGCCAAAAGGCAAAGATCTTGATATACCAGTCGATCCATGTTTCAACCCCCACCTATGTTCACAAGCTGTAGGGAGTGACCAAAATGAGTTTTCTTCCCTGCTTAAGCTGCTGTCCCAGGGACTCTCCAGATAAGCAGAAGAAGATGGATGGATTGATTTAGCTACAGTTTATATTTGCAGTAAGGGCCTATGTCCACTGATAGCATTCTTTTTGCACTAACAGCGCCTTCAATCTTACTTTTAGAGCGCTTTTCACCACTGTTTGCTAGAGCTGTCACTTAAATAAAAAATGGAGTATTCATTTAAACTAAGTAGTAGAAGTTCGTATTTGGACTTCAATGAGTCTTTCCAATTAAAAAAAATATATATATTTACAGCAGTTTTGCCAACCTGGCAACTTTTCAGACCCCCTTAGCAACTCATTTTCAAAAAAGCGCCTAGCTTCAAATCTAGCGACTTTCTGGAGTTTAGTGACGGGTAGCTGATGTGCATCAAAAACACAGACACAGAGACATACATATGAAGCCATCTAGCGACTTTTCCTTACTGAGGAGTTGGCAACACTCATTTACAGTATCAGCGCATCAGGCTATCAGCGGGTGCTCTCCCCGTCACCTGACCTTTGCATGGCACCCTTGACTTTCTCTTTTTCTCATAAGGAGGGAGGACATCTGCTATCAAAACCGTCCTGAGTGGACAATCACAGCACCAAATCATTTCAGAAACATCTGATTAAAAGTATTTTGGGTGGAAGACAAAGTCAGGGCTGTAAGTTGACTTTGTTCAAAGCTGATATCTTGCTCGTCAATGACAACAAACTTGCCGACTCATCAGTGAGGCAGAAAGGCGCTGCTGTGTGCAGAGTCAGCAGGATGTATTACAAAGAGAAGCGCACCCAAACCTGATCACAGACCTGCGTTTCTGGTGAATAATATTAAAGTTACATGTTGGACCACTTAGACTGCCAACAGGCTGTTGGTTTAATGTTTCTCTTGGTCATTCACTTCTGCATATTTGATGCAGCTGGAGCTTTGACCAGTACATGAAATTTGATGAATGGGTAAAATAATCAACATGGAGAGTTCGAGCCTAAAACAGAGGAGGTATAAAATAGTCGGTGCTCATAAAACAGTTGTGAATATTCCCCGTCATGATTCACACATAAACACACTTGGGTTCGTTTTTTGGGTTCGTTTTTCTTCATTTTTCTGCCAGAGTGCTGTGAAATCATTCATGAATGCTAAACCTTGGATAATGAAGAGGAGCGTTTTTAGCCCCCCAAAAACCATGAAACTGTATCCAGGTCACCAGAACGTGCGCAGACACACTAAACACCGAACTACACACTGTACACATGGTACACTGTGTTTCACAGTTTGAAACGAGCTGCAGAGACGAACCAAATGATTCATGTCTCAACCTACTTACACCATCTCTCTGTGGAGCGGAGAGGCAGCGTTTTTCAGAGTCTGCGCCTCGTCTTGCATAGCAATATAAAGCCCTTCAACACACTGAACTCATATTCTCTTCAATGGAAAGCCTGAGGATTGTGGCAGTATTATTACTTACTGCTCCCCAAATCCCCAAACAAGGATGGGGACATTGCGGCATATTCGCTCCGAATGAGGTGCATGAAATTAGGGCTGGAATTATGAATCGAGGCAGAGATTGGCCTTTATTAATTCAATGATGAGAAATTGGATTGTCGGTGGTGTCAAACATTGATAGGCTGTATTATCACAGCTAGATTCAGTTGAAGAATCCATTTTCTCAGAGCGGTCTCAGCTGCCCTCAGGCATGCTCACACTCGGTGCACTAAAGGTTTACAGGGTATGTATTTTTGTGTTGCGGGGAGTCTGACTCACTGGTGCACACGTCCTCCGGCTTGTCCATGTCTCCACGGTAATAGCCGTTCCGACAACTGCAGAGGGTGGCTGCCTCGATGGTGGAGCGACTGTTGGGCGGACACTGCTGACATAATCCGACCCCCTGGGTGGACTTGAAGGTGCCTTGAGGGCAAGCTGAAGGAAAAAGAGACAGGGAGGAAACAGCGTATAAAAATGATCTGAATAACAAGACACTCTCTAGACGTAGAACTTAAATGACAGGCTACCTGCACACATACTTTATACATACAGATGTGGATTTTCTACAGAAAGAAACAAGCCGTATCACAGCTACATTTTGATCTGGTTTATAGTTTCAGAAACAGAATCCAGTTATTGCAAAGGAGCTTACTGTACTGTTACACAACAATAAAACTCAATGGATGTGAATGAAAGCAAGAACACTTTTATTCAAGATCTGCAGAAACTTTATTTTTCCAGTCCTTTTTTTCTGTGAACTTTTTTGTCTCTGAACATTAACACCAACCGAGTAATCCTGTCTGATATCTAAGACTTGTTTGAATTCTCGAGGATGCCGCTCGCCTTTATTAGCTCTTATTAATTCAGGGCACACGGTGAATGATATTCTTACTTTGCATATGGCTATAGAGGGTTTATGTGCACTGCAGTCAGCTTTCAAAAAGATCCATTCATCCATCCATTTCCTACTAGTGTTGTGTCGTTCACAAACCATTCGTTCAAAAGAACCGAATCTTTTAAGTGACCGTACTGAACCGAATCACTTCCTCAAGTGATTCATTCATTTCTCACTTCAGTTGAGTTGTCAGCGGTGCAGCTGTTATAGCACGCAGCATTGCCCGGTGAGCAGCCAGCGAAGGAGGGACCGCATGCACTGACGCCTGAATCACTTGAACGAATCACGCTGTGAATTACAATCTGTAATCATTTCTGTCGAAACAAAACTGACTTTTTTGCCACCAGAACAACTTACATACAATAGCACACAGCGTGTAACAAGTGGTGCATTAAACCCGCAGCATCCTATCGTTGCAGCGGTTTGCGAGGGAACAGTGCATGTCTGAATTCTTTCAAATGTTCAGTGAACGAATCACTCAATGAATCCTGAACTGTTCAGCTGTGTATCAGTCAGGAGGTCGGCGTTGCAGGCTCCTCCCGCCAAGCGCTGAATGAATCGTTGATTTGGTGGATGAATCTTGTCAGTGAACTGATTCTAATGATTCAATACATCTAGAAGAACTGCTGTGCCCATCACTATTTTCTACTGCTGTTCCTGTTAGGGGTCGGAGGGCTGGAGCCTATCCCAGCATCTTGGGACGAAGGCAGGGTAACCCCTGGACAAGTCGCCAATTCATGGCAGGGCTGACATATAGAGAAAAACAACCATCCACACCTACAGGCAATTTACAAGTGGCCAATTAACCTAACCCCACTTCTGCATGTTTTTGGGATACGGGAGCAAACCGGAGTACCTGGTGTAAACCCACACAGACACAGGTAGAACATGCAAACTCAACACAGAAACACCCTGACCTAGATTTGAACCTAGGACCCTCTTGCTGTGAGGGGACAGTGCTAACCACAACACCACTGTGCTGCCCTGCAAAAAGATGTGCATGTGAATTTTTGCAGTACTTACAGAGGGATTAAGGTAGAGATACCCGCTTTATTTCTGCCTCACTGCCTGATGAAGACTCTCCTTTTGAGTTAATTCACTGACAACTACAGTTCTTGTACCTGTCCCTCTGCAGCCCTTAATTTGAGGAACTACAACAGCCAGTCTTAGAGCAACCACATACCAGATTCTTTGTTCTGGATGAGGTCTGAACATGACCAACTAGCTGTTCAAATCTCCATATCTGCAGGGATGTCTATTTCATCCAGAGGGATCTCCAGGAAAAAAACTGACACAGTTTTACTAAACACAATAAAGTAATTAAAAGCTCTCGACTGTAACCACTGCTGTTCTCTCTCTCTCTTTCTCTCTGAGGCTCCTATTAACACCAGCCCACTCTCGGAAATCTCATCTAAAAACACTAAATCTTGGATGCCGTGGATGTATGCATCCTCTCCTATTTCCAGCTGGTCTAATAAAAGTAGTGTAAATTCTTTTGTCTTTGAAAAAAATGCAATAAAACTAGACCCTCGCCTGATAATAATGTAATGAAGCAGATTCAAAGCTGCTGCTACTTTCATTTTCTTCATAATCAGTGTGTATTGAACTTGCTTTGGATGAAATTAAGCACAGTATAATAATCGTAGTCCTGCATATCAATGATATTTCACAGTAGGTTTGTTTCTAATCACTTTTTCTATACTGTATGTAAATCACGAGTTATTTGGCACTTTGGTTGTTTTACAGTTGACACTGTTTTGAACAAAGACGGCTACTTGTTAAAAATCTTGTGGGCATTCTACATGAAGGCTATTCTGAATTCTGAGAAAAAAAGTCAGAATTCCAAGTAAAAGTCCGAAAAAAAGGTCAGAACTCTGAGAAAAAGTCAGAAAAAAAGTCAGAACTCTGAGAAAAAAAGGTCTGCATTTCTAGAAAAAGGTCAAAATTCCGATTTTAAAATCAGAATTTTGACTTTAACCTCAACAGTGAGACTTTTTTCAGAGAATTCAGGCTTTTTTTCTTCAGAATTCTGACTTCTGACAATCTCAGAATAATTTAAAAAAGAAAAAAAGGAAATATATGTCAGACCTTTTTTTCCCAGTGGCCATAATCCTGTTCCATAGCAACCCAGATTTTCTGTGGGGTTTTTATTTATTTATTTATTTTTGATAATAATATTCTTTTACAAAAAGAAAAAAAATAAAGAGAAACCTTTACAAAATAAATCTCACATGCTTTTATAGTTATTTTGAATAATTTTAGCTCATAATACACTCTACAGTGTAGGTATTTGTAAAGCAAATTTATGGATATATTGTTCTGAAACTTTTCCAGCTTTGAAAACTGTCAATGTCAAATTTCATGACTTTTCCAGGTTTTCATGACCACAGAAAAACTTCAAATGTCTCTATTGAGTTTCTATTTCAAACACAGACTGACTGGTTGTGACTATCAATATTACACGTTTTGCAGAGAATTTGTTTTTGTAGTTATTTAACCTTCATTTGAGTCAGAGGATCTCTGGAGATTAGTCTGTTTTGTGAACAAGTATAGCCACAAAAATGATAGCTGGAATAATAAACAGCACAACGGAGCAAACCTTCAGAGGAGCTTCTAGTCTGAACATCTCAAGGACACGTCAGTAACTGTTCGTTTAGTCAGATACAGGAAGAGTTCACATTTCCGGCTTAAGTGCTTGTCAGTCATTTGTTCGGTGTATGAAGATTACGTGTCCGGTTAAGTGTTTTGGTTTTAGCTCAGGTTATCCATTAAGTGTGGAAATATGATACTGCACTTTGTGCTTTAACACGGTCTTCAAAGTAGAGCTAAAGTGAGTGACGGAGGAGTTTAGACGACCTGACACTCTTACAAAGTGTAAATGAGCTAAAATGTCTCGATTTAGGCTGCTGTCCTAGCAATGAGCTGCTCATATCTACAGAATGACAGCTGCTCAACAGTGTCAAGTCCCTTATAAACAAGAGATGTAACATTTCGTGACATTTCTTTAGAATTCATACAGTTATAAAACAGAAATAATAGAGCAAGAAATAACAACCATAATTCGCAAGGCCAAAATATGCTGAATCATACTGCTAGCTGCTAGCCAACAGCAGTGGTTGCTTTTACATGACTGAATTTGTTTTCATCAAACAGCTGAAGTAATTTAATAAAACCTCAAAATAATAATAATAACAATAATAATAATAATAATGATAATAATAATAATAACACTTACTTACAGTATCCTGCAGCTGAAGTCTAACCTGTTTAGTGTTTAAGGACGTTAACCCCTTATGTGCTTTATCTGCTGCTACATAACCGGGCAGTAAAAATACAACTTAACAGCGTCAAAAGGAACTCATTAAAGGGACAGAATATTAAATGTTGCATGACATATATCGTATTTATTAAAGGTAAAGTGTTTAGAAAATAGTAGCATTTGTCAGAAAAGGAACTTCTGGTTCTTGGAGGTCACTGTTGCTTCACCAAAAACAGGCGTGAGCGGAGAACAGGGCTTGAGGTTAACTAAGACTGTGTCTAAAATGGATCCCTAACCCCTACATAGGCGACTATATGTGGGATAGCGCCATTTTGAGGGGTGTCCGAAACCTGAGTGATCAATTCTTATGCCCTATATAGGCGACTCAAAATTTCCCGGGGAGCATTGCAAAATGTAGTGACCATCCGATGGTCACGCGCCATGTAGTGTCCGAAACCTACCGTGATTGAGCTCACTACATAGTCAGCTATATAGTAAAACTCCGTACGGGGGTTAGGGGTTAGGGATTGAGTGATTCATTTCGAACACAGCCTAAATTCCTGCATGTTGGGCTGCAGCAGTCAGACAAATATATCACTTGTGGCAAAAACTTTATTCAAATGCAAAAAAGAGGCTTTCTTAAGTGTGCTGCCAACCAGCGAGCCTGACCCCCTTGTGGTGCTTTTGGGCAATAAAAATCAGTTTTTCAACAGTGTCGTTGATAGTCCTGTTTGCTTTCATAGATCATCAAAAGGCATCACTGTTAACTTTGATCCACTTCACAAACCAGTTAAAAACTTTTGGCAGGAGCTTTAAGTCACTTCTTTAAATCTCACGTTGGATTTTATACTGTTTAGTGTGGGCAAGCGTTTCTGAATCACGACCAGGAGAATAAGTAGAGGTGTGAAATGAGAGAATAAACTGTGACTAAATCTTTACCAAAAGACTAAGAAAAAAAAAACTAAATTAGTTTTTTCATGTGAATCTTTCAGAGTTTTGATTTGTTTCTTTTTTTTCCATCATCCACTCGGATGAACACTCACTTTATCTCTTTTACGCTTGCAATGCTGTAAAACTAAAATGCAAATCAAACACAAATTTATGGTGGAAGACAGAAGGAGGGTTTTTTGGGAGGTCCAGAGTAAGTGTAGCTCAAAAGTTGAATAAATAAAAGAGATACTAAATGCCAGGAGGTTAAGAGCTGCAGAGTGTCACTTAATCAAATGTTAATGGGTTTAAGACTCGTGCAAAACAAAGATGTAAAAGAGGAGGATACAGACAAGGAGGGATATGAACCAACATAAAGCAGTAGTTTCTGTCCTTACTGTGCAAATTCACTACTTTCTTGCTTTTGCAGCGTCTACTGTTCCAAAATGATTGAGAGTTGAGGTTGCTGTTCTTTGCCCTCGAGTTTTACTGCAAATTACCTCGTACATGAACGCTGCACCTCGCAGAAATAAAGCAGATCTCAGATGGTAACAGATTCTATATCATACCGCAGAACTAAATCAAGGCTGTAATAATGATGGTGTTCTGCTTTACACAGAAAGTTATGTAACTGAAGTGAGCTCCACCACCACCACCTCAGGCCTAAGTCTCCTTCCTGAGTGTGGAGGAGGTGAGAGTCCCAGTTTGTCAAAAAGACGTATTTATTTTAGTCTCAAGGAATTCTTAAGAAAGGTGGGAGAAAAAAAAATGGTTTTTCTGTCTGATTCTGTCTTTTTTACTGTCGCACCTTCATCAGAGCTGGAATAAGATGCAAAATAATCATTTATTGATCCTTAAATGGTGGAATTTCAGATACTGCAGAAAAAAAAGTGAAGAAAGTGTTATGACAACCTCTCTGCTCTGCTCTGCCCGCCTCAATTGTTTGTCAGACTATGTCTCTCTCTCTCAAATCAGTCCCTCCCCACTTCCACTCTGCTTTAAAGTCGACTCTGTTTGAAGTCACACTCACGGCTGAACGAAGCTCACTTCATCAAGGTGGAAGGAATCAGAGTCCGCCGCAGGACTTTTGGACGGGCTCCTCTCACCAGAGTCGAAGCAGGAACTTTAACCCTCCTCTTGTGTTAGGGTCAGCACCGACCCATTAAGAACACTTTAAATTAGCATTTTTGCATCAAGACTTTATGAATTTGTGAGGAACATCTTCTCCAATAAAATAAAACTAAAAAAAATTAATTGACTAAATTATAAAATGTTCTTATTACAATTATGGCACTTGTCATGTTAGGGTTGCTGTTGACCCGGTTAGATTAATATCTAATAAACAAAGCAAAAACTAAAATCATATGTGCATTACCAGACACCACACTGACAGTCAGATCCTCTTCCAATCATGTGATATTTAGGAAATTCTCATTTTGCCGTGTTTTTCCCTGCACAAAAAACAACATCAGGCATGTCCAGACATGTGAGATCAACTCAGTATAGATGTCTGTGTGAGGGGTATACTGACAGAGAAAGGCCCAGGGACCCACAACAAAAAATGTTATTAGAAATATTTTCATGGATAATGAAGCCTAACAAGGTAACCTAGAGATGAGAACCAAATTGGATGATGGAGAATTGTTTTTAGTGTCATTTACAGCTGATTTAAGACACGGGTCAAAAAGTTACAACAAAAAAAACTAAGTTTTTATCAACATTTGAAGGTTTTATTATCCTCAATCTGATGTTGGTAATCTGATTAATGATGTTAATAGTGTACTTGAGATCTAAGATAACAAGGACAGTATGAGAAGATTAAAAAATGTATTAGCAACTATTCAGACATTTTAGAAATACTTTGAACAGAAATACCTTTCATTGACTTATTTCTGCTTTGCTTGGTATAACAGTCTTTTATATAATTATGGGATTTGTGTTGTTTTTCATATCGAACAAATAATTACAAAGTCACCTGGGCCGCTGCAAACAGAGCGACATACTTTTTTTTCTTCTCTGGGACTTCATAAACAAAATAACTGATTGATCATGCAAGAAAATAATCAGCGGCTTCATCAGGGATTAGAATAATTGTTTGCTGCAGATGAAATCAAAGTGTAATTACAGGTAAAATAATCAAACTGGCTGGTTGTTTTTTTATTTTTTTATTTTAGTGTAAACTCTACTCCTCCGCTGATTGTTATATATCTGATTCATTCAATCTGCTGTTTGCTTGTCATGGGCTTGCTATGAGACAATTCTGTGCAGGTGGGTGACCACTGGTGTATATATAATTTAGGTTTTTATTGTGTTTTATTATTCTGTTTGTACCGAGGCACTGTTTTATAGGTAGCTATCACAAGTTCACTGCAACTCCCAGCTCATAGTCGGAGAGTCTGTCTGCAGCCGAGACTTCCAGTCAGTCAGGAAGAATAATGAGCAAAACTTTTCGCAGTGCTCCGAGGAGAAAAAAAAAGTGGAGTGGGAGGAACATTTTTGAATTATTTAGTAATTTTGAAGCAAACTTGAAAACAGATGAGACTTTATGCATTTCACAGCTACCTGAAGTAAGAACAAGCTTATCGCTTTAAAGGTGCGGATGCTCGCATGGCAAACTAGTTTGTTTGATGTGGTGCGTTCAAATGCAACACGTGATTTAGAAACTCCTTCATTCTGGTCGACAGGTGTTTGCAAAGATGCACAGAGACAAACACCAGAGTGCAAATAATGAAAAATGAAACAATATTCCTCTCCCACAAGTATGTAAAAATATAAATCATTTTCTGTGATAATAGTAGGGCTGGGCGATATGGTCACAAATCAATATCACAATATATTGAGCAGTTCACCTCAATATTGATAAATGGATGATAACTACTCCACAAGCTGCTCACCCCCTCCCACATAAACTTAGTCTACTTCAGCCGCTACAACTTTTGAACCGTCCTCCATCTCCTCAACTGTCTTTCCCTCTTTGTTACAGACTGGATGGGGTGGAGTCACGTCTCTGACATAGGACAGCGTCTTAAGGGACATGAGACCATAGCCTACCTACACACATCCAAAACTAACTTTTATTTATTTACTTTTTTGACACTGAATATATTTACATAATGACATACTGTCGTTTATCTTATTTAGGTGTCAGTAAATTTTCAGTTTATCCCCCAGCCCTAGATAATATTCCATAAAAGAACAGAAATCTCTTTAAACAAAGAAGATTCGAGTTGTTTGAGATTGTAAAGATGACGTTTGTGCGAGGATAATCCAAAATCAATATCTGAAAATTTCCATATCATCCTCTATCACACAAAAAAGACTCTACATCATCAAAAATGACGTGATCTGGCCCTGCTGGGAGTGACAGAGGCTCAGGTGGTCTTTACATCAAAGTGGATCATGTCGTTGGTTGAAACATGAAGAATCCCCCGGGAGGCTAAAACAAGCCAACGCCGCCTCCCTCTGAGCCCCTCTGCACCCTCTGGACTTGGTGTAAAGTGGACATGCTAATTAAAATGAGGTTTCCTGTAAGGTTCCTCACTTCTCTTAGAAAATCTTCAGGTTGTTTTGCAAACACTGGCTCCGTCGTTTTACAGACCTTGAGCTCCTTTCTTCCCATCCTTGTCTGTCGATGCTGCTCTCCTCTTTGTTCCTCTCTTCATTTTCAGGCTTCCACCTTTCTTTGAAGTTGAATCTTTAGGAGTGTCAATAGCGTCTGCCTTTATGTCTGTGTATGAGAGTGTGTGTGTCTGCGTGAGTGTGTGTGTCTTGAGTAGGCAGATAGACAACTGGCGCGTCAAGGTCATTTATTCAACAACCTAGCTCTTACACATGGGGTGTATCACCATGGCAACAAGTCTTGCTCCCTCTCTGTGTAAGTTATCAGTAGGTACCTCTTTGTATAGTTATCTCTTCCTGTCTCTCAGTCTGTGTCCAGCTGTCTGAGGGGTTTACGCCGGTACATATGAACAAATATATGAGTCTGGGTGTGACTGTGGGAGGGGTCCGATTTGAGAGGCATTTCCACCTGCTGTCACAATTATGGATAAACGTGATACGATGAGCTGCACAAAAAAAAAAAAAAAAATTTGTTCTCCTTAATTTTCCTGAGATTTCATAGAAGACTTCAGTTTTAATACACGTCTGATTAAAGAGAGAAAAACGAAAAAGCTAAAAATAAAAGGACAGAAAGAAAGAAAAGAAAAAAGAAAGAAAGAAAGAAAAAGAAAAGACAAAAAAAGAAAGACAGAAAGAAAGGTACAGAAATAAATAAAAAAAAGAAAGAGAAAAAATTGAAAGACAGAAAGAAAAAAAGGAAAAAAAAGAAAGAAAGAAAGAAAGAAAGAAAGAAAGAAAGAAAAAAGAAAGGAAAGACAAAGAAAAAGAGAGGGTAAGAAAAGAAAGAAAGAAAAAAGAAAGGAAAGACAAAGAAAAAGAGAGGGTAAGAAAAGAAAGAAAGAAAAAAGAAGAAAAAAAGGAAAGACAGAAGGAAGGTAAGAAAGAAGGTAAGAAAAGAAAAAAAGACAAAGAAAGAAAGAAAAAAGACAGAAAGAAAGAAGGTAGGAAAAGAAAGAAAGAAAAATACAAAAGGTGGGAAAGATGAAAAAGGAAAATAAAAGAAAGTGAAAGACAGAAAAACTGTAAAGGAAAGACTGAAAACAAAAGAAAGAAAGAAAAAGTAAATGAAAATTCAGAAAGATATTGAGAAAAAGAAAGAAAAAAAGAAAAAAAAATTAAAATATAAAAAGATTTAAAAAAAAGAAAATTAAGAAAAAAGGGAATTGAAAGAGTAAAGGAGAAAAGAAACAGGATAAAGAACGAGTGAAGGAGAAAAAGACAAAAAGGAGGAGTCAAACAGAGAGAAAAAAATAAAGTAAAAAGATAAATGGGATAAAGAAAGAAGAAGGGAAAAAGAAAAGAGAAGAGAAATATGAAAAATATGAAAATAGAGAAAGAAAATAAAAAAGAAGAAAAAAGAAAATAAATGACAAAAAGAAACTGAAAAAAACTGAACAAAGAAAAGAAAGAAAATAGAATTTATCGTTTTTCTCTCTGACCTTGATCCTGCTGTGAGTCGTACAGCAGCTGTGCGGATGACAATTGTGTTAAGTTGGCATTCAGACACACTGATCAATTATTTACAACTTGCATAGATTCGTGTGAATGTGTATGTGCAAATGTGAGTTTGTGCGAGTCTGTCAATGTGTGTGTGTGTGTGTGTGTGTGTTTGAATGTCTGTGGTGGATCCCTGCGGGTTCTGAAACCTCTTGAGCGGTGTAGGGTGGTCACAGTGGGGGTTATTTGTGTGTATTCAATGATAGTGCTGTGTGGTGCAGGAAGAAAGAGTCTATTTGACACACTTGTACACACACAAAACACACACACACACACACACACACACACACGCACAATGATGGTACTTTGATGTTAGGCCAGTTTTGCCGGATGGTTTGTACAATATGCTGGTTTGGTTCAAAATAAACAACCTCTCTGTGGCCTCTCACACACACACACAAACACATAAAAAGACAACCATCTGTTCTAATAGTGAGTCCCGTCTCCTGCCAAGTTGTGATCAGCTGATTGGCAGAGGAGCTTACCAAAAATATGCCGGCCTAGCGGAGACAGACGGGACACACTGGACGGCATCTCAAACACCGTTTAAGCTCTGAGACTTTGATTAAAGCCGTACACAGGTGTACAGAAACTCTGACGTTACCTGGACTGAACTTGTTCCTGGTCTTTAAATAGTCCGATTAAAGATTTTCAGAAGAGATCCACAGTGAAGGACAGGGTCGACTTAATCATTTGAAATTTGATGTTAATTCCTTCTGCAATGGCAATCAACGTCAGTGAGGTATTGTCAGAATTAATCACAGTCTCGATGAATCGTGACTCTAAGATATTACGAGAAGAAAAAGTATCTGTGTCGCAAGAATCACCGCTAACATTACAGTCTGTGCATTTAAAGTGTTTCTGAGAAGGTGCCGTCTTTCTTTTTTAATCTTTCTAACCTTGGTTTGCCTTCTACTTTTCGCACAGGGCTTTCCTACTTTTCTTTTCTTACTTTCCTTCTTTGTTTCCTCCCTCCCTTTCGGTTCCCTCCTTTATCTCTCCGACACTCTCTGACAGTCCAGGACTAATTCACGGCACACTAATCTGACTGGAACACACTAAACTAATTAACATGGGATGAAGAGACCTCACTTATCATTTCGCCGTATGTACATACATCACACACACATGCTTACACCGACTCGCACACTCCCTCGCCCACACATAATGGCTGAGGCTCTCAGGGGAGTATAAGAAATGATGGGTTTTACCTCGGAGAGGAAATGGGGAAGGAGGCCAGATATAAAAAGGTGCAGATATATGGAACATTTGCGGGGAAGACGAGCTATTTCTGTGCAACGTTCATCCCGGTCTTTTCTATTAATATTAGCTCACGGAACATCATGTGCTGCACCCTAGGGCATGAAAACATTAGAAAATGTATACATGCACGGGATAATAACGCTAAAACTGCAGAAAAACTGCATTCTTCGCTCTCCTGGGCACAACAACACATTTGCATTTCCTGCAGAATTGACTCAGCACAGCTACAAGAACTCAAATATGACACATCTCTACTTGTAAATAAACAACAAAGAGTATGTAAATGTGTACATTTCATTCAAAGGATAATCCTCACAGTAATTGTACATATTTAGTATTAAAACCAGGGTTGTAAACATTTGTCGAAATCTGGCGTGCTTCTTGTTTCCTGTATGCTTTTTGAAAAATGGCCTCCTGCTGATGTGTTTGTTGCTTTGGTGGATTATTAGATGCATGTGTGTTGGATATTGATTCATTGTCACACAGGCTTGTTAGCTTTTGTGCTCTGCATAAAACAGTATGTGCTGTGGCAAGGTCGTTAGACAGGTAAGAAAAAAAGTTAATTAATTCAGTGGAAATGGCATTGTCTGCGACATGCTGTGAAGCAGTGAGGTACGTGAAGCAGGTTTCATTTTCTCTTCGTTTTTTATGGGCACGGTTTGATCGATCAAAGCCTCATTAATGCAGAGATTTACCTCGACACACGTTGCCGTTGTCTGGTTCATAACCCGCCTTGCAGCTGCAGCTTCCGATCGGTACCATCCACTCGCCATCTCCGTTACAGTAGAGCTTTATGGGCACGTCTACTTCCTCTGCGTTTGGGATACAACTTCCTCTGGCGATGACTAATGATGTGGACTCTGCTCCAGTCAGCGTCTGCAGACAATCAGAAACATAAAAACTGACGTTTGTTGTCGTCTGAATGAGAAAATGTAAGATGTGCCAGATATACAGAGTTACAGCAAAGTTGCATCAAAGTTGCATCTTCTGCAAGGATTAATGGAGGGCCGCTGTATCTTAAACATGTTGTTCAGCAGCAGAACAAACTAGGGCTGGGCGATATGGCCTTAAATCAATATCGTGATATGTTGAGCAGTTCACCTCAATAATGATGAATGGACGATAACTACTCCAATAGCTGCTCACCCCCTCCCATATTAACTTCGTTTACTCCAGCCACTACAACTTTTGAACCGTCCTCCATCTCCTCACATGTCTTTCCCTCTTTGTTACAGACTGGATGGGGTGGAGTCACATCTTAAAGGGACATGAGACCATAGCCTACCTACACACATCCAAAACCAACTTTTATTTTATTTTATTTTTTGACACCGGATATACAAATATGGGCAAAATGACGTAATATTGTCGTAAATTTTGGTAACCATAAATTTTTGTTTTTTTGCCCAGCCCTCGTACAAACTATCATGCAGCCACAGATTGAGAGCGGAGAAAGGCAGGAGGTGACAGGTGATGTTAGAGAGGCTGCAGCGATCACAAGTGAACACCAGCACTAACAAGCTAATGACTGCAGGGCTAAAAAGTGAAACATAGCTCCAAATCATACTAAAATACAAGCTAAAGTCTTGACAGTTAAGGGACGTTATATAAAATCTTGAAAAAGAAAACGATATGTGATTGATAAAAGAGCTCAAATCCTTTAAATTTGTAAGATAAACTATGAAAACACCTGACTTTGAGTGAAAGCTAGCATTTAGTATTGCTAGTAGAGCTGGGCGATAAACCGGAAATTTACCGATACCCAAATTTACGACAATAACCACCGTCATTTTGCCCATATCAGTATATTTGATGTCAAATAAATAAACAAATAAAAGTTGGTTTGGGATGTGAGTAGGTAGGCTATGGTCTCATGTCCCTGTTAGACGCTTTCCTACGTCACAGACGTGACTCCACCCCATCCAGTCCATAACAAAGAGGGAAAGACAGGTGAGGAGATGGAGGACGGTTTAAAAGTTGTAGCGGCTGAAGTAGACGAAGTTAATGTAGGAGGGAGTGAGCAGTTTTTGCAGTAGTTATCTTCCATTTATCGTTATCAAGATGAACTGCTCAACATATCATGATACTGATTTGAGGCCATAACGCCCAGCCTTAAAAGTTAACTCTTATCCCGCAAAATCTCACTACATATTTTTTCTTTCTTTTTTCTTTTCATTCATTTCAGCCAAGGCAATTCCTCAATTTCACAATATCATCTCACATTGCAACATTTCTTGTCCGTTTTATACACAGGTGCACCTATATTCCAGGTTTTACGGTAATTAAAGAAGCAGACTTCAGCCACATACCTCAGGGAAAAAAGCAAAGTTCTGCACCACGCTGGGACACTTCTTGTAGAATACTCTGACAGCCAGAAGGGACATACAAGCGCCCAGATCCTGGAAGGCCAGGTGGAACCCTCTGCCTTTGGATAACGGACCAAAACTTCGAACCTCTGTGTTAACTTTCATCAGCCGTCCCCCAAAATCAACCTGGGAAAAACTCTCATCTGCTGCAATGGTATCCACCTTAAAACAGCAGAATGAGGGAGAGAAAAAAGCAAAAGTTATATTAATTAAAGTTAAAAGTGAAAAATAGACTTTAATAATTCCGCTATTCCCCCTGTGAACCTCAGAGATAGCACCAAAGGCAGCTGCTACCAGATTTTCAACACTTGAGTGGTTTTTAACATTCGGGTTCGTCAACACAGGCCGTGTGAGACCTCATTGAAAAAAAAATTACCTAATTAAAAAGCCGCTAATGTATGATGTTAAGGACATGACATTTTGAGGAGGGAAGTCAACCATGAATCCCAAAGAGCAAAAACCCAGTCACAAAAAGTTCGATTTGAATTAGAGCTTAAACTTTGAGAAACTTTTGTTTGGAGTGACGTGTGTAGGATCAGAACACTGCCCCTCTTAGCTTGTTTACCCAGTTTAAAAGTAGACACAAGAGCACCTTCGACGTATACGAAGTATTTAGCAGCAGAGTTTCATTGGTTTTTAGTCTATCAAGTATGCACAGATGTTCAGCCTCCAGCCTGCGGTACATTCTGTCCAGAATAAATGAGGCTCCAGTGCACTGCAGCATTTATCTCCCCCGTTTATTGAGGCAAATGCCAATTTTATGCTGAAGTGATGACTATGATAAAGCTCAGTATTGGTATCTTTGTGTTGAGAAACCTTTAGTTCATCATCAGAGTTTTGCTCAAACATGACCAGCCTAACAATATAAAATCCATTACCTTTAAAAAGGGAGCGTTGGCCCAGTACTCCACCCCTTTAATGCTTTCTGACACCGTCCTCTCAGTCTCCAGGTAGTACAGGTTGAACGTCTCTTTGCAGGAGCCGAGGACACTGGGTATGGAGGCGCAGTCTCTCACGGTGAACCTGATCTCCACGTAGATTCGCTGCGCCGCCCTCCGGTCGATGTACGTCGTGAGGAGCCAGTTGTTCTGACTTGGCTCGAAGACATTGCACACCTGGTACGTCCTGATGGTGTTGAGGTTCTCGTCGTAGCCGCTCACCTCTTCCCACTGGGAGTAGAGAGTAAAGGGAAAAGGGAGAAATGATAAATGGGTTTAAAGAGATCTGACACAAATTAAACTTTTACTCCATGTGTCCCCCTCGCTCTCTTTTCTCCTCATCCCCCCTCCCTCAATTGCTTTTTGTCTTTCACTCTTCTTGTTCTCCTCTGACCAGGGACAACCATTCATCACAATTAGTGCGACTCACCTCAAACACACACACACACACAGAAAAACCCTATAACCAGCTAGCAGCTAATCCGTCATTGGAGAAAATATTTAAGACGCTATTCTCGTAATTTAACTGTACTGTGTTTCTAATTTTATTGTATTCTATTAATTTGCCTCTCGCGGACCCTCGTGCGCCTGATCCACCTGATCAATTTGACTCCATTATATTCTGCATGACTGGCAGTTAATTGGTGTCACCTTGCTACTGTAATTAAGATTTTGACAGACTCTTTAATGGAGCACCGTAAAGTGTACTCAAACTGCATTCCCCAAGGGTACACACACACCTGCACGCGCACACACACAGACACACACACATACACCTGCACACATACGGAACACCTCTGCACATTGTTCTTACTCCATTGGCAGGGAACGATATCCAGCCAAGCTCAGCTGTCGCTGTCCTTGTATCCATCACTGTCTCTGTCAAACACAAAGAGATAAAGAAAGAGGGAGAGAGGGGTGAGGAGGGTGAGCAGCAGGAGGAGGACAGGTATGAGTTTAATTAACAGTCAGGTCAGACCCCCACTAAGTCCTGCATAGTGATGCATGTCATTCATATTCATAAAAACTTTAAAACCTCTTCCCTGCTTCTCAGTCTTTTCTTACAATAAAACAGATAAGTGGCTCTGAGTTAACCAAGTCTGGTGATGCTAACAGGGTGGAAAAGTAACCTTAAAGCGGGGGTATCATGCATTTTTTCACTCTGTGTTTCCTGTCTGATACCTGTTTAGTAGCTTTATGTGATTTTCAGATAAATAAAAGCCTCAAATTTCATAATTTAAATATCATTATTTCAGTCTCCGTCTGAAACGCTTAGTTTGGCTTCTGTCTCTTTCAGGCCCCGCCTCCACAAGCCTACTTTCTTCTGATTGGCCACCTCTCCTGAGGCTTTCCAGAAGCCAGCTAAGCGCAGAGCTGATTGTTTTGGCGAGGGGTGTCCCAATACAACTTCTTTACCTCCGATATGATACCGATATTGTATCCTTCAGTATTGTTCAATACGGATATTAGCACAAACTTGTGCATGACAAGTTTTGCACTCAGCTGCAACGTCTTTTTCAGACTTTTATGACAAATACTGTTATAGGGCTGATATCACTCCTACTCCTTGGTACTTTGTGTGTGCCTTAGTACACACTGTTGTTGGGATCCCTTTGGCTCTACATGCTGGATCGGAGTGCTGCTAGGCAGAGGTGCTGGAGCGTAGTCTGGAATGGACTGCTTGTATCCGAGTGCTGATTTTGGAGATTTTAGATGCAGGCCGATATTTGAATTTTTGCTGATATCAGACCAATACTAATATCAATATTGTATCTGCACACCCCTAGTTTTGGCCTCGCTCCCTTGATTGTGGTCGATTAGCTGAGCAGCTGAACAGCATAACCCCCATATACATTATATATGTATAAATATATATGTATGTATGCTATGTCTATGGTTACTCTGCTCTACTGTGGGTGTCACCGCTCACGCTGATGGAGGAAGGCTGTTCCGCTTGGCCAAGCTCATCAACCAGTCAGGACAGCCTATAATTCTTACATCAGCCGTTAGTAAATCTCGTACATAATCTATGGTGTTGCATTTTCATGCGTTTTAGATCTACTTTCTCAGATTATGACAAAATACGTTTACCTTCTTTGCATACATGTAGTACGGACACCAAACTTTTTAACTTTGCAGTTTTTGTTGTAAATGTGGAAAAGCATGATACCCCCCCTTTAATGGAGCACTAGCAGTTAGCCACAGAAAGTATTGGTTTTACTCAGGATTTAAGGGAGGTAAAATACATTCGGAAGTGCCCTTTAATTTAGTAGATAATGACTCAGAGTTATGAGGTTCCTGTTTGGAGTTTAACAGCAGTTATAAAACTTTCTAGTCGGCTAACTGGAGGGACATATTGACGCCATAATAAGAAAAGTTTGAAGTCATCATTTGGGGTTATCTCTTCTCCTACAGTCCCTCTGAAAAGCTTAAAAACGTCCCATATCAGTCCCTTCACTGAACACAGAGCAGAAACTGATACAAGCTTTATCCCCTCATCCAACTCCTGGTGGGAACAAAATAAGCTAAACACTTTGTCGGAGTAGCATTAGAGGGATTAGCAACTGTAATGTAATTATGGGTAGCTGACAACAACACGTACCACGAGACAATAAAAATATGACAACCATGAGCCAACGCTCTATTCTTCTCTCTTTCATAAAGCTATCTTTCACATCCTGCTTGTACAGGTCACTGTGGGCAATGTTGCAAATCAATGAGCGCCGCCGCTGCCAACTACTATAAAGTTGTCTGTGGTAACACTGGATTGAACTGTTGGTTGTTTTTAGCAGTATATCAACGTGGAGTTTCTCACTTTGACAAGGTTTTCACTCCCTAAATAAAAAAAGACTCACTTGTCCTGTCCTGTGTCCTGTTAACTTCATCTTCTATAAAAGTCGGTCATTGACAATAAGACTGATATTGTGGTGTAAAGTTTATGATGTGAGGAAGGACTTTGATCATTTCCAACTCCTTCATATAGTCTCTATGTTTAAACTGTATTTCTCTAGGATGATTAGAGTTACTCAAGTACTCCTTTTTGAGTGATAGTGATAGTGTGCATAAATTAAACAGTAGTTAAAGCTATTAAATAGAAAATCTCTGTAATGTAAATGTGTGTAGGAGGCTCCTTTATTAGATGGGTGTCAATAATGATTTAATGTCTTGAGCCGAACCTCCACGATCAGCTTCGTCAGCTACAATAAATCTGCATACTAACCTCCCCACTGTTCAGATCACAGCTGGGTGACATACTGACACACTGCCGTGCAACAACAAGTTAATTGCACTTCCTTTTTTTAATCGCAGAGAAGTAGAAAAGTCACTGATAACAACAAAGCGTTTGAAAAGACAGAAAACCCCGGCTCATAACATGCTTTGTAAAACAAAAACACCATTTGGTAAAAGGTGAAGGCTGCAATTTGAGAACCCCAAAGAGCTATTTTTTTAACATCTTTCTACCATGTGCAAAATCAGGCCAATTGGAAAAATTTAATAAGGGTGAAAACAATTAGAATTAGCATGTCCAGGCAACGGTGCAGAAAATATCCAACCGTCAGATTAATGTGAAGAAAAATCAAGTTATCCAGAATTTTCCAAATAACAGACACTTAAACCATTCTCATTACACTAAAAAATAAATATTATGACAGTATTTTACCACTGTTACTATCTTTTCATCACACATGCAGGTTTTTCCAACCCCATACAAATAGACCTTCAGTGGTCGACAGCAAACTGGTTTTAGGAGGTCATGATTTTTCGGTCCTTTTCATCCTGTTTCAATTACTCTTGTACAAAACCTTCATCTGTAATCTGCATCCGGATGAGGTAATTATGCACATTTGAGTGTGATGTAAAAACGAGGGTTGAAAGCACATGGCCAGAGGAAATATTTGGTTAATCCTGTTCACATCGAGTAAAAAAACATAATGGGAAGGTCGTAATTAGCACAACCCTGAAGCCTTTGGGATGGAATGATGCTACAATAAGCAAGTATACCACTAAGAGCAGGAACAATTGAAGTCCAGGACTCTAGACTTGTGACCCAGCTTGAACTTTAGCATTTAAAGTCACCGGCTTGAACCTTATCATAATAAAAATAATAAACCGACTCTATATAGACCCTTTCAAAGGACCCAAGGTCACTTCACAGAGATGGAGTAATGGATTAAAAACAAGCCTGAGACAGGTGAAAAGGGCATGTGGGTCCTTTATGGAAGCAGCAGCGCTGTGGGGGGATGTAAACTGGGGTGAACAGCGATGGGGCATTTTGGATATTCGTGGACATGTTGTTCCAGACGGTGGGGGCTGTGGAACTGAAAGTCAGGTCTACAAATGTACAGAGTCTGGTGTATTTTGGGGTGGACAGCAGATTACTGTCAAAAGACCAGGGGGTTTTGGGATCTGGTTCATGAGTGGAGAAGGTCAGAGAGGTACCAAAGGGGTGAAGGCATGGAGGTATTACTTTACTAATGGAAGCCGGTGGACATAGATGATGGTTGGGGTGATGTGCTGCCAAGGCTTGGTGCAGGTTTGTTTTGTACAACCTGGAGCCTGTTCTGGGTTTTGCTGGGTACAGTGGGCAGAATTTAGGCCCCAGCAGCAAGAGAGTGCTTAATCCTTAAAGTCTTGTGGGGCAGCATTTCCTCTGCAGTCTTTTCCTGACTAAAGTGGGGGAAGACACATTGACTCAGAAGATGGACAGGAGAAGGAGGGCACAGACTTAGACTTGCAGTTGTTGGACACCAAACCTGTTCAAATGCAGCAAAAGTTGTGTCATCTATACTATAACCCAGGATTTCCACTGCATTCAGAATGGCTGCGATTTTCGCTGTACGCCAATTCCTACTGGATCCGTTTGTGAGACTAATTTTGTGGTGGATTATGGACAGTAGGAATCGCGAGAAACCACAAGAACCCTTAGATTCATGTGCAATCGCGCGATAACAAGTTGTCTTTAGCCACATAGGCTAACCATATAAGCAGTAGACTGTGTCCTTCCAGAGGAGAAAATCTACTTCTAGACTTATAAAATCAGCATCTCATCATCCATGGTGTCATCAGAATGAAATACTGTCTAAAAGCTTTTCACTTGCTCGTCTCCGCCCATTTGCATGGTGTGAAATGCGAGCCGCCTGAAACACGGAGTGTTTTATTTTGAAAAGAAGCCAGGTACTTTATTTTGTGTCTGTGCCCGACTTCCTATCCAGCACGGGTTAATCTGTGCCGAATTTATCTGGCATGCTCTGGTGTCTGGAAGAAATAGAATTCTTGCGATCAGCTGTGGAGTCCGGCGATCGGCAGCGGAACGGAAAGAAGTCTGTGAAAATTGACACATTCACTTAAATGGTTACGATCGGTGGATATGGCTTTTTTGTAGCTGTACCGGATGCGGTGGAAATTGCCCGTAAATCTCCAAATATGCCTCCAGGATCAGCTCACATCTAATGGCCATAAGTGAAATGTGTTTTCCATGCATCCAATAGGTCCCACAGGTCCAGGTCCGATTCCATATAGTCAAAGGTTCGTCCTCCTTGTAGGAATAACTAATGTTAACAGTAAGTGATGAGCTCAGGCTTGGATTCAGGTATCTGGGAATCAGATTCCTCTTTGGCAGCTTCACTTGAACACAGGACTCAAAACTTATGAAAGACTTGAAGTTTTGATGCCAAAATCTTCTTAGGTGGTACAAAATATTTCTTTCATAGCCAACATCTGAAATCATTTTTAACAACTTCAGAAAATATGAACCATTCCAAGATACTGCAAGAGATGAAGTCCATTTAATTCATGCACAATCGAACTGTCCCTGCAGCAGTGTTCAGAGAAGAGTTTCTTCTTCTTTACCTGTGGGGTCAAATGAACCTCTCTGTGCCAAACTAAGAATGACACAATGCAGCAGATGAACCCACTGCGATACTCGATCCGATGTTAACTGGCTTTCTGACAACACAGACCCTTACATGAAGCCCTCTCTAATAAAACATGGTGAGAAGATTCAACGACATGGCACCACAAGGCAGCCCCAGGCAAACATCCCCCCCTTGATTCTTGACATGCACTCCTCCTTTTGCACTCTTTCATTCTGTCACCCTGCCTCTCATTATCTCCACTCCTCCTCCTCTAACACCACCACCTCCCCACCTCCATCCTCTCTACCTCCTTGCCTTTTATCTACCAACCCCCCCTTTACCTTTGGTGCTTCTTATTTTTTTGTGTCAGCCAGCTAGCCTAATTACAGCAGAACCCAGTTTTTGCACCTGTCCCCCGGGAGACGAGGTCGTTTGGGGGGAAAAAATAAAATGCTTGTCGCGCGAAAAACGTAGTCGAGTAACAAATTCTTGGACCAAAGCGTATTCAAACGGTGACAATTGTCGCTATCTAATTTGTGGCTCTTGTGCGTTTAGCGGCATGTTGTCAACAAAGGTTTTCAAAAAAGATCCACGCCGAAATATAGACCCAGTTTATTTCTGCCTTGCATAATTTTCCTCCTCAGAAGTCTTTGAAGTTTGGGCAAAAAAAAAAAAGAGAAAAGAAAAATGGTAATGCAGAGAGAAATCCACAATGTCGACAGAGGAGATGTTGGAACAGCTCATGTAGTCTTACAAGCTCTCCCTTCCAGCAAAGTCGTGCAAGAGGGGATTTGATTCAGGGCTTTGCTTAAAGAAAAGAACAATGGCTGCTCGCTATCATACTCCATCACACCAACATATTTCTGTTTCAGTATTAAGGGAATATTCTCGAGGCTATTTTTGCACACAATACACAGACTTTCCAGCTAATACGTTTATTGAAAATTGATTGCACTATCATGCCCAGAACTCTGGGGAGACCTCTGTGATTCATCATTTCCCATTATTACATCCTGCTCACAGCATGTGTACTGTGACCAAGAGCGGGCAGAGTAATGCGAGTGCAAAAATAGAGAGAGCAAGTATCTGTCTGGATGTGTTTAATATATGAGGATGTGTAAATTCAGACAAATACAGGATTATTTTTCAACTCTTTGTTCAGGCAGCGATTAGTAGTTGTCATTAGCGAGCTGATGTCGTCTTGATTGGTTCTTATTTTAGCGAAAGGCCTCAAGTGACACGAAAACCTTTCAGCATCTTCTCCTCCTGTAGAGGTTTCAACCAATTTAACAAGGAGCTACAAATGAACTGTAATGGCCAAAATAACAGAAAGTACATAATTAATTCATGACAATCCTCATGCAATTTACCCATAATACACTTGGCAACACAATCCAACTGCTCTTTTGCCCCCAGGAACCAGAACAGAGAGCTGAATCATACTTCATCTGAACATCCGTGCTGTCTCAGTGCAGGTTGTGTAAAATTAGTCATGTGGTCTAAAACACGCCATGCTGCCTCCACGTCCTCAACAACGCTCCGTTTCACTTTAAAGGTATATTCCGGTGTAAATTGGTCAAACATACCGTAACACCGAGTTAGACAGCCCCTCAAGAGATGAATGTTGCTGACTGCTTGCTTCTTAAGTTATACCAACTTCAGCATGACCACAAGATAGCAATACACAGCGGTCTGCATCTCCAGGCGCAAACCTCAACCGAAAAGTCACTCTATAGCCACAAATAATGCTCAGAACAGCACCTTACTTCATCAACAGTACATATAGGGTCCCCGCCATAGTACTAGCCACCAAACATATTTTTAGTTTTGCCTAATTTCTTTAACAAAGAGACTAAACACAACTCACCGACTCTCCTCCAGCAGCTGCTTGTCTGTGGGGGGAGTCCTGACAAATCGATCACTGAGTGCAGCGGAGTTTCACAGCTCAAGGAAGAACACTTATGATCATTACTTCATGGAAATGCAATCAGACCAAGACGCTTAAGGCAGAAGAACTACCGTGTCTGCAGTGCAAAATGATTAATATGATGATTATTACTTCATGGAAATGATCCGCTGCACTTGGTGATCGACTCGTCAGGGCTCCCTCTCAAACAAGCGGCTGCTGGAGGAGAGTGGGTGAGTTGTGTTTGGTCTCTTTGCTAAAGAAATCACGAAATCAAATAAAAAGATGTTTGATGGCTGGGACCCTTTATGTTTCTATGTGCATTCCATGATGGTAGAATGTAAACATGCATGTGAATCCTGGCACTGCTGTTACAGAAACCCAGGAAAACTAGATCAACTGAGTCAGACAGTGTTGAGCCGCTCGTCTTTGTGCTCATTAATGTTGTGTGGGCTTATGTGCAGACTGCTAAACTAACCAAAATGAACCACAGAGTGTCTATTTTAAGGTCTACAACTGCAGAGTATGAACATGCTAGTGATGTGAAAATCCCACCCAGAAGAAGACAGCGAGACTTTGTTTAATTAGAGGTTCCTGTCTTCGGGCTCGTGTCGCAGATTAAACACATTTGTAACATAGATGGGAGAGATTGATCATGTGTGAGTAAGTTAATTGTGTTCATTAGGAAAGTTTATGATGCAAAGTGTTGCACCACTCCCGTCTCTTTGTTTTATTGCGCAGGTATCAGAGCTGCTGTCGGAGGAAGGAGGTACGAGGAAGATTTGATTCAAGAGCAGAAAAAAATTCACAACACCAGTTTTTTTTAGGATATTTGAGAAACCTTAAATGCACAGATTATTTACTTATAAAATAAATGGAGAGAAACACAATTTTAAGATTTATATCTAGATCATCACTAAATTGTAACAGTGAGTTTTTTAGTTATTTGTCAGCACTAGTTTAGCTTTCCTAAAGGTAAAAATATGCTCTGTTGGCATATAAGCTCCTCCATACAAAGAAACCAAATAATTTTTCTAATAATAGCCTACATATGTGTCCTCATTAAAATATGATATATATTTTCGCTGATTATTTTCCATCTATTTTTGTTTGTGAAAAAACAAGAAAACTACTTTAGGGTTGTATCACACAAAATCTCATTTTTTTACTGTACTTTAAACACAACTGTTCTGCTAACTATAGTGTTAAAACAACAAGGGAATGATATTATTTTTCTGTATTTTCATTCTTAACTCGTTAAAGTTTAGGGGTGGGACATCATATTGATACAGCAAAAATAACACTGTTCTGACCTGCGCAATACGACTATACTTTCATTAGAGAAATCCTAAAAAATAGCTCTCCCAGCCAATTTGACCCACCCCGTCACATCGCCATGACGCCTCATGGTGGTGATAATAACATGAATAAGGGTGAAAGGCGCTTAATTGGCCTAAGAAGAAATCTGCTGGCACGTAGGTGAGTATGTGAAGTTAGTGGGATGTCAGAGTGGTGATAAAAAAAGCTGAGGGTTGTGCTAACTGCTTTGAAATCAACAAGAAGTCAGGAAGATAAAAGGTGTTCCAGAAGAGAGGAAAGATGGAGGACACGCTCGAGTCCGCAGAGAGTTTCACTCAGTCCGACATGACAGTTTCTGTACATTTTAAAGACAAGTGGGACATGCATATGTGGTACAAACATGGAGAAACTTGACGGGTGTCCTGTAGTTTTGTGAGTTTAATTTACACACTAAAACATGAACACTGTTTCATCTCAGTAAAAACTGTCACTATAATGCTCCAACATATCCTATTGTAACATTTAAAGTTTTTTCAGTCATTCCAATTAAAATAATCAGAACTGGCCAACCTAACTAAAAGTCAAACAGGCTAATACAACCATGAGTGCTTGGCAGTAACATGTATAAAATATTGGGTGTTATTTTGAACAGCAGGAAGTTGACCTAGTCTCCATTATTGGCAACAATAATACCAGTCAAACACGAATATATCATGAGTCATCCCCCACTCCTTTTAAAGATCCAGTGAAGAGTGTTAGATCTAACAATGATGATGATAACGAGACCCTTAGTAAGACTAGGCATGCCACTGAAACAGCTGATTTGAGAAGTGTAAGAATGGAAGGTCCACACGAATGATCATTCTGATGAGCTTTACTGGTTACAGATCTGGGCTACAGCTTCATCATGCCACAAGTGTAACAAAGAGTAACAAAGCGTAACAAAGATTGGTCTGAGACTGTTCAAGTATATATAGTCGTCCACATTTCTAAACATACAGCTGACATTTAGTTGACCCTAAGAAAAATCCATGTACGGTAAGAACAAAGGACAACATATTTTAAGGAGCTTTAGGTGAACATATGGAGGGTCCATAGAAGGAAATACCATGACAGAACATATTTTGGGGACCTGTGTGATGTAAAACATGGGTACAAGGTCCTTGTTGATGATGGTTGTCGGGGGGCCCCCGGCTCCAGCAATCTAACACTGAAGAATCTGAGGTATTTGAGTGACACAGCTCCACCACTCTAAAGGCTGACATGACTGGCTAAAGAAACTAATCCTCACAAGAAGAAATAGGATATTTTTAAATTATAATACACTTCTTAAACATACAGGACAAGACCAGACATGTACCACTCTGACCACTGGGAGCACCACAAACAACACAAACCAAGAGTTCCTCACTGGAGCTTGGAGATTAACTGATTATTCTTAAAATTAGTAAATCAACAGCAAAATTACGATAAGATGCAGCGCAATTAAAGCAGCAAGATTTTTTACTTTTCTTTAAAATACTGGTTCTTGCATGCTTCATATCTTGAAGGATCATAACGTTTTCCCAAACCAAAGCGATTCTCTGTCTAAAAGAGAAAAAAAAAATCTACTCCGTGCTTATTAGAGAGCTACCATCATCAGTCTAATTAACAGCACACAGCACACACCTCTCTGTGCATAATAGGCTATACACTGCGATCAGCCTAATTACTTTTGACATATTGGAGGCTGTGATCGCAGTGCGCCCACCTCCCCCACAGTGGTGCACATTCGAAACCAAACGCTCCACCACTCAAACCAAACCAGAGCCCTTAAACTGCAGCGGAAACAGCAGGTAAATCTGTGTGATATTGTTGCAGTCAAAGAGGCTGTTAAACCCTTGTTGTGGCCCAGGAGGGAGATATAAAAGTATTTCCATCAAAGACGCTGAATTAGATGTAATTCAACTGTTTTTGTACCTCCATATGTGAGTGATGTTTAAGCACTGGTGGCCATGAGGCAAGTGGGGTCAGTTCATCATCTGCTAATTGGCTTTGTATGTTCCAGCCGCACCAGACTGCCGTTCGAAGACTTATAACCCTGTAAGTGTGTGTTTGCGTGTGCATGTGTGCGCTGCGTTTGTGTTTGCTCCAGCGAAAAAAAGAAAAACAGCACACCCCTGGAGCTGCAGCTCACCAGCAGCACATCAAAATAACACGCAGACATGCACTCGCACACACAAGAAAATACACATTAAGAAGACCTCCTGGAGTGAGAGGCGTCATGCCGCCCTGCAGAGACAGTGGTTGACCAATCAGGCGTTAAAGTGGAATGACACAGTGTCACGAAAGGACGACTCAGTCAAGGGCACACACAGAAACAGATGTGCTCAAATCAAACATACGCGGAGTATAAGGAGACGTAAACAAACTGCAGCACTCATGCAGAGCTGCTCTTCTGTAAGTGGAGCCCTAAAAATCAATCCTGAAGACAACCGTGAGGAAAATCTTCCACACGTGAATCTACAGGGAACAGTTACCCCTCCATAGGAAGTGATGTGATTAGAATGACACACTGGGATGATCGGCTCATCAAAACACTGGCATACTCTAGAAAGAAAAGAAAAAAAACTGCAGAAAGGTCATTAGTCTTATCAAGTCTAAGCTCCTGCCAAAAATAGTTGTCTGTCTCAAGCCCTTCAGTGTCTCTAAACGTCTCCTTCCTGCTTACAGTTCCCTTCGGCTACACTTAGGCTGCTACACAGCCTGCAAAGTCCCACCTGATAATTTCAAGCTCCACATCAATCTGAAGTGCCGGCTAATGGGCTGACCCTGTTGTCTTAAAAGAGTCTGCTCAGCAGTTCAAAAACACTTTGGATCAGCGAAAAAACAGACATAACTATGCAACAACAGTAGATTTACACAAGGAGCTGTGGATGTTGTGGTCAAAATTACAATCCTGCTACGAAAGCTTCAAACCATCATGCCATAGCTGGAAGGGAGACTGTCTTCTGTTCATGTAGAGAGAGCAGAGCAAGCACACGATACACGGTATATGAGCCACTAACTTTAATTTTCTTACTTTTACGTTTTGATTTGAAATCAAATTGACTGATTTCCCACTTTTAATAATGTATGCCCAACTTTTACAATGCACGCGTAAAAATGTTAAGGTATTCATCTTGTGCTCAATCCAGATCTGAGCGCAGAAAAGCTTATTAGGAATTTATAGACTCGGATAAAAAGTCGTCTTAAAACAAAAAAGTAGCTCTTGAAGGCGCACTGATGCAATGCAGAGAGAGTCAGAGGAAAGATCTTTTCAAAAAACAGGAATGTCAAAAGGGAAGCGAAACTAGCTGACATGTCCTGACTTGTACGGTCCATCCTACTGCCTGAATAAAACATGATCACAGTCTCAGAGGGATCAGACAACTGGAAAGACTTAAAGAGGCTCCACAATGGCAGATACAAAAGCTTAACAAAATATGTTGGATGTATGTTACAGATGCAATGTGCTCTTGTGCAAATAACTATGTGCAGTGATAGGATGCTGCGCGTTTAGTGCACTACTTGTTACATGTTGTGTCCAATTGTATGCAAGTTGTTGTGGTGGCAATTTCGCAGTGAAACAAAAAGGTAGTTTTGTCCGACAAAAATGATCCCAGAGAGTGTAGTTCAATGTGTGATTCGTTCACCAAGTGATTCAGGTGTCAGTGCATGTGGTCCCTCATTCGCCGGCTGCTGGCCTGACAATGCTGTTTCTCACTTCAGCTCAACTGAAGTGAGAAATGAATTAATCACTCGAGGTAGTGATTCAGTTCAGTACGTTCAATTAAAAGATTCGGTTCTTTTGAATGAATCGTTCGCTAACGACACAACACTACTAGAATGACTGTATCTGTGTCACATGAGCGTACACAATAGGGCTGTGCAATAAATCGATTAAACTGATTAATTTGCACTTTTTATTTTGTATAATTTACAAAAGTGAAAACTGAGATTTCCTCTAAAACTTCCCATCGCTCCCCCAGGCTCACATCATTCACACTCCCCGCCCCTCCCACATCGTTAAGTCTAATCAGTCGTTTGACACTACTTTGGTTTTGCGCATGGAAAGACATGTTCTTGTTATCTGTAGTTTTATTTTTAGGAGTAATAGCAAGGAAAAATCATAAATCAAGTCTTTCGGAAAAAAATCGGAGATGTAAATTTTGGCCCATATCACTCAGCCCTAGCATATAATAAACATACAGATCATCACAGTGCTATGGGACATTGGGGGCATACATGGTGCTAAACAAAGAGGACTACAGAGTGTTCATTGTGTTAATTTGAGAACAAAATATATACAGAGATCCAAACAATAGAAACTGATTTGAAATCTGGTCTATTTGATTGGTTACTGAAATTTAGTTTCTACGTATTTAAGATACACTTTTACCTCATACACATTAGACTTCTAATTAACCATGGCACAGTCACAGAGGTGGGGCTGAGCTTCATACCTATCACTGTTTTAAAAACAAGGGTTTACATGTGTGATTTTGCTTTAAAATCATCAGACCTAATGTAGGGATTTGATGGCTGCCTCAAATGGATGCTTGGGGAGCTGCAATGCTGCACTGATTTACTACAATCAGTGAAATGTCCCTTTATAATCTGTTTAAAGTCAAAATTTTCTGTATTAAAGCATGAGACAATACTTACATTTCAGTTCTAATAGTTGAAATTGGTGTGGAAATTAAAAACCCAACCAAACAATCTCATTTCCAATTCGTAGACCGTAGATTACTTTGTTTCATCCACCACATTGTCTCTTAATCCAACTGGCTGCTGGACCGTTCCTGCTGGAGTGTTGGTCCACAAATCTTTGCCATGCCTTTTGTCTTGCATGAAAATAATCAGAGCAATAACAGAATCTGATGTATCCCATTTGTTAGTCTCTCGTCTAATGAAAACCTTTCCTGTTGGTAGTGGTATTAGTTTCTTTCCCACTTTCTGCTCCTCTGTGAACTGCACAAACAAATTAGACACATGGGGCTTCTTGTCCAAGTGTATTAATAGCTGATCTGTGTTTATTTGCTTTCTCACACTTCAGGCACTTCGGCATTTGGACGTGCCATTATTTTGGTGCCAGTTTTTGGGGAAGGCCAACCTTCTGTCTGACCGTTTATTAGTGATGGTAATTAACAAAGAAGAGACCAACAAGCTTCCATCCAGTGAAGACTCTTTTGGAAATGTTGTGTCTAAAAATGATGCAGCTTGTACCGCAGATCCTTATTTGATTATTAAAGATGTATTTTAAATGTTTTTGAGCTCTATGCAGTCTTCAGCCTAAGGACAAGAAACTTGGGTGAACAACATGCAACTAAAAGACAGATATGAGGTTGAAGAAAGTCCAAAAATACGATATAACGAGAAAAAAAATCACAGTCTATGCAGTTGATACTGTTGTGTGAGTGTGACCTGTTGACTGGTACTTCAAGAATACCTCAATTATCCTGAAAGGGCATTTGACAGTTAGCTAATTATCCAATCACCAAACAAATAAATGTATCTAAGAGTGTTCAACTTTGGCTGTACTGTTGCTCGGATTATAAAGTCTGTTTTGATGTGGAACAAAGTCTTCTGTCGGACTTTGTCATATCCTGGATACCTTCAATTATTCTGAATATTCGAATACCTTCGAATTTTGCGGTCTTGTCGCTGGTAGCCTGCCGTAAAAGAGGCACTCAGTGGCAAGTTGATGAACACTTGTCAGTGGCGTCTCCTCTGCCACTGCCACACGTGGGTGGCGAGCCATAAGGCGGGCCTGCAAATTTGACATCGTTGACGAGTAAGACAGCTGCTTTGTACAAAGTCGACACACAGCCCCGTCTTAGAGGGGTTTTTTTTTGTCTTTAATGGAAATCCCAAAATACTTCCACAGCACACTCCTCAGATGTTTTGGTTTGTCCTCCGTTTTTGTAGAATAGCACTGCATGGGTTAGCCAAACCACGATAACAGCACCATAGCTGAAAAGTATCCCATTTTGGCCGGGAAACTACTGGATTTCACCACTCTTTTCCGACGTCTTCCTGTATTAGTATTCTCCTGTAAATCGTCGTTTTCTTCCGCTTATCCGGGTCTGGGTCGCGGGGGTAGCAGCGTCAAGAGGGAAGCCCAGACGGCCCTGACCCCAGCTAATTTCACCAGCTCCTCCGGCGGGATTCCTAGGTACTCCCAGGCCAGGCGAGAGATATCACCCCTCAACCTGGTCCTGGGCCGGCCACAAGGTCTCCTCCCGGTGGGACATGTCTGGAACACCTCTAACAGGAGGCGTCCAGAAGGCATCTGAACCAGATGCCCGAGCCACCTCAGCTGACTCCTCTCGACATGGAGGAGCAGCGGTTCTTCTCTGAGCGCCTCCCGAGTGTCCGAGCTCCTTACCCTATCTCTAAGGCTGAGTCCGGCCACCCTGCGGAGGAAAAATATTTCAGCCGCTTGCATCCGCGATTTTGTTCTTTCGGTCATTACCCAAAGTTCATGACCAAAGGTGAGGGTTGTCACGTAGATCGACCGGTAAATCGAGAATCTTGCTCAGCTCTTTCTTCACCACGACAGATCAGTCAAGCGTCTGCATCACTGCTGGCGCCGCAGTGTACTTTATACATGGTGTACTTTATTATTGTGAGTTCAACAGACAAGTACAGTTCAAATACAAACTTTTCCGATAGAAAGTGACTAATTTAATTAACGGCACTGATTTACACCCGAGTAAAGCTGATTTCATCTGTGTTTTGCTTGATGTGACAGTATGATGTGCCCACACTAGCAAACCAAGAGACAATTATTGTCCAATTCAGTCGTCCCTCACAGCTTTGAGGAGCATTTTAATCTTTCAACTCCATTTTTCTGATATTACAGCCAGCAACTTTAATTCTCCCCCTCCGTAGCAGCTCGCATGAACTTAACTCACAAGTACAAAAAAGAAGTGAGCACTCACAGATGTTAATCCATCTGAGAGAGAAACACTGTGGTCCCAGAGTAACAGATATTCAAGTCTCGCCAATGCCTTTAGGTGTAAGTCTGTTTTGTCTCATTGCTGTCACGATGTTGTTGTTGCTGTGAATGGGAGCTGGGAGATGTGCAGGGCCGCTGTGTTAAAAAGAACAACCGAGCTGTCACACATGAGCACTTATCTGTGTCACGGTTTCTTATTGAACAAGCAGCCCACACACACACACACACACACACACACACACACACACACCCACACACTGTGTCAGGCGTTTTGTTCCCTGTAGACGTATCTTTCTATATCTTCCTCCTTTATGTCTCTCCCTCCGCCTCAGACTTCACCTCTCCTCTTATTTCCCCCGCTCAAATCTTTTATTAACAGCTTTGACCCAGAAAATTTGTGGTGTCATGATTTCACTTGATAAAAGGAGGACATGCTCGTCATGACTGTGGAAGGAAAAAAAACATCATCTTATTCTTGTAGCTCAAACAAGCTGTGCTAAATTCCCCGAAATGTAGGATTCGTAAGAATTGATGGCTTTCTGAAATCAAGGTTTGGAGGATGACGGTTCAAAGCTCCTATAGTGTAAGATTTCTGCACTGTAGTACAGCTTGAAGACTTGTCACCAAGACATATGACATGTTTTGTAATTCAATATAACACAGTGAAACAGGGCAGCCTTGTCAAAACAACACATAGCCTTTAAAAGAAACAGGGCGTGTTTACAGCTTTAAAAAACTGAAGATGTATCGCGGTTCTCCTGAATATGATTGCCTGCCACAGCGGCGGCTCGTCACTATAAATACAGCTGCAACACACTGAGCTTTTTTGACAACAGGGGGTGTGCCAGTCACTGTAAAATAAATAAATAACGAACTTATTGTCTTTTTTGCAAAATTGGAACAGCACAACAATAAAACAGGAGCGTATTGGCTTCTTATTTTTAGCACTGAGAGGTGATGAAGCTTGTATTCTTCTCTTTCTCTATGGGAAAAAAAAAAACTTTACATAAAACGAACACAGAAAGAAACATGAACGCACTCTTATACACACACACGTGCACACGCTCGCTCAAAGACACGAGCGTGTGTGAAGCATCCTGCTGTCACCGTGGCAGAATCCTTTGTGCTTTTGTGACTAACGCAAAAAAGGGAACGGGCCTCTCTAACTGACACGCTCTATTTTTAAGGAGAGTAACTAACGCCTGTAGATGCAACATTAAACATCATCACACGCCAGAGCGCTTGTCGAGGTGAATGTTTGATGCTTTGAGAGGTCTGGGTATTCGTAAGTGGCCATGGGGTGAGGAGGATGATATTCAGCAGATCCTCACGGTGATGTAACATTCAGAGTTTGAGGTTAAAGTATTGTTATGGTATCGTCGGGTAATACTGCGGTCGAGGTTTACTTTGAAATAATCATGAGGTAATTGTGCTCTAATGAAAATGGTAAGCTCTCAGGGAAGAAACCCCTTATGTTGCACCTTCGTCCTAACACTTACGCCTTCCTGATAAACTACTTAACCTCCCTCGTAGCCTTTTATGACCGCCACAACTCACGCAGCATTGCCACCTTCAGCAGAGCAGGACTCTGTAACGAGAGCTCGAGGCTGTTGACGATGTCAGGCGATCTTTTCTGCATGGTTCATAATTCAACAGCCTCTGGAAACCCGAACCAATAAAAGCTTTCTGATATTTGTGATCCTATTTACATCCTGATAACCATATTAAAATATTCAAACTGAACTCTCTCTGCCTTTTTAAGAGTCTTGTTGGGACTGTTGATGCAGTTTAGGTTGAATGACATAGGTTAATTAAAGTGCTAGCTGCCACGCCCACACAGTCCTAAGAAAGTATCTTATCTATAATAATATAATAAACTATTTTTGACCAAAATATTTGACATTTAATTTTGATAGCCTACATCAATTCTCATCAATTCTTCGATACTAAAAATTGAAAAGATTCGACCATAGCCAAAACATCAAGTATAAAAACGTTTTATTTAGCCGACTTTAATTTGACTTAACCATTACTACAAAAAAAGTTTGATTGTGAAAATAAAGTAATGAGCTTTAAGCCAGTTCATAGACCGATTTCTAGTAGACCAATATTGATATCGGACATCTGTCATATATCAGCAAAAAAACTAATATCTGATTAAATCGGCCTGCATCTAAAATCTCCGATATCAGCACTCTGACATGAGCGCTCCATCCTAGACTCAGCTCCATCGCCTCTATCTAGCAGCGCCAAGATCCAGCAGGCAGAGCCCACGTTATCACGACAACAGTGTGTACAAATGTATAAACAAAGGAGCAAGGAGAAGGAGTGATGTCGGCCGTGTGGATATTTTTGGTTTAATTCCGAAAAAGACGTTGCTGATGAGTGAAAAACTTGTCATGCATAAGTTTGTGCCAATATCGGATTAATATCAGTATCAGCCATTACTGAAGGCTACGATATCGGTACCGTACTGGAAGTAAAAATGTTGTATCGGGACACCCCTAATCCCTCGCCTCAAAAATGACCGTGCAGATCACTCAGGCTGAACTTGTCTGACACAGTCCGGTCTTCGGAGGATTTCCTGCGCCATACTCCACATGACATTGTCCCTGTTAACAAAGCTTCTGCCACATCACTAACATATAATTTCTGTGTTTTTTAATATTTGTACATTTAAAACCAAAAAAGGGTCCATTATTTTAAGGACTATTACTATAGCCTTCAAAATAGGACAGCTTACAACGCGCTGCTTTGATGCAAAGGGTCATAAATCTGACCTTCAAAGGTCGCAGCTCCTGAACTCAGGTTAGCTAGGAGACACTAACAGCTGGTTCCGCTAACTTTAGCATCACTTAACATTATTGAACATTACTGCAGTCTGAAAGAGATAACTAAATCAAACACATGTCCCTTCAGACAGGCGAATTCAGGATTATTGTCATGTTATGGACCTCTTTACAAACCTGGGCCACAGTGTAAAAGCACTTCAGAGGAAATCGTCCTTCTTTGGGCCTAAATAAAAAGTTATGAGCACACTGAGGAACATATGGTGGATTGGGGGGGCAGCCATTTGTTCTCTTTAGTTAAACTGGAATATGAACAGATAAAACAGAAACCCGGGGAGGGCGGTATGTTGAGGTTGGAGGACAGTAGATCTAAACTTTATTGGTACGCCTCTATGAGCATAAGGAGTTACGGCAGGATGTCAGCTAAATGTGAGTGATGTAAAACCGTGTCAGCATATATCTGCTGGCTCAGAAAGCGAAGCAGGTGAGAAAGGAAACAGCTGTTATACCGATCAGAGAAGACCATTTAATTAATGCTGAAGCAAGAGACGCACCAATCACAATTTGGCCTTATTTAGCAGATCTGGTGTCAGCCAGATGGGATGTGGAAGTGCTTTCACAGAGATGCATTTTAATATGAATGCCTGAAGTGTTAAAGCTGAGTAGCTGGCATTTACATCTGTGGTTAGCATTACCACAAAGTGACTCTGTATAGTTTCCTAAAATTTACACTTTTAAAATCACTGCAGCGAGGTCAGCATGTGGAGGATTTTATGTAGAGTGATGCATTAAAACATAAACTGTTATGAAATATATTTAACCTAAAAGACATGTGGGTGTATGTAACTCTCTGAAAACAGAAATGATGTGAAATAGTTACAGACTCAGCTTTCGATCTGCTCAGTGCTACGAGGTCGGGTTAAAACTGCATGTTTATATTAGCAAATAAAGTTGTGTGGCATCAAGATTTACAAAGTCCAGGGCTAACAAGTTGAACTTTTTGAATCGCTGACTGTGTGGGAGTAGACAGAATTGTAAGAAATGTTTTATTAATTAACCTGGGATATTAACAAATCCTGTCGGCGTGTTTGGAGTTACAGTGTTGTGTGTCAATGTCCACCACACCACTCATAATGGATGAACAGACTGATGCTGCTGTGGTGGGATCACTGCAGCCCAAATGCTTTTAGTAGTTGTTTTTTTAACTAAGGTTGGTTAAGATATTTCTTGATTACACTGCTGTGGGCTGGGAGAACAGTGTCTCGTCTTTTTTATCCACGTGTAGGGCAGGGTGATAAACCCAAAATTTACCGATACAGAAATTTACAACAATAACCAACATCATTTTGCCCATGTCAATATACGGTGTCAAAAGATAAATCAATAAAAGTTGGTTTTGGATGTGTGTAGGTAGGCTATGGTCTCATGTCCCTTTCAGTGTTGTTTTCGTCAGGCAGGACGAAAACTTAAATGACGACGTCAGACCCCTTTTTTCCTTGACGAAAATGAGACTAAGACGAACGTCACCAAAGCTCTGTAAAGACTGAAATGTGACGAAAATTATATTCATTTTCGTCAGACGAGAACGAGACGAGACTAAATTGTTATTAGGTGGACGAACAAAGTTTCAAAACATGCTTTTTTTTGTCCTAACAGTCACGCCCCCATCACACACGCACCAAAAGCCTCGCTCGCGCACAGCTGCGCGCACACACTCATTCACATACACAGAGCGGCAGGTGGACGAGGCGCGCACACACACACACATACCGCGGCGGCATGCACAGCAGCGGTGCCCGGTGGCCGAAAAAAGAGGGATGATTTTTGGTCCTACTTCAGATACAGTCCAAGTGACAATAAAACACAATGTCTTGTACGGGGACGGGGAGACGAGACAGACGACAGTTGTGGAGCCACAGCTTCCTCATGCTGCGGCTTCAAACTGTCGGGAAAGACGAAAACCTTTTGAGTTTTGGTCGGACTAAAACTAGACGAAAACCTTTTGAGTTTTGGTCGGACTAAAACTAGACGAAAACTATCAAGGATAGAAATGACTAAAATGGGACTAAAACGAAGAAGCATTTTGTCAAAATGACTAAGACTAAAACTAAATCTAAAATGCCTGCCAAAAACAACACTGGTCCCTTTAAGATGCTGTCCTATGTCGGAGGTGTGACTCCACCCCATCCAGTCTGTAACAAAGAGGGAAAGACAGGTGAGGAGATGGAGGACGGTTCAAAAGTTGTAGCAGCTGAAGTAGATGAAGTTAATGTGGGAGGGGGTGAGCAGCTTGTGGAGTACTTATCGTCCATTTATCGTTATCAAGGTGAACTGCTCAATATATTGTGGTATTGATTCAAGGCCATATCGCCCAGCCCTATACACGAGTATACATCAGAAAATGACAAATAAAAAGTGACTCTTACACCCTTTAGAGGCAGATATTCAAGGGTCAACAAAGGTCAACAGGCCAGGTAACTTTAGCATCTCACTGACTTTTCTGGAAACAGACTGGACAGATCTCTAATAATAAAGTTCTCCTCAGGGTTTTATAGCTCAACATGTTGCACTGTGACTACTGTATAATCTTCATCGGCAGATTGCACCATTCCTGGCATCTCTTTATTGACACAAATGAACACACACCCAGGCTAGTGCGCATGCTCCCACTGAAATAAGATCATAAAATGCTCTTTTTTACCAAGGAAATGCATGAAAAAAAAAAGTTGTTGTCGCTCCTCTGCAAGTTGAAACATAACTGAATGCGCCTGATTGTCCTTCTATAACATAAAATGTTGAAAACTTGCCCTCTGGTTGTTCTTCCAGCATTTCAAGTGTTGAAAAAGTACTCCCCCAGTAAAGTTAAAGTAAAAACAGTGCCCTCTGAATGCCCCTCCGATGTTATTTCAGTGCATGTTTAGCATACATTCTCAGAGTGTGAAATCTACATATTCAATCACTTCATTTATATTTAATTACTCAGCCTGAAAATGACGGCACCTTTTTAATTGGCTGCCTCAACTGCTGTTTTTTAATTAATTCTATAATTGGCTGATAAATTAATGGTTTTAGGCTTTTATTCTATTATTGGATTTAAATTTCAGGATTATTTTATTTCTCTTTAAAGACACAAAAGTCACTGAGATCTGAGAACTACATTTCCTTCCTTCTTGGTTGTTGTTCAGGGTGTGAATGAGGGGATATTCTCTTAATTTGACTAGAAGTATGATAGATCACGATTATATAAGCCAATTTTAATAGGTTTGTTGTACTGCCCTTCTACTGAACTTGAACCAGCATCTATTTGATTATGATGGCATCTAAAGGAGACTGTAAATGAGACTACATCTTCAAACATCATAAAACTCACAAAACTACATGGCAAAATCCAGCAGAGATTTAAGAGTATCAAGAGATTTCTGATGTTTTCACCGTGTGCGTCTCCAAGCTGCCAGTCAGAAATGAAAGATGAGTGGGCCTGAAAATCAGACGAGGCAGAACTGAGAGCTACACATTGAGGCGTTGCAGCTGCAAACGTTTAATCTCCGAGCTCCCAACATCAAAGCTCTAATCCCACATATACTCCATCAAATCAGTCTTAAGTAAATAGACTTCCATTTTATATTGCCTTTGTGTTTTGACAAGTAAACTGGCATTAACTCTAAACCCGCAGGAGTCCATCAAAGAGAGGCGTCCAGAAATTATTTTAAATGTAACTTCAAAAAAAAAAAAGAAAAAAGATGGAAAGGAAAGGAAACGGGTCATAGAGTGTGTTTGGTGTCTGAGATCATCTACAAGCTCACCCCACTCACAAGGAATGAACCCCCAGGAGAGATCCAGTTTTAAGTTACATAAGTGAACCGAGACAGTAACCACGTTTACATGTGCAAAATTTCTTGATCCGATTAAAAATTTGAGGGATCGGATAATCTGAATCCACTGTTTATATGGGCGCAAAGTCAAATAATCTTATCACGAAGTGCGTATACATGCACCGAGTTTTATTCAGATTAGAAGCATTTGGACGTGCGCAGAGTTGTCTGATTTCTGCCTGTGCTGTCAACAAACCAACAAACTTGGTAGTGGCTCACTCCATCCAATTTAGGAATTTTCCGCTTGTTGAATGTTGTCACTAGATGGCGCCCTTGCTTACTTATTTTACTGTCCTGTCAAAAGTTGCAGAAAGTCGCTGTATGTACGTCTTGTTATATTATCGGAGGAGCAGACACGGTACCTGCGGTTGTGTTTGATGCAAGAGTGTTAATAATGAAACCTCCTGTACTGACCAAAATAAATAAACCAAAGGCTAAAGAGTGAAGATGGAGTCAGGTAAGAGAGTCACATTCGGAATATGTGTTTTTTACATGGATGGGCTTCAGAATAACGATCAGTATAATCCATCCCTCTCAATCAGAATACAATTTCTTTCCGAATGAGCTGAACTGGATCAGAATCTTCCGATCTACATGTTTACATGAGGCGTTTTTATTCCATCCATCCATCCATCCATCCATCCATCCATCCATCCATCCATTTTCTACCGCTTATTCCCGTTAGGGGTCGAGGGGGGCTGGAGCCTATCCCAGCATCTGCGGGTGAAGGCAGGGGACACCCTAGACAAGTCGCCAGTTCATCGCAGGGCTGACATATAGAGACAAACAACCAAACAACCATCCATGCTCATGTTCACACCTATGGGCAATTTGAAAGTGACCAATTAACCTAACCCCACTAAGGCATGTTTTTGGGATGTGGGAGGAAACCAGAGTAAACCCACGCAGACACAGGGAGAACATGCAAACTCCACACAGAAACACCCTGAGCTGGATTCGAACCCAGGACCTTCTTGCTGTGAGGAGACAGTGCTAACCACTACACCACTGTGCTGCCCGCTTTTTTATTCCAATCACTCCCTTATTCCGATTATTTGTGCCCATGTAAACGCAGCTAATGATGTGGAAACTGACCTCAGTGTGAAGAGGCCTATTCAAAAAAAAAAAAAATTTGATCCATATATGGTCATTGAAATAATTAAAGATCGTCAATATTCCAAATATTTAGCTTTGGTGTCTTATTCATCATCAGCTGACTCTTCGCCTGCCACTGATGCCCACTCAACACTAACTAATGCCAACGCATCATGTGACCAGTCTGCCACCCACTCACTAAAGAGGGGTCTGGCTCCCTCGCGCTCAGCCCAGAAACACAGCGATGAGTTATGGTCCACAGGTGGCGCAAATCTGGCACCCAGGACACGAGCCACATATGGTCCATCTTAGCCGACTGTGTGACCAAGCTGGCCCGTTATTCCACAAGAGCTCCACTGGATTGTAAAGGATAACTGGACTTAGTATTTCAAGGCTTTCTGGTACACAGTCTTATCTGATCGCCACAAAGAAAGATGGTGATTTTAGTTCTGGACTGTCACATTCGTTCTGCAAATGGACGGTGCATTTCTAAATTACAAATTTATGGTTTAGAGGACAATAAACGGTGAATCGATCTGAATAAGGAAATAGTGAAAGTCTGTTTACCAGCTGGGGAGTTAAAAATGTCATTTATTCTCCCAGTTTACATTTCATCACGCAGCTCTGACGCCGTTATTAAAACACGACCATTAAATCCTTTTCCGTCTGTGAATTAAGACAAACAATCTCATCTGGAAACTTTGTCTAACTGTGAAAACAGGAGCAGAGATACTGACTGATCTGTTTTTCACACTTCTGTTAAGGGTCAGTGAATCTACATCGATTTCCCTGAAGCAAAACAACAAGAGGAAAAACAGAGGAGTTGACAGGTTTGTTGTCGATATCCAGCAGTATAAGGCGGCGTGAAATGTCACCGACTGACAAGGTAATTTGAGCATGAATATATAATTTACTTTCCTGACATTGTGGACCAGGACAGGGTGACCTGACAAGCCAGTCAATAGCCTAAAACATCTCAAACCAAAGCTCGCCATCGAGCTGGTTAGACAGTTAAATAATCTTCATCTTACAGATGAGGGGACACAATGAAAACGCAGAAGACAACAGCTCTAAGTGGTGTTTCATGACCCTCCATTTTCCTCGCTTTGCATAAAAAGCTTTTCTAATTGTGTGTTTAAAATTCCAATAAAGCAGACCATTAGTCACAGATCTGTTTATCACATGTCAGCATGTGGCTTTGTCCGTCTCCCTAGAGACGTGAAACAGAAGGACACAAACAAAGAAAAAAAAGAGGAGGATATATCAGCTGACCACACATGCCACCGTGGCTCTGCTGCGTCTCCCCTGACAGACTCCATCTATCAGCGGGTCAATCTGTTGACAGATGTTGCAGCCTGGAAGACATCCGCAAGCTCAGCAGAGACGCCGTATGCTAACTCAGACTATGCGACACGGCTAAGAGACACATGCTCTCGCAGTGTGAAGCTCCGTCATGTCAGTGTGGAGCCGCACGCTAACAGACTCTCAGCAGACCGCAAAGAGGCTGCTGGCACGACCTTAGAGAGGAGGGGAGGGAGGTTATGCACCGGGAGGTTATGATTATATCGATACATAAAGCTCATTCACATTCAGAGAGTCAACCAGATCAATCAACATGCATGACATGCATGAACATCACAGCGTAGGCTCAATGATCTGAAGAGCAGCCACATAAACCACCCTGCTTCAATCCACAGTGTGCCACATGAGACTGGAACTTGCAGTTTCTTTATTCTGTTCGTGATGAGTACCTGCTTAAAGCTCCTGTGAGGAGGTTTTTTCTGTAAATGAAATAGACTAAAATTCACATCGATGCCTTCTTATGGTACACGAAAGCAAAAAAGATTATTAGTGATAAGACTGATGATTCCTACACTGCAGAGATGGGATTCATGGCTCTTTGAAGGGAGCCAGATCTTGAGTAGTCATTCCTTTAAAGAGCTGATCAAAAGACATATTTATTTATTGTTTAGAAGTCAACCAGAGGTACACATGGGTGGGAATTATTCCAAAATGTTGATTATAATTTCATTTGGCTTGCGTTTTTATCGTAAACATTTGATAAGGTGGTGCCTAATCCCCATGCTTTGACAGTGAGATTACTTTTTAGAATTTTTACCTCACGTAAACAACTTTGTGGTACAATAAAAAAACTACGCAGGCGACAGATAACTGATGAAAATTAAGACATTGAAAATGTGTACGGCTCGCAAACAAACAGCTTGCCACTGTGAATCGGTTCTCAATAAAATGAACAGTTCACAAGTTAAAAGCCGATTTAAAAAAGTGCGTTTTTAGTAGTGATTTGAAAATATTGGGGTCAGTACAGTCTTGGATGGATTTGGGGAGTGAATTCCAGAGAGTGGGGGCGGCAAAAAAGGCCCAAAAAGTTAAAAATAAATGTTTTAAACAACTCATTTTGTAAATCTTTTAGAAAAAGCAACCACATCCCACAAAGACAAAGATCGTAACAAAGAATCGGAATGGTGCGCAGTATTTTGACCTCATTTTAGTTACTTATTAAAGTCCAGGGACCCCAGGTTAATGCATCACTTTTCAGGAGATCTCTGACGTGCTTTCTCTGTTTCATGCAGGTCCTGAATGTGTCAAACTACAATTCCTCTCCACGGTAAGCTTTATAGCTTGTCACAGCTGTCACCAACTTTGATTTGGTTTTATTTACAAGTCTCGTGATGAGTTGCCACCTGCAGCTGCGTGCTTCATTTGTAGGTTTTTGCTCTGACTCAGACGCACTTCGATGAACGTTTAACCCTATTCGACAAAAAGTTTATCAAACTTTCGACTTGTATACTGAGCAGTCCAGGAATTCTTTTAAACTAAAATGTGCAGCTCAAAAAGTGCAGCTGTGTCATTACTTTCCATCATGGCAGCTGTAATATTGATGAAAAGAAATCAAACATTCGTCTGTTTCCAGTTGGAATCTATACAAAAGTTTAAACCATTTAACTCTCTAATTTACACCAAATCAAGCCAGAAAATTCGAGACACAGGTGACAAGAGGATAAGCAGTTATTAAGTTAATTTGTGAAAAGCGCTCAACAGGCTCCCTGCGGATAAATTTGATCTCCTCTGTTCCAAACTTTGAAGTAGTTGTTTTTGATTGCTGTACGAAGAGCTTTAACATGTACCATTTTAAATCCCCTGTTATATAATTTAACACCAAGAGGCCACTTTCACACATTTTGGAGAGCTGCTGCAAAATCAAGTGCAGGCACAGAAAAAGCATGAAAAACTCCTTCAGAATCCATTTCTCTGCTCAGAAACCCATCAGATTTCTGTCACTGAGGTGAAAAGATCAGATCGAGACGAAAGCTGAAACTCAAGCGGTGCCGAGTTCATCCAAAGGTCATCTTTACCGCGACCTGCCTCAGCTATTTTCTGAGCCACTGAGGACGATTATGTAAATTCTGCATGCAAGCTAAGGTAAACCAAGCATACCTAAACAATTTCAGCAATGTGAGGGATATGTTTGGCCCTGAGGGGACCTCTTTGCTCCTTGAGGTGGAAACCTGAGGAGGATCAGTTGCAGAGGCGGGGGAACAGTTGAGCCAAACTCTTTAAAAGAAAGAGAAATGAGTGAGTGTTTGTGGATCGTTAGGTAGATATAAAATGCTGCACTGAGAGCGACTCGTTGCCAAGATTAAGAGGCTGAAACAATGGTTTCTGAAAGGGGATCTTTGCAGGAGAAGCTGAGAGTTAAAGAGCTTGGACTTGTTCAGCTAGACATCGAAATGAAGCTGCATTTCTGACCTTTGTGGGAGGAACTATGTTACACCAAAGCACAAACTCATGAACATCAGACACCAAAGAGTGTGCCAACAAAAGTACTCTGGAGTTACTTGTGGACAACATTAGCTCATTATAAATTATGATAACAAATGTGGAAAGACGACTCAGTTAAGCGGCTAAAATAATGGTTTCTGAAAGGGGATCTTTGCAGGAGAAGCTGAGAGTTAAAGAGCTTGGACATGACCAGCCAAACAATAAAACAAAGCTGCATTTATGACCTTAGCGGGAGAAACCACACTACACCAAATCACACACTCATTGAACATCAGACACGCCACAATCCAACACTCTTTGTTTTGGATATATTTTTTTCAGAGTCATAAAAACCCTGAAAAACAACAACAACAAAAGTACTCTGGAGTTACTTGAAGACAAGGTTAGCTCACCAAAAATTATAACTAATGTAGAAAGACGACTCAGTTAAACAGCTAAAATAACGGTTTCTAAAAGGGGATCTTTGTGAGAGAATCTGAGAGTTAAAAGAGCTTTAAAATGATTATCCAGACAACAAAATGAAGCTGCATTTCTGACCTTAGTGGGAGAAACTAAACTCCACCAAAACACAAACTTAACACACACTAGACACCCCATAATGCAACACCGAAGACTGTGCCAACCACATAAAAACCCTGAAATACAACAAGAGAAGTACTCACACCCACTAGAAGACCTCCATCTGAAAACTTTGACTTGTTTTATTTGCATAGTCTTAATTGAAGTGTCAGACACCCTCCTTCTGTGATTTGAAGAGGATGTTTGTCTCAGTAAGTGAAAAGTGTCTGCCTTTTTGAGTGTGTGAGGGTCAACGAAGTCAAGCATTGGCGTCTGGTCAACTGCTTCACTTCGCTTGAGTGCATTAATACACACACAAACACACAGACACACACACCCAGTTACACCCTCAGTTTGACCTGCTGTCATGAAGATGTGCAGCGTCTCCTCCTGGAATCGACCCTGAGGACTGCAACACAACAGCTGCAGCCAACCCTGCTCTCACTCTGTGAATCTCCCTCCTCCCTGTCTTGACCTCTGCACTTGTCTCTGCTTTCTTGGACTTTTTCTGGATCCTGAAGAGCAGTTTGTCAGTGTTAGAGAACATATTTGGTCCCAGACTGACTGTAACACCGTCTAGGCTTTTGAGTGGTAACAGTAAACTCATCTGTGGTAAACAGTATACTCTTTTAAGCCAGACTACAAAGTTTTTGATGACATGTCTATCCCACTTGGTTATCAGGTTGTTCATGGCGCCAACATGACAACTTCAGGTCCTGGTTCTTCCACAGTACTTTTTCCAGTCTGTGCAGCTATCTCTGTGGCAGCGCCCCTAAAGACTCATTCAAATTCCCTCTCGACCTGTTTGGACTGCAGCGTGAATGTCGGTATCTTGGCAAAGACAAAAAATAGCCCATGATGTCCTGTCCATCTATCTTTAGATATATAAAGATAAGTCTGTTTGAGGGAAAAGGTTCTTTAAAGTATGTAAGTGTTCGAGTTTGTGATAATGGAGGAAGCGGGCTCTATACAACCAGCCACCAGGGGGAGTGCTGGATGTTTTGGCTTCAACAAAGGATGAATTTTTGCAAGGGCTGCTTGATTACGGCAAAAATCTTAATCGCAATGATTTTTATTGATATAAAGTTATAAAGTTATACAACAAAATTACTCATGATTTGACAGCAGCAGTAATTAAGACGCATTACGCAACTGAAGACCGCTTTAAAATCTTAACACTCATAACACATACACACTTACTACTCTCCCTGCTCTCTTCTCCTCTCTTCATCTGTAGCTGCATGATAGTTTGTACCACTGTAGGTTTGAACTTCCAACCTTATGAATGGCGGGTGACCTACTTTACCTCCAAGCCACAGTGGTAGGGCTGGGCGATAAACTGAAAATTTACAGATACAGTAATTTTGCCCAAATCGCTGTAAACACTGTCAAATAAATAGATAAATATAAGTTGGTTTTGGATGTGTGTAGGTAGGCTATGGTCTCATGTCCCTTTAAGACGCTGTCTTATGTCAGAGACGTGACTCCGCCCCATCCAGTCTGTAACAAAGAGGGAAAGACAGGTGAGGAGATGGAGGACGGTTGAAGTAGCTGAAGTTTAGGTGGTAGGGGATGAGCAGCTTGTGGAGTAGTTATCATCCATTCATCATTATCGAGGTGAACTGCTCAATATATCGTGATATTGACTTGAGGCCATATCGGCCAGCCCTACACAGTGGCCTATGAAATCTGCTCAAAAACTGAGTCTAACAAGATGAAAACTTCTCTGAAGTGACGTGTGCACTGCTGCAATCACTCGGGTGTACTCAGAGGCTGCAGCAGCCGAGATTTCAAACGAACAATCAACTTCGCTGCACATCGGCTGCTGTGTACTCTGGCTAATTCAGCAAAGGTCCGGGCCAGCACACCCATAAAAAATTCATCCTCCATTTCTCTTCGGGATGAAGAACGTGTCAGAGCTAAGAAGTGTCCAGGAGGACCGGTGGCTTTAAGCACACGGCGCAGCATGTACAGTATGTTTACAGAGGATCATGAATCTGGCTCATGACTAGCAAGATTTTGTATTCCTTCCTCTTTGAATCTCATCCCCTCTGTTTTTGGATCATCTTTACCGAGAAGTGAGGAAAATTTGGACGCTAAATCAAGAATTCAAAGCTGAAAACTTGTACATTTAGAGATGCTGCAGGTTTTTTTTCCTGCTGTGTGTACTATTGTATGTTTTCACTTTTATAATTCAAATTTCACTGCAGTCAAACATTGGCTGGCTGGATTACAAGCCTGTTAACAGCCTCTCAAATACTTAGAGCTTGTTAAAATGGCTCCCTGCCGGGTGGGACATGACACTTATTGGCTTGCTGCTCCATATATTAAACTGCAGAAGGCTAACCACAGGGTTCATTGTCTTTTTTCTTTATATCTTTTCTTGCTTTAGCTCGTTTCCTCTACTCCTTCATCCCTTTTCTCCTCTCTTCATCTCTCCGGGGAGTTTCTATCAAAACTGCTGTCACACAGAGTAAAACTGTCAAACTTAGATTGCCCCCGTCGCTCTCCTGACGTACTTTCTGCCCTAGTTTTTGCTTTGACCCCCCTCGTGTCGAAAAACTCAGCGAGGGAGTAAAAGAAGAAAACATAAATCAACAAAAAAAAAAACTACAAGTCTGAAATGTGGGGTCGTGCTACATGTGCAGTTCAAGTGTGTGACATTTTCCCAGACAAAAGTCGACACTCGAGTACACGTGTCGGACCTGAACAATAAGCTTTCTTTCATCTGCGGTCAGTTTCTCCTGTTCCTGAGCAGAATCGCTGAACGCCCCACTGCTCCAGCAGGTCAGCTTAGCGGTCGACAGAAATCTGCGGCTGTTAAAGGCCCGTGTGGATGAAACCAGGAGAGTGTGAAGTCAGGTACCGCTTCAAAGGAGCGCGGGCGCTTGGTCGACCTGCTGCGAGTTGGTTAAATTTGAAACTAAAATACGACCAAAGAAGTGTGGAGGGGGTAAAGTTAGACTTTAAATTGGTGCTACTCCAGTTTCTGAGAACATAATGTTTCACTTTACTGCTTTTAGGAAATAAAACTTTCTAAAAGAGAGATACTCGAGTCTCCAACTTCAGTACCTACAAAGCAAAACTGAAAACATGGGCTTAAGCTAAACCAGTTACAGCACTGAGGGAAATGTACTTGTCATTTTTGTGAATTTTGTGTTTTTTTAACTGTTTGTATCCTTGTTATCGCTCATGTAAATTACACTAAATTTGGCTCAACATCAGTTTTGTGCAGCCATATAAATGAATAATCTAAACTAAAGCTACAGTAACGCTCAGCAGGGGAGTATTATTTGTAGTTTAGCAATTACAGCCTTTTTCAAGGTCATTTATGAACATGGAAACATGACTGATTGCTGCTGTTAATGTTCAAAATACCTGATTGAAATAGTATTATACGATTCTGCTTAATTTAGGTTAGGTAACACATACAGTAGTTTTCTTAAATAGTTTGATTGCCTCCTTACAGTTCTCTTCTCCACACAGAAACACACCCACACAGCAGACTCTGCTGCCCACTTCTCCTTGTGTCTTAAGCTCTTTGTGTCTGAGTTATGGACTGTATTTATTACTTAATTTACTGACAGAAAAGTGTCTTCAAGTTTCACTCATGATGGAAAACTAGGGGTGGAAAATAACAAGCTGCAGATCAGGCTAGGAGCAGGGGGATCAAGTGCGTGTTAGTAAAGCAGAGGGGCAGAGTGAGCATGCTGCCTAACCCCAAATTTTCACTGCATCCAGAACAGCTACGATCTGGATTTTCCCCGTCCACCAATTCCAACCGTGTTTGTGAGGCGAATTCCGTGGCGGATTATGGACAGAGGGAATCGCGAGAACTCACAAGAACCCCCGAATTCACATGCAAGCGCGCACTAACGACTTGTCTCTATAAAGATGCCACAAAACCATATAAGCAGGAGATTGTGTCCTTCCAGAGAAGAAATCTACTTTTAGACTTCTAGAATCAGCATCTCATCATCCATGGTGTCAGCAGGGTGAAATGAAGTCTAAAAACCGTTCACTTGTTCGTTCCCGCTCGTTTGCATGGTGTGATATATGATCTACCTAAACACATAATGTTTTATTTTGAAAAGAAGCTGGATGTTTTGTTTTGTGTCTGTGCCCAACTTCCTTTTCAACACGGGCTAATCTGTGCTAAATTTTTCCGGCATGCTCTGGCGTCTGGAAAAAAACAGAACTCTCGCGATCAGCTGCGGAGTCCGGCAATCCGCAGTGGAACGGAAAAAAGCCGGTGGAAATTGACACATTAAATCGAATGGTTATGATCAGCTGCGATCGGCAGATTCGGCCTTTACATAGCCGTTCTGGATGCGGTGGTAATTGGAGGTTAAGGGCTGAACCACTACAAATCTAAATAGAAAAAAGCCTGAGATGAAGATAGCCTGGTTTAAAGATGGAAACCAAAATAGCTTTCCTACCTCCTACCCTGAGATACGACAATATCCCAGTGGTTGGTATACCATTAGATAGCATCAGACCAATTCACCTTGGTGTACAGGTCCAAAACCTTTCAATTCATTTTGTTTTAGTGAGCAATAGTCATGTACAAAAGTGCCTCTGGAAGCGTTTGTACAGACCCACTGATCAGAGTATGTGGTGTAACTCATTTTGTTCTCATAGATACATCATCCAGTTCATTTAAAGCAGCCAAAATAACACATTCATCAGATCTTGTTTAACAATATGCTTCAACATCCTTTAACATGCCTTAAATAAAGGACTCGGATTTGGCAAGCTCACCTGCTGACAAGTTGAAATAGTTAAGAACGACGGCGGCTCCAGACTTTTCTGCCAGTCCGAGCTAATGTGAGCTGGCTGTTTGGTCTGACAATGCCAGGCTATCAAAAAGCTGAAATTCAGCCCGACTTCAAACCGCCAAACCTCTAAAAATGGGCTCAGAATCTGCTTTAATTTGCACATCCTATGGCCGGCCTAAAAGCCATTTCACTATTTGTGACTGCTTTGAAATAACAAAAACAAACATTACTTAGTTCTTGCTTAATTTGCAAGCCCCCAAAACTTCACAAAATGCCCGTCGGTGAGAATAGGAGAGCTGAGTACTGCAAGCACTCTCATACAGGCACCTTGACTATTTCTGGGCCTCTCCTTCAATCAAGATATTGAAAATGTAACAGAAATAACTCAATAATAAAATGACTGATGGGTTATTCTACTCTGGCTGCATTTTCTAGTCTGAACATTTACACTACCCAAGTTAAAACTGATTAAAACCCCTAATGAGGCACTTTCTCCCTCAGATAACTTTTTTCAAGGTGAGGCAAAATCACTGATGTCTGTTCTCTCGCCCATTATGTCCTCTTCCCCTTTTTTCTTTTGCTCCAGCAGTGACACAGTCCTTAATATCCAGCTCGGCTATCTGTGAGACCATATGCCCACGGCGGGAGCCCTGAAGAGGCTGGCAGAGGGCCCACTCTCAACCAGCAAATAAATAATGGGCCATTATGTTCAATCATATGCTGAGCTATACAGGTCTAAAGCTCAGAGCCTCAGTATGCAGCAGGCGAGAGAAGAGAGCAGAATACAAGGGTGCGCTTTTAGTGCTGTACTGCTATTTACTCACATCGACCTTTTACAGCTAGCTTACATGCAAACAGGAGCCCCGAGTCACGTCACGACACGAGACTCGGAAAGGGTCGTCTTTTATTACTCATAGATTGACCACCTTATAACGGTTTCAGCTTCCAAGTCACCAAGTCCAAGTAACAGCGCCACTAGACACGTAAAGTTTCCTCTATTTAAGTTTGAAATAACCATCTTCTTTCACCTTGAACTCCCAACTAGCAAATCCCAAAGCAGTCAGTCCACTAAAAGCTGTCAAGCTCCTTTGCTCTTCCTTTCACCGACAAGGACAAGAAGCTCCGGTGATGCATTTAAGTGTTACCCTCCATTTGTCAAACGCATCAGTCAATACAACATTTTTTGTTCACAACAACCACTTCTTCTTTTTCCAACCAGTGCATCCTGTTGGTCACTCACTAAATATGAAAATGCATACAGCTGTTACCAGTTTGCTGCTTTTTGCCCCTGCAGAAACTATAGACTTGATATATGTGGACGCCACGTTACGTGCTGGAGGATACGCTGTGTTTCAGTTACCGCGGAAGTCGGATGTTGGGGCTGGGAGTGATTTTACACCGGAGTTGACGGTCCAGTTAACAATCGGAAAACCAAGGTGGACGCTTGCAGTTAACTGTTGTTAACAATTGTCAGCTGTTGTTAGCCATTTTCAGTTGCTCTTTACTGTTACTCTTTACTGATGTACTGCGCTGCCATCTTTGATTATAATGTTGTCGTCAAGTCGGGGTTGGTGAGGATCGTCCGACTTTCTGAGTTGGAAATCCATCTTCAGGGGGAATTCCAGATGAATTTCCCACTCAGAGCTCGGAAATTTCGACCTACCGTTGCAAGGACCGACGCAGTATTGAAACCAGATCATGTAGGACGACATTTTACAAGATTGAAAATTAATTTTGGTTATTTTTAATGTGTGACAACGCCTGTATCATAGCTACATCTCTACATCAAACCGTTTGAAAATCCGGTAAAAATTTGGGAAGCAATGATTCATATAATCGGGCATTCCCACCTTCCTCAATAGAAGGTACAGGCGCATGGGGGACCCAACCAAGATGGCGGCTGCTCTGATACATGAGCTCTAATAGGCAGCGTCAGTCTATGAGGCGTCTACATATATTTTGTCTATGGCAGAAACATAAGGGTGCAGAATGATGGCCTTCCTGGGTGGGGACCTGCTCATCATGTGAATATTAATGGATCTTTCCAAGTTAAAAAAAAAGATTCTTACACTCCAGTAATGATATGCCATACTTATAATGCAGACTTATGCATTAAATATTGCCACTGAATACCACACATTGCAGAATCTTTAATGGGAAGCTTAACACTCCATCATTTTGCAATTCAAAGCAGCGTATTAACAAACTTGAAATGTACTTAATGACTTTGACGATCAGATTTATTAATGAAATAAATGAAAACATGACTCATACGAAGGAGACAGACAGCTTCAAAGAGTTTCATCTGCAGGTCTGTGGTGATTCGCTCACACCAAAATAGTGCTCTGCCTCGGCTCACAGCTTTACTGACAGTTGCCCACTGTCATCCGTCTTATTCGCTGCACCTGAACGCTCGACTCGTGGGTGGTAGCTCGAGCTCAAAGTACTTTGGTGATGTTTTAATTCCATTTTTAATATAATTTGCATTTTACTTCTGACTTGTCAACTGAGCTGTGTGGGAGATTGTTAAAGTGAGATGTGTCGTTCAAAAAGCAAAGCGATGTCGACGTTTTCCATCACGGGCGAGAAGCAGGAAGACACTACGGCAGCTCAGCTACGGTGTACCAAAAGGGACAAAACTGATCGACTTTCTGATTTCAGTTCAACCAAAAAGGCCTCCCAGTGGATTACTCAGATGACCTCTTCTTCTCTTTCAATTAGCAGCAGGTTATAACCATAAAGCGTGTGGCAACAACCTGGTTTTTCCTTGAAATCTTTGATGCCTGATTTGCATTTCCTCTTTTAATTATACTTTGAATAGTCACTTGACAAACGACGAATGGAAACATGACTTACGTTTAAAGGTGGCGAAATTATGCCACTGCTGAGCCATCACTACAGAAAATAATAGCCACGAAGAACAATGGCTGCCTCTTTGTATGCCTGATTTGCATTTAAAAGCCTAAATGCATATATTAGACTCCTTTATCCCTCACAGGTAAAGATGCCTGAGATGTAAGAGACCTGAGGTCAAAACAAATTATGGTTTATTTTATTGCTGGAGTCTAGAGTGTAAAGAAATTGTTTTGCCTTTGCCTGAAACAAAGGGTAATGGATGCATTTGCTTACCTTGCAGGATGAAAAGCAAAGGACAGAAGGACTTAAATAGCTCGCCGCTTACGTCTGTCTGACATGGCGCTGTATTGATGTGACTCTTTGAGCTGCAAATTAGTTGAAGTGACAGAATAATTGACCAGAGTGTAAGGAGGGGGAAAACTCTTAGGTGAAAACAAAAGATTTTTTCATTTCTTTTATGCCCACCAGAGCTCTGTTCTCGAACGGTATCAATTATAGTTCCATATCAGGCAATACAATCTATTTAGGCCGATTTGTTATGCAAATAACCTGAGGAGCTTGGGTGGTGAAGTGTTTTATAATTTGCAAGCCTTCTGCTTTCCTCTGCAGCTAAAATCAATTAATGCTTTTAAACATGTCAGCTGTGGCAGCTGTGGAGGAGAAATAGTGACTGTAGGTACATGTTTGTAATAAAGGTGGCTCGGATGTTGGCTGCGGTTAATATGAGTGGTGCATTTACTTAGAGGGTTGTAAACAGCAGGCAACACTTGTACTATTATTCACATTTTCTGCACCCTACACTTTAAACACCGAAGTCCTGTTGAGCTCAGAGCTGCAATATTGAACGAAACGAACATTCATCCCTGTATTTTTCCTCAGTTTGACTGAGACTTTCAGGGGGACACTCAAGCAGACCTTAGGTTAATGCACCAAAAACAACCGGGACAAAGACTCAAAGACAGGTGAGACTAGAGCTGGGCAACATGGCCTCAAATCAATATCATGATATAATGAGCAGTTCACCTCGATAACCATAAATGGACGATAACTACTCCACAAGCTGCTCACCCCCTTCAACATTAACTTTGTCTACTCCAGCCGCTACAACTTCTGAACCGTCCTCCATCTCCTCACCTGTCTTTCCCTCTTTGTTACAGACTGGATGGGGTGGAGTCATGTGTCTGATGTAGGACAGCATCTTAAAGGAACATGAGACCATAGCCTACCTACATCCATCCAAAACCAACTTTTATTCATTTATTTTTTCAACACCGAATGTACCATTATGGGCAAAATTACGTTGGTTATTGTCGTAAATTTCAGTATCAGTAAATTTCCAGTTTATCGCCCAGCCCTAGCTTCAGCCCTTTAGGCACCCTGCTCATTCTGCCCCTCTGCTTTACTAACACACACCTGATCCTTCTGCGTCTAGCCTGCTCTGCAGCACATTATTTTCACTCCTAGTTTTTTAATCATGAGTGAAACTTTGAGACATTTTTCTGTCAGTAAATGAAGTAATAAATACATTGTGTCGGTCATTGTCATAACTTTCGGTATCGGTAAATTTTTGGTTTATCGCCCAGCCCTACATGAGACAATCAAGACAGGGATGAAGAAAATAAGAAAGGAGCACAAGCAGGTGTAAATCACAAATTCAACAAAAACTAACTTTAAATATTGGGTTGCAAATCCAACCACTTATCAGTTACTTGTTTAAAAAGAGATTAGATTTATCCAATGATAAATCATTACCCCTGAATCATATATCCTCCTTAGTATCCTGATGAAATTCAACATACAGTCTTGCAAACTGTTTAATGTGCAAGATATTAACATGCAGAGCAAGCTCATGATCTCTGCAGACACACTCAAGCCAATACATGAGAAATTAATGCAACAGGAGAACTAAAAAAATGAAGACTAACAGTGTCCAGTTTTCAACATACTTGTTCTTATTTAGCAATCAGAGGTACAATCAGGTCACAGCCGCTCTGGTGGCAGAGAGTATTCAGAGGGCGACTGCTGGTATGCAAAGAAGCTGACATGGCAAGTCTCTACATTGTGCACAACACTCTAATTTGCATAAATACATGCTTTACATTTAGCCCACTACCCTAATATTTTAACCCTTCCGGGACCTTTAGATTTTCCTCCCTCTAAAGTCCCTCGTGGCTGTTAAAAGCCACTTTTTCTGTCGGCTGTAAAATCATATTGGATTAATATTTTTTTCAGATTTTTTTTCACAAATTTCTTATTTTACTTCTGCCCTGTTCGAAACTAGCAAATGTTTCATCGAAAACAATTTTTTTTAACCCTTTAAGTGCCAATTTAAGACAAAAAGTCACAAATTTAGCAAAAATTGAAGGAAAATGACCCATTTTTTTTAATAAAAGATGATCAGAAACTGGTAATCTCTTGCAGGGTATTAAAGTCTTGAATATGTCAGAGATTAGTAATATAATTTACTTATATGCATTTTCAGTTTTTCTGTAGCATCAGATTTAATGAAAACTGCCTTTGGCGCCTCCCAGTGGCCAAAACCACTATTTCTGCTGTAAAACCATATTGGATTAATATTTTTTTCAGATTTTTTTTTATACATTTCTTATTTTACTTCTGCCCTGTTCAAAACTAGCAAATGTTTCATTGAAAATAAAAATTTTAACCCTTTAAGAGCCAATTTAAGACATAAAGTCACTTAAAAAGCAAAAAAATGGAAGGAAAAAGAAGGAAAATGACCCATTTTTTAAATAAAACATGATCAAAAACTGGTAAGTCTTTCATCAAATCTGATGCTACAGAAAAACTTAAAATGCATTGAATTCAATTATATCACTAATCGCTGACATATTCAAGACTTTAATACCCTGCAAGAGATTACCAGTTTCTGATCATGTTTTATTTAAAAAATGGGTCATTTCCCTTAAATTTTTCCTTCCATTTTTTTTTGCTTTTTAAGTGACTTTATGTCTTAAATTGGCCCTTAAAGGGTTAAAATTTTTATTTTCAATAAAACATTTGCTAGTTTTGAACAGGGCAGAAGTAAAATAAGAAATGTATGAAAAAAAATCAGAAAAAAATATCATTCCAATATGATTTTACAGCAGACAAAGTAGTTTTGGCCACTGGGAGGCGCCAAACACAGTTTTTCATTAAATCTGATGCTACAGAAAAACTGAAAATGCATGTAAGTAAATTATATTACTAATCTCTGACATATTCAAGACTTTAATACCCTGCAAGAGATTACCAGTTTCTGATCATGTTTTATTAAAAAAATGGGTCATTTTCCCTCAATTTTTGCTAAATTTGTGACTTTTTGTCTTAAATTGGCACTTAAAGGGTTAAAAAAACTGTTTTTAATGAAACATTTGCTAGTTTCGAACAGGGCAGAAGTAAAATAAGAGATTTGTGAAAAAAAATCTGAAAAAAATATTAATCCAATATGATTTTACAGCCGACAAAACAAGTGGCTTTCAACAGCCACGAGGGACTTTAGAGGACGTTTTTCTGTCCTGGCTTTATTATTGACTTGGTGAAAATTTTGAATTCATGTTTTCAAATAAAATTTCAAATTAAGCTTAGAAAAAAAAATTCATCACATTTGCTGCAGTAAAAAAAAAGTTATATCCAAATTAGTCTCTAGCTCTATCATAAATTGGCTGTTAAAAGCCCGAAGGTTCCGGAAGGGTTAATTATCAGGAGACCACAAGTTTTTATATCTGTCTGACAGAAAATCAAACAAAAAAAATGTGTTTTTTTTTTTATGTTTTTAATCATAAATTGTTTGATACTCGGTTAATTATGAACATCCCTAACAGTAAAGGATCACTTCTGCTCCTTCTGTCTGTACTCTGCACAAATTAACCAGCCTGACTGATCAATCAGTCCATCTCTAGAGTTTAGGTAATGAAAGATGTCCTGCAGGATTGAGCTCCTCTGGAAGAGACCATCGTGTCTGTTTCAAAACGCTCAGTACTCTTCATATCTAATGAGTGAGAAGTGAGATTGACAAGCACGGCAGTGTCCCAAAGGTTAATTCATTTTTAATTGAGAGCACTGTGACAAAAAAAAAACTGATGTCTGGGATGTTTTTGTACTTGAGAGGCTGAGGACAGGAGACACTAAAGTGCACTCATGCTTTTTTTTTTTACATAGTATATCAGTACAAAGCCAGCGTTAGTGAACATGGGTCCCTAAAGTAAGAATGGCTGAATGCACAAGTTTAGATACGGATGACCAAGCAAGAGTCACTGTAGGATTTAAGCCTGTGACAAATGCAAGAACCTGCAGTTCTTTATGTGACCAAATGGAACCAGTTAATTGTCCTCTCTTTATTCCTGAGCACAATACAGGTCGTTTTTTTAGCTTCTGAGAGGAACTTTTGGTTTGTGTCAATTCTGGCGCCCCCTTTGGACAAAGAAGTCATTGCTTATCTGGTCTTTTACATGCTTGAGTAGTGACTTTTGACAAATTAACTCATTAACCCCCAGTAAACTACACGCGACATGCTTACTCGTGCTTCCTACCTACTTGGCTACCGCTAACCGTTGTTCTAGTCTACACGCAACATTTTTGTTCTCATTCATGAAACGCTTAAATTGGGGACATTTCCGGGGACAGCTTTAGGCGGGGACAGGTCATCCAATACGGGGAATGTCCTCGGAAATCATCTGGTCATCTAGTCACCTCACAACTAACCCCTACACAGATTCAAGGCATTAATAATAAGAACATGAAAATCCTATTTTTTGTTGATAATGGTCTTGATTGCTTTTGGAGACTGTGAAAATGCATCAATATGAATTTCTGTCAATTTCATAAACATAAAAAACTCCTTATATTAGGTTTAAAGGCTCATTTGTTCCCTGTATTGGCTTCATTCAGGGATAATATGTAGATGCTGTCTTCACACATTGTTACTGTGGACTTAAATGGACAAAGGTAGGAGATACAAGGTCAATATGTCCTAAAAGATATCAAATGTTAAGTCTGCACCTTACTCTTGGGCTTTATCCAGGAATACAGACTCTAGGTAGATGAAGTCATAAACAAAAATGAGGGCAGAGGATGTTTAAATTTCAGCCGACTCAACGAAGTTCTGGAATAATTAAAAATGAATAAGACCGAGCCAGACAGAGCCAGCCTACCCAAACAGTTTGAATATTTTATAGTCTGGTCTATGCATTGACATGACTTCTCTTAATGCGGGACTATACAGGGTGTCTTTGGAGCATCCGGAGGTCTTTACAGCTTTGCTCATGATTTGCAGAGAGAACATTGTGACCCAAACATTTGGTATAAAATAAAAAAAATACAAAGTCTGCACTGCATCCTCCCTCCGGCAACTGACATGACTCAACACTGATATAGGAAAAGGATTGTTGAGTTGTGCGAAAATTCACAGGCGAGGTGTTAAATTCATAGATAAGGATATATTTTCACACCAACAGAACTTATTAATCACATCTCAGTAAACATTGAGCGTGTTTTGCCGGGGATGACTTTCTGAACAAGTGAAAACTGTGATATTGAAGTCTGATAGCCTGTGGGTACGGAGGCTGACTGATCTGAAATTGCCTCTTGATGCCCAATTCACTGTGGGAAATACAGCCCCCACCAAGAAAAAAACCCAGGACTCTGAGTCTCACAGCAAAAAGGTAAATATTCCCACAGGTTCCGAGTATCTTTAGAGGGGAGCAAACCAGATTTATTCTGAAACAATTCAATTTTATGTGGAGATAAATATTTTATTCTGAAGGAAAGCCCTGAGGAGAACTCGACTGGGAAACAATGGTGTAAAAGCCCAAGACTGGTGTGAAAAAAACCCTCCTCCATGCTGCTACTTTTCCCCAGTTCAACTATCTGTCTGTCACATTGATAACCTGTCACCAGATGAATATGGAAACCACATCTTTAAAACATGAGCTGGCAGAGAGAGCATGGAGAAGGGTACTATGTATGTGTGTATATGTGTGTGTGTGTGTGGCACAGCAGTGTGTAATCTGCATATCTCTTCACAATAAGTGCGTGATTCATTCCCCCGAGTGGATCATTTGTTCATCATTTGTTGCACAAAAACACACACTGAACAAAGTCACAAATTACAGCGTGTCATGTTAACACCAGCATCCAAAGCAGGATCCGTGACGTTTAACCTTTAGCATTCCCACCAGATGACAGATGGGGCACTGCGTGTATGCGTTCGAGCTCCTCCGGGGAATCAGACAGAAATAGTTTATGTGTAGGAGCAGAAATAATATGTGCATGGTAATCAGACATTTTGCATGTGGAGTGTAGAAGGGCAAACTTGTGCTTTCTAATTTAGACTCCAATGACAGCAGCAACTCTTGCATGAAGAAGTCAGAAGTCAACACTCAACACTGACACAAATCAGCAGTTTCACTGACAGCACACTGCTGCTGCTGCCGCCACCGCCGCTGCTGCTGCTGCTGCTGACGGGGCGTTTGGTTCGCACACAGATGACTTTGCCAGCCCTCCTATGGGCTTGTTGGTGGGATATGTACCACTTACACCAAACAATATCCGCTGGGTCAGGGTTTGTATTGACTTTCAAAATTACAGGGTCAAACGCTGGATTACTGCGCCGCAATTTGGTCTCTGTGAAAGCTGTGAAACCTGAGGGAACGTAAGGTCAAAGTATTAGTGCAGCAATTTCAGGCTACACGGAGGACAGGAAGCAGTAATGGCCACGAAGACGCCTTCAAAACTGAAAAATTCTTTGAGAAAAGAAAAAAGCGGAAAAAGCTTTTTATTTACCAAATTCACCCTCATTTTTTAGGCCAAAGCATGTCCGTCTCTCTGAGTGGATGATAAAGGTTATAAGAAAATATTTCTACTGAAAGGGATGAATCAACTCTTCACCTTTTAGTAGATTTGGCTTCATTTTGGTGTTAACACTCACTAAATTAAATACCAGATAAAGTTTTTCAACACTATGTCATAAAAAATGAGCTCAGGCTGCAGTTCAAGAAATCACTCAGTCTTTTCAAGCTTTCATATAACGTTCTTTTTAACGCCACACTTGGGCTTGTGTTTATTTATGGTCCACTCTCATAGACTGTATATAGAATGGACGCCATCTGCCTCCTCACTGGGTGAAGCCACTCCGAGAACAGCACCCTCTGCAGACTGGTGCAGTATAGGTCATAAATCCCGCCTCCTTCAGCAATCCCTATGGAGCTGTGGACAAACTTTAGAAATTTATTACACAGAATATACATTTTTCTTCCCCCTGGTTGCAATGCTGACATTTAGTTACTGTAAGACTGTTTTGTGCTCAAGTCCTCCATTTTTTAAAGTTCTTAGGAGGTTCATGTTTTCTATGATTGATTGACACCTGATACAGCCTATGGATGTGCAAAGATTGCGTAGCTCACCCAGGGATACGCTGTTTGAGCCGAGCGTCACCACAGTGACTCTCCTGCTGAATGCGTACAATGCTACTAAGATAGTGGTGGTGCCAGAAAGTGGAGAAAATCCCGGAAATACAGAGAGAAATTCGGCTTCAAATTCATATAATGACGGAAGGCGGAGCCAAGTTGTACATAGTATATACAGTCTGGTTGGCTAGAAGTGCTGGGCTCTGATTGGTTATTCCTAATGGCTGTGAAACATCATCTTTGTCAGGTTAGGGTTAGGATCAGGATTAGGGTTAGGGTTAGGGTAAGGATCAGGATTAGGGTTAGGGTTAGAGTCAGGAGGTTCAGAAGTGCAATAATGTTCTGTCATGTTCTGTTCGATGTACAGAGCCGACACCCCTGCGTTTAGTCTTAAGGCGGGACTTTCCCCTCTGTCCTACAAAAAAAGAATATCGCCCCCAGGTGAGCTATGCAATCCTTACGTGCCCCTAGGCTGTATCAAGTGTAAAATGTAGTTAATTTCTAAACTTTGTCCACAGCCCCATAAGCTTTGCTGGTGGAGGCGGGATTTATGACCTATACTGCAGCCCGTCACCAGAGGGTGCTGTTCTTGAAGTGGCTTCACCCAGCGAGGAGTCAGATGGCGTCCATTCTGTCTACAGTCTATGCTCTCCACCTGTGGCTGCCTGATAGAAGACGCGTATGGCCTGGGCCCTGCTACATAAAACAGTCATAATTCTGTGTTTAACTCTGATCATACTGAACTTTAATTTTGGAGCAACTGGCGCTGGAGTTTCCTTTGGCAGTAATAAAGTTCCGTCTTATCTGCTGCTGCTGAAATGAACCAAAAGTACTTCAGCCAAGTGTTTGTATCCGCTGGCTTCATTTAGAAAACTAAGAAAGTTTTCAAAGTACAAGTTACAAAGAGTAGACGGAGCAGAGTTAACAGCGTCGACTGTGTCAGCAGAGGATCTATTTTATACCAACAGGCTCGGATCAGCTTATATATCAGTTCATTAAGCAGCTACTTACCATGAAAAGACCACTGTGACCACAAAACAACCCACCACCCACGCTGTACCTGTTTGTCTCTGCTACACTCACCTCCTACCTCCCTGTCTCCCACACACACACACACTCACACACACTATATTCTGTTTAATCAAAAATAGACCTGCCCTTCAACACATTTACATGTCTCATAATGGGGGAGACTCACTACAGAGCCCGTCATTACGCGCACCATTAAAACACAGCAGCAGACTAATCTAGCACTTCCATAAGGGACGCAGGAATCAGCCGCAGCAGCAGAAGGAGGAGCAGGAGGAGACGCTGTAGAGGACGTAGGAAGAGAGGAGGAAAGAGGATGCTGCAGGAGAGGAGAGAGGCAAGCTGGAGAGGGTGGGATATGCCTCTCTTGAGATTCAAAAATGGAGAAGAATAAAAAGAGGAGGGTGAAACTGGGCAGTAGGAGACGCAAGAACAGAAAGGAGGTAGAATGGGTGCCAAAAACAGGATGTGGTACAAGCACTGAGATGTAGCATAAGGAGTGTAAGAAAGAGCAGCAGGTGGAAAAGCTGAGGGAGAAACAGGAGGTGATGCTTGAGGGGGATGAAAGGAGGTGCAACAGTGTGCAATAGTTGGGGAGGCAACACCAAAGGAAGCACAGGGTGTGATGGACGGGAAAAACAACATTTTAGAGAGGGGGAAAAGAAGAATAAGAGGACGGGGAAACTGTAGATGATGTCTGAGGAGAAACAGATGCAGCAGGAGCAGAAGAAAAAGCAGCAGGTGGAGCAAGAGCTGGTGAGACTTTTAGGGAGGAAGACCCAGAAGGAGAAGTGAGAAGAAGCAGTGATAAGTGATGCCTCCAACTAGGGCTGGGCGATATGGCCTTAAATCAATATCACAATATATTGAGCAGTTCACCTCGATAACGATAAATGGATGATAACTACTCCACAAGCTGCTCACCCCCTTCCACTTTAACTTCATCTCTTCAGCTGCTACAACTTTCGAACCGTCCTCCATCTCCTCACCTGTCTTTCCCTCTTTGTTACAGACTGGATGACGTAGGACAGCATCTTTAAAGGGACATGAGACCATAGCCTACCTACACACATCCAAAACCAACTTTAATTAATTTATTTTTTTGACATCGAATATATTGAAATGACGTCAGCTATTGTCATAAATTTCAGTTGAATTTGGTTTCATTTTCGGTTTATCGCCCAGCCCTATCACTGTGGCTTGGAGGTAGAGTAAGACACCCCCAATTCAGAAGGTTTGAAGTTCAATGTATGAAGAATGTATGTGTTAGGAGTCTTAAAATTTTAAAGAGGTCTATTTTTGACACGGGATATATTGACATGGGTAAAATGATGTTGGTTATTGTTGTAAATTTTTATATTAGTACATTTTCGGTTTATCACCCAGCCCTATCTCCAACGAACAATTATAGGATCAATAGGAATAAAATTTAGGGAAGTTGCAACACTGAGAGATGATTAAGTTTAGAGGAAGCAGGTGATAAATGTGAGGAAATAAGAGAGGAGTCTTGTGGAGGAGAAATAAGAGGGATTTAGGAAACAGGACAATGTGGGGATACAATATGACAAATAGTCACCTGAAAAAGCCAAACCAAAAGACTCTAAAGGAACTTTTCACAGCTTCACTTCCCTTTAATAGCTCAAAAGCTGCAGAGATCACACAAGATGTACCGCTACATAGATAACCAAAGACCTGCAGAGATTTTCTGTGGCTGACAACTAAAGAATCAGAAGGTTAGTAAACACATCGGAGCCAGAGCATAAATTTCCATCAGAGCCATACTTTGGTCAAACACTATTACTCTCTGCAAAGAGGCACAGGATAAAGTTACACAGAGCCTCAAGCAAGGCAGAGTGAATGTCATGAGGTGGATATCACAGACTACTCAGAGAGGTGTAAAAATAACACTTTTTAAAGTCTTAGTTCGCTATTTTTAAGAATATCATGGCAAATCTGCATGATGTCTTGATTTGAGAGCAGCCGAAACTGTGTTATAAGGTTTGTTAGTTATACAAAAGTGAACTATTGGATGATGAAGAGGAGCACAAGGAGCTGATGCACAAGAGCAGGGGTGATATCTGTAGAAGAACATGAAGTGACTCTTGGGAACCATCACTAAAAGTTTATTTTAGATGTTTAAAGGGAGGAGAAGCAGCGTGGGATGCAGCGTGTGAGTTTGTTGAATGGGGAGGAGCAACAGGAGGAGCATGAGGAGACGCACGGGAGGGAAAAGCAGCTGCAGCTACAATACACGACAAGGACGAAAAGTCAGGAAACACGAGCAAAATGCTCGACTTTGAAGGGAATACAAGCAGGATCAAATGACGATTAATTAGAAGGAGTACCAACATGAAGAGATCACAAAGAGGAGCGGCAGGAGGCAGAGTTTGTGGAGGAACAAAGATGGATTCTTGTGGAGGAGCAGCAGTCGGAGGTCTTTTGAGAAGAAAGAAAAGAAATGCTGGAGAAGGAGCAAAAAACAAGCAGGATGTCACGGTTGTTGAGAAGAAGAGTGGAGTTGATTCAAGGATGAGAGCAACAGGAGGAGCAGGAGGAGCTCCAATAGGTGAGTCTTTGTAGATGCAGGAGGTGCTGTTTGGTGGAGTGAGGGAGCAGGAGCATAAGGAGGAGCAGCTGGTGTAAAATGAAGCTCTGAGAGGAGCAGCGGCGGCAATGGGAGATGCTGGATGATGACACAGGAGGTGCTGCAAAAAAGAGGGCAGGGGGTGATGTTTGGGGAGGGGCAGGGGGGAGATGATGCTTGGCGGAGGGAACAGCAGGAGGTGCGGGAGGTGATGCTTGGGAGGTGGCAGCAGAAACACAGAGTAACGGTGCACCTGTGAGCTTTAATTATGCTTCACTGCTGCTTCAAGGTAAGCAGCGGCATGCATTAATGAAGTTCAAAGAGGCGGGAGAAACACAGACTCAATGTTTTCACTCATATTACAGGCCAACCCCACTTACCTCTCACTGCATTAACACTATCTGCTTCATATAATAATACACAGTTTTACAAAAAGTAATTGGAACGAGGATAATTCCTTCCTTTCTGGTATTTTGCATAAATTTCACGCCTTTCAGCTTCATAAAAAAGACTATTTTTGCTGCAAGATTGTTCAGGATGGGGTTGAAAATGTATAAATCATAATTGGTAACGAAAGAGCATTTCCATTTGCAGCCCCGGGGTTATGTTCTTATTCTTAAATGTGAGCTCTTCAGCCTTATGAAAAGGCAAAGTGACAGTCCTGCACTGTGAAAAAATCCAAGTCTGGCATATTAAGACTGGTGAGGTTAAGACTGCATGACTTGTTTATGCCTCTAAGACAATAAAATCTGAAAAAACTGACAAAGAAATTGAGGGAATTGAAACCTACTGCTCCTCAGATTCAGAAATGACCATTATAAGCGACATTTTCAATCATTTTTGTGCTTTTTTCTCATGTTTGTGAGGTGTGTAGCATTGAGCTCTGGGAAATTCCTGCACAGTCAAAAAAAAAACAACCCCACTGCTACCTGACAGCCTCATATTAAACCCCAAATACACCCTGTTCAACTTCTTCTTCTTGACAAACCCAAAAGCAGTAAAAGACAATATTTTACCGCTTCAAACGCCTTGCAGACAGAGTTGGATTGTTCGCCTATTTTACAAGGGTAATAAGTGTTGTAATAAAACCCGCAGACAGTGCAGCTTTAATCACAGTTATTGCATACATTAATTCTTCACTCTGCACCATCTGAACAGTGAGGAGCCCCATCTGCACACCTACCTTCCACGGCGCTGACTGAAGCAACCAAACACAGGAGCACCGCAGCCACACTGACCGGCATGGTCCACATGTGTCCCCGCCTGTCCTCTCCCATGATCCGGCTGACAGAAAGAGAAAAATCCCCTCAGAAACACGCAGTATTCCTCTGGTGAACAGTCACATCTCAGCCCTCAGAAAGTGTGTGTGTGTCACTGTGAGAGTGTGTTAGAGTGAGTGTGAAACAGTGCAGCACCAGCAGAGTCAGCGGGGACTAAAGCTGGTGAGTCTCCCCCCTCTCTCGCTCTCTCTCTCCGCTCAGCCACTTCTCTCTCACACCTTCCCGTCCAATCAAGAGCGAGGATGGCGGATCGTAAACCAATCACCCGTCTTTTTTCAGCCTGACCCAAACTGAATGCCCAATGGGTCCGGGTCTCCTCCCAGCCCAGACCGGTGTGTGCTGCTGGCTGCGTGATTGGACAGCGACACCCAGTGGTCAAACTTGAATAAAGCAACTCCACGGGTAAATGCTGAAAAGGTGGTGAGTACCTGTTTGCACTATAGGCCAGTTCCTCAATGATAAAACGGGATTAGAAGACTTTTTCTGAGGTATTTAGCCTGGTACAACAACCACACATGTAACTGGTTGTAAAAGTTGACTACTAATGACCGCATGCTAAAAGCACACCACCTGTCAATCAAAATTAGCCACGCCCTAAAAAATTGGTCTCATATGGTCAACTTACCCCGTGTATTTTGACCTCATGTTGTAGCTCATAGATACCACAATTGATGTATAAAACAAATTTAAAATGATCTTTTTTGGTCTGAACACAATTCTAATAAAACTTATGACAGACTAGAGTCACTTTCAAGATTGAAAAATAGAAATAAATGTCTAACCCCTTCACCCATGTGCTTCTAACCTTCACAGACTCCATGAATTGATGCCCATCTCCCAAATATTTGGTCACATGATCAATTTCTTTTACCATTCCCAAGTAACAGGGGGTGGCTCAACTTACCCTTTGGCTCAACTTACCCCACTCTCCCCTACCTGTTTGCCCTAGAGGCCGGTGCCTTTTTGATAAAATAGGATTGGATGTGAATTTGGGAAGTTTTTTTGCCTTGCATAACAAAAACATGTGTAACTGTTTGTAAAAGTAGACTAATAATGGCTGCGTGCTAAAATTTAATAGGCTGAGCCACAGCAAACCACCTGTCAATCAAAAGTAGCCACGCCCTAAAGCCCACCTAAGAAAAAGATCTGTCATTTCTTATATTCTGCTTTATCAAGGAAACCTTGGACTAAGCGATATATGATAGATAAAGTGACTCTTTTGTCTTTTTAGTCTAATGTTTATGTTTCTGTAAACAGCATTTTAAAGCACCTGTAGATTGGTACTGTTAGCAAAGAGGTACTGTAGCTATAACAATGTTTAGTCATGTTAACAAACAGGGTAATCAAACAGCCACAAGGAAAATCATTCTGACCGTGATAAAACTGGTAAAGTTAGGTTTTTCTGTTTTGCCTTGAAGACCTGTGTGCACAACTATTCAACAGTAAAAGCATAAATCTTTTCCAAAAGCCTTGTCTACCGGGTAATGTTAATGGTGTCGGAGGAGAATGAGTCAGATCAGTCTGTTTTAATGACAGCTGCAGTATTAAAACAGCTCTCTGTGGTGCAGCAAAATAAAGCTCTAACACGGTTCAGCCCTCGATGGCTTCGGATCAAATTATCCTTTAAGTTTCTGTCCAAATCGCGCCTGTTTCCTGACTCTCATTATGAGTGAAAAGACACAAAATGCAGAACAGATCACTGCTGTGGCGTGTCCATCTCCAGCCCAGGTAGTCCTTCGCTGTCCTTCAGCTGTTTCTAGGACAGATCACCGTGTGCCACTTCAACAGTCACCTTTACGTGGGGGTTATTTCATCCTGTGCACATTGACCAGTATTGTTCAGAGATGTTATATCCTCATATGAAGGTGAGATGCAGACAAATAGCAGGTAAAGTCTTTTCAAATGCATCAGCCACAGGTTTTTTTCTTTCTTTAAACCACAGCTGGAGACGCTATAATCTATAATAGACCTGCAGGCTGCCACATGAACAGAATAATAACTTATAAACCCTCCTACAAAGATCAGATGTATCCTTTAAATTTCTGCAGGATGAGCGGTGGAGGCTTTTGAACAAAGGTAACTCACCCGGAGAGCTCAAAGTGTAGACAGCTGATCACACACAGAATTAATTTTGGGTTTGATTTTTCTCCAAATTATCCACAACTTTTGGACAAGACTGTTGAGATCTAAAACTGGAAAAAAAAAACACCAGGCAGATGTTCATATCAGGCCTGAGATTGACCAAATATGAGATCTGAAATGTGAGTCAGGCACACTAAAACCCGGAGACACAACTAACCAAAAAATACGATCTTATTGTGACTCCCTGTGCCAGTGTGTGCGCCTGCTGTTCTGTTTTGTTGTATGCATCAGAAGAATAAATCATTCATTAGCTTCGAACCCCCTGACGGGTGCAGGATTGTGATCCGCACACATCACATCAACTCCTTATTTCCACATGGGGCTTGTCACTGCTTGTTACAAAGAGATATATGTTTATTTATGACTACGAAGCAGCTGGCAAATCGAGCTTTCTCTCCAAAAAGGAGGCGAGGATGTCCTACATACAGATATCAGCCAGTGTGGTCACAAAGACAACACTTACAAGAGCTAAAGGTAATAGCTGATTATATCGCTTTGGCCTTTCACCGATGAAATATTGACCTTTCACCAACTTTGTGTTTTGCTTGTATCTAGCTTCACGTCTTGTCTTAAGGAGCTGAGGACACTTTGAGAGGAGCTGCAGTTTTTAGCATTGCCTAATGGGGCTGAGCGATATGGCCTTAAATCAATATCCCCATATATTGAGCAGTTCACCTCGATAAATGGATGATAACTACTCCACAAGCTGCTCACCCCCTCCCACATTAACTTTGTCTACTTCAGCTGCTCCAACTTTTGAACCGTCCTCCATCTCCTCACCTGTCTTTCCCTCTTTGTTATAGACTGGATGGAGTGGAGTCACATTGTCGACATAGGACAGCGTCTTAAAGGGACATGAGACCATAGCCTACCTACACACATCCAAAACCAACTTTTATTTATTTATTTTTTTGACATCGAATATATTGAAATGGGCAAAATGACGTCGGTTATTGTCGTAAATTTTGGTATTGGTAAATTTTCGGTTCATCGCCCAGCCCTACTTCCACATTGGCTTAATTTCTCAAAGTTGCCATCACCCAATACCTAATCCAGTTCATGGAACACAGAGGGCACATCAAGATCTTGACACTTGGCTTATATATGGTAGAGGCATGTTTTGGCTGTTTTAGCAAAATTACACACTCGTTCTTTAACTGGAGGAGCTGGGATCAAACTGCAAACTTTAGGGCTTGTGAGACGACAGACTGTTCTGCTGAGCTCCAGTAACACCTTACGTATTTATGCCTCTGGACATCCCCAATCAGGTTTTGTTAACCATGTTAATTATCTTAATCAGCCTTGTTAGCATGCTAATGCTGGATACTACGCAAAAGAATAAAGGACTGTGTCAACAAATACAATTGGCAATCATATTTCAGGTAGTGGTTCATCAACTTTTGCTCTAAAATCAATTAAAATAGTACAAAACTCATTAAAAACTTAACAAAGCAAGAAATCTAATGACATCTTTGAGGTTGTATTCGATGTTTACAAAACTCTAACCAAATAAGGCTGAAAAAAAAAATGTTAGTTTATATAAATTAAAGCGTAGAGGAAAAAAGTTATGTTTACCTACTTCAGCAACATAAAGACTGCCCTCAATGGGTTGCAAAAATACTGAAAAACTCAGTATAAATACTGAATAAAACAGTTTTAAAGTTAAAATGTGCTCAAATGGATGACTCTTTGTAAATATGACCAACTTTGTCGAATACTGCAGAGAAATGAGGGGTGGTGGTCAACATCTCCACAGACTCCAACTACCCTCCTTTCCCCTACTGAGGCTCATGTCGATTGCATTAGTATTGCAGTTATTTTGTCTGGACTAAACCGACCAAATTCTGTGGGAGGAAAATTGCAAAGCTGTGTAAGTACAACTTTTCACAGCGGTCTAACAATACTTGTCCACCTCAAACAACAAATGCCCTCTACATCCCCTTGGGAGTGTGAATATTTCTACCAAATTTCACAGCCAGACAGCGAGGACTTGTTGAGATATTCCACTTTGGACACAGGTAATGGACAGTCCGACAGAACAGCATATCAGTGTGCCTCTAGCGAAGCTTCAAAATGTTGGAAATTGAAGCCCCGGAGGCAGAGATATCCCGACTCTAATCCTCCGTATGAGCCAAGCATCATAAAAACACATTCCTACATTTGCTCCATTGCTACTCAATGAGCGTATCACCAGTTTCCCTCCAAGCCAAGTTAGACGGTTATGAAATCCATGGAGCGCCCCCGATTGAAAAATCTACTTTTCCCATATGACCGCAATTTAAATACACATAAAAAAAATCCACTGCAACAATCAAACAGAGTTTAATGAATGAAATGTGTGATTAAATACACTGATGAATAAAAAATCAGCTTAATACACAATCCCAGTGTGTAACATGTGAATGTGCAGGAGACTTGTGTGAACCAGGAGTCTCATATGAACCGGTATAGTAGAGTAGACTGAAAGAAAGGCATGCTGAGATAATGAGAAGTCACCAGGTGTTTGTATAGCCCGTAAATATCCTGTTCTGTATGTACAAAAAACCACAAACCTGTCTTACAAATCCTGGTGAAAGGTTAAGACGTCTGAAACTGTAAAAAAGAAAACAAATAAAGTGAGTGTGTAAGGTGTAATAAGTGCTTTGGTTTGACCTGCTGTATATCAGCCTCTCTGTTGCTTCTGAGCCTTCATTTCTCTTTCTTAACACAGGCGCGTGTTCAATAAGGAGTCCTCTTCAGTATTACTGCGTCATGAAACCTTCCCTGTGGAGATTTCTGCAGTTGCTAAATCCTTCCCAGTTTTCAGGTTCTTCTGGGATCTGCCCGCTCGCTCTTGATGAGATGCTTATTTCTTTACAAAGTCGGTGATTTGATTAAGAGAGCAGTAGATTCCTGTCGATTTCTTTCTTTTGAAATGGATGTTTACAGTAGAAGTGAGGTAAAATCACGTGACAATTTATCCGCGACATCTCAAACTGAATCCTACTGAATGTAACGAACCGTTTATGCCGACACACACCAAGAACATCTGGACGACTACATCACAGAAATGAGGGGGGAAATCATTGCCAATATTAGTATTATACTGTACATTCATGGCTCAATATGGCGCCAGTCTTTTTGCTAATGTACACAAACATTTACAACTTACACCAGGTTTGGTAAGGTAGACATCCTCGACTTGAGATCATAAAATGAAAAGGAATAAAAAAGCTTTGTTGAACGCACTACATTTTTGATCGGTGAACTTTTTCAGCCTTCAGCTAACAGGACCTGATTGTGTCAATAAATCATGATCAATATCCAGGTCTTCTTTTTTTTTATAAACAGTCAGTCTTCTCGCTTTTTTTCCTTTTCTCCATCTGTCTTCGTCACAAACATCCATTGAAACCAGCTCAACAAATTGAATCAAACTCACACTAAGACGTTCAAACTTAGCAAAATAAAATACAGAAAATTGTCAGTGTCAATTTTTGCTGCTCTTGGTCAAAGGAAATGTTCACTCTTTCCTTCAAAAGTCTTTTTCTTTTCTTTTTTTTTTATTTTTGGCAAAGTTCCAATCTTCTCTCCCCCTCGAAAAACAAAAGGAAACCTCACGTTGTCCATCTCATTGTCCTCCAAACGTCAGAGTCTGATTGGAGGCAGCGGCGGTCCATCATCGCTGAAGCAGCAGCAGGACAGCCAACGGGAGCAGGAGTAGGAGACCGCAAAAGCGGGTTTGAGATGACGCTGCGCCTCCGTTTGGGTTGGTGTCCGGAGAGAAAGAGTACAATCCTGGTCTACCTCGTGCACAGTGACCGCTCGCACACATGCCGCTGCCTGAGCCGCTGATATCATCACCTGTGGAGGTCATCGGAGAGAGGAGAAGAACGCTGATTTTTAACCGCTGCAAGATAGAAACTACAACTTTGTAACATCAATCGAGCAGATTTAAGCATTAAAAACAGGATAAAACTGTTAAAATCACAGTTTTTAGGTGTATTTGGTGCAGGTATCATGATCCCCAGAGGATGAATCCTGCAGACTTTGATGATCACATGGCTTTGAATCCAGAGCCCAAACAGATTAAACATTTCTCATATTTAACAAATGTCATTGGTATATCAACTCGTGCTCCTCAGAGGATGAATCCTACATATTCTGATGAAACTTAAAACTTTTTTGAGAATAAAGGATTAGTCCAAACATTCATGATCCTCACAGGATGAACCATGATGAATTTAATGAACCCTTGTTTTAACTCAGGAACTACCACTGGGTCAAAATGTATACTTCTTCAACGAAAAAACATCTTCACAGTTATGAGAAGGACAGAAAGTGTAGCAGAAGCAGTCGTGCTCTCCAGAGGATAAATCCTACTTATTCTAATGAAACTTAAAACTGTCCAAATATTCATGATCCTAACAGGATGAACCATGATGACTTTAATAGACTCTTTCTTTAACTCAGGAACTACCACTGGGTCAACATGTAGCAGAAATAGCAGAAGCAATCATGCTCTCCAGAGGGTGAACTCTGCATATGTTATTATTAGCACTCTTGCTTTTAGTCCAGCGCCTTAAATTGGTCAAAACTTTTATCTATCCATCAAAATACTCTGACAATTGTTGGAGGGATGATCAAAAACTTCGGTGCAAACATTCGTGATCCTCAGAGGATGAAATTGGTGACTTTGATGAACCTCTTGCTTTTGCTTAAGTGCTACAAGCAGATCAAATTTTGTATTTGTTTGACAAAATATCTTTACAGTTGTTCAAGGGTGAAGCACAGGCTTTAGTGAAAATATTCATGACCCCATGAGGATGGATCCTGCTGAATTAACTAATTCCTTAATATTTAATGAACATACGCATATTTTCTGTACCTGGGATGTCTCTGTTTTCTCATGTTTCCTATTTTTGGGCACTATCTGACTGTAAATGTCGATTTGTACTCATTTTAATGAACCTGTTTTATTAAATTTTCCTGCTTCTTTCTGCTGTTTTTATCTTTCCCCAGCAAAAGATGTTTTGAAGAACTTTACAATCACCACTTGAGACTGTTCTAGTGGATCAGCTGCAGCTCTTCAGTCTCTAAATAGATCTGTTACTGTGTGTTTGTGATGCATCTGGATAGACAACATGTTCGCGTTAGGAAAAGGACTTTTTTTCTAATCGTACAAAAATTAAAAAGGGACTCACTCGCGTCCTGGAAGTCCACGTCGTTCCCCTCCAGAGCGTTTTTCAGTCTGTTGCTCATGATTTTCAGTTGCATGATTTGCTGCCGGATTGTCATGTCTGGTTTTGTGATGTCGAGCTCCACCTCGGGGTTGTTGATCTGATTGGCCAAACCGTCACCCATCACCTCAGGAAGGTATCTGATTGGAAGAGAGAAAAAGCCTTTAGAAGTGCGAAAAAGAGTCTGATAAATCAATACAACCTAAAGTTACTTACCGGATCTTTAAAATGTAAACAGTGACAGTGTTATTCAGAACATAGTGACACCTCAGTACGGCTCTATGACAAGAATCTGCATAAAGAGAGGATAATTTTTTTCTTTAAATCGCAGCTGTGTTCGAATAAATTTGTTTACTTGTAAACACATGCATGCACTCGCTCGGTAAGTGGGCACAGCTGTGCTCAATCTTGTAAATGAGACTTGGCATTTTGTGCTGACAGCGCCCGGTCAGCATGTAGACATGAGCAAACAAACACGTATACAACCACATGTTTGCCTGCGCTTGTGAGGACCCTCGTTGACAAGTGCGCATCAACGATTTTGTGTTCCTGAAACGTGTTTGGACTCATAAGATGATTTATAACTTTCTGTTTTACGCATTGTTGCTTTTCAAATTATGCCAGCCTCTTTACCCACAATGCAACACAACTGCTGGCAGTTTAGTGGGGTTGGCGACATGAATGTAACCTCTTAAGAGCCAGGACCCAGTCTGAGATCCTCTGGTGGGGCTGAACTTGTCACTCTAAGGTCTAAAGTGAAACCCAGCAGTGACAGAGCTTTTGCAGCCGGAGCCCTGAGTGTGAAACAATCTGCCAGAGACGATCAGGATCGCAGAGTCAGGGGCTTTTTTTTTTTCCTCAGTGAGGACCAACATTTACAGAAATGTTTTTATTCACTGATTTTACCAGAATTGTATTGTTTTATTTTCTTCTTCATTGTTTTTATCCTCTAATTCATTTGTATATTTCCTTTCATTGCCATCTTGATTTGACTGCCTGTTGCTTTTACCGTCTTGTCTGTTGTGAAGCACTTTCTTTCCTGTAATGAAAAGTGCTGTAAAAACCAAGTTTTGTTATTATTATTACTAAATGTGTGTCAAATTATTCAAATAAGAATAAAAATGTTTGTCGTTGTTTGAAGCGTCGCTGTTTCCAGCTTTGTGTCCCTCAGAGTTTGATGAATAAAGTGGATTTCAATGAAAATTTTAGAGCTTCTGTTGTCAAATTTTACCCTGACTGTGATTTTGTTCCCTTTGGATTTTTTATTAGAAATACATTAGTATGATCTATTGACAGTAGAAAACACTGCAAGTGTTAACTGCATGTAAAGCCAGACTATTCAGAGCTCCCCCTGCTGACTGACCGCAGTGAAGGTTATAAACCCCGCCTCCTTCATGTTAACAGTTGGAAATAGCTGTTAAATAACCTGTTCCTGATGATTTACATCCAAATGTATATTTTTAAGAGAAGATTTTAATTATGCCTTTGATTCAAAAAGATTGATCGGTAGTCGTTTTCGTTTCATGGGCTTTATGACATTTCATTTTGAAAGGACAGGATGGTGGATACAGCAGGAAACCAGGAGACAAAGAGGGGAGAGAGATGCGCTAAAGGGGCTGCAGGATGGAACGGAACCTGAGCAGTCCAACAAGACTATGTTGCTAATTCACACGGTCAAAAGTACAGCTGATTACTGCAGATGCAGGGAGCAGCCATCTTGGATTCCAAGCTTGAAGCACCTGAAGTTTCTCTAAGTTTTTGGCCCAATCCCAAACCGCCCCTGACAAACTCGCCCTTTACTACCGAGTGTCACTCATAATGAAGTTACACTCGCAGCTGTGGAGTGCACCTCAGTTGAAATGGGAGGGTATAAACAAGATGGGCACGTATGGGATGCCCTCCTCACTCCACCGAAAAATGGAAAGATTCATCCCCATAGCAACACAAAGACGCGTCCCATGCAAGGCAGTGTTTATTTTCTTAGTAAACTGACATCGTGTACATTTCGCACCTGCTGCCTCGTTTCTTCATCCTCCCAGTAAAATTATAAATCCAGCAACCATCACAGTGACAAGAGCTAAATTATACTTCTGATTGTTAGTGATTCCACACGTCTTTGGACCTCTTTACTATCTGACATGTGCCTGACCAATCGAATCAAACCTCAGCACAGAGAAAAACTCCCTACTTCCGTTTGATCTTTCCAAACCACGTCTTTTGTGATTTTTTTTTTGTCAGTGAGACAAAAGTGGACACATACGTAACTTACATTTCTATGTTGTTTCCTCCTCCTCCATTTTTGCTGGCGCACTACCTGCAAATCCTGCCTAAGTCTGCACTGGTGAAGACTCACTATTTGAGGGCTGAACAGCTCACTAACCCACCTCACTCTTTCAATATGGCGGAGCCTCCGTGGGGACGCGGAAATGGAGGGAGAGTGTATAGGGCGAGTGTGTAAGGGGCGGTTTGGGATTGGGCTTTAGAGTAGGATTTCCAACCTTAAAGGGAGCACTCAACATGAGTAGTGACAGTGATCTTGAAATTTCAGGCTTCCAGTATTTTATGGATTATGTTTCTCTATTTCATGAATTAATAGAAAATCCATCTGAAACACATTTCTGGCAAAGATAACCATGTATTTATATTGGACTTTGATGGAAATGCATTAATCAAATCAACAGTGAGAATGATTTAAGATGAATTCATGGACATATGAGATAAAAAAAAGGAGTAAATCCATCTTTTGAGTCTCTAAATGCTCATCTTTAAAGAAGAGGCTTCACAGTCCAAGTCTTATTCAACATGCACGTGTCTTTCTGTAGGGGTACGAGTTGATTTATGTTCCAGGAGCTGCTCTAAATCTCATACTGACCTATTCAAGCTGCATACTCCACACTGTATACCATTCTTAAAATGTGACTTTTATTACCCCCCACAAGAGGTCGCTGTAGGGAATCAAAGTGTTATATCGCACTTCTTGCATCACACACATTTCATATTTCCTTAATCTGTCACACACAGTCAGCGGTTCATCCATATTTCATGGCCTTCCTCACATTTCTCTCTCTCTCTCACACTCACATAAAAACACACACATACAGTATAATTCTCTATTACATGCCTTTTTGACTGTCATTTATCCTCAGCATCCGGCTCGGCATAAATCTCATCAGCTGGCAGTAAGCCAACGACTTTAAACATGTGAGGTGTGCACAGGGGGGGTGAAGATACACGTCTACATATCAGCGTAGCATCAAATTGTTCTATAATCCATTTACACAGGGCTTCAGGGAGGGTGGGGCTGTGCGAGTGTGTGGCCGTGAATGCTTGTGCTGCAGGATGTGAATCTCCACAGGCTTTTCAAGCGTCGTACGTGGAAGAAATGTCAGCACCCTGGAATAAATTTCCATACATCGCTGTTGTCAGTTTGCAGGAGAAGAAACAGCTTGTTTGAAACAGCCTGTTTGTTACGACACAAAGGATACAAATGGCCTTCAACAACAAAAGAGCCGGCCTGCAACAAAGCATCTTTATCTGAGACAGGCTGACTACTCCCTCTGGATTGTTATCTCCTTATTTCTTTTCAGCTGTGGGAAAATGCAGCACGGTTTAGAAGGATTTTCTGGTCATAAAGGATCTTATTTACATGTATGTATAGGGCTTTCTGAAAGGATTTATGACCTTGAAAGTGTTTACTCGAGCAACATACAGCTTCCTATTCTCAGAAAAGTGATTAAAACACAGAGAAACAATCTGAACAATCCCAATTCGAAAAGGTCATTTACTCGCAAGTTTTGGAATATGTCATTAATCGTTATTGCTGCTCATTATAACTCTCATTTAGCCGTTTTGGGGGCTTCAAACCTCTCTTGCATGCTGTTTTGTTATTATTGTTTTGTAATTGTCTTTTTTAATGATGTGCAAATAAACTAAATTAAAAGGTTGGATCAAATTGGCGCCTCTAAATCTTAAAAAAGCAGATGTGATGGTAGACACCAGATAAGACTCAGAAAGCATGAAAATGTCTGGGTTGGAAAAAGGCATAAATTAAGTCTAGATGCAAGAATTAAAAGGACGTAAGGCTCTGTAGAAAATTCACAAATGGCAACAACGGGAGGAGCTGACATTTGTATTTCAAATAAAACTTGACAGCATCGACTGCTTTTATATAATAAGTCGATATATTTTTATGCTTATGTTGGATTTCCAGTTTTTTTTTTTGTGCATGTGCAGATTTAAACTCATGATTTAAGAGACAAAAACTTAATGAAACTGTTAAAAACTACAGATCAGAGTGGAGATAGTAAATTTGATTCACTGTGTCGGTGACAGAAACATGAATCTGGAGCGGCGCTCGTCCTCACCTGGCTTTAGTTATACCGTTCCAACATTTATCCCCTCCACCGCCTCCTCCTGACAGTTTGCTGCAGAGAGCCAAAGGGAGCTGGATCCAGTACTGCCTCATCTCCCTCAGCTTACTCGACAGATCTGACACCTGAGGACAGCGACACGACAACCGAGTCACTCTCTAATCCTTTACAATGAGTGTGCAATTCAGTACCGGACATGATGGCATTTTAACGATATCACTGTCAGGACCAGACATAAACAACCTTTCTCATAACCTCTTCATCGGCTGTCACCCTCCATCTCAGTTATAGCTTCAAACATGAGGAAAATCTCAAAGTCATTTATATTTTTGACCTCCAAACAGATGTTAAAGGGAGAAATGGACTTAGCACAGATCATATGATTGTCTTCTCCACACCTGCATCTCCAGTCTGAGTCCAGCGGTGGGTGAGGGTTTGTACTCAGATGCGGTCAGGGATCCGCTCTTCTTCTTCTGGTCATGAGAGGCGGGACTTCCGGTTCCTGGTTCACCTGGAGTTCCACATGTCTGGTACACCTAAACAGTAAACATAATCACAGGTACAAAGTGACTTTATATGCATCTGTGGTGGATTCGGTTTATATGTGCGCTCAATTCAGCTCTCTTTATTCCACAAGTCAGAAAAACAAACAAACAAAGAAACCAGGTAAAATTAAAACAAAATAGAAATCAAATATAAAACCATGAATCAATAAAAACTTGGTGTATAATATAAAGTTAAATATGAGCTATTATTAGAAACAAGATTGAAGAAAACCTGATAAAAAAAATTCATAAATATTCAATAAATTGTACAAACTTTCGATCTACAGTAACAATTCTCTCATATTCATTCACTGTTTATTTTTCTTTTTATCTTTTTTTTCACACTGACACAACTTTAAGAACTAGAATCTCTGAACGTTGAATTTTCACATCTGAAAATAGGAACTACAACACTCCACTAGATGTCACCCTTGATCCGTGTTAAGGGGAAGAACTTGGCATTGAAAACAAGGCCGGGGATGTTGATAGCTTCACTTTCTGCCTGTCTAATAAAGTGCCGCTGATATATAGATCAATATAAATATTATTGGAAGCTGGCCGCTCAATAATGCTGCCTGTTCTCATTTGAAGGATACATCCATAAAACTACAACACCCATATATAAAAAAAAGTTAGCGGTGAGAAGTTGAGTCCATATACTCTTGAGCTCAGACGCAGTTTATCCTCAAGGTAAACGCTCATCCAGAGTAATGACTTCATCTCTGGATCTCGTTTTTAAGACAGCAAAAACAAGCTCAAGCAAACGCCACTGATGATGAGACGAAGTGAGACGTCTTACTTTGGCTGTGATCGTCTCCATGTTCTCCTGCAGAAAGCGAACGGCCTCGAAGATCCGAGCGGGGATGGAGGAGAGAACCACGTCCAGACTGGGCTCTGTGCTGAAACTGGAGGCCACCTGGATCATTGTGTCTGAAAAGAGAAAAGAGGGAGAGGATTTTTTAAGGAGAGCAAAACCTGAAGTATACTGTTGATTTTATGGTCATGAATGAGTGAAACTGAAAAACCTGTGGAAGTCTTAAAGTTAAGTGAGTTATAGCAAAATGGCAGTATTGTGAACTTTTTTTATGTTAAGTTTGAAATGTTTTGAAAAATCTATATATTTTTTTAGATCTGGTTTTAACATGTTTCTGGGTATATATGCAAAAACTTACATAAAAGTTTATTAAACCCATACCTGGGTTTACAGTCTTATGAGATCTTAATAAAGTTATGGCAAAAGGACCAAATGAAAAATAATTTCTTTAAACATCCTTCATATAATTTCTCTCTGCTGTATTAAGAGGGGTTTGCATGTAAGTCTGATTTACAAAAGTGCAATTAAAAGATGCGACATGTGATGAGATTAGATGAGATGTGATGAAACGGAATGGGACCAGATGCAAATACATGAGATGAGATATGTGGATATGAGATGTGATTAAATGAGATGAGACTGGAGGGAAATGAATAAGATGTGATGAGATAAGAAAAGATTGGACGAGATGAGATGTGGAGATGAGATTAGACAAGAATAGATGTAATGTGATTAGATTAGATTAGATTAGATTAGATGAAATGATATAATATGTGAAGATATGACATGATAAAATAAATGAGACTGGATGAGAGTAGATGAGTTGAGATTTTAAGATGAGATGTGATAAGATTTGATGAGGTCTGAATAGATGAGATGTGAAGATATAAGATGAGATAAAATGACATCAGATTAGATTAGTAAAGAATAGATGAGACATGATAAAATGGGAATAGATGGGTTGCCATGAAATGAGATAGGATGAGGTGAGATTTGAATAGCTGGGATTAAATGGGATGTAAGGATATGAGATGTGATATTATTAGATGTGATGAGATGAGATGGGAGGGGATATAATTTGCTGTAACTGAGGGCAAATTAATCTTGGGCAATAGTGCAAGAGGAACATAAATCTCATTGCAAATTAATATAGCATAAAATGCAGAAAAACTAAAGAAAGACACCATGACACTATCAAGTCCTGATAAAATGCTTGAGAATTATAATGTTCCGATAGTATGCACAAGAAGGGAAAACCTAAAATGTGATTTTAAAGACTAAAAGAAACATACTGAGACTTAGTCAGCTTTGCCATGTTTTAGTCTTCTATTAGTGTTGTCGGTCTTAGTCTGAGATTTCAGCCTGGCTATAATAAGTGATCTCACAGAAGTTTCAAACAAGATGTTATTATGGCTGGAGGTTGGTAGTGTTACAGTGCAACAGTAGATGATTCTGGTCATAAAGACTTTGAGGCAGCTGATAGAGAGAAAATATCCCATCAACTTCTCCTTATTCTCTAATTTAAATTATACAGATAAAAAAATATGATAGAGGCTATTAACTGTGATCATGACAGGGTTTATGACATTCAGCTGTTCCTGCTCTTGATTGAATGGTATTAATTATCTGTTAATTCATCTCATTTGGAGGTGGGGTGTCTTACCGATGAGGTTCTGCCACTCTGGGTCCAGGTCGGCCTGGTTGGCCAGGCAGCCCTTCATGACGTTGGAGCAGTAGGCGGAGCAGGGTTTGACGGAGGCCATGCCGCGACAGTGAGGGCAGTAAACCAGCTTCATCAGGGCCTTCACACACTCTGGACTCAGAGGAACCTGGAGCAAAAGAAGAAAAACCTCAGCGAAGAAAAACCTTCTTTTCAGAGTGGTTATAAAAGCAGCTGTGTTTGTACCAGCTCCTGTTTGTTTGACTGGATTTGTAGTTTCCTCTTTCTCATTTTCTTCTCCCACTGAGAGTCATGCAGAGCAGAGTGCAAACAAAGCTCGATAAGAGAGTAAACAGTAGGGGGCGGTATTGCCACGTTTTGAAAGGCAGCTTGAACAAGGGAGCGATGATGACCCTCTTGTCTGTCTTTATACAGTACATGGTTTCTGTTTCACTGTCAGCTTCTGATTATGAAAGCAAGTCTTGAAAGGTGTCCGGTTCCACAGTGGAGTTATTTTACCACCACCTCGCATAGAAGTGATGAAAGGAAACAGAAAACCAGCTGAGAAATGAGGGCAGGTAGTTACAGAGCGACACCTGATTAAAAACACTCTTGACTTACACTGACTTTTCACAGCTGTGGGCTTTACAGTTCAAGATAGTCTGATTAATTTTCCACAAATGAAAAACAGTTTATAGACTCTTGAAAGTTACAGGAGCCGTGTGATGAATCATCGCCAACATCAGCAATAAAATGTGAAGGTGATACATCATTGTTGAGTGGTCCTATAGTTTATTTGCACTAATGACAATGATGAAACTACAAATCCATTTAGGGGTAATAAATCAGGCGGCTAATAAATCTCTCAGGTATCAGGGCTCAATGCCACGATGAATCAGAACCAAGGACAATAAAACAACTTTCATCTAAAAATACCTGTTTTTTAAAAAAACAATCCAGATCTAAAAATAATCATGCTTTGTCTGGTTTTGTCTGCAACCAATCACAGCGTCTGTAACCCAAACAGTCCGTGTTCTCGGGAATGTAAGCGCTGTCTATTTGAAGAAGTTTGAAGTCTTTGTGGTGAAATTGGTTTGGTTCTGGCGGTGTCATATTGGCGAGGTTTTTAAGACTAACATTTTAAACTTTATTTTGATAGGACAGCCTCAAAAAGACAAGAAACAAGTAGAGCAAGAGGGTAGATGACATGCACAATAAAACTGTCAGGACCAAGACTTTATCAAACGTCAATCTAGCTCACAAAGTGTCAATTCCAGGGACAGATGGGCATTCAGTGGAATGATTTATTGGCAATCGAGAGCCTTAATCCAATAACCTGTGAGGCGAACACACTGATCATCAGATTTCAATGAGCGATCAGCAACATCACATTGGAAGAATCAAAGTTTAAGGGCTTTCCTGAGTCTAGTCATCACTTTTAAATCTATTTTCTTTGTAACATTATCCGGCGCTGTACAGAGCTACCATGTAGAGGTGAATAAGGCTTAAAGCACCGCTCACAGCGCCCTGGATTCATCACAAAGTCAGCGTGGGTTACCCATAGAGATTCCCCGCTCTTATCTCATATCTCTCCTTTAAATAAGTGAGTAGCCACCAAAGGTGCCTGCTGAAAAATGAATATTAACTTTGCTAGTTCTAATAGAGCTGGATGAATAACACAGCTGCTTCTCAGAGCTCCGATGTCCTGTCATCTCCAGTCCTGGAGCCCATTAGTGGGTGTACTGATCGCAATGAGGTTATGTTTATTTTATGGTCATCTAAAAGAAGAAGTCACCCTGAGTTTAAAGAAGAAACTCATGTTAACCCTCAATTTTAACATCAGCTGCCAATCACTAATCATAAAAGTCATGATTTATATGTTTGTCTCAATGGACATCAGATTTGGGTCCTCTGTAGGCTTTAAAGCTCCTGTGAGAAGATTTTTGATGGAAAGAAAATTCATATTGTTGGTTTTTTATGGTATATAAAAGCAAACAAGACAGAAAAATCACATACTGCCCAACGAAACATGATTTCACAATAAATGATGCGTTGAACTGTCAAAAATCAACAGGAAGAGATATTTATTTCGGAAACAGAACTAAAGCATGTCAAGTACAAGATAAGGAAGGACTGATTTGTCCACAGGGGGCGCCAAAATTCACACACACCCAAAAAATCCTCACAGGAGCTTTAAATAATATCCATCTCTTCTCTAAGCTATCGTACTGCCAAAAACCCTGGAATTTGCGTTTACCGCAGTTCAAATTTGGATAGGCCGCTTTCACCAAAAAGGGGGCGGGGCTACAACTTAAAACTGAATGGATTACTTTCATTTATAGGACTCATTTAAAGGACTCCAGCTCTACTAACTAAATCAGTGCTCCATAGTTGTGGTTTTTGTAACTTATTCCTCACCTGTCTGCAGGCTGTCTCAACTCCAGTTGAAGACTCAAATGTATTAGTTAGTACATTTCCATGCACAGTTAAGTTGAGCTTTAGTCATTGCATGTCTGCCTCTGTTACAGTAGGTGGTAACACGTCCCCTTTTTGCTCATTACCATCAAATTGTCTCCAAGTTCAAAACAGTCGACAAAATGCTTTAGCAAGAGGCTAACAGGATAAATGTTGAACAACTAAAGGAAAGTTTTGTCCTTTCTCTTTCTTTTCTTCGTCTGTTAAAGTTTTGTTCACTCTCTAGCAACACATCCATGCATCTTGTCTGGTGTGCAAACACTGGAGCATGTGCAGACCGCTTAGGCCAGTTTCAGTCAGACTGAGCATGGCAGAGAAAATCCATCCCTAACCTCAATATCTGGGTATGTTATTCAGATTATTTAGTGAAGTTTCAGTCAGACTGAGGCAATAACAACTTTTTGAAATTGATGTAAAAGCACTGAGTGTGTCCCTAAAGAATCGGCCTCGTCTGTTTGAGCTTTTGTTTTTGCTCTGTTTGTTTGTCTTTACTCGTCTCTCTCTTCTTCTTAGTCTCTCTGTCTTGGCCCATCCATTCATGGCAGATGGCTGTTAACCAGTGAGTGCGGCTGAGTTAACGGTTTCTGCCAAACTGTCTGGGTTATTACATACAGTGGGTTCATGTTGCAGTTCTTTTGATATCACAGCTTAAGGCACGGACCTCTGTTGTGATCTTGAAGTGTCACTGAGTGATGGGTTTCAGGTTTGATTGATCGAAACACAACCGTATGGAAAGATTTGGTTTGTTTCAAAAATCTTATTCCAGCCATGTAACCTCAGTCAATCAATATCAACAACCGATCCAGAGTCACATCAGACAAACAACGTCTGAGAAGGCTGAGAAATCGCACTCCTAACCGAAAAAACCATCATCACACACATCACCGACGGCAGCTCTGTCAGCCCTCCAAATGAGCGCTTTGTTCTGATGACGGAGTGAGACGCTCCGTTTTTTTGATGGTCGTTGTGTTTTCCATTTTTTAAGGGTGGAGTCATTTCTCTGACAGTTAGGGTGTGGCGACAAGGCATCCATCATATCTGTTTTCCTGGGACTCTGCCCAAATACACACACACACACCGCTAACACACAAACACTATTTTTTTCACACTAAGACACGAACCTTCGCAGTCGATCTGTCAGTTTTTCTCACACAAACTCACCATTGAGACCTTCCTGACCACCTCCCCGCTGATGATCAACCCCTGGACAAACGACCTGGCTGTGACAAAAGCCCGAATCACCTTCATCTTCATGTCCCGGGGGACGTCTCCGAATGGACGCAGCGTCTCTTGTTGCTTAGCGACACACTCAAGGTAGTCCTCTGACAGGGTGACCTGCCAGGAAGAGACACCAGAAGATGCATCACTGTGCTCTACTTAAAACTTACATGATAGTTTTTCTGCCCTTTTTGTCTCTGATGTGTGTCATAAAAAAAGTGAAAAATCTATCATCTCTGTTTTTTCTTTTCTTTACATCTTTCTGTTCTTCGGTTTTCCATCCAAAAAGTGTCTGAAGTTTCATAATGAACTTCGGTTTTTACTCACATCTGCAGGAGTGGAGGCTTTAAAGCTGCGCTCCAAGAGACGGGACCAGAACTCAGTCAGGGTTTCATCCAGGTTTAGAGCAGAGCCTCTGTAGTACTGTTTTAGGTCCGAGAACAGATCTCCATAGAGACGGGTGTTCTGGGAGTACAGAGGGCCGAGGGGAGACAGCGCCTCCTGGAGGGAGCGCTCAGAACGACCGTGCAGTTCTGTGAAATAAGCTGAGAGGAGAAGAGAGAGAAAAAGAAAGGTTAGAGTTCATGAAGAAGGGGGTTGGACACAGACGACAAAATTCCTCGTAATTCTGCTGCTGACAAGTAAAGGTGAGGGCGTTGTCATTTAATTGACCACAGGTGCTCATCAGGAGTTACCAGGTAACTTTTATCACTTCAGAATCATTCATTAAAATCTTAATGAAGCAAATATGCCAATTAGACAAAACATGGCAGAAAAAAACAAACCATGCGGGAGGGAGGGAGGACGACACTAGCATCGCCAACCCTCACAGCAGTGGTCGCATCTATTTTCATCCACTTTGAGGAAGAACTTGACAACAGGCTTTCACAAATTCACACTCAAAGCCTTGTAGCATCCAACTTGAGAGCAAACAGTAATCAAGCTGAACCAAAAATCTAATTAGAAATAAACACTGGTCTTTATTTTGGGATGTATTTAAGAATCTAAGTCACCAAAATGTTTCATTTTTGCTCCGAATTGGAACAATTAGTTTGACTTTGTGAATCAAGGAAAGGTTAAACACACCTTTCTACATTAGATAGCCGCTTATTGTGGCTATAAACTTGCTGCTTTAGCATAAACTTAAAGTTGTAAAACTAAAACAAACAGCTGAAGGACACTGAAAGGCTCTGAAACTCAAATCAGCTCAAACTTTTTTTTTATAGAGAACATTTAAAACAAATTAATTTGACCAAAGTGATTAACAGATTCAAGGCAGGATTGATGATAAAAGTGACCCACACAATAAATACTGAAATACTATAAAATAGAATAGAGTAATTTGCAATTAATTTTTTTTTTTCCAGAAGAGTTAAAAGTAGGGATGAGATATAAATAATCATTTACAATATATCGTCAGAAAAATCCTCCATGATAAATATTTTCCATCTCACGATAAATACGACATAATAAATATCGCCCATCCCTACTAAAAATGTTTTCCTTTAGTTTATCACTGAACAATAAAGCCCCCTTTAACATTACTGTTGCTGTAATTGTTAATACATTTTCATGTTTAAAGATCTTGTGAGGAATTTTTTGTTTTGTGTGATATTTGGCGCCCCCTTGTGGACAAAGTGATAACTCTATGCCTTTGCTTATTCTGTCCTGCACATGTCTACATCCTTTGCTTTTTTAACAGCCACTTGTCATAAATATTTGAAAATCTTAATAACCCTGTAAACTGACAGTAAAAGCCATTAAAAAAACAACAATACAGAACTAGCGGTCTTTTTGCTAATGAACTAGTTCAATTTTAGAGGATACCAAGATGCATCACATGACCAGTCTAAAACCCCTTACTGGAGCTTTAATTCTCCCATCAATAAAAACTTCATGTATGGACAATAGTTTGAAATATACTTAAGAATACTCTTCTTTTGGGTGGTGAGTGACCATCTGGGACTGGGTCTACTGAACACCATAACACTTAAACTGGGTCAAAGTGTCCCACTGGTATTAATCAGTTCTATGCATGACTTACACATGATTGACTTTTTAATCAAAAGGCTTTTTATTGTCTGATAATTTCATGTGATCTTCCAAAAATGTCATTCTCACCACTATTTGGATGGTGCACTACACTCAGTACTACAGTCTGCACTTGTTTGTTGTCTTATACGTGAAAATCTGAATATACTGATATACTATCTTCACATACCGGCTGATTGGCACATGTAATTTGCATTTATTTTGCATATTTTAAGGTTCCTTTGAATTATCTTTGCAGCCAGATGGATTTTGTGCAATAGAGAGGTCAAACTGGAAGAATTGGGGAGTCAGCTCGCTGTCTCTGCAGTACACTGTTCTGGTGCTTCAAAGGATGTGGACCAGTGCCAGCCTGTTGTAACCACAACCAGATGGGCGGCCACATTACTGCTACTGAGGTGGCCTGCTGCCTTCAGACTAATAATTCTGCCCTCCTCCTCCTCCTCCTCCTCCTCCTCTTTTTTCTGACTAGTCCGCCTCCTGCTCTCTGTCTCTTTTTCTTCAGTTCATGTTTGTTTCGATCTTCTGTTTTCGCCCAGAATTAATGACACATTTCTCTCTCGCCGCATTCGTCCATCCCCCGATCGTTGGCTTTGGCACTTCTTAGATTTTCTTTCATTTCTTCCTCCCTCCATCCCTCTGTTTCTCTGATGTGCACTGATCTGCAGGCTCGGCTCCTCAGTGGGTCAACTGCTCATTAGCTGAACCAGCCACTGCCCCGGGGGACACCCCTCTGTTTGTGTGTGTGTGCGTCTGCGTGTGTGTGTGTGTGTGTGCCCCTCTGAGATCAGGGGATCGGCTTATCACGTTTCATTGTGTCTGGCTGACTCCGCTCTCATTATAACACCCAGTCAGGGGTCCCCTTGACGCACAGGACACAAACACATCCTGCCTCATGCACACGCGCACACACACCATTATTTTGAAGTTGCAGGATCGAGCGCAGAGCACAGCCGGAGCTTGTACCTAACACAAATTTACAAACACAACTTACAAATGTCAGTCTCCCCTGGGCTGGAGCGCTGAAGCTTTGGCATTGAACTCAGCCTGTAATGAGCATCTCTCTCTCGCTCACACACACGTGAACACACACAAAAGCCGAACTCACTGTCAAAGCTCCTGTGGAGACCGTTGAAGACCGACTGCAGCGACCTGCCGGCCTCTCTGATCAGCCCCTCGGTCTCTCGGCCGCTCAGACCCGCCAGGTTCTCCTCCATGGTGCTGGTACAACAAGTGGGGCCCTGAGGACACATCCTCAGATGTTCACCTGGCAGGAGGACACAGACGGATTAGAGTTAATTGATTTATTCACTTAATTAACATCATCATGATGATTTAAAATATCAGCCGATTAAATTGGACATCACCCAGGAAACCAAACCAGAGTGAAGACACAATAATTCTCATCCTTCCCAGAATGAATCACAGCATCTTTGCAGAGCTTCCGACCATCAGATCAAACCATCAGATATTTACTAATTGGTCCACAGCCTCAGCAAATGTTAGCGTGCAAACCCTCTTGACCAAGACGGTGAGAGCAGGTACACTCCAGACAGATCGTTTCTGCTTCATTTAAACTCACACCTACAATTACGAGTCACAGATTAAACTAATAACCAGTGTGTCTGTAGCCTGGAGGAGAGGAGTGAGAACCCAGAGAGAGACGAGAGGGATACAGAGGAGCAAGCAAAGTCCAAAAAGAGAAGACCAACAGCCAGCCGATACTGAAGGTCTGAATCAAACACCGTCTGGATGTGAGTGCTCACTTTTGTTTCACCTGAACCTTTAAAAAAGTGACTTAAGGAGTTTTTCACTGGTTGAGAAAGAGTCTGATGCCTCTCTATGACCTTCAAAAGAAAAAAGACCATAAGAAACAGTCCCTTTTTGCTATTTTCAACAGTATATACTCACACACAGGGAGACATTTCACTATTTCAGGACGACAGGATAAGGTTTTTCTTTATCCTTCGTCCACAGCGTGCACCAACATTGACACAAACCAAAATTTCCTCACAGCAGCTTTTCACAGATTCAATCAGATTTATGACACTGCAGCTCTGGGGATTTCTATGAACTTGCAGAAAATAAAAACAACCAAAAATTTTGGTTTCATGCTTAAAATAATGATAAACTCAATATGGCATGTTACCAAAGTTCAACAAGAACCCAGACAAACACCAGGATGTCCTGAAGCAGCTCATTAACAGAAAGGCAAGAAAACATACAGAATACAGTAAAATTAGTGAAACACAGTTAAACACTGGATCACAGTGTCTGAATTGATTGTAGACTGAGGCTTGAGTTAACAGAGATAAAACCAGCAGCCTTTGGTCCTCCTTGCAGATTAACAACATGCATATGCAAGTCAAACATAGCTGCAGTCATGTAAATGTGCTGGTTTACAGCTGTCATACAACCGCACATCCATTTTCTTTATCAAAATATAGCTTAAGTGTGCTGCAGGACGAGATGCTATCTGTCATCTTTGCTTGTTTACATCCTGGTAGAACAGCATTGCAATATAACGGCAGTAGCCAGTGCAATTATTGTCATAAATTGGCAAACTAATTAGTTATTTGGATGTTACTTAGTCTAGGTGCACACATCCTCCCTGATTTTAAACTTCTTTATTACAAATGTGAATATCAAACCTGTTGACTTTCCTGCTGTGGATATAAAGATCAGTCTATTTTCAATCATTTGTGTTTCCTGTAAACGGTGCATAGACTTTTACCATCATTATTGGCACGGTCTTGAGAGTTGTTGTGTTGTTACACAAGTAAAGGATCAGAGTGTCTTTCACACCTCTGCTTTATTCATTTATGGATTCTTGTGAAAATATTATGAACAGCTTACAACCTGAAAAGCACAAGTGCAGCACAAACAGCATATTTAATTCATTTATGAGAAGAACATGGACTCTTTTTCAACATTTACTCTGCATGCTTTATTGCTATATATGTTTGAATACTTACTTATTTGTTTTATAAAAGTCACTGAGACCTGGACTCAAATTTACATGCATTAATGAACTTATTTCGGACTCTGAAATGAATTCCTCAATAACTGACCCATTTTTATTGGTTGAAATTAAATCTGTCATACCAAACTGTAAGAGGAAGCAGCTAAGAGTCAAATCCTCACATTTGAATAGTTGTTTAAACAAAACTATGAAAATATTCGTGAGAAAGTGCTCTTCAGGATGGCACATTTCAAAGCTATATCATCAATGTGGAGCTACTTGGACCAGGATTTATAAAGTTCGACTCCTAACTATGGGTGTAAAATAAACATACTTCCCTTTAATGTGGCTCAAAAAAATGAGTGAAATAGAAAATACAGGGAAACTTCTCCTGCAGAACTGATAACCGCTCATCATAATAACAGAGCAGATATAAGATCCTTTATCCCGACTCTTTAGCCCTTTAGCTAAAAACTCAACTCTGATCCCGACACGCCCAGCTTTAACTTGTTTTCTATTCTGACGAGGATTCTGCTACAGGGGAGGGTAAAAATAAAGATCTCTACACGCACCCACAAATAAAGACATCCTATCACACACACACACTTTCATCGAGTCTGCAGACAGCCTGGAAAGCAGTCTGCAACATCAGTCTCCTGACAGCAAAGATGTCTGTGTGTATGAGTGTGTGTGTGTGTTTGTGTGTGTGTGTGTGTGTGTGTGTGTGTGTGTGTATGAGTGTGTGTGTGTGTGTGTGTGTGTGCGTCTCAGAAGGTTAGGGGTGAGTAAGTACCCCACAGCTGTGTGCATCAGGGGCTCACATTCTTCCTCCCAGGTCTGCGGGTTGTGTGTGTGTGTGTACAGTATGTGCGTGCGTGCGTGTGTGTGTGTGGCTTGAGGGGCAGAATTTGTCCACAGGATAAGTGGAGCAGAAGAGGAGAGGCCTTCATCATCGTTTCAGCATGAATCTTTCATCGGTATTGGCTGGTGTGTGTGTATGTGTATTTTGGTTGGTGTGTGTGTGTGTTTGTGTGTCTGAGTGAACACAGGAAATAGAACCTCATAGCAACTCCATTACCCACATTCGTTTCTGGGATACTGTAAGGGTTATTTTTGCTCTTTCAAGGGTAAATAAGTTACATGAAGTTGAACCCTCATGCACTGCACACACACACACACACTACTGATGTGACGCTCTCGTGTCTTCAGTAGGCCTAAAGTGTCAGGTGAGATCAAACTCGTCTGCAGCGTCATAGAAAAATCACTTGTTTTCTTTGTTCTCTGTTTAATCTTTCACCGTAGTTTAGAAATGAAATAAATGCACAGGCAGCACAGCATATTCTAGTTTCACTTCTAGTCATTATATTAAAATTTCTTCTTCTTGTATGTAAAAGTCCTGACCATCAAATGGGAAGTAGAGTTGTAATGTTGTAATGGTATCAGGATGTCACCTAACCATTATCATTATGTACTATTGATGAAAAATTAAAAAATAAATAGTCATACTTCTTAAAATATGTTTTTACTGCCTCATGTTTGGGTTGCCAGTTTAAGAGTATAAATGATGAACTGATTCGTAACTCGGTTGCTCAAGACTCACATTACATCTTTGAACGTTACTTTAAATGCGTCTCACCATCTCCCAAAGGGATGCTAAAGCTCGCTCACATGCAGCTGCAGTTTACTCTCATTCTGCTGCTATGAACTCACACAATTACTGTAAGTGTATTGTAGCACAATATTAATATTTGATTGCTTTAAAAAGAAAGGTTACTGTCAATAACAGTTGACCAACCAACCTGTTTGAAGGTATGAAAAAATTTTTTTTAAAAAAGGCAAAATTGAGAAAAATTTATTCATGATGGTTAAACATGGACCATAGAGTCTGCAGGTTAATGAAGTGTATGGCTAACATTATTTGTTTCGCCTACAATTTCACCTACGATTCATTAATGACAAGGCTGACAACTTCTACCCATCCTTATTTCATTATATGACAGAAAGAGTCATAAAAAGCTCACGTGTCACCTTGGTGTTTGTGTGTTTTCAAAGGGGAACCAAATGATCAAAGTGAGCGCTGTTATGGTTTCAAGGAGTGTTGGGAAATATTGATTCGCACAAGAACCACAAAGTCTCCCTCTATGTTTCAGGATCAAAAGCTGGACTTATTTTCTTCTTAACTGTCCAGGCAAAGAGCTGCTGTGAAAACATAAAACACAAATACGCCTCAGAGTAATTCTGAAGTCAAACTTAACATCTGCAAAATCACTCACAAGGCCAGTCAATCTTCATAAATAACCAAAGTTTAAATGACAAAGACGTCTCCTTAAGAGCTTCTTAACTCTGCCACACCAGACTGAAAATGTTCCTCCGTCTGCTTAATGCAGAGGCAGGGAGCTCAGACGCCGTTTCCACAAATTCATCAAAAATGGCTGCTATTACCGAGGAAAGGTGCGACGCCGCTGAGATCTCAGGTATGAGTCAACATCAGTTACAACATCTCAGTCAAACAACTCCTGCTCCGATGCTTGGAAATGTTTACAGTAGCAGCAAACAATGTCTGTGTTTGGCGTCTAGGCTCTACCCTTATTATTTTACATGCAGAGCAAAGAGTGATGAGACGACTTTAACACCCCAGCTGGAGCCTGCAGGTTAATGCTGGGAGGTGGTGGGGATTACAGCGTGATCACAGCACTTTCACAAGGTGGTGGTGCAGCAGAGGCAGAGACTGAAACCTGGAGCTTAGATTGACCCCGCCACCCACCCAAATTTGGAGGGTATGTTTGCCATGTGATAAGTGTGAAATCAGTAAAGCTCAAATTGCCTGCCTGAACTAGCTCACAGGCGTCATTTCATTTTCCACACAGCAGGATATAAGCCGTACTCCACACAGTGCTCTCTTTTTGCACTATATTTTTCATTTCAGATGCCACCTTTTCACCGGAGGCGAGGTCCTCAGAGGAGCACTGCAGCACCTGCGAAAGTGTTTCCTGCAGTTCCTGGTTTGCAAAGACAGAAACACAAGCAGGGACGTCATGTTATGTAATGAAATCAGTGGACTTAAGCTATTTCTGTTTCGTTTCATGTCAAAATGCGAACGCTGTGAAGCCACAAGACCATGACCAGAGTAAAGAATAACAGGTACTTTCTGAAACTCCAGTCAGGACCACTTTTGTCAAAGAAACTAATGACTTTGCTGCGATCAACTGTATTTGATGGTTTGTTGTACTCAAAAGTTGGAATTTCCGAGCTCAGAGTCGGACGATCCTCACCAACCCGGACTTGACGGCAACGTCATAATTCAAGATGGCAGCGCAGTGCATCAACAGTAAAGGGTTGGTTACAGTGAAAGCTCTCGTAATGTATTATTTATTAGCACTTCTGTTTTGTTTTAGTGAAATTAAATAAGTGAAAGTAAAAAACTTTGTTATGCGTTGTTTACAAGTGGTACAGCAAATGGGCTGGGACGATATGTTTTTCTCCCGATTTGATTCTTCTACGATTTTTTGGATGTCGGTTTGACTTAAATTGGGATTCTATGATATTGTCGATTTTCTCGATTTTTAGTCTGCATTTTTGATACCAATGCAACAGTTGAATGATTATGATTACTTCCCCCAAAAATACACATCACATGTAAGTCAGTTTTTAAGATTTATTCTGAAATTTAAAAAAAAATCAATTTTTGAACATAAAAATCGATTTAAACATTGTATAACAAAAATCAAGATTCTTATGTGAATCAATTTTCTCTCCCGCCCCTAAGAGCTAGCAACAACTAACAACAGCTGACAACCACTAACAAATGACAACGGCTAACTACAACTGACAATTGTTAACAACAGCTAACTACGGCTAACAGTAGGCGTCCATCTTGGTTTTCCGACTTGTTTACTGGAACGCCGTCGACTTAAGTGTTATAGCATCATTCCTAGCTCTGACACCCCACTTCTGATGTACGCAGGAATGCAGCATGAGAGCCCCCTGCCTCTACCTGTACATGTATCAGAGCAAGGCCTGAGGCGGGGAGAGCAGCAGCAAAGACCTTTGTTTACAGAGCAGACTGTGGGCTGAGCTTTTGTAGCCTGTCTGAACTAACACTTTGTTCAAACAATTCAAAGCTGTGATATGTCGTCAAGCTAGGCTGTGCTGTGAAGACAAAGTCATTCAGTTCACAGATTCCTCCCCTGCTGGAGTTGAAAACCAAACCATCAGTGTCGCATATGTGGTTCACAGACACCATCTTCGTGCTGCTAATGTTAGCGCTTAGTTGTTGGTTTGCGTACCAACCTAGACATCGCAGGGCGTTTACCACAGACACATATGCTTTACTGCATTCCTGGGTTGCTTGGTAATGGAAGCAGCTGGCATCCTGCTATAAAAACTTAATGCGCTCGGGAAGACGCGGCCGAACACAGCGGTGACACACCAACACATGTACAAAACGCAAGCTTGCAAACATGCTAACACGCTAACACAAGCAGACAGACCTGAAGGTTCCACAAAGTGCAGGTTATCACACCACATCTGTGAATAAGTGCCTTGCTCAGGGGCTTAGTGATGGGAAATGGAAAGCGACTGTGCAATCATCCGCACATAGAGAGAGAGTGAGATTGTCAGCATGGTGGAAACTCATTTTTAGCAGAGCCTTGGAGCAAAACAGAGCTTTTAAGGGGCTGCTTGGGAAAGAAGTGAAAAAAGTGAGGGAGGAGAGGAAAAGAGAGGAGATAAGAGGAAGTGGTTCGGCTGTTTTTACCCTTAAGCTCCAGAATATATTTAGTTTAGTTTATACCCTGAGGGGCACTCGCACAATGGCTTCAAACTACATTTGTGGGGACCCTCATTGACATAGCACATTCCCTGGCCCTGGAGGCCTTGTTTATATGAAAAAGTGAAACACTCAGAGCACTGCATGACATGGAGAGAGGGACAGAGCCTGGAGAGATATAACAATTACGAAAAGTTGGCTGGAAAATAAAACGTTATTCAAAGGTTTGATGTCACTTAATAGTTTAGTTTGACTTGTAGACTCTTTTTCTTAAACTGTTTTATTTGCCTAACAGCAAAAACAAGCATCTCTCCAACCCTTACAAACACCAATCAAGTCTACAGCTATTTGAATTTTTAGCTCAAGCTAGTTTAGAAACTTCATCACTGGGGCATTTTCACTGAAAAACACTTGGGGACTCTTAGAAGAACTTGTCGTATTGGAGCTTAAGTCAAATAAAGTCTGTGGATTTGTACTCAGACCATAATACCTGGACTTACGTTCTGACAGACTCTACAAATCACTGTTCTGGTGGCTTCCAGGATTATAGGGACACTGAGGTGGGACATACTAACCACCTTTCACACAAATCAAGTTCTCATGACCGACAGATGCAACTTCATGTTGTTATTTTATTGACACTAGCCCATAAGTTTGAATAAAAATCCCTTATTGTTTACAAAACATATACTGAGACAACATAAGAGGACTTAAATGACTTGAACTCTAACAATAACTGCCTGTTAGCAATGGTGACCATGCGTCCTCTTTTACCCGGACATGTCTTCTTTTTGGGGGGCTGTCCGTCTTTGTCTGGGGAAGTTTATAAAATCCTTCAAATGTCCGGGGATTCGTATGGAAGTTTCAAGTTTGTGTTGCGTGGACTTACTGAGGTAGAAACGTGTAAAAGACACTCAATCCCACCCGAAAAACTCTTAAATAACTATGGGCGACTCTGTGACTCCGCCCCAGCGTAGTCATGTCCTCTTTTTGGGGATTCAGAATATGGTCACCCTACCGTTAGCGATCTGAAACTACCTTTACAAGTTGCTTATTAGTTTGTTTGGATTTTTTTGGACCACAGAACTCATCCTCCATTTTTGCAGAAAATCATCACTGTATTATTTGACCGATGTCAAGAGTGACATTCAATGGTCAGGTGACGATGACAACAGCACCTTCTTCTGGACCCAACTGCAAGCTACGTGAGACAGCCTGATATCTTCGCAAACTTTTAAATTAAATTAGTCCATTAAAGTTCAAATGTCCTTAAAGCGACAGTGCTTTAAGTTCTTGGTAATTTGGTAAAAATGTAATTATAGAGATGGATGTGTTTGGATATTGGATATTGTGTAACTGATGCGTAAATAAGTTTCATTTTTTGTGTGTTTATTGCTATTATGTTCCCTTGTACGCGTCATTATTAGCAGACAAAGTTACCAGCTCGGCCAACACTAAAACCTGAGCCTCTGAAGGTTCTCTCTAACCTAAATCACTATTACTTGGACTTCTAATCCCAGCTATCTCCTCTGATCATCCTTGGATCCTACCCCACGGATTAAGTCATTGTCTTCGACTCATCTTATCCTGTAAATCTAATCCCATTTTGTTCTGTTGGGTTACGTGACAAGAAGTACGAAATCTGTACTTAACCCTACACTAAACCAACTCTGAGGTAAAATAAACAAAGTACGCCAAGGTACAACAAACGGAGAGGATTCTAACGTGAAGAAACTTTGAGAAAAGTGGCGATTCTTAATCAGAAAGATTGAGCAAAACCGTGCAGGGGACACAGAAACCAACTTTTATAAATAACTACCGCAGAGCTTTCTGTTCAGCTGGGATGAGATAACTCCCTCTGAGCTTTCAATGAAAAGTGTTAAAGTGTGGGTTTGATTTATTTATATTTCTGCTGCTCAACATAATTTTACATGATGAAAAGAAATGAAGGACGGAGAAGAAAACAGGCACACTGGAGGCTGAATTCAGAACAAATTTGAGCCCTGCAGGCAACCTGGAGGTTTTTTCAACCCTGGTTCACATGATTTAACTGCTCACGGTGATTAAAAGATCACATCCGCCCACTTTGTTGTATAAATTTTAAACAAAATGACAAAAAGCAGATCGATTGAACTTTTGCAGATGTATTTTAGTTGTACAGTTGCAAACATTTCTGCAACACTTTTGCAGAATTTCAGTAAATTATGATGCAACTGGAGACACAAAGCGATGCTCCTTGCAGCATAAAGATACATAAACGGATAATCTGTCTCTTAAAATCTCTACTCACTCAGATTTTGAACATTTACAGACAGTGGGTTTCTAATAAAGGTCACCTGGGCATGCTTTCCTCTGAATTTCTGTCCTTCATAATCATCTGTAAAATCCAGCCTGAGTGCTCCTCAGTTCAATCACCGCCTTCTATTTTCAGCCGCTGCTGCTCGGCCTCTTTGTCTTTCAACATTTCATCAGCGGCTCAAAGGCTCAAACCTTCAACCTTGCGGCCTCCGTTTGCTTTCTGTAGATTTTGAGATGGGGTGCGTCCTCCAGGCAAAATCAATGTCTACTCAGCTTACCCTGCTTATTATATGAATAGTTTATTCACCTCATTGGACTGGCATGAATCCTGATGAGGTAAATTCTTTAGTATTGATTGTGTGGAGACGTTTGATGTAATATTTATGACTGTAAATTCATTTAATGGCGCATATTGTGCCAAGTGGAGGGCCCGGTTTCCCACAGCCCTCCTGCTGCTAAATGCTGCATTAGAAAATCTGCAGAGCCCTGTTCTGCCGCGGGGCAATTTGCACTTAATCATTAGTGAATCCATTTAATTCAAAACTTGTTTTGGGTTTTGCCTACAGACATGTGAGAGCTTATACTCGTCGTCATGGAGACCACATCAAGACAGCCATTAATTTCCTTTTCCCATCAAACACATCTGGTGCACACTTTCTTCTCCCTCCCCGTCACACCCTCTGTTGCTCCGTCTCACAAATTTTTCCCTGCATTCCTTGTGGCAGCCCCGGCATACCTGAGCCCGTCTCAACAAGCGGGCCAACAACAGCGCGTGTGCCAAGCAGGTGGTGGACAGGTATCCTGCATCGCACTGCAGGCTGTCAAGATGCATCGAGCCAGGATGCAAAGAGCTGACTATAAAAAATGGGAACACCCAACCAGGAATTTGCCACTTGTAATTATGTTAGCTGTATATTGAAATTTCTTCTCTTCAGATGTTTTTCTTGCTCCAGTTAGAACTGTAGTCTTTATGCAAGGGGCCCTCGACACCAAATCAGCCCCACATCTGTCATCAGATTTACACGCTGTCAGTAAAATAGTGTTTTACAGTAAAAGCACATAATAAAGAGTTTCAGATGTAAAATCGGTTTGACTTCGCCTCTTCTCACAAGATACAGGATATCTGAATTCCTTCAATATGCACCAGAACCAAACTCTCTGTAGGGGTCTACTCCTCTTACAAAAACAAAGCATCAACTTAATGATAGCATGGAGATTAAATTAAGCAGTTTTGAGATAAAATCAGTGTCTCTGCGAAGCTCTTAAACAGACACAGGATGATTGGTGAACTGCCTGAGCAGTTTCTCTGTCTTTGGAGGATAACTGAGGTTCACTTTTGAGACCTTCTGTATGAACAATTCTTTGCAGTAGTATTTGGTACGCTAAAGTACAACATAATACAAAAACATAAAAGCAATTATTATGATAATTATGATACAGTATGATTTGATATGGCTGATAATGACACTTTGACTTTGATGATACAGTACAATATGGTATAATGTTATAAAGTACCACAGACAAAATGACATGAAAAAATGTAAAAAATGATATAATGTAATGAGATGAGATATGATATGATTCAAAATGATTTTAACAGAATAATATAAGAGAAAAGGATGAAATACTATAGAAAAATCACATGCTAGGATACAAGATATAATATCATGTGATACGGTCTGATATGATACGAAATATTCCAACTATGATACGTTACGGTGTGATACGGAATATTCCAAGTATGATACAATACCATACAACATGATATGATATGATATTATATGATATGATGTATGATACCATACCATACCATATGATAAGACATGATATCATAATGTATTGTATGATATGATACAGCCATACAATAGGACACAATACTATATGGAACGATATGAGTCGCTTTGAAACGATGCAATACAAAACAATTCACTAAGATACGATAAGATACAATCAGATGACACAATACTGCAAAACACGATACTATATACTTTGAAGAGACACAATGAAATACGACACAAAACTACACAAAACAATGTGAATTATTAAAATACAGCTTCACATGCCATGACACAGTATGGCAAAACAATATGATGCAATACCAAGTGATATGACACAGTAAGACACACAATAATATAGTTTGATACAGTGTGATATGAGATGATATGATAGGATAAGAAATGACAGGGTCTAATATGATATGATAAAATGTTATTTCTTATGATTTAATCTCCAATATATACGAGCAACAAGAATTCAATCAAACTGCCAGTTATTGCTGTTTCTGCAAAACAGCAGGCTGTTTATTTTGAAGTCAAAGTTTATCCCCATCATCGTGTCCTACTGCTGTTTAATTTATTAAAATCCCTGACAGTCATTACAGCAGCCAGAGACATTCAGAGCAGCCTCCATCACTAACTTAAGATTTGCAGAGACCTTCATTAAACCAAATTAACCGAGCGAAACTTCACACAAACTTAAATCAAACTCTCATCAAGCTAAACTTCCATTATTCAAGCCAAAAACTCCGGCCTTGACAACACCCTGATTTAATCAGACGCTGCTAAGACTGAAATTTATTTGAAGAGTTAAGGAGCTGTCTGTTCCTCTCTGCCGCTCGCTCTGACACTTGAATTGATTAATTTCTCCCTGACTGAAATTTTTTTTTTTTGTTATGTGTTGTGTGTTACAGTGCCAAGCTGCTGTCTTCTATGTCAGACCCAGGATTAGTTATTGGTTTGGCTTCTGGCTACAGACACATAACTGGTATTTCCCCTCTGGTAAAATTCATTTTTCATGTTCATGGGAAGTTGTTTTCTATACAAGTTATTTATCTTTACCCCACATCATTGCTGTCTGATTATGCTGAGTTTGGTATTGCATTGATCACTGAGTGGGATTAGTTTGCAGACATATAAAAGTTCTCCTGACGGGATATCGTGATTAAAAAACTGCACATTTAATCCCCTTTAATTTGGTTCATTTAAGCCATAAACTGACCTGAGCGCTGATCTAGGATTAACGTTGATGAAGATCCCTGATATCCCCGTCTTCATCAAAGAGGTTCTTTCCCCAAGATAACTGCAACTGTTTATCCTGCTGTCTTCTTCTGAAGGTGGTTTGTGACTTTGGGAAAATATTTTTGTTTTCTTTGCCAAAGTTCGATAATGAGACAAGAACCACTCAAAAGTTTTTAGGGTTAGTATAAAGTCAGAGCCAGGAGGGGATTCGCTTGTTCGGCAGTGATAAAACAGCAAGCTTGGCTCCATCTTCAACCACAAATAGTCACTTTTACAACAAGGTTTATGAGCAGATTTAACACATAAGATAATTCAAATTGATTGATGAGCTTCCCTTTTTTCCTCTTTCTCGCTCTTGTGAATCAAGCACAGTTGTTTGTGGTTCAGGTAACCAAACATATTTTTACTACGAGCTGCTTTGTTGTGTTTCCTTTTGATATAAGGACACCGTGTTGCTTTTTCTTGTTAGAATTAGGAGCTGTGTAGACAGTATAATCTTAATTTAGCTCATAAAACATTAGATACACAAGATTGAATCAATAAAAACAGAGCAAAGGCCTCAGAGTGTCACAGCCGAGGAAAATGTTGATGTGACTATATAAGAGGGGCAGGGGCCAAAAATACTGCATGTGTACGCTAACCTTGTAGGTTGGTGCAATGGCATTTAATAAATGGTCATGTTTTGTACCTGTTCTTTTGGCTTGTTTCATTCATTTCAATAACTTACAATTAACCAGAACAGGCAAATTTCAAAATAAAAGCATGGTTTTACTATGCGGGATAAAAAGCCACCGAAAAGCTATCAAAATAAAAGCATGTCAAACACTCGTTTCTGTCACTGCGCTGGTGATAAATCATAAATCTGGATATAATTATAAATGAATGATAACATTTAAGATAGTGACATAAATAGGTTTAGTTTTGTAAGTTTTGTGTGTGTTTCTCCACCCTTATGTCGCCTTTCCTCTGATCGACTGATTGTGTTGATTCACTTTCAATATGTCCATGAACATTATAACTGCTATGGCATTGTGATATTTTACAGCCGTGATAGTCATAAGGTGAAATCTGGTCTCATAACAGCCCTGATCATGACAAAAATAATAGTCATGTTTTGAGATACATAGTTATATATTTCACAAATTAAGAATTGATCTGGAGCAGGTTACTGACTCAGATAACCATGTTTATCTGACCATTATGAAGCTCAAAAAACTTCTTCATTTTACCCAAATCTTGAGTTAATGGTTTTTTAAAAATCATGACAGGCCCCTTTTTTACTTGTTAGAATAAAACTTTGGTATTTAATCAAATGCAAAGAAAACATTAAACATCCACTATCAGGCAGCCCCATCTCTGAATATTAGATATTGCTCAACTGTATCTCTGAGTTTTTGGGGTTTCAGTGCAGCTTTAGATAGAAGGTCCACTTCCTCTGAGACAAAAACCAAAACATAGAGCTCAAACTCTGATTGGACCACGTTTAAGTGTGCCTCAGATATGAAACTTCTGTCGAAACCAGGTCTTTATCTACAACCAACAATCAAACCTTTGTTCTGTTGGTTGAACATGAATTTAAAGGTTATTTCACAGTTTTAGAGAAAGACAGCGGAAGCCAAACCCCCGACATGCGCACACGAACACGACCACAAACCTCGGCTTGTGGCCTTGAGTGGGTGGATCAAGGTCAGCAGACAAACAATTAAGTAGATCAGGTCACCGTGTTTCATAAACACACACACAAACACTCAGCAGTTATTAATATTATAAGCTTTTATCCATTTACACACACACACTCACACAATAGCAGAGATGTAATACCCTGAGGCTTTAGGTTATGTTGAATGAAATGCACACAAAAGATAATCTCTACTGCACACATACACACGTGTGTTATCAGACTACATATCAGAGGACAAACCCACATCCTCTGCTGTAAAGTTATTAACCAGCAGTAGCTGCTCAGTTCCTGGTCTAACAGATAAACTGAAATAATCTGTACAAACTAAAACTCTTGAACTTTTCTCAGTCTTTCTAAACAACAAGTAAAACAAAATCGCCAGACCATGATTATAACTGTAATCATAATTGAGTATCTACCCGGCTGACTTTAGCTGAGCTGGATAAAAAACGTTCTGGTTGAACTTCCTTTAATTGTAAATAATTAAAAACAATTTCTGCACCCAGCAAAACATGATCAATTCTGTTTTACTTGAAAAACTCTACTGATGCCTCCAATATCTGGGATTGTCGAGGCATCCAGCTGGTTAAATGAGACGTGGAAATCCAATTACCATCTCAGCTACAGTCGAAGTGCTCCATCACGCATCTAACCTGCAGCAGCACAGCCAGCTCTAATCTCAGAGCGAGGTCGGGCAGTGTGCGCCGCAGCTGAATCAGCACGCTGTAAAGAATAACTGAAGCCTCTCAGATGACTAGTTTCCAGATGTTAGACCGTTGCTCAGCCTGCTGACAAAGGAGCAAAATTGGAGTTTGACAAACAGCTCCTCTGCAGAGAGGAGGATCGCTGACGAGCTGCTTGCTTTGAAATTAGACTCTTATTTATAGTTGATAAAACACCTGAAAAGAGCATTTTAATTGGTGATTACAACAACATCTGTCATACTTGTATAGTTTTGGCAATTATTCACCACAGAAACTCTTTTAATCATTTAGAAACTTGGCGAAACATGAGGCGAGACTGCAGAGGAATCTGTGATCGGAAAAATGATCGGCCAATCTATCAGGTACAAACATCATCACAGGTGTTGAGACTCTAAATACTTGCTGAACAGTGATTTTTTTTTACAATCAGGTTATTAAAATTCACTTAAAGGGGGATTTGGTGATCTATCTGCATTTCTATCAGTCTAATTCTCAGTAATTGGTCAGATCCGTCCACTGGGGATCATGACTAGCGGAACCAAATGTCATCCTCATCCATCAGATAGATGTTCCGATTTTTGCTGAATCCAGGATTACCCATGCAGATGTTCGAATAATACTCAGGGGCGTGTCTAAAGAGGGGGCCAGGGCTGACATGGACCCTCTTTTGGCCACCCCTGGTGCTGCCAAAAAATCCTGAAGTATTAAGGGTCATTTTCTTTGTCAGACGTGGAATTAAAGTTGAAGTTAACCATTTTGAATGTGTTGTGAATTGATGATTTTGTTTATTAATGTGTTAATAAACAAAATCATTTCCTGCAAGTCCAAATATCGCCGATGGCAAAGTCACTGTGCTTTAAGGATCCTGATGAGGTGATGACGCTTCGGGTTAGCTCCAGCCCCAAATGGCAGCATAGAGAAATAGCTCCTGATCAGTACTCAACTCAACCCAACAACTCTGAAAGAAATAGATAACCTGACAAAAAAAAAAACAAAGCTAACAACCAGAAATGACCGAAGACAGAGACAACATGACAGGCACAGACTCAGACCATGAGGGAGAACAAATGGAGACCGAAGCAGCTATGCTAATACGTACGAGACTGAAAGATATTGCTGAAGAAATAAAAGATTTTAAAGCTGAACTGAAAGCAGAGTTCACAACATTCAAGGAAGAAATCAAAAAGGATCCTGCTGAGGTGTCTTCTACTTAAAACACGACCAAATATGGCTCAGCTATAAAGTACGTCTTTGTGAGTCATACCTAAATGAAAGAAAATGTTGATAATATGCTCTCTGTCCATGACACTGTCCTTCTTCTCTCACAAATGAGGTGAGCGGAGGATTATTTAGAAAAACACATTCACAAGATACAAATAAAACGCACATACAAGATATGTATAAAGCGCACATGAGAGATTTTAAATCACACGTGCGAATTAAAAAAAATTCATGTCACCATGTCACCACCTGGCCTCCGTAGTTAACTTTATTTCAGTGGAAAAGCAGCAGAAATTAACTGTTTCAGGCAGGTGCTGAATCCTGCTGAAATGAGGGTTTTCATGGATGCCGGTATAAAAATAACAAAGGAGTTTTTCACGCAAAGCTGCTTCATAGACGAAAGATGAAAATGAGTATCGTAGGTGTCCTTTAAACACCCTCAGTTTTTACTGGTTAGTTCAGTCGTATGAGTTTAGAAACAGTCTTTCTTGTTGGGAAGCTGATGAGTGTGGAAAACAGTGAAGTTCTGCTCTCCATCTGCTGCATCTCTTACAAAGAAGAACGATCAAACAACACAAAGATCCTGTTACATCATCCTGGAGGTTTTCCATGTTTAATGTCAGTCAAAATCCTACAGAGTATATCTATATATTTATAATTACACTGACTCATACAGCCTCACCACACCTTCATGCTTTCTTTACTTTTATCCTTATTTTCTCCGTCTATCCGTCTTCCTTTTCGTTTTGCTTCAACTTGAAGTCTCCTCAAACCAGTTTCTTTACTTCTTTCACTCTTTCTGTCAGTCCTCATGTCTTCGCCTTGGTCCTTTCATCCCTCTTTTTTCCTCCCCCTTCCCTGCTGAGATGAAAGTTTGCCAGAGGAAGTGACCTTGCACCGTGTTATCGTGGTAACAGTCTGCCTTTTGGTAACTGATCTGACCTCTGACCCTCGAAACTCTCCAGACAGAATCAACACAGAGTACAGTACATACAAACACGGCGTATATAGACATGCTGTAAACAGTTCAGGGAGCACATTATAAATAATATGTCAGATCAGTGTCAGAGGGAAATGGTCGGGCTCTGACACACTCACTCACACGCCCCGAGTCTGCCCTCGCTCTGCCGTCACAAACCACATCAAAGCGTCTCCTCGCCGCGCAGTAAAAGTGGAAGCCGTGGTTTGAATTTATTCCCTTCAGTCAGACGTTTATTCGCTGCTTCCCTTTCTTAATGAGCGTCTTACAATAACCCTGTCACTCGCTGCGGCGAATTACCGCTACCTAAATGAGGGGCCGGTGGTACGAGTGTGTGCAAATACACATGTTTGTGTGTGTGTGCGTGCCTCCGTCTAACACTCTCTCCGCCATTTAAAGACACCTGCATGTGATTTAGTGTTCCACATGGCCTTCCTCCCAAAGTACACTTTTACCTTTTTACTATCCGAAGTAAAGCGGGAGGAAAGAGGGAGACGTGGAGCCGTAATGATGAAAGAAGAGGGATGAAGAGATGAGGAGGCAATAAAAATGGAAATGAAAGGAGGAGGAGGAGGAGGTGAGGAGGGAAGGAAAGAAGGGTGAAAGATCATCAGTGGAGACAGAAGCAGAAGTGGAGCGGCAAAAAAAAGAGGAAATGGAGTAAATCATGCAGCTGTAATCTACTTTTAAATGTCCCATAAATCTGTAACTTCTGTCTTTCTGATTTACAGCCGTGCTCCTCTTCCTTTCACTGCATAATTGATTGACATAAAAATGACTGGAGGTCCGATTCATGACAGTTCAGCATAAATCTAGTTTCCCTAACGGAGCTGTTCAAAGCTCTGGTCAACACCCAGATCGATAAGACTCCTTGACCTGCAGGTTAGACCAATTAAATATGATAGATCTGCTGTTTATTGTGTTCTCAGGTAACAGCCTATTTAGCGTGTGAACATGTAATAGTGCAACCTAATGTGCACATCAACTGGATAACAGCAGCAACAACTGCTTTAGAGCGGCCTACGGCAAGTCTCTGGGGACAAAAAAAAATCATACACCAAACAGACATTCTGTTGTATAGATTAGGGCTGGGCGATAAACCAAAATTTAAAACAATAACCAACGTTGTTTTGCCCATGTCAATTTATTAAGTGTCAAAAGAATAAATAAATAAAAGTTGGTTTTGGATGTCTGTAGGTAGGCTATGGTCTCATGTCCCTTTAAGACGCTGTCCTACATCAGAGACGTGACTCCACCCCATCCAGTCCGTAACAAAGAGGCCATATTGCCCAGTCCTAGTTTGTGTTTCTTAATATTTTTAAAAAAGCTTCTTTTCACTAGCTCAGTCCAAAAAGTAAGATGACTGTGACATTTGTCACAAATATTATGAGTTGAATCAAAAATAAAAAAGTAAGAACCTCTCCATTCAGCTTATATATCCTCTTGAGCATATTCCGGGTAAGAGCTCACAGAGTGCAGCTCTGCGCAGCTGAGAGTGGAGATGCTGACAGTTTCTTTACAGTGACTTTGGTTATGATAAAACAAAAACCGAACCAAACTGTGCAAAGATAGTCTTCAATATGGTCTACTCCAATCCCTGCAGCCTGTGAAAGATGTGAGTCTGGTCACTGTTAGGGGCCTGGCAGCAGATTGAACTCAGATCTTTATTAGAGGGTTTCTGGTAGGGCTGGGCGATATGGCCTCAAAACAATATCACACTATATTAAGCAGTTCACCTCAATAACGATAAATGGATAATAACTACTCCACAAGCTGCTCACCCCCTCCCACATTAACTTTGTCTACTTCAGCCGCTCCATCTTTTAAGCCGTCCTCCATCTCCTCATCTGTCTTTCCCTCTTTGTTACAGACTGGATGTCATGTCTTCGACGTAGGACAGCATCTTAAACGGACATGAGACCATAGCCTACCTACACACATCCAAAACCAACTTTTATTTATTTATTTATCTATTTTTTTGAAACTGAATATATTGATATGGGCAAAATGATGATGGTATTTCAATCTAAACCTTGATCAGTTTTGCCATTACACAGCTGAAAATAAAGTTTTGTCTCACTGTGCTTCAGAAACTACAAAATAAGTTCCTCTTTGTTTTCACTGTTACCGAGCACCAAGAGCAGGCGTGCAGTGAGGAATTAAAAATAGTATTTGCTGAGGCTTTGAATATCTTAGGACCAGACTTGTGAAAAAAAGGGAGGAAAATGGTGCAAATAGCAAGAATGTGACATTGACAGTAGGCATAGTATTAAGACAGAAGCAGAAGCAGAGAGAGGTGTAGACAAACTGTGTTTTTGGTCAACCATTACTTATTTTATACCGTTACCGAGCCAAAAATACCCCACCACCTCCGAGACCAGCCCTGTCTGCTGCCTGCTGAGCGTGTATGTTTGTGCATGTGTGTGTTCGCATGGCACCAACTCCAGCGTATAATACTATAATTCTATGTAATTTCTGGGAGCAGTTAAAGGATCTTAAACTAACTACTAGTTTTACTCCGTTTCGCTCAGCCTTGTAAAAAAGCACACCACGTGCCAGCTGATGTGTGCCACACTGAGAGAGAGTCAGCCAACGCCTGACTGTGCACATTTGTTCAAGTATGTGGATTAAATCTGGAGAGGTCAAGGGTCAAGTCAGCTATCTTTGACTGTAGGGATTAGCCTTTATTTACAGTTGACAGTAAACAGAAGACTGTGTCGCCCTGTGAGATTTCAGAAGTCCTGGGAAATAATGAGAGTTTTCTGCAAGTTCTAACAAGCTGAATAAGAGCAAGGGTCAAACAGAAACAAACACAAGAGAGATGTGTGTTATCCCCTCGCTGGCAAGGTCAGCGCGTAGTGCTATCATGCTGTGAGCTAAGGACCTCTAACACGTAGATTAACAGACCAGGATTAGCACGAGATTAGACATCAGGCCCTAATCCAAAAGCGCAGTGTTGTTGGTGGTGACGGGAAGGTGAGAGCTGGGAAGATGTGAATGTGAGCAGCGTGGTGGAGGGGGTTAAAAGGGGCTTTCTCAGCAGGGAGCATTAAGTCCTCACGGATGGGGAAACATTGGGTCACAGCCTTTTCCAGGTCAAGTCCTCAGTGTCAGAACGGAGAAGCTGAATGAGATGTGGAAATGACCGACTAATCACATCTGCTGGGAAAAAAAGCCACGTGGTTCTGGATCGAAGGTTTGAATGTGAAGGAAGTTTTTGTCCAGCAGCAAGAGTCCACTTTACTTTCCACCACGTGACGACTACAGACAGATATCCAGATTTAGCTGGGAGTGAATTTACTCCAGCAATTATTGAGACATTAAAATTGAGGTATCAATTACATCCTGTCCTCATACTGGATTAATTCCTGGCAAAAACAACCAAACAGATCAGAGACTCATGGTGTTCCTAAACTCCAGAACTGAGCAAACAAAAGAATTGATAAAAACATTTGCCAAAAAACTTGGGTTAAAACAAGCCGTCCTTTTATACTTAATCAAAGCAAACAAAAAACTCAAATCTTGTTTTATTTCTAACAAAGTAGTCTTATTAGGTTTTTTATTTCTCATCACTTTCAGAGAAAAAGTCTTATTTCCAAATGATACAAACACAAAAACATGATCTGCACTGCCTGTGGTAAGAAAGAAAAACATCTGCCAAAGGAATGAGAAAAATGCACTTTTCAAGTCTTTTGTATTGAGAGAATTTCTACTAAAGTCTTGTTTCAAGAGACTTTAAAGTATTTTCCTCTTATTTCATTGGCAGAATTTTATTCAACTCATTACTGTTTATTCAGATCTCTTTTTTGGCATCTCAAAACAAAACATTTTCCTGGACTAGTCGGGTGAATTTGTCTTAAATCAAACCAATCAAGACATGTTTTTCCTTGAAATAAGACAAAAACACTTCACATAGTGAGAGAAACTCACGACATACTTAGAGAACACATCTTGCAGAGTGTTGATTAGACTGAAAAGGTTGTTCAACTCAAGATACCTGAATTTATTCAGACCTTACAACCACTGTTGTTCAGCTAAGGTAGCCTACTGGTGACAAAAACAGATGGTACAGACAGCTTCACATTTGCACAGAAACGGCATGTTTTGTTCTTGAAAATTTGGCGGGATACAGTTCGAACCTTTTTCCATCTGGGGTCCCCCAAATTTAGATTTCATCTCACACACCAGTGCAATTTATCACAGATTGGACCTGCAATCAAAAGCCTGAAATCCAACATAAGGAAGTTTTCCCTCTTCCACCAAACTGTACAACTGGTACTACAACCTGGTTTTGATTTTGAGTGACACAGACGCCGTTTTGGTGAAGAAAATAACCGTCCAGTGGCGTGATGGTGATTTTCTAACTAAGCAAAAGCTCTCCACCTTTTTTAATCTGACTTCAAAACTACTCTAGTCTACACGTACTGCAGGTGTAGGCACTAAAAGATAGTTAAACAGTCTGTGCGCGCCCCTGATGCTAATGCGCACTCAGACAAGTGAAGACCCTATCTTGTAATCACGACCGTAGAGATATCTCTGATGCACCTTGACATTTATGTGACACACAGATACTGACACTGCCGACACAGCTTTCCCAGTGAGGGGCTGCATTAGCGTGATCTCAGACGGACGTTTATTGGAGATAAATCCTGCACAGCCAGCAACAATGACAGCATGATGTGTTTCAGGTAAGATGACTGCCGTGTAATTATTACATCGAGGACGTATCATTCAGCCCTAGTCTACTGCACTCCAAGTGTAACTAAAAAGTGAAAGTAATTAATGTTTAAACTTGTGTTTTAAAGAAGGAAACATGACTCAAAAGAGTTGAGAAGCAAAGATTTCAGCCTTGAGTAGATTATTTTTCTGTTTCAGTTTGACACAGCTCTGATTTGATGTTGTTTCATTGGATTATTTTCTTCTGGAGACCTGTCTGACAGTAAGAAGTCCATTAACAACAATATCAAGTTTCCCCCTTCAGAGTGAGTAGTTGGGATGATCAGTCTGGTATTTGTTTGAGTTGCTGTCAGCCCACGCCTTTTTTTAACATGCACCAGATAATTACAGTTTATGCTAAATAAATAGAACATCTATTACAAATCTCCCATGATCCTTCTGGGCAGAGGTATGTAAGCGCTGCCCAGGAGCTGCAGCACAAAGTCAGCTATGTTTCTAAAACTCATACAGACAACCCGGTGTATCGTCAGGAAATGACTCACTCACTGTATCTTTAAAATGTTATGAGCCAAGGAGCCATTTTATGCAGTTCGCCACCTCCGTGAAATAAACTTCTCAGTCCCGATGGCAAACTATGTAATAAAGCAGAAATGCCATAAAAGATAACAATAAAAATAACAGGAAATAGCCTCTGAGCCGAGACTCGGGAGGTTAAAATGATAAAAACTGAGCTGATAAGACCGGCGGTGTGAAGCTCACGAAGGTTCACAGAAACACAAACACAGCGGACGTGCACAGACTTTGGATTTTCTCGTCAACGTGTCTATTAATAGGCCTGTGTCTGAGCCTCACGTGAACACACACACACACACGAGGAGACACGCTGTGATGTGTGAGATCCTGCTGGATTTAGTCTGAGGCTTCCCATTAACTAACGACACCTAACAGGATCTCTACGGCAGCTGATGAATGTGTGTGTTTACGTGCACGAGTGTGTTCAACGCCAAGACGCTTGGATTCAGGTGAATGCAGCAGCGTGAACCTGTATTGATTTGACCTTCTTCAATCAGCTCCCAAACATTAAAATCAATCACCTTCTCGCTCTCTATTCACATGTGATGTAACACCGGTGACACAGCCTGCTGAAACAGGTGCCAAATCTCCCTCACCTGTCGGGGTGGTGCCGGATCCACATGCCAAAAGACATCCAGTCAGACTCAACGAGATCTACCTCTGATAATACTCTCAATCAGTGATCCTATCAGCGCTCTGATGCCCTCCAAGTTAAGACACTCCAACCGAATCAAACACCCTCCATCGTACAGAGGCACTGAGATACTTTAAAGGCTCCGCTTAAGAGACTCTTTAAGCTATAAAAGGCATTAAAACCCTGCTGGGATTCAAGGAAAACACTTGTGTGATTAGCTGTGTGATTGGCTGTAACAATGTAATGTCTCCCAGGGCGACTGCGCACAACATTTAACAAGAGCAGCCTGTCATTTATTTAACTTTCTAATTTGACTGTTAAATTCTTTGGACTGGAAACCCCGACTGCACCTGGAGAGTATCAATCCTGAATCGTATCATGATTTTAAAGTTGTTTAGTAACTGTGTGCATTTTCTTCTTCTTCATGTGGGTGTTTTGTGTTGACATGTACATCATGAGTATTTCTCATCTGTTCTCATTTGTTGTTTTGTTTCAGGAGTGACAGGGTGGTATGTACCGTTCACTGAAAACGTTTGACTTCCTGTCCAGGTATATATCCTGTGTTAGGTTTGATGCCTACAGGGCGTTGGCTCTGTTGAAAAAGTGTCAGCTCATGCATCCTGTGGGTTCTAGACCAGGGTTTGACATCAGCACATCATCTGCAAAACACAATGTTTGAACCGAGCAGTCAAGCTCAGGGCTGCCGCTCATCACTGGAGTATCTATTCACACATCTCTGTTGGCTACAGTAGTGCACTGGTGGCAGCACTTTAAAGTTTAACTATGATTGTTTTTTTTAGTACTGAAAGTGTTATCAGTGGTCTTTAAATTCTGATTATGATAGGGTAACCATACGTCCTCTTTTATCCGGACATGTCCTCTTTTTGGGGAGCTATCCGGGCTTGTTTGGTTTTGTTTGGGGAAGCTTATAAAATCCTTCAAATGTCTGCAGTTTGGTACGGAAGTTTCAAGTTTGTATCATGTGGACTTACTGAGTTAGAAGGGAAGTCAGAATGGTCACCCTAGATTTATTAAGTTTTTTAGCCAAAATCACATTACCTGTGTCATTTTCAAGGGCTTTTCTTCTGCAAATCTCCAGTAGCTCATTAGCAATTCGCCTCTGAGTCGTGGGCGGAAACATTGCTCCTCTGCACACTCCTCTTCATGCTAGCTTGTAACCTAAAATTGCCGGTGTAGTTGGGGAAGCAGGTAACATAGAAGCTTTGTCTTTGGGGGCATGATGAAAGCTAATATCATAGTTAGCTTTCTTACGGGCATTGCAATCCGCTAACGCACACGCTTGTTCCTAGGCCTGCATAGCAGCGCTCCAGGGGCGGAGCTTGGATTTGTGATGTAAGAAATCTCCCTCTATCTGTGCCTGCTGTTTGGGTCTACAAGAGATTCACAAAGATTTAAACGCAGAAATACTCAGAAAGGCAATGTCACACTTAGTTTTCTCATGCTATGTCCTGTAGAGTCAGAAAAATGTCATATGAACATGTAGACAACAAGAAAAACACGATTTTCATCAGAGGGGGTCTTTAAAGTTTAGAGATGTGAATTCATTTTAGGTGGATAAACAGGATAAATCATGTCTTTTCAGAGGCAGCATGGTGGTGCAGTGGTTTGCATCGATAAGCTCATATCTGTGTGGCTTTTTCATGTTCTCCTCATGCATGCATAGGCTGTGGCGCCGTGGGTAGTCCACCTCCCTCCCACAGTCCGAAGACTTGCTCATTAGGTTAATTGGTGACTCAGAATTGCCTGAGGGTTGGAGTGTGTGTGTGTATGTGTGTGTGTGTGTGTCCCTGCATGTGTCAGCCTTGTTATTGACTCGGGACCTGTCCGGGATTCACCGCACCTCTCACCCAACGACAGCTGTGGCGTTTGTTCAGTTATTTTGAAGGACGCTTCATAATCAGAAGAGCAGATTTGTTGTTAGCGTAGTTCACAGTGTCATTTGTACCGGCAGCTGAGAGTGCATCAATTACACAAGTGAGAATAATTGGCTCATTATGCAAATGCACACAAGTGATCTTGTTCATATCTGATATGATCCTGGAGTTTGAGAGGTTTGATTTCATCGTGTCAAACCGACAGAACGACTTTAGTATTCTGTGTAAAATCAGCCGTTTGTGACTTTTTTTAAGCCCCCGTGTTCATTTTGCTCTTGAACCCTGAATTACAACCATCCCATTAATCCTTGTTAAAACCAATTATTAGTAATCAGCCGTTCGGAGGACTTGTAATGCATCACTGTGAATTCCCTAATATGTCCGTTAAAGGGAAAACCCCAACGTTCTTGTCCTTCCCTGAAATTACAAACCACGACGCACGGCGGCTAATGTGCGGCGCTGTGAACCGACTCAACTCATCCACTCCTGTCGACTCCATTCACGCTCATAAGAAGTTATTAAAACTGTGTCAAATTAAAAGACGCGCAGGCTTGTTACTGCACAGCGGGCTACAGCACACCCATATGTTCAGTTTTAGGATAAAACTGGTGAATATTCAGCTCATTACTCGTGCTTGTCTGGTAAATTGAACACAATTAAAAATGAAATTGGAAAACAACAAGGCTGCCTTGTTTTATCTGTTTTTCTGGCAGGAATTAATCTGTTGCAAATTAATGTGGGGGTTCCAGATAACATTTAGTGTCATATGAATTATTCTACAGTCATTTGTCTCTATTTGCTCATTTCTTTTTAATGCCAAATCCCAAAACTTGTGATTTTTGCTTCAAAATTATTAATTATCGACCACATAACAGCACATGACTTAACGGTCTTTTAACCGTAAAAAGCTGCAATTTTCTCTTCATATAACACCGTTCAGTATTCTATTGATGACGGTGAATCAGCTCAACAGCTACCAGAATAGCCAGTTCAGCGTAAAGTATCCTGTTTTACGAATAAATACACATCCGCTCTATTCAGACACACACATTTACACTGAAACCAAGCGTCTAAAGGGCCCTATGAAGCATATGTATGAAGTGCACTGACTCATAAAGCAGCCAGGCAACCGCCGAGCCCACCACATCACACAAACAGCTCATCTTCTCATTTGGAAAACAGATGGACGCTCAACTCCCAGAGAGGTGGGGAAAGATGAGAGGGAGGCTGGGAGGAGGAGGAGAAAGTAAAAATAGAGGCTGATAAGAAGGAGGAAGCAGGCATTAAAGAGAGGAGAGGGAGAGAGAGAGAGAGAGAGAGAGAGAGAGGTGTGAACCAGAGCGAGGGGGAGGGATGCAGAGGAAAGAAGAAGACAGAGGTTATCGAGAAACGATACGGGTTTGTACCACATTGATTTTTAGGAGCAAAGATTGATGTGAAGGCATCCAACGGTTTGTGCTTTGGCCGCTTGGTTTCTTCTCTACCACTCCGAGGCCTTTCTTACATGGTCTTCATAAGGATTCAGCGCTGTGAGACTCTCTCCCTGTAATCCATCAGATACTTGATTACATGTTGGCCTTGGAGGAGTTTAAGCATTTGGCCTTTACCCCAGTCATTCAGGATAACAGCTATGGGTTCACACAAAGAATATAAATGTGGGGCTGAGTTTAATTTATCAATACGCTTCAACTCTTCACGTTTCCTCTGAAGTTTCCTGACATTTCTTGGTAAAAACAGAAGAAATATGTGCAAATATGCGTCACAATCCCCTTTATTTATATAAACGTCTTCTTCACCGCGAGTCCATCACTTGCACTTACATCATTAACTTGCATTTACCGCGTTTATCTTGAGATGGCAAATATTTATCGAGAAAGAATTTTCTGACAATAAATCCTGAGTGATAATTTATCGCCCATCCCTACTCGTGATAGGCAACGGCAATTTGGGATGATACTCCTGATAATTCATCAAGTTTCTGAAGTTTGTCTCGAAGATTCAGGAACAAAAACGTAACTGTCTATGTCATTAATCTGTTTTAAATTCATACTTCATGGCTGCTTAAAGGGATATTACAGCATAAAATTAAGTTAGGGTCATTAGGGCGAATCATTTCCTTGAAGTAATAATCGTCATAATAATCATTTTGCACTGCAGACGTGGTAGTTCTTCTGCCTGAGTGTCTTGGCCTGATTGCATTTCCATGAAGTAATGATCATAAATGTTCTTCCTTGAGCTGCGAAACTCCACTGCACTCGGTAAGTGACTCGTCAGGGCTCACAAACAAACAAGCAGCTGCTGGAAGAGAGTGGGTGAGTTGTGTTTAGTCTCTTTGCTAAAGAAACCAAGCAAGGCTAAAAAGATGTTTGATGGCTGGGACCCTATATGTACTGTTGATGAAGTTTAGTTGTTACTAAAGTTGGTATAACTAGAGACGCAAGCAGTCAGCCACATTCATCTCTCGAGGGGGTGTCTAACTCAGTGTTATGGAGTGTTTGACCTTAACTTAATTTTACGCCGGAATATCCCTTTAAATGCTATACAGTCAAGAGACACTCAGCAGCAGATGAAGACAGAAAAATAAAGAAAAAACAGCATCTTACGTCGCCATTTGTCTGAGCAAAAACATAAAACATCACGCTGTTCTGCTGTTTTGTTCTAACACGTCCCTGTTTATCCAGCCTACCTAATGTTAGCCTAATACTTGTACTCTTCATGCCTTTTGGAGCCAGCATGGTTCGACTATGAATGTTACAAGAAAAAGCTTTTAGGCTGAGGACTGATAGATGTGTTAACAAATGTAACAAAAGAGCTGCTGAAGCATTCAAGGAGCGGGACAGAGATGCCAGCATTAACAGTAGATAGGTAAATATTACACATTATAAGATTTTCAATCATATTTTCTTCGACCTTTTTGGGAATCCATGGTTACCTTTTAATTGACTTTTTTAGGATCGTCTGCTCTCCAGTTTGGAGGACGCTTCTTTTAATTTTTGGGCAAATGACTTTTAACATTTTTCGTGTTTCATGTTTTCTGTTTGTCATAAAAAATACCAGATTCAGTGGATGTAGCCCCCGCCTGGTTCACCTCTGTGGAAGAGGATGGAGTGACGGCTGAGTTAAGGTAACCAGGACAGAGCCTCCTCCCTTCTCTCTCTCTCATCTTTCCTCTGGACTCCTCCACTCACATCCTCCTCCTTCTCCTCCTCCTCCTCACCTCTATCTCTGTGTCTCTCTTATGTCGCTGCATCAGACATCATGAAAGATTCACAGCTCTGCTTTTAACAGATCTTGCCAACCAGACCCCTCCCCTCATTCTTTCTCTCTCACACACACACTTTTATAGGCACAACCCCGCACTCATAGATCTGCTCCTGTCTTGAAAAACAATGCAGAGATGGAAGCAAGAATAGGACAGACAACAAGAACGAAGAGAGAAAGGAGGAGCGGAGCAAAAGTTGAAGAGGATTAGAAAGAAATGCGCTGTGTTATTCTGTGTCTGTGTGGACTGGGTATTCAGCGTTCCACTTGGCGACTTCTTCTGTGAGCGCCTGACTGAGCATGTGATGTGTGACAGATGACAGACAGTATCAATTTCCTCTCTGGCACACAGGCGTAAAAGCTCATACACTGAAGGGTTTCACTGACAGGATACTGTGGGCAGATACGAGCAAACAGCAGTGGATGAGCTGCAGGTAAAGCCTCAAATATTGATGCTCTGCTCGAGTACATACAGTACATGCAATTTCCTTGAGCAGATAGTGGGCACTCTTAGGTTTTTTATCATTTTAGATGATATCGGTCAAAAGTGAGGCCCACCTTGCAGGAGGATGTGAAATTTTAAGCTCTATTATTGTCCTTTAAGTTCAGAAAACTCAACCTGAATTGTGCAGCACTATCGTGTTCGTCAATGTAAGGCTGCAGCTGCTGGTCATGGTTAGCAATCAATGCAAGGTTCCCAGAGTGAGATGGCCCTGAGAGCTCAGCACACTGCAAATTGGGAGAACATATTTATCGATTTGACTGTACATGCACAGCATTTTTGAGAAATGCTGCAACAATAAAACTTTGGATGTAACAAAGATGAAAACTTTTTCCACAATAAAAAAGTGACGTGAAGATATCGAAAGTGGCTCTAGTCTCCACATTAGGGCTGAAACGATTACTCGAGTAACTCGAGTAACTCGATTAATAAAATTCCTCGAGGCAAATTATATGCCTCGAGGAATCGTTTAAATCCGGAACCATGTGCAGCGCACGGTGTTTGACACGGACGGTTATTTCTGTTGCGCAGAAGCGTGCTCTTTCCGCTCCTTCCGCTGCCGCGCGTTTGGTTCAATCATGGAGGGAAACGAGGACAGACAGAAGCTGTGTCCGAAATGGCATACTGCCTGCTATCTACTTACCTACTCAAGCAGTAGCTACTGCCTACTGACTACTCAAAGATGATTTGAGTATGCCGCGGCTGCCCGAGCGTTTACACACATACATACTAAATACCCCAGAATGCATTTCGTGCCGGCCGGACGCAGCGCCGGGAAAATTTAAATAGTCCTACCACAAGCTACATAGAACGACTGCATACCGGACAAATTATATAAATTCATTCAATAATAATATTTTTTCTAGCGAGAAAGTAAGTGTTTACATCACGATTATGAGCCCAGTTGTTTGAAATAGTGGCTGTTTGTAAATTTGTCTCGGCGTTTTCGGAGACCGAAGCGTCCGCTTGGTCGGTGTTTGCGTCTATTTACCGTAAACACCGGGCAGCAGCAGCTCCCCCTTCACGTTTCCAAATTATTGCGAAGTGTTTTCATAATCAACATCTACACGACACAAACCGGGCGGCAGTGGATGAAAAAAATCACACAAACATCCGTGTATCCATGGTGATAATGCTATACACCACCTGCTAGGCGTGTGATGAGCAGCAGAGGGCTGCAAAATGACCAACACACAACAACATGTAAATAAAAATGTAACACTTTTATATATTGAATAAATGTACATTTGCTTGTCAAATTATGTTAGTATCCAAGAATTATATTATTTCAGCCTATTAATTAAACAAGTAAAATTAGATCCAAAGCCTGGAAATAGTTGTGACTGGTTTAGTGAAAACTGCAAAGATCATTACCATAGCAATTAAAAGACCATCTGCAGACCTTGCCTTCAGTAGTTTCATGTGAACTACATGGTAAAATGTAAAACTTTTGGTTCCTGATTTATGCAGTAAAAATATTCATTTGAAAGACCTGTCCTATTTCAGTTTTGTGTGTTACTGATGGTTTTTAATGAGGCAAACGTGATTCAATGCAAAGTATTACAGTGAGAGCAAAACATTTCTTATCCGATTACTCGATTAATCGACAGATTAATCGATAGAGTACTCGATTACTAAAATAATCGATAGCTGCAGCCCTACTCCACATGTGTTATTGAATAAAAAGTTTTATTCTTTTGGTTGGGCCCAAATGTCTCAGCTGAATCAAGCAATACATTTCAAAACAGTTGAGACGAGAGCTACAAAACACCCCCAAAAAAGTTGAGTCATGCTCTAGGAAACACCCGGAGGAAAATCTCCGAACTAATTACATCAATTTGCAACAACTTCTTACCATGACAGGGTTTAAAAAAAAGGAACTCCAGAGAGGCTGAAATTCTCAGAAATAAAGACGAGAAGAGGTTCACAGCTCTAAGAGAGGCTGGGTGAGGAAATAGTTCAGCCATTTCAGGAAAAATATTCCTGAGACTTTAAAGATTTCATCAACCACAGAGCAATATTTCCTAAAAAGATACAGAAAATTTAAGAGAAATCTCATTAAAGTAAGGGACAAGACTGACAGCTGACACTGGATAGTCATGGCCAAAGACTGTATGGACAACTTGGTTTCGCTTTGAGGCCAACTTGCTCTTGGTATTCCCAGGATTTTCTCCACTTCCTGAAACCAACAACCAACATGCAGTAGTGTTGTACACTTTCGGCAGGAGAGTCGCTGTGATGACTCCCAGCTCAAACAGCCAACAAATCTCCAAGGTGAGCTATGCAAACTTCGTACGCCCATAGGCTGTATCAAGTGTCAATCATAGAAAACATGAACCCCCTAATAACTTTGAAAAATGGAACTGTACAGAAAAAAGAGGACTTGAGCACAAACCAGTCTTACAGGGACTACATGTCAACATCACAAGCAGGGGGGAGAAAAATGTATAGTCTGTGTAAGACATTTCTAAAGTTAGTCTATAGTTCCATAGAGATTGCTGGAGGAAGCGGGATTTATGACCTATACTGCAGCCTGTCACCAGAGGGTGCTGTTCTCGTGATGGCTTCGACCAGTGAGGAGGCAGACAGCGTCCATTCTGTATACAGTCTATGGTCCAGACCTGCTCTTTTTGTAAAGTGTTTTTGGATAAATTTTGGCACTTAATTTATTTTGGTCCTGATCTTTAGGCCAGTAGGCAGCACTGCGTTAACAACAGTGATGACTCTGTAGTGGAAATAACCGCATCGACTAAAATCACTTCTCTGAACCCAAGTCCATTCAAGATGGTCAAAGGCAAATGGAAAATACCATTAATGCTCAACAATCTGCAGGTTTTAAAGGAACATATACCTCTAATCCAGACATGCCAAGCCTGGGCAGCAAAGAGATTACATAAAATATTTTACATGGATTACAAAAGCTTGGCTCTGTAGTAGAAGAGTCCGGTTGCTTCATTGCAGACAGACCCTGAACTGTTGTGCGGCTGAAATCATCAAGAATTGTTTCTCACAACTTTACAGAGTGTTGTTAAATGAAGAAGTGATGCGACACAATGGTTAACATGCCCCTTTACTAGATTTGTACAACAAAGATGGATGTTTATGGAAATTAGTTTTATAACTGTGTGCTTTACTTGGAAGAAAATTTGCCTACAACAGGTAATTTTGCATCCCTCGTGGGCGAAACAGCACTAAATGTAAATGTAGATGCATGAAAGCTCCCAGGTTGACTGAGTGTTGTTTAACAGCGCTGACTTGTAACCAAACCTGTAATGTATCTAATCTACAGGTAATCTGACCTCAAACACAGAGGATCATGTTCAGCTTTGTCATTCAGCAGCACATCCTTCCTGCAGCCCTTTTAAAAAACAGACAACAACGTGACAAACACTCAATATATAGGCTACAAAACGCACATACAGGCGTCAAAACTCAATAGCTCGTCGTACAGAACATGAAGCGTGCAGGACATACAGTCCCTCTCTGTTTCAGTTTGTCATACGATCACATGGGTGTGTGCTGCTCTGCTCTGACAATGCATGTCTGAATGAAACACAAGTGTCTTCCCTGGAGAAGGTGTTGGCTTTCTCTGACTCCTAAACACACACACACACTATAGGGCGAGTGAGTCTTTAACTATTGACCAGGTAGAGGACACAATGAGAGAGTTAAAGCGCTCGCAGGCACAAAGACAGACGGGCAGACAGCAGGAAAGACGACTTCCATTCACATGCGGCTGAGGGACAATAGGTGTGAGCCCAGAGAGGGAAGAAAAGGAGCTTTTTTAAAACTCTGGGAAGGAATTAAGAGCATCATCTTATCAGATTACACACAGTTTACTTTGGATTATGATATTGATCATATCCACTTACTGATACAGGTCCCACACCCTGTTCAGACTTGATAGAAACATGCATTTCCTATCAGGGCTGTCTACCAGATCTAATACACACCCGTCTCTCTGTACTTTCCTCGTGCTTTCGTTTACTGTATATATCCAGACTTCCTCTCCGTATCTGTATGCAAATGTCTGAGCTCTATTCTATTAAAGCGAAGTTGAAAATGCTGAGCTTCGACTGAGGAGAGGAAAAGAAGAGCAGATGGAGCATTCTGATTGCTTGGCTTGCAGTACTTTTCCTCATGCAACATCTAATTGCACGCCAGTGATGTATGACGTGTTGGTATTCCTGGATGCTGCCAGAGTTTACTCGCTAAAAATCGAAATTCATTGCCTGCATTCACAATAACAACATTCCTGCGCGGAGATTTTGCTGTGTTTGTGTTGGCGCTGTGTTGTGTATTCACAGGGCTGACTGAATTTCTTGGATGTTGCGCATGCCAGACTGCGCTGTAGTTGCCCGCCTGACCTGAGACGGGCTTAATATCAAATCAGAAGTATTAAAAGTGTCTGCAGTAGAAAATAATAAAAAAGGATGATAAAACTGAATACTCAAAAGGAGAAAAAAGCATTAAAATTTAAAGTTTTGATAGTTTCATGTCGATAATTTTGAGCTTTTAGAGGATGTATTGCTGTAAATCGAAACTAGGCCTGTTTTCCAGCCTTATTACTGTGCATGTGTTCTTGAGACTCGGCAGTAAACTCAAGTAACCTTCTCCAGTGCTCTGCAGATAACGCGTATCATGTGCAGTTAGATCTTGTCCCAAAACATCAGGAGACGCTTTGTTTCTCAAAATGAGCGTCTGTATGGCCACGGGGCTGAAAGACTGTTCATGGGAAATAAACTCAACCTGAATGTTAGAAAGCAACTTGTTTTTATGACTGTTTTCAGAATAGTGAAATGAATAAATGAAAGCAAATAAAAACTTTATTAGGAGGTTAGATCTCCTTCATATTCACAGTATTTTTAAAGAAATGTGTGTTTGCCTCTGAATGACTCACTTTCTCTCCCATTTTTCAGCCCATTCAGTCTCATCAGACAGTTTTTCAACAGGCGTCGACTTCGATTAAAGAATCCTGCCTGTTAAAATGAAGTTTTTAATGCAACTGCGCCTAAATATTGCCACTCTCTAGTTCTATGATGGATTAATGTTCGTTCTCTGTGGATGACAAGAGTATCTGTTCAAAACCATAGACTGTATACACTATGGAAAACTTGGTTCCGCCTTTGCCACTATACGAATTTTTAATTAATTTCTAAAGTTTGTCCACAGCTCCATAGGAATTGCTGGAGGAGTTGGGGTTTATGACCTATACTGCAGCCCATCACCAGAGGGTGCTGTTCTCACTGTGGCTTCACCCAGCAAGGAGGCAGACGACGTCCATTCTATATACAGTCTATGGTCCAGACCTGCTCTTTTTGAAAAGTGTTTTGGGATAAATTTTGGCACTTAATTTAAAGAAATTAGTCACCTATGAATGAGAAAGCCTCAAATTAAAGCTCCTCTGAGGAACTTTCTGCCTGTGTTGACTCTGGCGCCCCCTGTGGACAAAGTGATAGTAATTGTTATATTGCAGATTTTGTCACATTGTTATGAAAATATTGTTTTTTAATAAAAAGTATATCCGTGTGTCGTGATTTCTTCTAGGGCCGGGCGATATGGCCTCAAATCAATATCACAATATATTGAGCAGTTCACCTGGATAACGATAAATGGACGATAACTACTCCACAAGCTGCTCACCCCCTCCCACATTAACTTCATCTACTTCAGCTGGCGCTCAAGCCGCTACAACTTTTGAACTGTCCTCCATCTTGTTATGGACTGGATGGGGTGGAGTCACGTCTCTGATGTAGGACAGCATCTTAAAGGGACATAAGACCATAGCCTACCTACACACATCCCAACCAACTTTTATTTATTTTTATGACACCGAATATATTGAGATGGGCAAAATGACGTCAGTTATTATCGTAAATTTTGGTATCAGTAAATTTTCAGTTTATCAACCAGCCCTAATTTTGTCATTCATTGCTGTTGCTTTTGGGTTGTATCTTTTAAACTTTGCGCTGTATTTAAATGCTCTATGACACCTGGGTTTATTATCTGCTAATGAAAACTGCATGTACTACTTCAACATTTTCCTTTGGTGCATTTCCCTATCAATAACAACTCTTGAGAAAAAATTAAACCCCACGTCTCTTTAAAATCTATCCTGAGTGATCTGGTTCTTCAGTTTCAAGAGTTCATGAATAGTTATGAAAGTTCTGATGAGCCTCCTGTACGTTTTTAAATCAAATCAGTCTCTTTGAACCTTTCACAGCGGACAGATGAACAGAAAGCTGTGAATGGAAAGTAGCTAACCTTGTAGATTCGTTCTTGGAAATGTTTGTATAACTGACGAGGGTGATTCACTGTGAAGATTAAAATATGTTAATTGGCAGGTGAGTCATTCAAGCTACTCAAAACAGGACTCCTACCTGATGATTTCTCAGGTTCAAACACAGCTGAGCCACAGTTTCTCATATATGGGGATCTCAGGGGACCGTCCCAGCCTCCAGGATGAGACCAACAGAGGCGTACGTACGTGGGAAGTCTGTTTCTCCCTCTGGGTCAAAGCTAAATTCAAAGACCTTGCTTCTCCGAAATGAGACAGATTGAGCGATATTCTGGGGAATTTCGCGAGCAGCCGCCATCTTTCTGTTCCTATCTGGTTGTCAGTGTTAATGGGTTCTGGGGAGGCAGAGCTCCTGCTGAAATAAGTGGAGCAGATCAAGGTCCAAGTGAGTGAAGCATTGTGTTTTTTCATCTGTCAATAAAAGATGAGTTTTTAATGGACAGGGGGGCACGGGTGTCACGTCGTGGCTCCTCCTCAGCCGTCCATGAAGCGCAGACAGAGACCTTGAGTGACTCACTTCTTCTCTGTCTCTGCCTCCCTCTCATGAGTTTGTTGATCTCCATTTCCCTCGCACGCCCACACCTACACACTCAGACACATCCAATATTAATACCTCGCCCGCCCGTACAGGATTATTTTCACTGACACAACATGAAATGACCTTCACACTGAACACACCTCAATCTCGCCTCCCTTTCAGCCCACCCTGTGCGAGCTGAGGTCAGTTTTTCTCCACGTCTTGAAATACAGGCGGAGACACGGGGCCACACATGATCGCCTTTAAGGTGGAAACAACTCAATTCTTCAATCTTTGCTCTCCTCAAGGCCGAGACAGTTTAATCATTGGGAGGAGGAAGAGTAGCAGCCACATAGACAAGATCCACACACTTTGATGTGTGCTGCCTGGTTGGTTGCTTGACTGACTGACTGTGGAGCTGATTGATTACTTGACAGGCTGTGTAACTGACTGATTGATTAAATGCATAATTGCCTGAATGCTCAGCTGGTTCACTGACTGACAAGAGGATGAAACACCTCTCATTAGCCCCCTCTTTTTTCAACTTTACAACTCCAGCTCATGCTAGACTAACCTCGATTACTAGTTCATACTGATGACAAAACAGGCCGTTTTATCAACACACATACGCACAGAAATACACACACCAACCACACCTGCAGTCCACAGTAGAGCAGACAATGAAAAATGCCCCACAACACACCAGTACCTCACTGCAATTCAACATGGAGCTCCAGCAGCCTCAAGCAGGAGGCAGATCTATATTCTAGCTGTAGTTTACATTAAACTGTGTTCTCACCTGCAGTGCAAGCATCAGCAAACAACCGTAACTACCCTGAATTGACTTAAATGGATCCATGAGCACATGGCTTACACCCACCTGCAATTCTGCCTCTCAGCAGACAATGAAAATGCCCCAGAAAAGGACTCTAATAGGGACAAATACAGACTGAGGGACACTTCACTGAGGATTGGTGCAGTGTTCAGGAGAGCGGGTGTAAAATAGGAGTTTGTAAGTGCTGAGCGAAAGCACACCTGCCTTTTGGGACAATAAAACAAGCAGATTGAACTGCAAACTTCAATTCAGCTGCAGACTGATTTGTATGCATCAAAATCCTCATTCAGACCAGCAATAAGGCAATAACCAAAGGAAGCAATAGGCACACTTTAAATCTTGTTTCAATTCCAGATGAGACATGCACAGAGCTATAAAATTATACACATTATATTGATAAATGAGCAAATACACCTCTGGATTATTGCTTTAGTGAAAAAAAAAAATGCAGAAAATCATGTGTTTTCTGTCTGACTCTCGTCTCCAAACTCACCGGAGATCTCAGTCTGTGGTACCCCAGCCAGAGTGAACCCTTTCCCGGTGTAGAACTGCCGCAGGTCGGTGCAGCTTCTGTCCGCTCCGGCAGCCACGGGGCCCGGTGCTGCACACAGACAGCCCAACACACCCAGGAGGAGCACCGGGAGACGCATCTTCTGGAGAGGAGTAGTCCTTTCTGAGTTTCTGTCCGGAAAAATCCTGCGTGTTTCTTTTTTTAATGACTAAGTTCTTTCACGAATCTTCTTTTTTTATTAATTTGTTGCTCTTTATTTTAAATAAAGTGAGTTTTCAGGAAGAGTTCCCCATAGAGAGTGCGGTTAACTCACACGCGGACAACCGAGCGGGAGAGGCAGACGCTCCTGGGTGTCTCTGCGGGAAAGAGAGCAGCGACGCGCGGCAGGAGGTGTCAGGTACACCCCGCTCCACCTCCTCCTCCTCCACCACCACCTCCGGTTCTTCTTCTTCGTTTTCTTCGCTGGGGTTGCTGCCGGCTGCAGAGATGTCAGACAAAAGAGTGTGTGTGTGTGTGTGTATGTGTGAGAGTGTGTGTGTGAGTGAGAGAGAGGCAGAGCAGGTGTCGCTCAGTCAAAGCCGGTGCAGACCCACGCGTGATTATGGAAATGATCCGGTTCAGATGCAGCAAAAGAGCAAAATCCGGTTTTTCAGATGAGGGTGCAGTCCGGTAAATCCTCCTGTCCGCACTGTGGGACAATGAAACATGTGTGAGGGAGTCTTGATGCTCTCTCTCGCTCTCTCTCTCTCTCTCTCTCTCTCTCTTTGTGTGTAAGAAATATAAATGTGTATTCCGCTGCAAGAACCAGGAGCTAAACAGCGCCCCCTCTAGGCTCCCCACTGAAGCGAAAATAAATGAAACTCCAGGGTTTTTTTTTTTGTCATCAAAAATTTATATCGTACTCGTTCATATTAATTGAAATTGACATTGTACACAAGAGGAGTCTGTTTAGCTTTCATTATCTCCGCACACAACCTCCAGCGAGAAGTCTCAAAGTTATATTAAAACTGAAAATAGGAAAAAGTTTGAGAGTGGCTTCACATCCAAAATCTTTTTTTTTTCTACTTTCTTGAAAAAAAAAAAAGTTTTGCAACAACTTTTCAGTCTCACTTAAAAAGATGATATTAGAGCGTTAAAGCTCTGCAAGAGATTTTTAATAGATGGGTTTCTGTGCAATGTCATCGCAGGTGGGGGCAGAAAGCGGGACATTTCTTATTTGTTTACAACGGAGAAACAAAATGACAAGGAGCTGTTGTGCTGTCAACTGCATGAATAGGCAAAACAAACAATCAGCAAACATTACGACCCTGCTCCTGATATTAGAAACATCTAAAACAACTTGCAAACAATACAGCATCTTCATTAATATCAGTTCACTCCGAAGCAGGCTTTTGCCCCATGGTTGCGTGCGCACCTAGTATTGATTGTACACAAGAAACCCGTCTATAGCCACAACCATAGACTGTATATACTACGGACAACTTGGTCCCGCCTCCTGCCAGTAGACAGATTTGAAGCCCAAAAGCTCTTGGTAATTCTGCGTTTTTTCCATTTCCTGAAACCACCACTTGCGCAGTAGCGATGTACGCACTCGGCGGGAGAGTCGCCGAGTCGCTGTGATGATGCTCGGCTCAAACAGCCTATCCCCCGGGTGACATACGCCATCTTTGTATGCCCACAGGCTGTATCAAGTGTCAATCATAGAAAACATGAACCCCCTAATAACTTTTAAAATGGAGTTGTACAAAAAAAAAGAGGACTTGAGCACAAACCAGTCTTACAATAACTACATGTCAACATCGCAAGCAGGGGGGAGAAAAATGTATATTCTGTGTGATAAATCAACCTTAATTCATATTCTCTATGGCCAAAAATCTCTATGCATGGTTTGTTTGACTATTAAAAGACAGTAAATAAAGAGTTATGACTGCAAACCCTGCTCGTGCATTAACAGAACAGTATCAGCAAAGATATTAGAGAGAACAACCCAACTTAAAAGTAGGCTACTTTTCCTTACATAGGATTGTAGAATTGGGTCCAAGATATGTGGGAATTAAGCTAAATTGAATATAGATAGGATTAAACCTGTAAATTTATTATAAAAATTGGAAATTTATAACAGTAAAGAAGTACTCTTACAGAGTTAAAGTTGTAAATCTACAAGAATAAATCATTTCTTTGAGGATACATTTGCTAATTTGATCGATAAAAGGAACACTCTTTAGAGAGCAGAGTCATTATTTCATGAGAAAATAAAACTCATACTTGAAGGCTGTGATTAATCTGCTGTCTATGTGGGCTAAAACACAGGTGTCAGCAGTACGTCATCGGTGCTGTCAGAATAACTCATCATCTAGTTTGGTTGCATTTTTGTCTCTTACAGCTGATCAGTGTGCCGCAGGCAGTAGAGCACATATGTGCTGTGTCTGCAAATAGTGAAAAAACAACTGGGTGGTTTGATGGCAAAGTAAAGTGCTGAAAATTTCACACTTGAACCAAGGTGAGTGCTTAAATTGGGGTCACAAACTCAAATTTAGCTAAATAACATGGCAGACCTGACCCTATCTCCAGACAGCTGTAGGCCAGCTTGTGTCCTGGTGCCCCTGGTAGTGTAAGAGGAGAACTGACCAGCATCTATTGTAATTATATGTACGTCATTCAAACCAACCTCAGTTAGTTTGCCCATGTAAAGCAAAGAAGTTACCCTACACAACCCCATATAAAAAGAAAAGCCAACTATCCCTTTAAATGAAACACTTTCTGATGATCAATCAAACCCCAGACGATCGTGTCGGGGCTTTCAGAGCGGAGGGTCTCCTGAGTGTGTTACACATCAACCACAGAGTTCAGTCAGCCCTGCAGTGTTGAAATATCTCCTCTCAAATATTCCATCATACACACTTGAACAATGGCCAGCATTTGTGGTTTAAGGGTACATTTTCCTCTGCAAGTAAATAAAAGAAATGGGCCGTTGAAACGACAGATATGATCCTCCCTGTAAAACAGAAACCTTACTCACCCACGGCTGTAAACCTCTGATGTATCCCTGCAGGGAGCCGAGTGTCTGGTATGGATTCAGGCTTCCTCTAGCTCGGTTTGGTAAGCTGGCAGGGGTTTGCGGACGTGACCAACGAGCTGTCAGTCGCTCTCAGATCCTCCTTGTCCTGCAGGCTGGGCCCAAAGGCGGGCCGGGAAAGGTCGCAGGTAGTCCTGAAACCTGATTGACTGACACCTCAGAGCCGCAGCTGAAATGAGATCCAACTGTTGGCGAAATTAAAGCTACAAAAGGTTTAAACATGCGGTAATGACTTTTAAATTGGATATAGCAGAAGGGTGTGAAGGTGACAGTGCCAATGCTGTTAATGCAGCACAGGTCAGGCTCAGGGTTACTGCTTATTAATTAATGATAAAGCATGCGGTACATTAGCAGCTAATGAAAGGATAAGAAGCTCAGCGTGGTCCACTACAGACTCTGTTCTTTGTAACAGGAACCATTTAGTGCTCCAGACATTAAAACTGCACTCTTGTTTCATTAAACATACATGACCAGTTTGGGGCGAATCCCATCATGCAGACCTCCGAACTGGAACAGACCCAATCAAAAAGCTAGTTTCATGAAAAAACAGCCCATGTTCCCATTCCCATACTTCTAAAATGTTTAATTTGCCAAACAAAGGTTACGTTTCTACAAAAGGACTGACTTTTCCCACGGAGAAGTAACTTTTTTTGGCTACTCACTGAGTTTTCATGGCCAGAATCAGGGTCTAAGTGGACTCAGAGGTATTTAAATCAACCGCACAAAAGATTCATGCCCAAGGGGTTGTTATTTTCAAAACTAGAAAAATCTTAATGGAGGGCCTGGCAGTCATGAAAATGTTTGATTGGTGGATTAAAGACGTGGCTGCTTCCAATATCAGCAGAATTTGTTGTGAAACGTCGGTGGAAACTTTCACAACAAAAGCCAAATGAAAGATGTTTTACCCATTTTCTGCCTTCTTTCATTTTCCCACCACCTTGCTCTTGACCTACACTGAAATCGAACCCGATATCACTACACTGGGGCACCGCAGTTCTTTTAGAAGTACTGAATCACTAGAAATAGTTCACTAAAAAGATTCATTCAAAAGATTCATTCACCGAATCACTGAAGCATTCAGCGTTTAGCGGGAAGAGCCAAATGCTGATCTGATACACAGCTGGACGGTTCAGGATTCAGATCAGATCAGATCATACCCATCTCTCTCCGTCGCTCCTGTCAAGAGCTTGCTACAGCTGGTGAGTCTCACTCTCTTCTCATTACTGCCAGCCAAACGTTTTAAGTTTGTTTAATTGGGAACGAAATCAGTTAAAACAATGGAGAACAACGGTGGCCATGAAAGTGTATCCCTGAGATGAAAATGATTCCAGAGAAAATGACTCTGGAATCTGAACAAGTGAGTCGATCACCAAGTGATTCAGTCATTGGCGAGTGCGGTCCCTCGTTCCTCGCTACTGACAGCGCAACTGAAGTGACAAATGAACAAATCACTTGAGGAGGTGATTCAGTTTAGTATGTTTACTCTAAAGATTTGCTTCTTTGGAACGAATCATTCAAGAACGACACAACACTAACTGGAAGGCAGCAGTGCAATCCATCACATCACTGGAATGCCTTTTTTTTTGTTTTTGTAAATGCTCCAAAAATTGGTGGAAGTTCAAAAGCACAAATAACTAAATTTAAGAGGCAGAAACCTCAGACAAAACCAGATTCATGTTCGACAGTCATCTGCTGTTACTGCACTGGAGGAAGAGAAGGAGATGCAAAATTGAAATCGAACCCGATACTATGACCCTGGAAGGGAGCAGTCCCATCCATCACATCACTGGACTACCTTTTTTTGTTGGTCTTGTAAATTCTCCAATCATTGGTGGTAGTTCAGAAGCACAACTAACTTCCTTAAACTGGCAAAAACCTTGGGCAGAACCAGACTCATGTTCAACAGTCATCTGCTGTTACTGGAGATGCAGACAGAGAGAGATGACAATAACAATAGTACAAATGCATGGTTGTAATGCCAGTTTTAACTGAACAAGAATGAGAAGTATTCACAGGAACAGCATGTTAATGATCTGAGCTTGATTTATTTGCAAACTAAAGCAGTGATGGCATTTTTAGTGATGGAATGGAGGCAAATAATGGAGATTTGGATTAGATCGATCCGAGCAGAGAGGCTGCAATCATCATCATTCACATGACACTTTCATCTTCAAGTCAAGTTTCGACACATTATGGTGAAGCATTGCGGTTCACTCGGATAACACGAGCTGCTGAGCTGTGGTATCATCCGCCCATCTATAGCTCTGTCTGTGTGTGAAGTGTGAATTTGTTTTCCTGCTGCAGACATCAAATTGCAGAACAGGTGTTATCTAGAACACAGCTACCCGTGTTTTGATTCAACTTATAGTTGTAAAACGTCCTTTTGAATGAGATCTCCCCTGGAGGAAGTGCCTTATGGGAACTCTTTAGAGGATCTACTTCCTTTAAGAGCTTTCATTTGAGCGCTACAGCTGCTAATGAGACTGCTGACGTGCTTTTTTGGCAAATCTGTCTGTTTCGATCCTTCTAGCATCTCAAGCTGTCACACAGGTTTGAACTCATGTTGGTGGTGCTGAAGCGGATTGAATGTACATTTGTGTCAGTCAAGTTTTCCCCCTGTGCTCGGAGATGGAGATGAAAACAGCCCCTCAAACAGTCTTTTTTCAAAATGCTTATGTATCAGTGGTTCAATCATGTGAGTTACAGAGGTGGTGGGACTTCCTCCATCTACTGTCTAGGTATTCATCACTAATCTGGCTCAGTCTTACTGAGTCTTTCTTTCTTCCAAGTTAAATGTCAAGTCTCTCAACATGAATCTACGTTGGGTTCAAGAGTAGTACTTACCCCCGTGTTGACGTCTTTTGTCTGGACTGGACCGTCTCATTTCAGCCTCACCTGTGAGTCCGTAGAGAGGCACACCTTTCTTTCCCTCTCACTAACACACTTTTTCATTAAAGGGAGAATTAAAGCCTTAAAATAACCTCTCAGTCACTGACATGCTGAACCCCATATAAACCCATACTGCAACGTGAAGGCAGGTGTTAATCCGGGCGTAATTTATTTTCTGACAGGCTAAGTGTCGTAAGGATTAATGTGTGAAAAGAGATGGCGCTTTGAAGCTGAGAGAGTTATTATAGTATCTCAGATGTCAGTGTTTTTTTAAAAACTTAACAAGCATCAGGGAGACGACACAAGGCAAGAATGGAAACTTTATAATGTTTTAATTTAGGATTTAAGGGCAAAGACTGTTGATGTAGTAACCACTTTACCCAACACACAAGGCCGCAATACTGGGATAAGAAATATATAAAAGAAACATCCATCTATCCCCGTGTCTAATCCCTCTAGCAAGCCCTGGGTCAACCCTGGGTCCTCCTCTGAAACACCTCTAACAGGATGCATCCTCATCAAACGCCTAAACATCACGAAACAAACTGCAGATTAATGGATGTATTTCCTAGAGTGGTCTGCAGGCCTGATGCGATCCACCTGTGACTCTGAGAACCTGACTGGTGAACCAAGAAAGCGATCAACCAATCAGAAGAGACTCTACTCTAAAACATGCCATGTAGACTACGTTTATACGTGCCTGGCTGGTTTCATAAACGGACATTTAGAAAGAAAAAACTGCGTGCACACCGCTACGTTTTCAGAAAAGTTTTGTTTACACTAACCCCTGTATATTTGCCGTTGAGAGCATGCCAAACCTGTAGGTGGCAGTGTAGCGAGAAGCTCAAGTCGACGTTAGCCAATTAGAATCCCGCATAGCAACAACAACAACAACATCACTTCCCTCTTTCCGGTGCTCAAGCTGCTGTCGGCCTCTCAAATCTCAGTTTTTCTCTGTTTCCATGCAAAAGTGCAAATTGAGTTTTCCAAAATCTCCACTCGAGTTTCTAAAAAGCATAACTTTCAGGATTGAATTCTCCGTTTGCGGGTGCAAATGATGGTCAATGTCTCCATTTTTAAAAGTAACCAGGTACGTATAAACGCAGCTTTAGTCTCTTGTTGCACCAGGTTTAAGGGTCCTGTTCTTCTGTTGTTAAGTTAGTTTGTCAGAGTTTGATTTTGCTTTTTTCTCGTAGTGGAGAGTGTGTCGTTTAAACTGAATTAAATCTACTTTTGTTGTATTTATTTATTGATTTGTTCAGCGCCTGCTGGTCCTTTCACCTCCCTTGTTTTGTGTTATTGCATCCACTTCACTTCTTTAGTGACAAATAACTCTAACTTCCTGAATACTTCTGGTTCTTTATGTGGCCGGGTCATAACCAGAGTTAAGAATAGAGTCAATATCACACTTTTGGAGCCGACTGGCAATAACACATGCATGCAAATGTCTCTCTGAAAGGTTATGCTTTCAGCAAATCACATTAAAAAGAACTGAGTTTCAGTAGATTTGAACCGAGGACCTTGACACTTAATTATCCTTCCACAAATGGAGAAGATGTTTCAGAAACTCTTCCTGAGAAGTTTCTGAAAGAGTTACATGATCAGGACTCAGTCAAATGGTCATGGGTTCAAATAAGCACTGTGTTACATGTCAGACTAAATCACCTTTCAAATTAATATCAGAGAAACATTCAGGGCGTTAATCCGTGCAACAATGTGAATACTGTCTGTAGAGGAGCACAAGCGTCGTCTTGACTTTCTTTTTGGCTGCACATTTCTGCAGGATTCCCAGCCACTGAGTCAGGAAGGTGTAATTGCTGTAACTTTAGTAATAGATCGTGTTTGCACAGAGATAAACCATTTAGATAAATCAACCCAGACACAGCCAAAGGAAGACATGACATGAGCCTGTCAGTGTCAGGCTAGAATCATTTAACCACAAGTGTCTTCAGCCTAACCCCACTTCGTCAAGTCCTTTTTACTCCACCTCAGCTTCTCTTTTATCTCGACTCCTTGCCCTCCATGAACCCCACAAACTGCAGAGCTTTAATACTTAAAGACTTTATCCAGTTTTAAATCCTTTCCCTGTTCAGCATCCTTTGCACCTTCCTCTCTCTTTCTCTCCCTCGCACACGACCTGAAGTATCACACTGATATATCTTATAAGACTCAGTATTTCCAAGCGCATGCTCCTGCTGCAGCGGAGCGTTAAGAAGTCAGAGAGAGAGAAAAAATAATAAAAGACAAGAAAAGCTCAGCCTGCTGCAACCTGTGGTGGTGTGTGGGTTTATAAATGTATATTTCAGTGTGTCCCCTCAAGTCTGTGAGTAAGATTGACAGATATTTCCTTCACTGCAAATTTTTGCGACAGCAGCACTCTTAACTTACATCAGTCATTTTTGAAAGCAGCTGCAAAAAAAATCAGCTTCAAGCGTTCTCCATGTGTGCAGTGTAGGTAAAAGTAATGACTTATCAGGAGTTGTGTGCAAAGTTTGCAGGATAAAAACACTTGAGTGCATAAGAGATGTATCAAAAATCATCAAAAACTTTTAAAAAGATCATGTTTAAGTCAAGTTTAAGCTTTACAGTGTAGCAGACTGTGTGTGTTTATGGACGTCTACGAATGATAAATCGTCAAGACGATAAAACTTCAGGGCTTACCTGCCACCCTCCGCTCAAATAATCTGTCAGTCAAGATAAGATCTCTGAGCCGCAGCCATTAAACATTGACATATTGACATGGGAGTGAGTGATTGGCTGCCATCCAGTCAGCGTGAACCTGCTGCGACCTGAACGCTGTGTGAAGTTAATGCTGAAAGCCAAGAGCCAGCGCGGTGCGAATGTGAGAGAACAGCTGGGAAGAACGAGCAAGTCTGACCTGAAGACAGTCGAGTCAGCAGAAAGACAGGAGCTGTCTGAACGGCGAGGCGTTCACCGACTGCCGTCTGTAATTAGGAGCGTTGATAGTTTATTAAAAGTTAGTCACCCCGACTTTTCCTGTCATGCCTCAATTTGCAGCTTGAAGTGAAACGTCTTAACAACTTTTGTGAACACTTAAAGCTCCCGTGGGGAACTTTTTTGTTTGTGTCAACTATGGCGCCCTCTGTGGATGAAGAAGTCTTTGCTTCATGCTATTTGACCACAAATCTGATCCTGCTGTCTTCTGATGGTCAAGTAAACCATTTACAGGGAATATTTCATGTACAAATTGGCTGTTCAGTTGACACCTACCCCCTCACATTGATTTCAGACATTAAAAATTAAAGTACAAATATCGTCAAACTTGTCGCTGATGGTCTTATTTGCTTTTATGTTTCATAAAAATGCATTAACATGAATTTCAGTTGGTTTTATAAATGCCAAAAAACTCCTAACAGGAGCTTTAAAGTTCCTCAGGGTAACTTTTGAGAGACCACTGGAGAGAAACAGAGAGAGAGAGAGAGAGAGAGCTTTGCAAGGCCTGATCAAACAATGCACACACTTCTGTACTGCTAGCAAACCTGGCTAATCATGTCTAGTGAGTTAAAGAGAAAACGTTCTGACAGTTATACCCTCCCCCGACAGTGGTCCATGTCCCTACCCGATCCATCCCGGAAACCCGATTTGTACTGCGCATGTGCAAAATGTATGTCACTTCCTCTACCAGCCATCTTTGCAACAGCTCAGCAATTCTTTGCCCCTCGCGGTTTGCGACAGCTTCGACGCTTGTTCGACAGCTTCAGCATCAGCGAGCTCGCCACAGTCAGAAAGGATGCTTCAGTTTATCACCAGCCACACACTTTTCCCCTGACTGAAGCACAGCGCCGGAAAGTGAAGGGAGTGGCGCCCAGTTTTACAATTAAACAGCTAAATTGGGAAACTGCAACGTAGTTAACAAGACTTGAATAAATGTGAATATTTCAGTGTTGAAATTGTACGCTGTATAAAAACGCTGAAATTCATTGTCCAAAATGTGAAGGCTTCTTGTTAATAAATTTAATTTATAAAATAAATGAAACAAATCCTCCCTTGATACTTTAAAAAGTCAGAGAACCATAACTTTGGCCAGGTGGTGACGCTCTCTGTGGCCCAAAAAAGCTCACCGTGCTGGGCAGGAGCTCTGGTGAATGCCTCAGCATTCGCTCTGGAGCCTCCTGCTAGCTAGCCTGTCACATCGCCAGCTTGTTTCTGAATCGATCGGTTGTTAAAGTTTTAATTAACAGTCCACCCATACATAAAAAAATGTTGCAATGTCCCTTTTAATTCTCCTTAAATTTTGACCTGTCTTGTAGCACTGGCAAAGACTCTCATCCTTCAATCACATCGCTCAGAATCAAACTTTGAATTGGAAAGTGTCAACAGAAGCTGGTGTACTTCAGCTAACCCTCGCCCTGCAGCACAGCGGTGTTTACGAGCTTCAAAGCTAACTTTGGAGAGTTACTCCACTGAGCTGTTGATGGTCACAGAGGAAACATCTCTCTGTTTTACTACCAACAAAAAACCTCCTCACAGGAGATTTGAAGCGTTAACAGCGATTGATCTGACACCGTGATTTAGAGGTGGGAGTAGAGTCGACATCTCTTCCAAGTGTTTACTCTGTCATAAACAGAGTTCATGTTTTGAAGGATAACACTGTTACTGATTAAAAAAAACAAAGCAGCGCAAGTGCAAAATGACAAACAAGAATCAAGCACCGTTTTTCTGAGATAACTTTGATTGCTCAACGACGTCCAGAACAACATTTCCACTTTTCAGGAGCTCCGGTTTGGTTGCTTTCTCTGTTTTAAACAGATCACGTTCGCAGCACGCTGTAACTTTCCCTGACAGGAAGGCATAACTGGTCACAACACACCGACCTGAGATACTTCATTCACTTTAATTTATCATCTCCTGAGGGAAATTTGTGTTACAGCCCGGTAAAACCATAAAACACAGAGACATTAAGAATACCCAGATACACAAATCATGGACAGACATCGACTGAGGAGCTCAAACTCTGCATGTAAAAGACGCTCATGACACTGATGGATGTCTTTAGCTTTGGATGTAGCTCAAATCACTCAGTCGAAAGCCAGATATTTATTTGTTTTTAACCAACAGTGAGATTTAACCAAAACTGTTAAAACTCCACCACTTTACTGTAATAATCACAGCTATTTTGAGCAATAAATCAAGTATTTTCTGCAGTAAAGACATTTTCATTGTCCACTGAGATCACACAAAGTCAATACTAAACAAAAGCTCCTTATATGCGGATGGTGGAGAGTATCTGAGGGGTTATATTTGGTCATGTGAAGGCAGGTCAATCATTAAACGCACTGAAACTGGTTTTACGCTCCTCTTCAGACAGACACTTTATCCCTGAGTGCTTTAACAGATGCTCCATGTCAGCTTTATAGACCGCGGATCAGGAGGCTACCAACCACTGTGAACTTTATCAGCTTTCAGAGTTCGAAACCAGATTACATACCAGTGCACGTACATCAGATCTAATCAGCATCTAACCAGAGGAAACAAAAGGATTCATTAAAAATTAAGTGATTAAAGCTCTCTCACAGTCGTCATGATTTAGTACCTGAGGGATATCGGCGAGAAAATATCAATTACTGGTCAAACCATCACGCTGAGGTGGGGTAATTGGTTCCTGCAGTGAGGGAAAAGTGCTTGGTCTACATCCCTCATATGTCATTTCCTACTATCCTGTCCTTGTTTCCAGGCCTTCATCTAACGTCTCTCCTCACTATAACATAATGTCTAAAACAACCCCATCCAAACAAGGTCTGATCTGTGTTTGGTTGTTGATGGAAAATAAAAAAAGTCATCCTAATTAGATGATAGACTGTTTGATTAGGACTGGCAATGAGGTGGAACTGCTGCTGAATATCAGGACAAATAAGATCCAATCAGGAAGTTTTCAAACTCAACTGGGGTCAGCAGCTGTACTTTTTAAAACACTCTGGCTGAACTCAGAGGGTATGTACATTATGTGTTTAAAGCGGCTGTATACGACATGGATGTAGTCTCAGAGTACACAGAAAGTACCAATCTTCAGTCTGAAGAAATGAAGCCGATGCAGAAGAGCCCAGATCATGTAAAGGCCAAGAATAGTAGTCTTGCTAAATAACATTCAGCTGATCTTGAACCTTAGAAAAAGGGCCTTAGCTTAACAAACAGCTACAATGTGCTCATCTGTCAGTCAAATTAGCCACACCCCTATTTGTTTGCACTCACGCACTACTGTGGTGGCCGAGAATCGCCACTGCTGCAAATAATAAAAGAATGCAAAAAAAAAAGAAGCCACAACAGAAATTATTGACGCAAAAACAACAACAACAACAAAATACAAAACCGAAGCCCACTGCTAATAAAAAAAAAAGAAACAATGCAGATAAAAAATAAAAGCCACAGTGGAAGTTAACGACGCAAAAAAAAAAGTGGCGATGCACACAAAAAAAAAAGCTCACTTCCATTGTGGCTTCTATTATTTGTATCCTTTTATTCTCGCGGTAAATAATATTTTTCTTTTTTTTTTTTTCTTTTTTTTTTTGCAGCAGTGGCAGTTCTCGGCCACCATACACTACCCCTAGTCTTAACACATGGTAATCAAAATGAATGAGGTTTAAATACAAACGAACTCCCAGATACATGTGCAGAGATTTAAACAATAAGGCCAGGGGTGAAAGTAAAAGCCGGTACGCAGCGGTACGCAGCGGTACAGCTTACCGGGAAAACATAAACAGCACTTTACAGCAGCAGTACACAGCGGTACTCAAACTTTCACCCCTCAAATGTATGTAGGCTTCATCTGCTTACCGAGTTGCCGCACATCGCTCTGCACTCTGCATTGTAACCGTAATAATCCGACAGGAACGTGCTGCTTGCGAGTGGGTCGTATTTACTTCCGCAAACAACCAAAATCCAGAAGTGGGCGCGCTCGGTGCGCACCTTTGATTGGACGCTGGTTGCCTTGGCGCTTGAAAAAGAAGGAACTTTTAAAGAGACAGCTGCTTCAATCTTGATGCAGAAATAAAATGAGATGTAGAGGAAAATTGATTTTATGAGACAGAGAGGTGCAGCAGATGATGATATTGTGGCGTATGAGTCGTCACCTTGTTAAACTTGTGCTCCTCTTGTACAAAGCCTACGGGTGCAGTATCTGCAAGAACCTTATCCCTGTTTCAACCCTGTCTATGGACAACAAAAACTGTTTTTTGTACCAGGCTGTGAGCATTTTTAGCTGTAAATATGAGTCTTTGAACATTGTTGGTTGTGGCGTTCCCTTCTTTTTTTGGAGCCAGCTTCAAGTGGACACTTGAGGAACTCCACTTCATCATTGGCTTAATTTTTCAATACAAGATGTTGCCGCTAGACTTGACAGATAACATGTTAGTAAAAATACACCAAAAAAACAAATTTATAGAAATCTGAATTTTAAGGGTAGACTCACATTTAAAAACAGATGCTGTCTGTGTTCACTCATTGTCATATAAAGGATGATTACACAGAAAAGCTGCTCTGACGTGCCCTTTGGATGCTCTTCTTGTGGATTGAGAGTCCTCTAAAGGCCCAACCATTGAAAAATGTGGAAACGTTTCCTCTTTATGCTCTTCCAGTGAACTTAACTCTAACAAAGTGCCCCCTGGATGCTCTTCCAACAGAAAAATGATTTTATTGTGTCTTCTGAGAGTCCACCCTGTCTATAAGAATTACCAAAATTCCCCCCTGCAGTATTTGAAATATAAGAAAGAGTCCTCTAGATAACACTGATGTGGATAGATATTTAAAAAGTGAGCTCTGGATGCTCTTCCAGTGTATTAATCATTGACAAAGTGCTCCCTTTACTGCCTTTCCAATGTAGCTCTGGATACTTTTTCTATAGATTTAACAAAAATAGTGTCCTCTGGATGCCCACCCTGTATACAAAATATGGAAAAAGTGCCCTCTTCATGCTCTTGTCCCTTGGATGCTCTGCAAGTATAGTGCCTTCTGGATACCCTTCCTATGGTAAAACATAATAAATTGCTCTTTCAGGAGCTTGACCTTTTTTATACACATAGTTGACACTAACAGTCTTTTTCAATTTTGGTGTGAAATCAGTTTCTTCTATGATTTCGTTCATTTTGAAATGACCATGTTAAACTAGAACGACAAACAGCAGGCGCCCTTTATATTTTCTTTTTTTTGCCCCTGCCCCTCAGACAACCTGAGTACGTCACTAAGGTTATAAATCTAGTTTTGTTTTGTGTCTACAAGGCAGGCAGGTGAGCTTCTTGGGTGAGCCTCATGGCTCTTAATACCTTGAAAGCCTCCAGTCGTGTTTGTAATATTGTGCAACTGCAGCTTGTACACAGGCAGTAATCTGATCTAATGTGTGTCTGGAAGGCTGCGAACACTGGCAAGCACAGGGACATAAATATGATTTAAATAGTACAATCATAACCCTTGGACGGGCCTGTGATAATCAGAGCTCTGATTTCATTAGTGCTGGCACAGAGGACGGATATTATTCAGCTCACCAGCTTGTTGAAACAACATCCAGCAAATCCCTCGCTCCATTTCTCTGTCATGAACTCTGACTCATGGGAGTTTTTCTTCAGCCACCTCCCAGTGAGTTTGCTGCCTGCTGCTCCGGCTCTTTTGTTCCGATGTGCGGGGACGCGCTCATTGTTCTGACCCAAAACCCTGTTTGTTTGAAGTTTATCGGAAGATTGCTTTAAAGTAATTTGATCAAAGCAGAATATTTCTCATGAATAAAAGCAAAATGATAATTAAAATATGAATAAAACCCCATATTAATGCTGCATCTGAACAGATCTTGAAACAACATTTTCTAAAACACAATATATTGGTGGGACTCTGTTAGGATAGGCAGTGAAAACACTCCTCCATCTCTCTCCTGCTCCTCAAGACCCCTCTCTGTTTTCCTCTCTGTGGCAATTTGCATTCAATGATGTCTTTATTTCCCATCATCCTCTGGCAGTTTCCTGTGCCAAGAGAGTAATCTGTGCCAACTCTCTGACCATGCCAATCCAATCACAGTAATCTCTCAGAGGGCCAGAGGCCAAAGAGCTGCAGCTGCCTCCCCATACATACGAACATATAAGGATACGATCCGGACTCCTATCTGTATGAGGCTGATATCAGCACCCAGAATATAGTGGGTCTATATTCATGATAAATTAGAGGATGTATACATGCAGTAATCACCTTTTTAATTCATAAGCAAATGCACATATTAAAGGGATATTACGGTGTAAAATTAATTTAGGATCAAACACAATGTAACGCTGAGTTAGACACCCCCTCGAGAGATGAATGTTGCCGATCGCTTGCTTCTTTAGTCTTAGTTCTTAGTTTAACGACCGCAGGATAGCAATACACAGAGGTCTGAGGAGCCATAGACGAACCTCAACCAAAACGCCACTCTATAGCCACAAATAATGCTCAGAACAGCACCTAACTTCATCAACAGAACATATAGAGTCCCAGCCATAGTACTAGCCACCAAACATCTTTTTAACTTTGCCTGATTTCTTTAGCAAAAAGACCAAACACAACTCACCTACAATCATCTAGCAGCCGCTTGTTTGTAGTTAGACCTCAGGCCAGTTCATTGCAGACTGCTGCGAGGTGACGCAGCTCAAGGAAGAACATTTATGATCCTTTCTTTATTATTTTCTTGAAGTAATAATCATCATGTTAATCATTTTGCACTGCAGATGCGGTAGTTTCTCTGCCTTCACGTTTCCATGAAGAAATCATCAGAAATGTTCTTTCTTGAGCTGCGAAACTCCGCTGCACTCTATAATCGACTGGCTCGAGGTCGGCAAGCGGTCGGCAACATTCATCTCTCGTGGGGGTGTCTAACTCTGTGTTATTGTGTCCCCCCGTCATCGCCATCATATCTTCCTCACAACTTTAAAGGAACTCAAAAGTCCCCACATGTTGTGTTGGAGCACAAGGCCACCAGGAAACTGTGTACAGATGTTTATACTTCTTTTTAGTAAAAATGTCATATTCAGTAATCAGCCTCATATCAGCAAGCTGTATAAGAAGTGAGTCTCATAAATGCATCACAGGAGCTTCTTGTCCTCGTAGGCCACCATCACTTTCACCATCACTTCACTTCAGCAGCTAAAGGGGTGAGCAAGGGAGCATTATTTAAGTCTGAATTCTGACTGAAATATATTGCTTAATATTTCCATTTCCAAACACGGGAACTTGAATATTCCCCGAAGAAGAAGAAGAAGAAGAAGAAGTAGAAGAAGACTGAGGTTGCCACGGCACTTCGGCTCTGCAGCTATGAATACAAAGGTAAATGACCTCTGGGTGCCAACGCAGTTTATAAATACCTGACAGGAGCAGCAGTTAGAGAGAGCCGATAGAGGTGGGTGGTACCGAAATGCAAGGAAACAAAGGGTTCAAGCTAGATCAAATCCAGGCACATTATGTTTTCTTTATAGTAATGTTTCCAATAGTCAATATCTTAAAAAAAAATCTGTTTGTTGTGTTGTTTTTGTTAGAGACATTAAATGAACAGAAAAATCTTTTAAACAGTTTATTATTGAGAATGTTAGGCTGAAGATTAACAACACAACAGAGCAGCAGGACAAACTGTTTCTCAGTATATTTATACAAGTTTCACATGAGAGTCACTGGTTTAGTTGAGTGAGATGAGTGTGATGGTTTCCTGAGTGTGGTCAGAGAAACCATCGTACTTCAGCTGTTGGTGAGTTACATCCTGGCGTTCCTGCTAACTGCTACATCACAGTGACAAAAGTTAGAGTCTCAAACTACAACGACCTGTTAAAACTCTGATCCAGTATACGTGAAACTAGTTTTATATTACAGTGGCACAACACAGCTCGGTTCAAGACACGCCATGCTGTGAAACATTATGACAAAACACGAGGAAATACAAAATGATCATGTCTGTGCTTGGTGTTTAAACCTCCATGGGATCCATGAAATAAACACTTTCCCACCAACAGGATTCAGACTTTAGTCTTCACTGTAGATGGCTTAAAATGAGACAGGCTGGAAATTCCCTCTGAAAGCTCCTGTGAGGAGTTTTTAATTGGTTATGAAATTAACACTGATGTCTCTTTATGATGTAGAAAGGCAAACGAGACCATACTTTAACTTTTTACTCTGAAGGGATAGGTAGACTTAAGAAACAACCCTTAGTCTTTTTTTTCCAGAGTGAAATATTCATAATGAGTGATAAGTTTTATTGTAAAAAGACTGCGGGATTACCACTTTGACCACAGCGGGCGCCAAAGTCAACACAGACAGGAAGTCACTCACAGGAGCTTTAAATTTTGCAGAAAATTTAACTTCTCATAATAGGCGAAGCTTATTATTTTAAACATTTCCTAACGTTTACTTTAAGGGCCTGTGTCCTCTGTATTTGCAGTCCTGGTAATGTCCACAACCTTACTTTCTGTTGCTAGGCTACTACAGTTGTTCGGCAGCACTTCTGCTTCCCTCAGCCGTGACTGTTAAACCCAATTTAAACCCCCCACGTGCTTTATATTTATTATTTATTACATGAAAAAATTAAATGGTTATTTTCTCAGTTATTCCGACCTCTGCCGTTGTTGATACCAGAAACCCTTTAAATTCAGATCTATCAGTAATGGAGTAGTAACACGAATTAGCTCAGCAGTGTTCCTAAATTAAACTTTAGACTGAGAATGATGAGGTCAATTTTGATCTCAGGATGCCAGAAACGCTGAAATGCATCAGCTTCGTTGAGGAAATAGACCCTGCCAGTATTCATAATACTGTGAGTGGACACAGGCCCTTAATGAGAATATATTTCTTACATTTTTAAAACTCTCCAAAAGTGCGGTCACCACTCTTTAATGGAGAAAGAACAGGACAGCGAACTAAACCTGTTTGTTTCATCTACTTATCACATCTGAAAGTAAGGTTTGTTCTCGTTGCCATCTAGCCTGGATTTCATGGGAGTTGGTAGAAGATCGAACCAAGGTACAGCTAAAATTACCCGATTAATTTGGTACCAGATAATACTCAAATTGAACTCCAATTTTCAACGACTGTTTTTTATGAGAAGAAGCCATGTGTATGACATGTTTTTCAGTCCATATTCATGATATTTATACAAATAAACAGAATATTAAAGTGGTTTTCCAGTATTTTTACAAATTTGAAATAATTCAAATACAGAAATTCATTACAAATGCACAGCTACATAAGATAATAACACTTCAGGACAGCAAAACGATAATTCAACATGAGCTTTCTCATTATATTCAAACACTCAGCTTGTGCATGTGGATTATTAGTCGTGGTTGCAGTCTGCTCTGTCCGGATGTCTCTCTTGGTTTCATGTTTTGGTGTTTGTTGGCGGTTTGTTTCTAAGGGGTGGCCTAGCAGGGGGCGGTGAAAGATTGACGGCTTGGCTTGAATCCAGACTATAATCTCATTGAGGTTATAGTTCAAACAGAAATCAAATAATACTGTGTTTGTTTGACAGATTAAGTTGTAGAAGCATACTGCGAGTTTACACGGCACTCGGGCTGGATGCCAAAACATTTAATCTCCTAATGGTATTTCTCAGGTTGTCTTTTTCCATTCCTTGATAAACAAACAGCCTCAGGTTTTTCCTCTTTCACAGGGTTGATACTTGTGCAAAATGAAGAGATTAAAGGAAAGTCGAGCCATCCAGCGACATAAATGCTCACATTGTCCTTCAGCTGGTTCATTTGCTTGGTTTATAATGTATTTAATCACGATCCCAGTTGTCTGTCCTGCTGTTGCTCTGCAGTTTAGGGGTTTGAGGCTCATCAGAGAGCCGGGATGATTTGACAGCTTTGATTAATATGAATTAAATCTAATTCACAGGTTTGGGCTTGGGCTGAGCTGCGCCCTGATCACACAAGCATAAAACGAAGACACATGTTTCTGCATAAAGAAAAGATTCATCTGTATTCAAATATTGTCTCATATGTTATCTTCCTGTTGGAGGTTTTAGTGTTGATGCGTACATTTGGAGGCCAGCCAGCTTTTGAAATTACAGAAACGGTTTAGTATTTGGGCGTGACAGTGAGGTGACACAAAGTTCACAGTACAGGGAGATTTGTCTGCGTTGTATCTCGCTTTTTAATGCAAACCATTTTTAGACTCTTCTTGCATTAAGCGCTCGGTTTAAATTGGAAAACAGTGAGCTTTATGTCAAGGATTTTTGTGGCAGCTCAGTCTGAGACTGAAGCTAAAAAAAGGCTGTTATATCACTCCCTGTAGTGTTTTTACAGCTCGGTACACTGTGCACCTTGATGGGAAAACAGTCGACTCATTTTTTCCCTCACAGATCCAGACTGTAAGTGGTGTTTTATGTCTAGAAATGACAAACTACCAGGGGAAACAATTCCTCTGGAGAGATCTCAGCTGTTTATGTGGTGTCTTTTTAAGTGCTGCGTAGTTAAAACTCTTGCCTGAGGAACAGAGAAAACCTTGTGCAGCTTGCATGAATAAAAGGTCATATTTATGTGAAGAAAGAGTGTCATCTGGGCTTCAGTCTGCGTCTGCTTACAGGCCAAACTCTGACTTTTTTATCGTGCAGCATGACCATCTGTAAATAGTCCGAAGTGTCACATAATTGGCTGATTTTCTTATCGAGAAAGTGCCTCTCAGTTTAACGCTCTGTGCTCTTGAACGTTAATGAATCCTCAGAAGTGTGTGTTCACTTTGAGTAAACAGCTGCTGTAACTCGAGCATTCAGCCAGAGCCGCAGCTTTCATGGATCTTAGTATCTGCTGGAGAGTAACACAATAAAGGGTCAAACTGAGCCAAACATCCCTTTAGGTCCAAGTCAATCTGCCTGTTCTATATTAATAATCTCTATTTACACATCATTCCACTGTTATCTATAGAAATTCTTCATATAAATATATATAATATATATATTTGTATTTACATCTCTCTTCAAAAAAAGTCAGTAGTTCTGTGCGATCTATCCTATCAGAGTTAACGACAAAGAAATGAACGTATGTAGAGGTCAGTACAGGTCAAATAAAAATGCCAACTGTGCACCTGCAACTCGGATAAATCAACAGTGTTCCTCCAGCCGAGCCAATCAGAGCAGCCGACCGGTGCTTTCTTCACCACACACACACACAGACACGTGGTTATCTCTCAGTCTTTTTGTCTCTCTGTTCGTATCACGGACCAGCTCTGCTTGGGTGATCAGTGGTGTTGCCATGGTGACAGTACAAGAAGCACCAGGGTCAGCGGGGTCAAAGGTTGGGTTGACAATGTGTGGGCTGAGCCTCGAACAGCCACCTAGAGCGAAATGATACAAATATAGACATGGTAGAACAATCAATCAATCAATCATTGATCCTTTTGTTAAAAGTAAGAGTCATCTATGGACTATTCTTATTCACAATCATAAATCAGAAGACATTTTTCTCTGACAACATACTTTAGAGGAGCTCAGATGCTGTTATCAAACTGATAATGTATACATTTTGTGTTAAACTATATTAATTGCATTAATCAGCAACAGAAAATACAACCAATTGCCAAAAATCCTTAAAATATTAGAGTAAAATACAAAAATACTCTGTGTAATAGATTTCTAAAGTTTGTCCACAGCTCCATAGGGATTGCTGGAGGAGGCGGGATTTATGACCTATACCACAGCCTGTCACCAGAGGGTGCTGTTCTCGCGGTGGCTTCACCCAGCGAGAAGGTCTATGGTTCCTAGCCTTCACACAAGAGTAGTAATGAATGTAAAGGAAAAGTTACCTGTGGAGGTGAGGCTCGGTGAGGGGGGACAGGTCGCTGAGGAGGGGGAGGAGCCATGTCTTTTATTGGTGGGATGTGACCGCTGGCTATGCCACCTGTCTCATCACCTGAGGACGAGAAAACATAGTGGTAAACAAAATACTCAACGAAAACCCTGTAACGTATCTTTTCATTTCTACATGGTGAATAAGTTGATCGCCTTTTACTATCAGTCATTCGTACTTCTTTCACCTTATGACTCACTATCTTAAAAAAAAAACAAGTGTTCCATTAACCAAAACCTTTATGTTGAATGAATCATTTAGAAGAATCTAAATTAGTTTTCCTTTTTTTGTGCATCCTTTAAAAAATCCCGACACAATAAAGACTTTGTGTCACAAGCTGCAGTTAACACCTTCAGGCTCATATCAGACATGAACATTGATAAGCTATTTACTATGGAAGACGAAAAGAGACAAAATGAAATAAATAAATACATCTTTAAATAATTACTTAAATATGTCATTAAATAATTAAAGCATATGGATCACACTGTTAGCAGCATGAGTCCTGCCTACTGACTTTGATGGGTGAGTTTGACAGATGAAATAAATTCAAGAAGCACTGCAACACAGGTCTATAAAATTATTAAATAAATAGTGAAATAATTATATATGTATATACTGGTATTTCAATAAATTAATGACACATTTATTTATTTGATTCCTATTTTAATTAATTAATGACATATTTAAGTATTTATTTAAAGATGTGTTTATATATTTCATTCTGTCTCTTTTCAACCTCCATAGTTTACATAAGTGTGATCAAATCTGTGTGTTGTCATATTTGGAATAGTCATAAAATTGTTGGGATTTTATTCACTTTCATTATTAATAATTATTTCATTATTATTATTATTGATGTGGTGTTATTAGATTGTATAATTGAGGATGTAGCAGACTGATTAATAAAGAGACATTTTGAAGCCTTGAATACGCTGACTAAACTTTTGATCAACCTACAAACGTGCAGAGAGGTGGAGCTGACGCAGGCTTTCAGCTTCCTCCACAACACCAACACACCCACCTGTCAGTCAGCTGCATCAGTGTGTCACTCATGTGTTTACAAAAACATTCATCCTTGTACACTGTGTTAAAGCTGTATAGATATTAACCTTTTCCCAAACTTGAAATCTGGTTTCTAAGTGCTCCATATGAAAACAGCTGATATCCAAAATGAAGTACGTAACTCGTATGATAATGATCTTAAACTGGGGAAATCTGGCACCTCTTTAATCAAGTTTTGCAAGCAATAAACCCACGTTTATACAACGTTAAGTGTCTGCAGAGATCAATTAGATGAACCCAAACAAGTTCAGGCATTTGCAAACAATCTGAGAAATGCAGTTTAAAAATATCCCAGTAAATAAACAAGCCTATAAATTATAAGTCTGAGAGGAGGTTTGTGGAAGTCACTCTGGATCTGTTTTTAGTCGCATGAATCTCATAAAATCTTGCATTAGTTATGGCCGTGTTGCTGTTGTTTAGACCTGAAAGATTTATGAATTTCACCCAGCCCACACCCATCTCGGCAAAAAATGTGAATATTGTTACCTTACACACACACAAACACACACACACACACAAATACACACAATTACACAAAGACAGGACTGAGATATGTGACATGTTGCTTAATTAATGGGCATATGGACAGACTTCCACAGATGCTTTCATGCTTTCATATGCATATTGTGTGTGTGTGTGTGTGTGTGTGTGTGTGTGTGTGTGTGTGTGTGTGTGTGTGTGTGTGTGTGTGTGTGTGTGTGTGTGTGTTGGCAGCAGTCCAGGCTCCTCACGGGAGGAACTAAGGTAAATGAGGGGATTAGGACGGGAGAGAGACAGACTGCGCCGCTGGCTAAATGCGTGCACACACGCACACAATCACACACATATCATCTGGATCATGCTCACCTGCACTACGTCGCACTACATGCTCTATTCTGGCATACACACACTTTCACACACGTACACACACGCACACCTGCTCGGGGAGAAATCTGATTCTGCGTGGTACAATACACATTGTCCTGCAGCACAATAGACAAAGAGCCTCTTTGAGTCGCTGAGGAATGAGACGAGTTCTTAATGTTCACACACTCACACAAATATTATATCTCATCATAACACAGACATTAGACCGCAGCAGGAGACTGTTTAAAGACGCACAAAATCGCACTAAATCACGCACACGCACACAAAGTTGGAAATACAAAACCCTAACAGATGCTCCTCCGCTAATAAAAAATAAAATCAGTGCAAGAGACGCCTGATGTTTTTGTTTTCATCCGTCAGTTTGATGATTCAGATGATTTACTTCCAGCTCAGTGTTTTTGATCTTTTATGGGAGTTATTTCCTGACAAAAAGCTTCACAGAGCAATAAGGGAACCGGGTTTTTGGCGATGCAAATGTGCGTGAGTGTGTTTGTTTGTTTGTGTGTGGTCTGTTTGGTATCCATCTGTACCTATTAAAACCATAAACCGTATGTCACATCTGGTGTGAACCTGTTTAAGAAATAAAGCTGCGTCCTATTATTATTGCATTTGTGAGGAAAAATTTTCAAAGAGAGCAAAAACTGTTTTCTCTCTCAGCGAGAGGGTTCAGGTTCAAGACGTTAAAGGTTCAAAAGTTTGTGTCTTTTTAGGCCGGAAGAAACATTCAACCACAGAAAACTGAAAAGCCTGTACGTCTTCCTGTTCCTCCTATAGCTTGTTCCAACCACAAATCTCACTTTCTGCACACTCACAGTGTAATGCAAACACCTAAAGGAGTGCACGCCCACTGACGTCAAGATTGTTCTGTCAATTATTTCCTGAAAATGTTATCTTTCTTCACTCATGTGTATATATCATGCAGAACATGTGCAACATAGGTAAGGTGCAATATACCTTGATTAAAGAGTTGCTATGTGACTCTGAGGGTTGTTAATGTCTGTTCTTGTTTATTTTTAACACTGTTGAGGTTGTTAATTGTGCACAACAGTCTGAATGTCCTTGTAGGAACACTAAGTTGTATCTTATAGTACAGTATTGAAAATTAGCCTTCAATTTATCAAAGTGATCATTCTGTACTGTAATTTTTAGATGGCTTTAATTGTATATATCAACTTTTATAAAGGAAAAAGACAAAAAACGTATGCAGAATCTCTGTTTATCTATGGATAGTTTTGCTTTTATTCAACATTTCCTCAGGCGACCTTAATAAGACGATAGTCCAGCTGTCACAAGTCCCCTTTGATAAGTCGCCATAGATTGCTTAGTAAAATTCGCCCATGCTTTCTCCAAAAAACTACAATCCCATGAAACCTAATCTGGCAAAAACCGCCTTCTAATGTCTGGACCCATCACAATCTTCTACGTCATCTGAACCAACTTCCAGCCAATCATATAGTGTGACGTCATCAATAGGTGCCGGGCTCCGAGCCAATCTGACAGCCTGAACACATCTAGTACCTACACCGGCTTTGGCATCCCATGTAAGCATGAGGAGGGGCAGGGAGCTCTTAGAACAGAGCCACAAAACCAAATTGGGATATTGCATTTATATACTCAGGATGTGCATTTCCAGAAATCCCCATGTTCAAGTAATCGAATAACTTTATGAACAAATAGGACTTGCAAGTTATACATTTGTTACCGGGCAACTAGGTTTTTATGCAGTTTTCATCGGTACTGCGTGACTGGAGGACAGTGGTCTCTTTTGAACTCCCCGTTGTTGTCCCCCATGATGGTGGCTCATCCTCCAGCACATCAAACGCCGTCAGCTCACGGAAACCTTCTACAAATCTTAATGGGAGCATATCTCCAGTCAAAGTTTTCATTATTAGCAGGATAATCTTCTCTGCTGGAATCATCACACCGACGTCTGCTAACAGCGAATGCTGGTATGTGGGATTGCCTGTCAAATGTCTCTGCTGTCATCTCCCAGTGCTCTATGTTGTTAAGTATCAAACTAGTATTTCTATGATACATATGTCTCACACTGCATATCTTGCGCAGCACATTACCGTCGTCCTTTTTGTCAAAATGGTTCCTCACATCACTTTCTCTGGTCTCGGCTGACATGGTGCATGAACCTGTAAGCGGACTGAGTTGTAGTACTTCAGCTGAGATCAATGCATGAGCAAGTAGTGCAACAATACTTGAATATTAATGGCCCTACATGACTGATAACAGAATCCAAATTTCAACTGTTATGTTGCTGAATTAAGGCAAGATGAAGTCTAGCACAAATTTCCCACTGGGACGATAAAGTCTATCTTATCTTAACTCGTGTTTCTTTGAGTGACTAGTTTGCATGTAAATATATCCTCTGACATTTGTGTATTCTGAGGTGGCAACATGGAGCCTCCTCCTTCTTCATGTCCTTCAGCATATTTGTCTCTTAGCAACAACCCAGAACATGTTACATATGGCATATTGGCCAGAAACACTCACTGCCAGAGATGAGTGATGAACAATGTCACCAGTCATACTCATGGGGTATTTTAACCTTTACTGCGATGAGTAATGATTGTGACTCTGTGTGTGTGTGTGTGTGTGTGTGTGTGTGTGTGTGTGTGTGTGTGTGTGTGTGTGTGTGTGTGTGTGTGTGTGTGTGTGTGTGTGTGTGTGTGTGTGATAATGAGAATGCCAGAATGACATTTGAAGGATCCCATCAGTGTGTCGCAGAGGTGGTTTGCAGTGTCCAGTTTCAGGTTGTGTTTTTTTTTTTTATTGATGCTCAGCAGATGAACTGCTCACACTTCATTCATGCACAGTTTGTATCCCCAGAGGATGAACCGATTGTTTATAAAGAAATATAAGTCAGAGCTAATAAATGTCTCGGCCTTAACACTGAGCTGTAACGCCGATACTATTCCAAAACAATAACATAAAACTGAAACTGGATTTAGTGAGGAGTTTGCCCCGGGGCGACAGCTGAGGTCCCAGGCTAGTTGAGGAGGGACATAAATCAGAGCTGTGCTGACCCAGAGGACACAGAAGAGCTGCCAAGTGTTTAATGTATCTCTGTATCTGTCTTTCTCTCTCTCTCTCTGACATACACAGTTTCACAGTTTGAGATTGGACACTGAAATTTAACCGATGTGATCCACAAACTCTAACTTGATGTGTTATGATAACATGTGAAAATGGCACATTGATATTCAATTTACTGAGCCAAAAGATCAACCATAAGCAAAGAAAAAAAAAAAGATCTGATGAATACATTAGGGCTGCAACGATTAGTTGACGTTGACAAAAATTGATAATGAAAAAAGTCGACAATGAATTCCATTGAATTCCAGTGGAGTGAGGCATCTTACTTCATTACAATCTTTGCCTAGAGTCACACATGTGCAGTGTATAGGGTACCTGAGCAGTAGGGTATTCAAACATGGCAGCGTTGACATCCCACACAGCAGCCACGAGAATGCACTTAAAACCCTTCAATGTTTGGGAGCACAGCAGACCTTGCATATCACTTGATGCACAAACATTTGAGGAGAAGGCACATCAGAATGTTGAATGAACAGTTAGACTCGCCTCGGGAAGATATTATCCGACTGGTCAACAAATCATTTCAATAGTCAACTATCAAAATACTCGTTAGTTGCAGCCCTAGAATATATAAATAATTTTTTTCAGATTTGCCACATATAATAAGACAATTCATATAGAATTTAATTATTTAATTGAGCTTTATTTGTTTAAAAATGCATTCATTCAATGATTGTTTGCAGTGATTTATGTCAGGCGAGAATACTCTCAGACAGTTAAGAGGGAAAGACATGTTTGCGTATCAGGAAATAGTCTTCAACTAGTTTTTTTAAGTTGTTTATTATATAAAGTACAGGCAGCCTGAGGCAGATACTCTCTGACTTTTAGCAAATTAGATATGAGGAAGAATGTTAGTTGACTTATCCGCTGAGATATGCAGGTGTTAGGATCAGCTAATGTACTGTGGGCTGAACTTGACTTTGGTATCCCGTCTGAATGGACGCTATGCTCCACTCTCAAATGCTGTGTGCTTACTGTTCTTGAACCGTAAGGATTGTTTGCTAAATTTGACAAAGAGCGAGGAGAGAAAAGGAGAGAAGGGAGATTGGAAGGAGTGGATTATGTTAATGTAGAGGAGTTCAATTAAATTCAGGTACTCAAAATGCAGAGACATGTAAACTACTTCAGCTGGTGATCTTTATTACCCCTAACTAGCGGTAATCAATTAAAGCTCCTGTGACAAACCTTTAATGTGTTTTAATTTTAGCACCCCCTGTGGACAAAGTAGCCTTTACATATCTGGTCGTTTGCATGTTTAAGTCGTGTCATCTCACAAAAAGGTAAAACAGGACTTAGTCTTCAGCTGCTCGGCGGACACCTATCCTCTATCCGATTTAGGGCATTAAATATTAAGAAATAAAAGACCCTTCAGTCTCACTTATGGTCCACACTTGAGTTCGGCTTTACTATTGCACTAAATAAAAATGACTGTTTATTAAATATGAAGAACAAATACAGCAAGAGTTGATGAATAAGCAGCTTTTCAAAATAGACACATCCTCGCCAATGACAAAACTTGCTCGTGCCTTAACTGAAACGACGATAAAAATTCCATTGACTGTGTTTATTGTTTTGTTTTTAATGATGTTTTTGTATCACAGAGGAAATAATGAAGTCTTAATCCGCTGTAATCTGCGGCTGTAATGTTCAGGCCTCAGCGTTTCTGCCTGATCCATCCCAGAGAAGTCAAACCTCAGCATTACTGGGTCTGATTCTCCGGTCTGAGAACTGAAACTAAAGCCAACTGACAACACAGCATCTCTCTAATAGCAGCAGACATTATGTGTGTGTCTATAAACACGATGAGCGCCGCAGAAACACGTTAGCTATGCTTTGATCAGACCTGTGTGTGTGAGTGTGTGTGTGTGTGTGTGTGTGTGTGTGTGTGTGTGTGTGTGTGTGTGTGTGTGTGTGTGTGTGTGAGTGTGTGTGTGAGGCTGAATCAACATGCGTCTTAATGTGGTGAACAAAGATGGAGAGCGTTTGCGCTGTCTCGTCTTGCCTTAGATGATAACTCTGGCTTGTTCACATACTCTGAGTTGTTATGTGTGTGTTTGTGTGTGTGTGTCTTATCTGTTTGTATACAGTGTGTTTAAGTTTGACACAGTTTATTCAAGGAGATGGAGGGATGAAAGGATGGCAGGGAGGCATGATGTGATGAGTCGAAGCTGCAAAGGAAACTGACAGCCAAAGTAAATAAGTGTGTGTGTGTGTGTGTGTCTGTGTGTGTGTGAACTGCAGTCTTAATGATGGCCTCTGATATCAGATGCCCGTGGTGTTTTGTACAGAACTGTCAATTTAGACCCCAATTACGCCCGCGCCTTTTGCCCTTCAATTTGTATGTGTATAACAGACATTCATTCTCTGACTCTCGTATTCACACACTCTCCGGACACACAGACACAATCAAACACACACACACAAAGATGACCTTGAAAAGCGTCTGGATAGCTGGTGTGTGTGTGTGTGTGTGTGTGTGCGTTTGTGTGGGCGTGTAAATGTATCCCCAGCATTTCCAGCTGAATCAGTAATGAGCATTTCATTACTTCAGCCTCAGTTCCCCGGGGAGGAAACCCACACAGTCTCTCACACACGTACACACACACACATGGAAACAGGAAGAGCATGGCAAAAGGTAGCCGTGGATTATAGCTTCTGCATGAACTTATCAGAGCTGAATGATGGGGAAAGAGAAAATAGCAGAAAAAGGCAGAAAGAGATGAAGAAAATACGGCATTTTACTGTAAAAATCGAAGTAAATGTTAAAGTGATTCTTCACCCTGAATATAAATAAATGCTCACTTTATACATTTCTTTTATGTTGCTTCATACTTAACTTGCTGTTTCTCAATTATAAGTTTTCAATTAATAACGGTATAATACTGTTATTGTGATTTTTTTTAATCATGAGGTGAAAATCTGACATTGTGACAGCAGGATACAGGAGTTTATTCGGCTGCCTGAGGAGGTCACCTGCCAAAAGTCACAACTACTACCTTCACAAACTGATTTGGACAAATAGTCAACAACTTATAAACCCATGTCGTATCAGTAGGAAGGAAATCAGCAAATATCCTGAGGCCAGACATTTTTAGAGGACAGACTCAGCAAAGACACCTGAGAGACAATAAGAACACAAGAACATCAGCTGTGGAGATAAAGATCTTCAGATATCAGTCCATAAAGAGTTCACATGCTGTCGTTTCAGGGTGGGATTATAGTGTACTTTTAATTCGCCTTGTCTTCAAGCATAAAGGTGAGGGAAGTTATTCTGCCTCTGATCGGAAATGATTGGGGGGAAGGAGGTAGCGATGTGTGGGGTCAGTGTCGGAGTCAGATCCACCAGAGGTTGCCAGGGTCGCTAAAGACGTGCCACCTACTTTGACCGTGCCACATGCATCTTGAATTAAGGACTCTTATCAATAAAACTGACACTCTACAATACTAGATTTAGACTTTTAATACTTTTTAAAGTTTTTCTTCATTGTTTAAATGAGTTTTAATTAGGGGTGGGAATCACTAGTGGCACCACGATACGATATTATTGTGATTCTTAACATTTTGCAATACAGTGAGTATTGCGATTCAATATATTGTGATTTATACAATTTTTTCCACTGTTGAGCTAATTTAGCATTTGTCTTTCCTTTATGTTTGTCTTATTTACACAGTATTTTATTTTCATGTAGCACATCATGCAAACCTTATATATTAGGATGACCACACGTCCTCTTTTACCAGGATACGTCCTCTTTTTTGGGGGGTGTCTGGGCTGTCCGGCTTTGTCTGGGGAAGCTTATAAAATCACTCAAATGTTCGTGGTTTTATACAGAAGTTTTGATTTTGTGTCACATGGACTTACTGAATCAGAAGTGCGTAATCAGACCCGAAAAATTCCAAATTAACTTTGTGCGACTCCGTGACTCTGTAGTCATGTCCTCTTTTTGGGAAGTCAGAATATGGTCACCCTATTATTTTCATTTGTAGCACTAACTTTCTCCTGCTCTATAATGTCATCTTTGCAAACCTCACTAGACAAACAGTTGATTTTATTTTTACATTATCATAGATTTGACTTCATATAAGCAATTAATTTGAAAAATCGATACTTCGCAAATGAGACGATACGATATATCACCAGACAAAATATTGCGATACTATGCTGTATCGATTTTTTCTCCCAACCCTAAAGCCTTTTTTTGTACATCTTATGTACTTGTCCTGTATTTTGTAATGATAGCACTCATCCTGTTTTTGTTCTACACTCAAACTAATCGCTCAGTGCAAACACTTGAAGTGGAAATTGTAAAAATGTCTGTTTCTTCAGCCTGCTGTTAAACAACTTGGCTGTAATGGTTTTGAAAGTAACTCAGTGGAAATAGTCAGTCCTGTTGCTGATGGTTCCTCTCGCTGCTGTTGCTCATAACAGTATCAATTTCAGTCTGCCTCATAACCTGTTAGAAATCCCTCACAGGAGCTTTAATGACGGTGGACATCAGACTGTATTCTGCTCCAGTGGTGCCCCTTAAAATGTGTAATAAGACAGTCTCAAAGTAATCTCAGCATTAATGGTTAGCTCCGTAATATCCGTTAGAGGTTCGACGTGTGGTGAAGCATCTTTCCAAGGTCACACTCAGCGAGGTTAAACACCGCCTGCAGTCAGATAATAAAACCTTTGGAGGACAGACAGAGAGAAGAAAACAAGCAGCGAGGGGGCCACTGTGATTGGAGGTGGATGAAAGGATGAGCGCGGCGGAGTGATTGGTTGAAGGTTTGACATCCACGCAGGGCTGGTGGGGGTTGTTGTGCTGTTTGCTCTGTGGGTGTGTGTGCTCATTTGAATACTTGAGGAATGAAACTGGAGGTGCGGAGAGTGAAAGGAAGACAAAGCAAGGGCAACGAGCATCTCTCCAAAGGTCAAGTGGTGGAACAACAGAGGGAGAGAGAGCGGCTGCTAAACGGATGATGTGGAGGCAGATTTGCATGAACAAACTCACTCGGGTGTGGAGGAGAGAAGGGGAGTCAAGCAGAAAGACAGGAGAGCCGATAAGAGGCAAACAGACGGGGCTGATAGACAGGCGGGCAGGCTGGGAGACATCAGGACATGACAGCAGATGTGGGAGACGCTTGATGGAGGTTATGTCTTTGTTGATAGCTTGAGTGCCTATAATTAGACAACGGTATCAGTTCAAAACAAATTAAGGTGATAAAAATATACGCACGGATGTAAATATCCCTCAAAGCACACCTAAGAGACGTACACAAGGTGATAAAAAACGTGAAAATTTACAGCTCAACCAACAAGTGTCATAAATAACTTCACACCTGAAAAAGTGGAAAAGAGGAGAAAAGAAAAGGTAGAAAATATGAGATTTGGGATATCTGGGGGGTATCGTATCGTATCCTGATTTTACCTTTTCCTTACCCGTTTTCTCCACTTTTTCAGATGTGTAGTTATTTATGACACTTGTTGGTTGAAATATACATTTTTAGTAGTCACCATTCGACTACTTTAGCCACAATTTCTTGAAGGTATTTGACTTTGGTCAGTTTGTTTGCTGTATATAATAGATTGACTTTTTGCAGATAAGGTCAAAATGAAGACAAAAAAACAAATTTGATTGGAAGATGAAAGTCAACAGTCGTGTTTCTACGTTCCAATAATCCTTCAACCCACTAATAAACATATGCTGTTGCGCTCTTTGTGTCAGTTTACTTGTAAATAAAAAGCCAATACATTATTACTGATCAAGATGCCAGCTTGGTAAATTCTATATGGGTTAATACCATAGACGGTATATAGATTGGACGCCGTCTGCCTCCCTAGCCACCGTGAGAACAGCACCCTCTGGTGACGGGCTGCAGTACAGGTCATAAATCCCGCCTCCTCCAGCAATCCCTATGGAGCTGTGGACAAACTTGAGGTTTATTACACAGAATATACATTTTTCTCCCCCCTGGTTGTGATGTTGACATGTAGTTACTGTCAGACTGGTTTGTGCTCAAGTCCTCTGTTTTCTGTACAGCTCCATTTTTAAAAGTTATTAGGGGGTTCATGTTTTCTATGATTGACACTTGATACAGCCTATGGGCGTACGAAGATTGCGTAGCTCACCTGGGAGATACGCTGTTTGAGCTGAGTGTCATCACAGCGACTCTCCCGCTGAATGTGTACAACGCTACTGCGCAAGTGGTGATTTCAGGAAGTGGAGAAAATCCTGGAAATACTGAGAGCAATTCAGCTTCAAATTCGTATACTGATGGAAGGCAGAGCCAAGTTGTTCATTGTGTATACAGTCTATGGTTAAAACCAGTTGTTGAAAAGCATGTTAAACAAAAGGTGTCTTATGTCAGACTTCTTCTTGGCATGAAGTACATAGCTTTAAACTTTTGCTTATTTTTCGGTCAACCTAGCAACCAAGCTGGCTAAGATATAGCATCACCTACTCTGTGACAAAACAGCACCTACATGCTGTTGCTCACATCAGCAGAGGCAGATTCTCTGGGTGCAGACTGTGCTCATTCTTAACTTTATGTTCAATCTGCTTATATTTTAAATTCTTCCACTGTGGACCAGACTCAGGTCGTCTGATTTAAGGAGTCTCCTGAGTTCAACATTGCCATGGCAACGATTTCAAGTGTGGAAACTTAAGGGACCATTTCATTAGCAGCAGAAGTGGAATAACTTCGATCAATAACATCAGAACAAACAATATTTTGAGACAAATCATTGATTTGGTGGTAAGCAGTGATAAAATAAGATTTGGGCTGGGATCCTGCGACACAATGTCAGGGTGGGTTTCCATCATCCCACACAAATCTGATTAAAAAACACACCAAAGTATGACTAATAACAGAAAGATGAGACTCTTATCTTGGCTTGATGAGAAAAGATGTTTTCATATTATAGTAAAATAACCTGGGAGATCACTTTTGCAGACGAGTGAACGTATTTCGAGATATTTCAGGAGAGGTGTACCTGATCAGATTTAGTGAGCAGCATTACGGCGGAAAGTTAAATTCTTTAATCTCTCAGGGCGCTCTGGACAAAACCGAGGGTGTGAAATCGCTTTGAAAGAGAGAGACAGAGAGAGCAAAGTGAATGTGTAATTCTTTAATGAGCCGTATCTCCAACCCTGAGGATCTATCATTATAACACTGCTGCTTATTAACCACTGCCACATGCTGAACACACACACACACACAAACACACACTCATACTCAGTATGAGCACAATGACTTCCCTCTCTCTGCAGATTGTTACCCCTCTCCTCCTCCTTCTCCTCCCCTCTTGATTACTCTTTGTGTCTACGTGCTCTGTATGTGTGTGTGCCACTTCCAGTCATTATAATCAATGTAAATGCGACAAAGCAAAGAAACAAGAGGTCAGAGGAAGAGAAGATATTAAGAGGGAAAATGGCAGCGCGATTAAGGAAAACAGAGAAGAACAGAACAATCTTAAAATGCATTTCACATACTTTAAATGTGCTTTAGGCAGAGGAGGACTGTATAAAGATGATTGATATTGTCTGAACACTGCAGCTGCATAATAGTCACATCATAGGACATGCAATATAAGTCAAATGTCCTGAAACGTGTCATTTACAGTCACCACTTCCTCCTTGTTCAGCATTAATCTTGAATGAATGTCTCACTTGAACACCCCCCTTCTTGAGCACACTAGGAAACTGACCTCTGAGCAGACGCCTCATGAATGTAGAATGTAAACATGCACCAGTCGTGACACTGCTACTGTCACAGGAACCCAGGAAATACATGATCTTGAATCAGTCCAACCTGGTGCTCCTTTCTTTTAAATGTTACCCTGCCCTGCTAGTGTTTACTTTTTGCATCTGCACCTGCCGTGCATCACAGTGATGGGAAAATCACATACAGATGATGTTGAGTTTTGATTTAAAGTCGTATTCCGATCATTTGTTTTTTACTACTTAAAGTGTTACCAGTGGTCTTTAAATTGAGATTATGAGGTTTTTAGCCAAAATCACGTTAACTGTGTCATTTCCAAGGGTTTTATTTCTGCAGTTCTGCACACTTCACTCTTCATTACCGGTGCAGCAGAAGTAGCAGGTAACATAGGAGCTATTCAGCTTTCGGACACTAATGTCTGTAAGGGCATGATGAAAGGTAATAATATAGATAGCTTTCTTACTAGCATTGCAATCCACTACTGCACATGCTGGTTCTACGATCATCCTCTCTAAATTTCCAAGTGTGGCTCAGTGGGGCCTTGGGGGCGGAGCTTGGATTTGCTACATAGGAAATCTCACTGAATCTGAGCTTACATTTTGGGTCTGCTAGAGATTCACAGCGATTTGAATGCAGAAAAACTTAAAAATGCAGTTTTGCACTTATTTTTCTCATGATGTATCCTGTAGCATCAGAAAAATGCCATATGAACATGTAGACAACAAGAAAAATATGATTTTCATCGGAGTGGGTCTTTAACCAGTAGTTTGCATTACAAGGCTTGTGATGCAGTTCAAACATTATGTTCAAAACCAAGAGTTTATCAATTATCGATTATGGGAAGGTATGTTTAATGCATGTATTAGCAAAGTTTCTGCAATTAATTTGAAAGACAAAAAACAGACCAAAGGATCTAAATTATGAGTAAAAGTTTAATTGTGATATTAAAAATTGTAACTCCTTCTAAGCACTTATCTATTTTTTATTTCTATATCTGTTTGTGTCCTTATACAATGCAGGGAGGAAAAAATGCATTAGATAATTATTATTTTCCAATATCCTGCAGTCTATATGAGAAGCAGATAAAGAGGACAGCGACTGCAGCCTGTTGCAGTGCAGCCAACATGTTTAATCAAAATTTAAGTCCCAACGATAACGAGGAAAACGACCAATCCCACTTTTAGATCCTGGGCTGCGGCGGCCAATTAGATTAAAGCGGGTTGGGTGGAAACCTCTCTGGAGATGCCCTGACAATTAGTGTGGTCATAAACTTAGTGAACAGCTGACATATCTGTTCAATGCATTCTTAATTATGGAAGTAAAACCTTTAATTAAAGCAGCAGCTCATTTCAGATAAATGTATTCATCAATGTAAATCACACCGGTCGTATAAATACCGGAGTAAATCTTATGAGGCGTGTTTGCTTTGTTTTCGATCAGGACTTGATACTGTATCAGAAGCACGCCGACTGCAGCTCTGGCATGTTTTACACTCTAATGTTCTCCATGCATGCATGTACAGGGGAAGCAGTTTCATTTTATTGCACAGATCAATCCACTCCAACGGCTCACTACGGGAACTTTTATAGTCACGGGTACAGATCAGGAGCCCTGCCAGACTTTTTTATTGTTCTTTCTGGCTCCCTTTAGACAAGACGCTTATGAATGCAGATCAAACTATCCTCGAGCAGAGGAGAAGGAGGGGGGGAGGAGGACAAGCGCTGGAAAACACTGGCCTTTCCCTTTAAGATGAAATGGCTTCTAAAGGCTTTGTGAATCTGGCCCCAGGGAAGATGGGGGGAAGAGGCCAAGGGAGCGAGGAAAAGAGGATGGAGGAAAGATACATGGAACAGGACAATAAATAGAAAATGGTTCAGCAATATCCTCTTGTGTTTCCATTACTGGGTGCAGGATTACGATAGGAACCAGCCACTTGCAGCATTTTAATTACAACTAAACTGTGCTCGAAGGTGCTGTAACACAATGGGGGTAACAAGATTACACAAAACACAATATGAAAGTACATTATGTGAAGAGAGAGAGGGCCACACAAATTCCACCACACCTCCTCTCTTCCACTTTTTTTCTTCATTGTCGTCAAATAAGGACCCATGGGAGGAGAGACCACCTGGTAACCATGGTTACAGGGATTGAGTGCCCCTCGTGGGTACACATTCTCGCACACACATAGAAAATAAAATACAGTCTACACTTGGTAAAGATACGAAGAGCACTTCAAGACATTCCTGCGCTTAAAATCTCCTGTTTTCTTCTTGTCCAACTGAGTGTAGCTACTTTTTTTTAGGACAAAGACACTAAATCCAAAGTGTGTATGAAAAAAATATCAATATTTTAAGTTGAAAGCATCAGCTCTTTCCAGAATAACCCGCCATTAGTGGTTAAAAAGTGACTCATGGATACCTGGAGGTTATAACATCCTCCTCCTCTGCATCCACCACCAAACCCCAGAGTAAAAAACAGCAATTATGGTGTCACACACAAGTTTCATTTGTTACACAGAAGAAGAGAGGAGCAGAAAGGAGAGGCTGTGATTACATTTACATTATTGACAGTACGGGTCCTGGATGTATCTGGAGGGGAGACGGCGTGATCGGAGAAGCTGCAGTTTAAGGAGGGATTGTGCCAGTTTGAGGAGAGAAAATCAATCACTTTAATCTTACAGAAAACAGCGAGTGGGGAGGATAAGAAATGACGAAACGAAGAGAGAAGGAAAGGAAAAAACTCCCCTGTGGTGTAATAATTCTGTAACTGAGTGTGTCTGATGGCATCTGTGGCATGCAGTTGTGTGATTATTTTTCAATCAAGTTAAGAAAGAAGAAAGCAATAACTAAATACACGAAAAGTGTAACAGATTAATAATATAAGTGCAAAACTCTGACTTTTTGTTGTTGATTTATTCTCCATTTTTCATCTTTGGTGTTTATTTTCTGTTATTTATTTTTGGAGGATCCACACGGATGAATTTCTAAAGTTTCTTTTGCATTTTTATTCACTGTTGTCAATTTTCAATCTAGTTTTCCATCTTTAGTTCAACTTTTTGTTTGTAAAGCACTCAAGACTGCACATTAGTATTTAATGTAATGAATATAATTAAAGATATGGTGGGTTGAGAACTTCATAGCAACTTAAGCATGAACTTGCAAGTCCCTTATGATGGGAAGGCCTATAGTAGTGTCTCCATGTGCATGTGTGTAGAAGTCTTACTAATCAGATATTAATTAAAGCAAGTATTACATTTAAACTCCAGCACATTGTTCAATCATTTATTCCATTGTCACTCTCATCATTTCATTCTGGTGCTGCTCTCTCAGCACCAAACACAAAACTCTCATGCATAGCTTGACCACAAGATAACCTGCTCATCCAAACCTCATCATACCACTGCTCAGTGATCAGGAACGCCACACGGATCACAGAGGACCCGTTTTATTCCCTTCACCACTCCTCAGAGTTACTCAAAGACCAAAGAAAACATGAAATCTTCTATTTTGTCTGCAACAACCATTGAAACAGCATGTTTGCTCAGCATCTAATCTAAAAGTCAGGACAAACAAACTAGAGAAAAAGACAAAGAGTGGCTCAAAGTCCACCATCACTTCACTTAACGTTAGTGTTTTTTTTGCTGATTGACCCTTTGGGCTGCTGTGACATAAAATAAACTCTGTGATTTACAAAATAAGCACTGTAGCTGTCTCCAACCTCGAAGATATTGGTGTAGCAGAGCAGCATTTATTTAAATAACAAGTCCTGAAATTTAGATCACTGATTCAATTTCAATGCATTAATGTGATTCTCAACTTTCCAAATGGATTTAAAAATGGATAAATGACACAAAATAATTGGATTTTGAAAATGTGATTTATTGTAAAAAAAACCAATTATATTACAGCCTAGGGCTGGTCGAAATTTACGACAGCAAACCAACATCGGTTTGCCCATGTCAATATATTCGGTGTCAAATAAATAAATACAAAAATAAAAGTTGGTTTTGGATGTGTGTAGGTAGGCTATGGTCTCATGTCCCTTTAAGATGTTAACCTACATCAGAGACGTGACTCCACCCCATCCAGTCTGTAACAAAGAGGTAAAGACAGGTGAGGAGATGGAGGACGGTTCAAAAGTTGTAGCAGCGGGAGCGGCGGGAGTAATAGACAAAGTTAATGTGGGAGGGGGTGAGTCGCTTGTGGAGTAGTTATTGAGGTGAATTGCTCAATATACAGTATCATGATATTGATTTGAGGCCATATCGCCCAGCCCTATGACAGCCCTATTTTCCATTTTAAGGTTTAAATGTAAATCTTGTTTTTTGTGAGTTAACTTAAGAATCCAGTATTAATATCTAATTAAAACAACAACTATCTATGACCTGCTTACTGGAAAATTGTGGGATATAATTGTTAAGTGTTTAATGTTGAGGGCGATTTCTGATCAATTTAAGGAATAGTTAATGAGACGCTTGGAAGTTGGACAATGTAACTTCTTCTTCATGACCTGATATCCATGAAACCCTTCACCTTGAAAGTTACATTTTACCATGCTAACATACCTCATCTTTGGCTCAGGCTGACTTTAACACCACATATGGCTCCAGTACCACTCTGGCTGGATGTATACTCTCAATCATTTATATATTTCTCTCTGAGCTTCATCTCCCTGCTTTCCCCCATATGTTGAGGTGTTTGACCCATTCCATTGTTTCTCATCTGTGAACAGCGTCTGCCAAATGTCTCTTCCTCTCTGGACTGGAATCAAGCTTTAAATGGACTTAAATCAAATAATCATAAGCTGCGCGTGCTGTCTCAGCATGACTAAAATAACTTCTCACGGTTAACTGGCCAACATAAATAAAACACAGGCTGGGTGACAAGATGTGGAAGTTTTTAGGCTTGATTTCAGCTGCTGCCTGGATCTGGATCCCCACCTCCACCTCTCATCCTCCTCCTCCACCTCTTCTTTTTCTATATTCTCCTCAGTGTTCAACGTGACCCAAATGTCATGAGAATTAATTAAAAAAACAGGCAGGAGAGATCTTTCTTTTTATTCCTCCCTGTTCGTTTCTGCAGCCTCGAGGACAGAGAAGAACAGAACTTAAGCTCAATCATGTGTGTGCATTAAATAAACAAGGAGTTGATATAAAAGAAGACATTTTGAGTCACAAAGCAGCACATGACTGGATCCGTTTCAGCCAGCAAGACTGAGAACTGGTCTATCCATAAAACATAGTGGATTACAATCTGAGGAGCTGCTGCAGCAACAGATGCTCACACACAAACCTTAAATCTCATACATAAAGTTGAAGCACGCACCATCACCAAAGAAGCATAAACATGCGACTCCTTTCCCGGGAGATAACAAGCTGCACATTTAAACATTTCAGATTTAGAGAAGAGGTTTGTCGGCAGAATTTTAAAGACAGGGAGTCAGAGAGCGTGGACAGGCAGATTTACTGTCAGATCCATCGAAAAGCACATCACAGCTGCTTGCATTTATTCATTTGATGGTGTTTTACACATACATAAAGTCAGACGTGGTGATTTATCGCACAGTAAAGGCATAAACGGGACGAATGTCTCAAAAAAGCTAAATGATCCTGTGTGATTTGTGTGCTCTGACTAATGCTGCCTCTCCGGTTCAGTTTGAGCTCATGTGTTAATATGCAAAGAGATGCAGACAGACTCAAAATCACCCTCTGTTGCTCTTGTTTTTCAGGAATTTACTGTGGACTAAGAGTGACTATTCTCTGCTTCGTAGATCATAACCAGCAATTCCCTCTCTAAATAGCCAATGCACCATTTTCAGGCCCAGCAGGGTCTGCACACATCGAGGTAGAAGACAGATGTAACAAATGCACAAACTGCAATACCTAAAGTAGGGTGACCATATTCTGAATCCTTAAAAAGAGGACATGGCTACGCGAGGGCGGGGTCACAGAGACATGCATAGTAAATTTTGAGAGTTTTTCGGGTCGGATTGAGTGTTTTTTATGTGCTTCTAACTTAGTAAGTCCATGCGACAGAACTCAAAACTTCCACACAAAACCCCGGACATTTGAAGGGTTTTATAAACTCCTCCAAACAAAGCTGGACAAGGCCGGACAGCCCCCCAAAAAGAGGACATGTCCAGGGTAAAAGAGGACGTACGCTCACTCTACCTAAAGAGTGTTAGATAAGAGGAGGCAGCATAAGGAAATAAACATTTTGATTGGTAATAACTTGATTTCTTATAATGCAATTGTTTTTGCAGTCAACTGTTATCTCTGAGTGACCCACAGTAAGAGATCCATCACAGTGGTTCTGCCAGAGAAGATGTTATTTCTTTGAGTCTCTGCTGACATTGTGGGTGAAAAACATGGGTTAGGCAAAACTTAGTCTTGTTATGATTTGTTCTGTTTATTTAGTGTTCTCCTGGTTTTATTTGAGTGTATTTTCTTTGTGAATGTCCCCAGTGTTTCTGTTCCTCTGTAGTCCAGTCTTGTGAGTTTTCAGTTTGTGTTTGATTCTGTTTCCCTCCTGTTCTCTGTGTTTTATTCTTTAGATCAGTTTTCAGTGTTTCCTGTTTTATTTTGTAGTAGTTGATTCCTTGTGTTTCTAGTCTGGTTTTACTTTCTTAGTTTTCCCTCCTTCGTTAATCACTAATGAGTTTCACCTGTGTCTCGTTAGCCTCACCTGTTGCTCGTTTACCAGTGTTTATATAGTCCCTGTCTTCCCATCTGTCCTTGTTGGTTCATTGTATGTTTGTCAGTGTGTGTGAATGCATGTGATTTTGCCATGGTGATTTTTTGTGGATTTTTTCCTTGTTGTTTCTTTTTATTTCGTTCTTTTTAAATAAATCCTTTTTTTGTTTTGCATTTTGGGTCCTTTTCCTTTCCTCCTGACTGTGACGCGAAGTTGGTGGCCACCGTATTGGAAATGAAGACCAATTTAAATTAGAGTTTATGAGGACCCTTAAAATTTTTTACGATACTTTCTGTCATCTGAAAGCCTTAAAGACTGTGTGCCAACAACTGTGCCTGACTTCAGCAAAACTCTCATGGTTATACTTCAGCTTTGGAAATTTATCTTTGACTTTAAAGTCACATGAAAAGTAATGTTATGTTGACACAGCATGAATAAGAAACCAGTAAAGAGGCGGAGCTGAGGCCAGATAAAAAGACAATACACCCTCTTGTTAGTCAAAATAGCTGCGTTCCATATTATACATTGCCAATATGCCTTTTTATTAACTATGATTTAAATGCATCTCATTATGTTTCAGTACTTTTCAGTTATTATCCTCTGTCATTTTAGTATTAAGGTTTAGAGCTTATTTCAAAAGTTCAGTCTGATCCTAAATTCAGCTTTATTTCCCTAAAGCATAATAATCTCCGAGAATAATTATGATTATTTCTCCCACATGTCTTCCATTAGTAAGGAGATAACACTTACATACCTATTAAAAGTGTTACATCTCTTCAGTTTGAGTTTACACCCACATACACAGGTCTACCTACACAGGAGCTCCTAATATTCATATCATTTATGTAACAGAGGTTTGTACCAAACTGAGTCAAAGTTTAGCTTTATGACTAAAATAACTGTTCTGCATATTGAGATATTACTTCTCTCCTGCTCTTGCACTCTCTTTCGATTACTCTGTGTAACATGCAAATTGAGTTCAGTACCTAAATTCAAAACCTAAAAGCTTTATATTTTTGGACGTATCAAAATTCATTTGTCGATACTCATCATGCAGAAGATCTCTTTTGCAGGACTGAAGAGAAAAAAAGGAAATTAGAGACTTACAAAACAAGCGGATTATGTGATTGGGTTTCATTTGAATTTTGGCCGAACCTCATCGTGTAAGAGCCAAAAGTCTTGTGCAACAAAGCAGAAGAAATGAATGAGAAAAACAAACTTTTACAGGGATAATCCCATCAGTAACCTGTGAGGTCTGTATTATTAAGAATTCTAAGGCTTTTCCTCATCTGATCCCTTCTTTTTCTCTCCCTTCTGACTTTGCACAAACTGTCCCGCTGCCTGGAAGTGGTCCACAAGCCAGAGGTTGGGGACCGCTGACCCACGGCTCAGAATCATACAGAACTAACAAGCCACACTGATGCTGTACGTCAGCGTTTGGAGGCACACATGACTCCTGTAATGAAGAGGACAGAGCAGCGATAATTAAAGCGGCAATGACCTTTGACCCTATTACATCCTGGCCTCGGGGGCTTGGAGCCCACAGGCTGATGACATCACCAGGACGCATGTGATCATGAGGGTGATCCCAGATCAGGTCACTGGTAACGAGGTGGTGATGCAGGAGATTAGAAAATTATGATAATCCAAACCGCCTCCAACAATGATGCGTCTACTCCGATGTATTTCTGTGATATTCAATAACAGAGAAAGTCGACATATGAACAACCCGCACTGGTGTTATTGGTTTGACCTGAAACGTATAATTGCCCCGGGTCACCAGAGATATGACCAGAGAATGCACCATAACAAACCAACTGGGTGTCATGGAAAGTTTCACGACCCCAAAGGTGGCCGGGGTCTCCTCGTGTGTTCGCAGTAAATCAACATATGTGTTTTTCCAATTAAAGATGGACGTATGCTTTAAAGATTTCTCTAGTATGGGGGAGGGGGACGTGCGAGAGGGTGATAATACCAGGAAAAAAAAACACATTTAACATTGTGTTGAAATACACTGATGCTTGTCAGATGTTTAGTGTCTCAACAACAGCAAAGAGGTCACGCTCAAGTGCTGCTCATGAGTGACGTTAAAGTCTGACGCAGCTGTTCAGATTGAGGATATGATGCAAAAGATCTGATCTGTATCTGATTTAGGACAATAACATGTTTTAAACATTTTCCCATGTCTCAATAAATTCCCTCCCTTTTCAGTAGTACTCTGATTTTACTTTTATTTCTCTTTCTCTTTTATCTGTCCTCTATCCACCATCTTCTTTTTCACCTTCCTGATGTGATGCTGTCAACCAACAATTTTTAACTGTCCTTTTTTTTTTAACTGTCCATTTTTCTTTAACGGTCCACTTTTTTTTTACTGTCCATCATTTTACCGTCCATTTTACCGTCAACTGTCAATTTTTTAACTGTTTTTTTAAACTGTCCAATTTTTTAACTGTCCTTACTTTAACTGTTTTTTTTTAAATGTCCATTTTTTTAACTGTCCTTTTTTTACTGTTCATTTTTTAACCGGACAATTTTTTTAAACTGACCATTTTTTCAACTGTCCATTTTTTTTTAACTGGTCTTATTTTAACTGTTTTTTTTAAACTATCCATTTTTTTCAAATGTCCATTTTTTTAATGGTTTAATCCTCTCTTTGTCTGTTTCTGCCTTTGTTTGCTTCTTTTGTTAAATCACTTTGTAAACATCTGGTTTCAAAGGTGCTATATAAATAAAAGGTATATTATTGGTCTGAATCTGATTTAAAAAGTTCAGATTCTGTGTGATTTGGGCTCTGCAAACGTTTTAATTGTACGTTTCATATAATCAAAAGTCAATAGCTGATCGTTACACTGATTCACTGCCTTTTCCTGTGTCCTACTGTAGGATTCCACTTGTTGATATCTCAGTGCCGAAAAACAATCTTAGTACTCCTAAACTGTACTCCGAGTCGAGGACAGAAAAACCATCACAGCTGGTCAACAGTCTCAACACGGAGCAATATTTACTCCCAACAATCTAAATAACAGCAAATCTCAACAACATTCACTTGGTGGGATTGCCTGAAGGCTCCCGCGGGACCCCAGATCCCCCTTGTGACACCCATGTATAATGTATTGGCCAAAACACGATGAATAAGTCAAGAGATAAATGAATAATTAGAGTTTATTTTTCATTTCTGTTTTTAGAGTGACCTGGTTGTTAGTGCATCCTTTATCCTGGCCGAGGAGGAAACTGCTGAGAGCGGCAGAAAGAGAGAGGGAGAGAGAGAGAGAGAGAGAGAGAGAGAGAGAGAGAGAGAGAGAGAGAGAGAGAGAGAGAGAGAGAGAGAGAGAGAGAGAGAGAGAGAGAGAGAGAGAGAGAGAGAGAGAGAGAGAGAGAGAGAGAGAGAGAGAGAGAGAGAGAGAGGACGGTTGAATCCATCTCTCAGTACTATCCCTCCCTCCGGGCATTTTCCTGCTGGCAGCAGATATGTGAAGGCTGCAGCATTTTAAAACCTCCACCATGCCAATGAACCCTGTGAGTGTGTGCTGTCTTTTATTTATGATGTGAGTGTGTCTGTGTGTGTGTGCATATTAATATATAGTACATAGACTTTATGCACAGTGTGTGTGCAGATATGTTTCACCCCTTTATTTGCACAGCTATGAGAGAAGCTTACAAGTGTGCATGTGTTATACGTGTCTTCGTGTGTGTTGGACTTTGTTAGCATGCACTCTTGTCTACGTGTGTGTGTGTGTGTGTTAAGTGTGTAGGAGTGTGTGTGTGTGTATGACTCACCGTTCTCTCCAGATGCTTCACAGCCGTCTTCATCATCACAGTCGTCCCCGCTGCCTCTCTCTGTCTCTGCGCTCCCGCCCTCCTCTTCCTCTCCTTTCGCTCTGGCTTTGGTGGCCCAGCCGAGCTCCACTAACAGCTCCTAAACAAAAACACAAACACACAAACACACACACACAGATGTCTATTAGCTCTGCACTCATGCTTCAAAAACAGACATCAAAAACTCTTTTCAACTCTCCTTTCATTGGTTTCAGAGAAGTGTCCATGACTTTTCTGCGGATTGATAGATGCCAGAAACTCTGGGAGTGATTTTCATTAAGTACATACAGACATTTAAGATCAGCAGGGGATAGACCTTGAAGACTAAAGGGTTTGCATGTTGTTTATACTGGAATGTCATTACAATGGGCTGTCAGCTGCAACAACAAAGGTATCAATGTTACAGATAACTTGATAAATATCATGAATTGATCCATTGTGCACATGTTGAAAACAGCCACAGGTCAGACCTAAACTCACCCAAAATCTAAAGCTTTCAAAATAAGACGTTTCAGTTTTCATTCAAAAATATGAGGGACTGAAAATGAACATGGACTGGAAAATATTGTGTGTTTGTGAACATGTGTGGGTGAACAAAAAGTGGTCTCAGTGTTGCAAATGTCTCAGTGAAAGACCTCTTGAAAGTAGTCCATCTAATACAGAGTGCCTGGACAGATCTCTGTTAAAGCTTGAACTTTTACACATCAAACATGTTGCTCTGCTTTTGCCCCCGATAACAGTAAGATCTTTGAAAGCAAAACGCACGATTCATGATGTCTCTTGCAGGTGAACTCTGCAGCCCTCTCTTAAAACATGTCAAACAGCAGACAGCATGGTCAAAGGACTTCAACGTACTTTTGATCCACAATTCGGCTCCATATTCAGCTTTAGAGTAGAGCTGGTGTACAAAAGAGTGCTTCAGTCTGTCTTCAGTAGATGGCCATGACTTAATACAGTCTGTTTGACTTGATTTCGTATCCAGGAGTCTCCCTTTGTAAGCTATTAAGACCTGATGTAGCTGCTAACCAAGCCAAGAGCCTTTTATCCAAACTGTTAAACTGAGAGCAAAGGAGAATACAAACAAGTAACAGTAATAATGAGGTCGAAGCCAAACTGTTTATCATCGTAATTGTCTGACTGGTGAAAGATGATAAAAGACAAGTGCTACATAGAGTTCAAATGGGATGTTTTCACATAAGCACACATGAAAAAATGAACACACACACATATACAAACACAAACACACACAGGTCAGGGAGCAGGCTAAAGGGTAATTGAGTTCACGCCGTCTCTGCATGATCCATATTTCCTCTTCTGCTCAGTGAGTCACAGCGCGGATACTATCACATGTTATATAACGGTGATGCTAACTGAAAACCTCATGCTGCCTTTTTCTTTAAACTGTCAAGTGACTGAAAAAACAACATCAGTTTACTTTTCAAGCCATATGTTCAGTTTGGCTGCAGAGTTTTCTAAACTCATGCAGGACAACACAAAGTTTCCAGCCAAGCAACACACTCTAAAAATGGTACTGTAAGTTTCCACATATATATACGCAGCGACAGGATCTTATAATTGGCTCGCAGTATGATGAATGTGTGTTGCAAAGGGTCAATGTGAGTTCTATATGAATTCAAGCTCAAAACAATGATAAGGAAAAGGACTACTACTTTTTAAAAGGAAAACACATACTGTGCAGACTTATTAAGATAACAGAGTTATATTTTTAAAACAGCTGATTTCACCACAATTCTAACATCCATCTTAATGATTTATATCGCCTCAAACAGGCGAGATCTGTCCGCTAAATTAAGTACAACAGAGGCCACAGCGGAGAGTAAACTGCTCCAGGTTTTCTCAATAAGAAGTTCATTTGTTACGACAATTCTTGGTTTATGTGCAGGATGGAAAAAATCAAATATATAAAATAAGCTTAAAATACCTGCTTTAAATATATGATTAATCCAATACAAAAACTCTATTCTTTCCAATTTCTTCGTTACACTGTGTTAAATTAAGTTGTGTTTTATTTCAAAGGTTTTTTTAACTGAGTCCTATTTCATTATGCCTCCTTTGTGCTCCTGCTGCAAAACTAATTTCCTCCCTGTGAGACAATAAACATAATCTGAATCTGAAATCGGAATTCAAGTTTTATATTAAGCTCTGGAAAATTCTGCCTCCACATGCTCAACCATCTCCATCACTGCCTGCTTTTAAATCCAACTACAACAAAAAAAAATAAAAATGATTTCACTCTTTGGCTCCTGCTTCAGCATGAGAGATGGCTCTGATCTTTTCTTTTTGGGAGGGTCTCAACACTTTTACTAATTTAATCTTGTTTTTTTAATATTGTGCAGCAGATTTGGAGGGTAAATTTATCGAATTCCATTTTGATAATGCAAACTTATACTCTAATTAAAATGTTACAGGTACAGTGAGTAGAAATATGAATGTTTCACATTATCTCGTGACCAGACTCTAGGTTTGAAATGCTCCCTGAATCATCCCTCTCATTGGTAAAGCAGCCGTGGCCTTCAAGGGCAACTATAGCTTCAGTGATGCATGAGAGGTATGATCCTCCATTTGTCAAGTTCTGACCTTAAAACACGGCTTCCAAGATGAATTCTTTCATTCACGTGACTATAACTTGTTTAACTTGTATGATATAAGCTGAATATTTAAATGTATTTCACTGTCAGACGTTTTGAACGTCTTTGTTATAAATAAAAATTAGCGATGCTGTCTTCCTCAGCAGGTTATAGAAGCAGGTTAGGCACATACGGTGGGACATCTGGCCTCCCCTGTACAGTAGGCCATCATGGAAACAAGGGGAACCAAGGTTATTATGTGACAGCATGTCCGAGGGGACACAGAGAAAGACTCGACTCTGTGTGTGGTGATTCACCATCATGTCATCTGACTGCAAATGAGGGCTGAAGGAAGACAAAAATACATTATAGCTATGTTTCTTCCAGGACTGTGTTTTCCTGGTCAGGAGGAGAGGGAGGAGAGGGAGGAATAGAAACTGAATTTGGGTCAAGGAGCAAACTTAACAATTCAACAGTGAAACCAACAGGCTACAGAGTGAAATTATTCTAGGGGTGCAGTCAATTCAACAACTATTTTTTACATTTAATAAAGTATAAAAAAAATATGTGCAGCCAATCTAGACCAACTATCTGTTTACAGATTGACCAGTACATTAAAAAAAATATATATGGATGGTTAAAATTGCAGGAAATATTTGCAATCTTTCACGTTAAAACAAAATTTAGTTTAGACAGGGTTCACTCAGATTCCTACCTAGGGGTGATTTGTCATCGTTAGGAGAGTTGCATAACTAGGGGCACCGCTGACTCATCTGAAAGGCTGTAGGCCTACTTACACACATCCAAAATTAACTTATATTTATTTATTTTTTGACACTGAATATACCGATATAGGAAGAATGACGTCGGTTACTGTCATGAATTTCAGTATCGATAAATTTTCAGTTTATCGCCCAGCCCTAGTGGATTGTAACCAGTTCTTCCTGCCTGCTATTTGCCTCGATTTTTCTCCCCTAAGTCACCTCTGACCATGAGAAATTTTGCAACATTTGGTTTTTTAAAATCGCAACTCTGGAATCTTAAATTAGTCAAGATTTTTAAAAAAAATTACAGCAGGCCACACTTGCATGTTACCTGTTCGTCAGCTTCCTTAAATAGTCAGGTGCAAATATGACTTGACCCCCCAAAAATTCTAACAAAAGGTTTCTCAGCTGTTTTTTATATTATTACATGTCCTTGATAACATTACCAAAGTTTGACCATCAGAAAGGTGTCTTTTTCGAGATGGCGTCCATGATGGGTAGAAAGCCCAGGGAGACACCTTAAGTGAATAGGATAAAGATTTTAACTAACAGATACCACCACGAAACTTCCTACGTTTATAACCGACATTAAGACAAATATTTTTTATATTACAAGTTTTGTCATATGTTATGTATGAATTTATAAATGAGGTAATATCTAATTAAATATGCACTAATTTGCATACATTTCCAGAACCCAAAACTGAACAATGGATAACGCCCCTTTCAAAATTCTTGTTTTATTTTGTTGACACACTAGATTAAGAAAGGGGGGAGAAGCAGACTTTGGATATCTCCTTTTATCACTCTGTAAATGAGAAAATACTGTCACCGCCCCCTAAAATTCAAATGTCGTTTCATATATGCACCCGCCTGGGATCCAAGATATAAAACCGAAACACTTGATATGTGTTGTCTAAGTTATCAAAATTCTGTTATATATAAAAGTATGACCTGATCTCTCTCCTGATTTTCACCTTTTTTTTGGATCCCTGAACTGCCAGCTAGCGGTGAAATGTGGGGGAATAACTAACCTCCGCCCCCCTCCCCCCACCGTTTGTTAGGATGCCGACACATGGCTGACTAGGCTCATCCTGATTGGCTGATTTGTTCATATCAATTCTGTCTGTGAGGATGATAGAATGGCTTTACTAATGTAATCCTAATACACAGAAAAGCCTGTGTGGAGGTCTAATTAAAACATAAACGACCACAAAATGAAGACGTTAAAGACAGACAGAAAAGACCACGACATGACTGATGAAATAATTAAAATTCAAAGGATGCTTCTTTGTCCCGCTTCACGTTTTCTTCTTCTTTTCACACGGACCATGTTAGCGTGTAAATGGCATATGTGACAGGCGTGAATAATTATCGTTACATGGTGTGCATTAATGCGTGCGCCTCGGATAAAAACACTGAGGCAGCTAACATGAAATAAGTGCAGGCTGTGCTGATGAGCTTTTCTGTTGTGGTCTTCTGGTACTTAACACAATCCATTTAGAGTTTATTATGCACGTATTACAACCACAATAACATCGATCTGACTGTCCCTGTCCTCACAGTGTTGTAGTGTATGTCTGCGTTCATGCTAGAAGATTCACAGAAGATGCAGCGGTCTTTAAATCAAACGCTAACAGGACGCGTATAGCGGTTACATAAAATTAATAGGGCTGAAAAAGTAGGTCTCAGACATTAAAGATTACATGGAGCGTGTGGAGTGTGTGTTTGTGGACACAGTGGGGGTGGGGATGCTGACTTGGCATGTCCTCTATGTAAATGCAACATGATTAATGGACTCAACACCCAAATTGGACAGAGAGGAGAAAAAGCCTCAGCAGCACAAAGGGAAAAATAAACCTTTACATGTCCCGTATGGTAGTGATTTTCTATAAACACTCACAAAGTAATATAAACGTGATTATTCAGGCTGTCAACAAACTAGAAATTTAGTATTAATATGATGATTTCTGCCTAAGTAAGATCTCGAATGTTCATTTCGTTCAGACAGAAAGATTGATTTTCTGATAATACGCCCTGATTTGAATGTTTAATTAGTCTCCACGGGTTTGATTTGCACTAATCAGCAAAAAGAAGTGACGGTATCTGTCAAAACTTTTATTTTTTGTTTTGTTTTGCTGTCAATTTGTAAAAGTAGACTCAAGCTAAAATCATCATTAAAGTATCACCCAGTTCATATCACTGCCAACTAACATTTAGAAATATTTCCATCAGGAGACTAGAGATAATAACAGACATCTCAAACGAACAGCTATATTGAAGAAATGAGGAGAGCTAGTGTGCTGCGAATCTGCATGTCTAGATAATGGTGAAACATAAAAATATTAAAACTCCTGCGACAATTTCTCAGTTTGTGCCTCCTGTGATAAAGTGGTACCAATAATCTCTTTGCTGGTGCTTTTTTCAGAGGAGAAATCTCCTTCCGCTCTATTTTTGAAGTCAACTGCACAGCTCACTGTGAATGTTTAATAAGGACAAGGTTGACAGAGGTCGTTTCTGAAGCGTGGTGCGGCTCACATCATCCGTCTGCTCCGTGGTTAAAACTACTTTTATGATCAGATCTGACTCTGATAGTCTCATTAGCTCTTGCAGGTCAGATTGAATCATCAATATCAGTATCAGTCTGTCTCATAAGAGGCTTAAAACCTCCTCATAGAAGCCTTATTAAAGAGTTTTGCAAAGCAGGGTTTTAACTTCTATTTCAAAACAACAGGACAGACGCAAAACCAACCAAAGTGATGATATGTGAGATGTTACTACAGGTCAATAGGTCTGGAAATAGTTCAGAAGTATCATTCATGTGACCTTTATTTCAAAGAACTGTACTCCTGATATTATGGGACCTCAAAGTAGGTATCCCAAGTTCAGTTCCAACTCCGATCCTTTTCCATGTGTCGTTTCCTTCTTTCTATACCAAAAGCTGTTTAACCAGGATGGGTCAAATACTTGATTCTGATTGGTCAAAACCACACAACAATGGTGATTCATTTTTAAAAAGCAACACCAGCAACTTTATCACACTACTCAGGCTGTCATCAACCAAAGAAATTCTTGGTCGACTAAAACCCTGAAATTTTTGACCAAACATCAACTAATCGATTCTGGCGAGCGTGGCTAGGCGAGGTGAAAATACTGATATCAGCACAAGAAGGCAATTAAACACAAAAGGCTAAAATATAAAAATTCGGCAAACCACCGGACGTTGATTAACGTGGACGCTCTTCAATCTTCCTGTCTCCGCCCAGTCTCCAGTGAGTTGGCCGAATCCAAAATGGTGAAAACAATGGGGGTGTTCTGAGACAAGCTGTTACCTTTGAAACAGGGGTTCTCTGAAAACACCCCAATTAGCACTTGGTATAGACTATAAATAGACTATAAATTGACGCGGAAAAAATCGAGTCGACCAATCAGAATTTTGGTTGACTCAGTAAGTCAACCAGAAGACTAGGACTTTACAGCCCTACATTCTACCCATATTGAATCAGTCTGTCACTTTCCACTGCTGCCTGTTGACACTGTGGCGAAAACCTTGATGAGAATAGGTAAACAGGCTACTGTTTAGACTTGACTATACATTGAAATATTTAGTTTTACATAGTTACACTGATTAAGCAGGCTAATGTTACCAAATACCAATTTCCAACTTTAAAACTACATTGTGAATTGTATTGTATGTTCACATGATGCACCATGATTGATTGAAAGGATGTTTTTGGTTGTTTTTGCAAACTAAAACCCTCTCATGCTGAGCAAGAACAAAACTTCTTCACTAACATGTAACTCCACTCCTGTTTGGTAAACCATGAGACTGGCCTAACCAGGAAAATCAATGATGTGAAACAGAAACATCTGACTTAGATAAAACCTGAACTCCAGACTTCTCTAGTTCCCAGGCTGAGAGTTATGAAACACAGAGTACTGGTGAAGTTATCCCTCAGTAACTGAAACTCTGTATATTCATCTTGTTGTTTGGTTTCCCCGTCTGTTTAGTCTTTCTATCACTTTGTGTTTTGTCGTCTGGTCTCCTTTTCATCATCTGTCATCCTCTCTGGTGAGTATCCGTACACAGCCAAAAACAATGAATCATCGTTATGAGTAATCTTGATGCATAACTTTATGGGATCATATTTTGTATGGTTTTTATGAGTCATCCATGCAAATCATATCAGCATAACACCATGCTGTCTGGAGCTTTGAAAACACCTCATAAATCAAGTTTAATTGCTGGATCGTTTAATTTATTAACGCATGTTATTATCGACATCCTTTCTGGAGTGCTGACATTTAAGTTTATTGGATTAAAGAGCGCTTCACACGCGGTGATAACACATGATTGAGAGCCAAATGAAGATGAGGACGCACACGTACGCACACACACCCGGTCCCTGCACACTTTCATCCCTCTTTGAAGCAACACCAAAAGGTTGAACTTAATTTTTCACCGTAAAGATCAAACCAACAACTGCATTATTATTTAAGTATGGATATGAATAATTCCATCCATTAGAGGCAGGTAGCAGCTTTACCACAGAATGCTAACCACCATGATACATCAGGGTGTCACCGCCAAGGTGAAAGCAGGATACATTAAACCTCAGTGGCAGCTACAAAAACACCCACTGATCATTTTGTCTATCATAACTTTTTCTACATTCACATCAACACACAGGTTCGGCGAAATTAGAGGCGACTGCACCTGCTGCAGAACAGAATTTATTCACTCATTAAATCTTGTTTGTCCTTATTTGAAAATATGCAAAAGCAAAGAGAAAGTATGTTGAGTTTCAGCTGCGCACATAGAGAAAGTATAACTGGAGGTTTTTACCACCCTTTAACACACAAACTGATATACTGTAAAAAAATAAAAACTGAAACAATGTCAAAAAAAGACAGTTTAGTAACATTAAAGGTGAGGTAGGCAGGAATCTGTTAAAGAAGCATCTTTTTTGTGGTGTATAAACAAAAAAGCTTTTAATATCAGTCAATAGCTATTAATCATTGATGACAATTGGTAATATAACGATATTGCAGAGTTTTGTTATGTCTGTGTGACCCGCTCTTTCTGACTGTAAACAAAGCCATTCTCCGCCTCCCCCCATCCTGATTGGTTGTGAGGCAGATGCTGCTCCTCGTGTCATCCAGGAGCCCAGACAAAATTAGCGTGCTATAATATCGGACAGTAGAAACCGTTATGATTTTTAATGCCGATATGTCAAAGCTCCGCTACCGTTATGTGCCTTCTGCTGTGCAATGTGCTCTGAGCATCCAAAGCGCAGGTAGTTGTGGGGCAAAACAATGTCGCAAAAAAGGACGTATCCTTCAAGAGCAGAGGAAAGAAAGAGGAAGAAAAGAAAAATGCCAAGATGAAGGCATGTTTGCATGTCATGGAATACTAATCAAAGAGATTTGTTAAGGTGTGTAAGTGATCAACAATCAATATTATTAGTAGAAATAGAGGGCCCCAAAATCAAATTTTGCTTAGGGCCCCATTGAGGCTAAAGGTTTCTTTTTTTGCTCCATGTTAGTTTTGCTACGTCCATTATTTTAGCATACTGGCTGCATTTTATTGAATTTACTTTAAACAACACCTAATTTAAGGCCTATTTTAATCCATCTATTTTAACAGTGAAGAAATCCAGACTGATTCCTGTTTTGTCTAAGTGAAGTACTGAATTTGTACAACTTGACCTGATTGTTATGTGGTGCTGAAATAAGACACTCGGGTCATGAAAACAAGGATCATCAGTGCAGAAATGGCAACAACAGACCTGCTAATTTATTCATTATAACAAATTTAGGCCTGGCTTTTAGTGTTAAAAATAAACTATGAAGATAAACTTCTAAATCTCACAGAGAGTAACCTGATCTGATTAGAATATGAAATTCTGAGACATTTATTTTCCTTATTGGAGTGATCTGGAGTGCCTACCTGTGTGAGCTGCTCCAGCCTCTGTTTGGCCCCCTTCAGGACAGGATCTGTATTACGAACGGACATCTCCGGGTTCTCCTTCTGGGCTTTTAAAGTGCTGCCAACCACTCGACCTGCATAACTACAAAGAGAGACAGAAGAAGACACTGACACAGAGCACTTTATGTCCCAGATCTGAGAGTGTACATGTGTGTGTTGGTGTCTTGCCCCAGTTTCCCCCCACAGTCCCTACACTGCTGTGGTGTTTTAGCCCTGGGTGTATGATTCACTACATGTGCAGGGGGCAGATAAATGCATGCACACGGACATACACATGAGAAATGCTTTCACTTTTGGCAAAAAAAGAAAGAAAAGAAACAGAGAGAGTTCATTTCAAAACTGAGGAGTCACTTGAGATGTTCGGCTTTTGTGCCACGAGTTCATTTTCAGGCCAATCGATGTTTATTCTAAAACCCTAATGCTGTTTTCAGGCTCCAAGTATCTTCTGCAGATAGTTTTTTAAATGTTTATTCTGTTGCTAGGTCCTCTTTCTGGATATGTTTTCTTTTCTTTTCACAAACTGATAGTAACTTTTTTACTGCACATGCACAGAAAGTATTAAACTCGACTGGTTTGAATTAGGAGAAAAAAAATGGTCACGGCGGCCTGCATCTGGAGTACGAAAGTCATCACCGAGTTTGATCTCTGATCATCTTGCAAAATGATGTTTCTTTTTGTGGCTGGCTGCGATAAAGTCTCACATCATTTTTGTCAGTGCGGGGGGATGCAGTGGGTGGATCAAACGGGAGATGAGGCGAGAGAAAAGCAGAGGAGAAGAAACAGCGGATCGTGACTCATATTTTTCCCCAAGTCTTCAAGTTCCAAACCAGCTTTTCGAGCTAATACAATCAGCCGTCGAGTCGGTAACCGCTCAGTCCACACCCTGAACTGCACAAACACTCTCCGGTTATGGCAACAAGATTGTGGGAACCGGAGAAAATACACATGGTGGAAGTCGCAGAATTGAAAAAAAATCGACTTGTCTGATGCCAGGAGACGGTTTAGTGCTGAAGACCCCAACGTCTGGAGCCGTGCTAAACCCCGCTGGTTTGGAAACAGATAAGTCTGATACATGAAGTCTGTCATTAAGTGTCTCTAATCTTTGTCTTCTCACACAGATTGTTTTCATAAATTCAAAAAAATCCCCTCCTGGTAATTCAAGGTCTCGTTCAAGTGAAATCGTTCATGACTTGGAGGCCTGGCTCACACGCCGTCTGCTTCTTTTTGGCTTTATTAATCCTGACATTGAGGATCGATAATAGCTGGTCTCACAGAAGTGCTTATGTACGAGCTGTCTCTGTGAGAAATGCTTTCCAATCCAGCTTTGAGCAAATTCACATCAGATATGCATCCAGTCGGGTATGACATTTGCAGATGAAAAGCTGTACGCTCAATTTGAGAGGAGATGTGACTCCAGATTCTTGTGGGAAAATTAGATCATTAAGGAAGAGGAGGATGAGCTGATGAAGACTGCAGCTCTATAATAATGATACACATCATGAGAAAATGAACGTGAAAAGTAAATAAACAAAAAGATTATACTGCTGACACTGTCAACATACTCAGAGTGAGTATGGGGGAAATAATTACTCTCTTGTGTTTTATGATGAGTTGCATTCTGTTGTATCTGCTGCCAATGCAGAACGGATTACTGAAGGAGAACTGCGCTGTCAACAATTAGACTTAATGGCTTCAGCAAAAGAGCCGAGGGTCACTGAGAGTGTGACACTACACGCATTAATCTGTCAGAGCTACTTTGCAAAAACTATTCAAACATTTTAACGAGATTTACGGTTAGAGGGGTCGTCCTATGTGCAGATGTTAAAATCTGCTGCAGGTTTGAGAGTGATAGGGGAATGAAAATGTGGATGTGAAGACAGAAAAAGATGACACTGACGGTGCTGATAGATAGGAGGAGATGGTGTGAGAAAGGGGGGAAGTGAGAAAGAGGAGTAGAGGTAGATGTAAAGATAGGAAAACACATACAGAGAGAAAGGTATATATAAAGAGTAATCAGGACTGAGAGGCAGAGATTGATGGATAGAGATAGAGAGAGGTAGAGATCTTTAAAGATAGACAAAAACATCAGCCATGTTTACATGTGCAAAATTTCGTGATTTGAGGGATTGGATAATCTGAATCCACTGATAATATGGGTGCAAAATCAAATAATCCGATCATGACGTGCGTATACATGCACCGCGCTTTATTCAGATTGGAAACATTTGGAAAAAGGGCAGAGTTGTCTGATTTCACTAAAACAACCACAGAAGAAGAAGAGTTGTGTTTACGCCTGTGTTGTCAACAAACCAACAAATGCGGTAGTGGCTCATTACATCAAATTCAGGATTTTTCCCCCTTGTTAAATGTTGTCACTAGATGGCGCCCTTGCTTACTTATTTTACTGTCCTGTCAAAGGTTGTTCTGTGCGTGCAGATGTGACATCATTACGCTGTATGTACGCCCTGTTATGTAACCTGAGGAGCAGACACGGCACCAGAGTGTTAATAATGAAACCTCCTGTCCTGGCCAAAGGCGAAAGAGTGAAGATCAAGTCAGGTAAGAGAGTCACGATCGGAATAAGTGTTTACATTGACGCGTTTCGGAACAACGACCGGCATAAACCACCCCTCTCGATCGGAAAACCATTTCTTTGTGATTGAGCCGAATTGGATCAGAATCTTGTAATCGACATGTTGACATGACGCTTTATATTCCGACTGGGCATTTATTCTGATTATTTGCGCCCAGTGTAAGATGGGTAAACATACAGATGGAGATTAAGAAATGTACAGAGATAGAAATATGAAAAGGTAGATGTAGTAACAGAAAAAGATAAACAAAGAGAGGTAGAGAAAACTGTTGAGAGACAAGAACACAAAGTTAGACAGAATTAGAGAATAAGAGAGAGAGATCTAAAAGCTGTCAACACCTGTACTCTTCCAGAAGACCTGTGCATATTGTCTAATGTAACCATGTTAGTTCATGCTGCAGGAAGGAGGGTCATACTATCAACCATATCTGTTAGTGAATCACTTGTAAAACTATAAAATTGTCTATAAACCAACATTGGGTGTCAATATTTATAAGTCTTATCTGTAGCTGGTGCTTTGGGGTTCAGTCTAACTCTGGTCATTACCATGATTACCTATTCACTGAGCATAATAGTATTTTTTGAATAGATAAATACTCCATTGAACTCTTTATGTTTGTTTTTTGCATTGGTAACATGATCCAGTATAGAAGACACAAACTTAGAGCCTTATTTGGCTAATTTCAAAGATGTTAAACAACACTGTTCCAGTCTTATGTGGAGGTTTTTAATAAGCAAACTGTTTTATTTGAAGGGACTTTCTATTCGACTTCTACTTGACTTTGGATTAATTCACCCATGTGCAATGGGCTACATTAAAACCATCTACACATGTAACTACGGTGAAAGAATCTGACATGAGTGTGGCTCTTAAAATAACGTTGTATATTGGAAAGTTAATTTGTTAACTGCAGGGAGGTTTTCACATTTTCATACATATATTTGTCTTTGCGTGTCTCTGAAGAAAGTTACCCAAGCTGAACAAAGAAATACAAAGCCGTTTGTATGTACACAGAAAGCCCTCGCTCAGTTCAGACCCAGCTGACTCACCCGCTGACTTCAAGACATCGACCACATTATTTGATCTCTTTCTCTGTCATAACTTATGCATGGATTATTTCAAACACGATCAACTGTGATGCACCAGTGAGCAGCAAAAGATTGGAAAGTGCATCACATATCGACTCAGATGAGCCGGTATAGATAATGAGAACAGGATATGTTGCTACATGCATTGACTAATGCGTATCAGACTGAGTAAGAATCCGATATAAAGCAGGATATTGAACTTTGTACATGCATTAAGACAGAGTAGAAAAGGTTCTGCTGCTCCGCTTAATTGATTGATACAATAAAAAGCAGAAGAGAGATCTGAACGAGAGGAAAAAAGATGAGAAAATGTCAGTGAGGGAAAAGGGTGAGGAGGAAAAGATGAAAAAAAGCCCAATAAAAAACCACAAGAGCGCCCCAGGGGGAAATCCCAAGATTCCTCAGACTGCAGCAAAGATTTGGAGGATCAGGGTAACACCACAAATCTAATGAATTGGCTCCACACACCAGAGTGTCAACACCTCGCAAATATTCTGGTCTATTCACATTCCCTCTGAGCTGGAGTTGTGCGTTTCCATTATTAACAGCAAAGTTTAGAGTGACAGGCGATCGATTTGACCTTTGTTTGTTCCAGATTGGCTGAGAAGAGCTGCCTTTTACTGTTAACAGTAACACACACAGATCCAAACAACGAATGCAAATCATGAACACAAACACAAAAGCTAATTCACGGACGATACAGCAGAGTAATTTTGAGACAGGACATTTGTTTAATAAAACACGTATAATGATTATTGTCTCTGTAAGTAAAGAGAGACAAATCGACCTAATCATGAAAAATGCAGCGGTGAGAATCGTAATTATCTCCGGCGATGAATCTGACTGTTTAATTGTAAACTGAGTCTGTTGGGGCTAAAGGTGGAGGCAGCAGTACGTGTGTGGATTACATTCACATTATTAGAGAGTGGGAGGAAAAACACAGCCACACTACAAAGGTACATTTTTCATAGTCACAGACTGAAAGCATTAGTTTAATAAATCTATTCATAAATATTCATATTGTCTTTATCATTTGAATTAAAATATGAAACAAGAGTTTACTCTCAGAGCTACGGAAGTTAAAAAAAACTGTTTTTCAGAATAACTTTTTTTCTTTTTTCTTTTTCAGACTTTTTTTTTCAGACTAACTGTTTTCCTCTGAGATCATGACCATTTAAAAACAGACATTTTCATCCCCCTCTGTTCGATTTATTGGAAGCAAACATGGCCCACTTGTTCAGTTTAATCAAGTTTTGAGACACTGGGAGATACTCCTTACTTTAAGTCAGATATGGAATCATCATAAGTTTGTCCACTTTGCGCAAGCACCTCAGGATTTACATACCCTATGTTTAACTTGTAACATGCTTTGCCATCATTGACCCCTTAGTCGAAGTTATCCAAGAGCTGGAGAATCAGCTGATTTGGAGCAGCCACGGTGACTAACACTATCCTATTGTATGAGATTCTTGCAGCATTTTGAAGTATCTAGCCTAGTTAGGAGGGAAAAAATAGTCAGAAAAACAGAAAGACAAAAAAAAAAAATGCGAAAAACTGAATCAAAATTTGTGAGAAAAACAAAAATAAATATTAGTACAAAAAAAAAAAAACAAGAAAAAAATTGTCAGAAACACAGAAAGAAGAAAAATAATAGTCAGAAAAACAGAGAGAGACAAAAAAAAGTGAAAGACCGAATCAAAATTTGTCAGAAAAACAAAAAGAGGGGGAAAAATATTAGTACAAAAAAAGAAGAAAAAAAAAACAGAAGAAAAAAAATTGTCAGAAATACAGAAAGAAGAAGAAAAATCGCCCAAAAAACAGCAAAGAAAAAAAAAGTCAATGCAATATGCTTCCGTACAAAGCAGACTGATTGGAACTGCTCTGTAAGCAACGCCTTCAGCGATTATTGATTTCAATTTCTGGATAAGTGACAAGTTGGACAACTTGGGAATTGGACAGTTTCTTCATGGTCACTCCAGCATAATCTCGGGACAATCTCCATGACTGGAAAAGGTGCAACAGAAGGATCGATAATTACCGGGCTATACTCTGTAGTGATTTCTGCAGCTGAGAAAGAAGGAAGGATCTGTGCTGTTATATTCATAGCCTGGGGGGCTCACGCATAGTAAAACCGGTGAAAAGGTTAAAAGGTGACGCACAGTAAGAATACAACACCCTGCCAGCTGTAACTCAACACGTCTGTTCAAAGGTGAGCAGACATTATTCGCACTTTCCTATCTCACAGCCGTCAGATTTATTGAAGCAGGAGGTGAGAGGTAGGTGCTTCATTATTTTAATTCAGCTGCTTTTTAGTTCTATTCAGATAAATTCAAATGAACAAATTTAAGAAGACTGAGGCAAGAAATGTAGTGAAGCTCATACGCTCACTTACAGTACTTTTAATGATTTCTGTATGGGAAATAACTGGGATTGGTTTGTTTGATTTTCCATCAGGTAAGGATGAACAGCATGTAGCCTCACACTCAGCCTCTACCATCTTGTGTTGATTTTCAAGTCTGTTTTCATGCATCTTTGCAACAGACTGTATCTACTATGGACAACGTGGCTCCGCCTTCCATCATTATACAGATCTGAAGCCGAATTGCTCTCAATAATTTAAGACCTTTCAAATTTGTATTTAAGACATTTTATGAGGTTTTAAGAGGATTTTAGACATTTTAAGGTCTTACATTCAAATGGTTGGACTTAAGATGTTTTCAGACTTTTTAAGACGCAGCAGGAACCCTGGTTTAACGGTATGTGAAAGCCACAGTGGAAGACCAAACAGCAAAACAGCAATAATATACAAACTGTAATTACAACTCTGATCTTGTGATCGACCAGGTCACCCCTTCTATTCTCCTGACATACAGGCTTTTATTTTGAAATGACAGCTTCATGTTAGAAGGTCTGATTTTTTTCTGTTACCAGGAAATGACACATTTTACTTTGTATTTAAAAGGAGAAAAGGTATCAACACCATCTTGACACCTGAAACATCCTTCAAGTCCAATATCTGCTGTCCTGCTGGCTGCATTACAAACTGTCAGCACAGTGAATGAGCTATTGGTCAGATAACAAAGTGTGTGTGTGTGTGTGTGTGTGTGTGTGTGTGTGTGTGTGTGTGTGTGTATGTAGGTATCTCTGTCTGTTTGAGAGACACGGATGATAACAGTGCAGAAGAGTGTGTGTGCTTCAGACGACACAAAGAGGTGTGACTGTGAGTGACACTTAATAAGATCTGGAGAGCGACACACATAAATCACCAGCAGCGCCATAATGGCAAAGCTGCTCTGCTGTTGCCCTCGGTTACAGCATGGTTGTTAACAGTAACACACACAGGGACCTATTCTTCTGTCTCATCCCTGCAGCGAATGGTTAAATGCATCTGAGGTTGCACCCACACACACACACATACACATAAAGCACCCAGTAAAAATGAAATTACCTGAGATAGTGATCTGATCTGAGGGAGGTGTGTAATTATAAGAGTCACAACCTCAATTGTAAATCTAGCTGCATTCCTGTGGAGTCATTTACATAGCTCCATAACACACTCACACAATAGGACATTATACTGACACCTGGGGCTCATACCCGTTTCCCTTGCTCCAGATTTGGAAGTGATATGCTGTGGTTTGGATGGGTTCGAGTTAACCGCACTTTAAAAGTCTCAGGCTCTCTATTCTTCAGATTCTTTCCTCACCTCTTTTGGAAATGTCAGCAGAAGTGGATGATTTAAACAGGGATGAATACATTACAAAATACATCAAAACATCGGGTGTGGCAGGTCCTCTGTGGTGGAAGTGCGTCTATTGTCTCGTTACTTGAAAATGATTAGATGCTGCCCTCTATTGGAGAAAGTCAGCTATTGCAGATTTAAACGTCTGTGAACAGTCGAGTACAAATAAATGTAAGAACCATAACGTTTAGATCCAATCTGAATAATTACTCACAATTACCCAAGTTTTTCTTTCATGACATCCAAGAGAATCACAAACTCTATTCATGCTTTTGTATGAATTCTAGTGTCCTGTGGTCTGTCTGGACTTCGATTCATATATGAAATGCACTGAAGCCCATACTCTAGAGAAGGGGTTCCTGAACTTTCCAGCCTGTGGCCCCCAAAGTTCTAGTCCCAGAGACTGACTACACCTACTGAGATTGTTCAAAGTAACTCAAAGCTGCTTGGTAAACTAACAAGGCAATCCTCACATACATCATAACAACTCTGGCTTTGTTATTTGAGTGTATTTTCTTGATGATTTTCCCAGTGTTTCTGTTCCCTAGTATTTCTGTTCCTCTGTAGTCCAGTCTTGTGAGTTTTCAGTTTGTGTTTGACCGTGTTTCCCTCATGTTCTCTGTGTTTTATTCTTCAGATCAGTTTTCAGTGTTTCCAGTTTTATTTTGTAGTTGTTAATTCCTTGTGTTTCTGGTCTGGTTTTACTTCCCTAGTTTTTCCTCCTTCGTTGATCACTAACGAGTCTCACCTGTGTCTCGTTTGCCTCACCTGTTGCTCGTTTCTCAGTGTGTATATAGTCCCTGTCTTCTCCTCTGTCCTGGTTGGTTCATTGTATGTTTGTCGGTGTGTGAACGCCTGTGTCCCCAGTTGCTCCCTGTGATTTTTTTGTGGATTTTGCCCTTTTGGATTTTTCTCTTTTTGTTGCTTTTTTTTATTTCGTTCTTTTTAAATAAATCCTTCATTTGTTTTTCATTTTGGGTCCTTTCCCTGAACGTGACACTTATATGAAATACAAAATCTGATTAACAGCCCGTCACAAGAATCGAGAATGAAAATTCGCTTATTTGCTTGAAGATAAACAGATTAAGCTGTTTAAAACATTGTGTTTCGTAAGAAAAAAAGTTTATATTTTCACAAAACAACAACAAAACAAAAGTAGTGGTAAAAATCTACACAAACTTTAAATAATCTCATATTATGAAAGCATAAACCTTATATAGGAGCTCTTTTCACCTATGTAGGAGGCTGTTTTTAGTGGAAATCGTCCTAAATGCAGGTGACTGGATATTTTTGGGCTATTTACTGTAAAAAAATAAAAGAATATTTCCATTGTATTTATTCTTGGTTGATGATAGAATTAAAAATATACACATTTGGAAGGAGGGGATCCTGTAGTCAAAAAGGATTTTATTGACACTGCAAATTCTAAAAACAGTGAATGAATCTGTGAAGAACTGTTTGCACCACATTTAGTTTTATTTTGAAGATCTATGCAAATAACAGTTTGACTTTGAGTCCCACTCTCATCCCCCTCAGTGCTCCGCTCTGCTCTCTGTGTGCTTCATGTGAGTGTAGGTGGACATGGCGGATTGGTCAGGACTGATTGGAGGACAGGCTCCTGCCAACTGGGTCCTCCCTCGCTTCAGTTAATATCCGACCTGAGGCCTTCGCTTTGAGTTGGCAGCTAAAAGCAGTGTTTACTTTGGGTCTCTAAACAGTTCCGAGTTTTTCAGAGTTACTGTTTCGTGACGGATCCTGAGACTGAACACTCTGTTGTTCAGAATGATGATAGTTGTAAACTGTATTATTAGTCGAAGTTAATTAATAGAAAGCAGCACAAATAGACTGTTTTTAAGCGCTTATTACTTTAAAACCTCAAATTAAAAGTTTCTTTAGTTTTTAAGCAGACAATTATTTTTTCTTGGATAGTTTCAAGCGCACTCTGAGAATAAATAAAAACCCTTGAGGCGTCTATTTAAGATGCACTTAGGTATTTATGTCTTGCTGCCCATCTCTCTTTTTCTCACACACTCTCACCAACACAGACATTTGTAAGTGAAGTGGGTCAGAGGGCGGAGGAGATGAATGGAGGTCTGAATAGAAGGATGGAGAGATGAATGGATGGCTGGATTAATGAATGGGTGGGTGGATGGATAGATGCAAGAGAGAAGAAGATGTAAAGGGGTCAGAGAGGCACAGACTGGCTGAAATCCAACACGGGGCTGAGTGTAACGACTCTTGTGTAAAACTTTAGCCCAAAGTAAACTCCACAGATAATGACAGTCAGAGGATAAATCAGAGGATCAATTCTTCAGTCTAGAAAGTGTCTAAAAGAGAAGCTCTCGGGGATTTATGAGAGCCCAAAGTGACTTCCTCACATCGCTCCTTTTCACCAGCCAAATGTCAAAAACTCTGAAGACTCTTAATTCCATAAATGACAAAAAAAATCAGCAACGTTTCACTTCAGAAAGGCTGGAAACTCTGAAAATCGGATGAAAAGATTAGTGAAAAACGATTACGCAAGCACTAGGAGATCAGTTGTTAGGTCGACTTTATTTGATTAACTTTTGCAGCTCCTGTGAATACTTGACTTGCAGTCTAGTTTATGTTGAAAAAACTCCTCTTCCTGCCTGATCACAGACACCGATACTCAAATCATTTTAAAGATGTAACATTCAGATTTTCTGCAAAGCTTTCCTGTGACATTTTATTATTGATAATTCATTTGTGTCAAGAGAAGGTCAAAGAAAGACAGATCAGTGCAGGTAATTTGTTAATATTTGCAAAAATATGACAATAATATGAGGCTAACAGCAGATAAAATCTACAGATTAAGATCAGATAAATGTTGTTTCTGCTTCTTGACTTGCTCTCAGGATTGATGTATTACTTCATTTTGAATTTAGTTTTTCTAATCCTGGATACCTATGCCCACTTAAGCCATTATTTAAATATGAGAATATGTTAATAGAGAATATTTTGCAATGACAATGAGAGAGGTGAAAGTAGTGAAGTGATATAAAGCTACTCCATACTAGGGGCATCGATTTATAAGTGATATTAATGTATTAAAATACGCTGCTGCTGAAATCTTAGGTAAGTGTCTTATCAAAGTATTAAAACATTTTTTCTTTGTTCTAATAATGCACTTAACCCTGTTTGAGTAAAAATAAACTATATAAATTAGGCCTTACTAAAAGCCTTCTCAAGCTGACTTCACTCCAGAATTACACACAGAGACTGGTAGTAAAATATGAAGGTACATTTGGTATAAAAACTCCAAAAAAGTGTTTTTGTTTCCACATACAGTTCTGCAGAATAATAGCATAAAGTTCTCAGGAAGTTTGTCCGAGTACAAATAAGGCTTTATTGTGTACAACTACAGACAGGGACAGACAGAACAGCACCCTCTGGTGACAGGCTGCAGTATAGGTCATTAATCCCGCCTCCTCCGGCAATCCTTATGTAGTCGGGGGACAAACTTTAGAAATTTATCACATAGAATATTAATTTTTCTCTCCCTCTGCTTGTGATGTTGACATGTAGTTACTGTAAGACTGGTTTGTACTTAAGTCCTCTTTTTTCTGTGCAGCTCCATTTTTAAAATTTATTAGGGGGTTTCATGTTTTCTTTGATTGACACTTGATACAGCCTATAGGCGTACGAAGACTGCGTACTGGCCATGCAAAGGCAGCATCTTCTGACATCAATTTTTTTCATGGTGAATCTTTGCTGTGAAAAACGTAAATAAAATCTGTTTCTTTAATATGCTGTTACTTTTAACTACCCTAATGGAGCTGCTTCGAGCATTAAAATCAACAATATGGTACTGCTGTCACTCTTCTGCTTTAGTTGTCAATAAAGAGGCATGAGTCAAAATGTTCGCTAAACTTCAGATTGTCCTAAATTAAATTTAAAAAAAAGAAAAAAAGCATTTAATAAAGACTTTCATTATACAGCAAATAGTTTTTGACCTGTAAGGAGTAAATTTTAAATAACAATCACACCTCACTCCTCAAAGTTCACTCTGTGTTTCTGACTCCATGACAAACTTTCTCTCCAAGTCTCCAACTATTTCCAGTTCCTTTTCAAGATGAAATGAGCTGCAGGACGTCAACATTTATCCAAACATTTATCAGAGTGAAAAAGTCTGCAGGCCTCGAGTGCAGCACTGATGATGACTAAGCACAGTGTGTGTGTGTGTGTGTTTGTTTGTGTTTGTGTAGGACGTCCTTGTGAGGCTACATGACCTGTTTCATGTGGTTGATGGACCGTTAACGGAAAACCGTCCCCATCACAGCAATTCCCCACTGAGACAGATAGCTGGTACGTGTGTGGGACTGTGTGTGCGCCTGTGAATGTGTGTATGTGTGAGTGCCCATCAGTCTTGCCACCAGTTTGAGCTGCCAAGATAATCACCATGAGAAAGACTCTGGAAACGAACTCTCTGACCTTCACAACCCTGTCTTCCCCCACCCTATTTACTCATTTCTAACCTAACATGGCTGAACGCTAATATTAACTGTTGTCTTATCATTATTTTTTGATTTCTTAAACATGGAAAACAGCAAAATACAACATTTAAAATGAGTACGATGTGTGAGTAGTGTTATTGGAAAGCTAACTTTCATTACTACAGGAGATTTCAGATTGAAAACAGGCTTACCTTGAATTAACTAGATTTGTTTTACATGACCTTGATACTGGGTTGAAAGAAAAGTCATGAATTTGAATATTGTAGCTTCTAGGGATGTTGGATTACAGCTTTGCCAAGTGAAAATTAATTATGCACTGGCCAAAGCAAACAAGTCCCAGCATTTGAGGAGACACCAGACTATGTCAGAGAAACTGGTCCACATGCTTGGTGGTGGCTAAAAATGAGTATGTAATGTAACTCACACACACCTTTCGACAACGTCCTGGCCGCTCCAGCATGTGTGCTGCTCAACCTCCATCTCGCTCTCGCAGAGCATCTCTGGCAGCTCGGAGAAAAACCACTGGTAGCGCTGGATTGAGCCCTCGAACTCCCTGAAAGAGAGAGAGAGAGAGCTGTGAGTGCACACTTGAACGCTCCAGTTGTTGTTAGTTCGAGCAAAAACGGTGGACCATATGTTTGTGTTTGTTCCAATTTAGGCTCGTCAGTTTCAATTCCCTCTGAAACTCCCTCTGATGGACTCCTGTGAAGTCTTAAAGTGACAAGGACAAGGGAAAAGGTCCCAGAACATTTTTAGTGACTTATACTCAGGTTATTATCTCAGATTTCTGATCATAGATTGTGTTTTTTTAAAAGCCTCAACTTCAGGAAGGATGCCTTAATCTTTTAAGTCCTACTCCGATCATTTTTTTTATTTTATTTTTTTATACTTAAAAGTGTTCTCAGTTGTCTTTAAATTGTGATTATTAATTTTTTTACCAAAATCACATTACCTGTGTCATTTTTTAGAGCTTTTCCTATGCAGAGCTCCTGTAGCTCATTAGCAATTCACCTCTGAGCCGTAGGAAGAGACAGCGCTGCTCTGCACACTCCTCTTCACGCTAGTTTGCAGCCTAACATTGTCAGTTCAGTAGTGGTGGCAGGTAACATAGGAGCTATTCAGCATGATGAAAGTTAATATCATAATTAGCTTTCTTACAAGCATTGCAGTCCGATAACACACACGCTTTGTAGTGGCCTCAACCACCACCTTGTGTTAGTATTTCTTTGTCTTTAGGTTTTAACTCAGTAAATTTGTTTCGGTTTAGAAAAATCTTATTACACACTTTTTTGATGAAATAAATTCACTTTTATTGCATTTATGGAAGTTGTTTTCTAGTTTGGGTGCACACAATTTGGTTAACAAACTGTCAAGTGGTTTAATTTTCTACATGATGATTTAATTTTGAGTTTTTTTAATTTCAAAGTAATACTTACCTTTTTGTTTGTCTTTGTTTGAGCTCACCTGGCAAAAGTCTGTCTGCAGCTCCAAGATGGCCTCTTAAGCCCCACCCACAGGAAGTGGGACAGACCATCAAGGGGGAAGCAAGGAGGAGCTTGGACTTTAGATTCTTTATAAAACTTTTGTCTTTACTCTTTCAGTCAGAATAGAGTATTTAGTTTTTTCTGTAAAAAGTTGTTTCGAATAATTTGATGGTTTTTGTCTGAGCTTGTTGGATGTTTAGTTTGAAGTCACCTTGGTTTCCCCCTTGTGTTTATGTTGGACTAGTCCTTTTGTCTATTAAACCCCTGACATGAATCACTGGGTGGGTCTGTTTGATCATGTCTGTTAAGGTGTAACTTTAGTTCTTTTTTATGTTGAGTTGACCTCTTGATTTCTGTTTTTTGCCTGATTGCTTGGTCCCTTACACACTTGTTCTGCGATCATCCTCTCTACTTTTCCGAGTGCGGCCTGCATAGTGAGGCTTCAGGGGTGGAGCTTGGATTTGCTATGTAGGAAATCTCATTAAATCTGAGCCAGCTATTTGAATGCAGAAATACTCAGAAATGCACTTAATTTTCTCACGATATGTCCTGTTGCATCAGAAAAAAAAACATATGAACATGTAGACAACAAGAAAAACATGATTTTCATCGGAATGGGTCTTTAAGAAGTATTGACTAATAAATCAATAAGAATTATCTGAACAGAGCGGTGCATAAATCTATTAGTCAAATACTTGGCCTATTATCAGCTCCACTGACTATCAGTGTCTCTGTAATCAAGATGGAATTGAATGACAACAGTGGGTAGTGTTATGTAATTTAGCATCTTTTTCCTACGTCCTAGAAAAGAAACCATCTGTGGTTTGTTTTTAAATAAAAACTACTTCAGCTTCATGGAGGCAATACCACCCACGTTCACGCTGTAGGACAACAAAGAGCAAGACAAATTCCCTCGATTATTACATTTGGATATGTAAACTAAAAAATTAAACTCTGAATTAAAAAAAGTCTCCCTTGAACACTTGAAATTATTTATGAAAAACTCTCTCAACACTCTCATTTTTCCGGGACAATTTTACTTGGTTATCTAAGACTTCTGGATCTTGGAGTGCGCATGTTTTGGCTATTGCCATTAATGTTTTGTTCCATATTTTCAAGTGGATTCATTGGATTTTTGGTATCTTGTAATCACTTTGAAATGCAGGAATCCTCACTGACTTTACAGGCTTAAATTCAGGTTAAAAGAAGATGTCTGTGTTGGCACAAAAGGAGAAATGGATGTCTAGAAAAAAGCAGAATACTAAACTAAAAACGTTGAATTAAGTCTTTATCTTTAACTCCAACATTCATCCAAATTCTGTGCATTTTTGATTTTGTCCTATTCAAGACCAGTAAACTAACAAACGTGGCTTAAATGGCTTTTAGTTAGAACGATGTGTTGACATGAGGAGATCCGATATCTGTTATTTTAATTTCCAATCATGTAGAACAACTTCATAATAATAATTTATCCCTGTCAGTGCAGCTGATGCAGCAGGATTTACCTGGACAGTCGTTTCAGGCTGCGGCTCTTGTCTCCCTTGGAACCTTTCAGGGCAAACGACCTGGGGAACAAATGTTAAGACATGAGAAAACATCAGATTTTCTTCTGGTTTTCTTCTCCCCTCCTTCACCGGATTTAACCAAACACCTCAAGAACTCAAACTTTCTTCAGGTGTTTGTGTCACTCACCTCCTGGACTGCAGCTGAAGACGCCGCTGAGCAGATGGTCTCAGTGAGGGAGTCGATGTGTCATGTGACCTTCCTGATGTCACTGATGTCGGAGGGCTCACAGAGGTTGATGTGAAATGATGATGTGAGGTGGTGGGATTTGCGCTTGGCATCATGGGAGCAGCTGCCTGGGATCCACACACCTTCTCCACCTGAAGGAGAGACAGTTTGAAGGGTGGTGCTCAGGGATGCAATGACAGAAAATCTCACGATTAAACTCATGTTCGTTCCCGATAAGAAGGCCATGGTAGGATATCTATAGATCCTTCAAAAAGACAAATGAAGACTTTTCATAGTGAAGGCGAAGTTTGACAGATTTTAATTCCAAGCATAAAATTTAAATTACTGATCAGACCTTGAACACATCATTTCATGAGTTTGTGGGGTTAGCTAACCAGCTTTTATCTGCCGATTTCAACACATCAACCTGGACTTTCTACAAAGTTTGGGCGGGCCAACCGCAGCTGCTTCGAGAGAAGCAACGGTGGCAGCCTGAGAAAATTGACGGCCATTTTCAACCTAGCTAAAGACAGTCAAGAGATATTTATTTAGCCAAACTTTTGACCTCTTTACACGTTAAAAAATTCTCGCAAACTTCAGTCGATGACCTTTCTTTTTTTTAGGTGGTTTAATACTTCTTGGCTGGGAATGAAAGATGAATCAGAAAGTTAAAATAATTAATGTGTTTGTGTGACAGTGATTTGGTTTAAAAAGGCTCGATACGAGGGGTAATGTCTGAGACACCCTTAGAAACGGCAATGATTTTTGAGCCGTAAAATGTGGAGCCAGGCCCTTCTCAGGACGGGAGAAGTAATATTTTATATATATTTTTCCCCCGTCACCTTTTCTCCTTTCTTGACATGAACTCGGTTTCCTCTCCCTCACTTTTTGATTTGTCACTGTCCACCTCTGTACCTGAGACAGTGAGCAGAGCACGAAGATTGACAGGCCCACATGGAATGATGGTCTCGGTAGTTCCCTTTCCCTCCACTCTGATCTACTTAGAGTATCCACCGTGCCAAAAAGAACAAGACATTTTGGAGGGCCGTTGCATACCATCACACCACAGGTCCCAATACGTAGATATTTAGTCATGTCATAAACACAGCTAGAAGTGGTGGCCCCTGGTTGTGTTTGTCACAAAAATAATCTGGTCCTCTCTAAGATAACATTTTCACCATTATTCAGGATAGCACAGTATTTTTAAAGTGCATTTAGCTCTTTCTCTCATCTTAGAGGTGTTTTAACCGCCTGAAAAAATTGGTTACCTGTTTCTCAGGCTTTACAGGACACATGAGAAAGCCAGATGTCAATTAATAAAGACATAGTAAAGTTTTGGGGTCTGTGCTGAATCATGGCACACATTAAGAAATGAAACTATTGGAGAAAAATTCACATTTTGGGGGAATAATGTGTTGATGTTTCTCAGTAGTTCCTCATAAGACTTCAAACTCTTTAACTGAACGTAGTCAGTCCTGCATATTTTTTTATTTAACACACCCAAAAGTTCAATTTTTTTGTCTTTTTTAGGTCAGCCTTATAGTCTTCCCTGAAATTTCAGTAGTTTGGGGTCAGCTACACTCTTAGTCTGAGGGCCAAGTCGGCAATAACCTTCAAGAGCAATCTTTAAACTAACTCCATACGTGTCATATAGAGTTTTTTATAACAGTGTGCAATATACTGTATGGTTCACCATAAAATCCAAGCTCCACATTGTCAGAGGGGACTCCCAGCGTTGTGTACAGCCTGAAAATTCACGACTGTTTCTTTTCTCTTGCTGTAAAACTCAACAACCCGGCGACTACCTCCACATCCGGTTTTGTGGAGCGTGACACACAAAGGGGTTGTTAAAACCAGTTTTCCCATCAGTAGATGTGTTTGCAGAAAATACCGCTGTCTTAAAATTTATGTTGCAATCGTCTATTAACTTTGAATGCTGCCCACAGCACACAAACACCACCGAGGGATTAGCGGTTAGCCTTTAATGATGTGTCTAATGAATAAGAAGCTTCATCAAATATCCCATGAAGTGGTATTTTCTTATTAGCTACAATTAGCGGTGCAATCATGCTTGTGTGTGTTTGTTTACCTCTCAGGAATCTACTCTACTAAGTCCACAATGTTCTCCCAAAGTTGGATGGCTACTCTATTCCTTCCTCCAACAGTGTGTGCATGCATGCATGCGTTTGTGTGTCGTCTGTTTGTCCAGAGATTAGCCACAGAAACTTTCTCATCACTCAGAACCAAGCTGCATTCTGGGTATCCGTTGTCCCGCCAACCACAGTCTTTGTCTGGCACTGGATCTGTATTCACACTCGCATACACACTCGCACACAAACGCACACACACACACAGACAGAGACTGAGGGGAACCCCAGATTCCCTGAAGAATGAGGCTGTTTTTAGCCCATCTAGGTACAAGGCTTTTTGTGAGGAGGATCCAAGTGCCAGGCTGAAAGAAAACCCACGGCCCTTCCTCTCTCTGTGTCCAAAATTTAAATGACTTTATTATTTCAGCATATGAGTACGGACGGTTTAGCTGTCTCTTCGCTTTTATTCTCTTTTACAGAGGCGCTTTGTAGGGAAACAACCATCAGAGAGGCCTTGCATAAACATCTTGAACTAGTGTGGTGGATACAGATAGTGTAACACTTCATATGTATGTGTATGTGTGTGTGTCTTCCCATAATCCTCTCTGCCTACCGTAGCTGTGATGCGCGGCCCGTGCAGCTGAGCGTGCAGTATGGCGTCGTTCACGTGGTTTCGCACGGCTAACAGAGCTAGCTCCATGCTGTTGTGGTTGCTGCTGGTGGCTAAAGTTGCAGCCAACCGTTGGAGCAGCACCACCAGACTCCCCCAGGGGGCGCCAAGCTCTGATACACCCACCTGAGAAGAAAGGATGGAGAGAAAAAAAGACAAATGGAGATAGAAACGGGGGAGAAACGTGTAAATAAGACAAAAAGAGACGCTTCAATACCTGTTTTTGCCCTGCTCTTTCTTTTTTTATCTATTTATTTGTTTTTTTTGTACCCAGTATGAATGTGTATGTTGTGTGTGCCGCTGCTGTTCACAATTTAATTTCCCCACTGAGAGATAAAGAAAAGAAAATCTAATTTAATCTGATCTAATCAAAGTTTCTATGTTTCCTCAAAGATAAAGATTTCATACTTAAAAACCAATTAATCACTGACAAATTCGATGTGGTTATCTTAATAAAAGAGTGACTAGATGAACGAGATCAAGATGAATTGCAGTTGTATAATAAAGAAGCATTTGCCAGGGCCACATTTTACATAAATCAAGCTGCCTTCTGTCACAGAGAGCCTCTTCCCACTTGTCCCTCTGCCTCCTCTTGACGTCCCTCTGTGTATTTTTTCTTCTCTCCCTCCACTGAAGAGCATCAACACGATGGCACTTCCATTTTCATCTCGCTTCCTTTCCTTCCAAGAAACTCTTAAGCGGGATGAACTGTGCTATCTTCTAGTTTCGTGCCATAAGGAAGTCTCTCCATTGTGGGCGCCGCTAAAGCTGTCCAACATATTATGAAGCGGGCCAGTAAGGCGCGCAGGAGACGCTGCCAACTCTCTTGGCAACGCTCTTGTCTATGTCCGTCTAAATCTTAATGTGGGGATGGTTCGTTGATGATAAAATTCTGTGAATGGCAGATAGCTACTTTTTTTATATTCGCCTCTACAGACACAAAAGGAGACAAATAATCTTCATGCATTTAAATGGTATCAGCTACAATGCACACACTCTCAGTCCGAGAAGAATACGACCAGGCTGACATTCGCTAATTTACACTATTTTCTTTAAATCTGCAATGAGAAGATAAATGACCAAGGAGGGCGAAATCATTTCTGATTAATCTGAAAAATGTCACTCTGGGAACAGCAGGAGGTTTAAGGGGAAATTAAAGCTGCTGTGAGGAGTTTTTTGATGTGAATACAAAAGACTGAAATTCCAACCAGTGACTTTTATGGCATACAATAGCAAACAAGACCATCCATGTTAAGATTGACAATTTACATTTTGTAATTTTGAACGCCTGAAGCTGTTGTGTGAAAATACAGCACCGTTTTTACATTTCTCACAAAAATACTCAAAATAAATGAAACATCTGACTGTCAAAAATCAGCTGAAATATGTAAATGACAAGCTAAACAAAGACTTCTTTGTCCACAGGGGGCGCCAAATCTGACACAAAGGTTTATTACAGAAGCATGTTTGAGAATACATCTGTGCACGTGTTCGTGTAAAAGTAGGGTGACATATTCTTAATCCTAAATTCTGAACACGACTACGCGGGGGCGGAGTCACAGAGTCGCGAGTAGTAAATTTTGAGAGTTTTTTTGGTCGGATAGAGTACGAGCTTTTAACTCAGTAAGTCCATGCGACACGAACTCAAAACTTTCATTCAAAACCTCAGACATTTGAAAGATTTTATAAACTCCCCCAGACAAGGCCAGACAGCTCCCCAGAAAGAGGACATGTCCGGGTAAAAGAGGACGTATGGTCCCCCTAGTTAAAGCTCCTGTGAGAAGTTTTTGGGCAGGTGTTAAGCAGAAATCAATCGTGATTCCTCTCCATGACTTAAAAGAGCAAACCAAGCAATCTGCGACAGGACTTAAAATCTTTCAAGCCTTTGACTACTGCAGAAGGGCAAAATGATAGAGCTTACTGAAGAAACAGACAATTTTTTAACCTTTTTCTACAACAATTACTCAAAATGACGGATATTTGTGATGGTTTAAGGAAAGCTGAATGAAATTTTTGTTGTAGCTCTTTGCAAAACGGGTTAAGACCTGCCTCTGTTTCACCTCTTTTCCTATTGCAGGGCTAACCTAAAGTTGGGTTGGCTGCACCTTTCCAACACGGACATGGTCTCTATGGTAGAGGACAGTCACTTTGACTCTGATCCTCTTTTGTAGGTAGTAACAGACGCAGGATAGATGGTGAGACTGGTGATGTGCAATGTTGGAGCTGCCAAGGCGGAACAGCACTGTGTGTGTGCGCACATGTCTGTTTTTGTGTTTTTACAAGCTGTGCATCTTGACAAGAGTTTTTAAGGCCACACTTGTAGTCGCTAACACGGCAAACTAAACTGTGTCACTGTAATGAAAACATAAAAGTTTGGGAGAAACAAAAACAGCAAATGTAAAAATGTTCAAACACTTACCAGACATCCCCTCATAACATTGACACATAGTCCCGTACAGGGCCGAATCAGCGTCAGCCCTCTGCAGTGAGAACAGTACTGCATCCTCACTAAGCCCCGCCCACACTCCCTGGATAACGTCACTTTCTCCGTCGCGTTTACGACCTCTCCGGCCAGTTTCAGTAGTTGGCTCAGTGCTCGCCCCGGCCCGAGGGCTCGGGACAAGCTGCTGACGAGGAGGCGAGGGTGTGGTCCAAAGGGGCTGACATCCTGCCTCGTCATCCTCAGGCAGTCGTCGTGATTGGCGGCGAGTGGGTAAAAAGAGCGGGCTGACATGTGGCCGATCCCGGGGTTGAGCAAACGCCGGTAGACCAGCGGAAAAAGATCATTGTAGAACCGGCGTACAGTGTGGTCCAGTGAGGAATTCGAGTCCCCTGAAAGGTGCCGTTTGATGCCGTTGAACAAATGAAGCACAAGGGGGCGGCAGTCGGACGCCAAAGCAGAGTAGGCGCTGTCGAACAGAGTGCTGGTCAGGTTGGATGTGAAGGACACGAGCGACTCAAAGGTCTCTGGAAAAAGAAAGAGAAAAAAAAAAACAGGCATATTATACTTATTTTCATGACTGAAGTTGAAGTTGACAAAAGTAAAAAAACTCTCCAAACGTTCTTGGAGCCGTTACAGACTGACTCAGAATTAATGGCACCGCACACTCAAGTTGGATTTCCATATTTTTAGTTTGGACCAAAATGCCGCCCTTACAGCCAAGCTGCTTGCAGCTAAAAAAAAACTCCCAAAACATGAGAAACGGCAGTAAAAACGCCTGCAATGTCCCATCAATAACTACTAAAATCCAAAATCATCATAAATTCATAATTTTAGGCAATTTCTTAAGTGTTTTATGTACCAACCAAGAACCTTTTCTCTTCTTTTTTGCATTTACTGTATGTATTAACTATCCTGATGTACCTAATACACAGTATATTGGTCTGATATGAGTATGTTTGTGTGATTTACGAACAAAGGTTTATACAGAAGCTGTTCAAGTTGTGACTGGGACTTGAAAAGTGGCAGATATTCACTGTCTTTGTATCAGAGTGTGTGTCTCTAACCTTGGACTGACTTTATCCTGATGGTCGGAGCCAAAATAGCAACAACTTAATTCATCCCTGAGCTCGTTTTCACTCTCCTGTCATCTACAGTCAGGTGATAATGAGAGGCCCGATCTCAGGATCCTCTGTGTTTCCTACATCTGACACGCTCTAATAAAGTGGACAGCACTATTAACAGAGGCAGTGTGACAGACAGACAGATGGAGTGCGTGCCCATGTTTGAAATGGCAAAGTAAAAAAGGGTGATGTCAACCTGATGGCATCCTGGCACATGGACACACTCATTCGCTCGCACATTCACACGGAGAGACAAAAAGCATGACGTATTCGGACGGTCGACGGGAATCCATATTCAGACAGCTTCATTTTCAGTAACAGCCACCTTGAAATGACATTAAAAAGGAGTTTCCTGGAGCTCTTTTTGCACATTTTACAAAGTAGGTGTTTTTTTCATAGTCATCTACATTATCGGAGAGTTCATTAAATAGTTTTTGTGTTTCTGTTTGTGGAGTAAGGTTGTGGAACAGATTAAGTGTGGAGCTCAAGCGTTGTCCAAGCATGACCCAGTTTAAAAAGCGGTACAAAAACACTTTTTTACTCTATTTATGTTCTATTTTTTTGTTAATATAATGTAAATATGCTGGAGGCTGACTGTTTAATTAGGAAGAGGAGAAAGAGGTAGGTTTAAAAAAAGCATAATGCTTTTCGGACATGTTGGGTTCGCATTATTATTATTCAAATTTTTTTTTACTTTTTAGCTTTGATTATTGTTTTTGTTGTTTTCAATACTCTCACTGGTTTTGTTTGTTTGTTTTCAGTTTACTTGTGTTGCACGCACGTTTGAAAAAAAAAAGTTAAAGCTCTTTAAATATGCAAGAAAAAAGTTTGAGAAATGACTAAAAATAGCTCAAAAATTTTAGTAAAATTAGTCTCGATTTCAAACCTTGAACCTGAATTGACAAAATTTGTAAATGACCCTTTCAGTTTGCATAATCAGGACATGTTTTCTATTTTAGTTGTGTATGTTCAAACTCACTGCAGCACAAATAGGCTGAATAAAGACACACTGATAGCACTCATGGGATGAAGCGGCAGCAGCAGCAGCAGCAGGACTCTCTGCTCTTAAGTACCCAGTGAGAACGACCCTCTTTTATATGTTTGCATACCCATGTCCCGGCAATAGCAACACAAATACAGACGGCATCAAGTGACACAGAAAAGTCCACCCTGGGGTCATGTGATTAGCTCTTTACCCTCTGTGATTGGATGACAGCTGCGGCATGGTCGGAGAGGGCGCAAGGGGTCTTACTGTGCCGTGGAGAGAGACATGCAAGCATGCAGACATATATTGACACAAGCGCACGCACACACACACACACATGTAATCCACAGGGTGTAAACAGAGCCCGACTATAACCACGCTGGGCATGTCTCAGTTTCTCTAGAGGGTTTTAATCACTCTACTCTGGAGAGGAGATCCACTGAGATTCAGCTCAGCTGTTGAGCACTGCTGTCACACAAAAAGTAATTAATTAAAGGGCTAGTTCATCCAAAACATTCAAATGAGCTTTTTTTTAAACTTGCTGACTGGGTATCAATTTAAAGACACATCTTTTTTTTTAATTATTCCTTTTTCTTTAAGGCAGAAGGAACTTTTTCAGCACAACTGGAGGATGCCACCTCTTAAACGGTAAACCTTGGGCACCATCGCAGCTCTTAGAGGGAATTTAAACACTAGTGTCCTCAAAGTGACTTAAAGATCCTATGAGGAGTTTTTTGACATAAATGAAATAGATTAAAATCCACATTGGTGCCTTTTTTTAGTGCTGGGTGACAAACCAAAAATTTACCTATACTGAAATTTATGACAATAACCAACGTCATTTTGCCCATGTCAATATATTTGGTGTCAAAAAAATAAATAAAAGTTGGTTTTGGATGTGTGTAGGTAAGCTATGGTCTTATGTCCCTTTAAGATGCTCTGAGACATGACTCCACCCCATCCAGTCCATAACAAAGAGGGAAAGACAGGTAAGGAGATGGAGGACAGTTCAAGAGTTGGAGCGGCTGGAGCGGCGGCTGAAGTAGATGAAGTTAATGTGGGAGGGGGTGAGCAACTTGTGGAGAAGTTATCGTCCATTTATCGTTATTGAGGTGAACTGTTCAGTATGTATGATATTGATTTGTGGCTATATCACCCAGCCCTATCTTTTTTATGATTAACAAAAGCTAACAAAATCACCAATGACATGACAAATGACTTTTATATTGTAGTTTTTAGTGCCCTTGAGCTGTAGCAAGGGGGTTTGTGTCAGCCGATCAGCCCTGCTTTTACATTTTCCATTAAAAAAGGGATTCGTTGACTTTTAAGATGTTTTTATTGAATGGCACAACTTTAGCATGTTGGGAACAAGACATGCAAAGACTACTTTGTCCACAGGGGGCGCCAAAGTTAACAGACAAATACACCACCAGGAAAGCTAAAAAACCCAGCATTTGTCCGTGGAAATTAAGTCATTCTCTTGAAACCAACAAAGCTTAACCCAGACTTTGTTGTTGTTGTGATTGTTATGTGTGGTATGTCTATAAAATTGCCTGCTGACCTACATTGATTTCGTAATGAAGCCACCGGCAGTGCCAGCGCAAACAATAAAGAATCCCTTGTTGGTGTCTAATTTTGGGGAATTCCAGATCATAAGAGCTGTTTCAAAGAGTTTGGCGCACCATTTCTGACGATTATCTGTCTGATGTTCTCAGCCCAAAGGAAATACATGTCCTGAAGAAAATGGTGTTGCATATTTCAAGTGTCACATCTCCCTTTTTATTCCCAAAACGAGAGCACTGCAGCCGCCCAACAAAGGCTTACAACCAGATTTTCTCCACCCTCTCCTGAGATAATGTGTCGTTTTCCTGCATTTATCCCAAAGCTTTAAGCAGCACAGTGCAAACTTCATTCACCCGGGACAACTGTACGCACATTTGTTTGCACTGCACAGGTCAAACAGGCCTTTGTGTTCACTAGGCTGTCTGGAACTACTTATAGATAGATTTGAGGTACGATTAGCTGATCCTGGTTAGGGCATTTAAAAACGAACTGAAGGACATCGAAATGAATCCAAGTGTAATTTTTAACTACTTCTTGCCTTGATAGATTTCTTTTTTAGTCCTTGTGCCTGCTTTAAGTGATTTAATTGTTTGTTTAATGGTTTAAAACTCTGTACTGCTGCTGTCCATACCTTTAACAAAAGAAGTTTGTTGTTATTCTGCACAAAAAAATAGAGTTTAATCACCATGAAAATTCTTAGTGTTGCTGGCAAAGTAGGAAAGTTAAACTTCTCTTCTCCGTGTGAGCTGACTCTGAATCACACTGCTCGGGCTTTTACATTTCAACTCAATGCAGCAGATCCAAGCCCGTCTCCTCTGACTTGCAGCAGCTTTGGCCCTGTTCTTTGTTTATGGGTGTTTTGCATTAATTTTACCCATGGATGAGCTAGCCCTCCACTGGGCCTAACAGGAGCTGAAACTGAGTCTAAGTGCATTCAGACTGAGCGGGGGAGGAGAGAGAGGGGAGAAAAGAGAAAGCAGGGAGGTACATGTTTGCCATGTCTGTCTGCTGGGTTTCATCAGCTCCAGCCCTCTCATAATCTCTGCACACATTCATGCACACAAACACACAGACACACACACCAGCTCTTTTTATCTCACACACATGCTCGCACAGACGGGTGAATAGCGTTGAGAGACAAGTGGACAAGCAGAGTATTCTTCCTCCTATTCAGAGCAGGCCGTTAGAGACCGGCTGTTGCCCACGGCAACAACACTTTGCTGCAGATACGTACTGAATGTAAACATTCTCCGTCCTTCGCTCTCTCGTTGGTCACGAACAAAACCTGATTATGGCAGCGACAGAGACAGACGGATAAAGAAAGAGAGCGGAGAGTTGTAACAAAGTTTTTCGCCGCTCCCTCTGTGAGTTCGCTCTCTCAAAGACTCAATCGGACATCAGTTGTTTGTTTGGCTAGCCACTGTGGCGCCTCACAAAATAAACTGGCCTCACACCGCCATCCTGACACAAACTAGCTATTTCTTGATGAACACACAAAGTGGGAACGACAGGAGGGTTACAGACACTTGACAGAACTGTTAAAACGCCGAAATCGCCGCTGCTATTAACGTCAGTTTGATTTACGTCCTTAAATCTTCCACTTGAGTAACTCGTGTATGCTAACCTCCCTAAAAACCAAACGAGAAAAATAACCAGACTAGGTAAAAAAGTTATTTTTGAACATATTTACTCCTTAGAGCACCAGAGGGATGAAGATTAATTAATGCTGTCACTAATACCAGTAACTTCTGTTTCAGAGTGGCAAAGGAGAACTGTTTTGATGAAGTCCATGTTTTTTGTAAGGTAACAATCAAAATAAACTAACGGGGTTTATTCAATCCTCTCTAGCTAGAAAATAGGATATCAGGGGAGGCTGCTAGCATAGCTGGGCGTGAGTCCCGCCCTCCTTCGCCTCTGATTGGCTAGAAGTGCTGGGCTCCGATTGGTTTTTCCTTATGGCTCTGAAACGTCTGTCGGGTAAGGGTAAGGGTTCGGGTTCTGTTCGATGTACAAAGCCGACAGCCCGCGTTTGGCCATGAGCGTGCAACATTTCCAGCGTTTCTAGCCAATCAGAGGCAAAGGAGGCGGGACGTTGTCCAACCATCCTACAAAAAAATATATCGCTAGCTGGGCTAATGCTAGTATAGCTGGGCTAATGCTAGCTTAAATGTTTCTTGTGGCCTTCCAAATTGTCGTCAGCGTATTTAGGTAATGATTCGTTAAATGGACTGGTTTAGGTTGATAGAAAATGCGGTACATCTCAGTCATACAAGTTTCGCAGCTTTCAAGTGTTCATAGATAATAACAATCTGCATGTTTTTAATCATATCAGGGAAAGTTTGGTGTAATAAAATGTTTCAAAAGCTGAATCAGGCCAAGAAAAGGTCACAGTGGAATTTCTCCTGGCCAACATTGACATCTTTGAATAACTAGGTGTGTTTCAACAGTTCAAGATACAGACACTCTATATACTAACGTCTATATTTTTGTAAACGCAAAGCTAAAAACTATTGTCACTGAGAAACTGAAGCTAACATTTCCTGGTGTTCTTGCTCAAAAATGTCTTTTTTTAACTGAATAACTTCAAATTTTGGTCCATACATGAGAAATTATGGTTGACTGAGTAATATCAGCTTTAACACCATGTTCAGAGAAGTTTGATATTTGCTGAGCAAGTAAAAAATGTTCCTCCACTCCTCCAACATGTCACTATGTGAGTCAATATGTGAGTGTACTCTATTTCCCCTCGTCTACATCACTTTCTTCATTTCCACTCTCACCTTGGTATGCCTTGGTGTGTCCGGCGATCAGGTACTTGAGCTCGAAGCTGTAGGATCTCATCTTCTGCTGCGTCTCGCTGCGAACTGCTGCCATGTAGCTGTCCTCCATCTTGCTGGTGCAGCAGCTGGGCCCAGGCTGGACACACACCCGCAGAGACTCATCTGAGGACAGGGGGCAGAAAGACAGAACCTCATCCTGGTTAATGTAAATTAAATCCACTGATATTTCAGCCACAAAGAAGCAAATCTCTCATGGTTAATAAAAGGAATTATTCCATAAAGTCTGCCTAGATTTCTATTAACCTTTTAGTCTAACCCTGGTTAAAAATTTCAGGCCGTACGCTCAGAGATTCTAATGAATAATAGAAATAATATCTAATAAATGTTTAATTCTTGCCTTGAAAACTTTCACCAACAAACTTGTCTGACTTTTGGCGACTTAAAAGAGAGATGAGCTGCAGATCTGCTCCTAAAGGCGTGAAAATGATCGAATAGTTCGAGTCCCTACATCAATAACTGGTATGAATGAACTGTTTGTGTTGGGGGTATGAATGAGTGCATCAATCCATAACTGTCAAGGGGAGGAAGTAATATTGATCCGAGTTACAGCACCGACTCTAACACCACGGTTGATGTAGACATGGCAGGAATAAGAGTAGAGTGAACTTCTATCAGTCAGTATCTCCAGAGACCTGGAAGGGTGTCCAGTGACAGCAGCACTGAGATGCCAGGAGGCAAACCCAGGGTTACCCCGAGCAAAGATGATCTTTATAGACCGGATTTTGGAGTATTTTGGTTAAAACCATAATTTTTGTCACCTTTTCAATGTTAAAACGAACCAACTCCATAGATTACGCACTCAAAGTGTCACGTTGAGGTTGTTGCTGTTTTTTGGTGGTAGAAATATTGGACCTTGAAATCCCAGATGGGAATCGAGAACCGGTTTTAAATGAGAACTGGTTTAAACTATTTTGAGCCATCAACATCATTTGCCTTCAAGCTTAACTGTTCCCTTATTGGTATGACAGGCAGGAAACATGAACAACAGCCAAAGAGTCAGAGAGGTAATCATGAAGGGGTAAATGCATAAGCAGATGTCAAAGATTGTTTTTACAGTACTAGCCCTGAAAGCAAAACAGTACAGTGCACTGACTTACTGTAAAATTGACTCACTTTGTGAGACCTGCTGCCACCTTTTAGTGCAAAATTCAGTATTTCTGCAACAATCAGGGTCTTTTCTATCTCACAAAGATGATCCAGTGGTGTCATTTTACTAGATGTCATTCTGTCTCTTGTTTTGCTAGACAGAGACTACCATCTTAGTTTAAAGAGTGGATAAGATGACCTTTAAAAGTCCAGTCAGAGGCCAGGCAATCTCGTCTCAGCAGAGCAGTATAGATACAGGACTTGTTATCATATTTGTGTTTTCCTTCTTTTTCCACACAGAGAATCCACAGGAATTGACGAAGGTTTGAATAAGCAGAATCAAAAATGCTGTTAATATCAATAAAACCTTGTCATTTCCCTGATTTGTTGGTACTCACTGAAAACAATGAACCCTCTTTTGGCTTTGATTCCTGATAAAATCAGTAAAGATGGTTAAGAGTTTCCCATGTCCTATTTCTCATGTTTATCTCCTGGTCCTAATTCCACCGACACTGGTCTGAAAGTTGGGCGATAATAACACTTAATGGGAACAGGTGTGAGAGCATCCTGGGAGCAACTGAGTCCTGACCATCTCTGATATAAAACAGTCCAAATAGAGCAACATCCTGTCCTGCAATCCAGGCAATAGCAGCACAGCTGTTGAGACCAAGCTGCTGACTGGTGTAAATCAGCCTAAACCATAGGGGTGGCTTAGGGGTGGACCATTTATCAGCTTTGGCTAATTATCAAAACCGACATTCAGCATTTGGCTAATTAACTGTTCTGTCTTTCCATTTTCCCCATTGCCCATAACATTAATTCATTTAAATTGGTGCTATTTCGGCCACGCTGCCAATGGTATGTCTTGCCTTCTGTGACTGTTTTCACTCACCACTCTATCTCACCAAATGTCCCATCTGCAACACCATCTAATTGGCAAGATGTCCCACAACCAAGTAACAGGATTGTACTGTAAGAGTAACTGGCTGACTTTCACTCCCAGTATGTGATGCTGAAAGTTACATTTACTAAAAGCATCTAAACTAAGTCTTAGGTTAGAGTTTGTAATATTCCAAGTTTTTCAATTTTACTGTACATTCATTTTGGTTTCATCTGGGTTCATCTGGGATCTGTTTCTGTGTAGAAAGAAATTTTAACTGACAGACACACTAAATCAAATAAAGTAAGTCTAGTTTTTTACATCTTTTCGATAAAATGTTTCCAGTTTTCTAAATAGAAACAGTCTGCTGAATTACAAACTGCTTCTGCGTTAGTATCTCTTTATGATGCAGGTCAGGTGATCACAGAGATAGCCTCTGATTGGTTGACAGACCAAAACAAAAAGTTAGCTTTTGTTTAGCACAGTCAGCTAACAAAAGAAGTAACACTATTTTACCAGAAATGATACATAAATCATCACAGATTGCCTTCATTTTTGAGGGACTGGATCCGGACAATCTCTAAAAATACACTCTATCTCCTGAAATCTGCTGGTCTAACAAACTGAGTGGATTTTACAGAAGGTCTGCGTTACTGTACTGTTTTAAGGACTGTTACTGTAACATCATTAATCAACCCTGAACATAAACAAGCTTTATTTCTTTTTTAGATGTACAGTTTTAAGTCTGCAAGAGGAAGTACCACGGCAAAAAAGGTCCTCCTTGGATCACAAACAAGAGACCTGCTCCTTCTGAGAATTTTTTTTTTTTTCATGTATATCATTAAAAAGTGAATTTTCATGACTCCAGATTTTCTTCTCTGTCTGAGTGCTACACACTTCTTCATCTCAAAGCATTTAGCGCACTAGACTCTCTGCCCTCATGGTCATAATTCTACAATGAGCCTGATGGGGCCTGACATGATGACTTGAGCGATACCCACACACACACACAGACAGAATAACACACACCTGTTTGACCTGTGTTAAACTTTCAGCTGGTCATATTAGCGCTGGCTGTGCATGGAATACATGACTGAGATTGCAAACATTGATTTGTTATGCTGGGTTACATTCCTCAAGTGAAGAACAATCACAACTGGTGAACAACATTCAAAAATAAGACTTCAATATGTGATATTTAAACATGCATACTCTAATTTTGAAGACACTGTCTCTCCTAGACTACACGCTAATTTACAGTTTTAGATTCAGTTTTTGCAGCTTGATTTGAGTCAGAAACAAACTTTTCAACATGATGAACATTTTGTGTAAACTTGTTTCGAGTGAGTTTTTTGCTGACATGATAACAGGTAAGTAAGTGGAAGCTGTGTTTGGATCTCATTAGCATAGAGAAGCATCTATTGTTTCCAATCATTTTAGAGGGGAATGTAAAGAGCTGGACATTATGATAAAAATAGATATTAAGAGAATAGTATTAAAGATTAAATGTGTGACATAGATGAATTAAAGTGTACATATATTTTTTCTTATGCAGACATATAAAAATTTTACATAATCAACATTTTTCATAGTCAAAATACAAAATTTGATGCAAAATTATCAATCCTCCGTCACACCACTGATGAATCGAACAAGTTAATTAATTTCAGTGACTTTTTTTAAATTCTGTTTCGATTTTAAATGTTATCACTTATTAAAGAGATAATGTTTTCAAAGAAATCGACTCATATTTCAGCCTCAGTATTAGACGCAAAGAAAAGTGACAGGCCCGAGAGTTGCGCATTTCACCAATCAAAAGTTAGAGGGAGTGTAAAATCACTCTGAGTGGTCAGAAAGACGAGAAAAGTCCCCATGAGCTGAAGTGAAAATCTGCAGCTTATGTTTGAAAATGTCTCACATCATTTAATTTCAGTCCAGGGAAATACAGACTGCTGACTGAGACTTATTAATGTCAAGAATTATATATAAAATTTATATTAAGGTGCTCTTATAACGTCACAGCAACTTCTTCCACATTAATCCATGTCCACGGCACATCCAAAGGCTGTTGTGCAGAGATTCTGCTGTGGTTACCATCTATTATTAGCAGACGTCTCTGCCTGTAAATGCAAAGGTCACATCTCATATTGTTAACTAGCTGTCAGAAACCACCAACTCATTACACACCATGAGTTCCTGCAAATTTTAGAACTACGATAGATCTTTGTGACTAGGTCATCTAACAAAGTGTTGTTGATAGGACAGAAAAGAAAGGTGAAACAGATCCGAGCAGAGATTGTTCAGTCTGCTGCAGCTGTATGACTGCTCACTGATGTCTGACACAGATTGCCTTCAGTCTGCCTCATAACAGCCCCATGATAAGCATCTGATTCTCATGCATTTCTGTGTATAATTATGAGGAGAGGACACTTCATGTTCAATCAAAAAGCTTGTTATATGGAGATCTGTATCATCTGCCACTTTGAGGGGAGATTACTGCAAACAGAGTGAGTTCTCCTTTTACATCGTACATCATAAAAACCCATTTGATATTTGCTTTCTCATCCAGTGCAGTGGTGTCAAACTGTGCAAAGAGAGTCTCATCAGGCAAATCACACACACACACAGGCACAAAATGCATCTTTAACGCCGACACTTTTAAACTAGTTCACTTTCAGGAAGCTCTCCGTACGTGACGATGACTATTACGGTTGGTTTTCAACAGGAATAGCTTTCCTCTCTCTTTCCTGCGTTGTGATAATCCCTTCAGTTTGGCCCCGAGTTTCTAAAGCTATGGATTTGAAATGTGTGGGATTAAAGTCACAGCAAGATGCGAGAAACTTTTAATAATCATGGCAGGGGAGATATTAAGTTGAAGTGAGATTTCAGAGCACTTGAAGTTTGTTCACTTTTCATAGCAGTGAATTTAAGAGGTGAATGTGTGGAAAGCACAGAAAATCTCGTAGGTTTCATTAACTTTAATATGATGTGAGAGTGACACTATAATCTTGTGATGTTTAATTGCTCTAATTAGTAGAAATCACATATATTTCTAGAGGCAGTCAAAGTATTTGGTGCTTTATGAACATAAGAATTGGTTGTTTTTTTTCCTTACAGATGCCTTACAGGTAAAATGTCCCAGAAATAGTCAACATTAAAATAATTAATTGTGCAGAATTGCCACAATATACATTTTTATACTATATACAGAGAGATTAAGTCTTTATCATTATCATTACTTATATATAATGGATTAAAATAAACTTCCCACATGTGTGAGAGCTGATCTAAATTGAGTTATTGGCTTTTTTTACTTGATCTAAACACTATTTAAAACACAGAATTGCCATCTGAGTATACTCGTTATGCATTTTGCATTCACTGTCACAGTCTGTGCTTTTATAAATAGACAATTTTAACAGGTTAAGAGCAGTGCAAAGCTTAATAAATGCATTTAAAGTGCATTATAGCAGAAGTAAGGTTTCTGATATGCACTCGGAGAAAAGTTCAACTGCCTCAGGATTATATAGAAGTCCAGTTCTTCAGCACATTCCTCCTCTGTGTATTTTAAGCCTCCTTTAAGTCTGCACGGTGATATTTCCAAAGGAGCTCACTGACCTGTTCCCGGCCTGTCTGGCACCAGCTCCACCGGGCCTATTTGGCGCATCATGTAGGCTGTCTTCACCTCATGACAGCTGTCCACATCGGCTGATCTACAGCCAGTCTCCGGTAACAACACAAAATAAAACAACCAAATCAGCCGAAACAAGTCCACGTTTTGTGAGGCTGCACGGAACATCGCAACATCTCAGTCAGGAGGAGGAGAGTCCGGATGGCCGATATGAATTCCTAAAAATCCAAACGGTGCAGAGTGAAAACTTCATGTGGAGCCTGCTGGAAGCGTGTGTGTAATTGTGTGTCTATGTGTGTGTGTGGAGCTCACTACCAGGCTGCGCGCGCTCCTCTCTCTGGCTCTCGTGCACTTCAGCTCAATTATCCTAATTGACATGTGCACACTGAATAATATCCAGAAATACCCGGCAAATATGTGCCTGCCATTCAGCAGATACTCTAATTTCAATAATGACTTAATGCATTTATAAAATTTAAAAACTGTGAAAAAGAATCTTGGGACTGAAATGAACTGGACTAAACAGTGTGGCTAGTCACCAAATATTTGTCTTGTTACTCTATTACCATTACAACTGATGGCCTCTTAATAGTCTGTAACATTAACTTAACCAGATGAAGTCTAATAACTGTGACTGACTGGCTGCTGTGAGAAAATGTGTCTTTGGCGTGAGAAACGTTTTGAAAAGGTACGTGGCGCCATCTTTCGGTCAATTAAAAACACATCAGTGTTATTTTTTAGTGGAAACTGGAAGTTGCAGTTTAGGTTTGTACCATAAACAGTCAATAGTTTAGTATGTACACTCTTCTTTCATACTAAAGGCGTGTAATGATTTGTAATATGTATCAAAGTAGAGATAAGTACGCTTAATTCGGTCTTTAGCTGATGCTTTACGTTGTAATTTGCGCTGGTAATTTTTACGATCTAATGCTTTTTACTTATTAACTGAAAGAACCAAACCTACGTCGAAAAGTTAACTAATATCAGCTAACGCTAACAGAGATGAAAACTCCTTTAAGGGCATCAGAAAATCCACATGCTCTGTGTGGGTCTCGAACTTTCGACCCTCGGATCTTCCTGTCTCGGTACATTACTTCAGGTAATTCTCGATACGAATACTTACTAACTCTGGTCAGTTAGTGCTCACCAACAAAGATACTTACTTGTTGCAAACTGATAAGATAAAGTGAACCCTTTTCAAATGTATGAACATTTAGGAATGCAATCATTGTAGCTGTATTGAAGCACACTATTAATGTCTTCGTTTGGTTGCCTTCTTCCCTCTATTGTAATTTTTCAGTTTCAGTCTAATAGACCAATCACAACTTCTTTGTTCATAAAAATAAATTTATTCTGCAAAATCCATAGGTTCTCAAACTCTCACGATAATTTCACATAGTCCTATTCACTCTTGTGTACACAGCGTAGAAGTTGACGTTCAAATTATATATGTGTCAGCGTGAACCGACTGACAATAGTGCCCAATTCAGTTCAGTCAACAAGGGACAGGGTAGATTGACTCAAGCAGCACGGAAAAAAGTCATGCCCCGTGTGAGGCTCGAACTCACGACCTTCAGATTATGAGACTGACGCGCTGCCTACTGCGCCAACGAGGCCTGAATGCACCATCGATTATCGTAATTTACAAACTAGCCGGAAATGTGTTTCGCAATAGGAACGTATTATAATTCGGTTAGTCTTACCTAATTCTCTGTTCGATGTGAAATTAATGAATGGTATTCGACTTTTACGGCGATGAAAAGTCTATAGTTTTCCTGGCGGGTCTACTTCTCCCCGTTCTAGCAGGATTAAGAAAAAAGAGATCTTATTGCTATTTTTGACCTCCATTACATCTTTTTTGTTTGACATTCGCTTGCCTGTTGTGAAATTGAATAACTAACTAACTTTGAATTATAAAAAAGAGAGAAATTCACTCACTCCAACTGGATACTCAACAGTGTTTTCTTCCTTTTTAGAGTAGTTAACCGTCGTAGTTGGTGGTTGCTGTTTGTAGCTCTCGGCTATACACAAAACCTCGAGCTAGTCGTGTAGTTCTGTACGTAATTGAATTTTTATTATGCCTTCTATCTCAGCAGTTAACCGCTGTATTATTATTAACTTTTTACCTTTATTATAACATATCTTCTGTAATTGTTCTTCGATTGTTCCGGTGTTTCCCACTGTCTTTGAACGCCTAACCATTTTTTTCTGCTGCGGCCCCTTTAAATACAATCTCCCGCGTTCCAAGTTAAGCGGAAATAGAAGCCGTCTTTTCTCTATTTAAGCGCGCCAACAAAGACTGTCACAGGAGGGCTGTCTGTGCTTCATTCACCGCACACCACCATTGTCTTATCTCCTTTCACCGTCGTCGTTATTTACATCCCGTAAAGAATGCCAGAGGAAACGTCCGCCGCGTCGAGCTCTGCGAGGTAAGATTCGTTTGTTGTGTCGGCTCACCGTGCTCTGTGGAAACACGCCTAGCTAGCATGTGGCTAACGCAAGATAAGGTAACTCATAAAGAGAAACGACATTTTGTGAGTGGGGGGACACTGTGAAAAGTACATATTGATTTGGCAGACTTTTGACCAAATTCAGAGTTGAAGCTTTTAATGTCTTTGTTAGAGACAGACACATCACTAACACGAAGGCTAGCCAAGCTAATAACCCGTAAATGCTAACAGCGGTGAAGCGACGCCAAAATCTAAGAGCGTGTCAGTCCGGGTTTGTAGGGAAGTGTGCTGTGTTAAATGAGGTCAGGTCTCAATGTGAAGGCATTGACTGAACTTTGGTTCAACTCTCTGCAGCTTGGAGGAGAAGCCGTGCTCTTCATCGTCTTCATCTTCATCATCAGCTGCTGCAGCAGACAGGTGAGTGTCTGAAAACCGCAGCATCTGCTCGCATTGTTTCTCAGCTCTGACCCACTAAAAGCTTGTGTGGTTTTTTTTTCTGATTTTTTTTCTGTTCCCTCTCTGCAGCTCCGTCGACGTCATGGAGGAGGCGAAGAAGCTGATTGGCACAGGAAACAGGCATCTGGTCATGGGAGATGTTGTTTCTGCTGTCGGTGTGTTTCAGGACGCCTGCAGTATGCTGTGAGTATCTACAGGGAGAGAGCTATGACACAGAAAAGAGACATATTTATTAATATATCCTACTGAGAGGAGGGTTTTTATGATGCATACTGAAATAACTTCACAAGAGTTAAAGGGATATTCCAGCGTAAAATTAATTTGGGGTCAAACACACTGTAACACCAAGTTAGACACCCCCTCAAGAGATAATCGTTGCTGACTGCTTGCTTCTCTAGTTATACCAACTCTGACAACTGCAGGATAGCAATACAGAGAGCCACATGCTCAAACCAAAAGCCACTCTATAGCCACAAATAATACTCAGAACAGCACCTAACTTCATCAACAGTACATATAGGGTCCTAGCCATAGTACTAGCCACCAAACATCTTTTTAACTTTGCCTCATTTCTTTAGCAAAGAGACTAAACACAACTCACCTACTCTCTTCCAGCAGCAGCTTGTTTGTAGTGAGACCTCAGGCCAGTCTGTTACGGACTACAGCGGGGTGATGCAGCTCGAGGAAGAACATTTATGATTATTTCTACATCATTTCCATGAATTAATAATCACCATATTAATCATTTTGCACTGCAGACGCGGTAGTTCTTCTGCCTTAACGTCTCGGTCTGATTGTATTTCCGTAAAGTAATAATCATAAATGTTCTTCCTTGAACCCCGCTGCAGTCCGTAACGGACTGTCCTGAGGTGTCACTACCAACCTGTGGCTGCTGGAAGAGAGTAGGTGAGTAGAGAGTAGGTAAATTTGTATCCTGTGCTGCGCAGACATGAGTCAAATGTTGAAATAACTTTCTCTCTTGATCAGTTTAACACTTGTGATGTCTGTCTTTCAGGGCTGGGAAGTACGGTGACACTGCAGATGAGTGTGGTGAGGCGTTCTTCCTCTGTGGGAAGTCCCTCCTGGAGCTTGCCAGGTCGGTAAACATCCTGTAGACTTGTTTTTAACTTTGTAATTAGTGGTGTCATTTACCCTAATACAAACTTTACCTCTACGGTACATGCTCAGACTTTGGTAGTAAGTTCTTGTACGTACTTTCCAAAGGTAAATCTGGTTTAGTAAAGTTGATTCAGACTGAAAATTCAGGCTTGATCTTGCTTTCCTTCTGATCATGTTGTAGTCATACTTAAGTTTGCTCTTAATGCCCTGGCAGTAAACCTTTTTTTTTTTTTTCTGGTGTGTTTCATTAAGGATGGAGAATAGTGTCCTTGGTAACGCCCTAGAGGGAGTCCCAGAGGAGTCTGAGGAAGAGGAGCAGCCCAAAGACTCGAACATTGAGAGTGCCAACAACCTGGATGGTGAGTGTCGAACACAAATCTTTTACAAGTTGCTGCCTCACAAAATTTGAGCAAGAACTTTGTCCCTAAAAGAAAAAAAAATCATGGGTCATTTTTAAAAGTGTCAAAAGAAACTAAAACTGGTGAGAGGTCAATACAAGACTTTAAACTAAACTTTGAGGTCCAAAGCCAAACAAGAATTTTATTTCATTGCTTATATTTGTTCATTTGAACAAACAGCAGTGGAGCAAAATTCAGTTTGCAGCCGTCCAGTAGATTTTTGCGCTGAGCTCTGTCTGTATTTGAACAGAGCAAAGGTTCAAACATTTCCTAAACTACACTGTGAGAGTCCTTTTCTTTAAAATGCCACTCTGGTGTAGAAAAAACTAGAGATGAGCTCCGGAAGCAAGTGTATGATGCCATGGCAGAGGAGGAAAAGACTGAAGCTGCTGAAACCAAAGTGGAGTCTGAAGACGGAAAGGGCAGCGCTGAAGTGAAGAAGGAAAACGGGGAGGCCAAGTCCCCCATTAAAAATGGAGTAAATGGCTCAGAGGGACCGTCAATTTCCCTCGAGGAGAGGTCAGCCCCGGAAACGAAGGTGAATGGAGTTGAGAAAAGCCCGGCCGCCCATGTGAACGGTACAGAGGAGCTAAATGGAAAAGACGAGGACGCCAAGAAGAATGGAGATCACAACGAGGAGGAAGCAGAGGGCAGTAGATGATTCGATTCAGAGCACTTTTATTGGAGAGGGGAGCACCAATGGATTTGTCTTTCTTTAGAACAGGCCACATTTATAGGTGTCACTAAAGGTGGAGGGGAAGTCACTGGAGCAGGTGTAAACAGAGCCTTAAGGTGTTCATTTTACACATATTACCTCACTAACTAAAAACAGTACTGTCTAACAATCTACTGATGCTTCAACAGATGATGACGACGACGATGATGATGAGGACGATGATGAGGATGGAGAGCCTAACGGACAGGAAAAGGTGAGTTCTGACCAATGGGACTCTCTTTGACTGGACTGTAAACATCATTTTCTGACATGTTTTGGTTTCTGTCTTTCAGGAGGAGGATGAAGTCGGTAATCTGCAGCTCGCCTGGGAAATGCTGGAGGTGGCTAAAGTCATCTACAAGAGGTGAGGACTCTAAAACTAACAAGGAAATCCACTCCAGCCCGCTGACAGTTGAAGAACCAGACGAGAGCGGATCATTCAGGGAGCAAAACCAGTCTGGATGACATTGGTTTCCTCTTTTTGTCCCAACAGAAAAGAAAGCAAAGAGGACCAGCTGATGGCAGCACAGACGTATCTGAAACTTGGAGAAGTCAGTGCTGAGTCAGGTAGGTTTCATGCAACAGATTGTTGAATATGTGTGATTTTTAAATCACTCTTGTAAATTTGTGGTTTTCAACTCTTGAGCTCGACACCTTTTTGTGCAGTTAAAAAAAAAAAAGAATTTCTGAAATTCAGTGGAGTTTCAGTTGTGAACTTGTTCCACAATTAATCTCCCCACTGACTATAAAATCTCTGGTTCATAAATGGTCATAATAAATTCCTTGTCTAACCTAGACCTCAGAGTTTACTGTGACTATGCAACACATCCTTGTACTTTGGGGGTGGGTAGCATGCTGGTCACAGTACTTTCACCATGTGCCATGTTGTAGACTTTTAACATCGCAGGTAAACACGGGTTTAAACGGGCAAATTGTTTTTAGGTTTTTAGTGCACACACAGCCAAGATTAATTTCTCTTGGCACTGATGCAGCCATAAGAAATGGGTGCTCTAGAGAGATTTTTAGTTATTTTGAAGAGCAGCAACAGTGTAAATCAGAGTGACATTTACCAAATTGTGTCAAAGCAGGTGTTTGTGGTTGTAAAAAAAAATGTGATTGTGGCACAGTGATCAGATACACATGTGCTCTCATCTTTTTAAAGTTCAATGTTGGCAAGTCTGCAGGGACCATAAGCAAGTATGAAAGTAATTTGATCATTTCCCGGTCTTTAAGTTTGGTAAATGAATAAGAGTGTGTAAAAATATGTTTCCAGACTATTACCACAGTAACAAAAGACTGTTTTATAAAATAGAAAAGTAGGTATTTCAAAAAATAATTCTAAAAAGTAGGGTATGGAAATTCCAACTGTGTAGAAACCCTCAGTCTGGGATTTACATCTGTCATGTTTACCTGCTTGGAAGTGGATTTTAACTTGTGACTCGGATAGTGACTGTGCAGCAACTGTAACTCTGACATCTTTCCTAATTGTGGTTCAGCTAATTTGATGATGAGCACAGAGAAGCTGCAGAGAAATAAATATTCAGATTCAGTCTTGGTGTGAACTGCACACATGTTGTGGCTTATATCATCCTACTCTGCTCTCAGGCACAGACGAGCATCAGTTTTTGTGTAACCATTACTAGACAGAACAAAAATACATTTATTAGTTCAAACTGCAAACTCTCACTTTGAATTTAAGAAACCAGAACCAACAAATGACATTTTTACATGAGAAATGACTTTGGAGTCGTTTGTGATTCTTAAATAATTGAAGCTCTTCATTGCCTATTATTCACCACTTAAGTATCAATGTGCCGTTACTGTCTCTTTTTAAAAGAAAGGCTAATTAATCTGACATTTCCTCTGTCCCCTCCGTTAGGTAACTACCCCCAAGCACTCGAAGACTTCCAGGAGTGTCTCACCCTGCAGCTGAAGCACTTACCCCCCCACAGTCGTCTGCTGGCTGAGACCCACTACCACGTCGCCACCACGCTGTGCTACATGGATCAGTACAGCCAGGCCATCCAGCACTACAACAGCTCCATCAAAGTCATCGAGACACGTCTGGGTAAGAGTGCGCTCAGTGATATTTTAATTTCGTCTAAGCGAAACACTGCAGAAGTTTTGTAGAGTTTATCGTCTTTACCATGAGCTTCATGTCGTGTCCCTGTCCGTGCTTAGCTATGTTGCAGGAGGTGATAGCTGCAGCTGAGGGAGCAGACGCGGCAGCAGAGGAAAAGAGAGAGATGGAGGAGCTGAAGCAGCTTCTGCCCGACATCAGGGAAAAGGTCGAGGACGCCAAGGAGAGCCAGAGAACAGGCAGTGCTGCGTCTCAGGCCATCCAGCAGACACTAGTGGGTACACGGGGACCACAGGGAACAGTCTACAGCTGTGTTGGAGCATTTGTTTCTTTCTTAGCTTAGTGAGGTCTGAAAAGGTAGCTTTAGATTTTGGATAACTGACTGACTTGTTGCAGGGCGGAGCTTCGACCTCATCAGCATTCATGTGTGAAAACGGGGGCGCTTCATCATCATCATCCTCAGCGTTTCCAGCACCCAGTCAGGTATGGACACTGTCAGACTGCAGACCTCAAACTAGAGATGCACCGATCCATTTTTTCCTGATCCAATCTGATACGATACCTGGTTTGAGCATATCGGCCGATATCAGATACCAATCGAATACTACTGTTGAATGAATGAACTGTATACCTTGCCCTGTAAGTGAAGGCATCAGGCTTGACATTAGCCTTGTTAAAAAAAGGTAACAAATAAACGGATATATATACTCAATATTATTTATTAACAAATTGCACATTAGCACACCATAAAAAGAAGAAAAATTAAAGGAAAAATAAAGTCTGGATCGGCATCATTCATTCGCTATCCAATCCAGTTAATTTGTCAATATCTTATCCAAATATTGGATCGGTGCATCCCTACCTCAAACTGACTTAAAGGTTTTCCTTCAGACAATTTCTGTGCAAATAAGGTGAAAACTTATTTTTCAGATCCCTGTCAAATCTGAGAGCGCCTCGTCTTCCAAAGCAGCGTCAGACATCTCCCACCTGGTCAGGAAAAAGGTGAGATTAAATAATCCTGTTTTTTTTAAAGTGTGGCGATTTATGCTGCTTTTTTTCCTCCTCCTTCGCAGTTTTGACTTCATGATGTAGATGCGATCATCTCTGTGAAAGTGGCTGTGATCTGCTTTTATTTTGAAGGGCTTGTGTGTTTGCCTGCTTTGGTTGTCGGGATGATGTGCTGTCCTTGTAGCTTTAGTTGCCTTGCTGTAGTTGTGGTGTTGGTGTTTGTGTCGTGGTGCAGCCTGATGCTCTCGATTTTATAGCTGATTTTGTGCATGAATTAAGTGTGCGGCTTTAATCTAACGAGTAGTGTCGGATACGGTTTCAGTTCCCTTTTTTTCATTTTTTCTAAATGTCAACCTTTTCTTTTAAAGGTTGTTTCCATGCAGGACTGTATTGAATGCAGTCTCCTCTTTCTCCCTCCCTTTGTCCTGGTTTTATGTTTCCACAGAGGAAAACAGAGGAGGAGAGCCCAGTAAAGGACACTGACGCTAAACAAGCAAAACAGGAAGCCACAGTTAATGGCAGCGGTGACTCTAGTGCCAGCAACGGCAATGGAGTCCAGGAAGGAAAATCACAGGAGGCGAGTGATAGGTTTATGTGTTACGTACTGTTTGGAGGACGGCGCTCTTCAGATTGTGGAGAATGTAGACGGAGCGAGAGGATGGCGGATTGTCATTTGGGCTATTTGTTAGCCAATATGTTGATAAAATTTTATGCATGAACTATGTCATGCACGGTGTCTGGATCCTTTATTTTGGTGAGCAGCAAAGACAAGAGTTCAGCTTTAAGATGAGAGTTCAACTGGCTGCACAGGAGCAAATCTGTTCATTTGTCAAGTACTTCTGGCTTGAAAGTAATCTGCATGACGTTCCTACTGTTTTTAAATGATGACAAAAATGTTAATGTAAATGCCTTGCTGTTAATTTAATATGATCTCTTTTCTTTTCGTCCCTTGTAGCCCACCAACCAGTCATCCTCCGTCAAGTCTTCAGCGTGACTTTCTTAAACTCTTTTCTGATCATGGAAACCAGCACAGCATGCCTGTCCAGCCCCTCGCCACCTTTACGACACTTTTGTTTCTGTAAATAAGATCCATTTTCATAGATTTGTCTGTCCAGTTTTGTATACTTGTAGTAAAAATGAATAAAAAATTTGCAGATGTAAGTTTGTTTCCAGATATTTTTTTTCCTCTCTCTGTGGGTGAAGTTGACCTGTGCGCATTTCTGACTTGAAGCTGACTGCAGCATTTACTCCTCAGAATTTATTCTAAAGTCATAATCTCAAACTTAAATCTTGAACATAAACCTAACTCTTACAGCTGAATGTGTAAAAAAATATGGTGTACTAGGACTGTTTTTCTCACGTACAGATATATTGAAGTTTCATCTTTAATAACTTATAACAGAAACTTAACTTTAGTAACCGAACAGAATTTGGAAACCGTACGCCAGTTGAATCAGCTGTTGTCTACACGTTTCTCCTTGGCATTTTTCGTCCCAACAATGACTGACGAGTCAAATTCATCCTCTGGATTTTGGAGCTTTGTTTCCAAAGTTTGGCAGATGGTGAGGACTTCTATATCGAAGTCAAGGTAAATTCAGCTGTTTTACTCTCCTGTTTGTGTGCTAAAGAGAACATTTCTGTTATTTCTGAGTAAAAACTGTTGCATGGAGGTGTGCAGACGGGTCTTTATACCTGGGATGTTGCATTGAGGGGGCCTAATGTGTAGACTGCGTAGCCTACTGTCTCCCTCTAGTGATCACTACGAAGTTGTGCGGTGAGAAAATATGATTATAACATTAATTACTGTACAGTAAAAATTGGGTTATAAAGCTCATTCCTTCATCTGGGAAGCTACTTTAAACTTTTTTGATTTGAGCACTATCTAGCAACAGCCAATCAATGTTTAACTGAACTACATGGTTGAATTCATTTATCTGCAAGGTGTACACATGAACATATCACCTGGACAGGTAAGTTTGTGTATTTTTTTTTTCCTTTTATTTTTATGTTATTGCCTTTGCACATGTGCTTATTAGTAACCATTAGCAGCATGAGCAAGCTTGACGGTGTCTTTTCTCTTTCCAACATGAAATAGGGTGACCATATGTCCTCTTTTGGGGGGCTGTCCAGGGGGAGTTAACAAAATCTTTCAAATATCGGATTTTTTTTCACGGAAGCCCGTTTCCATCAGTGGAAAATAAAAGATGAAATAAAATGTTTTCTTTTTTTCATCTTTTACTTTTGAGTTTGTGTAGCGTGTACTTAATTTTCGCATCAAAGAACATTGTATTTACACGTTCAGTGGTTCATTTGGAAACACACTGAGAGGCTGAGTTCCACGCCAAACCCCGAAACGTGTATTCACTCATTGTAAAACTGTGCAGCGCATCAGTACTTTATGCTGCTCTGCTCAGTTTTAAACTGAGTTAGAAGAGCGTAAAAAAACACTTGCCCCCACCCGAAAAATTCCTTAAAATTTTGCACGTTCGCAACTCCGCCCCATGTAGTAGTGTCCTCTTTTTGGGGATTAAGAATATGGTCACCCTAACATGAAACACATTGAACATCCCCCGAAGTGCTGTTGTTGTCGCGGAGTTCCCAACCGTTAGCTTGCAGTCCTGACCGTTAGCTAGCTCATAGTAAGTCAACTATCATAGTAGCTTGACTAGCTAGCATTACCGTTAGCCTGTGGGAGGATGTACGGCCTTTACTTTGTCCTTTAACAGGTTAATAAAATTAAGCAAATTTAAGTCAACATTATTTCTTACTGTGTTTAAGTTAGCTTTTGTGGTTGTTGTTATCTTGACTAGCTAGCATTACCGTTAGCCTGCTGGGAGGACTTAAGGCCTTCACTTTGTCCTTTTAACAGGTTTAGAAAATAAGCATATTTAAGTCAACGTTATTGCTCACTGTGAAAGTAAGATAAATAAATACAACTTTTGTGGTTGTTGTTATCTTGACTAGCTAGCATTACCGTTAGCCTGCTGGGAGGACTTAAGGCCTTTACTTTGTCCTTTTAACAGGTTTAGAAAATAAGCATATTTAAGTCAACGTTATTGCTCACTGTGAAAGTAAGATAAATAAATACAACTTTTGTGGTTGTTTTTATCTTGACTAGCTAGCATTACCGTTAGCCTGCTGGGATGACTTAAGGCCTTCACTTTGTACTTTTAACAGGTTTAGAAAAAAAGCATATTTAAGTCAACATTATTGTTTACTGTGTTCAAGTTAGCTTTCGTGGTTGTTTTTATCTATAATATCTTAAATGTAGAAGGTAAGGATGAATTTTAAGCTTACCACACAGCTAAACTGCTGGGAATATGGACTGATTAAGAATTATTTATTTCTCTCTCTAAGCAGCTCTTACAGAGAGTAAAAAAAAGAGACCTTTTTAAGTTTTCCATTTATTCCAAAAGACACTTAAAAATTCATAGCGCTGCTGCTGCTGCTGCTTCCTTGCCAGCTAAGTCCTGGGAACCTCCTCTGATTCCCGGTTCCCTTTCTGGACAACCAGAAGCAGCCAGCAAATGCGGCTTTACATCTGGACACCAAAACAGCAATGATATGGCTCAGGGCCTAATCACTGTTTTATTGGTGTGGAGTGTGTGGCAAGAATATGAATCATGAACGTATCATCAAGAAATAAATTTTGAACCAGAGTGTAAAAGCCATGGAAAATTGAAGGAAGATTGTTTTTTCAAGTGGAAAACAAGTTGAGTAAACTTTATAAAAGCTCCACTGAGCACAGCTGGGCCAACAGATTATACAGCGACAGGCACGACATATTTCCCAGCTCGTCCTTTTCTTGCTGGCTGCAGCTGGTTGGGTCTTCTTCAGGCCAATTATTTGTGCCACAAAGGCTGGATCCGACCCATCTGACTAAACGTACCTAGACCTGATTTAGCCTTATAGTATTTGGCAGCTTGGTGGAACTAATTCACATGTAAAACAACCATATAGTCTTAGTTGCAGCTAAAAAAAATGGACTGAACTCCTGAGGTATGTGGGCACATTTTTTATCTAGATGGAGAAAAGGTCTTCATTATAAAAGATGAGCTCACTGCAGTCCGGATGATTCCTCATACTGTTGTGTGAATCTTGCTGACTGGCAGGTACAGAGGCATCCCTCAAACTAATGACAAAGCAAAAACATAGTAAATCATCCAAATTAGATCAAATTATGCATCTTCAGACAAATTCCCTATCCATGATCCAGTCTTGAGTAGAAAATTAGATTTATTCCACCACAAATGTTGCAATGAGGAGCCACCCAGGCATGATGAAATGCATAATTGACGCTCTGAGTCATCCAGCAGCTGGGAAATAAAACATATTCCACTAATTATTCATCTCAGAGGCAGAGCAGCACAGAAGCAGTGAAACAATCCAGCCTCACATACACAGTTCAAGTAAGTCCTGGTTCGGCACATGCCTACCCTAGCAGCACAAATAGGAGAGCAGACTAAAGTATTTCAGGTTGATCTCATGTTGTTTATCCTCTCTATAGTTCTGTCCTGTTACTACAAGATGCTTGTGCTACAGGAAATGGATTATCTCTTGCATGTATTCAGTAAAATCTGATCCAAACTGAGCTATCAAAACATACATTTAAAAGAAATCGTAGTTTGTAATTTGATCAAGTTTAAGATTTAGTTATTTATAATCTCATCAAATTTCAGTGGACAAATATGTTTGCTTTGTGCATTTGTTTAATTTTAATAATGATAGACTTGATGTTATTTTCGTTTTCGCTTTGATAGCCCTGGTTGAAAAATGCCTGCTCAAGTGCAAATGACTGCAGTTCCTCTGGTGTCCACTTGAGACTGGCTTCAGAAGCCAAGGAAATCCGCCAAAATTAATGTCAAAATTACATTTTTGCAGCAGGATTAGAGTACATGTTCATAGACAGGTTACTATCCATTATTTTCTTTCTGAGCAGGTTGTTAATTCTTTGTTTGATGTTGTGTCTGAATTTCAGATATTGATACTGACTTTAATCCATAGAGATGTTTGATTAGCTGTTATAACGTCTCCTTGTGCCTCTCCTCGTACTTTTCGCGAAACAGTCTTAGCGCTAAACGCCACTGAGCAGACCAGTTTATTTTAAAGTAAACACAATAAAACGAAGCCACTCCGAGAACAGCACCCTCTGGTGACAGGCTGCAGTATAGGTCATAAATCCTGCCTCCGCCAGCAAAGCTTATGGAGTTGTGGACAAACTTTAGAAATTAATGACACAGAATATAAATTTTTATTCCCCCTGGTTGCGATGTTGACATGTAGTTACGTAGTTAGTATGAGTTTTTCGACTTCAAATCCATTTACTGGCGGTAGTTGTCCATAGTATCTACAGTCTATGGTCCGAGGCTGTTTCGAAGCCTTTCAAATTAAAAGCGATGACACTGGGAAGTACGTATTTTTGTTTCGTGTGAATATAACTTTGTTTTTCTTGGGGCTTTGTTTTATACGTATAATGTTAATATGATTTTTTGTGTATTTATGTGTTCAACATAGACAAAATACAAAACGGGATGACCGCTTCAAACAAACTGGAGCACGTGAAAAAAACATTACCTCGGGTCCTCTCAGTGGAGGTCTGCAGCCAGACCCCTCTCGTTTTTTGAGCTCCTTTGACACTCTCTCCATGTGATAGATGCCTCTACTAAAAGAAGACACTAAACTAGTAGACAAAATATAAAAGCAAAACCCTGTGTAAATAACACATACGACTAACAAGGTCTGTAGCACTTTATTTTTGTATTTCTGCATCTCCTGCTGCTGGTTTTAAGTCTGTATCAGGGCCAGTCGCTGTTTGTTAAGCTTCACTATTCCCCAAATCTCCTTCAATTTGTCACAGCGACCAAGCTGACGTCCACTCGCCTAAAGACAACATTTATAAGTCAGCATTTCTATGACAAACATTACCTTTTAAAAACATTTATGTACCCAGGAGCAAAATAATAATCACATAAACATTTACCCTTGAATCATTAATCATCTTTTTTGCTCAGAGTGACTCACTTAGACAAAACCAGCTGATGACTCCTTGCATTATTTAACACATTTTAGAGGAAATGTGCGCACTTTTGGCACCGGGACATGTCTCCTCGAGTACCATTTAGGAGCAAATATGAAAAGCAAAAGACTTAAAGAAACAGGAGGAACTTACAGCTGGCCTCAGTGTTTGTGGTGCTTTTGATCAGTTCGTCAGATCTTGTAAATGAATGCGAAACTGAGAGTTAATATCCCACATTCAATGCAGTCAACACTTAAATCTTGTCCTTGTAAGCCAAAGATTAAAATGCATGCATGGATGTATTTTTGTCTCTGCATAACACCACACTTAGTCCTCTTTTGAAAATACTCTTCAAATGCATCTTGACTGACATAATGATATTCAAACATGAATTTTTAATCAAAGACCGTGAGATGCCGGCAGTGCTTCTCAGAATGACAATTAAAATGCACATAAAATCATCCCTGTTGGCTTCTTATGAATAATCCTCAGAATCTTAGGTAAACAATTATTACAGTACTAAAGAGCAGCATTGATGAAGTCTGGCTGGATCAGTTTCACCTTGTCTTTGAGTCCCTGCAGAGAACGGCTGTCTGTCAAGCTGGTTTGCTGTTTTGTCCTCTGCTCTCGCTGACTTTGGTTTTGCATCAACACTCCTCCTCCCAGTGATGTTCCTGCTTTGACCTCTCAGCTGCACGTACAAAATCACACAGCTTTATCCAGTGCTGCAGTTTCTTAGCGGTAGAATTTAACTGAGCACGAGGGATAGTCCATCTTCCTCGCTTTCTTTGCAGAACTTTGCTGTCTGTTTCTGAAAAGCCAAGAGTCCCACAAATGAGTTAGAGGTGGCGCTTGGCGAGATCAGACAATCAATCAATCAGACTTTATTTATAAAGGGCTTTTTTTATGAAGTGATGCAAGACAAATCATGACAAATGGTTGACATCATATACGCAGAACAAACAGACAATGGAGACAAAACAATAAAGTGACAAGTAAAGCAAGAACACGTAACATTTAGATATTTTAGGTTTGAAGGTGTTGCAAGGCTGTGTTTAAATAAGTGTGGGTGGGTGGGTGTTTTTATGTGTGTTGAGGAGTGTGTTTGTGGATGTGATTGTTCCCTCTTTTAAATTATAATAACTGTTAAAAAAGACAATGAAAGAAAAAAACGAAAGTGATATGACATAACAATAAGTACAATAAAATAATAATAATAATAATAATAATAATAATAGAACAAAGAAAAAGAAGAAAAAAATAAAATAAAAATTATTCAATAAATAGATGAATAAATAATAATAATAATAATAATAATAATAATAATAATAATAATATTAAAGAAAAAGAAGAAAAAATTAAATAAAAAATGAATTAATCAATAGATAAATAAATGATAGAATAATAAATAAATTCTTATTGATATTGAATAAATTCATATTGAATAAAATAAATAAATTTGGTGGGATATAATACTGATAATTATAGAATAAATAATGCCATATATTAGATACTATATATTCCTAATGTGTTACTTCCTTAAAATTATGTAACACAAAATATTGTACAAAAAAATAGATACAAAGGGACCCTAAAGAGACCATTCGGAGTATTATAAACCAGTAACAGAATCTTGAATTCTAAACGATACTGGAAACCAGTGCAGAGACTTAAAAATTGTTGTAATGTGGGCTCTCTTTCAGGTCTTTGTCAGTATTCTTGCAGCTGACCTTTGCAACAGCTGAATCTGGAGATGTTCTTTTTAGGGAGATCAGAAAGAAGAGCGTTATAATCGTCAAATCTGTCTGTGATAAAAGCATGAACTAGTGTCTCTGCAGCGGCTCGAGAGAGAAACTGTTGCACTCCAGCCGTGTTTTCCAAGTGATAAAATGCCTCTTTGTGTTGTTCTTGATATGATCAAGGTCTGAAACAAATATAACTCCAAGATTTTTGACCAGCTGACAAAAAGTGTTTTGAGCTTTGCCTTCAGTCTCTCTCTCTCTCTGGGCACCAGCACCAATAAATAAAACCTGATTTTGGTCCTATTGAATCAAAGTACAACATCAAGTTTTTTTCCAGTGGTATAAATCAAACTGATTTTCACAAAGACTTGAAACTAGGCAGTGAGTTAACTGCTACACCAACATGGCCGATCTGTCCTTAGTACTATACTTTAGAAAATCACTTTTGTACATCAAAAATGTGCCAAAAGAGCTGCACGTTTTTCCAAACAGCAGCTTTGAGGGAGGAAGTGTCAAGGCTGAGAGCTTCTGTCTGGAGTGAACAGTAAAAAAAAAGCTTCCAGCGCCTTAACTTTCTACTCCAACCACACTCAAGCTAATGCCGACCTTCTGTTTTCCTCTAAGTGGTTGAATATTCATAAGATGCTTTTTTCTTAATTCTCAGACTGCCTGATGTTTCCTCACTCTTGAGTGAGCACTCTTCTGGGACCATAAATGGAACTGTGCGGCGAAAGTCTGGCTTCTACGTGTGAGCAGACAAGGCCCAGACCTCGGTGAGTACTTTCACTCCGACAACTTAGTGGAAAATACAGAGAATAATCTAACCATGAAGAGAAAAACATAAAACAGAATATTGTTGTCTGATTGTGTTTAAAGGTTTACATAACATCCCGTCTTAAAATATCATCCCCTCATGACACAGTGTCATGTGTTTAAAGAAGCAAGTCAATGAAAGAGAGTCTGAACATGCAGGTTTTTGGTGTGATACTCCACAAGGACAAGTCTTAACAGGTCAGAGTCTTTGAGGACAATTTTCTGCACAAGCTACAGAAATGCAATTCGGTCAACTTGACGAGGGCGCTGACAATCTGATATTCAACACCAGAATCAATCTTAGTGAGGAGATGTTAAAGACCTACTCTGGTGAAAATCGTGTTTTTCTTGTCGTCTACATATTTATATGTAATTTTTCTGATGCTACAGGACATAGCATGAGAAAAGTAAGTGCAAAATTGCATTTCTGAGTATTTCTGCATTCAAATCGCTGTGAATCTCTGGCAGACCCAAACAGCAGGTTCAGATACAGTGAGATTTCCTACATCACAACTCCAAGCTCCGCCCCTGGAGCCTTGCTATGCAGGCCACACTTGGAAAAGTAGAGAAGTTGTTAGCGGATTGCATTGCTCGTAAGAAAGCTAATTATGACTTTCATCATGTCCCTAAAGACATTAGTGTCTGAGAGCTAAATAGTTCCGGTGTTACCTGCCACTTCTACAACACTGGCAATGTTAAGCTGCAAGCTAGCGTGAAGAGCAGCGTGAAGAGCAGCGTGAAGAGCAGCGCTGTCTCCGCCCACAACTCAGAGGTGAATTGCTAATGAGCTACTGGAGCTCTGCAGAAGAAAAGCCCTTAAAAAAGACACAGGTAATGTGATTTTGGCTAAAAACTTCATAATCACAATTTAAAGACCACTGAGAACACTTTAAATAGTAAAAAAAAAAAAATATATATATATATATATATATCATCATGGGACTTCAACCCTTTATTGCCTTTTGTATCATATTAGATACATATATAAATATATTTGTAAAATTTTACGGACATGTTGATTTTTTTGGTTTTCGGTAGCAACTGAAATAAACATTTCAGCTCCGAAAAAAATTGAATTTTCTGGCCATAATTTGTGGTGTTAGGCATTAAAGGGTTACACAAAACAAGACGAGAAAAATATGAGCAAATTAAAAAACTTCCAAGTAGTGATCATCTATTTTGTATTTGAAGACTATTCAACAAGTCAGACCTACTTTGGCGTACTCTTTATTCTTCATATTTGTGGTTCAAATTTGTCTGTTTTCATTCATGCTGAGCTTGTCATCGTTCAACACTGGGTAAGAGCTTTTAACAGGAGTTGTTTGACATATTTCTAGTAAAATATAAAAAATTTCTGCTGTTGAAAAACTTTATTTTCACTGCTTCTTGATTCTTTGTGGAGCCAGCTGACGGGTTCTGGTTGGACAGTCACTGAAAACGTTAAAAGAAGCGTTCAGTCTTTCTGACTGTTTTTGCTTGGAGGTTATTTTCTCTTCATATTATTCTTTTTAAGAAATGATTCACTGAAGGGATGCAGTTTGCTTTCAGGCGCTCTTATGTCTTTCTTCTCTCAGCTAACAAACTCAAAGTGCATCTCATTGCCTGTATGAGTTTCTTAAAGCACACAACAGCCTCTGAAGCACAAAGTCAGACTGCTGCTGCTTCTGACAGATGAAATATTCAGCATCCATCCACACCTCGAACACAGAGAGAGAAAGAGAGAGAGAGTTGAGGACTTGAACTCCTTTCTCTCTTCCCACATCTCTCATCCTTCTCTGCAACACACACTCTCACTCACCAATGCAAGGCTGTTGCTAAGCAACTGTAAAATAAAGCGGTGGGCTCTGAAGTCAAAGAGAGAGAGAGGGAGAGAGACGAAGAGGAGAGAAGGAGAGTTCACAAGTACTGCAATCCACTACTGTTTGTTTGGCTCTGTGCATGATCCCACCACAGCTCTCTCCGTGTACCATCTGTGGATCTGCGAGGACTTGTGACTTCTGGTTCCCCGCCGGCCAAACCAATCATCGTCGGCTTGGGAGGCGGGGCCCAGCGGTTCCCTTGGTTACCTGTGTGATTGACGTCCAGCCTCCTGCAGCGGAGCGCGCGGCAGTGTATCACTGATGCTCCTGCTTCTCCCCCCCTCTTCTCTCCATCCACCTCGGGAGACTGTGTGGAGAAATCTGGAAGAGAGGAGAGAGACGGAGAGGAAACACGGGAGGGAAGAAGAAGAAGAAGGAGAAGAAGAAGAGGGATGCTGATTATTCCAAGTCCTTCTCTCTCGTCTTTTTACCGGAGGGATGAAAGCTGGAGTGCGTGAAGAAGCCGGCTGAAGGGGAGAGGAAAGGAAGGATTCCTGGAGAAGAGGGATTTATGAGGTAAGAGAAGCATCCACTCCACTTTTTTCTCTGTCTGTCTTTAGTCACCTGTGAATTATGTGATAACAGCAGGTAACAGTCTTTGAGCTGTATGTTATAAATATGAGTGTGTGTGGGTGACACAGAAAAAGAGCAGACTCTCTGCATGCTGCGTGGTGTAACAGTATGAAACCAGTGGATGCCTGTTTTACAGTATCAGTTATGCAAAGGCTTTAGCTGACTCAAGAGCTGCCGGGTCTATACAGGACTATAGGAGCCAGAGTGATTGAAATGACACCCTCCATATGAGCTGTATCAGTCGTCTCAGGGCTTCAGTTAAAGCTGAGGCCGGGATTTCTCAGCTCGTCTACTGTATCTGCATAGGAGGAGGAGTATTAATTACATAACGCTCCATCTATACTCATGGATCAGGGCTGCGCAGCATCGTACTGTCCCACTAGTCCAGAAAATCTTCCCTGCTACAATAATTCAAAGACGTCCAGGATGTCTCCAGTCATGGGACAGTCTGAGCTCTACTTCTCTTCAGACGACTGCTGCAGCTAGCTTTAAATGTCTGTGTGGGAATTTCCAGCGACAGATGTGTGAGTGAAACAACCCCATGTCTTGCTGTGAGATGTTATAATGAGATGCAGACCGTGCATTTAATAAAAGTCCCTGTAAGTGCACTATATTTGTGACTCCCCTCCGGACCACCAGGATCCCCCTTAAAAACATCCATTAGTCACCTCAGGTCAGGCCACAGCCGGCTCCCTCTGTGCCCCCAGGACTTGGCTTTCTGCTCAGCTGCTCTCTCCTGCAGAAACTCCTTTTGTACGACCACCTGAGGATGCCTCCGACACTTTTAGGCTGCTTGATATCAGGTGTGAAAACCTCAATGCTTTTTTTGGGACTGTCTTTGTCCTCCTGTTGAGTTTTGGTTTTTTTTTGTTCAGACGACAGAGAGTCAAAATGACCCTGATTAGAAAACGACTTCATGAAAATTCAGCAAAAAAAGTAGATTTTCTAAATAATTTGGTTCTCCTTTTCAAAAGAAGTCTGAATAGAAACTCAATGTAGAGGCTGGTCCTCATTAGAGTGGTTGCTGGTTCGACTCCTTTGCATTTACCATTTCTCTCCAGCTGATCTATCGAATTAGAAAAATGTCCCAAATCTTTACCTAAAGAAACAGAAATTTCTGTTCTTTTGTTTCGTTTGTGTAGGCAGGTCTGCAGGAAGTAACAGGAACCTTTTTCTTTGTAATAAAGATGAGACGGCACAGATATTTTATTCAATATATAACTTGTTTGGGTCTATTTTTTTGTACCTTTTACTTGATGCATTGACTAAAATATAAGCAGGTTGTGCCAGGAACAGAAAACTGATTGAAGTTTTATCAAAAAGGCATTGCTAGATTTTTTTTAATAAGTATTAAAAGGAACAGTTTTTCTTTTTGCTCGAAGTCGATCAGTATTTTTGAAAATGTTTGAGTAATCAACCAATTCCTGTAAAAAATCCACCAATCCCAAAACCACAGATCTGCAGCTGTGATCCAAGGTTTGTAGTTCCATCTAAGACTTCCCTTGTCCATGTCTTAGTGACCTTGACCAAGACTCTGAACCCAGACTCGCCCTAGATAGACGGACCAGCACCTTGTGTGAAAGCTCTGCCACCATTGTTGTGTGAATTCTATGTGTGAAGAAGTTGTGAAATTGTGAAAATAACTGCGTCTGTCGACCTCGTTAAAGAGGACACATTATACTTATTTTCACCTTCCAGTATTGCAGTTTGTGACTTTGTAGCTTTGCACGGTTTCTCAGCTCTAAAATTTCCTTATCTAACTTGCTAAAGTTAGATTAGCTGCTGATGAGGAGTTTAAAAAGCTCGGTTGTCCTGAAAACCTTAAAACTTCCCTCTGTTTTCTGGTGTCTTTGCCTTCCTTGAAATGAAGTTTTTAAACATTCTGAATTAAGAAAATGTAGACTGAAACAGTGACAATGACTTTCCAGCTTCTGGATGAGAGTTTCTTTGACAGAGCTGTCATGGGTTCTTTCTTTAGCATGATCCAAGCGGGACAGCTCATGTCGTGGTCATTTCTCTAAACCATCAGTTCAGAAAACCTGGAAAACGTGTCCAGGGATTACACCACGTATCGCATTATTATGAAACTTTGCCGAGACTTGGCCTGGTCTGGTCTTCTCTGTGGCTCAGTTGGCTCAAAAACCGGCAAGTCCTCTACCCGTAGAGCGGTGTCAAATCACGTTACCTGTTTCTTTTTCAAGTGTTTTTCTTCTGCAGAGCTCCAGTCGCTCATTAGCAATTCACCTCTTGGTCGTGGGCGGAGACAGCGCTGCTCTGTACACTCCTCTTCACATTAGCTTGCAACCTGACATTGTTGGTGTAGAAGAAGAAGCGGGTAACATAGGTGCTCTCGGACATTAATGTCTTCAGGGACATGATGAAAGTTAATATCAGAATACGCTTTCTTACGAGCATTGCAATCCACTAACGCACACACTTGTTCCACGATCGTCCTCTCTATTTCTCTAGGATTGGCTTGCATTGCGGGGCTCAGGGGTTTGGCCGTTTGTGTCTGCAGAGATTTACAACTATTTGAATTCAAGAAATACTCAAAAATGCAATTTTGTGCTTATTTTTCTCATGATATGTCCTGTAGCATCTGAAAAATGCCATATGAACACGTAGACAACAAGAAAAACATGATTTTCATCAGAGTGGGTTTTTAAACCATGAAGTAGAGACATTATGGATCTACAAGAGAATCAATCAAATTTTTTTTGCTATAGAAAACTTCATATTAGACTTTAAATGAACAAGTATCTGTGTCACAATCTGTTAATTTAATAACCCTTCACAGGGTCAGTCATCTCTGAATTAAAGGTCAGTTGAAGGAGTCTCTGTTCCTGAAGCCTACACGCCGAGGTTTTTCATGGGTAAAACTCTGAACCCTAAATTGTTCCTAAGTGACACGGCCAGAACCAGCAGTGTGTGAACGAATGAATGAACGACAATGGGGTTCATCAGTGCTTAAAGGCACTTAAAGGCAACATCTTCTGCCATCAGTGTATGCATGTGTGAATGGGTGAATATGAAACATAGTGTCCTTTGAGTGGTCTCAAGACAAAAAACTGCTCCATCAGCGTAGTCCATTTGGACACCTAATCAATGTGTCGCATCTTTATGTAACCTTGCAGCTCATTGTTGGGTTACAGTGTTTTCCATTAGACTCTCTTCTTGAATGGAGCATTTCGCTTCCATCCATCTTGATTATGACTGACTCACTCTGATTGTGTAACTCCTCTCCATCCTCTGAACCGTGTCAACATTCAGTGAAGACATACTTTGATGGAAAAATCTATATTAGTTAGTGTACCTGGCATTTAGTGTATCATACATCCAGCAAATCTACCAGGACAGTAAACAGGCATCAAGAATACAGACCATTAAGTTTAGGAATAATAAGCTGCCAAAGAATCAGGTTTCCACCTCACAGTTATTGCACCTAAAATTTAATCAGAACGATATTAACACTAAGCAGGGCAAAGCTTTATCCAGCTTCTATGGTCCTCAACTGTGGAACAAACTCCCTGAACACCTGAGGTGTGCACAAACTGTCAGCTCATTTAAATCACAGCTGAAAACATTATTGTTTACAGCAGCTTTCCAATGGCGTCAATTCCTTTTACTTCTACTTTGCTGTTCCGTCAATTTCAACTGTTTTAATGATTTTGAATTAAATTTTAACGTTTTATTGATTTTAAGCTGTCAAATGCCTCCTCTGTTCCATCTTTCTAAGGGGAATAAAGACCACATTGGGACCTAACTAATGAAATGGGAAGAACAGGTAAAAAGCTGGGAGCTTCAAAGAGAAGTCTAATACCGTCCAAGATAGACGTAGAAAAAACTAGTACAACTAATACCTTCTGAGATAGACAAAGAGAAAACTTGTACAGCCAATACCGTCTAAGATAGACGAAGAGAAATCCCCAACTGTCTGAGGTAAACGAAGGGAAAACTAATACCGTCTAAGATAAACAAAAAGAAAACTAATACCATCTTAAGATAGACAAAGAAAAAAATAATACCGTTCAGGATAGACAAAGCGAAAAACTTGTACAACCAATACCGTCTAAGATAGATGAAGAGAAATCCCCAACAGTCTGAGTTAAACGAAGGGAAAGCTAATACTGTCCAAGATAAACAAAGAGAAAACTAATACCGTCTTAAGATAGACAAAGAAAAACTAGTACATCTAATACCGTACGAGAAAGACGAAAAGAAATTTAATACTGAGATAGACGAAGAGACAACTAATACCATCCGAGATAGACTAAGAAAAATTTTGTACAACTAAAAACATCCAAGATAGACAAAGAGAAATCCCCTACTGTCTGCAATACACAAAGAGAAAACTAATACCGTCTGAGATAGACAAAGAGAAATCTTGTACCGTCCAAGATAGACGAAGGGAAAACTAATATCGTCAGAGATAGTCTAAGAGAAAACTAGTACAACTAATACCATCCAAGATAGACGAAGAGAAATCTTATACCATCCGAGATAAACAAAGAGAAAACTAATACCATCCGAGATAGATGATGAGAAATCTAGTACATCTAATACTGTCCGAGATAGGCGAAAAGAAATCTGATACTGAGATTGACAAAGAGAAAACTAACTCTGTGTGTATTTTTTTTGAGGAAAACTTCCCAAAAAACTCCCAAATCTCCCCAAATCTCACCTGACGGGATTCCAATAAATCTCCGGTCTCAACAAATGAAGCTGATGTGGAAGTGCTAAAAAACTGCAGTTCCCCGAGTGGACAACTGATGCTCTCTGCAGAAGCACCGGAAACTATAAGAACTACACATGCTTTACGCCTGGTTCATAGTATAGTTCTGGTCTGAATAGCTTAGGCCTCCAAATTCACAAACTGCGCTTCTTTGTATTCTTATAAACATGCAGACAGAGTCATTTTATCTCGGGGAGGTCAGTATACGGAGCTCGCCGTCTGAACAGGTCACTTCCCTTTTCTCTGCTGATGAAGACATACTCCTCCTGCTGAATGGAGACATTTTATTTCTACCACCTCAATATCTGACTCACTCTGCGCACAAAACTCTGCTCCATCTTGTCAACAGGAAGAGGAATGACTAATACGGCAACCTGACCGTTTGTTCAAAGTCTGTCACAGGTAACCTAAAGCGATTTAACGACCTGTCCGAGCCAAATATTTTTACATAGCCGTATTTTTGCGACTGCAGGTTCGATCTCAGCCCACACGGTGAATTCAGATCCTCACTGCAGATATAAATCTCTCCGCTCAGATGGAGGCTGCAGGCCTTCCTGTTTTCTATCAGTGAGAGTTAATCAGATATTCCACAGCGTTACAGTAGCTACAGTTGGAGGTGTTGGGGTCTCTGGAGCTACTGCCTGTCTGCCTGCCTGCGTAGGAGGGAACATCTCATCTTCACAGCTCCGTCTACTGCAGATAGAAAGCTCTGCGATTCCTTTCTGCTTCATCAGACTGTATGCAGAGCAGTGGCAAGGGAAGATGACAGAGTGGGGACGAGCCAGATTTGAGCCCACAAAAATCACAAGTACATGATAGTCACCTTATCCCACGGATTTACAGGGATGTCCCACAGCTGACAGAGCCAAGCTGACAATAACATCAACAGTCCTGTAATAACAACCCGAGTCCAGTTTAGACTCAGATCTCTGCTGCACAGGGGCCCAGATTAATATTTAAATCCCTCATGTTTGAGAAGAGCCTCTAAGATCACAGTCGGACATCTGGTTTGTGGAAATGTGACAAAAAATGTTCCCAAATGTAAACACCATTTCTAAACATACTGGTTTTCACACATTTAATGACAGTCAAGCCAGTTTGCATGAGTCTAGTTCTGCTCAAGTTATCTGTCTGTTAGAAAGGAAGTTGTTCCTCGCTATTGTAACTTGGCTTAACATGTCCAAGTATCTGCTCATAGTACACTAATGTTACATATCTGTAAAAATAACTAAGTGTACAGTCCAGACCTGCTCTTTTTCTAAAGTTTCTAGGGTTAACTAACTAGAGTTGCGAATTTGCACCACACGATTCAAAACCATAGACTGTATATACTATGGACAACTTGGCTCCGCCTCCCGTTATTATACGAATTCGAAGCTAAATTGCTCTCGATTTTTCCAGGATTTTCTCCACCTCCTGGAACCACCACTTGCCCGGTAGCGTTGTACGCATTCGGCGGGAGAGTCACTGTGATGACACTCGGCTCAAACAGCATATCCCTCGGGTGAGCTAGGCAATCTTCGTACGCCCATAGGCTGTATTAAGTGTCAGTCATAGAAAACATGAACCCCTGACAACTTTTGAAAATTGAGCTGCACTGAAAAAAAGAGGACTTGAGCACAAACCAGTCTTGCAATAACTACATGTCAACATTCCAAACAGGGGGAAGAAAAACGTATTTTCTGTGTAATAAATTTCTAAAGTTTGTACACAACTCCATAGGAATTGCTGTAGGAGGCGGGATTTATGACTTATACTGCAGCCCGTCACCAGAGGGTGCTGTTATCGTGGTGGCGTCACCCAGCAAGGATGCAGACGGCGTCCATTTTATATACAGTCTACGGTCAAAACTGATTGACTGGAGTGATTTGATTTGTTCCTATGCTACAACTTTTTTGAATCTAGTATAAGATTATTGCAACAACCCTCATAACCCACCACAGTTTGAAAGAATTTAGAGCTGAATATAGACTCTGTCAAGTTAAACCGCCATATTACCACTCATTTGAGGTAATGAGTAACCATTACAGGCGTGTAGATGTGAACCGAGGCTGTAAGTGCTAATGTCATTGACTTGCAGACTCTGTGATCCCTTGTTAAGTCACATAAAGTCGCTTTTTTCTTACTTTCAGACGAGACAGTTTGCATTTGAATATGAAATATTAAACTATTGACTTCAGCAGATCCCTAATCCCCACTCTCCAGGTTTATATAGCTAATTTTATTTACTGCCCCAAAATTAGCCATCACAGAGGCCATCCCTATCTCTCCAAGCATGAACTCAGACAAACAATTTCAGGCATGTTGAACGATGCTGACAGTGTTTGCTCAGAGAGGTGCATCCTGGGGAGTTTGTTCGTGCATCATTTATACACCTACACTTGAATAGATGTTAAACAAGACCTAGAATTTAATATGTGATCACAGGCAACTGATGGAAAAGCTTCTGTACCAAGACACACAGGCATAGATGACGAATGAGAAGAAATGAGAGGATTAAATGTCGAGTGAAAGAAGTTCAACAAATCCCAGAATAAAGATGCTTTTCCTCGCGTTGTTTGAGGAAGGGTTAAGATTCCCTTCGGCCTCATGTGGCGGCCTGGCTGCTGTCGCTGTCTGTGTTTATATCTCTATCGGGCTGATTACCCTGTCTGGTTTCAAGGTTACAAAGTCTTTCCGGGGGCAGTTTGGCTTTGATGACACCCCTGTGGCCCCTAACAGTTTCACATTCATGCTGCACTGAGGGGTTTGTGTTTTAACATCCTACAAGCAAATGTGGTTTCTAAGAAAAACCATCCAAAACTACTACAGAGGAAGGGTGCATCTGGGTCTATGTTGCCTGGCAACATTTTTGGCACTAGCTTTTTGGCTATTGATTTTCTGGTGGAGTTTCAGCAGTTGGGTTGCCATTTTTGCAGGTGACATGGTGACCTGTATTGATATCTAGCAGTTTGTATCTCGAGTACTTACCTGAGTGGGAATTTAATCCGTCTCTCTTTGCAAGAAAAGGACTGATCTTGAAACTTTGATATAATGAGGAGATTTTGATGCTCAGTGTTTCCTCCGAAGTTTGGTTTTTGCTGTCTTTTTTTTTAATTCTTAAAAAAGGTTCCCAGTCCCTGATTTTAACAAACTGTTGGATTATTGCGACAGTGTTATGATTCAGCGAAGTGGGAAATAATCAGAGCAGTGTTTTACAAAAACAATCCTCAAAAGCTGCTGCAGTCATTTTGTTAGGCTATTATTATCAGGCTATCATTCCTGGTTGATGACGAGTGGATGCATCAGCAAACTTTAAACCTGGAACTAGGGCTGGGTGATATGGCCTCAAATCAATATCACAATATATTGAGCAGTTCACCTCAATAACGATAAATGGATGATAACTACTCCACAAGCTGCTTAACCCCTCCCACATTAACTTTGTCTACTTCAGCCGCGACAACTTTTGAACCGTCCTCCATCTCCTCACCTGTCTTTCCCTCTTTGTTACGGACTGGATGGGGTGGAGTCACGTCTCAGGAAATCTACTTTTAGACTTATAAAATCAGCATCTCCTCATCCATGGTGTCATCAGGGTAAAATGCTGTCTTTCAACCTTTCACTTCTTCGTCCCCGCCTGTTTGCATGGTGTGAAATACAATCTGTCTGCAACACGGAGTGTCTTATTTTGAAAAGAAGCCCAATGTTTTATTTTGTGTCTGTGCCTGACTTCTTTTTCGGCACGGGTTAATCTGCGCTAAATTTATTCGGCATGCTCCAGCGTCCTCAAAAAAAAGAACTCGTGCGATCAGCTGCGGAGTCCAGTGATTCGCAGTGGAACGGAAAGAAGCCGGTCGGAAATTGACATGTTAACTTAAATGGTTATGATCAGCTACGATCGGCGGATACAGCCTTTTTGTAGCCGTTCCAGATGCGGTGGAAATTGGGGGTCAAAGGGACATGAGACCATAGCCTACCTACACAAATCCAAAACCAACTTTTATCTATTTATTTGGCACAGAATATGTTGACATGAACAAAATGACATCTGTTTTTGTCGTGGATTTCGGTATCTGTAAATTTTTGGTTTTATCGCCCAGCCCTATCTGGAACAGACCCTGAAAAGAGGTCCGATCACCCAAAACAAGATTGAATGAAACCAGGTCCAGCTACGTCTCAGGCACCCTGACCTACATGAACTGAAGTATCAGACTTCTGAGAGAGACTGTTGAAAACATGGGTGTTTTTTTTCATGACCTTACCATCAAATATTGGTCTGGTTTCAAGAGGACCCTGTTTGTGTGTGTGTGTGCCAGTTGTCTGTATAGTTACTGTATGGTTGCATCATTCTCAGTGGGGTTTTGAAATGCTGAGAAATGAGCAGAAAGGGTAAAGAGAGCGAGACAAAAGGGGGTAGAGGCACACGGTAGAAAAACAGCGAGCAGGTTTCCGCTGAAATTTGTCACACCTTAACGGCAACATTTAGATATTTTGCTCAGCTGTCAGAAATCAAGAAATGATGAAACATTTGAACCGACAGGGAAAGAGTGACTCACACGGTGACAAGCGCTGAACTGTTTCCATTTTTGAACAACATGAAGGCGTTTTGATCTGCGATCAACAAACAGCAGCTCCTGATCGATGTCTCTGACTGTCCTACAGCTTCAGATCACCGGAGTCCAAATCAATGTTACTCTTCAGAATAAGACATCAGAGTGATAATAACACAAAATACACAGAACAACAGAAGTAGACTAAGAAAGCCCCAAAATATTTTTCACAAACACAATATTTTTGATATTTCTTTGCAAGATATCAATTTTTATTTGATTATTTGGAAAAATAAATTCTGTGCTGATTAATGTCGTCTGAAGCCACAACTGAGAGGTAGAAGTTTGTTTTAATGTGTGTTTAACCCTGTGAAAATTAAGCATTTATAAGTCATTATTCTAAGGAATTACTCTGTCACATTAACAAACATGCAGGAGTCTTTGTTAATGTGGTGAAAAGTAATTCAGAGATAATTATATTAACTCAATGACAACCAGTGAACCCGGATTATTACAACGTCCATGAGGTTGTTTCCTCCTGATCTCTGCTCTCCTTCCCCCTGTGTCTTTCTTCGTCCCTTCTCTCATATCAGCCCTCTTCTTTATCTACTGTCCCTTTCTGTCCTGCTTTTGTGTCCCTTCCTTTCCTTCCTTCCCTCTCTTTTTCTGTCCTTTTTTTTTGCTTTTTTGTCCTCTCCTCTTCTTTCCTGTCATTTCCTGTCCTCTACTCTACTCCTCTATCTTCCTCTCCTTTTCTATGTTCCTCTGTACTTTCCTGTCCTGTCCTTTCCTTTTCTTTCCTTTCTTCTCCTCTGGTCTTCCATCCTCTCTACTCCACTCCACTTCTGTTTCACCTTTTCCTCTTCTTTCCTCTCTCCTCCTCTTCTTTTCTCTCCTTTCCTTTCCTCTCCTCTTCTCTCCTCTCTTTTCCTCTTCTATCCTCTCATTTCCTCTTCTCTTCTTTCCTCTCCTCTCATTTCCTCTTCTCTTCTTTCCTCTCCTCTCCTATCTACTTCTGTCTCACCTTTTCCTCTCCTCTCTACTCCACTCCACTTCTGTCTCACCTTTTCCTCTTCTTTCCTCTCCTTTACTCTCATTTCATCTTCTTTCCTCTCATTTCCTCTTCTCTTCTTCCCTCTCCTCTTCTGTCCTCCCTTTTTCCTCTCCTCTCTTTTCTTTGTGTACTCCTCTTTATCCTGACATCTTTCTTACTTCTCTTTTCCCTCCCTCTTTTCCACCTACTTCCCTTTTTCTGTGATCCTCCCCTAACCCCACTTTTTTATTTCCTCTTTTCTCCTCCTCTCCTTTCCTACTGTGTTTCCTCTCCATCTCCTTTTTCCTTTCCTCTCCGCTATGATTAGCTGCAGCTCTGTAGGTTACCATAGCACCCGAAAGAGAGATAGATGGAGAGAGAGAGGGAGAGGGAGAGAGAGAGAGAGAGATAGAAAAGTCAGCCCACACACAGTCTCCTGCCTACCACTCACTCTCTTCCTCTCTCTCTCCTTCTTGTCTGTCATCGTGTCTTTCCTCCTCCTCCTCCTCCTCTTCCTCCTCCCTCCGTCTACTTCATCTCCCTCTCTCCTGCTCCTCCTCTTCCTAAACTTCTTCTCAGCACGACGCTTTTATCATCTTTATCAAGTTTCTCCTTCACTCCCCCCGGTGCTTTTTACACACCTGAATCTGTGCGTGAAGGCTCGTGTGCATAAATGTTTGATTATGAATATGCAGATATGTTCTGTCCAACATGGCAACCCAGCTTCACTGTCCACCCACACACACAGGATGAACACACACACACACACACACACACACACACACACACACCAATCCACAGGAGGGTGAAAGTGGGCTCTGACACTTGAAAGTTGTTGACAGTATCTAGAACAGGCCACTTGTGTGTGTGTGTGTGTGTGTGTGTGTGTGTGTGTGTGTGTGTGTGTGTGTGTGTGTGTGTGTGTGTGTGTGATTTCCTCTGTTTTATTTGTTTGTTTTCAGCTCTTCCCGACTAGTTAAGTGTTGGTTTTGGCTTATTTAGAAAAGCAAACACAGCTTTCATTTTAAATTGGTGTGCGTCACAGTTTTAACGGGTTGTGTTTGTGTGTGTTTGAGTGAAGGGGAGAGTGAGTCATCCCCTCCTAACTATTACCCAATTAGACAAAGCTCTGGGGTTGCAGGTGCACAGCAGCAGCCTGCTGTTATAACATGTTAAGGTCAGTTTATGTCTGCAAGTTCATAGTGTCAGTGCCTGTATAGTATTAGTATAGGAAATTCTCTGTAGTGGAATTTCCACATCAATCATTGTCAGATTTATTTGTTTATTTATGTCACAGGATAATGCATATTAATGAACACAGGTATGTGAATGTGGTAAAATCGTAAGCAGAGGCTAATTTCAATCTGTAGTCCCCGGCAGGTTCACAGTAGACACTACTCTCTACAAATACCATAACAATACAGAAGGTGAATGTAAATCTAAACTTCAGACAAACCAGAAATAAAGCTGCAGTTTAAAGTGAAAAGGCAAGTGGTAAAGTGCCACAGTGTTAGAGAGATAAAGAGCTGGTATATTGCACATGATGGCAATTGTTCTGTTGTAAATTACACCTTTGCCCCGTCTAAGATCTTATTATCTTGGACGGGGGCAAAGGTGATCTAATGTGTGAGCGTAATTGCACATAGTCATGTTTATGTATGTGCTATCGCATCCATACAAGTTATTATGTATGTGCTATTGCTCAGGGATAACATCCATAGAACTTTTTATGTATGTGATATTACACCAAAGTTGATATGACCCTTCAAATTTCATACTGTATATTTATAAATATTTATTTTCATTTATTTATTTATTCTATTTTATGTATTTGTTTATTTATATTTGTTTATTTTTTAATTGATTTATTTTTCTTTTATTTATTTTTTTAAATTTATGTATATATATATATATATATATATATATATATATATATTTTTTTTTTTTTTTTAATTTATTTAATTTCTTCTGTTTTTTGTAAGCTGATGAGGGGGTGGGTGGGGTGTTGGGGCTGTGAAAGTGGCAGAGCAGTGTGTTTGTAGAGTATTATTGTAATGTATGTTTTGTGTTATTTTTGTATCTGTGTTGGGACCCCCCTCGAAAACGAGACGCTGAATCTTAAGGGGCTAATCCTTTATAAATCGAAAATGAAAAATTGAAAGCTGGCTGACATTGGTCGGCTGTTCAACAATGTACTCCCTTTGAGTGACACAACATTATGACCAAAAGTCTAGTTTTATCTTAAATTTTCGTCACAATTATCTCAGACTATTTAAATATAGTTATTTTAAGACTGATTCTGCTCCTGGAAGTGAAAATTTTCTCTAAGCTGAACCGAAAATGATTGGACCCTCTCTGACTTGTCAGTGTTTATAATCAGAGATCTATTGTGTCTCTCTGTGGATTGGCACTTCAAAGAGAATGATAGCAAATAAATAAGCAAGCTGACTGAAGAAGGAAGGTTTTGAACATGTGACAAAAATTATGACAAAAGATGAAAACAACCATGAAGTAAAGCCCTAAAAAGACAAAATCCTGCCAAACCTCTAAAAAGGGGCTCAAAGTAGCTTCAGAGGGCATGAAATAATAAACAAGTTCAAAATCCTCAAAGAAAAACAACAAAGGAACAAAAACTTTGTACAAATAGACACATAATAGCAGACAAACACAAACTACCACAGGAACAAAAACAACTACAAAGGGTCAAATACAGAGAATCACAAAAAAAAAACACCCCACAAAGAAACACTTAATCACAGAGAAATATGAAAAAGAACAAAGAAAGAAACAAAACAAAGAGACAAAAAACAATCCCTGCTTTGAAAAACAATCACTGTGTGTCCCTGAACAGTCACAAAGAAACAACAAGAGATACAAAAAAGAGGCAAAACTACAAAAGAACAAAGACGGCCGAAAAATACAACTTCCAAACAAAAAAATGTGCAACAAAAACACCAAAATAAAGACACAAAAGACAACCTAAGACTGGCAAAAGGTGTTAGAAATCAACCAGTGTGTTGTCAAAATAACCACAAAATCAAACATGTCCACAGAAAAAAAACACAAAGAGGAAAAAAAGTAGTTTCTGTTTTTGCACAACAACAACAGCAAATTCACACACTTTAATCTCAGACTGACTTATCAACACTCTGTTTGCGTTGTTGCTTATAATAGATGATATAACAGAAAAAGTGAGTGTTTCTTCAGAGTGCTATTTGGAACAAAAAGGGGGAGGACAGAGGGGATTAGAGGAAGGACAGGAGCTAAAAGTGAAGAAAACTGTTTTCTTCTGGCTGCTCATCCACTTAAGATTTCCAGTGAGCTTTCAGAGTACCATCTGCTGTCTGATCCATTCACTATTTACTGTATTAAATTATCGATGTGGTCCCACAATCAGCAGGAGGCTTCTCTGCTGATGAATAATAGTTTAGATTGTGCAGTTTGGTGTGCTCGTTTAAAGCTGAATTATTACACAGGATTATCTTGTGTATCAGGGGTGAGTTGGATGTTGTAATGTGTTAAAGTCGGTCCTATCAGGAAATGATTGTGAATTACGGCTCGTTCCGTTTAACTCAGAGGGGCAGGAAATAATGTCACTCACGAGTTGAGAATTCAAAACAAAGTCGGAAAACTTTGTGAGCTTTAGTGTTGATGTGCGATCGCCTGTATGTGTGTGTGTGTGTGTGTGTGTTCCTCTGCATGCAGCAGGTGGAGCCCTGGTTCCAGTGTTGAATGTCACATCGATGATGATGATGTTGATGAACTCAAGTGTGCCTTTACCTCCAGCTGTGGGGACCTGCCTCTCTCATGGGGTCAAAATTCACACCCCTGCTTTATAATTGATTGATTTTAAGGTTTGACTTTAACCTTTTGAGTTAGTTTGAGTGTTGGGTGTTTGTTCAGGGTTAGATCTGAAGTGGTGAGGATTAACGGGAGAGTTTGGGGATGTCTGAACTCTTAGTGACGGAGCAGAAAGAGAAACAGTCACTGTTTTATTTTTAGAACAAAGCTGACACAATACAATACTCAGCAATCCTTCTTATTTGGTTTGGGATTCTTCTAATCCAAACAATGAAATCACATCATCAAAACATACTTCTCTTTAACTTCCAGGAGACGATACAAACAACAATCACATCAGCTTTAAACCTTTGCGAATGTCAGGATGTGGAAAAGAACAGAATTTGGAGGGCGCAGAGAGGAGCAGCAGCATGCTACTGGGACAAAGTCGGATTAAAATGAAGGCTGTGAATTATTTAGGATCACATCCCATTGTAAATACTTCACCAAAGAGAGTTCATATTTTAAAATATTTATTTGATTTGATGCAACTGAGAGGAGGTTTCATGTTTTGTGGATTTGGTTTTAGACCCGTTCAGGGCTGATGTCAAATGCTTCTTTCATTTAAACAACTTTATTAACAACCGCATGATAGCAATACACAGCGGACCCATAAACGAACCTCAACCAAAACGCCACTCTATAGCCACAAATAATGCTCAGAACAGCACCTAACTTCATCAACAGGACATATAGGGTCACAGCCATAGTACTAGACACCAAACATCTTTTTAGCTTTGCCTAATTTCTTAACCTACGCTCTTCCAGCAGCCGTTTGTTTGTAGCGAGACCTCAGGTCAGTCCATCACAGACTGCAAGGGGGTGATGCAGCTCAAGGAAGAACATTTATGATAATTACTTCATGGAAATACAATCAGACCGAGACACTAAGGCAGAAGAACTACTGCGTCTGCAGTGCAAAATGATTAATATAGTGATTATTACTTTAAGGAAATGATAAAGTAATGATCATAAATGTTCTTCCTTGAGCTGCGTCTCCCCACTGTAGTCTGTAATGGACTGGCCTGAGGTCTCACTACAAACAAGCGGCTGCTGGAAGAGAGAATTCGTGAGTTGTGTTTAGTCTCTTTTCTAAAGAGAGGAATATAGGATTTCTATGGAAAACCAGGACAGCAGTGAGATGGATTAGCTGATCCTGGAAAGTAAAAAAAGAGGGGTATTCCCAAATCCTGATCATTGCTTTACAGATCAAACTCTTTAAACCAGGCCCTGCAGATAGATAGAACGAAAGATAGAATGATAAATAGATAGATAGATAGATAGATAGATAGATAGACCCTTCTCTCATCCCTTCATCATAATCCTCTCTTCCTTGCTCTGCTCATTAGTTTCCATGGTAACAGAGTGTTGCTGAGCTGGTCGTCAGGCTGCCCACTCAGCCCTCACATCTTTGATATACACACTTACACGCACACTCATACACACGCACATAAGTAGCCTCAATTTTATACAGCACACACACTCATTCACCTAAAGATACTCCCTCACACATACCAGCAGTTACACTGACCCGAGGACGCCAAACACAACACAACATAACACTGACACAGTTACAGACCAAGTAAAGTAGTGTGCTTTAACTCTGACTCATGGAGGTAGTAATGTGTGTGTGTTTTTTCCCCCCACGCGTGTGCGTGTGTGTGTCAGAAGTCAAGCTGGAGATCAGAGGCTATTAGACACGAAGTCTGAACGACACAGCGTACAACCGTCCGAACTCATGAACAGTCGTATGGAGCCGATCCTCTGAAGGATAGAAATCTAGGAACACACACACACACACCGGCTCTAAACTCAGTCAGATCTTCTGCGTGAGTGTGTGTGTGTATGTGTGTGTGTGTGCACGCGCATTTGTATGTGTGTGTAAGGGTAGCTAGCCCACTCAGAGCGCTGCAGAGACAAAGGCAGAAACAGAAATACCAAAGTAGGTTAGAGCAAAGCATTCTGGGATGGCAGGATACCCCCTGGGCTTCTGCAAGAGGCTCTCTTTCTCTCGCTGCTTTCTTTCTTTCTTTTTCTTTCTTTCTTTCTTTCTTTCTTTCTTTCACTTCTTTTCCTGCATGTTTTTCCTCTTCGCTCTATTTTTCTTTAATGTTTTTCCTTTTCACCGAATTTAAATACTTCTCCTCACATCTGTGTTCTTGTTTTTTTCTTTGCTTCAGCTTGAATCCAAAGATAAAGACAGGCAGAAGAAGACGAAGAAGTAAAACTGTGCTTCACTTTTTATCATCAATATTATTCTTAAGCACTCGATCCTTTGATACTCCAATACCTGGAGCATCACATTCGCATACGGCTGCGTTTTAATGTTCTTGTTCCAGTTTCTGCCACTGTGTGGAGTCGAGACAAACAATCTTCTTCCTCCTCTGATATGAAATAACCTCATACATAACCCATGCAGTCTCAAATCTCCTCATTAGCTGCTTTGATTGTTTCAGATCATTATGTCGGCTCCCCGCTGTTAAAGACAAAATAAAAAAGGTTGATTTTTTGTTTCTGAAGGTTACTAAGATACAAAGGGAGCCGGTTTGGAAGAATTACTAGATTGACTCAAACACCCATGTGTAATAAGAGGTGAGGCGTATTAATCCAGGTATTCTGTTTCATGCTATTTTATCCAAATGCACTTCTATTTTTGGAGTCTAATACTCCACTTTGTACTTCACTGCACACACACCTACTGACACACTCCCCAACTGTGAAGCTTGTGTCTATTGCCAAAAGTGATCTTTTATAATGTAACCGCTTTACCTGACAAAAATCATTGGACTATTTTACAGACTTTAATCTTGTTGAAACACTGTGGGGTGTATATTGAGCTTGGTTACCAATAGACGGCACAAAATATGTTAATAAATGTTGGAAAATATCTCTTTGTAGAGGAAAATTTAAGTGTAAAGTATGACAGAACAAAAATGTAATGTCTCTTTTGTAAATGACAGGGTCTCTGGACGTATTTTAAATTTAATTATCAGACTGGAATAAATGAAACTAAGGTTAGACTTTGTTCACATGAATCAAAATCTAACTAGAGCTTGATGAAGAGTTCTTACACCTTCGTGGTAACTTATAGGGTTCCTATGCAAGTACGGACAGTTTGGAAAAGTATGGAAATAAATTTGATCAATTTCCAGGTCTTAAAAGGAATGGAAAATGAAAATTCCAGACTATTACCACAGTTCTTAAATACTATTTTCTAAAAAAGAAAAGTAGGTATTTCCAAAATTATTCTAAAAAGTAGGGTATGGAAATTCCAACTGTGTAGGAACCCTGTTAAACTAAAATAGCAGCTCAATATAATTTCAAATGTAAACCACCTGTTGTCTGGAAAATGGCAGTTTCAAATGCTTTTATTCTGATATTATAATATCAGATTTTAACCTCACAGTTATGGTGGGCGTATAATATCAGGATAACTATACTATCACGATATTTAAGAAGGACATAAAAATAGAATAACACAGTCAGTCAAACTGAGGAGAGTCAATATAAACTTAATTAACATCTACTTTTCTAATAAGACATAGCTTTTGTTTTAGATATATATATTTTTTTGTCCTGTGTTGAGGTTGCTTTTTCCCCCAGCAAGTTCAAGTTATGCTTTTATTTTGAAGTGTAGGAATTCTGGGAGATTAATCAATACAGTTATTTTATTTTAAACTATTATATCGCTAAAGACCCCGCAGTCAACTCAGATTTACTGCTCTCACTCCGAAAAAGGGGCGTGGCTGCCATTTGACTCCAAAGTACCAGGATGGCTTGCGTTTATTTAGTGAATTCAGCAGACCTCTCATATAGCGGGAGTTGTTTTCTTTGTGTGAATGCTGGAGCGACCCTCATGTGTCGTCAGGATAGAACCTGCTCGTTTCTAAATAAAGGTCTATGTCTGGTCTGGTTTACCTGACACTGTCAGAATCACTGCAGTTCCAGACTCATGAATTAGGAGACGGTTGGTGGGCCAGCTGCACGTTTGTTGTCAAATGTCTGCCCTCCTCTTTTCCCTTTTTTGATCCAGAACATAGTAGGAGGAAAGGGAGAAAAATAAAGCGATGGGAAAGTAGTAAATTGAAAATATGGACGGATTAGAGGGAGGAAAAGCAGTTTGGCAGATCTGTTATTGTAATGAGTGAGTAGTTGGAGAGTCCCTGGCTTGATCCCCAGCATGTGATGGTTCCCACCACAACAGTCTGACTCACAATTAAATTCTTTGGGGACTTTTTTTTTTCCTGCCGTAAAGTAGGTTTAATTATTAACAAGTTTATTTGTGTACACATTAATAAAAAATATCTCCCTACGTGACTGTAAAGCTGCGTGTTATACAAATATTTCATGATGCATCTTAGGTGCAGTTTGAGGAAACGAGCTCGTGTCCGTTGCAGTGATTTTTGGTGCATCACATCTTTTGCAAGTAAAATCCCTCTTTTCTTTATCTTAAAAGCATTAAGCGTCATATTTTTGCTGATGTGAAGTTTTGTCAGACAGCACAGAGGCGTTTGCATTCCTCCAGCGCTGCACGACTCCACTGCTGCATAAACCAGAAATGATGCCACATCCAGCTCCGGCGTTACAAGAGCCTTTGTATTCTACATGCAACATGCAAGACACCGCTGTGCATGGTTATATATCAAAAGGTTCAGAGGATAGTAAAAGAGAGAGAGAGAGAGAGAAGAAAGAAGAAGATCTAATAAAAGGAGGAAGGGAGATACATGAAAGGATGGTAGCACAAGAAAAGGGAAAAGAAAGAGGAGGTGAAATGAGGAGGAAAGGAAAAAGGAGAGCAAGTAAGGGGTATAAGGAAAGAGAGGTTAAGAGTGGAAGACTCATTGCAGATTAAAAGGAAAGGACAAAACAGCAGAAGAAGCTGGAAAAGAGAAGTGAGAAAGGATAGGAAATAAGGAAACAAGGGATTACGAAGAGTGGGGGGAAAACCTGCATTGCAAAAAGGGAAGACAAGTGTGAAGAGGATGAAACATGGAGGAAAGATGAAGAAAAGAAAGAGAGGAGAAATGAATAGAATATAAATGAAAGGAAAAAGGGGGAAAAATGAAGTGAGGAAAGAGAAGAGAGGAGGATGGAAGGAAAGGACGCTGGAAGGAGTGACAGGGAAAGAGAAGAAGAAAGAAAAGAGACAGGGCAAGAGGGGGGAGTGCCTGATAAATGGAGGGTAAAGAGAGAAGAGAGGAGATGAAACGAGAGGTGTGAAAGGTAAAAGGAGGCGACATGAAAGGGCAAAGCAACAGACAGACAGAGGAGGAGGAAAAAAGGAGAAGGAGAAAGAATGGGACCAAAAATGGAGTGGAGGGGATGAGAGAGGGAAGACAGAAAGGAAAAGGAGAAATGAAAGAAAAGGAAAGTAAGCAGGACTAAAAAAAGAGAAGGAGAATAAAGGAATGAGAGGAGAGGATAAGAGGAGGAGTCACTCAGTATGTTCACAGGATGTTGAAAATCAGCTCAATTGTACCAAAAGTGGGACACAGAGTTCTTCTAAGAGATACAGAGCTGTATAACTGTCCATGTTTTCCATTTTCAATTCACAATCAGCTAGCCTCTTTCTAACTTATCTTTAGATAGTTTTGGTAGGTGACATATTAGGTCAACCAGAAGAAAGTCTTATATGTTCAGATGTGAATAGAATTTTTTACTTAATTTTCCCTAAATTTTCTGTGTTTACTTATCCCTTTATTGCCTTTTCTATCATATTTGATGCATACTTTTATATACTTCTATCAAATCAATATGATCAACAAATTACTTAAAAAAACACCTGAATACAGTCCAATAAATGATAAAAATGTCCTCTTGTGGTTTAGTTCCCAAAAACATCTAATGTATCAAATTATATAAATAAATATATTTGTTAAATTTTAGTTAATGAAATAAACATTTCAGCTACAGAAAAATTTGAAAATTCTGGCCATAATATTTTGGTGTCAGCCATTAAAGGGTTGTAGTTGACCTCACTTGAGGATTTGTTGTGTTTCCATGACTTACCAGACAATCCTGCCTTCTCACTCAGTTACATCACTCGATGGTTTCTGAAAAGGAGTTTGAAAAATCCTCTTGTCTGCAGTTGCCATATTAGAAGTTCTAGCTTAAACAACACAAAAACAAACAAACAAACAAAAAACCTTTTTTTGAATGGGTGTGTATGTGGCTTCTGGTACTTTTGGAGGCAGCCTCTAGTGGACACTTAAGGAACTGCAGTTTTTAGCACTTAAATTTGTTTCCTAAGACCAGAGGTTGCTTCTTGCACCCACTGTAGTGGATCAGGGCATACTTTTTCTGGACTGGTGCTTGTGTTCTGGGACAAAACCAGTGGTCCGATTAAATTGCCTAATTGAGCTGTAACTATTTCTCCCCTTAACTCTGCAAACATCCTGACAGTAAATGGGTCCATTGAGTGTTGCTATCTTGTGTGAGCGTCTCTCCTCACGTGGCTGTTCCCCTCTTCCACCTCCCTGCTGCCTTCCTCACTGTCCTCCTCTCCTCGCTACCTCTCAGGTCCTGCCCATGCCCATATAAGGAGTGGCATACAGATGATGAGATGTATGGAGTGTTTTCTCTTCCTCTTTTACCCTCATCCCCTCAGTAATTCATGAGATGTATGCATGTGACTGTCCACCACACATGTAGGTCTGACATTTATGTCTAGGTGTGTGTGTTAGGGTGTTTATGCAGATTGTGCTGTAGTTAGTGTGTATGTGTGTGTGTGTGTGAGAGAGAGACTGTGTGTCGCTCTGTGTCAGCGTCCCAGAAAAGGCAGACCTCGGGGAGTTGTGCTCCACTTTTGCTCCTTTATTAATTCACCCTTCACTCTCTCTCTGTTTGCCGGGGATGGACATGATGAAAGGAGGGAAGGGAAGATGAGCGTGTTTAAGTGAATGAGTTCAGACATGCTGTTTTGTTTTTGTTTCCTTTTTTTAACCAAATTAAAAGCAAGAGTAGAACTCAGACATGAGGTCGTGCTGCAAAAACACTTCAATTTGTTTTAAAAGAAACTCCTTTTCACGATTCCCAACATCTTTCTCCGGAGGCTGAAGCTAATTATCCAACAGGGGAGCCCTGGTTTTAAATGTTATTTTATTTTTTTGTCACAACTGATGACACGGCACGGCAGATAATAAGAGGCGGGTTGGCAGGGGGGCTCAGCATGTGGGGTATGTAAGTGCCTTTTTGTTTGATGTTTTCTTTTTTAACAAAGCGGAAGACCCGTTGATTGTACCATTGTTGGAGCTGAACCCCCCAAAGCCTGAGTCTGCATTGAGTCACGATTCCCTGGTGTTCAAGAACAAGTCAGAGTCGAAGTCATCAAAGGCTAGGCTCAAAATTAACTCGTCAGCCTGGTAGCATTGGTGCGCCCAACTTGAAAGAGGTTTTTATCTTGAGCATGTAACTTAAACACATTTAACTTTTTGAGACTTGGAGTTGTTTTGGGCATTTTTGTCTTTTTGAAAAGACAGCTGAAAAGAGACAGAAAATGTAAGTAACAGAAAGTGGGAGGAGACATGCAGTGAGGGGAAACTCTGGCCTCTGTATAAAGGGCGCACTTAGACTGCTAGGCCATAATGCTGCGTTACAGTTACCTCGGAAGTTGGATGTTGGAGCTGGGACTGACATTACACCCGAGTTGACTGCGTTCCAGTAAACAAGTCATAAAACCAAGATGCGCTGGGCAGTACAACATAAACCACTTATTTAATTTCACAAAAACAAAACAATAAAACATTACGAGAGCTTTCACTGTTACTCTTTACTGTTGATGCACTGCGCTGCCATATTGGATTACGGCGTTGTCGTCAAGTTGGGGTTGGTGAGGATCATCCGACTTTCCGTGGGAGGGCATTCAAGATGAATTTCCGAGTACAACTGGAACGCAGCATAAGCGTCTCCTAATTCAGTTTTAAACATGGACTAAGTTGTAGTCGTTCACCAGTCGTCTTGTTAATAAGCTGTCAGGATGCCTGAAGAGGACACTCACCAGTACTTCGTCACACAGATTTCAATCTGTTTGATATTTCATACATATTATCAAGGTCCACCTCTTGATGCATTCATGTCATTATTTCGCTTCTTCAGTCATAGCGCCCCCTACTGAGTACAAAGTATTTACATTTGCATACTCCATCTGATCTGGTCCAGAATTTACAGGTTTGACACCCTGAACTTATGAACATTTATACACTTGGGCTGCCACCAATCAAGACTCTGCTGTATTAACTCCTATGTACAGTTTTGAACACCCTTTCTATACTCATCGATGCTCAGTTGTGTAAATTCCAGTAATTGATAACTTTGTGAATGCCATGAATGCATTCATTTTCCTTGGATTCTTGCAACCAGAAATTTAGAAACTGAAGAAAACAACAAAATGCAAATTTGAACTCAAGACCTCGACCCGAAGAGAAGAAAAACACCAGAAAGCACTGATTATTAGGCCTGTTTTGTTGGTTTGTTACTCACTTAAAAGGCCTTTAAAACCTCCAATGTTTTCACCCAAGGTCTGTGTGTTTGTGCTTCACTGGCCTTTAATAACAAAGTCCTGAGGCTCTTAGTCATGCGGACTCAGTGGGCATCTGAACCTGTTTGTCACATCTGTAAAGTGATTATAAGAATCACAGGTCGTTATTTTTTGGTGAAATAGAGTTGTTAATGATCAGGGGAACCCACCAATCTTAAACCTGAGCCTTTTTTTAAAACTTATTTTTATCATTGTAGATGGTGCACGATCACTTTGAGGTTTAAGGAGAATAAAAACTTTGTTTTCACGAATGTATCCTGATTAAAAGATGAAAATAGAAAGACATTCAACTCCGTGCTTCTTGTCGGTTCCTGAACCTCCCCCTGTATTTCCATAATATCACCCCGTAGGGATTATTTCTGTTTATTCCTGCAATAATTTGCATTCAACATAAAGCATTCAGTTCAATATTAAGAGGGTCTATTTTAAACCTTTCAGAAGAAAGACTGAAGGCAGAGGTAAGGAGAAGAAGTAAAAGGGGAAATACGATGAATATAGAGGATAGGGTAAGTAAATATGACTGAAATGGTGGTAAAGATTCAAGGAGGAGAGGTCACTCTGTCCTAAAGCCACCTCCGAGTTTTAATCTATCATCTTTTAGTCTCTGAAAGGACCAAATCCCTCTCTCTTGCTCCACTCTGACCCACAGACTGGGTTAAGCTGGGTTAAAATTCACTTGGTTTCAATGAGAGTTAAGAAGATGATGGATCCCCAGGGATACCTAACACACATGTGAGTGATTTCCAGAATTGTGGCGCAATTCTGAAAACCTCTGAGGCCACCGGCTTGAATTTGAGTTTAACTCAGAGGCTGAGCACAAGCCTCTTAACAGACTAGTGCAGAAGAGAGCCGTGCAGTAGTAGAAGTAGAAATAAACCAACAAACAACACGATGCAACTAACACAGATACTAACCCAGAAAGAGTGAGATTATATTGAACGCAATTTCATGCTGCAAATCTGCTTTTATTTTGTAAAGGGAGGAATGATTGACGGGTGTGGAATTGAAGAGGTTCAGAGTATATTTATATACTGTGTTTATGTGTATACGTATGTGCTGGTATCTAGGCTAACCCACCCTGTCTCTAATCATAATCATGCAGTCCACACAGGCCTTTGTCTCCGTAACGAACCCTCCACAATGACTCATACAGCATCGCTATGGTGACGAGCATCCCCGCATTATTGGATGTCATTTGGATTGCTCGGACAGACAGACAGACTGACACACACACACACACACAGATTCTGGCAGGCGGCTGCTGTTATCTCATTGTTGCTTTGACTTACTGTTCATTCCTCCACAAAATGAGAATTAATTTCCCATTTTCCGAGCGGTTCCTCCCTCTCGTTTGTGCTCTGTGGAGGTTCGGCTCGGTGTGAATGGGCCGACGGTTAGAGGGAAAATGGTGTTCAAGTGTTTGTGTGGAGGGCAGAGGCAGTCACGGCGCTGTGCACATTAGTCACTATTGTGTTTTGTTTGTGCTGCAGTCTCTATAAATGTAATGTAAAGAGTTCGGTTATAGGAGAATATATTCGTGTTTAACTTATAAAAACTCATCCAAGGTCACTGTGATGAGTCACTGCTGTGGAGAGATCTTCAAATAGCAATGTCATGTTGCTTTTCAGTGATGAGGGTGTTGAATGCTGGTTAAAGGTGAATAAATTCATAATTATGTTTTTGATATAACAAGGCTGCAAAAGCTAAAAAAGACCATCAGCGACAAGGTTGATGTTTTTATGCTGTTTCTTTTGATGCTTCAAATCAGTACGAGAAAGAAGGTGTGAGTAGTGCTGCTGAATAAAAAGTATAATTTGACATTTTTCATGTTTAATTTTTACAAAAATTGATTCACTTGACAGCAAAATGTCAGCGGGATGAGATTTTTTGTTAGCAGATACTACTCAAGCATCGAGAACAAGATGAGAGAAGACTGCTTTGTCCACAGGGGGCGCCAAAAACAAACTCATAGGGATGTCCTGAGCCAAAATTGATATCAGATATCAGTCCAATATCAGCAACAAAATGAATATCAGATTATATCGTCTTGCATCTAAAATCTCCGATATCAGCACTCCAAGAGTCCATTCCGGACTCCGCTCCAGCACCTTTATCTAGCAGCGCCCGGATCCAGCATGCAGACCCCACATAATCACAACAACAGTGTGTACTAAGATACTAACAAAGTAGCAAGGAGTAGGAGTGAGGATGGCCCATTCACAGTATTTTTCGTTAAATTCCGAAAAAGACGTTGCAGCTGAGTGCAAAACTTGTCATGCATACGTTTGTGATAATATCGGACAATACTGAAGGCAACAATATCGGTATCTTATTGGAAGTAAAAAATAGTTGTCTCGGAACACCCCTACAAACTGAACATTCCTCGTAGGATGAAATCTAACGGCCATTTTGGAAATTGTTGACATTGCATCCTCAATTTGAAGAAACCAGGAACCACCAAGTTTGTTCACACACAGAGTGATAACATTCATAACAGTACAAGGGTCCATGACGTGGCTAGGTTACACCTATGAGGAGACACCACTAATGCTTTATAAATGCAGGTTTTTAGGCAACCTTTGCTGCCATCCAGACAAAGTCTTTTTTTTTTCAGGGATGACCTTGAATTTTTCTGCAAGATGATGCCAAACTGCATATTTCAACAGCAAGTGTATGGGTGCAAAACTGGCCTGCACATAATAAAATACCCAATAAAGGAGACCCCAAACTAATAAACAGCTGAAATTCTGTATCAGGCAAGAATAGGAAAACATTTCAATTTAAAAAACTGTAAGATCTGCTTGTTTTCCAAACATTTACAAAGTTGCTGTTGGAAAAGCTAATGCAACACAATGGTAAACATGTCCCTGTATGTTGCACGTATCAGATTTAAAATAAACACATATTTTCACAAAATAATACAACTTTTTGCTTTTCTTTGCACTTTTTCCAATTGAATTCAGCCCTTAAATGATTTACAAACCATCAAATTCTGTTTTTATCAACACTTTGCATCAGTGGGTTCCTGAAAATACAAAAAAAACTTCGACTTGTTCCATCTGAAATCAATAATTTTTGTTACCTCTCTTTTAGAGAAAGCTGCTCATGCTGAATTTAAAACTCCTCATTTTTTCCAGGGTTTACAAAAAGCTTGAAAAGACTAAGATAGTGTTTCACAGACTCATGATGTTCTTTTATTTGTGATTTTGCACAGGAAACCTTTATGAGGACATCACACAAAGATCCAAGAAGAAGACTGACACTGACTCCTAAACTGAAGAGTAAAGTCGATCCAAACATGTTCAGCAGAGCGTGGTACCCATAAGGCCTTACAGGGGCCCAGTGGGCGGAGTTATAAGGAGGCAGAGATGAACCTGAACAACGACAGACCGTCACCTGGGGATATAAGCTCCACCCACCAGTGATCTTCCGGGTGACTGACAGCTGGACCAACGTGTTACACGCCGGCATCTGAATCCTCATTGGCCCAAAAGTTCAGGTAGGAAACACGGGGACTGAAAGGAGTGTTTGTGTGGATTAACAGCCTGTTATCAGCCTACTCTCTTATAGCTGCTGTAAAGTTATTACAGAAAGAGACGAGCATTCCTGTTTATTACAGTTTGTTTGGTTTTCCCTCTCTCCGAAATGTTGGTAATCTCACTATTATGTTCGAAGTTAGTTGGATTTTTATGCTCGTGGGTGTTACTTTTTACACAGCTTTGTAGTCATGAAACAACGGTGAAGTTATGCCTTTACAGAAAAAGTCTAAGGCTAGCTGTTAGCACCATAGACTGTATATAGAATGGACAGCGTCTGCCTCCTCGCTGGGTGAAGCCACTCTGAGAACAGCACCCTCTGTTGATGGGCTGCAGTATAGGTCATAAATCCCGCCTCCACCACTAAAGCTAATGGAGCTGTGGACCAATTTTAGAAATTAATTACACAGAACATAAATTTTCCCCCTCTGCTTGTGATGTTGACATGTAGTTATTGTAAGACTGGTTTGTACATAAGTCCTATTTTTTTCTGTGAAGTTCAGTTTTTAAAAGTTATTAGGGGGTTCATGTTTTCTATGATTGACGCCTGATACAGCCTATGGGCGTACGAAGATTGCATAGCTCACCCGGGGGATACGCTGTTTGAGCCGAGCGTCATCACAGCAACTCTCCCGCCGAATGCGCACAACGCTACTGAGCAAGGCTGGTTTCAGGAAATGAAGAAAAATCGCAGAAATACTGAGAGCTTTTTTGGCTCCAAATCCGTATGCAGGCGGGAGGCAGAACCAAGTTATCCATAGTATATACAGTCTATGGTTAGCACCCGCTGAACTCCCTACTTAGCCCTGTTGGCACATATTAGTTATTGTTACATTCGCTGCTGTCCTAATGGTACTTAAAGCTTGTGGTTCAGAAGCATCATGGGAGGTCTTTTTCAGTGGAACAGCCCTGGGTTTCAGGAACAGTTGAAGTGCGGATAAAGCTCCAAACTTGCCTTTGTTTAGCATTTCCCAAATAGGACAGCACAACCTGATATCAGCCCTTTTTTTCCAATTTAAAAGCAACTTGTTATGATTTTACAGTATATCAGCTACATACACAGGACACAGACACATGCATCACAAACAGGGTTCCCAGCCACCCACTAAAACACTTAAAGCACTTTTGGCTGTACAATGATAAACAATCACGTCTCTTTGCGATTAAACAGAATCAGCGAGTCGCCATCGTTCCCCCTGATTCCCGAGGCCAGGTTACACCATGTGTAATAAACAGCAGTAGCACACGGGTCTCCTCAGGTGACTGGAACTGCAGCTGGGGCAGCAGGAGCAGCAGCTTTGTTTTACAAGTGGGACACAGAAGCAACTTTTTAAAAATACACTAGACTGGACCCGCATGTTGATGATACTGAAGTTAGCAGGCTGGTGCTTAGATACAAACAGCTTAAACACATGCCAAATCAATCAGATCTAATGATTAAGCTGTCTTTTTTTTATTTTTAGTTTTAAATGATCACGACACAATTTATATTTGAGTTTTAGGCTTAACTTTGGATGCTTTACTGTTGCACTAATAAAAACAAATGATAAAACAATGTTCCCGTTAAAGTTTACCATATCCAGTAGAGAGGATTTAATGAGAATATCAGAAACCAGGTCCAAAACTTAGACAAGCTTCCCTGCGCTGATCATTTTAGTCCAAATATCTATTAAACTGAGACTGATGGGCTTTTTTTAGAAGAAATATAAATATTTCTGACATTAAAAGATGATTTCAGTGGCGTGTTTGTGAAATGATGACTGTCCTTGTAATGATGAAGACAGCAGCAGGATTGTGTTTCTGTCTCTGATGAAGCTGTTGGCACTCAATCAGGCGCAGTAGTGAGTTTATGTCACTCTTGTGGATTGACTTTCTCATTAAGTTCCAAATATCAGCCGTGGGAAGGTCGTCTACTGCCGAGGAAGATGAACCCGTCAAACAGTCAGATCTCAGATTGAGAGAAACTTATTTCCTGTTTTGCATCTTCCCCGTCCTTCAAAACAATCTGTTGGATCCTTTTAAAAGTTTTTAGCCTGAGCCTTTTGAACACGAATCACCTGAAATACTTTCATAACCTCGTTCAGCTCCCAGATCAGCTATCAAAATGTGATCTACAATACGCATCGGTATGTTTTGTGTAGGCACTCATGAGCCACTCTCATCATCTTTTTTTTTTTTTACCATCTTTCCTTGATCTCTTTTTTCCCAGTCTCTCTCTCTCTCTCTTTCTGTCTACTGTTGCCATGGAAACCAGTCCCACTCATCTCTGTTCGCTGACTCAGGAAAAGGAGGGTGAAGTTAAACAGGGGTGGTCCTATCACTATCACTAGATGGCATCTCAGATCCATTTAACAAAACAGCATCATAGCCGCTGAGAGCAGTTTGAAGACATGAAGTTACATGCAGCTGCAAGAAACACCCGCAGAAATTAATTCATTGGCTCTTTTAAGGGAGACAAATTCCCCTCTTAAGGCAGGTTTTTAATAATATCTCATTTTACTCTGCATATTCCTAGTGGTTGTACTCAGCACAGGTGTAATATGAGGATCAGTGGAGCTGATTTTGACCTCTTTTCTCTGTTAAATTCCCTGACAAAGACAAATTCAGCATCCAGGTATATGAACTGACTCTGTGAGAATGATTTAAAGACCCGCTCTGATGAAAATCATGTCTGTCTCGTTGTCTACGTGTTCACATGGCATTTTTCTCATGCTACAGGACATATCATGAGAGACTAAGTGCAAAATTGCATTTCTGAATATTTCTGCATACAAATCACTGTGAATCTCTGGCAGACCCAAACGGCAGATTCAGATAAGGGCCCGACCGATATAGGGGTTTTGGGGCAGATGCCAATACCGATTATTGGGGGGGGTTCTGATTACCAATTGATTGGCCGATTTTTTGTATCTAGTTTTAACTTTAAAAATTTTGTTAATTTAAGTAGTATAAACATATACATTTTTTTTTTTTTTCAAATGGCTGCTTTTGAGCCTTTCAAACACCTTTCAGTAATATTAAAATCAGTAATATTCCACGTATTTATCATGAATCAAACTCGGACCAGAAAAGCATTTTTTCAACCAAAACCATAATGACCAGGATTTTAAATGAAGTTTGACATTGGTTTAAAAGCACAAATCACAGAAGTGTTCTCCTTGGAAGAGGTAAGATGCACAGGGACCTGATGACAGAAACGCAGTCACAGCTCCACTTTATAATGATGCAGTGGACATGCTTGACAAAATAAGTCCATTTAAGCCTAAAATTTATGTGTGCTTCAGCAGTCTGAATGTTATGAGAATCAAAACAGATACAGAGATAAAGAGAGTTTCTGTTCTGAATTTGTAGACAACACCTGATCAACACCAGCACTTTTCATATCGCAATAGTCCCAATGGTAACAAATCTAATCAGATGTTGCGTGAGGAAATTGCAAACACTTGATATTTTCTTAACCTTCCTTTGTAATTCATTAAATTCCTGCACAATTTAGACTTTTGTAAATTTCAACTTCAATCTCAAAATGGAAATTAAAAAAATCTCCCTCCTGTAATTATCACTTTTTATCTTCCTGTGGCCCTAATCCTCTTTGTACTTTTGAGACCATGCTGTGCTGTTGCAAACATTTTTGCTCATCAGGGATAAACTACACTTAATTTTACTCAGTGGGGGACTCACCAGCATGACTGAGCTGTAATTAACACAAAGGGAAGAGTGTATTAACACTTATTAACACGTATTATTTTAATGAGGTTGTCCATGTCTTGATTTGAGGAACAGGATGTTGTCTGCAAAAGATTTTGTCTGTGATATTTCAAGTTTGCATTTCTGGACAGACGTTTATTGAAGAGAGTCCTTTTGTGAGTGGCATTCGCTGTAATGACTTCTTTGTTTTTGCAGTTTTTTCCTCCATAGGAGAGCAACACAGAACATTTGGTCCATAGTAATTGAAACAATTGCAAATGAATCCCATGGGGCTGCATGAGTCTTCAGTCTGAGCCGAGCTGAACACAGTTAATGGCTTTCGTGAACAACTCCTTGGTGATTCACTCCTGAGGCCACATTGCAGGAACATCCGAATGAGAAAATCCTATCTTAATCCCACTTAAAAAAAGCAATTTAGACTTTTTCCAGGAGAGGAGGAGAGTTGTTGAATGCAGTGTGTGTTGTCAATCAAGCTGTAATGAAACAATTCGTATACTCACCTCGGTCTGACACAAAATGCTGTGACCTGATATCGTGATTTAAGTTGAAGTCAGTGCTTTAGATGGAGACGATAAAATCCTGAAGATAAAGTCTCTCCAAGTGTCGCAAAGATTAAATCAAGTAAAGAGCAACCTGCTCATGGCATCTGTTAACTCTTTTAGCTGCTCGATCAACTTTTACTGCTTTGCCACATGTTTTAAAGTCATCACGAATATCGTCGAATGCTTCAAAAATATTTTTCATTAACTGGAGTCTATAAAGTTTTTTAAGGCCTGTGGGAATAAAAACATAACGGCAGTTTTGCTACAACTCGGTGTCACATTTGTTATGCTAAGTCAGGTATTTTTTGAACTGTTGTAATCGAGCCTTTACTGTCTCTACACACACGTGAGTAAAATCATTTGCGCGAATGATTTACATGTTAAGTGAATGCAAAGACGCGATTAGACGCTCCTACTACTCTGGCAGCGCGAATGACGCAAATTGGGCGTGCGCTGAAAATGTCTCAACCTGAGTGGATATTCACGTAGCGATAACCAATCAGCACAAAGGTTGCCGGGTGATGTATGAAAACAGACGGTTGTTCACTGGTATCTAAAATGGAAGACAAACTGATGGTGTTGGTGTGTGGTTGCCCCGAATTATATGCTACCTTTTCTTTAAATTACCGAAACCGGAATAAAAAGGAGCTGGCCTGGAGGAAAGTGAGTGAGGAGGTCGGATTACCCGGTAAATTGTAAAAAAAAACGTTGTCTATTACTTGATCCTGCCAGTTGAATTGGCAGAGATTACCGTTAAAACTACCATTGACGCGCGAATGAAGCGAGTAAATACTGTTCATTCACGTGCCTAGATTTGCGTGAATTAAGTGAGTAGATGATTTTACTCATGTTTGGTGTGAGCGCCCCTTTATACATGCTGGACGCTTTTAAGCTTTTAGATTTCATGTGCACCTCACATGTGAATGAATACAGCTGAATATCTTTACTCAAACTATACATACTTTTCTAACCTCAAGTTAAAAGTTAGCAAGACGTCACAGTCAGTAAATGTGTGAATGAAGTGAATGATAGTCTGGAACATTTACAGTAAGCAAGTGGGTGAGGTGATGATGCCACCCGCTTGGACCAGAGTCATGCTGCTTAACATTCCGTTACCCTCACCTACTTTTAGGTTTGTATATTGCAGTGATTGTACGGTCACCATTACAGAGGCCTCCTCCTTTTCCTGCATGCTCCTCCAAACAGGTGTAGTCACATCAACATTCAACATCTGTATAGTTAGCTACAGAGCTATTCAGTTGTGCAGAATGTGGTCTTGCTTAAAGGTCTGGTAGCACATGTTGCTCCAAAACCTGCATGTACCATTGATACTTTTTGAAGAATGTCCCGTTCCCACATCTCCTGGATCAAGTCTTTTTATGGTCTCCTCTTTGCATGGTACAGTTGAGGATGGAGTGAAAAACTGTGTTCCTTTTTTCAGAGGTGGTTTTACCAATGCAATGATTTCCTCAACAGAGTCGTGTCTGTTTTTCATGCAGTTCTGCCCATGGGGGAAGTTTACACCCACTCATACTGGTTCTTGGTCTCCTCATGATTCTCTGAATCTTCAGATCCAGATAGAAAAAATAATAATTCTGGAGAATTCTTTAAATGTGGCAGAAAGGACACAAGAGACAGAGCTGGGAATTCCCTTTTTGGCTAAAATTCAGGCAACTTGTTCTTTTTGGAAGACTCCCCCTGAGAAGAAGAACAGCTTCTTTGGCACATAATGGTTTTGGAGGTTGCCCAAATTAAAATCTAAGGGTTCTGTGATCTCCAGCGATGAAGTACAGTCCAGGCTGCAGCCAATTATGAAATTAGAAATTGGCAAAATTGGAGATGCATTTTTAAATTTAGAGAGCTCTGTTTTTACCAGGTTAAAATAATCTCTGCTTTTTCTTCTTTAAAGGGGATCCTAGGTAAAAATAGTAAGACTGTTAAAATATGTGAACAGTCACTATATTAAGAAAAGGAGGGGTTCTCTTTGCACCATTTTGTTCTCATCTAGACCCACTCAGCTGACACCGGTATTTATTACTGCTGGTACATCCAGGAAATCTGACCCAGCATCCGCAAAGCCAGAGTCGCTGACCTTGGGAAACTATGAGATGGAAGTTTTTGTTTGAGGAAAGGCATCTCTCTGTTTCAACTCTGTGACCGGCTCATGTGAGTTTATGAAGTCAGGAGTGAAGATGATTGAGAGTTCTCTGTGACCGGAGTGACTTTCTGGATGGAGTTACGTAGAAATAACATGATAGAACAGGCAAATCACCGCAGGCAAGGCTAAGATAACTTTTATTAAAATCATCTACTCGCTTAATTCGCGCGAATCTAGACGCTTTATTCGCGTGTCAACAGTAATTTCAATGGCAATCCCTGCCAATTCAACCAACGGGATCAAGTAATAGACAAAGGTTTTTTACAATTTACCAGGTAATCCGACCTCCTCACTCACAAGCTCCTTTTTATCCCGGTTTCCGTTATTAAAAGAAAAGGTATCATATAATTTGGGGCACTCACACACCAACACGATCAGTTTGTCCTCCATCCTAGATACCAGTGAACAACCGTCTGTTTTCATACGTTACCCGGCTACCTTTCACGCTGATCAGTTATCATGACATGAATATCCGCTAAAGTTGAGACATATTCATCTTCTGCCCAATTTGCGTTATTCGCGCTGCCAAGCAGTAGGAGCGTCTAATCGCGTCTTTGCATTGTCTTAACGTGTGGCTCATTTGCGCGAATGATTTTACTCGCGCTTGGCATGCGGAGACAGATTAAAAAAAAAAAAACAATAGGTTTGAATATTTTGTTTCAGGAGTGAAGAAAGGATGATTTTGAGATCCAGCTCTCAAGAAGTTTCAGGGAAGCTTCTCTGTGAAATCAAGAGAGACTGGGAAGTAACCTTAAATTTTATTGATTTTATATCAAAATTACTGGACATGTTTCCCATGTGTTACACCTGTTTGGATGCTTTCATATGTAGAATTCATGCAGATTTTCTGAAATTGAACCTTTGAAGAATTGATGGATAGGAAACGTGATTCTTCAGGGTCATGCAGCTCTGTGGATCCTCAAGATGAATCTGATCCACCCCGCAGTGTGTCGAGCAATTCTACATTAATCCAAGCGAGTAAGGCTGAGGGCTTTGCATACATTGATGAGGATTTCCTCTATGTTTATCTCACAGTGGGAATAACTTACAGATAAAATATTCCCAACCGAAGAAATCCCCTCCTTATGACCTACTCAGTGAAATTTAACCGTACTAACGCTAACACACAGTGGTGAGAGCAGCGTGATAAGCAAAGACTGTGTAAAAAGGATGAGAGGCACAGCAGCCAGTGCAGGTCACCTGCAGTTTTACACTTTTTTATGATGGAAAAAAACATAGAAAACCTTTTTTTTTATCATGATAAATTGTTACCCTTTGCATCTCTGTATTACCATTTTCCCATCTAGTTTCCCTCAGGCTATAGAAACGGTAGTTTTGGATATTGCAGCTCTGCTTACTCTACAGTGAAAAAACACAAGTCAGCATCAACCTGTATAATGTAATTTGGGCGCTATTGTGAATTTCCAAGAGAAACTGTAATGTGAAGAGAACATGAAAGGGAACAACCAGCTGGGAAGAGGTCCCAGTACATCTAAAAATCTGGGTTAGCCAAAAGGTGAAATGTAGAAGTGGTGGTTCTGTGTACAGAACCTGAAGCTCAAGAGGCACAACATGTAAACTGCTGCCACTTAAGCTGCTGGCTCCATGGTGGAAAGGCTTTAAATGTCACCAAGGTGGTGACATTTAGGGCCTGTGTCCACTGATGCCATTTATTCCTCTGGCAGCGCCCACGACTTTTGGTAGATTGCAAAGGTTATCCTGCAGGATTTCCACCTCCCTATAAAATCCGGTCTGTTTTATATTGCTCTGTACATTTGACATAAGCTTCTATTCAAGTAAATAAAAAAAGGAGTAAATATAAGAAAGGTAACGTGCCAAAACTCGGACTTTTAAATGATACCGTTGAAAATACAAAGTTGATATCATCAGTCCCGCCCCTTTTTTGGGGAAAATGACACCAAATTCAAGTTTTTTGAGAGGGATAACCCCTTGAAATGGAGCATCTCATTTTTTGAGATGTTAGAAAATAAAGATACAGCACTGCCAACACCAAAAACAATGTTAGTGGACACAGGCCCTTATGGGTGGCAAAGCAGTGTAACAATCCTGTTTCAAACATAGGGCTGGGCGATATGGCCTCAAATCAATATCACGATATATTGAACAGTTCACCTCAATAACGATAAATGGACGATAACTACTCCACAAGCTGCTCACCCCCTCCCACATTAATTTCGTCTACTTTGCCGCACAACTTTTGAACCGTCCTCCATCTCCTCAGCTGTCTTTCCCTCTTTGACTGGATGGGGTTGAGTCATCTTAAAGGGACGAGACCATAGCCTACACACATCACATTCATTTATTCATTTATTTATTTATTTTGACATGGAATATACCAATATGGGCAAAATGACATTGGTTATTGTCATAAATTTCAGTATCGGTAAATTTTAGGTTTATCGCCCAGCCCTATTCAAACAGTTTAAAAAATAAGAGGTCTTTCTGGTTAGCTTATTCCAGTCATCTTAAAGAGTACCAGTCGGTTTGTACTCACGAGAAGCTCCCCCTCTTCAATAAATGATCATTTCTACCAACCCCCCCGGAGGAACAGTAGGACCCCACTCGCTAGTATTTACAACTGTAATGACAACAGCTCCTCAATGAGCTGATCTATTTGTATGAGAAAGATGTAGTGTTTTTCCGCCTTGCTCTTGTGTTTTCTCAGATATTAAACTATTTCGTCAAATTATTGTGTGAATGTTCACGACCAAAAAATCCAGACCCAGGTGTTTCTTTCTTTTTTTTTTCTTTTTGTTAAATCTATATTCATCTTTATCAAGCGTTTTGCTTTCTGTTGTCTCTTCATCCTCTCCTCAGGTATCCTTTCCTCTTCAGTGGTTGCAGGAACAGTTGCCATGGCAACAGAGAGCCCACAGTGAAGTGAAATAGAGTGAGATAGAGAATAAAAGAGAGGAGATAGGATAACGGAAAGACAGGAGAAACTTTAGTTGCACTTCACATCCATCTCTGAGTCACGGTGATGCTTTTTCTGTACATCTGGGTTTTTTGTTTTTTTTCCTCTTCTCTCACTGTTTGGTTTCCTGGAGCTTTTCCTGAAGCTTTCATCTGTTTCCCCCTGGTCTATCCCTCCAGCCTCACCTCTAATCCTTCATCTCTCCCTCTGTGTCCTGGAGTTAGGGGCCAATTATACCGTCTGGCTCTTTTGAAACACAGTGTATGATACACACATCTCCACTCCCTACCTCTGCATGTTTGTTAACGTGTGTGTGTCCTCCTCCAGTGTAAACAGGGAGTCATGTCATCTTGCTCGAGGTAAAAACTGCTTGTTAGATGCATTATTTACTTGTTTTTGGAGATGTTGTGGGTTGATTTAAGACAAAGAATCAAAGTGACACAGCAGGTCTCCTAGTTGGGAGGCTGTCTCATTATAATCTGTCCTCCATGGCCCTCCCCTCTGAAATCTATTCTACTTTGAATAGTTAAAAAGTTGAAAGAGTCAGAGGCCTTTCACTCTGCTAAAGTGAAAATGATGAAATGTTTATGTCCTCGTGTGGTTCGGTTCGGTGTGGGCTCTGTGCAGGAGACAGAGAGAGAGAAAGTGTGTGTGTGTGTGTCTGTTTTAATCTCATTCATATATTCATCAGCGGGCAGAAGTGCTGACGCAACTGAGAGGGAGAGGGAGGCATGAAAACTGAAAGTGCGAGATAAAGTGTGAAGAGGACAAAGAAATGTATCCGTCCGGAGCGCTAATGGCCATATTGGATGCAGTTAATAAAAGTAAAGCAGATAAAAAGTGAAAAGAGAGATTTGTGGGAAAAGCAGACGTAATAGAGGTGTAAAATTCAGACGACTGGGAAAGAGTCATCTTTCTTTGCTACCTGGATTCAGTTTTGATGTATTCAGGAGGAAAGGGCTCGCAGGCTCATACCACAGTACACACAACTCTTTCCCTGACAATATTTTTAAAGAAATTAAAGATAAGGGGAAGCCAAAAGCCCCAAATGCTTAAATAATGATATGGATCGAGAGAGAACTTGGAAAGAAGTGACAGAAAAGTCATGGAAGATGGATGACAGGATAAATTATTGACCTTTGACCACATCAGCCCTCACCCATAATACATGAGGAGCATGTCCGTGTCTTGGACAGCTGGGAGAGTCTTGCAGCTAACACAATGTGACACGCATCTGTTTTTTTAACAACTGTAGAAGCTTGTTAGAGCAGCGATAACAAGATGATTACATGCTGGATAGTTAGCAGACATGGTGTGATGCACATACAAAGTGTGTATGTTTGTGGAGTTTGTAAATGGGTGTGTGGAGAGACAGGCTTGTGTGTTTTATCTGGTTTTAACGTGTTGACGTGTTTGTTGGTAATTTAAAGCTCTTTTGGGGTGCTGTCGAGTTGTGTTGACTCTGGCGGACACATGTTTTGTCTTTTTGTTCATGTAAAACAAATAGTAAGAGTCTTTTCTGTGGGAAAATGTTTGGAAAGGCTTTTTTTTTGAGCGACTGATGACCTTGTCAGAGTAAAGATGTAAAATGACTCTTCTTGCTGAAGGTCTTGTTTGCCGTTGATGCTGACATGGAGGCATCAACGTCATTTCCAGTTTGATTTGCAACCAGATTAAAACTCCTCATGGATCTTCAAACATAAATTCAGATGACATATTGATGTTAGCATTCACGGTTTTCACTAAATGTATTTCTGGATCAATCTTAGTGGTAAATACTGAGTATCCTGCAGGTTGCACTGGTGTATCAGACAAAATCTGGACAAGGTTTAATCCAACTTCCTGTATCACATCCCACTGCATGCAATTAAGTCCAAAACGTGCAGTTGTGTAGCTCTATTTTGCATAATTTCAAGTATCATCTGTTTCCAAAATTATTCACAACATATTAATACTGGATATATTTAACCCTCCTCCTGTGTTAGGGTCTACACCCGTTTTTGGTTTTTAAATGCTTAAAAGAACTACATAAATTAGCTTTTTTGCATCAAGACTTTATGACTTTGTCAGGAACTTCTACTTAAAAAAATAAATAAATAAACTAAATTAACTGACTAAATTATAAAATGCTCTTGTTCATTATGGCACTTGTTGTGTTAGGGTCGCTGTTGACGCGGTTAAATTAAAAATCAATAATTTGAGCAAAAACTGAAATCATAAGTGTAATGTCAGGCAACACAGAGACAGTCAGATCCTCCAATCATGTGAGATTTAGGAAATTCTCATTTTGCCATGATTTTTCCTGCACATAATACAACATCAGACATGTCCAGACATATGAGATCAATTCAGTATAGATTTCTATGTGAGAGGTTTACTGATAAAGAAAGGGGAAGAGGCCCACAACAAAAAAAATTTATAAGCAATATTTTCATGGGTAATGCAGCCGAACAAGGTAACCTACAGCTGAGAACCAAATTGGATGATAGAGAACTGTTTTTAGTGTAATTTGCAGCTGATTTAAGATATGGGTCGAAACCGACCAATACTATGGGTGCATAGTAAAGCTAACACAGCAGGAAGGTTAAAGCGAGAATAAAAATATGGTCCAAAGAAGACTTTTGTTGACATGTTTTCAATCTAGAGTTGTGTAGTTCATTATCTTATAAGACAGTTTTAATGAGGAATGACTAAAGACCATCATGATCTGCGCATGTTTTACACTGTTTAGGGCCTTGTTGAGTTTTCTGCCTCTACCTGGTGTCTTGTACAGAAATTATATCATAACACTAATGAATTCTGTGTGATTTTGATTTTAGAGAAGACACTATTAAGCAGAATTTAGAGGAAAAGTAGACCCAACATTGCAGCCCTAATCCCTTAACTTTAGACCTAACTACATCCTCCTGCTTCGGGGGGTCAAAGAGTTCATGTCCTGTCTTCTGTTTGTTTCATTTGTTTCTATCTTACTCTGGACCAAAGTGTGGGAGGACCAGATACAGACCACATTCCCTGATGTGTTACAAAATGACACTTTCTCAGCAGAGCCGCCGATGTAGGGATGTTTTATCAGAATGAAAAGCTTGAAGTTTCTCCGTCTGTTGACGTGCCAAAATGAAAAGTGACGTACGTGAAATCAAAAAAGCCTCTGTCTCTGTTTGCAATTCCTTCAGCTAGTGCAGCAGCTGTAGTGCTTAAAACTGTTGTCTTAATCCTTAATAATCCTGAATACAGGAACCGAGTCGCTACGCTTTACTGCACTCCAGTTACCTAGCAACACCCATTCACAAAATGCCATATAAGGCGTATTGCAGTATAGAGGCTGAATGTGCTCTGATTCAGAGACAGAGAGGGGACATTAAAGAGAGTATAACCTCTGCTTTATTCTGAGAGTATGACTCAATGTAAAGAAACATCAGAGCTATTGTTTCCTCTAAGGTTGTTCAGTAGTTTGTTCTTCTCATAACCAGAAGATAGTTTGGGTTTCATCCTCACAAAGATCCACAGAAAATGATTCCACGCCAATTTAATTCCCACATAATCTGGATCCTCTTCTGCATCCAAGCCTGTGTGTACCATACGAACACCATCTCCTACCTTCCGTGTAATCCCCGCGTGTTTTCTCAGTCGGTCGTTCAGCCTGACGGTCAGCCGGCCAAACAACTCGCCGGCCAATTAGTCATCTCAGTGGGAGCAGACTAAAAACTTGGTCTCAGCCCACACCTAATACCTAGCAGATCTAACGGCTCATAGCGCAGACAGTAATGGGCACCGTACACAAGACAGCTTTATAAACTGCAGCTTTTTTGGCCCCCGAAAAAGAAAATAAAACACTGTGATTCATGAAACTGCGTTACTATAGCAACCGTGGATAGTTCACATTGGAAGGAGGGAGACTGTGGGACAAAACTGCCTACTGTTGTGCTCCGCTCTTGTCTATACTTCACCCTGTCATCTCTGTATATTTAAAATACTAGAAATCATTATAATGGACAATGGACACGAGTTCTGTCCCTGAACACATCAGGGGTTTTCTAATGACTGCATAACCTCTGGGAATGATGACCAGCTTTGGGGGGTTTCTGGTGGAGCCAGTGGTTCGCTCATACTGCCCACCAAACACCCAACGTCATTTAAACGTCTTTTTACACGTCGGCCCGTCATGGCTGTAATTTAGCCCAAAAAAGACGTTGAAAACTGGGCTTTATTTAGATGGTCTGAATCTAGTTGTTTACACATATGGTGAGGACGTCTTTTCAACCACTTTGCTTTTTATTTTTTTGATGCAATGAAGTTTCTCTTGACTCTGAGTTTGCGTACTTGCTGTAGGGTTTTTTTTTTGCTTTTTTTGCATCCGTGTACAGCTAACACACGCTATAGTCTGTCATGAATCCATTAGATTACTGTAACTCCTTGTACGCAGGCTTGGACAAGTCATCGATCATCCACCTTGAGCTCATCGCTGCTGCTCGACTCCTCTAGCAAGAAAAAGCACGACCACATTACCCCAATTTTAGTGACCCTTCACTTGCTCCCAGTCCACTTTCGTCTTGCCCCTCTGTACCTTTCAGAGCTCCTGCATCACCACTCCCCAGCCAGAGCCATAAGGTCCTCTGACCAGTTGCTTTTGGACGTCCCAAAAACCAGACTTAAGTCTAAAGGTGACAGGGCTTTTCCAGTGGTCGCCCCTAGACTCTGGAACAGTCTACCTAGACCCTAGAGACTCTTAAATCGTTCTTAAAGACCCAGTTTTTCCCTCTAACGTTTCATACATGAGCACAAAGGAATCATAGGCACTGTAGCTTTTATTCTTTTACTGTCTGTATTTTATTCTTCTGATTTTAATTTTATTGTTATCTATCTATTTATTTACTTCTATTATTTGTCCTTTGTACATCACTTTGATTGCCTGCTGTCTTCTTAAAGGTGTTTTACAAATAAACTTGACTTGAGTAGAAATTTAGCATGGCTCAAAATAATCAAGCAACTGCCAAAGCCTTTATGTTACACAACGTAGTAAATATGCAAGTCTTTATAAATAAAGCATTAAAGTGATTTTGTGATCTTCTGAGCGAGTTGAAAAGTTTAAATTGAAAGCTTTTACTCACTGACTCTGTGTAGCAACCATACCTGTTGTTCACCAATGGCGGGTCAGGATGGCACCTTCTTATGAGTAGACATGTTTCCAGTTTTGTTCTGGTAGCAGTCAGCTTTCTAGTCGCTTTATTTTGCAGTGCACCGAGGTCGACGTGTCTTTTAAAACTGCTTTCACAGCATTTGCTTATATATTGATTCAGAAACGTGCACAAATGCATGTGCAGGCGAGGCGTGCATGACAATATTTTGCCATTGCATCCTTTAGAGCACAGAGTAGAGGTTTGGTTAGATTAAGGCAACAGAGCTGAAAAATGATAATCCAATCAGCAGCCCACTGTGCTGACGTCACAGTACACATCCCCCCATCTGAGGAGGTTTTTGTCAGATTTTGAGTTCATCTCGTTATTTAAGAGTAAACCTCTGAACTCATTTCAAAGTCTGTGAAGCAGTCTGATTATTGTTGCAGTCACACAGAGACACAGACCTGTTTGTACCTGTACTTCAGTTTGGTCTCTTTTGGTCTTAAATATACTAGAAGTGGCCTTGAGTCAACTCATTGGGATGTTCCTGGTGGTCTTAATTACAGCAGCAGTTACTTTGTAAAATCCAGACCTCATAATGTGGCACCTCATAGTTTTAATCTGTTGATTCTTTATTACTTTTGATTTATTTTAACATTTCCCTGCAGTAATAGTTGCCAAGAGATCTTGGCTAAAGCCTCTCTCACTGGCTAGAATTGTATTTGTTGCTTGGCAACATTAACTAAGTGAACACTTTAACAGGAAGTAACTATGGAGGCTTCAGTGATTTAATGACACGACTCTCCCCGCTGGTTCTGCAGCAGACTGTCAGCTCGCTGTATGACACCCTGATACCTGCAGGGAACCATCTCATACTCTTATTGTCTCCCCTGGAAGCAATTGTGTGTGTTTGTTTGTGTGTTTATGTGTGTGTGTCTTTGAGCTGTACTCCCCTCTGATGCTGCTGGTGAAACGGCCATAATGACACGATTCTGTCATCAGTTTCTGTCCTCTGAGAGTCCATTAAGTTTGTATCTCTATGTTCTTTCAGCTGTGATTACCCTCATCCCATTACTATCACGTGCACATTATTAAACATGTGTTGATTTTCACAAAGTCTGATCTGCCTTAACATTAAAACCCCCTTTCATAGTATTGTGTCCAGTCCTTTCTCATCTGGTCAGAGCCAAAACAGACCTGACTGGATGAGACATGTCCGCCACTGGACCTCTCTCTCTGTGTTATTATTGTATCTAGCACTGGTACATTTGGAGAAGCTTCTTCCAGTCCAGTAAGATGCAAGGTGGATAGATCAGACTTTGCTGTCTAGCAGCACATCTGTCAGATTCAGGCCTTTAACAGTGTTGTCATTCACACTGATACAGAAAAATAGACTGGGAAAAACAGCTGTTCATCTCTGCCTAGACTGGAGACTATTTATCTGTTGTTCTGCCAACTCAAATAGCTTTATTTGCAAAGAGTGCGTTAAAGTGAATAGAGGAAATAACATTTAGAGGCATTACTTTGAAAAAAGCCTGACCGTGTTTCCCAAAGGCCTGCAGAATAGGGAGGTCAAAGTATACAACCCTTCATGACATGGTCCTGAAAAGAGCTACAGCAGCCACACTGTTGTAATACAGAATGGATTTTGGCTTTGTATCGCTGAAATAAGAAAGGTTTGTCATGAATAAGACATTATCCGAATGGCAGCATATGTTGCACTTAAATCTGTATATAATGTTCAGTATTAGTGGTACCTTCACTTCAACTCCATGGGTTCAAAAAAGTGGGTTCTGGAGAGACTCTGCCTCCCTGGAGTTACCTTTTTATGCCCACTCTTGTAACCAATCCATTGCACTGATTTTTCAGTATTTTGTCATCTGGGTCCTAACTTTTCCTCAATGAGTTGCTGGCGTAAAATTTTGAATGAGTGTTTGTTTTATTGTAAAACAGTACATTCTTGTAGTTTCAGTATTTAAGCTGTTGTCTTTGCACTATTTCAACCAAATATAGGCATGAAATGATTTACAAACCAACTCTTAGGAAACTTGAGTTGTTGTGAAATAAGAGAATGACAGTATGTTGAAGTTTGAACATTTGCAGTTTATTCCTCCAGCCCTGCAGCCATTACCGCTGTTATTGCTCAGTATAAGTGCAGAGCTGAGCATCATTCCTGATGTGATTTTATGAACTGCATTCTTGTAACTCCATTAACAGAACAGGTATTAGGAGCTGAGAAAAGATGCGGTTTGGAACCCCAGATAGGTGAGCTCTCTAAAAATATCTCAGTGTGACCTACAGCTTGTTTTATGGAAGATCCGTGTCTTCCTTTCTAAAACCAGAGCAGCCTGAAATAGGGCCTGTAGGCAGAACCAGCCAAATATGAGACGCCTGAAAGAAGGACTGTGGACAAAAAGGGCTACACGGGTCTGAAAATGAGAAGTGTTTAGTTAGTGTGTCTACGTTTGATGACTTTTTATTCAACTTACTTGATAACAACCAATAGGGCTGGGCAATATGGCCTCAAATCAACATCACCATATACTGAGCAGTTCACCTCGATAACAAAAAATGGACGATAACTTCTCCACAAGCTGCTCTAGCCCCTCCCAAACTAACTTTGTCTACTCCAGCCGTTGCTACAACTTCTGAACCGTCCTCCATCTCCTCACCTGTCTTTCCCTCTTTGTTACGGACTGGATGGGGTGGAGTCACGTCTCTGACATAGGACAGCGTCTTAAAGGGACATGAGACCATAGCCTACCTACACACATCCAAAACCAACTTTTATTTATTTATTTATTTGACATCAAATATACCGATATGGGCAAAATGACATTGGTTATTGTCGTAAATTTCAGTATCTGTAAATTTTCGGTTTATCACCCAGCCCTAACAACCAACCTATGTGCCTTAGAGGTAAACTAAATCTGTACGAGTAATGATTTGAGGCGTTTTTGTCAGACTTTAACTTCTCCATACAGCCTACAAAAGTAGAAATACACAACTTATTATGCATGTACGCTTACAGAGCTTTCAATACTGTTGTTTGGAAACTTTTTGAGGCAGTAGTAGATCAATACAATGCAGGCTGAACTATGTACTCGAGCAATAGGGTTAGACTATCAAGCAGAAAAGAAAAATATCCAGATGCAGCAGTCATCCACAGTCAAACATGTAGTTCAGAAAGAGCCGAAACAAAAATGTATGACTGCAATGAAACACAGAGTGAAACGTATGAAGAACAGATATGTGGAAACTTTATTTCTGAGGAAATGTTCAAGGATTCCTCAACATTTAGCAGTACAACTCTCTATCAGTCTGAACAAATAACAGGCCAGTAACAGGCGAGACATATTTACCAAGGATGAACATGATTTCTTAAAACCCTATTTCCATTTGCGCTCGAGCCTTGAAAAGAACGCTACTTCCATTCCCTGTAAAATACTTCTCGATTTACTTTGTCTGTGAGTTGCGATCCATTTTCAAAATATGATTATGTTCTCTACTTTGTTATCTTGTTTTGAAAACAAAGTATTTTCTGTATACTTCAACTGAAAAAAGCCCAAGGCTACTTTCAATTGTTGCCAAGAAACAAACACGGCCCCAGCTGCTCCCAAACAAGACTTAGACTCAAACTTTTCTCAAATTCGCTCTCAAAAAGTATCGTCCTAGAGTGAAAACTTAACAAAGCAGTACAAGAGTTGCTTCCTTACCTCTGTGGGAGGTAGGAGGTACTTTGACCCCTGAAGGGAAGAGGTAGCTTGTTGACTGACAGAGCGACTGGTTGGCCGGCTTCCTACTTCCTCACAGACTGTTGTTAAACTCAGCCGGTCTTGGAGAGTCTCAGTGCTCCATCTGGGCTTAACTGGCTCTTCTTCCTGGCACGGCGCACTGGCACATATGGCCTAAAGATACTGTGTCATGTTGGAGAAGAGTTTTGTAGATGAGGAGCTGAAGGTCCTCAGCTATATTTGGTCATTAAGCGTTAGGGACCATGTTTTTTATTTACTTGTCGTGACCAGCTCAAAGCTAATTTAGTGCTATGTTTTCAGATTATTTCATCTGTTATGCAATGTAGAGTTAAGTTAAGCAGGAAGTTACTGCAAGATACCTAGCCTGATTTGGGGCCAACAAAAGACAACAGGAGCAATGATTGGACGGCTCAGAGGACAATGTTCTTTGATTTTTCTGTGGTGTGAGTTACGTTAAGAGATCCTCAATCTACTCTGCAGCCCATCAGGAGGTGGAAACCTCAAGGACAGCTGAGCGGACACTCTGTGCATCGTCATGTTGGCCAAACTCATCCATGGCAACAATAGTAGATGCATATATTTAAAAAATCTGATCTCTGAATCTGTGATGAAACTGAATCATGGTTTTTGAAAGATGGTTGCGATAAACTTTGGGGAAGATTGGGATAAGAGGATGGATCATCTCACCATATTATTTCTGAGGATCTCAGACTGGTAAAGACCCAGGCAACCTTTAAAGTGATTAGTAAAATCTTGAAATCAATTTTAAAATCCACAGGGACTAATGACATTGTTGGTTAGAACCAGTAAGAAGCTGATCTGCTGCGTTTTGGACACGTCGAAGGTGAGAGAGAGATTTGTGGGTGATACCAGAGAGAAGGGAGTTACAGTAATTGAACCAAGAGAAGATGAGAGCATGGATGACTTTTTCCAGGTTTGCTTGTGACAGAATTGATGTAATCTTTCATGAGGTATTTATTAAAGGTCCATCTGAATCGAAAAATACACAAAAGTTTTGGCAGGTATATCTGTGTGTCATCTGCATCAAGATTGAAAGATAAATTCTGATGATGAATCGTGTTGCCAAATGGGACCAAAACTATAAGAATAAAACTATATGAATAAAAGAAGACCTTGAAATTGAACCTTGTGGCACACCACAGGTTATATTCAAGGAAGAGTTATCTGTGGTGACTGCAAAGGTTCTGATAAAAGGTAGGAGTAAAACCAACTAACTGATTGTATGATTAGAAGTTCTGGATTACTACCAACTCAATACAACTATTGTTGGTCCACCAGAGTGTGTGATTAGAGTAATAGGCCATAATGGTCTGCTGTCATGAAATAACTGTTGTCATGACATGGTGCTAAATAATGACCATTAACAATGAAGTTCTTATCACAAAAGTGCAATAACACTACTTTAACAATTCTATAAATAGTAACCATGAGTATTACATGAATTCAATAAACCGACAGGCTTGTACATTTGTATTGAACCATCAGCAGTTGATAATGACAACGAATAACTAAGTCAGTTGCAAAGTTTCTTGTTCACATGAGGAGTAACACTTTAACCGTGGATTTCTTTGGCTTACACATTTACAAATCTTGAATAAAAGAAAAGAAGAGAAAAAAATTAAAAAACAGAAAATTGAGGAAACTTGGCCTCAAGATGAAAACACAGGGGATGAATGGTTGGCAGGGTGAACATGGAAGACACTATTAAGCAACTTGCAAGACTTGTGGAGTGCCATCTCTTCTGTGTGCAAAAATGTTTTTTGTTTGTTTTTTTCTGCAAAGGTTCTGATAAAAGGTAGGAGTAAAACCAACTAACTGATTGTATGGTTGGAAGTTCTGGATTATGATCGATGATTATGATTGATTGTGCCACCGTCATGCAGTGTGCTTGGGAATATTATTCTTTCCTTACTTTGCAGAGTTGCTTGTTCATATGTGGATTTAGAGCTTTAACCTTGGCTTTTTTTGCTTACACATTTACAAATCTTGAATAAAATAAAAGAAGAGAAAAAAATGAGAAAACAGAAATTTGAGGAAACTTGGCTTCAGGATAAAAACACAGGGGATGAATGGTTGGCAGGGATAACATGGAAGACACTTTTAAGCAACTTGCAAGACTTCTCAATTGCCATCTCTTCTGCAGTGCAAAAATGTTTTGTTTTTATTAGGGCCCGATATGGATTTTCTGGGGCCGATGCCGATACCGATAATTAGGGGAGAAAAAAATCTGATTACCGATTAATCGGCTGATTTTTAAAATCTTTTATCAAGTTATAAAAATATATTTATACTGTGGATACTGCAGACTACTGCTCTTCATGCCAACAGGAAGACCGACTGATCAGACTTAAGCCAGAAAAGCTTCCAACTACCCCGATTACCGATTAGTCTCAAACAGGCTAAAATTGGCCGATTTAATCAGCTCGGCGATAGATCGGTCGGGGCCTAATTTTTATCTCCTTGTTGGTAAAAAAAAAGTCTCAAAAAGTCAAAGATTTGATTTTAAAATGTGTGTAGTGACCTTTTACCTGTACCTATATGATTTACCTATAGACTGAATGCATGGACATGAACCGTGTACAAACATTGTATCCCAGTTTAAAATAATCGTTGAGCATCATTGGGTTATTTTAGTCCACTGAAGACGTGTTTTTCTCACAGGAAATGATAGAGGCAGTATGGCAACAGTCTCAGGGACAAACTGTGTGTGTGTGTGTGTGTGTGTGTGTGTGTGTGTGTGTGTGTGTGTGTGTGTGTGTGTGTGTGTGTGTGTGTGAGTAGATGAGATAGAAAGACCACTTCATTTCTGTCTTTATCGCTCTCTCTCAAACACACACATGCGCGCGCACAAAATAGACGCGCACAATTAGGCTTGCAACACACAGAAACGCGCGCCTCCATGCGCACGCGCTACTCCAGCGTCCTCGTTCTATCTTCATCCATCTCTCTCTCTCTCTCTCTCTCTTTCTCTACGGGGGGGATAGATGGGAGGAGACGCTCGTGCTGAATGTGTTTTCCCTGCAGCAGGGTTTACGGTAGAGGAAGAAGAAGAGGAGGAACAAGAGGAGGAAGAAGAAGGGCGCCGCTTTGAGACTCGGTCACGGATCCGTTATTTGCCTAACCGCACACTGACCTTTCTCCGAGCACGCGGCATCTCGGTTTTCTTCCTTTCTTTTTCATCTTCCTTAATGGAGGCAGCGCGAGGCATCCTACCACCAAACCTGTCGAGATTATCAAACTGAAACAAAAACCGACTAATTTGGATTTTAAACCCGGAAAATGAGCGTCTTCACCCGGGTTGGCGTGCTCATCTCCTCGGTTTTCCGGCCCCGGGGGTCCTGTTGATGATGCGGCTGGTAGCGCCGGTACCTGTCCTGGTTTCACACCGGCTCGGTTCGTCCCGGTAGAGACTGAGCTGACTGTCCGGTGTCTGCTGTGACAATAAGGAGGGAACAAGAGTGGGTTTTTTTTTTCTTTCTTTCACCGGATCCGCCACCAGCAGCCTGACAGATGGATAACTACTCTACTTTACAACGTAAGGATGCATACCTGCTGCAGTACCCTCATCCAGCCTCTTAGAATGAAAACAAAAAGAGAAAAAATAATAATTTTAGTGTAATTATCAGTCATTAAATCACATTTTATTCTGTATAAAAAATCCATAAATATGCTATCATTTAAAAAAAGAAATCATTTGATTTTCTCATAACCCTACATCTTTAATTAGACTACTGTCACGTGACACATTTGAAGGCATTTTTTCACATTTGCATCCACATCCCCTCTCAACATCTGTCTGATCATATTTCCAATCTTTTCCTCATCAAAATGGGTCCCTCCATCCTCCTTAAGGGTCTTTCAAGCTGTGTGATGAGCTAATGAAACAGCCATGACTGCAGGAAGAGAGAGTGCGATATATGTGTGTGTGTGTGTGTGTGTGTGTGTGCAGATGATATATGATGCAGTGTCACACACTCTCCTGCTTTGACATGTAGCCCCCCAGCCGTTCTGCTATGATAGCTTTGTGCTCCCATACAACACACACACACACACATGCACATGCACAGACAGACACCTGTTAAATCCTGCAGCCCCAGGTAGCCTATTGTGTCTTATTAGCTTATCTCGCCCATTATTTATCTCTATCAGTCATGCTTGTAACGACAAAAGCCTTGTTAACCATCCGACTAAATGCTTTACCGCTGCTGTTATGACATGACACCTGGATTTTATTGTCTGGATCGTAATTTTGGGCGCTATGTGCAGTGATTTTTGCATCCAGTCTTATCACTAGGCAGCACACATATCTCCTGTATGTCTGTCTCACTTGCAGCCAAGGCGCTAATGCAACATGCAGAAGAAAAAAAAGAGTCTTCATTTAATCAAAGGGAATATTTAATTACAGTCTTCAATGCAACACATTTCAAAGCTCCTCTGTCTGTGTTGCCTCTAAGATGAAGTCTGTTAATACATTTTTTTCTAATTCAGCACGGCTCTGCAGCTGCTGCTAATAGCCTTATTATGTATCATTTTGCAAATACTGGGATTTCAGTACTTGTGTCTTGGATGCAGTTCTCCAGCCTGTCGAGGACTGTGCCCCATGTCGATGAGTACTCTCTTTCTTTGTCATTATCATGAGCTGTTTCAGTTGCTTGCAGATGTAGCAGACTTGCTGGTTACTCATTAAGTCCATAATTTCAGCCAACATTGAAAGTCAGTGTAGGGCGAGCTGGTAGGGATGTGTTTTACTGATTGGTTCATTAACCCAGCAGCTGTTCTTTGGTGCTGTTTTAAGACATTTTGTTAAAAATACTTCCAGGTTGTGCTTTTTAATTTGTCTGTGTTGCTGCATTTTTAATGAAATATTCCAAGTTTTGCTTTACCACATGTCATAATTTTAGTGCTTATTGTAAAACCCTTCATCTAACAATATCAGCCTGCTAAACTTTGACTGTCAAGCATTTCTCTTTTTGATTCACCAGAAAAGCAAGTCAACTTGATCATGATCAAGTGTTGCTCTCTCTCTTTATTTACAATATAACCTGCTGACATTATGTCACTTGACTGTGTTGCCTCCTCAGCTGTCCTACAGGTGAGCCAGCAGGTTTGTCCTCACCAATGAGTTAGACAGAAGTTATTTTTATGTTCCCATCTATGGTGTAAAACCCAAACCACTTCCACTATTCAGTTTTGGTGGCTTAGGATGGCCTTGATAACACAACTCATCAATTTTTGAAGAAAAACACGACAGTGTTAATTTACAGGTTTATTGTAGTGGTTACATTGAGACAACAAACTGCTACAGACAAACAGATGCAATAATAGACAGTATTAAGGCTGTCCTGATACAATATTGATATCGGATATCGGTCTGATATCAGCCAATGGACAAATGTCAGATTATCAGCTAAACTCTCCGATATCAGCACTGCGATACAAGCACTCTTTTCCAGATTCCACTCCAGCACCTCTAGCTAGCAGCACCCGGATCCGGCATGTACAGCCCACGTGATCACAACAACAGTGTGTACTAAGGTGTGAACAAAGTAACAAGAAGTAGGAGTGATGTCGGCTGTGTGGCAGTATTTTTCGTTAAAGTCCAAAAAAGACATTACAACTGAGTGCAAAACTTGTCATGTACAAGTTTGTGCCAATATCGGATCGATATCAGTATTGGCCGATACTGAAGGCTACGATATCGATATCATTTTGGAAATAAAAAAGTTGTACCATGACACCCCCAGACTGTATACTTCAAATTTGAGTGGCCTATCGCAGTTCAAATATGAACTTCTCCCCTCAAGTTCAAGTGTAGACAAAAAAAGACCCAGCATGGTTACAAATGAGATTTATTGCCTTAACTTGACTGAAATCCTACTAAATCGAACATCTTCTGAACTGGCACACTTGGATAATGCAGTAAAGGATCAGTTTTCTTCTCCATGAGTTTGACTAAATCAGACTGAAACTGGCCTAAACGTTCTGTGTATGCCCAGCTTTTCACACACTGGGCTTTGAGCTTGAAGTCAAAGAGCACAAAGGAGGCTGGGTGGTAAACAAAATCTTGACGTAAAAAAAGACGAAACTCTCCTATTTTACAAACAGTAAAGAGCTTTAGAAGTAACATTTTTCATCTTTAGTCGTAGGCTACATCCCGTTAGCATCTTGCTCACGTCTTTTGTCGATTGTGTTGATACGCATTAAGTCAACCGAGTGACAACAGTTATTCTGTAAATAACTCATTTTTTTCCTGGTGCTTGTAAACTGTGACAAAGATAGTAGTCGAGTTAAATTGCCTAATCAAGCTTTGACTGTAGCTCAACTTCACTGTGCCTTTAATTTCAGTGGTTTGTTGTTCTGAGAGATGTGATAACCTGGAGGAAAAGTCTTGTAGCTGATGCTTGAGTATTACACTTATGTCATTTTAGTGGTTAGCCTTATAGTCATTAGATAACAACGTTTTGAGGACTCTGTATCAGCCCACTATGATACACAGAAGTCAAAATTACATATTCGGGGTTAATGTTTTGGCCCCTCATTTCTGCTGTGATATGGGATGTAGTGACTTTAAAAGCGAAAGAGACCAGACTGACCTTTTTTATATTTATGTACATATATCTGTTGTAGCAGACGTCTCCTAAGCCTGCCTACAGGTGCAGTGAGCCAAAAGGACCATCCCATCCTCTTGTTCTGTGCTTTTAAATGTCATGAGGGACCCCCTGGTATTAGAGGATGAGATATATTTATCGGCGCTAAACAAATGTTGCAAATTTCCATCAGACTTCAGTTGAGTCTTCAGTTCACACAAATACAAACTTAAATATCTCATTTATTTAAATTGTGTTGCTATTAGAGGGATGGGTCATTTGTCCAACTATAGTGGTTTTTCACATGAGCCTGTCAATGTCACTAAAGGTCCCTGATATGGGAGCCACCACAGAAAAACTCATATGACTGACATCCATGACTTTAATTCAGTTTGGACCTCACAGTGTCACTAAAGGAAAAACAAGTGGTGCAACAGGCTTCTGTACTTATTCTTCAGTTTGATTTGGAGTGTCAGGAAATGACTTGTAATGGATTATTGTCGATCTGAAGTGCCTTTAAAGGATCTAGCTCTCTCTTCCACTCTTGTTTGGTAACATTCAAGGTTAAGTGGTGTCTTTAGCCAGCTGTTCAGACAGCTGTTTCAGTATATTGACAGAGATTAAATCCGTAACTACTTGGGTTGAAGTTCAGACATTTAGGTAATCTTCGCTCCCAAATCTGCCCGCCATTCTCCATGTTGACCTATAGTCTGTGTTGGGTTACTCTACTAGGGAATCATAAACTGAATGATCTAATAGTTTGGCCTCATTGTTGACTGAAAAAATGAGGTTTTGAGGATGTGAGGCTGGGTAATTGGTGTATCATGCTGTGATTTGTGACTGTCACTAAACCCAACAAATATCTAGTCAGCAACCAAAAGGTTATTTGTACTATCTGTGTTATTGTAAGATTGGCACCTCTTTTTCCAGAGGTGGAAGAATTTTTAAAAGAGTTATGTTGAAAGTTGAAATTATAGCCATATTTTTCTTTACTCAGCAGTCTTTTCTTCACTTCTGTTCGGCTGTGTTATGTACCCGTTTTATTCTTCCCAGAGACACCCTCGCTTGGTCCTCGGTCCTTTTGTGTCAGCCTACATTACAGGAAGTAGCTCCGGCGTTGAGTGCGATGTTCGAGGCTTCAGATCCAAACACGATAAATGCATTAACATTCCTCTTCAGAGAGCGAACTCGCATGCAGCTCCAGGAGGAAGCTCTGCTCGGGCTCTCTCTCTCTCTCTTCCTCTCTTTCTCTCCTGCAGCTCTGACAGGACTCTGCCGATCCTGCTGCTGCTGCTGCTGCTGCTGCTGCTGGTGCTGGTGCTGATGCTGCTGGTTGCCTAGTGACTGTATCTAAGGAACCGGGCTCCCATCGTCATGGTGACTGGCCAAGGGAAAGAGAGACCCAGTGAAGGAAGAGGGACAGAGCAGAGATAGCAGTATATCTGCAGAGTGTTGTATTGAGATGGGGATGGATGGTGATATTATCGAGGAGGATGAGGGTGATTATGGCGGTCATGACAGTGATTGTGTTAGTTTTGTTAATCTTTGTGATGTCAGGGATGATGCTCAAAGTGGTGACAGAGGCTTGTTATATTAACTTAAATTTGATTTAGAGATTTAGGAGGGAAAACAGTCTCTTTTTTTACTAGAAATGACCAGAAACCCTTTTTAAGGAAGAGCAGAGAGGATTTCATCATGAAAGCAACAATCGCTGTTTTTTATTGCATTTACTGAGCATATGTTTGGACAATGGGGATATAAATGCTGAAGGACAGAGCTGCAAAAATAAGAAAAAAAGACTGGACCAGAAAATGAATCTGCATTTTTGTTTGAAGTCTTAAAAGAATCTAAAATTACTTTGTTCCAGTGTCCCTGATTCAAAGATTTCTGCCTTTTCTGCTTTATTGCATCATAACCTGAACATATCTGGGGTTATAGCAGCGGTGGCCAAACAAAACAAGATATTTTGAGGCATGTGTCTGAAATACACTGATAAATATTCTCTATATTTTTAGCCTTGTTCATACTCACTGTGTGATCAGGTTTATTTAGAAACTAACCAGAGGCAATGGATAATGAAAGCAGTGGTAGTTGTTGCAATACCTCTGATAGTCTTTAGGGAAGTTCATTAAGTCCTCATTTTTAATTAATCATTAAAACTTTGTAGATGGAAATTTTTCAATGACACCTATTTTTATAAACTTGTTCTTTTATTTAATGTAAAAGATGCAATTCTCCCCTTTATCACCTAAAAAAGCAGCTGCACCTGGAAGACCAACACATCTGTATAAAATGCTCTGAGAATGTTTCTGTTGTGTCGCTGTATTTTACACATATTGCTCATTATGCATATGAAGCCTGCTGGATACAGATCCTGCATTCATGTGGTGTTGGACACCTCCAAAAAAGAGTATATGAATTGGAAAATGCACATGAAGTTTGAACAACAACTCAGGAGCTTAGTATTTGATGCATGAAGAAAGCCGGATCATTGTCAGTGCAATTAAAATAGTACACTTTTTGATTAATTAATTTTATTGGCAATCAGTAGAATAGAAAGTCAATACAGACATTGCTTTTGCAGAATGTTTACCCTGATAATTAGTCATGGCAGCATTTCAGCATATTTGTGTTCCACCTTGATTGAAAAGTCGGGTTTTGTGAAGGAGAAGCACATGAATGCATGAATGGGTCAGTCTGTTACTCACAGATGTTAACGCTCGGCTGAGCTGAGTAATGGAATTAGTGGCTAACAGGTTGGCAGGATGGCTAAAACAGGTGGTACTGGAACAAGCTACACTGGGGCATGAAAACTGCACATTGCTGAAAACATTGGACTCTGTCTTGGTGAATTGTGCATCATATTTTGGTAGATCAGCACCACATTGTTTTAAATATCAAGACTCTGAAAATTCTCTAATGTGGCTCCAATAATTTGTAAGGTGCCCTGTCGAAAATAGACAGTGGTAATTGATCATATATCAAGAATGTAATGGGCCTGTTAATTCATAATGAAAGTCCTCGTTTGCATCTACTAAGCGGGGCTATACTATTTTTTAGAAAATGGTGTGCGGTCACAGTTTTCATATTGTGAGACCAATATAAAGTGACATAATCAGTTATTTGAGAGTGCATATCGGCTCAATCAAAGCAATTTTTTATTTAATGCTGTTTTTAATGTTTAAAATAGTGTACATGTTTGAACATGTCAGTCCTAAATCCAAAATAATGGCCTCAAATCAATATCATGAAATATTGAGCAGTTCACCTTGATAATGGGTGATAACTACTCCACAAACTGCTCACCCCCTCCCACATTTACTTCCTCTACTTCAGCCACTACAGGGCTCACCTGTCTTTCTCTCTGAATGGGGTGGAGTCACGTCTCTGACAGCGTCTTAAAGGCGCATGAGACCATAACCTACCTACACACATCCAAAACCAACTTTTATTTATTTATGTTTTTGACACCGAATATGTTGACATCAGTTATTGTTGTAAATGTCAGTATCTGTAAATTTTTGGTTTATCGCCCAGCCCTAAGAAAAAGCCTTTTTTTCAACAGCAGTTAGTCAGAGGGTAGCTGATGGTTCCATAACATGAATCTGACACTCTTATATCCAGGCCTCATGCAAACATTGTTTGTCCACGTGGAAGAATTAATCCTAATCATGGATAATTTTGCTCTGATTTGAAGTTTTTTTTTATTATCAGTGGTCATCCTGTCTGTGGTGACAGTAAAACTGCAGCCTTCTTTATCAGACTTGTAACACTGTTTTAAGTGTGCTCAGAAGTATTTTGAAGCGTCCATATTCAAGCAGAAGCTACATCTCCACTCTGTAGTACAATTTTCCTGCTTTTACCTAAAACCACCAAATCCTTGTACGGGGAGCTGTGAGAAATTCTGGAGGAACAGAAAGGAGAGGATGGAGGGAGGAGGAACAGACAGAAACATTATCCTCTCGGTCACGGCACGTTCTGTACTGTAGGTTCACACAGGCTGCATGAGACTGTTCCAGCCCAGGATAAATTTATCTTGTTGGTTTAGTTCATGTAACTGCTTTAATGTCAGTTTTTTTTTTCTTTTTCTGTCCTTCAGTCTGCTAGTACAGATTCATGTGGGAGCATCCGTTCTGTCCTCTCTCCAGTCTCGGTGACAGTGTTGCCATGGTTGCATCATGCACATTGTTCTCTCCGGGGTGACATAATTCTTTGGCTCGAACAAGAGATTCCTGTTCGTGTTCTTGTTCACGCTGATGAAAATGAATCTCAATATAAAATATTTAACTTCATCCCGTTAACAGTTCTGTTTGTGCTTCAGAGCCTCATCCTGTTGTGCACTATGAATTCCTTTAAGTGATATTAGTCACATTTTGCTGGCATGGGGCGGATTTTATCTGTGTGCTTTAGTTGGAAATGGAGAAACTTGTACATGCTATGCTTTGGAGGTAATGGCTGACATTAGAGATTTGATGGTGAAAATGCAATCACAGACTCAGTTTTGGAAGAAATTACCTCTCATTTGCAGCAAAAAGATAGTTGGTTAATAGGCAATAATCAGGCAATAAATCTTCAGCTGTTTATGAATCATGAAAAAAAAAAGCTCGGCTCTTGGCTGGTTTCACTTTCTCAGCTGTGAGGATTTGCTTCTTCTCGTTTGTATCAAATTATGATTTGGAAACATTTTGGTTTTGGATCATTGGTCATACACAATGAGACATTCGGTTATGTTGCCTGGAGGGCTGGCAAATTCTGAGAGGCATTTTATTGTAATTGTAATTGAAAGTGGATGAACAGAGCGAGTGCTGCAAGACAGAGCTGCAAGAATTACCTGATAAAGAAAATTAAACTGCAATTAAGACGATCATCCGTTAATCACTGAGGTAATTTCAGAGGCAAAAACGTGACTCCAGGTTTTCAGGAACAGAGTTTTAGCTTTCTGCTTCTTCATACGACAATAACCTGAACACATATACTGTATTTAAGTTTTTTAATCAATCAGTCTTTATTTTATTTTAAGACCATGTGTTTCAGTATATTTATAAAGACCCAGCACTAAGATTTATCTTGTAAGATCAGGCCCACTCTTGTTCCATTTTAATCCACCATGAGTGAAACATTTTGTCGCATTTAGCAAGTTACACAGACAAGAAAAAACTTCCATTAACAGGCAGAAACCTTAAACAGAATCAGACTTATGTTAGACAGCTATCTGCTGAGACTGAGGGGTTTAGAGAGGGAACAGAGGGAGATGCAGAAAGAGAGAGATGGGTTGGGACATCGAACAACAGCGTTCATATACGGCTGCACGATATCAGCCTAAAATATTATTCAGTTTTTCTCTCTGAAAACTCGATTTTCGATTTCGATAATAAGTTTTTCTATCATCACTCAAAACAAAACTACTGAAAACGATGTGGCGCATATGCCAGGCCAGTAAGTGGCGCTCTAACGCTGAAGAGGAAATGCACAAAAGACAGAAGAAGAGTGCAGAGCACATATGTCAGAGTCAAGGCCCGCGAGCCACATCCGGCCCGCGAGAAGGTTTTTTACGGCCCCTGGGATGATCTTGATTTATTATTAGAACCGGCCCGCAGACCGCAGCAAGCCGGCAGCCCGCAGATCTTTAACACGCACCAATACTACATTTCCCACAATGCAACGGTGACGCACCGAGCAGTAGGCTGCTTCATTTCAATATTTATTAGCACAGCAGTCATCAGCATAACAGTAAAATTAACTTTCAGATACCCATCAAAAATGGCAAAACGGAACGTGGACACTGAGAACTGGGGGTTTCAAACAAGGTGGGAGTCGGAGTACATGTTCACGGAGGTAGCTGGAAAACCTTTGTCTTCTGTGTGGAGAAAGTGTGGCGGTACTGAAAGAGTATAATCTGAGACGACATTATGAAACGAAACACGCGGACAAAAACAAGAATATGGACATGGAACAAAGGCTACAGAAGGCCGAGGAATTAAAACGAGGCCTCAAATCTCGACAGGCTCTGTTCAAAAGGAAATTTGTCTTTTGTGTCTGTTGAAAATTAAAGATTACTGACAGAGCCATAAGAAAATATTGCTTTATTTATCTGATCATATTGGAATATATTTGTTAGGTTTTCAGTAGGTTCAGTTAGGTTCACTAGACTATATGCGTCATTTAAAAAAAATTCAATGAACATTCGATCAGTCCGGCCCTCGGCTTGTAGCTAAATTTTTTATTTGGCCCTCCGTCCATTTGACTTTGACACCCCTGGTGCAGAGCATGCGTATCGAGGTTGTTTTGGCCAGACATGTGCAGGCGCCATAAAAGAGTTACGCTGTGTGTCACATAACCATTTCTATAGATGCAGATAGGCATCCACACGGAGATGAAATGGTAGTCGTTCAAAGATTGATGCACTCTCTTTTAAGGGGAAGCCTCTGGTGGCCTGGAGGCGCGAGACATGATAGAGAGAAAAACCAATTTGATGATTTTAACGTTTTTAACATTGTCATAATCAAATCATGCGATTACGATTAAAACCGATTAATCGTGCAGCCCTACATTCAAAGTACACACACACTTAGGTTACAGTGCTGAAAATAACGGGAAAAGTATGTGTACTGTTTACAGGAGCAGCATGTAAATGAAAAAAGACGAATGTTGGTTTAATTTATGACAGATTGAAGTCAACAGATCTGGAGTGATGGCAAAGCAGCAACAGCATTTGTAGTAATTAAAATGAGGTAAATAATGGGTGATGGAACTTGATCAACTGAAGCAGAAAGAGCTGGAAACTTCTACTGTTTAAAATGAGCTTTTTAGAGCTTTAAATCCTCAATATGTGTTCTGTTCACACATTTAGAGCTGACTGGTGAAGGAATCAGTTCAAATAAAGAGCCTGTAAATCACCAAATTAACTCTGTTTTTGAATTCAGCTCAAAACAGCAAACAAACTGTTGTGTTTTTATCATGTAAAAAAGACTTAAGTGGGTCTTTAGTATGATACATAATCATTCGTGTGGGTGAAACCACTCTAGGGAATAAATCTGTGAATAATTTACAGGGGTCCTGTGGAGCCGTTTTGCAAAAGTTCTGCACAAAACCTGCAAAATTCCCCAAATTTCCATCACTCCAGATGTGAACACTAAGGCTGATGACTTTGGAAGCAGATTACAAGTTTGTTGTTTGAAAAGAGAAACAGGAATTGAACGGATTTCCAGTATTTCAAAAGGGTCCTAACTCTATTTGATGCTCTGGCCCTGATTAATGAGTGGAGTAATGAATACAGATTATTTGGGATGTACTTGATTCGGCTGTGTTTATGATTAGTTTCTGTTTATTTTGTTTGTAGAAATGAAAAAAGACATTTAAAGATTCAACATTTAGCATCTGAGAATTCCTTATGTTGTGTTTCTTGCTTTGGCAGTACAGCAAGTGAAAATACGGATAGGAAATGGGGGTAAAAGGAAGGTCTGATGTAAGAAAAGGTCAGTTAAAAATCACGAGTTGTGGTAATGAATGCACTGCATACCAGTGCGCTCTATGATAATCTGTTTCCAATGTTTTTCTCTCGTTTCACGATTAAAATGATTGCATCATTTCTAAGCTGAAGCCCTGTTTCTGTTACCAGAGAGAGCTACAAGAGGGTTTGCGTTTTATGGCATTATAATCAATTTATTCCTCTCAGGTTGCATTGCATAATTAATGTGCGTTTCAGCAAGCAGCCAAAAGAAGAGAAAACAAGATTTGTTCAGCAGTGCAGCCTCCAAGACTCTTAGGAAGCCTGAGATGGTCTCATGCTGTCTCTGACCTACTTGGTGTTTTTTTAAATGTACTTCCAGTTTTTGGAAGAGAAGCCAAAATAATACACTAACGTGCAAAATGCCCATTTCAGCGGTGTCATGTGATCCCTCAAGCTTCAGGGTCCACAGCTGATGCTCAGCGGACGTCTTCTTTATGATACAGAGAAGGGACAGGTCACTGAGCCCGCAGCATTTCTCTGTCTCAACAGAAAGTCTCTCCCCTCATCCTTTGTGACAACCACAAGAGCATGAAGGCAGACGACCTGTCGCCAGCGGGGGAGGGAGACAGGCTGGGAAATCGTTGCTAGTATTTGTGCCGATTCTGAGAAATGCAGCTTTTCGGTGGAGGAAAAGGACAGTTCTGGTGTGATGCAGGTTGACACATCATGTAAAAGCAGTGGTCAAAGAAGATTTCGCTGATTTGGAGAGATGCTAACATGACATAGTTTGGTTAAAGAGTTATTATTATTATTATAATGAACAGATTAGTGAGGTTAGTAATAGGCTAAAAGTACCGTAGAGACTAGCGGGTGTTGAACGACCCGGCAGGGCTGTAGTAAGGTGTTTCACACTGCATTGTACGCTCAGTATGTTCATGTCTGTGTGTGTGGAAATAGCTGACTCTTTCACACTTGTCCGATGTGTCACACTGTGTGACCCATTGTTTCTGCTGAATCTGCTAGGTTTGTGTCAGTGTGTGTGTGTGTGCGTGTGTATGTGTGTGCAGTTTTGTTTTCTTCCCTGTGTCTTCATGCCTCCTGCTCACTCGCTGTTTCACTGTGGAAAAACTGGCCAAGGACAAACCTTCTCTCTTCAAGACGTAACCCTTGATTAATTTCTTAAATCTGTCTTTCTGGTGTTGTTGTTGTTGGATGTTTTAATATTGCAAAAAAAAAACAACCTCAATATTAATATTTTTTTTCTGTAATGATCAAAACTGTCTGATGCTTTCCTGCCTGGAACTCAAGAGTGGTGGTGCCAACTCTGTTAAGGTCAATTGAACAGACCAGTAAGAAATCATCCTCCTTCAGACTGAGTTAAAGGGATATTCCGGCGTAAAAGTAAGTTTGAGTCAAATATAGGCTACCTTAAAACAGAGTTAGACACCCCATTGAGAGATGAATCATGCCGACTGCTTGCTTCTTTAGTTATACCAATTTAAGGAACAACCGCACGATAGCAATACACAGCGGTCTACGTCTCCAACCACAATGCCACTCTATAGCCACAAATAATGCTCAGAACAGCACCTAACTTCATCAACAGGACATATACGGTCCCAGCCACAGCACTAGCCATCAAACATCTTTTTAGCTTTGCCTGGTTTCTTTAGCAAAGAGACTAAACACAACGCACCCACTCTCTTCCAGCAGCTGCTTGTTTGTGGGGGAGCCCTGATGAGTCGCAGAGTGCAGCGCAGTTTCGCAGCTCAAGGAAGAACACTTATGTTTATCACTTCATGGAAATGCAATCAGACCGAGACGCTAAGGCAGAAGAACTACTGCGTGTGCAGTGCAAAATGATTAATACTTCAAGGAAATGATCCGCTGCACTCGGTAATCGACTCGACAGGGCTCCCCCACAAACAAGCAGCTGATGGAGGAGAGTGGGTGAGTTGTGTTTAGTCTCTTTGCTAAAGAAATCAGGCAAGGTTAAAAAGATGTTTGATGGCTAGTTCTATGTCTGTGACCCTATATGTCCTGTTGATGAAGTTAGGTGCTGTTCTGAGCATTATTTGTGGCTGTGTATTGCTATCATGCGGTCGTTGCTGAAGCTGGTATAACTGGAAAATCAAGCAGTCGGCAACATTAATCTCTCGTGGGGGTGTCTAACTCGGTGTCATGGTGTGTTTGACCCTAACTTAATTTTACGCTGGAATATCCCTTTAAGGTCAACCAAACAGACTAGTGAGTAATCGTCTTCTCACAGACTGAGTTAAGCCGCATTAAATTAATTGTTCTCAGTCTTCACTGTTTTCTGTTTTTCAGACTGATTTCTCATTATTTAAATTTCTGTTGAAACAACCCGGTAATTAGTTGCCTCAGAGCATCCCTAAACTGAATGACCTATATTCACACAACAGTGGCCAAATTACCAAAAGCAGGACTGTCGTGTAAACCCCTATCAAGTCCTGCTTGCTGTCTGATTATTCACTTCAGTGTCCTTTCAGCCGTGCGATATCCTCAAATAACTTGGACGAATTCACCGTAGTTGCTTCCTCCAAAACTCAAAAGCTTTGAGATTCAATTTTAAAAATAACTTGGAGGGATAGTCGGTATTTCCAACAAACCTTTTCTCGAGGACTCTGGAAATTTGATTATTGGCTCGTTTTTGTGGTGAATGTGTGACAGACTGCTGACAAATCTTAGAAACACCTTGTCGAAAATATGATTATTTTTTTCTCATCAAAAATCGAACTTTAAGGGTTTAACCAGAGAATAAATCTGATGTATTTTTAGTAATGTTAGAGTTAGTGTAGCTGAAAGAGCGCTCTTCACTGTAAAATTTAAAAGAAACCTAATAAAATAAGCACTTCTTAGGAGTGGATTTCCCAGGACATGTGGAAAGTAACTGTGATTCCTGGAGAGGGTCTGAAATGTGTGACAGCTTCCCAGTAGGAGGAAGAGGAGGAGGAGGAGGAGGAGGAGGCGAGTGAGTCCTGTGCTGGCTGGTCCACGTGTCGCCGCGGGTGACCCAGTCTTCTCTTGATGAGAGAGAGAGGCCTGGGTCGCGTGTGGTCTGAGCTCCTTATTAGACGACTTGGGATGTTTAAATGTGAGTGAAAGGGAGGAAGAAAGAGAGCCACCCTGAGGGCTCTTTCCAAGCCTTTAAGATCCTCTCATCCGTTTCAGACTCACAGCTTTTAACATGGACATAATTTGGACCTATTGAGTCTTTTAATAATGGCTGTTTCATTGTGGTGAACCTCATGAGCACAGAGGCTGCAGTCCTCAAAGAGTTGGCCCTGGGTTCAGCCTCAACTTTGGCCTTCTCTCTTTCCTTCTCTCTATTCTCTGTCTCTCTCTGAATGAAAGCATGAAAAACTCCTGAAATTATTCCTCACCTCCTGATAACTTTGTCACATCACACCTCTACCTGCTCCTGACCGTCCGTGGCTCTAACAATGCACATTTGGTGTTTTCTGACATTTTGGCACGACTCAAAGTCGGCAGAGGAAAAGGCAGAGCATCAGAGTAAAGAAGAAGAAAAATGTGAAGTTCAGAGCAGCCGAGTAATCTCTCTAAGTCGACAGCATCTGTCTCCTGTCCCGCTCTGTCTGTCTCAGCTCAGCTGTCATTGGCTATCAGACAGGAAGAGGCTGAGGGACGGCTCGTCTCGGTGTCTGCTGGGGTTCGCTGCACTTTGGTTTCTTATCAGCTCGATGAGACCGTTTTTTTCACCTTCGAGTTTGGATGTGCAGCATCTTCTTCAGCAGAGAGGAGTGATTTTTGCGAATGGCTTCCTTGTCGTCAACAAATCTAACGACAAGACCAAAAAGTCGTCCTAAAGTTTATCACCTCACCAGCTCTGGCTCTCTACCTGAAGTTTTGGTGTACCACAATGTTTGCTGACTTGAAAAACTAAATGATGGATTAATAGTGCGATTTCTTCTGTTTCGATCAAGCATCGAACCTTACTACTTTACTCATATTTCACTGTTTCATTGTTATACACTTTGCTGTCCATTTGAAGTGGTCTAATTATGTCAGACTGCCTGTTCTCCAGTGTTTATCAGACCCTGTTGTTGCACCAGGCCTCTGCTTTAGGTAGACGTCGACGCTCTTTGACTGCATCATCTGACTTTAGTACAACAAGATCACTTTCTCTAAGGTTGTGTTCAAACCAGCCTTGTTTAGTCCAGTTGAACTGAACCCTGGAGTGTTTATCTCCTTGGTGCGGTTCGCTTTGGTTGGTGTGAACGCTGGCCTCGAACTCTGGGGCGAACCAGTCAACCGCTCTTGGTCCGCCTGGTAGGGGTGGTCTCGCTGCTATCAAGTGAACTCTAGAGCGGTTTACTTCTGGTGTGAACCCCATCCGCACCAATCAAAAGAAGCGAGCCTCAAAATTACATTGAGGTAGTGTCTCCTGCGATGTACGTGTACATTATTTAATCGCCGCAGTCTTCCCAGCCGTTCATATGCGCGGTTCGTTAAAGTCTGCTGATATGCAGTCCAGATCAGCACCAACATAAAAATGAGCAGACGATACCCCATGATGTACAGTAAAAATTGCGAGGGATTTAACATCTACCCGCCGAAACTGTATAAGCAATCACCGAACGGCTTTTTCTGCCACGTGACCATTTTTCTGACCGCTTGAGTTTGGCCTTTTTGAATGCTAACCGGACTAGTTGAGAAACTGCAACAGTGTAGCATCAGTGTATCATCCTTGCTTTGGTTTGTATCAGAAAACAGACCTTGATCGTACACGGATAAAGAAAGGAAATAATAAAAATGATCAGCAAATTTACTTGGGCGTCCACCCAGGTATCATTTATGTGCAGGGAAGACTGAACCTGCACTGAAAAAGCCGATGTATTCGGCACTAGTGTGACTTCTTTCTTTTGTTTCGACTAGAGCTCATGTTTGCCCTGTTGGGATCCTTAGAGAAAGCCTTGAGTGCATTTATAGCAGAACGTGGCTTATGATCTATGTTTGATTTCTGCAGGATTGAGTCCCAAGCTGCTCCCTGCAGATCAAAAGCAGAAAATAATGAGAACTTTTTTTTCTTCTTCTTCTTCTTCGTCTTGCGTTCTCTGTTTGCATTCTCTGATGATAAAACTTTTTCATGGCATGTGAAACGACTCTCTACTCCCCCAGAAAGTTTAAGTACTTCACCTAAAAACAGCAGTTGAAAGACCTTTTTCACAGCTCGCTTTTTGACATTTCATCCCCGGGAAAAACTTCAGTCGACTAATATTATAGACATTGACAAAGCCTGAAGCTTTTAGTCTCACTTAAACTTTTATAGCTGTGAGGAGTCAAAATGTTTAGCAGAAGTGGTTTTACTTTTTTGGTGAAAAAACTGCAACATGAAATGGTTATAAAGTAGAATTTGAAGGTTTTGCATATTTCTTTGGGGGTTAGGACTGGATGCAGGCTTTAGAGCCACATGCATCTGGTTTGGCGTTGTCTTGCTGAAATATGAAGGTCTTCATCGTCTTGATGTCAGTGTGTGTTAGGGCTGGACGATAATCATAATAATAATTATGATTATTTTGACTGATGTAGAAATCACAATTAATAAACACGATTTTTAATTGATTTAAAAACTTGAGTATTAATCGAAACACCAAAACTTTACTTTAAATATAATTTAAAAGAACAGCCTGAAATAAATTAGTCACAAGTAAATAAGTAAACTAGTAAAAAAACCAAAAAAACAATCGTAAATCAATATAATGATCGCAATAAAAACAATAAATAAAAATCATTACCCAATCTACATGCACTCCTGCAAAAAATATTAACACAGCCAAAAAAACAAGATTTTCTTTGAAGGACTTGCCACAAAGAGCTATACTTCCTTAGCTGTGTGATCGCCAGTAACTTGCTCATGCTAATACTCGGTGCACGCATCGCCCATGTGCACGCGCTCATACTGACACAGACGAGTCCGAGTTAGAGCCGCGTAAATGAAAAGAAAAAACCTAATTTTTAAGGTGTTGGGGCCCTAAAAACCATTTGGGTTGCCTTGGCGAGCGGACACGACAGCATGACAAACTTTGCAAACAATTTCCTTTTGCTCAACGTCCGTCAAATTGAAGCCAAAATGTTTCCAGATAGCTAAGTTTCTCCTACCTCTCTTCTCAAGTAAAGGTTGCCTTTCAGCCATGTTTTCAATCGCTCACGCCTCATAATATTGATCCATACACATCACACGCTTTCTGTGGCTGGGGTGCATTTAAGGTGTTTCAAGCACAGGAACTTACATACACGCTGCACCAAGTGGCGCATTCATCGTTTTCTTCCATTGTAAGGTTTTTATGATTGTTAGAAGCCAAAATCGAAATCACGATTAAATTCCATTCATTGTCCAGCACTAGTATATGTTTTACTTAAAAACCTGTTTACAATGTTCAGTATTGAGATGTGTAAGCTACCCATGCCATAAGCAGGTGTGCATCCTCCTACCATCATGGTTTCAGTGCCATAATATGCTGGATGGTCTCTCTCCTCTTTAGAGCAGAAAATCTTGTGTCCATGATTTTCAAAAAGAATGTCAAACTTTGATTTCTAGGATGACAGGACAGTTTTCCTGACGTCCCCGGTGTCGCCATGATTATATACGGTGCCCTTGCATTGACGGATTTGATGACAGTTTTTCTAAGAAGTGATTTTGAGCCGGTGCAGTTATTTCCACTACAGAGTCATGATGTTTTTGGCACAAGTTACAGCTCTGTTGCCTTTGTCTGTCAGCGGTTTCTACTGGAAAATAAACAACTCGTGTCAGATCTTTATTTCTTCAATATCACAGAGAGAATTATATGTGCAAGTACTGTGAGACATGACAAAGACAAGCTATTATTTCCTCTCAGTAAACACCACTTACTCCGCTGAGTGATTCCTTCCATTCATGACTTCATCACAGGGGTGAGTTGTGTTGCTGTAATTTTGTTTGACAGCATTTTTTCTTTATGCTGGAGCAAAGTCCCAGGGCTCACAGCAGCCACCCATGTGTGGAGAACCTTAATAGACCACTCGGCTGCACGTGACTGAGGGGGGAGACCTCAGACCAGTGTGGGTGTGTGTCTGCATAATATGTCAGAGTAGTTTAAAGAACCATCCATGCGTGTGTCTGAAGGTACAAAGTGTGTGGAATTGCTTGAGCTGGTGTGTTTCTGATGTGTTTAAGTACATGTGTGTGTGTGTGTGTGTGTTAGAGAGAAAGTGATGCAGACTGTCTTTTCCTCTTGGATCACTTTTTATATTCACTTCTGTGCATGTCGGTCTGTTTGTTATTCTCTCCTCCTCTTGTTGTCACTCTCGCTCTCTTTGTGTTGTGCGGTATATCAGTATATGTAGGCCAGCTCCCACAGGTCTTATGGGCTCTATAGGTGTCCATTGGATGCCTGTACTGTATGGCAGCTCTACCATGAAAGCTCGTTCTGCTGCTGCTTTAAACATAAAGGCTGCGGGACTTATTTGCAATTCAATCATGCCTGTTGAATTGTGCATGTATACCATGAAAGATCGTGATGCTGTCAGAGAGATGTGGAGCAGTTTGAATGACTGTAGGGTGACGTTTTATCTGAATTTTAGTGAACTTTAAAGGCTCTCACCATCAAAATACAAAAAGTTGAAGTTTATTAATCTTAGAAATTATGTCAAATCAAATTTTCATGTTAAAATTACATAAATTTGAATCTTAAAACTGCTCTTAAAGTCCCACTCCGATTGTTTTTGTTACTGTTTAAAGTGTTATCAGTGGTCTTTAACTTGTCTGTGGGGACATGATCAAAGTTAATATCATAATAAGCTTTCTTACAAGCCTTTCAATCCGCTAACTCACACCCTTGTTGTGCGATCATTCTCTCTATTTCTCTGAGTCTGACCTGCATGGTGGGGCTCCAGGGGCGGAGCTTGGACTTGTGATGTAGGAAATCTCACTGTGTCTGAGCCTGCCGTTCGGGTCTTCCAGAGATTTACTGCGATTTGAATGAAGAAATACTCAGAAATGCAATTTTGCACTTACTTTTCTCATGATATGTCCTGCAGCAGAAAAATTCTGTATGAACATGTAGGCAACAAGAAAACGCGATTTACGAAGTAATTCTGGACAATGTCTCGATTTGGTAATCAAAAGAATGCGATAAAATGTACTTAATGATCTCGACTTTTATTTTTAGTATTCAAACACTTGCTGCTCTGCTACACCGGTGTAGTCGAGATCCATGACTTAGAGGCAGAAGATGGTTTTAAAGAGTTTATCCTGTGAGATGCGGTTTTTATTTTGATTCCTAAGACTGTTTTACATGAAGAAAAAATCCAGTCCAGTCAGTGTTAATAGAGTGTCAAGTTGTTTAGAGATAATTTTGATCCTTGGTTAATACAGCAGCTTTTGCAGTTCTTAGGAGTTCCAGTTTGGTTGCTTTGTCCTGTATTCATGAAAATGATGCCTTCCATCATGACAGATCACAACATGGCACCCTAAGGACTTCCATTTGATTGGAGATACCCACACTCCAAAAAAGTGCTCTTCAGACTTTGGTGGTGCGGTGTTCAGCTGACATAAGTCTGATTAGCTGCCCCTGAGTGCTTAGTTAACTTGTTAACCAGTAGCTCCAACTTAAAGTACTCAGGCGGTATTTTTATTGTCTGTATTACTTTTGACTTCTGTCTTTGAGGTGTGCGTAGACATGCACTGAAATAAAATAGCATGCAATTCAATATTCAATATTGACGCTTTAATTTCGGACTTAAGTTGCGTCAAGTTTAATGCGTTGACACTGACCGGCCTTTTCACGTATTTATTCAATTGTTTGTATGTGTTACTCGTAGGCTTTTCTAGTCCTGATATTCATTATAACATCATTACTGCTCGAGTTAAATGATGGTTTGTACGGTGGATTAATGTGCTGTCGCTGGGTCGACTTGACCCGTTACTGCACGTCTTCCCTTGCACTCTCTTCTCTTCACATTTCCTATCTCCCTTATGCTGTCCTATCAAAAATAAACACTTCTAGACCCTTTTGCTGCTTCCCATATCCATTTTCCACATTTTTGTACTCTAGTCTGAATGCACATCTTCATTATTTTGTTATTTTCTTCCGTCGGTGAGATAAACAACTCTCACTGCGCAGTTCTAGTTTTGCCAAACACTCATCTTACCTGCTTGAAGCTCCTGTAAGGGGCATTCAATTTCAGTAACCTCTGTTATCACAGCAGCGTGATTTATGTCTTTGCTTGTGCCGTCCTGTATGTGTGCAGTCTCTTCTAAAAAAGATAAACAAATAACTAAGTCATCCATCTAACCTAGACTGCAGTGTGCTGCTCTGATATCAACCTTGCATCAGGAGTAAAAACTACATGAAGAAAATATGTAAGAAAAAAATCTTTATGGTTTTGTTTGTTTTTGTGGGTTATATGGAGGCTCCAGTATTAATTTGATCGCTCTGTAAAATAAACTCACACAGGAGCTTTAATTTCAGTCTGCATGGTGCAGACACACACTTGTAGTAGGGAACGAGGCGCCTCTTTAGTTCCCAGCGTGAGCCTCTTTTTGCACTTTGTAACTCGGACTGAGTGTTCTGCCTGAAGGCAAACACCTCCAGTTACCAGATTTAGCCTCATGGAAGACATCACGGCAGAGGCAAGGAGACCAGAAGGGAAACTGACAGAGAGAGAGAGAGAGAGAAAGTGAGAGAGTGACTGAACATGGCAAAATAATGAACTGGTTTCTCCTTTTTGGTGATAAAATGATAGTGCTGAATTCAGAATAAAATGATTAAATGAAGTTACACTGATGTGGGTGTGCCGCCTAAGGCCTGACAGACACTGGGAGATTTTTATAAATGATTTTGAAAATGTGAGAGACCCCTCAGCTGATGACAAGCAATGATAGAGCTTTATCCATCCATCGGGGTCTTTCAGCTCTTCCCCTGTCACTTTGTTGTATGTAGGGCTGGGTGATACAGTCTCAAATCAATACCACTATATATATTGAGCAGTTCACCTCGATAACGATAAATGGTTGATAACTACTCCACAAGCTGCTCACCCCCTCCCACATTAACTTGGTCTACTTCAGACGAATGATGTTGGTTATTGTCGTAAATTTCATTATCGGTAAATTTCCGGTTCATCGCTCACTCCTATTTGTATGTTTTACTGCTTGTGTTGTTGCTTCAAAGCAAGTTAGTCCTCCATTTCTTAGTTTATGCTTTGTTAGATGTTGGTTGTAGGGCTGGGCGATAAACCGAAAAAATTACCGATACCGAAATTTACAACAATAACCAACGTCATTTTGCCCATGTCAATATATTCAGTTTCAACAAAATAAATGAATGAAAGTTGGTTTTGGATGTGTGTAGGTAGGCTATGGTCTCATGTCCCTTTAAGACACTGTCCTACGTCAGAGACGTGACTCCACCCCATCCAGTCCGTAACACAGAGGGAAAGACAGGTGAGGAGATGGAGGACGGTTCAAAAGTTGTAGCGGCTGAAGTAGACGAAGTTAATGTAGGAGGGGGTGAACAGCTTGTTGAGTAGTTATCGTCCATTTATTGTTATCGAGGTGAACTGCTCAATATATCATGATGTTGATTTGAGGCCATATCGCCCAGCCCTATGTGGTTGCTTATTCTCTCCTTCTTTCTTTGGTCAGCTCACTCTCTGATTGGCTTTCGGTCCATCCCATGTGCTCGACTGGTTCTCCCCAAACACAACAGGGTATCTGATCACACATATCATCGGTATTGAGCATATTTAAAGATCCTTTTAGGAGTTTTTGGTGGTTTTAAAACAGACTGGTGACCATCAACAAAAAGAGCTACTTCTGCAAAATCATTTTTAAAGTATAAAAATACTTGGAGGGCGGGATAAAGCGTGGGTGTGATTGGTTGTAGGCCTATTTAACAGCATCCAGAGGCACTTTCATAGGTAGATAGATCAGGGGAAAATAAATTTCTCCTTTATACCTCACACTCCAGGAAAATCTGGAAAAGATTATGTCTAAAACCATCAAAAAACAAGACTTAGCTTTTGTCAGAGGAGGAGAATTGGACCCAGAATTGTCTGATTGTCATGTAATGTGTAGATGAAGTCTAGATTTTTCTGTTTAGAAGCTCATATAATACTAAAAATCTGCAAAAGCCTCATAAGGCAGACATTGAGAGCAGTAGAGAGTTCGTGTAATGCCAGTTTTTTAAGTTTTATTGTCTGGATGCCTTAGAAGCAAAAAACAAACACGACTATTTGTGCTACTGCTCATCCCGAATAATAACACTTTAGTTTTTGAGTCTGTCTGACAGAAAAGGAAAGTTTGGAGGACAGACGGAGTGCAGACACACTGCAGTTTTGTGAATTAAAGTGATTGCACTTGAGAGATTCCTTAACCTTAACCTTTAACGTCCACGCTGTTATAAAATCTTTCCTTTTAACGCTCATCACCATCTTTTAAAAATGTTGCTCTATAAGGACAGGCCGTGATTTGTCATCCTTTAAAGCTCTTTGAGTCGTGATGCTGAGATTTGACGCTGCCCAGGTACGTGGGAGTGAAGTGTCTCACCCTTGACTGACTGGCCCAAATCTGCCTTGTGATGCCCACATCAGTGTGCGATGACATCCTGTTGAGTGAAAGAGAGAGAGAGAGAGAGAAAAAAAAACATTCCCAGAGTGCCTTTTGTGTCGTGACTGGAGCGTTTTTCACCAATGGAGCTGCCTCCTCTCTGTGACTGGTCACCTCCTCACTGTCTCTCTGCTCAGACAGGAAAGGTGTCTGCTGATACTCCGCTCTGAGACAAACTCTGTCTGCGGCTGTGATGGTCAGAGGTGACACAGAGGTAAAGAAGTTATTCTGATGATTTCTGCGGCCAGCCATTAAAAGCAAACAGGTGTAGCAGTGAAGGCTGCCATAGTCAATCAGCTGCTTTAACAATCTTGTTAAGATACAGCCTGTGATGCAAATGAGTCTGTGAGCTCATGTTTTATTCACTGTGGAGGATGCATCTCTCCTGTTCAGAGTTATTACCCATACGGCCTGATTTAAGCTCGGGAGAAAGAATCCGACAGTAGTTTATGTCACGTAGAAATGGAAAGTGTTAGCTGCTGAATCATGTCACTCCATATACCATCCTGACGCTTTGTCGCACACAAAATTGCACAAATTGGTCGAAGCAACTGGGAGCAATTCAGCTTCTCAGCTTTGAAAACCAACTCAAACAATTTCAAGTCTCTTACTTTTTGTTTTAGACATATTTCTTACGAGTCTTTGAAGTCCCACTCCGATTGTTTTTCTACTTTTACTGCTTAAAGTGTTCTCAGTGGTCTTTAAATTGTGATAATGAGGTTTTTAGCCAAAATCATTTTATCTGTGTCATTTTCAAGGGCTTTTCTTCTGCAGAGCTCCTGCAGCTCATTAGCAATTCGCCTCTGAGTTGTAGGCGGAGACAGCGCTGCTCTGCACACGCCTCTTCACGCTAGCTTGTAGCCCAAGTGGCAGGTAACATTGGAGCTATTCAGATCTCAGACACTAATGTCTTAAGGGGCATGATGAAAGTTAATATCATTATTAGATTTCTTATGAGCATTGCAATCCGCTTGTTTCACGATCTTCCTACTTGCTTTTCTGTGTGTGGCCTGCATAGTGGGGCTCCGGGGGCGGAGCTTGGATTTGTGATGTAGGAAATCTCACTGTATCTGAACCTGCTGTTTAGGTCTGCCAGAGATTCACATTGATTTGAATGCTGAAATACTCATTTTTCTCATATGTCCTGCAGCATCAGAAAAATGATATATTAACATATAAAAAGCAAGAAAAACATGATTTTCATTAAAACGGAAGAGAGAGAGAGCTTGAAACCCCCACACTCACTTTTCTTATCAAAATGGAAACGGACAGAACCTTGAACTTCAAAATGTCCCTGCGTCATAATGTGGTTCGTTTTATGGTCAGTCACTTCAGCTATATACTTTGGCCTCCAGCCAGATCTGTATACTTACCTGAAGGGCATCTCTAAATGCAGAACCCGTACATGCCTCATAATGGAAAATTCAATGTTGAGTGCCTGTGCATGGAGAAACTAAATGGGGGTAAAGTATATGGGAATATGTTGAGGGCATGAAAAGCATACAAAATCTAAGAGATTGAAAGAAACTATCAGTCATAAAAACACATTTATAGTAATAAGTGCTGATGTGCTTGTTTTCTTTGTCATCTTGGCTGTGTCCTTTACACTCTATGACCATTATACTGGTCTGTACTTAAAAACATGACACCTCTAAAAGTCAAGATAAAATAAGAGGGTAACTTTATTGACTTTAAAAATAATTAATTCATCGTAGACACCAGTGCACCTTTTGTTCTGGATTTTAAATTAATTGAAAACCACTTCTGGGATCCAGACTCCGTCTTTGTTTTACTTGTAGTCGTTTTTATTGTGATCATTTTGTGGATTTTCATATTACAGTTGTTTTGTCATTTGACGTCAAATTGGACGTCATAATGTTCCCTTACTTTTGGGTACAAATTAAGGGGATATTCTAGCATAAAATTGAGTTAAGGTTAAGCACACTGTAACTTTGAATTAAACACCCCTTTGAGAGATGAATGTTCTTGACTGCTTGCCTCTGTAGTTATACCAACTTAAGTAACGACCGCACGATAGCAATACACAGCAGTCTATGTCTCCATGCACAAACCTCAACCAAACACAACTCACCTACTGTCTTCCAGCAGCTAATTGTTTGTGGAGGAGACCTGACGAGTTCATCACAGAGTGCAGCAGAGTTTCGCAGCTCAAGGAAGAACATTTATGATTATTACTTCATGGAAATGCAATCAGACCAAGATGCTAAGGCTGAAGAACTACTGCGCCTGCAGTGCAAAATGATTAATATGATGATTATTACGTCATGGAAATGATTCGCTGCACTCAGTGAATGACTCGTCAGGAATATCCCTTTAAGCAATCCAAACCTAAACCTCAAGTTTCAGTGACACCAGGCACTAGTCCAGACGTCCAGGTTCACATGCATGTTTTTGCAGCATCAGTTTAAGTGCCTCCATGGTCCTCTTCTGTCTCCAAGCTGAAAACAGTTGGTTTTTAACAGACCTGTGTGCTGCAACAAAGTGTCCTCTTGACTTGCATCTTATTTAATTGATGCATGACACTTGTCACGATTCACAGTCGTCAGAGTATTTTAACAAGCCCTGCTGATTTTGTTTCATCATATTTGAAAAGAAGATTAGAGGGGAGGATACAAAAGAGACAACAACAAAGTGCCCTGACTGAACTCAAATCCCAAATCTGAATTTGTAGAAGCGCTGCAGGTGCTGGGGTTTGTTTTGTTTAATTTATCCTGCAAATGTGGTGATTGCACGGGTAAAATGAACTCCAACTGCAATTGTCCCTCAGAAACCGATCAAAGCCCACTGAACAATTTGTAGAAAATCAAAAAGCTCTTATTTTTCACTGCAAAATTAAAAATCAGGGTGGCTTGCACATTAAATCAGTGAGTTAGTTTCCAAATGTGTTTGCCATGGCTGTCATATAATGTAGCAGAGTGTCACAGTGGTGTTTCCAAGTCCCCCACCCACACCCACAGATGTCATTTTAGCCTCTAGCAGGAGTTTCACAACCTGTCCTGAACCCATTACACAAAAAAATACATTTATAAATGCTTAAACACAGGCGCAGATTTAAATTTGTCCCACACACAAAATATTTAAAAGCTGGCATGCACTAGAGAGCCCTGAACGCAGACTCTACTTTTATATTCATACCACAGCATTATAAAACCTTGAACAGTGGGTGTTAGAATAATTTCCTCTCCCAGTCTATTTTCCACACCTGAGGCTTCAGGAATGCTGCATAAAAAATGTCAAAACTGTGCTCCAAGCCAGGGCTTTTTTAATTAGCGTTTTATGGAAATTTTGGGCAATTGAGTCCCTGTAGTAACCATGGCAACTGCTCACTATGCAATTTCCATGGACTGTTAAGGAAAGCTTAGGGGATGAAACTCACTAAAGGGTGTTTATGCAAATGGAGGCGGGAGCGCAGGGAGAGGAAACATTCAAAAACCTGCAAAGTTGTAAGTTAAAAAAGAGACTTTATTTTATTTTTCTGGAGGTCACAGGTTCAAAGACGCGAAAGATTTTAGTGCAGAGATGAAAAGTGTGTTATCAGTTTTTATTCAGAGAGAGGCAGAGAGGGGAGAATGAGGAGGAGGATTGTGGAGAGGTGACAGAGGCATCAGCAGGTGATGGATGGAGTGAACGCATGAATAGAGATCCAGACAGTCATGCACAGCTATCAGCTGGCAGTGAAAAAAGAGGGATTGACTCCCGTCGAGAGAATGCAAGAGAGAGAGAGAGAGAGTGAGAGAGAGGGATGAGATAAAGATAGAGAGGCTGTTCCAGTTAGCAGCAGGCCTCACAGTGTGTACAGAGCAAGTTTTTCAGGTGAAGGTGAGGCGGTCTCTCGCAATCAGGACGCTGTGTGCTCTGTTTATCATCACGGAAGAAAACCCACACATACAACAGATACGAAAGAAACTCCTGTTCTTGTGAGGTTAACACTTTAAAGTAAAAGGTTATGTTAATTTTTCTTTCACAGCCTTCAGTCTTGCTTAGCGTAGAGACTGCGGAAGGTACAACTTGTCGCTCTGATCCATCTGTAAGAATCTATGGTGCATTAGTCAGCTGAAGGGACGTTTTTTTCTCAGAGTCCAAAAAAAAAAGAGCAGAAAGATGATCAATTGTTGACTATCGGCTGTGAAAGAAGATTTCATAGAACAACATGGTGCATGCTAAAGAAGAGTGTCATCTATGTAGTATTAGAAAAGTCTCAGTGCATCATGGCAGCAATAAATAAATCAAATGCCAACAAAACCAGGAAGTAAACGCCATATCTGCTGCTGTGGCAGGCCTGTTATACATCCTCCCTGGCATCCGCTGTTCATTACAGGGGTCTACCACCCCCCCTACACAAACTGGACCATCAGCTTTCATTTCAAAATGCACAAAACCGTGTGTCCAAGGCTTGTTAATGACGACGGTGCAGAATGACATTGGCAGTAACCAGCTCCATATAGATTTGAAACAGTGGTCTGATGGGTGTTCACACCAAGCGTGAATAAAATCATCTACTCGCTTCATTCACGCGAAGAATTCGCTCCATTCGCGAGAATTATTTAATGCATTTGTGCGATTTGCATGCCAACAGACTGCTTTGAAGCCATGGATAGCCGCTTATGCTAATTTCAACAGTGATCCTTGCCAATTAAATCAGCAGGATCAAGTGATAGACAACGATTTTTCACAACTTACCAAATGATCCGACCTCCTCACTCACTTTCCTCCAGGCAAGCTCCTTCTTATTCCTGTTTTTATTTTTAAAAAAAACATTGCGTCAAACAGCTCTGGTTACCTGCACACCGACACGATAAGCGTGTCCTCCATTTTCCACACCAGTGACCATCTTCCAGTCTGTTTTCATACGTCACCAGGGAATCTTCATGCTGATTGGTTATTGTGACCTGAATATTTGCTTGAGTTGAGATATTTTCAACGCTCACGAATTTGCACAAATAACTAGCCCAGTTCGCATCATATGCGCTGCCAGAGCTGTACGAGCGTCCAATCCCGTCTTGGTACTGACTTTCCATGTATTTCATTTGCACGAATGATTTTAGTCGCGTTTGGTGTGAACGACCCATGAGAGAGTTTGTATTCAGCAGAATGTGAGACTCTTCTGTTCATACATTCACAGGTGGAACCCGATTCATCAGTTTCTTCCTCATAGCAAACCCACAACAGAGCTGGAATAGATACGATTAAAAAGTTGCCGAAACATTAAAGGCATGGCTTGTAACTTTTACTAATATTGTACTTTCTGGGTATCTACATTTGTCAAAGTTGTTTGCTTTATCCACTTTTTCATTTTTGCAAACAGAAACAGACCAGATCCATGAGTAATAAGGTTCAGAGCAGTATCTATAGGTGATCGTCTGGGTTGTGTTTACACTCCTGACCCCGTATTTCAGCTGTGAACAGATGAATCATTTTAGTATTGGTAGACGTTTCAGTGGTCTACAGAAGTCAAACTATCCAAAAGTCTGGAAGTCATACAGAACGCTCGTGTCGGCAGGAAATCTACATTTATTGCAGAAGAAGTTAAACTTACCTCAAGCTTTAAATACCAAGAGCTTTGTTCTCTGTATGGACTATAAATAGTTGAAAGCTTCTAGGTCAGCAGAGAGAGACGCTGAAAGACATGATAGTATGATGGCAGACGTGTGTATGTGTGTGTATCCTCTTTCCACTCGTCTCTCCTTCCAGGATGAGCTGGTGAGGTGCCCACATGGCAAGGTGACCTTAAATAAAGAGCTAAATAACACATATACTGTACAAATACAGAGAAATACTTCACAGACTAACATTAACATCAAGAGTCCTCTCATTTGTCCTCTATAATTACGATGATTCTACATCGTTCGGTGTAATCCCAATTACTGGAAACACACACGGTGGCTGGCTCATGTTTAGCAATTAGTTCCTTTCCTCAGAGGTTGTTTGTATTGATCAACAAAAAGGGTCTCCATGTATAAAGCTGAAACAGACAACCAGCGAACTGCTGGCTCATTTGATTACACCAACCTGCCGTGTTTGCATTTTTTAAATTTGTTCAAGGTCAGTTTCAGTCGTGTGTGAGGACCACAGACTGTGGAATATTAAGACGCTCTTCTTCTACTCCTGTTGTATGAAATCAAGGCTAAAACACCGCCCACCTGAGGTGCCGGCATGTTGCACATTTGTTGCCTGATTTTGCACCGTGGGGATCAAACGGCCAAGCAGCTCGGTACAGTCGATGTCTCAACTCTTCTGCTTTAACTTACTGATAAAACAGCAAAAACCCTTCAGGTTGACCCAGTTCACAGTAGAACAGATTCTTGAATCAAAAGAGATTCATTCGTCAACAGAGCTGATACGGCCTTGTATCTCTTTTTGTTGTATTAATAGACAGTTTTTTAAAACCATTGACTGTATATATGATGGACAACTTGGTTCCGCCTTCCGAGGTGTATGGATTTGAAGCCAAAAAGCTCTCGATATTTCCGGGTTAAGTCGCTGTGATGATGCTCAGCTCAAACAGCGTATCCCCGTGAGTGACGCAATCTTTGTACACTTTCAGGAAAAAACAGTCTCACAGTAACTACATGTCAATGTCGCAAACAGGGGAGAAAAAATGATACTCTGTGGAATAATTTTCTAAAGTTTGTGCAAATCTCCATAAGGATTGCTGGAGGAGGCAGGATTTATGACATATACTGCAGCCTGTCACCAGAGGGTGCTGTTCTCGCAGAGGCGTCACCCAGCAAGAAGGCAGACAGCATCCATTCTATATACAGTCTATAACTAAAACTAAACCTCTGAAAACTTGGACGTTCATTAGCATGATGGAACTAGAGACTTTATAAACATAGAAGTCACCCATTTGTCACTGAAGTCTAATTACAGCTGCGGCCATTTTGAAAACGCTGATTCAAACCAAATTTAGGCAAAGAGTTGGAGATAAGACTGGATTTTAGCTGCTTAGATGGAACATATTTGACATGTAGTCAGACTTCATTATATAACCTGTGTTTAACCTGTCTGATTATGCGAGGGGGTGGAGTTTATGACCTTAACTGCAGCTTGTGTCAACCCGATGGCCACCCTGAAAATCTTACCTTTGCTTGGATATCATCTCTATGTTAAAATAAACCACCAAGGCCGCTTTCTTTACATCTCAGCCGAGCGAATATCTTTCTGTTAGGACTTTAAATTGTGACTATAAACAGAAATCTTATCCTGATGTGTTCGCCAGATAGGATTTTAACATTGCTGCTCTGCTGTTTTGCCTTTTTTTACTTTTAATGTCATTATAGGAACAGTGGATGATAGAAGATAGAGAAAAGTAAGTGAATGCTACTATCTCATGTGTGGAAATTAATTTAAGATATTCGATTTTTTTTCAGCCTTGAAGACTTTGAGAGTCTTTTAAACTTTCTGAAAAGACAAACTTTAATTTTGCAAACTCTAAAGTAAAGTTATATTTCACTCTTTCTGCTGGCAAACCAGTAATTTAGACAAGAGAAGCAAATCTGCGGAGATGTCTTCATTCTCAAACACACACCACACTGAGTTTGTCTTCGCTGTGAGTCACCTCCTGGAATTCAAAAGTGGATTCGGATCGAGACGCTCCCGTCAAGAGGAGACAAAAAGTACCATGCTCGATTTAAGATGGCTTCCTTTTCTGTGCTCTTGATAGGGGATGGGATGAAGAAAGAGGGAGAGAGAAAAAGAGAGAGAGAGAGAGAAGCCTGAGAGGGAAAAAGGAGAGGAGACAGAAAGAGGAGATGTGCTGGGGCATCTCAGGCAGAACTGGGCCACTGAGCACAACCCTGGAAGAGCAGAGAGGAGAGAAAAAAGAGGAGAGTGGCCTGGAAAGGAGAGAGAGAAAGGAGAGGAGAAGCTGAGATGAAAAATCTTTTTCTCTGTGAGCTCGGTGGAGGAACAGTTGGAGGATGGAGGCCTCAGAGTGAAAAAACAAACACATCAGTCTGGAGATGTTTGTGAGCAGCGAGTTCACTTTAGATGAAAATGACTCATTTGTATAAATATTTATCACTCCCATTCAGCACCTACTTTACATGTTATCAAACCTGTGACCTTTAACATTACAGCAAGACACTCCAATTTACCATTTTCCACTCGACTCATTATTAATCATCTCTTGGTTTGAATGTGTTTGTTCAGATGAAACAAAAGGTCCAAACTAAACACAAACTTATTCTCGAGGAGCCTCAGATGAAGCTTTCTGAAACTTTAAACTCCATCATGTTATATTAATGCGCTTCTTTTTAAGTGCTGCCAAAAGAGAAATCTTAAAAGTAAAAGCTGTCAGAAAAATAACCACCAGTGAAGCACAAACCACACTTTCAAATAGTAAAAAACTTGTGTACACAATATAATCCGTGTATTGTTCGTTTATTTGATTTTCAAAATAAAACAGAAAATGAAAAAACGAGAAAACAAATTGTTTTTTAAATATTCATCTAAAACAAAACAAAAAAAAAAAAATAGACAACATTTCGATTTCCGATTTCCATCTTCTTCAGCTCAAATGAAAATGGGATGAATGGATGACGACAGTTTTATCTGATTTAGACTTTTTTGTCTGCAGAAAGTTTCATGACCAGGAAGTGAACCTTACTCAGACGTCAAGAGAACAACAAACAGGCTTTCTCGTTTTTTCACTCTTGGTTTTATTTTGAAAATTGAACGAATGAATGACACATGGATTCAACATGATTATCTGGTGCCTGTAAGTTACTGTCTTGTGTACTAAAGTTATGATCCTGTCTGTTTCTACACAATATGATAAAGATGTATGCACTTGTTGCACGCACAAGACAGCCATGTAACTGTGCACACGAGACAGTAACTTGTGCCCAACATGAACTAGCCACTTGTGTGATAACTACTTTTTTTCATTATCCGCACAAAGACAAACCTTAGTTAGATACAACTGCACACAGTTTGTCAGGTTTTTGTAAAAGGACTACCGGGCAAATTTACTGGTTTACTATGAATCCACACCAAACATAACAACTACCTGCACAAAGATAATGAGTAAAATTAATAACTGAATATGTCTTTATTGTAATTTTGAAACCTGTAACAAAGAAGCAGCTTTTTGATAGTTTGATAGTTTCGACAGTTGAAAGAGAGTAGGGCGTAAAGCATGACCTACGAATGTGTGAGACAAAAATCAGCATTAGAGACAAGATACTTTTCTTTTTTCTGTGGGCCATTGAAGTCAAACAGTTCCTCACTACTGTCATAATTAAGAGGGTTAATAATCTGACAGCAGACTTGTTTACAAGCAGGTCTGTCTCTGCCTTTTGCTGTATTTTGATGCGACAAATCAATAAATTGATCGCTTTGTTCCGAGATTGGTCTTTGACCTTTGGCATTAGACTGTTCTGTAAGTTTGACTGCATTTATAGTTAAATTTATTGTATGTCCTTTATTTTTTAAGTTATTGAATCGTTTTACCGTAAAAAAAAAAAAAGGTGAGGAAGCCGAAATAGTGACTCTGTGAGGTACAAATCAGCTTATTTACTTCTCCTCTCCTGATGATCCTCTTGTGACCTCTCTGATTGATCATGAAGACCTTTATTGGGGTTTAGGGATCCACTGGTGTAGTCTATAAAACAGATAACAATGCCCTGAGTGCATTTGAGGCAAACGATGTCAGTCTTGTTCAGACTGAGCTGCACGTCTCTCCATATTTCCTGTCTGAATCTCTTCTGTCCATCGAGGCAACATTTTCTGCTGATGAGCTAAAACAGACCCTCGATTTTTAAGAATATTTGAAGTACCCCACAGATGTGAATCACAAAATTCTCCTCCCTGACAGCACGACTCGCTCTATTGTTCCCACTCCTCTGTCTGCTGCGTGTTTATCCGTCTTTATTGCCTACTATTTATATGTCTGAGTGTTTGTCTAACTTTCTGCCTATCGTGTGTCCCTGAACACAGCCAGGTCCTTCACTTTGAAAAGTTAGCACATTTAGAGGCTCGTATCCAGGTCAGTCTGGTTTAGGTGCCGCTACTACAGCCCATTTGGTGCTTTTGTGTATTTGTTTATTCATGCATCTGAGCGTTTTGGGTGCAGGTGAGCCGTCAGCTGTTGTGCGTTTTGTCGGTTATTTTTAGCGTCGTGCATGTGAGGGTCATTGAGTTTTACAGACGCGCCACCTGGAGCCACGGTGTCAGGCAGCTTGGACTGACTGAGCGTGAAAACGTGCGAGCCATGATTCAACCCGGCTGTGCTTCCAGTTCTATGAAAACATTAGTCATTTGTCCAATTACTTAGAGCGACTGTTGGTGGGTGAAGTGTGCCGTCAAATACGGCTGCGGAGACTCTTAAAGGAGAAGTTGGAGGTGGATGGTTGAGCACATGCTGTGTGTGACTGTGGTTTCCTTTCATAAGAGTCACTTTAAGGTTAAACTGCATGAGGACAGTCTTTCCCTTTAATCAGCCTAATACCTTCAGTGAGAAGTCAGACTCAGATGTAGAGGATCAGTTTGAGTCCATAAAGTGTTGTCCAAAAGCACCAAAGCCATACCCACCAAACACCCAACCTCATTTAGACGTCTGTGTTTAGGCTAAATCACATTGACCCGTCATGTATGGAAGTAAATCTATGCCATTTGATTTTTTGCATCAAAATCAGACTTTGAATTTCAAAACCATCGAATTTCAAGCGTGAATTTTTATTCCTGACACTAATTTTTTTCACAATAATGAAATAAATTTGGTGTAAAAAAAAAATGTGTCTCTCAAAATATTTGTTTAGTGAAAATAAGACTTAAAAAATGTGTAAAAAATTCAACATAAAAAAAATTAAGTGTTAAATAATTTAGTGTCAAAAAAATTCATTGTAAAAGAGACAGACTTAACATCCTCGTAACCAGGGAGAAGCAATTGATTGGATTCACTCTTCCACTGGGGTCGGTACCACATGACCAGTCTAGCATTAATTGATTGGCTGGACGATGGATGATTGAGCCACGAATCGATTGCTTCTTCCTGGTTACCTGGATGTTTAGTCTGTCTCTTTTTCACTGAATTTTTTTTACACTAAATTATTTGACACTTAATTTTTTTTATGTTGAATTTTTTTCTACACGTTTTTTTAAGTCAAATATTAAAAAAAAAAACAATATTTTAGAGAGACCTTTTTCACTGAATTTATTCCATCATTGTGAAAAAAATTTGTGTCAGAAATAAAAATGCGTGCTTAATATTTAATGGTTTCGAAACTCAAAGTCTGATTAGTCGGCCAGATTCAGTCCTGATTTAGCCAAAAAAAGACACTGAAAAGTAGTGTTTTTTTAGACAGTCCGAATCCAAATATTGTTTAGACATATGGTGAAGACGTCTTTTCAGCGTCTCTTCAACCACTTTTTGCTAGGTGGGCAGTCTGTGTCAGAACTGGGCACACGTACCTTCATCTCTTACTTTCTCAAAAATATATTTTTGTTAATTTGAAAAACACCCTCTAGTAAAATCATTTGTCTTTACTGCAGACGTGCAACAATGAGGAAAACAGTGTCCATGCTGAGGTTACCTGTTGATCTGTTGATTGTAAATGAGTCGGCTCTTAAAGCCAGTTTCATCAAACGATATTCAGAAATGCCGTTTTGGAGAAAAAAAGAGTCAGATCTTTCTAAAATATAAACGACCCTGAACTCCAATCATAAGGACCTGATGACCGGAGATCTGATCTTGCATGGTAAGATGGATCACAAACAACTTGAGCAAGATCAGTTCGCCGTTGTCAGGGTATCTGCTGGTTAATTTAAGGCCTTAAAATGTCTGAAATTCTCTTTAAAAAACCAATTGATTTGAAGTAATGTAAGATGTTCTGATTTTCCTTCATGTCGTTTGTACTTTTTTGTCAGTATGGATGTAAAATTTGGTTTTAAAAAGTCTGAAAAAGTCTTGTGTGAATGCCGTCCTATTGGTGAACGCAACTTCAGATGTTTTAATGCTAAATGATGGCGATTGTTTTGTTGGAAATGCTGACTCAACCTAACTTTGAGTCAGCCTAGAGATGAAGCCAAGGTCACGGTCTTACTGCCTGACAATTGAAGCTGTATTGTCTCACTATTTCACCACTGGATGACTGTTGATGGGTCCAAAGACTGAGGGAACGCTGACAAACGGCGACAATAATATGAATGATAGTAAGGTTTGGTTAAATGATATTTTTTAAGAATGAATAACAGTGAGACTAAGTTGACTTTGTTCACTGCCTACACTGATTTGCTCACGGCTGGCACGGTCACTGCTTCCAAGCTCTGAGGCACGTCTGATTCACAGAGACTTCATAATTATCAGGCACACAACAAATTGTCGCCACCTTTGTCAAGCAACAGCACCAGAGCCAGAAAAAAATTCAGATTTTGCAGCTTTTCCAGCTGTGCCCCAGAAACAATAACTGTGGTTGTTTTTCATTGTCAAATAAAGATAAAGTTGAGAAACAGCAAACAAGCCTCACAGACTTCTGCCCCACATTTATTATGCCTTTAAAAGAATAAACTTTCCACCACTGCATCAATTTTTCTTTTTTCCTGGCATATCATGACAAGAGCCTCTGAGAAAAGGCTGTTTTTTTCAAAGAGGTTCAGAAATGATCAACGTTAAACTCGTCTTTCTCATCACTACAGTCTTTTTACTTCAAACCCTCTCAGAGAAATCATTCACTCACAACTCATTTCATCAGCAGACCTAGTTTCATGCCAAGTAAGAAAGAAAGAAGTCGTATTTGTTGTATAGAAAGAGGGTTCAAAAGGGGGTTAAAACTCTCCTTCTCACTGTTTGTGTTCTCTCCATCTGTGTTGTGATCTAACAATATCCCAAAGCAGAGCTGGAGAGAGCGATGGCTACTATTCTTTCATTCATAATTTATTAGGAGTTTTCGGACCAAACAGTCCTGGGGACTTTTTGAAGAGGACCTATTCATGAGGGAGTTCACTGAGAAATTACACCATGGGGACTTCTTTTTTTTTTGTCTGTCTGCTTTTACATCACCATGGCGATGGCTGAGATGAACCATGAAGTGATGTAAGCCAGCAGCTGGTAATTGCTAGAGCCTCTCAGCTCCATATTAACAGCATATCCCAGGCTGCGGCTGAGGACGGCGTCCAGCCTGACACACCATTAGCTAGTTTTTCTGTCATGTTGGCTTTGCTTGTTGGAGTTTTTTTCATCTTCTGATGGTGCTGCTTTGTTGTATGGTGGCAGGAACTGCCTTTGAAAATATATAGGTATATAGTAGGCCTGAACGATATATCGTTTGACTATCGTCATCGCGATGTACGTGTGTGCGATAGTCACATCGCAGAGCCTGCGATATTGGAGGTGAATGAACTCATTTAATTTCAAGGGTAACCGACTGAGATACACTCCATGTGACTCTGCATGTGCTGTGCAGCGATCCACCAATCGCCTTCGTCCTTAACTCAGTTGCCAATCAGACTCACTTCTCAGCTGCCAATCAGACTACCCTGCCAGCTGTCAATCAAAATCAGGGAGGAGAAAACCCACCCCTGCACATGTTCTGCACATGGAGGGAGACGTGTGTCCGCTGAGAATTACTTTCGGAACTTTACTGACTGTTAAGCCCAACAAATAAGAACTGTATGGGTTTTAAATTGTACATTTCCGTGGACCACTCTACTATAAGCAGTGCGCGTTTTGCGAGGTGCATGCAATTCTCGGAGGACATGCGTTTCTCGGCACAACACCGCTAACAACAACAACAACGATCGCAAAATGAACAACGAACAAGCGAAAACCACCGAAAATGAAGATTTGTTGCCAAAAAGAAAAGGAAAGTCAGTTATCTGGAATTATTTCGGTTAAAAGAAGGATGATGTCGACCAAAACACGTCTTCTGTGTTCACCTGTTGCCACAATAACGTCCCAGCACAATAAAAGCTAAAAATATCTGAGACAGAAGCCGTTCTACTAACATTCACAAAAAGAGGTAAGATCAGAGCAGATTAACTGTCCTCAAGATTTCAGCAGTGCAGCATAACATTAAGTGCTATTCAGGTCATCTGGTGAAAATACTGTATTTTTAATATCGCAATATATATCGCAGGGTTGAAAAAATCGCAATATTATTTTTTTCCAATATCGTGCAGCCTTAGTATATAGTACGGCTGAGCGATATGGCCTCAAATCAATATCATGATATATTGAGCAGTTCGCCTCGATAACGATGAATGGACGATAACTACTCTACGTTAGCCGTCGCTCCAACCGCCCCAACTTTTGAACTGTCCTCCATCTCCTCACCTGTCTTTCCCTCTTTATTACAGACTGGATGGGGTGGAGTCATGTCTCTGACGTAGGACAGTCTTAAAGGGACATGAGACCATAGCCTACATACACACATCCAAAACCAACTTTTATTTATTTATTTATTTGACACCAAATATACCGATAAGGGCAAAATGATTGTCGTAAATTTTTGGTTTATCGCCCAGCCCTAGGTTTGAGTGTTTAAAGCTGATATGTTGTGATAGAGCAATATTCTGCTCATGGTATGCCCAAGTAGCGACCTCCAATGTTGAAGCGTGGGGGTCAATGCCCAGGTGTCCACTCAAAGTCCACTCCAGAGACAAAGGTATCCACATTAACCTTCATGTGAAAATAACCAACTTAAGTCACGTTTATTTGTGCACACTATGTAGGGATGAAATATATTTAATGACTTCTTTACCTGTGTCTTTGCTGACTTAAAGTTTCGTTGACTCTGCATTTTCCATTCTTTCTATCTGAGCTGTGATTGGCTCCAGCCCGCCAAACGACCTTAAACAAGAGAGGCGGGTCTAGTGTTTAAATATGAATCATCAGCCGGATGTTGCTTCATGTTTGTTAAACTGACAGCACGGCTCGTTACATCAGCAGATAATAAAGACACATTAAGCGCGCTCAAAGTCGGCTGTTTCAATAGTTATTCAATTATTCATTGCTTATCCTCGTTAGTGTGATGGGTAGCTGGAAGAAATCCCAGACTGCATTGACTGTGAGGCTTCAAAAAAAAAAAAAAACCTCTGATGTCAATCTGGATGTCCTTCATTAGCATTCATATTTCCCCCTGGAGATACACCTGTACTTCAAACTTCAATAACTCCTCATCTGTGATCCCTCCAGTGCTCAGAAAAATGACTCATGACAACATTTAGTCTGACATGTTTTAGCCGAGTGTTTCAAACAGGAAGTTCGGACCTGATTAGGATCCTGCCTCAGTTAAAAAGACAAAGAAATCTGAGGGGTTTATTGTGTGCATGTGCTGGTACAGGTAAATGCTGTAAGTGCTGATTTAATGAATGTAAAAAGACAGAACAAGCTGTTCTTGGCTAGTTAGTAAGATGCCTCCCACACACACACACAAACACACACACTTACTCAGGGATGTGCTTGCGATTGGATGTGAACAGGATCGACTATTTTCTCCTTCTGACGCTGCTTAACAAGCTTACATGCATGTGTGTGTCTGTGTTTGCATGACTGTTTGCAGCACGCACTACTTGTGTGTGTTGGGGTGAGTTCATCACAGTGCAGCATTCACACCTCTACAGAAAAAGAACAATCAGAGAAGAGAGCGGCGGATAAAAAGAGAGGCTCTGCTCTGAAGCCGGTGTTCAGGTGCTCTAAAGGTGTCTGATATATTTGAGTCCGTGTAAAGCGACGCCGAATGTGGAGCGCTCGCCCACCCAGTGCAGCATGTTCTGTTTTATGACACAGAGAAAGAGAGGAGAACGAGTAAAAATACACCCGGCTCCTGGGAGACAGTCTCTATGGCAGCCGTTACTATGGTGACTGTAAGGGCTGCACGTGAAATAATGGCTGTGATGGGACCTGGGGGAGTTCACCACATACACACACACACACTTCAATGAAGATCACAGGGAAGAAATGAGAAAAGAGACCACATGAGGTGAAATTCAGGAAAAGCACAGACACCAGCAGACGACTCATCAGCAGTGGTGCAGGCGGATTTTTCCCTTTTTTTTTTACAAGCACGGCATTTCAGGACAGTTTTCTTCCATTTGCAACACTTTACACTTTGAGGACTCTGACATGCATGTGGTGGGAACCTTTTTTTTTTTTTTTTTTTGTAATTCGTATTTCCCACCCGGCGAAATCATCATTTGTAAATAGCGAGTGAACATTAGCGTCGGTGGGTGCGTTGGTCTCAAAATGAGGTGGAGCAATGTCTTAAAATTGAAGGCTAACTGCAATCATTTAAAAGGACTGTGTGTAAAGAGCACACTTCATGTAACATATAATTACTGTTAAATGAATGGATGGCATTACTGTATATTGCCGGTTATCATTACCCTCTAATCAGACTTTAGGGAGGCATCGAGAGGAGTCCTTGATTTCTCCATACCATTAGCTTTTCTAGAACAAGAAGGAGGAAACCGTTTATGTGTCATTCTCTTTAAATGATTGTGCTAATAATCAACTACAAATATAATGACATCCTAGGCGCTCTTGGTTTGTCTTTACACACTTTCTCAATCAGCTGGCTGTCTAACCTCTCAAATCATCCACTGACGAAAAGAGAGCGTACAGGTCAGTCAGTCTGATCATGTGATTGTTAAAGGGATATTCCGGCGTAAAATTAATTTAGGGTCAAACACACCTTAACACCAAGTTAGAAACCCTGTCCCTGAGAGATGAATGTTGCCGACCGCTTGCTTCTCTAGTTATACCAACTTTAGTAACCGACCGCACGCTAGCAATACACAGCGGTCTGAGGAGCCATAAACAAACCTCAACCAGCCCTGACGAGTATATCACCAAGTGCAGCGGAGTTTCCCAGCTCAAGGAAGAACATTTATAATCATTTCCTCATGGTAATGCAATCAGACCAAGACGCAAAGGCAGAGGAACTATCATGTCTGCAGTGCAAAATGATTAATATGACGATTATTACTTCAAGGAAATGATAAAGAAATGTTTATGAATGTTCTTCCTTGGGCTGCGTCACCCCGCTGTAGTCCATATTGGACTGGCCTGAGGTCTTGATACAAACAAGTGGCTGCTGGAAGAAAGACGGTGAGTTGTGTTTAGTCTCTTTGCTAAAGAAATAAGGCAAAGTTAAAAAGAGGTTTGGTAGCTAGTACTATGGCTGGGACCCTATATGTACTGTTGATGAAGTTAGGTGCTGTTCTGAGCATAATTTGTGGCTATAGTGCGGCCATTACTAAAGTTGGTATAACTAGAGAAGCAAGCAGTCGGCAACATTCATCTCTTGAGGGTGAGTCTAACTCTGTGTTACTAAGGGTTTGACCCTAAATCAATTTTACGCGGGAATATCCCTTTAACCTATTCATGTTACACTCAGACTTAAAGAGTAGTGACCTCACATATTCCCCCAGGATCCCCCAGAAGCTGCAGCTCTTTATGATCTGCACCAGCCAGTATCTACCAAAACTGGTCCATGAAAGGAAACCTGTGAACCTGCAGCAGGGTCATTTCAGGCCGAGGCTGATCAATGCACTTGGTGAGTAAAGGCCAGCGTGTGTAGTCCAGTTTAAATGAGGAGCTACAGAAGCTCAAATCGCTAAAAAAGTTCATGCTGGTTCTGATAGAAAGGTGCAGTGCATTTCAGGTCAATGTGTACGAGGCTACATAGAAGGAGACCATCCAGGGCGCCAGTCTTGATCCTTGTTTGCTTACAGTGGGCATCAGACCTGGACCGTAAAGCGATGGTCCGGGTTTGAAGGTGGCTCCCCGGGAGTTTACACAGTCTCCATGACATCTGTGGGGTGTGCTGGACAGCCGAGCTGGATCAATGGAGGCCCCACCTGTCAACTTACAGGGCTGTCCTGCTAAAAGGAGTAAAAGGAGTACCTTTAACTACCGATATTGATCTGATATTGGCACAAAATTGTGCATGACAAGTTTTTCACTCAGCTGTAACGTCTTTTTAGGACTCAGACAAAAAATACTGCCACAAGGCCAACATTTGTACCTGAGTACACACTATTGTTGTGATTTTGTGGGCTCAGCTTGCTGGATCCGGGTGCTGCTAGATAGAGGTGCTGGAGCGGAGTCTAGAATGGACTGCTTGTATCTGAGAGCTGATATCAGAGACTTTAGATGCAGTCCGATATAATCTGGTATTCGTTTTTTGCTGATATTGCACCAATATTGATATCAATATCATATCTGGACACCCCTACCTTTAACAGTATCAGGCAGGTGTTCATGACTGGGACTAAAATAAGTTATTTAAACTTTACTTTACCATCACTCAAAAGTACTTCAACACATACATTTTCTGTTTTAATTGTGTGTTTTGTAGGGATGTAATGGTGTGGTCCATTTCATGACATTGCATCATGGCGCTTAGTCTGCTGCCCCATAGTGCAATCCATCTACCTTAGGAGTTTGATAATGGAACTGGATATGATGTTAAACTGTTCAAAATGTGCAAAAATGTACATCTTGGATTTGAATCTCGGGGGTCACTGAATTTCCAAGTAGGAATTCTGACTTTAAGGGTCATTCCTGGGGACATATCTCATGAACATCTCATGCCAGACTGAGGCGACTTACATGAGAAGGAATCTGAGTCATGTAGAAAGTAGGAAGCAGATCTTGGCCTGGAAATGATCCAAGGAGATGCCAATACAAAATACATCAAAGTGAGCATGTGCAGCTGCAGTACAACAGATCATATGAGATCTGTTAGTGTGTTTGTTGCAGCTGGATGTGTGTTTGTGTGTGCAGCATGCGTTGGCTCTTGTGCATTTGCCCCTGCTCACATTTTTGATGCTTTTCTGACACATCATGAGCACATATGTGTGCATTAAAGTCTTGAACATGCACTTGTAGTGTTGCTGCTGCTGCTGCAGAGTCAGTCTGCTCCGTCATGCTGTTTCCATAGCAGCAGCGAGAGCCAACACAGCCAACCACGCTCACTTCCTAGCTTCACCCGATTGGTGCCGGCTTGCTCTGACTCTCTTTCTACTTTTTTTTTTCATGTCTTGCTCGGAGTCTGGGCTGGACAAACACTTCAGTGTCGCTCTCACATTCATTCATTAATACAGGACTGATCAGAGAATGAGAGACACAAAGAAACAGACAGACAGGAAAATACAAATATTTTCACATTAAATATGAAATGAATGAAAGACAATGGCCCAAGTTAAGCCCTATTATTGTCTTTATGTATTAAACTGTCTATACCACTGGGTCCTATGAAACCACAGCTTTTAAGAGGCATGTTTTCCTTTTTACAACTCTCCTTTTTTTGTCTGTATTCTGGGTTTTTCCAGGCGTAAAATCAGTCTCTGGAGGTGTCTGTGTCATGAAGGTGACTGCCCACAGTCTGCACTCATGGTTGCACACATAAACAGCCCTCCATTTGCTCCTAATATTTGTCATTAGCAGTGCTTCCTTTTCCTCTCCTCCTCTCCGCTCTCTTATAAAAAGCTGTTATTTTTAGCCCGCTCTGTTTTTCTAATTCAAGCTGTTACATCAAATGACTGCGAGTGCATAATCACGCAGCTGCAGAATCAGTAGATAATAAAAACAGATTGTTTAGCAGACCGTGCTGATATTTATTCTGTCCACTTTGCCAAAGTTAATAACCACTGTTCTGTTTTAGCGGGGCATTTTGGATCACTTAAAAGACATTTTTCAAAGTTACTTCACCGCATGTCAGTCTGCGAAACAAATGTTCCGGCGTGTTTTTGGCCAACCTTTTAATGAATGGACTTTATGAGTTGGATCAGCGAGAAGAAGTGCAAAGCCAAGCCTCTGAAAAAAGAAGAGAAAAATATGAAAGACAATAAATAAAAGCAGAGGGACAGATCTAACAAAATGTCATATCAGCTGTGGACAGTGCTGTCGGTTTTGGCCTCCATACTGAGCCATTTGGCGCTTGAGCAGCTGATTAGAGGATACAGCGAGCGTTCAACTGATTTCACACCTTTGCTTATCACGTGGTTTCCAGCCAAGCTTGCAGCCTGCTTACTCAGAAGAGCTCTAATGCAGCTTCAGCTATGTGACTACCACAGAGCATGTGGTCTAGAGATTGGTCAGACAGATTTAAAACTTTGAAGGGACTAGTTTTACTCATCCAGAGGTCTAACGCATGTAGCCCTGACATAGGGTGACCATATTCTGAATCCCTAAAAAGAGGACACGGCTACGCAGGGATGGAGTCACGGAGTCGTGCATAGTAAATTTTGAGAGTTTTTCGGGTTGGGTTGAGTGTTTTTTACGTGCTTCTAACTCAGTAAGTCCACACGACACAAACTCAAAACTTTCATACAAAACCCCGGACATTTGAAGGATTTTATAAACTTCCCCGGACAAAGACAGACAAGGCCGAACAGCTCTCCAAAAAGAGAACATGTCTGGGTAAAAAAGGACATATGATTACCCTGCCCAACCCTACCTGATGCACACAAAGAATGGAGTATATATACATGTCAAAAAATGTGCTGCACAGTGAAGTGCATTGTTTAACCATCTCTTGTGCAGAATATCTCATGTTAGGCAGCAGGACATACTAATCTGTATCTATGTATGCTTCAGGACTGCAAACTGATCTCACAACATTACCTGCAGGTCATGACGACAAAGCTAAATACAGTTGATATAGCAAATGACATAGTCCCTCAGTTCTGATGGTTGGTAGCACTGCCATGACAAAAAAAAACCTCAAAAAATAAAAAAGTGGCAAATATCTGTTCTTATTGGCCTACTCACCTGAACATTTTCATTCGTATTGAAATCAAATCACAGGCATTTTGTTTGCATCATTTGTTTGCACAGATTCAGAAAATATCAGGATAACGGCAGCACACCATATAAGGTCTTCCCTCCTTTGTAAATTCTTATTTTGGCTTTTTCGTTCTCATTTTTCTCTCTCAACAGTCACACTGTAACACTCCCAAAGCTTGTATGTGTTGCAAGTTGCATTTCTTCAGGCCTGCTTTCTTCGATTTTGTTGATGTCTCTTCAACTTAGTCTATGTGCTAGTGAGATAACCAATTTTAAATCCACTATAAAATCCAGCTCACATTTACTTATAACATCTCTGAAAGATACCTTATCAGTATGTTGCATCAGTATTGTTGTTTTGGGTAAACCAGTTTGATAACGAGTCGCTCGTCTGTTTAGAGCTCTTGCAAAATCTCTGCATTGTGCTGCGCCCGAGGAGGCAATCAGTGCACCAAAGTGCCAAACGGACTGTCAGAGCCACTTGTATCTGATGCTGTCCTCGGGAAAGGTCAGCTGTGATACATTTGTTTACAGTCATTATGATTGGTCTCAGTTTGTTACCTCCACATTTTGCTGTCTCCTGACTCGTTAATTGGTGTTTTGTTGTTAAACTGTGTAAAAACAAAACAATAAAAAAATGCCGGGTGATGGTTCTGGGTTAAGACCATGTCAGGGGCTTGGCTGAATGTCACGACTGTTCTGACATCATGTGACCTGACAACTAGAGTTTGTTATATCAATTGGCTGTATTGAAATCACAGTCAAAGAGGTGGGGCACACATAATGGGTCATGTATGTCATTTTTTGATTTCCAGCCTGTGCTGGTGCAGAAAAGTCACTGAACACAGATTGACATTTGACCCACTATAACTGGTAAAGAAGGGTAAAAAATTCAGATTTGTATAACTAGATGAAACATTTTCACAGAATCATACAACGGTTGTGTGTTGTGGTGTGTGTACCTCCACAGAGTGTACTCTGTCTGTGTTTATTTTTCATTTTCTTTCTTATTTGGTTACTTTAAGGGTGCTAATTACTGTACAGTGGTTTGGTGCTGCCCGTTGAAAACTAGAAACATAAATCAGGTGATGTAATTGTCTTCGTCTGCCTGGGATAGACTGAAGAGAGGATCTTGGTTTACTAGTTGAAAACTCCCTACTGTGGCTTTAACAGAAATGGGTTATTTCGATTAACTCTACCTTGTTGTATTTGTAAGCGAGGGGGAAAAAAACTCAGTCATTGCCTTTGAACATGGTAAATATTGCTTGAATTTGGTCTTTTTATGTGGAGCCAAGGAGGAATTGACCCACTTTTGGGGCCAGCCTTTAGTGGCCACTTGAGGAACTGCAGCTTTTAGCCCATTGCCTTTACTCAGCAGCTATATACAGGCTCTTCATTGCTGTGATGGGCAGTTCTTTTAGATGTACTGAATCATTAGAATCAGTTCACTGAAAAGATTTGTTCAAAAGATTTGTTTACCAAATCACCGAATCATTCCGCACTTGGCAGGAGGAGCCTGCGACTCCGACTTCCTGAACTGATTCACAACTGAACAGTCCAGGTTTCAGTTCGAGAGTGCTGTGGCTGTGCGTGCGGTCCCTCACCGGCTGCTCGCCGCATGCTATGTCAGCTGTGCTACTGAAAGCTCATTTGAACTGAAAAACAAATTAATCACTCGAAGTGATTCAGTTCAGTATGTTCACGTAGAAGATTCATTCTTTTGAACGAATCATTTGTGAACGACACACCACTTTATTAGTGCTTTTCTAACATAATCTGCTGGACCAATTCTTCAACTTTTTGTACTTGTAAGTCATTTAGATCCAGAGTTAAAATATTTGTATCCCTGCTTTAATCATAGACCACCAGAAATAAAGGTGGTAAAACTAGTTTCATCTGCATTTCCCAGTTTTTATCTCCTTTGCACCTACACTGGCATACCGACCATAAGCTAAAAGGAGAATACAAGACGTGTTTCACCCTTATCTGAGCTGTGTAATCCTCATTGTCTAAGTCACAACCATTCTACTGCGCAGAACAAACCCTGTCTAACCCCATGAGCACTGTCTGCACAGTTTACTCGTACTGTCGACAAACAGTAAATCCCAGCTCGCCTCATTACGCCCGCTTTGAGCTCGACTGTGGATAAGGATGTATTGATTTTAATGGTCCGGCCCTTTTAGATAAACAGTCCTGGAGGATCTGCGGTGCTCTTTATCAGATTTCTCCGGCCTTGCTACAGACTAGAGCAGATAACATAGTGTCCTCACTGTGCTGAAGATGACTCTGTCTATCTCCTGGATTCATCTGGCCGCGCTCTGCAGCCGGACATGTGTGTGTTTATGGACAGATAAAAGCTGCGGGTCTTATCTCCAGACCCCTTGCCCTCCTTCTCTCCTCGCCCCCTCTTTTTGTTTCCTCTCTACTGTAGCTGTTAACTCCTCATCACCTCCTGTCATCCTCCATTTCTGCTCTCTCCGTGTCCTCACAGTTGGTTTTAGCTCATCCAGGTCAAACAGAATATTGAGGCGTCAGTGAGACGTCTGAAAGCTCTCTCTCTTTGTTCTCCGTGAAAAGGCAGCATTAAAATGTGTTTTTTTCTTTTTATATATTTGTCAGAAGATTGAGTGTGGAGTTTGAAATGATAATGCTGAATGATAAATCCGCACTCAGGCATTTTAATACCCACATTTAGCCTACTCATGCCATTCAGCCGCTATGTTGTGTAATGGTGTGACAGAGCGATGTTGTCACAGAGTTACAAAGGGATTTGGTCTAATTATTTGCTGCCAGCTTGTGTGTGTTTGTGTGTAGCTGTGAGTTCAATCACAGCTCTCTAAAAGCTGGATGAGTGTTTTTAAATTTTACAGATAGATGTGCAGAAAAAAAAAAAAACCCTGAACAACAAAAGGTTTCTGACTGTCCCCAGTGTGTGGACTTTCTATTTATTGCTTTGGTTTGATCAGGACTTTAAAACTCAAAAGAGTGGTCAGCATCTAAGCAAATTAGTCCAAATATCTTGAGATCTTTGTGAATGAGAGGTATTTTGCAAAGAGGCACAGCAAGAATTTCAACAACTTCCATCTAAACCATATTAAAAATGACCCAAGGCCACTAAAGTGACCAAAAACTGTGTAGTTCTTAATGTCAACACTGAATTAAGGATGGTTTTTCTGTGTTCCTCAAAATGTCAATCAAAATAAGGGGCTGAATTTGGCGCTGCTGTGGGTTGCATGCTCTCGCTCTCTCTCTCTCTGTCTCTCTTTTCTCTCTGTGTGGCTTGATCTCATAAGCTTGATCCTCATTGGTGTTCGGTGGCTTTTTCTTCTGGTCGGCGGACTCCGGCATCGAAACTTGTGATCGAAATTTTAACGGTTTTGGGAGAATCAGAATGTTAGTCCAGGTCCCCATCGATGCTTGAGACTTGATGCCCAACCCTACACTGTTGTTGTGGTCACATGGGCTCTACATGCTGGATCTGGGTGCTGCTAGATAGAGGTGCTGGAGTGGAGTCTGGAATAGACTGCTTGTATCGGAGTGCTGATTTTGGAGATTTTAGATATAAGCCAATATAATCTGATATTTGTTCTTTGGCTGGTATCGGACCGATACCAATATTAATATTGTATCGGGACAGCCCAACAAGAAAATCTAAATTCCTTTCACCTCAAATGACAGAAATAACCCCCAAGCTCACCTTTGTGGTCATCAAGATTGTAAATTCTGTGTGTTCAGTTAATCAGTTGTTTATTCAACATGGACAAGTACATGAGATAAGGTGAGTATTTTAAGCCATGGCTAATCTGCTACACCTCTATCCCTGGTTAGGCTCCTTTGGATATTGAGTATAAATGCTATCGACATTAAAAACATACAATGAAGTTAGTGTATGCAGCTAATGTAAGACTATATGGCAGCAGACATTTCTGAGCTGAATCATCGTTGACAAAATGCCCCAGGAAACTCATGAGTCTGCATGGTTTACCAAAGTCTGTGTCTGTTATAGTGAAATGCAACGACATCCTTTCTAGCTCTCAAACTAAATTTTCTCTTGACTTGTGGCTGAGGGGTCAGTATTGTAAAGCATGTGGACAAACCCATGCTTGTTCAATATAGATACAAGCACCATATATGAATCCATATGAGCCATAGCTGCCTTTTGGATCCCTTTCTTGTCATATGTGACGCTGGAGGAAATCGATGGTTGTTTTTCAGCAGTCTTCTGAGTTCTGAGTTCGACACAGTTCCTCTGCTGCCTTTGGCTTCAACAGCCTTTAAGTAACTTTGAGTTTGTTTGGGGTTGTTTTAGTAAGCAAACAAGAAAAGAGGATGAACTTAGAGAGCCGGAGAGAAAATGCCCAATCTGATATCACTTACTGCATTTGATCCAAAAATCGACCTCTCAGTCGTTGTTTTTGTCATGATTGCTGCAAGAATTGAAGGTTACTCCTCTTATCTATCCTTGTGAATCCTCTGCAGGTTTTCTGATGGCTAAAGTTAACCCAGGAGACCAGAGTACCACACCTAGGACAGGTCATTAGCCTGTTTTGAGGCTCTTTAATGATTTGACTCCACTGAGGAACAGGCGGAGCTCACCTAAGTGTCCGTTGACTACTGAATGATAGAATTAGACTCATTCCTAACACCCTCAGACTTACATTTACACCTACAGATTTTTTTCACCGTGCATTATGAATTTTCTGTCTTGCAGTAGGTGTTGTTTTTGTGATTAAAGGTTTCTTTGTACATTTATTTATTGCATTACTCATCAAAAGCTGTGAAATCTGTCATGAAGCTCACATTTATTTTTGAATATTTCAGAGAAAATCCCACACATGAATTTTAATGCCATCTCTGTAGTTACCCAGAGAAGAAGACACATTCATGATGCCTCATTTTTAGACCTTTTACTTATTACTGTTAAAGCAACACTCAGTGAACGGTGAATTGAAATAAGACCGGGCTGTGGGAAAAGATCAGACAGAATTGACGTCTATGAGTATCAGACCCTCTGAAATGAATCTAAAACCTTCACTCTCCTTGTTTCTACAGTGCAGTGTCTGGAAATGACCACAAAGCGGAAGCTGATTGGCCGGCTGGTGCCGTGCCGCTGTTTCCGCGGAGAAGAGGAAGTGATCTCAGTGTTGGACTACTCCCACTGCAGTCTGCAGCAGGTCCCGAAGGAGATCTTCAGCTTTGAGAGAACTCTGGAGGAGCTCTACCTGGATGCCAACCAGATTGAGGAGCTACCAAAGGTAACTGAGAAGCATGTGCTCACCTCTCAGAAAGAAGAAATAGGAAATTTAACGACTTTTAGAGTGGATATGCTGTTGGTATGGCTGCTTTACAGTTAAATTCAAACATTTGGTAGCATTAAAAGGAAAATAAGTTGCATCCCTGTCTGAAGTCAAAGAAACTTTGTCTTTCCATCAAGTGAAATCCCAGCTGAGATTGAGTCTTTAATTGCTGAGAAGCTCCTGCTGTTTCTGGAGCTTTACTAACAGTGAGACAGAAGAGGCAAAGTTTAGCTTGTGTTGGAAACAAAGCAGTGATGGAATCAGGTTTTTTTTCTTCTGTTGATATTTGAAGATATCTCAGGCTTGGATGTAACCATTTTTGGTTCCTATGTTGGTTCCCTATGTGCCTGCCTTTGAGGGTGTGCTTAAGCAGGGCTGGAAATTAACTTTAATGTGTGGTAGTGCTGCTGTTCACAACTGCAAGGACAAAAATGCACCAGATTTAGGAGAACCCAACAAAAATTAAAAGGCTTAAAATGTTGATCATTCAGAGTCTCACTCTGAGCCTTCTTTGCTGCTGGTAAATCCACATTCACCACATCACCTTAACCATCCTCACCCTCAGGAATTTCATTTTTGCCGTCCTACAAAAAAAATCCTTCAGCTTCTCCTTTCAGCTCTTCTGACCTTACGTCGGTCTTCATTATTGCGTCTAATTTTGCCAGTGCCATATGTATTGTCCCAGAGGTCTTTGCTGTTGCTCTCCCCGCCTTGGCTTTTCATGTATGCACATTAAATGGACGGGAGGTGAGCTCTCCATGTATGTGGAAGGGCAGGAAGCCTTCAGACCAGATATAGCTCTCTGCATGCTAATAGTTATTCTTTTGACCAGCTGTCTGATTTTGAAAGCATTAAATTAAATGGAACAAAAAAGTAAATCCTAGACTAAAGGTAGACTGATAAATCATTTGACCTATAGAGGCAGTTTGAATAATCGGTGTCAATGCCTGACCTCATAATGTTGATTAAAACAAGAATCAAATGATGTCTGCAGACACTGCAGGCAGCCTCATCAGTACTGCCTCCAGTCACTTGATAGATGATATCTGAGCAGGCTGTACAGCGGGAGTAAATAATTATTAGCGTCTATTGTGTTTGTTTAATTTGAATAGCTGTTTTGGCTTGTAAACAAGTCTGTCAACAGAGATAGACAAATATATAAAAAAATCAAAGAATTTAGCCCTATGCAGTATATCATGACGGAGTATTAGGGCCACATTAAGAGAAAAAAAATTAGACTTTGGGATTTAAGTTGTTAATTTACAAGGATAAAGTCTAACTTATGAGAACAAAGTCGTAATAAAATCATTATAATACCTATGATATTGTGGGGCTGATGTACCAAAAGATTAAGGATCTCCTTTTTGAGAAACGTACATTAAAGTACATTTTCACAAAATGCTCCTTGGCTCTCATTTCAACAACTGTCATCTCAAACAACAGATTAGAATATAAGGACTTTATTATGACTTTATTCTCTGAAATTAACAACGTTAATCTCAAAGTCTTATTCTTTTTTCTTGATGTGGCCCTAATACTCTGTCATAGTATATATTGGCTAAAGTCTGAGCTGCTCTTTCAATATCAACATCAGCCATTGGAAAACAATCATTTTTGTGTTATTGACAAAGTCACTGCGTCAAGATAAAATGAGATTTAATCTTATCTCATCTTAATCCACCACAAGGGAGGCTCTATGCAGTTTACAGCAAGTTAAAGTGGCAAAATACAGAACTTGACTCATGTTGGACAGCCGTCAGCTGAGACTGGACACAGAGAACAGGGGGAGATGCAGAAAGAAAGAAACTAAAAAACCATCAACAACAACAACATTACAAAGTTTACTTTCTCCCCTCCTGGTTGCACATCTTTCCAAGCAGCAGTCCACTGATTAGACATCCTTTGACTTGAATTACTGCCTGTTTACATGCTACAAATATCATCATATGCTAGGCTGCAGCAAGTGACAGGAAACACGGGGTGAAAGAGAAGGTCAGTTTCCCGCCATGTGGTATCAGTCAGTAACAGGTCATCTGAGACTCTCAGAAAACCCCCCTGTGTGCAGCGATGAAACAAAACGCCCTTCTGATATTTGGAGGAGAATTACAGGAGCTGTTTATAGGAGGCCTGTCTCTTTTTATTGATATCCTGTCCTGGTTTGAACGACACAGATGTTGAATTGGATTCCCCAAAATAACCTCAGACAGTTTAATAGAGCTGTGTAACCTGCAGGTCAAACTTGTACTCGGCTATTAAAGAAACTCCTGCTCAGCTTTGATGTGTTTGTGTGTGTGTGTTTTGTGTGTGTGTGTGTGTGTGTGTGTGCCAAGATTGTGTACAGTAAGTGTTGTTGTATCTGGCGCAGTGATTGGCTTTTATATAAGAGAGTTAGAGAGCTCCTTGAGCGAGTGCTGGGAATAGTTTCTCCAAGTGTAGTGACCTTGAGTGACCTGTATGCACAGAGCAGTTGTGTTCATGCAAATACCTCTTCATCTCTCTGGCTCTCATGTATCATGATTTCTCACAAAAATATGTCTGACTTCTCAACAGGTCGATAAGAAAACACCAATAATGTAACCTGAGTCTTTAACTTTTAATGTTAGTTTGAATGGATGGGTGAGGAGATCCTGAGCGAGGGTGAACTTTGATATTTGTGATCTGTTGGTACTTCATCAAGTGTATGAATTTGGAGAAGATCAATTTTTTTCCCTCTTTTAAAGGGATTTTTTTATTTATTTATTTTTTTTTACAAAAGAGGATTAGAACCACAAGAAGAAAAAAAACTTACAGGAGGGAGATTTTTTACATTGGCATTGGTTGGCAGAAGTTACATCATAGAGCAGGAGAAAGTTAGTACAACACAATATAATATAATATAATATAATATAATACAATATATTATAAGGTTTGCAAGATGTGCGACATGAAAATAAAATACAGCGTAAATAAGACAAACGTAAAAGAAAGCCAAATGCTAAATTAGCTAAACAGTTGAAAAATTTGTATAAATGGCAATATACTGTATCGTAATACTCACTGTATTGCAAAATGTTAAAAAATTGCAATATTATCGTGGCGCCACTGCCGATTCCCACCCCTAATGTGAAGTCAGTGATGGTTGCGAAAACTTTTGCTGAAAATGCAGCATCTCTAAAGTCTGAAGGCTCTCCTGATCCGGTTCCAGGTGGATGTATTTGTTAGAGTATAAGGAGTCTACCAAATTATAACAATATGTCACAAACTGTTCATCTCAGTAATGCCATGGTTTCTTAAAAAGCATTGTGGAGCCCAGAGTATGAAATCGCCATGTTACAAATGGCGAGTCAAAGGGAAATGGAGAATAGATGAAGCCGAGGCCAAAGCCTTGCTGCATGGTGAACAGCTGCAGTACACCCACCTGTCAGCCAGAGCAGCCATTCATCGTATAATCAAAACATTTAAGTTTGAAGACACTGAGTTTGCTTTTTCACTCTGCAGGTAGTCATCAAAGTCATCAATGAACAAACTGGCTTCACGCTCCATGTCTGTATCATATTTCTGCTTTGAGGAATCTCTCCTCTGCATGTCTGCCTGTTTGCACATTGAGGGTGTTTCAGTGCAGGATCACATTCCTGTGTTTTTAGCTCTGTCCTCTTCATGCATTTCACTCTTATATGTTTTGTCATTTGCAGTATTATTCTATCTGGGCCACACTTCTATGAATGTCTGTTGCTTTGACACTAGTGTGCGTTTTGTCCCTCGGGGCCTCAGTATGTATTTATAGAGAACAGCAGCTATAACTGCTCAGCTTTTCCACAACATTTAGTCCTGTTTGCCTCCAGCTGACTTTCACGCTCCTTTAGTGCTTTCCTACCAAAGGTCTGCTTTTGCAGACAGACTATAACAGTCCATTGTTTTCCCTTTGTGTGTTTCCATAGCAACTCTTCAACTGCCAGGCCTTGAAGAAGCTGAGCATGCCAGATAACGACCTGTCCAACCTGCCCACCACCATCGCCAGCTTGGTCAACCTCAAAGAGCTGGACATCAGTAAAAACGGTGAGAACCGTCCTAAATGAGTCTTCTGGTGTTAACTCATTCAGTCCAATGACAGATTTGGACAGACTTTTTTTATTTGCCCTGAGTGACATTGACGGATTTGGACAGGTTTTTCAGTTCTTTTGTTTTTTTGAGTGCGCTCCTTCCCAACATGCGACTAAGTTTGGGGTCGTTATGAATGCAGAAAAGCCGACAAATACATCATAACCATATTACAATAACAAAAACAAGTACTTACCGGTGAGAAGTGTGCCAAGTAGCCAAGTTGTGGAGTGTTTTTTTCTCTATAAGGAGAGTAGGAAAATGCAGAAGTCATTAGCCAAGAGCTAACGGTCTCGGCGCGGTGCTACCGCCTCTGGATCCAGTGGAGATTCCGGTACCAGACCTTCACATCATCAGCAGACAATCAAAGAAACAATTTTCCAGCTCGTAGTTGTGCCGCCGGTGCCGATACCAGTGAGTGAAACTGAGCTGGAATTCAGCGACAGTCCCGGCGAGGAGGACGCGAGAGGTCTGTGTGGTATACGTCGCAGCGTCAGGTTCTCGAGAGCCAATAGGACCCCCAGCCATCACAAAGCAACCTATCACAATCGGATCTCAAGAGTGATGAGGAGTGGTGTCCGAGGAGGGAAGACCTTGATGCCACCTTCATCATCTTGATGATTTCCAGGTTTCTTTTTCCAAATCGGCAAAGATGATATGACCTTGTTGCATTGAGCAGGCTATAACTTAAACACAGGAGTGGGTTAGAGACTAACTATTTTTTTCTGGTGAAAGAAGAGAATCACCCCGTTCTTTTGAGATACTGCACTTAATTCTCGTCCAAGCACAAGATATTCTGCAGGTCCTGAAAGATACAGAAATTTCTATTGCGGTCATTGGTGGCACTAGGTAAAAACTACATAAATGTACCTGGCACTGAATGAGTTAATGCCAGTTTTACCGTTTAAGAAGCTTGAAAAAATTTGGTAAAATTTTCTCACACCAAACAAAAACTGTAATCCCTCGCTGACTGTTTGTCTGTTTCCTCTGTCTGTCTCTATATCTCACAGGTATCCAGGAGTTTCCAGACAATATAAAGTGCTGTAAAGGCCTGTCTGTGGTGGAAGCCAGTGTCAACCCGATCACAAAGTACGACACTCACACACACACACACACCTCATAATAACCCCTCTTACTCATTCTCTCATTTCTTGGTAGAGCAACTACATAGTGTTAAATAAAAAGGTGTGCAGCCTGTGTGCATAAAAGGTTGAAATTGGCACACACAGCTGCTCAAACTGGCAAATTCAATCCAACCATAAAGCTTCTGATTAGCCTCAGGATGTCAATCTGACTCTAATTTGTGACCTTTATCAAACCAAACCTTTTTCATGCCGAATCGGTTCAAAAATCTAACACTCCTGTGTCGATTGCACCGATCTTATCAATCAGTGTGAATGGGCTTGGATCCAACTCGACACACGTTGGATTATTTGATGCATTTTTCACAATTTCAGCTCTTTGAAAAGATTTTTCACAGTCGCAGTTTCAGCGTCAAGAGACCAATACTGCACTTGTATTTTTCTTCAGTCCAATTTATGCCTTTGTAGAGGCGCAGAGGAGCGAAACATTAAAGCAGAATCAAATTTGATTCCAAATCCTTTACATGGGAAAGTCTCTGACTGATGGATCACACAATTATCTGAAAATCTGGAACAGAAGGAGCACCTGTGTGTCAGATACAGCCTATTTTAGGAGGGCGCCCTGAGGTTAAAGGTTCAAACTGGGTTTCTGCATAAAAACTTCCCTTTCTTTTTAGCACTGTGCAGCTTCTATGATGAGGTCTGGCTCTTTCTAGTACCATCTATTAACTCTAGCCGGCCAACTACCTGTGCAGTCCTGCTATGAAGCTTTTTGAGCATCAAGTGTTATTCTCGTGATTGCTTTTTTTTATCTCTTCAAAATGAAGTCCAAGAACAAATGGAGTGAACCACACAGTACAGCAGATAGTACAGTGTGTGTGTGTGTGTGTGTGTGTGTGTGTGTGTGTGTGTGTGTGTGTGTGTGTGTGTGTGTGTGTGTGTGTGTGTGTGTTTGCGGGTGGTGACTCATCCGCAGGCTAACAGCAGTTAACTGTTTCCACAGGGTTGATATGGGAACAATGTCTGAGTTTGAATGCACCGGGGGCCTTCAAGGACACATTATCTATTTCTCCTCTTTTCTTTTTCTTGCTTATTCTTTCTTTCTTTCTCACTTTTTCTCATGTTTTTTCTCTTCCAGACTCCCAGATGGTTTCACGCAGCTCCTGAATCTGACCCAGCTCTTCTTAAACGATGCCTTCCTGGAGTACCTGCCAGCTAACTTTGGCAGGTAAACTGGCGAACGTCATCGCGAAGCTTGTGCGAGTGTGACAGGCGCTTGATGGACTGTTTCCACACATGTAGAGCAGCGCAGGCTTTTATTCAGTTGATTATAAAGAATCCTTTTGTCTGTTTTTTTTTTTAGCTTTTCTACTTAAAATCCTGCACGTGGTTTCATGTTTCATTTATTCAAAGAGGCCGAGCATGTCTGATAAGCCTGGAGCGAATGCCTTTGATGGGTTTTTAATCCTTTTGGCACCTTTTATATTTAGGGCATGTTTGATCGTACAATAATACAAACTATTCCCCCCCATCTTTTCCATCACTCTCTTAGCAAGACCAAAATTACCAGAATATGAAGCTTACATTTATTCTAGAGTCCACTCAGGCTGATTTTTGCAGAATAAATGTTTTCTTCTCTTTTTTCCCTTCAGACTCTCCAAACTACGGATCCTGGAGCTGAGGGAGAACCACCTGAAAACCATGCCAAAGTAAGACCAAGCAAAAGAAAGACAGATACAAGATGTTATTCTTTGTGCATCACTTGGTTCAACTGTACACGCTCGCACACTCATGCCGACAGATGCCTCGTGATCGCACGGTGTGTACGCTCGCTCTCCCAGGTGTCCAGATTGAATCTATATTCATCCCGGGCAGGTGTTGTTGAATACTGATGAAGCCCGGTGTAACAGAAATGTGTTTGTCTTAACAGTTTTAAATGTTGAACAGAGGAGAACAGCTTTAAAACAAGAGTTTCATTTCCCCAAGAAAAGGAGAAAATGTTGATATAAATGCTATTAATACTACTTCTGCCTGCAGGTGCACGGTTTTCAGCTCCTTTATTTAAATTCTTAATTAAGTTTAATGTGAGTGTAAGCTAAACCAGAGGGCCTGTTTGCTCCATGCATACTAACCAGATTTAGCCTACTCGAATTTACAGCATAGCCACAGAGCAAAACTTGTTTTATTCTCTGTGTATTGGAAAATGACTCCGATTAGAGAGTGACAACAGGATATACAGCTCTAGTTAGCCCTTTGTATTTTCTGTAGCAACATAAGAGCCTTCACAGAACTCATTTTACACTCTATATGTGTGGTATCTGCAAACATCTGTCAGACATGGACAGTATACTAGCTTTACCAACGCGACGTGTAGGTATGCCAACATATTGCACACACAGCTAACACCACTTACGTCTTCACGAACGCACAATTAACTTTAAAAGAGAACTTGATATCGATCACGGCATTTAGCAGCAATCTCCGCCATAGATATTTAAAAGAAAGGCTGGATGACTCGAGGCGGAGTCACCGGTGTCCCTACATGGCGGCCATCTTACTCCAGTATACCATTCCGGTATGCTCTATGATAGCTGACGGAAGTTGAGTAATCTGCATGATCAAAAATACTCTTAACTCGCTGAAATCTTGACAGATGTACAAATGATTTTGTTTATTACAGACCTTTATAACGTATAACTTCATTCGAAATTTATAATACTTTGTAGGCACCTAATTGCAGAAACTTAACACACTAAAACCTAAATCTTTGTCTTAGCTTTGACTTTTCTTGTCGGGTCGCTCGGTTGGCTTGAGGTTTTGTGACCACACACAGGGTAGAGGGGACAGAACATGAACATACACAGTGGAATAGACACAATAGAATTCTAAAGATATATAATAGACATGATAATGGACAGATTACGTAGTTTGAGCTCATTTGAGGATGAGTTTTGGATGACCTTAAGGACACAATCTTTTCCTTTCAGGTCCATTCACAGACTGACACAGTTGGAGAGGTTGGATCTGGGTAGCAATGAATTCTCTGACATGGTGAGACTTTTCTTCATCTCATTTGGTGTGTCTGTTGAATCCTTTGTTGCCACAGGAAACTCATCTGAGCTCTTAATATCCCTCCATTTATACCTGTTAAATCAGTCACAGAGTTATTCCTAAAGTTATATGAACAGATCTTTAGAGGATGAAGGCAGAGCAGGAGAAATCCATCCTCAAACAGATGCTGTGTCCTCATTTAGGGACCACCATCACCTTTAAATTGAATATATTAAGCCCTCATGCAGCATATGGGGAATCCTCTGTGGGCTGTCTCGTAAAGGCAGTTGGACCCTGAAGTGGGACTCGGGTAGGGCTGGATGACAGCTAACGGAGGGGTCAGACAGGAAGTCTGATGACAGGAGTGGGATGGTTGTATGGTCTTCTTCCTGCCAAGAGAGAGAAAGCATGGAGGGACAGATTGCAAGTCTCACCCGCTCTGCCAAAACAGAAATTATTTTCACTATTCATGCCAGGAGTTTGCTCTGAAGATACACTGAGGTTGTTTGCACTGGTGCTGAAGCTTCATGTGATTTAAATGAATATTTTACATGTTTATAAACTTCACAGCTACATTTCTGTGTGTGTCTTTTTAATGTGCTAATACACTTTTGTATGTTTGTACATTAGCCTGAGGTGTTGGAGCAGATCCACAACTTGAGAGAGCTGTGGCTGGATAACAACTCTCTACAGTCTATACCAGGGGTAAGGACCATAAACCAGCACTTTGGATATTTTAACCATAACCTCTTTTTTTTGCTATTATGTGTATTTCATGTTTTTTAATACATTTTTTCTCTCCTTGCTGCAGTCATTAGGAAAACTTCGTCAGTTGCGGTACTTGGACTTAGCTAAGAATCGAATCGAGACGTTGGACTCGGATATTTCAGGCTGCGAGGCTTTAGAAGACCTGCTGCTGTCCTCCAACATGCTGCAGCATCTGCCTGACACTATAGGTACACACACACACATGCATGCACAAACATGATTGCAGACTTTTGCATTGACTGCTGTCTTTGTGGCACTCAGCTCCACATGCATCGATCCTTTACGGTATAAAATCTTTAAAACCATCCTTTCAAAAAAGGGCAAAGTCATTTCCTCAAACAGCAGGGAACTGTAGTTTTTTAGCAAAGTCTAATCAGTGAAGAATAAACTTTGCTTTTGTTTTAGACCTTAATTATTATTCATCTGGCATTTCAGCAACTAGACTGTGAAGAAGCATGAAGCTGAGAGGAAAAGGAGTCTGGTCGAACTTGTAATTCATATGTAGTCTAAAGCAGATGTCTGCTGTTCATGAGTTAGACAAACTACTATTGCATCCTGATAGAGCTTTAAACACTCGACTGAATATCATTTAAATAACTCTGATCACAGTCATATAAATGAGGCTACATGGAGGTCTGTCTGAAGAGGTAGGGGACCAAATGATCAACCAGAGCAAATAAACACACGTTAGCTATTTGTATTTTGTATGCATGGTAATTCTTCGATCATGTCTGTGGGCTTTTTGCTCATAATTATGTTTAGCTTTATCATGTTTTTACTTCAAATATAATATGCATTTTTCTACCTTTGTAATTAGAAAGGTCAGAAAGGTACCAACTCTTTTTTTTTTCTGCTTTTGCATATGAATTCATTTGGATATCAGTATTTCAGAGCTTGTACTCTATTTATTAATGGTCCTTTAACACTTGAAATACCAAGGCAATCATTTTGACTGCTGTCAAAATTTACAGTGTCATAACTTTTTTAAAATACAACTTACAATACAACTGACTTTTCCTAAATATGTGTATATTTTGTTTTAACATCTTTTTATCATTAAAATTTCAAAACACAAAAGAGATCTAATTATTACTATGACCAAAATGACCAAAGCAGTCAAATTGACTGTGTGCTTTGTACAAAGTGTGTTATATTTCACTATTTGCTTCATTTTCCCGCTCTTGTTTCTGCTCTATTGTTTGTTTTTTACTTTAAGCTCTGTGAAGCCAAAATCTTCAAAACTCAAGAGACTCAAAAATGACAACGAGAAGAAAAATGACAAGTATGGAGGCTTTAGCCTGGATGAGCAAGTTCAGGGAATGATGTGTCATGGTATTTTGAAGAAGGTTCTTAAAAATCTCATTAATTATAATTTTCATTTTGTGTACTGATGTGTTTTTTTTTCATCAATCCTACCAATTTATTATTAGTTTTTATAGTTGATTATCCAAATCATGTGTAAATGAAGACCGAGCTGTCAAAATTACTGTTTTTGGTCATTCTAGTAGTTGCAGAATTTTGTTAGACCAAGTGTTCAAGCGTGTTAGTTCAGATCAAAGCAGTTTCTCTGTGCTGATTTGGTCCTAAAACAATGACAGGACAGATTTGGTGCAATATTTTTAGAGCTCCCTGCCCTTCCAAGAGCGTACATGGACCGTCAGAGCCACATTCAGGGCTAGGACAGCACACCTCTACTCCGTTTCATACCTGCCTGAGCCAACTCTTTGCTCAGTATGTAAACCACTTTGCAGCTTAAACATCAATAAGTGTGTTTCTGTGCAGGAATGTTGAAGAAGCTGACGACTTTAAAGGTAGATGACAACCAGCTGACCTCACTGCCTAACACCATTGGGAGGTAAAAAATAAAACACACACTTTGACACACACACACACGCACAAACAGAAGAAAAACAAACAATAAAAATGTATTGAACACCTTCAGCAGAATTTAGTCAGATTGTCTCGGCGGGTTTATCTTAGGTGGGTTGTTGTTTTCCTTGTTGATTACTGTTGGTTGCGTTGTTGTTATGATGGCTCATGATTGGGGCGTTTTGTGTGTTGTTTGCTGCGTTGCCGTGGCAATAGTGCGAAGCCAAAGCACGGGTGAGTAACATTAGCCCACTGAACCCAGGGGTGCGTTCAGAGACAGACAGCTGTTTCACTGTGTTACAGATACAAACAGAGAGGCTCAAATTAACTGACAGCTTTTGGAAAATTACATGCAAACATAAACAAAACAATTTCACTTCACTGTTTTCATTTGACTTTGTAATATTTTGATAAAATCTCCACGGTTAGTGAAAACGCTGTGCTAAAAGTAACGGTTTGAGATGGAAATGATTGCATGTAAAGTGATTTATCAGAATAACTCTCATTATAATCCATCACAGTCCAGATTTAGTCTCTGAGATCAAATTAAAATATTTGTTGAATATTGCAGAACCATTAATAACAGTCATTTTATCTCTTTATACTTTAGAGATTAAGATAAGCATAACAATTAACCCACATATGAATGTGTTTGAATTTTCTCTCTAGACTGCAGTAACACAAGTGTGTTAACAGGATTCACTTTGACTGTAATTCATAGTCTGTGATGGATTTAAAAGACCGTACTTACGCTGTAAGTTGTTCGTAGTTGTTAAATGTTGCTCTTTGCAACATCTTTGTATCTGAATGCTGTGAAAACATGTTGTCCTCCTGAACAAATCCCTGGTTTTAGCCTCAATAAGTAGATCTCTAGATCCATTGCTTTTCCTCTGATTAAGCCTAAAAAATCCTCAAAGTTTCCTTTTCTTATCCCTCTGATTTAAAAAGTTTGAAAAGGCAATACATTCTCTCTGTCCTCTCTACAGAGGACTTTTTAGTCCTGTAATTATAGAGTGTTTGTTATTTAACTGTTTGAATACTGCTCTCTCTATACTCTATCTACTCTCTCAATACATAAGCAATCAATAATGAATACTGTACAGTATATATTCATGTTTCTGTGCTTGTCTGAACTGTTGTACAATCTATATTGCTTTGAAGAGAATTGAGTTTACTGTTAAAGTTTGTGTTTTATATAAACTGTCAGTATACGCTCTGAAATCAGTCATGAGCTCCTTGTAAACTCAACCATAGAGAAGTTTTCACACTAACTTTGTACACTTTGTTTTCAAAGTATGACAGCTTTGCTGATACTTAACCAGAGGCGACTGAAACCAGTGTGCAAACAAGGTTTTAGGCCTCTTTTCCACTGCATGGTACGGCTCGTCTTGACTCTCCCTGCTCCCCTCGGAACTGTTCTGTTTTGGTTTTCCACTGGCAAAGGATTTAGATAGTCCCTGTAATCTGGTATTGTCTGGTTGCACCTTAGCTGAGGTTTCAAGTGAGTTGTGACACGAACCATTGGCCATTTACTGATCAGCGGGAACTTTTTGCTTCAGCTTTGCACAAGATTTTGTTATTGCCTCAATGAAAAGACGCCTGTTTGCTTATTTTAGTGTGAAATGCTCTAATTTGTGTCCCTCTGAAATCACAAAGAGAAAAGCGCTCAGACTTCTCATGATCGTGTCTCACCATGATGCTCAGCTAAGAGCCTCCAGAGTCTCCGGAGAGTAGGAACTATCTGAAGAGGAAAACCAAGTAGAGAAGAAAAAGCAAGCGCCAGTTTCAGGGGAGTGGAGTCCAGTAGAGTCGGTACCATGCTTGGTGGAAAAATGGCATAAGTTTCTTGCTGGGGATGATAACCCAACAGGATAGCATTCCTACTGTACAGGGATTGTTACACAGAAACTTTGTTAAAGTATTCAACTACCCTGGGACTATTTCCCTCGCAAATAATGCCAGAATGAATATAAATGAATCTGAGAGAGGAAAAAGCGAAACCACCCGGGATGTACCCGCCTTACATCTTAAACCTCCCCTCCCCTCCTCTCCTCTGTCAGTCCATATGGTGGCCCAGATGGTCCCAGACTAATACAATGTTAACAGTGACAGTGCATTAATGTAAAATCGTTGTCTCATTAGCATTAGCCTGCTGTTAGCGTGCTGCTGAGCCAATGGTGCCAAGGGGTCAGGGTGTACTGTGGATTTTTCTGTGAATATTGGTTGAGAGGAGAAGTTGAGATCCAGGTTGAAGAATTTTAGACTCAAAAGTGGAAAAATAGGAGGTGAAAGAGGGTTGGTAGTTCAATTCCTCCAACACCACACAAAGATTCATCGGTTGAAGCTCAATTTAATAATCAGTCGATTAAATATCAGGATGATTCTTCAATTTGATGACCTTTTTCTTCTCTCAACTCTCTCCTGCTTCGGGATCAGGCTGGTGTTATTTCACATTTTTCTTCTTCTCAACAAACACTAGAAAAGACCTAAACAAGTGCTGAGTTAACCCTTCAATCAAAACTACAGGAGTTGATGGAGTTTTTGGAGGCTGAATCAGACTGTTTCTACTTGATAGTCAGACAAATTCACTCCTGGTTTGTTATTTTTTCCCCTCATGGTTTGTTGACAAGTATAAAAATAAAAAGTAGCACCATCCTCTTCTCTGATGTCCACGCAGTAGTTTAAGGCTGTAGCAGAGATTTTGCAGCAGATTGATTCCCTGTCATTCCTTCTTTTTTTTTTCTGTCACTTCCTCTGTATCTCCTCCTTTCTGCCTCTGTTCCTCTCACCCAGTCTGTCTCTGTTGGAGGAGTTGGACGTTAGTTGTAATGAATTGGAGTCGTTGCCGCCCACCGTCGGCTACCTGCACAGTCTGAGGACCTTTGCTGCTGACGAGAACTTTCTCACAGAGCTGCCCAGGGAGGTGAGAAAATAGACCCACGATGAGCACTCACGTATCTGGAGATGTTCTTGAGCGACTTATTTCTGAGCTGTTCAAACAAAAATTTTGATCCCTGCTTACTGGCTAGTCGTATGCTGTGTTTGAGTTACCTCGGAAGTCAGAAGTCCGAGCTGATAACAACGTCACACCCGAGTTACCAGCATTTCAGTTACCAAGTCGGAAAAAAGCAAAATCGGAGGCCTGAAACAAGATTACTACATCTATGAAATTTAGCGCTAGCCTTATACTCTGAACTGAAACACTGGTGACTCGGCTGTGACGTCATTATCAGCTCAGACTTCTCACTTCCAAGGTAACTCGAACGCAGCATAAGGGTAGGGAAAAACTCAGAAAACAACCAAAATTGAGTGCAGTTGGGAACACAGTCTGCAAATAAAAAATGCCAAATTGATTTGTTTAGTGGGGCTGGGCTCAAATTGGTGTTTTAAAGTGGGATAAATACTGCATATTGCTTGCTTTGTGAATTGATGTTTATTTTGTGTGTTTCAGATTGGTAACTGTAAGAACGTAACGGTAATGTCTCTGCGCTCCAACAAACTGGAGTTTCTTCCCGATGAGATTGGACAGATGACCAAACTAAGAGTCCTTAACCTCAGTGACAACAGGTATGCGCAACAAACACACACAAACACACTTGTGTATGTCCTCAAAACTTTTGTGAGAATGAACACTCTGAAAGTTTTAAGATCAAACAGTTTATTTGTCGAAACTTGGCAAAATGTCCACACAAGCAAGAGTGTCCTCAAAAGAAAGGTTGGACATTAGGCTCTGGTCCTCTCAAGTACATAAAAACAAACACACACACAGACACACAGGCATGAACAAACTATGACTCAGTAGCGACAATAGACACACACACATACTTGCAGGTAAGGCTTTTTTTGTCAATGGCCATTCTGGCTCTTTAGATGCTCTCACGGTCTCCAGTTGCCATGGGAATGGGTGAGTGTGTTGCCATGGAGACATGCTCTGCAGGCTGTACAGTGCGTGGGCAGACGAAACATCTCTTTTCTCTCTCTCTCTCTCTCTCTCTCTCAGGTTAAAGAATCTACCGTTTACCTTCACTAAGCTGAAGGACCTGGCAGCTCTCTGGCTCTCTGACAATCAGGTATCTCTCTTCCTCCCACAGTTTGTCTGTTAACCACTGTGCAGCACAACACACACACACACACACACACACACACACACACACACTCACAGCTACTGCATGAATATATGCATATTAATCAGTAAACTAAGCCATTACTCAAAACAGGCTATTTATAGATGAATTCCTCCTCAGTCTTTGCTCCCCTGCATCAATTTACTCTGGGATTTGTAAGGACTGTTGTTTGCTTTTACGATGATCCTTTATTATTAGATGAAGTCTGAAAGTTGTCTGCTAAAGTAGGCTTGATCTCAAACTAGAACTACATAACTCACATTTTGGATGTTTTCATATCGGAGAAGACAACAATAAAAATCTGTCTGACTGACTGGAGCAATGATTGATGGCATCCTACTGCTGAAGGGAGTTTCTCAGGTTCATTGAATCCAAGCTGTGGTGAACACAATCCAATCTGAGTTCATCCTGCCTTTTTCATATAAGAAATTAACCTTTCCACTCTGTGTCATTGTTTCTTTATGCGGCTGCAAATTGAACTGTGTCACATCTGCAGGATATGTTGAGTTTTGATGACACAGGAACCTTGAAGCTGTGGTTTGATGATCAAAGTTTGTAATTTGCCTCCAAACTCAACTGTCTTTCATATTGACAGCCTTTTTTTAGCTGAGTGAGTGTTTCCATTTCTTTGAGTCCCTGGCAGACTTGAATTATTAAATATCTTCAGGAAATGTTGAGTTTTCATTAAAGCTGCTTTTATCTTGACACAAAAGTGAGGAAGAGTAGACAAATAAGCGTCAAAAAGTGAAAAATAGTGTTGGGCTTTAAATATACTCTACTGAATTTACCATACAGGCCTTTATAACAATGACTGCATTGACAATGTTCTGTGATACTTGTGATTACACTCCAGTTGTAGCCATGTTACTGTAAGCACAGCTTCAGTACTTCACCAGCTGCCTCCTCTTGTAAGGGGTAGTGTGCAGATGCAGGTTCTCCTGGTGCACTTGCCGTTCATATTGGTGTTTTTCCGCCTCTGCATTTTTCTGGACCTGCTACGCCCTTTCCCCAGACACAAAATTAGGGTGAAGTGTCCTTATAATGGCAGTCCTGCTAACTCAGATCACTGTGTAGCTAATGACTATGATTTCTGCAGAGATTATGGCAAAAAAGCAATGCAACAGTACTTGTGGGGAATGCCAACTTTAAGACATTTTGTCTCAAAATGCCAATTTCTTTTTTTTAAAGTAGGTTGTGGACTTAAATCTAGAACCATGTGACTTTTAAACAACTAAAAATGAGTTTGATAGACTTGAAATGAAGAGGATTACGTGGAAGATTAAAAAAAAAAGCGTCTTTTGAGGGAAAATACAAATTTTGAGCATAATGAACTTATTATGAGACACAAAGCTGCACAGTGCTCGGAAAAAATATGGCTAAGAATGAGTTTTCCCAGCTACTTTCATGATGTCTTTGTCTTGTCAAGCTTAAATCTGATGGCTTATTCCAAGATACCTTATAAAGTGAATTTTCACTTGTTCCGTTGGCATATTTTTTTGCTCATTACAAGCAAAAAATATTTTGTATTAATTTTTTTTGGTACTTATTTTTGAGGTGGCCTTTTTTTCCAGTGTGATGGTCTGGTTTGCTTTGTTATACCATGTAAAGGCATTCATATAAGTCTATACAACAAAAAACAACAAACAAAAACAAAAAAAAAAAACCCTTCAGGAGCTTTAAGTCAGAATTTTTGTCATACAACTTTTTCCTATCCAAAACTTTTCTTTATGATGCTAACACAGGAGTTTAAATGTAATCACGGGTTAATCAAATGACACTGAAGGCTCGCTCACATTAATGTTTCCTGAACTGCAACAGGACTCACATTTTAAATTCAAATGTAATTTATAAACTGCACTTTGGACTTACATAGACTTTTAAATGTGGCACTTATCTCTGCATATTTGACACTATAGGTACTCTACGTCACGCACAGAAAGTTTGAAAAATATAGAAGAGTTTATAAGTGGTTTAATACATTTTAGATTTATGTTTGTTTTTGTAGATTTTAATCCACTTTTTGATCCGATGAACGTGCAAATCAAAAAAGCAATTTATTAGACTAAGTGTTCATACAACAAAATCCAATTTGTGTTAAAAAAGTCAAGAGGGAACCAGCGCATCATCTGTCTGAAATTGGAAATCTGTTTCCACCTGTCAGTCAGATGGGATTTGATTTCAACTAAGCTCAGGAGTTTGATCAAATACTTAAAATCGTGTAGAAGTAAAAATATTTTGAACAGGATTGTAGGATCCAGTTTAGCGAAGGAAATGTCCCCACAAGAATACAAAGTGCTAACCTGCTTCTTTGTCTGTGTTTGCAGTCCAAGGCTCTGATCCCCCTGCAGACAGAAGCCCACCCTGAAACCAAACAGAAGGTCTTGACCAACTACATGTTTCCTCAGCAGCCGCGGCACGATGAGGGTACAGACTCTGCGGTTTTATCAAATTCTTGTTTTTTCTGAAGTTGTGCATGAATGTGTGTCATGACAGCACTTCTATATTTGACCCCGTGTTTGCACGCTTATGTGTAGATTACCAGTCGGACAGTGACAGCTTTAATCCTACTCTATGGGAGGAGCAGAGACAGCAGAGGATGACTGTGGCCTTTGACTTCGAGGACAAGAAAGAAGAGGAAGACAACTCTGGGAAGGTTAAGGTCAGCTCTTTCTTTCTGTCTCTGTCTCTCTCTCTCTCTGGTTCTCGCTCTCTCTCTGCTGAGAATAAGAGCAGCAGAGGGTCATTTGAGGCAGCCAAGGTTTGTGTACAAGTTTTGCAAAGACAGCATTAACTGACCAGCAGCTGGAACATATCCAAGTCTTGAATGAGGCTGAAAACCTTCAGGTTGAATCATCAGTACTAACAGTGAGCACATTCATTGGAATACATCCGTCTTATTGAATTAAGTCCAAAGCTGTGGAGACAACAGAAGATAAAGGAGCATTTCTTAGAAATTGTTTATCTGCTGACATAATATATCGATGGACAGTGAATGTATATGTGAGTGCGTACATCAGCACAAACATGCCTTTTTGTGGTACATTCTGTAGTGATGTAAATTGAGAAATGTATTTTTCACCATTTTCCTTTTCCCTAAACAAACAGTGTGTTGTTCATTAAATACCTAATCTCAGATTTGAACAAATGAGGCTCGTAGGCCCACGCGTATTTTGAGCCAATTGACATATAAAGAAGGAAGCACGTGCGTCCGCTCTTTTTTTCCACGACGCGCTGTCGCTTTTCTTTTTTTTTTATGGAGCCTGCGTCCAGCTTGTGTGAAGATAAACAGATCAGATCAACCTGCACAGGGAGTTAAACACCATCTGCTCAAATTCGAGTTCATAAATTCTAGCTTTTTACTTTGTACTTAACCCCTAATATAATAATAACCATTAAACACTCTTAAACTTAAACTAAAAGAAACTTAATGTAAAAAATAAATAAAAATAACGTTCCTCTGGTTTGCAGCTACTCTACTGATTAAAAACCGTTTCCATAGCAACAATCTGTTACATTCACAGCAGTCTTCTATACAGAAATAACGCACCATAGAATGCTGTAACTGACCAATCAGAAACCTCGGAATAACAAAGCCGTATTAAAAGTGATGTATAAATTATCCAGGGGATTTTCGTGTCCTTTCTCTGAAAGTTTTTTTTTTTTAATAAAACCACTGTAGGAAATGTGTTCTCCAGATACCTTCATGTCTCCACAAACTACCAGCTATTCCTTAAAGCTCGTTTTAAAGGCTAATTGTTGAACAAAGACATCTAAAAACCAAGATCAAATCCGTTAAGAGTTCAATTTGATGTATTTTTAGTTAAGATGCTTTAAAGTCTCAAACGAGCACCCACTTTTATCAGCGCTGCTGCAAAATGCCTGCTCACTGCATGTGTCCTCTATCTGCATGTGTACACGCACTCAACCCATATCCATCCGTTGTTGTGTGAAGGTGGAGATTAACCTAAAGCGCTACCCAACACCCTATCCCGAGGACCTAAAGAACATGGTCAAGTCAGTGCAAAGCCTTGTGGGTAAAAGCGTACACGCCGGGCACGGGCACCAACTCCAGCACCAGCACCAGCACCAACACCAGCACCAGCTGAGCACAGGCACTGCCACCTCGGCAGGAACCAACATGGAACACACACACCTCAGCAAAGATCAGTACGAACCCCCATGGCCCCTGCCTCCTAAAGAGGTAGGAAACACACACTCACAGCCGTTAGCATGATCACAGTCACTCAAGAAAGTCACCACAGATCTGTTTCTGGGAAAAAAAAACGCATTTTTTTCTTGGCTGAAGTTCCACATCGTCTAGAGACATCCGTTTTGGGTGATTAGCTGTTACGAGTCTGTAGTGGGGCTCCAGGAAGGATGCTAACATACAGTTTTTGGACCGGCCTGCAGGTTAGCGTCTCACGAGTGCTCTCCCCAAATAAAGCTTTTTGATTATCTCATGTAATCTGCAAAATAATAAACCGTGTAGTGGATAAAAGCTTTGTTTTAACAATAACAGTGCCAACATCGGACACGCCCCTGCCTCAAATGCAGCACCAGGGATTCGTGAGCATGCTAAATTAGTGTTAAAATTTATTAGCCTAAAACGAAACAAGTTTCCGCCTCCAGAACAGCAGGATTTTTTTTTTCACTATCAACGACTTAAGGTAAGGTTTTTGACTGGGTATCCAAGGGGCAAAATGGTATTGAATCATCTGCCAACATACGTTAACACTAACAAGCTACAGCACGGCTGCATGATTTCATTTAATGAAAAAAACGGACAGAAAAAAAAAAAAAAACAGGCTGAGGCGACCTGAATTCTAATTCTCTTTCTCATTTTCCAGGACTCATTCGTACCTCAGAGGACGGAGATCTGTGATCATTAAAGTGTAGGACTAGCAGCATGAATAATCTGTGTGTGTCCTCCAGGTGACAGACAGAGAGATGCAGGACTTCTCTCAGAGTCAGCTAATGGATCAGGGATCAATGCATAACTCTGGTATCGACATTCCCAAGAGGAAAGACAAAGAGGACCTGACGGAGAGCTCTGAGGTTCGACACATCGTGTGCTACACACACATACACTACACGGTAGATCCACACAGAAACGCAGCTGCATGGGTTTGATGGATGAAATTGATCTGGATGAAAAGTCTTTTTTCTAATCTATGCATTTCTCTTTTCCTACTTTTCTTTCTTTCCTTTTCTTGCTTTTTATCTTTTCTTCCCTTTTTTCTTTTTCTCTTCTTTTTCTTTTTTTCTGTCTTTTGGTTTCCTAAATGGGTTTTCAAGAAAATGATGAAGAACTTTAATGTTAAATGTGTAAAAAATGTTGTTTTTTCTTTAATTTTACTTCTCAAATTTTCCTTTATGTCTCTTTTATTGCGTCAAGAAAATTTGAGTTTACATGTATTTAAATGTTTTTTTGCGTTCTTTTCTATTTTTACTGTTTTCATTTTTCTTTCTTTTATTTTTTTCTGTTTGTGTTTACTCACACTCATATTTTTAAAGTCTTTTTTTTTGTCTTTTACTTTGATTTTTTTTTCATGAAAATAATTTAAAAAATTGGTATTGAAATGCAGATAAAATGTATCTATTCTCTCTTGTCCTTTATTTTTATATTTTCTTTCTTGTCTCTCAAGTCTGTTCTGTTTTTGTCTTTTTTCTGTGCTTTTTTTGTCATCCTTTTTAATTTTTTACTATCCCTCTGAATTTTATGTTGTTTTTCAAAAAGAAAATAAGTATCAAAAATGTAAATATGTTAAGAAAGGCTGCAGTGATCGATGTTTTTGTTCAGATCAAAAGTCTCTGAATCTGTGAATCAAATTTCACAGCTTAGAGGAAGTCAGTTGTGTTTTTAGTTTGGTCTTTCTGTTTTTTTCTGGTCTGTAAGTTGGGCACTTAAAGGCAGTTTTTTGTAAGCAAAAACTACTCACAGTGGGTCTCACTCATTCAACGTTAGTAAATCTTTGTGTAGAGTTAAACATTAACGTCACTGGTACTAAAAAAGTTCTCCAGATTCTGATGTGAACATAGATACGTGTGTAAGTTCATGATGTTAATTCCCGATAGCCACTAATCAGCATAAATATCTGCTGATAATTTTCATTTCTTCAATTTCAAGCCAAAACTGACGACCTAGATATTTGTTGTCTTTTGGAGGAGCATATCTGGTGCTTTTATATCTTGAGGTCCAAACAATCTAAGACTTGAATTTTAACTGGATGTTCTCACCTTCTTTTTTCAAAGGCCTAACACAATGTGAGCACTTAGATTAGACGATACTGTCCTGATATTAACCTAGATTTTCCTCTCTCCACAGGACTCCATGGGCGGCTCTCCCAACGACATCCGAATCTCCGACATGAGGCCCACTCTGGTGGAGCCCCCTATGTACAAACCAAAGGTGGTGCTGCTGGGAAAGGACAAGAAAGGTACTGTAACAAACCGTGTACATACAAACAGGGACATAAAAAGAGGCTCATACATGTTGTCAGATGAGCACACTTACACTTCACACAGTAATTTAATGTGTCTGCTGTTTGGGGCTTTGGGGCACGTTGTAATAGTGTCCACTAATTAGTCATGGTGTTAAGCGGATTTATTTCAGCACGAAAAAGAGAGAGGGAGGGGATACCAGCGAGCGTCTCCAGTGAATCAAGATTGGACTCCAAGCGTTGCGCTTTATTCTCGACCCTTTTTCACTTCTTTTACCCTGAAGGCCTCACTTCCATAAAAGCTAAACCAAAGCCAGAGAAGTTTTACTAATGAGTCCAGAGCTAATTTTACCGTCTTATCAAAAATCTGTTTTGTTCTAAATAATTTAGTCCCCTAATCCCGTCTACTGAGCGAGGCTGTTGTTATCTCTCCTCCATGACAAACCGGAGCTCTGTCTGATTCAGAGCTCTGGGTGTAATCTAGCCCTTTGTCAGATTAACACAAAGTGATTTAAGCTCAAACAGCTTGTCATTCTTGGTGAGTGTAACGTCTTATTGAAGCCAAAGTTAATATGAGACTTCAAATGACTTGTTTTGATAAGATTTCACCAGAATTGACTTGTATCTGCTGGTTTAATTGTTCTGTTATTTGCTTTGTTCGATGCAGTTTTTCATTCAAAATCTCTAAAAAGTTGTTAAAAGTTACACAGAATTTCAAAAAAACATCTCAAAGTGACATTTTCCTTCGCTTTAAATGTTTTATATGGCTTAAAAAGTCAAATGCAAGTCATTAATAATGCACATAAACTGTGTTTTTTTCATTAGCTAATTCTGCAGAGCTATCATTCAGCAATTCTTTTACAGCTCTGAGAGCAAACAAGGACATCTAAGCCGGTGTTGCTCGTGCCGTGCATGCTAACTACCGACTTTAGCTCCTTTTCACACATGAGCTCCTGACATTTTCCAGATAATAACAAGACTCTCAGGCCCTGGTATTTTCAGGAACTTGCCTCGCGCACTCACACACATCTCATAAAGTCATAGAGAGTGACGGGTAGAAGTAGTACACGGCTTAAAAACTGTTTCCATGGGAACTCCACGACAACATGTATGACATTTTAAAGTACGGACATGTGGTGATTAACTAAAATGAACCAAAAAAGACCCATCATATTATATGTTTTGTTTTTGTCTGCAAGCAGTGCAATCCTGCATCAAGTGTGCCACAGGTACGAACTCCAGTCCACTTAAAAATAAGGGTCTCTGTTCACTTCCAAGTTAACTCTGCTGCGGTTTCTTTGAGGTGTGAAAGCGAAGCAGACTGACTTTTAAGTCATAAAGCGCAGTGCATCTTGGGTCAGCATCTGTGTGTAAACGTCTGGTGCAGCATCTGTGCAACCAGGGCAACACGTTGTCATCTCTTACTCTCATCAGGGCTTGTCTTCTTCCTTTAGTATAAAGTCATTTGACCAAGAGCAGTGGGAAAGCAAACCAAAGTGCCGCAGTGTCCCCATTCCACTCGCCACTCAAACCGAGCCCCCTGGACTAGGACTATCATGTGTGAGAAAGGCTTACAACTAAGAGGCATTTGTGTCCAAGGACTCATTTTAAATAGCTGCCAAATCAACACTGAGTGTTATGCATGTGTGAAAGGGCTCGGAAGGTTTGTTTTACCCACTATAAAGAGACAAGAAAAACAGCATCCAGTGCAGAGTCAGGCAGGTGTCAATCAAAAAGGATGTCCCACCCACTTCGTCTTTAGGGAGGCCCTAATTAGCTAACTGAGCTGTGTGTTGTCAAGGATTTCTCATGCTGATGACAATTTTATATCCTTTAGCTTTTGATCTATTCTCAGTCACACGCTCAACTTCTATATAATAAACATCTTTAATTAGGGGTGTCCCGATACAACATTTTTTTACTTCTGACATGATACTGATATTGTAGCCTTCAGTATTGGCCAATACCAATACTGATTCGATATTAGCACAAACTTGTGCATGACAAGTTTTGCACTCAGCTGCAACATCTTTTTTGGACTTTAATGAAAAATACTGCCACACAGCCAACATCACTCTTACTCCTAGCTACTTTGTGAGTACCTTAGTACTCACTGTTGTCGTGATCACATGGGCTCTGCTTGCTGGATCCGGACGCTGCTAGATAGAGGTGCTACAGCGGAGTCTGGAATGGACTGCTTGTATTGGGGTGCTTTAGATGCAGGCCGATATAACCCAATATTGTTTTTTTCGCTGATAGCGGATTGATATCCGACATCCCTATCTTTAATTTCTCTTATTTAAGTCAATTTGGCCTTACGGCTAAAACTCAGAGGATCCAGAATGGCTCCACTCTGGTCCGGCATGGCAGGCGGATCGAATACACAAGCATTATAATCAATGTGCATGATTCCACACAATCCGTCCGCTGCAGATTGGCTCCGGTGACCAGATCAGATACGCAAGGCGTCTATTTTTTCCGGACGCAGCAATTCCATCAATTCAGCGCAGCACAAGCAGCAGCGGAAGTTGTATTCGGCTACAGAGTAAAATATCTGGTTAATTTTCAAAATAAAAAGTCAATACGTTAAACTGTTCTTCACTTGATAATAGGAGAGGCCAGGGTTGTGGGATGTGGGTGTTTTTATATACGCCGCCGTTTATATACACCGATTGGCAGATCTCATTCAATGTCTCACAGAGGAACACGCAAGATCTCATCTAGGCTCGTGAGAAATATCGGTAATCTCGCGAGTGCTTCTCCTCCGATAGCGGTGGCGGATCTTATCCGGTGGGCACTGTATGTTTGCATATTTGATATGCCTGCCGGTCCGGAGTGGAGCGGAGTCGTTCCGGATCCAGTGGAATCTCCGGGTTAGAGTGAATAACAGCCACTCACAATGTTCTTAAATGAGCTCTACAAAAGAAGAGACGTGTCCAGCTATGGTGGTAAAGAGGACATAAGAAATCAAACCCAGGGGGAGAAGATGAAACAGATACTCTTCAGACATGACAAAGACACTTTAAGAAAAGAGAGGATGTGACATTTTAAGTGAACAGATCTCTCCGTCTCTGTCTCTTCCTGTCTCTGTCTCTGTCCAGAGTCCACAGATGAGGAGGTGGATAAGCTCCACTGTCTGAACCACAGCGGATCCTCGGCCACCTACTCCGACTACTCCCCCTCACAGGGCTCCTCGGGCTCCTCCAACCCGCCCGCCAACGCGCACTCGCACTCGCACTCGCACGCTCTCTCTCACTCACACCAACACACACCCGCCCTGCCCGCCCCCAGCAAGGACCAGGCCCCTCAAACACACTGGACTAACAGGTACACACTCACAAACTAACACACACACACGCCCGCTTCATGTTCAATTTCATCACCGTCCTACCCTCCAACGATCCATCATCTCCTCTTCTTCTCTTTCAATTCCACCCCCCATCTTCAGTCTCTATCATCTATCATCCGTGTATCCAATCGCTCCATCCGTCCTCTCCTCCCTCCATCTTTCTCTGCTCGCTCCGTCAAGGTCAGAGACACTCATTAGGATGCAGCAGACTTCTCCTCTTCAGGATTTTCTCTCTCTTCTTCTGCTCTGCATCAAAGCGGCCCAGTCTGGGCATCACTACTATTAGGAGGATTTTTTTTCCTTTTTTGACACTGACAGGGAAAAAAGAAGGAAACAAAGGGATTTAGTCCTTTTAATGTAGTGAACCTCTGTTAAAGTTTGACAGATCTGGGATAAAATAAAGTGTTTTGAACTTGTTTTAAAAAATAACCAAGACTCAAACTGCCTGTCATATTCCGTCATGGCTTTTTATGTTACAGCCTTTAGCCAGCAGCTGAGATTCAAACATAATGCTGACGATGATACTTGAGCTAAAAAGATTCTACCTGAACAGATAACTATTTATTTTCATCCAGAAACCCAAATGGACAGTGCTGTGAAGTTCCCAGAGAAATACACAAAATAAAGTTAAAGTTTAATCAAGTTTAATAAGAGATAAGCGATCAGTTAAAATCTGAGTCACCACTTTTGCAGGAGTCTTGTAGCTGGGTGGTTGAGGTCACTCTCTTACTCCTGAAATGTTTGCGACCTTAAAAGTCAAGTTATGAAAGTTCACCGAGTCCAGGTACAAAGAGGTATAAATTTACACATCATGATTATGCCGGTATTTTACCTTACACATAGTTTTGTCCATCACTATCCTACAGAGAGTCCAACTACAGTAGTTTCTTTTATACAAGAGAGTAAGAACTTAAAATGCTTAAAGAGCAAAAGGACTGAAAAAACAGCCGTTTGGAATAACTAACTGCAAAAATACCGAAACTGTAAATTTTTGTTACCTGAGGTGGTGTCTTTATTTATTTATTTTTTTTTGTTGTGTTGTCAAGGGTGTGATTTTATTCTCAGATTTTAAGAAATCAAAGATGTTCGAAATCTAGTATGGCTCAATTCGTCCTCCGCTGTCTGCATTATTTGGTCGTAATTGTAAAATATCAACAAATTAAGTGCTTTTAAAAAAGTTTGAGAAAAGTTCAGTCCAGATTTTTCAGGATTTTTCAGTTTCTGTACACCTTTGTGCAACAGAGTCTGAATTTGGCATGTTGACGTGAGGATTACTGATGACAGTCTTAGGAGGAAGAGGACTGAAGGCTAGAGGTGCTACCTCTGCTCATGTTAGCCACACTTATAAAATAGTTGTCACATCTTTAACCTGCACACTGAGCAGTGTTGAATGAATTCGACTCAGTCTTGACTGTTTTCTGAGTGTTTTCTTCCCCTCAGACTTAAAAGTCAGCTGGAATTCCAATTTCACAAAACAACAAGGAAATGAGCCACTTTGAGGCGTACCAAATGTGTATATTTCTGCTACTGAAGCAGGTTTCTTTCTATCAGTTATGACTCATAATTTCATATCCGGTTTTTGTGGGGGCATTTTTCTGCATTTCTTTCCCATTAGACGAGCAGGTCCCAAAACAAGTACTCAGCTCTGTCCTTACCCTTCCTACGCCCCTCTCTGTCCCCTGCAAGCTAAAAGCTCAGAGGTAGTGCTTGACATTGCAGTCCTTCTTCCTCCACATGCCCGGCGTTAATGTAAAAATCCCTGTCTGTATTTCTTGTCCCTTTGCTTCTGTGTTCGTGATATTGCAAGTGGCATTTAAGCCGTTTAAAAGCATGAATATTTTCTATTCAAGGCCTCACTCACCAGCATTAATTACAACAAACATGGTTGTTGGCCTGATTGATTTTCAGACATCAGAGAGGGAGAGGGAGAGAGAGTTCTGCAGCTCTCAGTGCCCGCCGGCTGTGATTAAATACGGCAATAAATGTAGAACTGCACAGTGCCATTAAGTTCCTTTTAATATTTTCTGCAGCATAATCAGTGTTTAATACTTTTTATCTTTCTAGACTGGCTCAGTCGTTCCCTAAGCCCATTGACTCAAAGCCCCTGCTGTCTCAGAGGGAAACCCCACCATCAGGAACCCTGCAGCAGCGCGGGGATCGCCGCCCACTGAGCGAGCCTTTCGATTGGGCAGAAGCCCCTCACTATGACAACACAGGTTTTGATGCTGAGGAGTCTCCTCTGGACGCTCCGTCCTCCAACACGAGTCAGGGAAACCCGCCGCTGGGCTCCAAACCCCGCAGCCAGTCCACACACGGGCGCCGCCCCCTCCTCAGGCAAGAGCGAATCGTTGGAGTTCCTCTGGAGCTGGACACTCAGACCCTCCCCTTCCACAGCAACCAACGCTCAACTCCAGACAATGACCAACAATCTGGACCCTCTACCCAGAATCCTTGGCAGAACTGGACCAGAACCCCAAGCCCACTGGAGGACAGGACAGCTTTTCCTTCCAAGCTGGACCTGACGCCCACCTCCAGCCCCAACCCTGATCGCAAAGACATAGACTCAAGGTAAATAGATGACGGTCAAACTACCTCACTGTTAGCTTTCAAATCTAGTGTAACGTGGGTGGTTGGTGTGCCAGTGGTCTTGCAGTTTAAGCATCTAGTCATCAGGAAGGTGGTCCGGTTTCATGCCCCCTGACCATGCCTTTTCTGATACCCATAGGCTTGAACAAGGTGGACAGCTGCCTGGAAGCTGGTCGTACCACAACAACCAGGGTGAGCCGAGGAAGGACCAGCTCACTGTAAGCGGGGGCAACAAGGTGACGGTGGTGATGAGTAAAAGCTCAGACCGCCTGTCCCCCATGATGAGAGAGACGAGATCCAAGTTTAAGAAGTCCCAGAGCATCGATGAGATCGACATCGGCTCCTATAAGGTCTACAGGTAGGTTTCACTTTGTTTCATCGTCTCCTCTACTCCAGAAGTATGAACTCACAGCGTCATCCTCTCACTCCTCTCTCTGTAGTATCCCCATGGACAGCTACAGTTCATCCATCGAGCAGCAGACCAGTTTGGACCGGCCAGAGTTGCCAGGGTCTATGGAGCAGACCAGCATGGCGCGGTCACAGTCCGCACCCATGTTGGACGATGAGGGCTACCCGGGTCATGGAGGCAGCAACCACAACCAGATGGGGCAGAACCAAAAACCTGCAGTCCCACAGAAGGCTTACCACTTTGACCACAACTACAACCCCCAGGTTAGCAGCTTTCCTGGACTTTGGAAGCTACAGTGCCAGGAAATATCTGCAGTTGGAACAGCTCATATGTATCAATTTTGTTGAAGCAATGATCAGCTGATCAGTTAAGGCTAAATCTGTGAAAACCTCTTCAACTTCACTAAGGTAGCAACTAGGACTGGGCGATTGTATGATCGTGATTTATGATCGTGATGGTTTGAACAGGAGCGGAGCTGAGGGCAGCAAAATAGATGTCAGCCAGAATTTAGAGTCCTCCTCCAAAGATGCCATTGTTGAGAAGTTATTCGACGTTGGTTGTGTGGCGATGGTTTGGGTATGTCCAAAGTGACATCAAGCAATTAAGCCGATGTGTAAGGTATGTCGGCAGTCAGTGCCCTCAAAAACCGTCAACATAACAGATCTGTTCAATCATTTGAAGAATTGCTTGCAGAGTGATTCTGCAGAAAACATGAAAATACGAATGGAGTCTGCACAACCTGCCTCTGCTGATGGCACAAGTAGTATTAGCAGTTTAGCCACAACTAGCGGTGCAGCCACCAGACCAAAGCAGCGATCACCGTATCATCTACGTTTACATCATCTAATGTTTACATTTTAAGGCGTCTTCATTATCTCTGAGGGGGAGATTTGTTTATTTGGGGTCTTGTATACCTGCGAAAACACTCTGTAAACTAGTTAACTCTTTTTAGTATTTATCCACATTTGTTGTACTGTTGAGTTAAAATGGTTTTTATATTTTTCGTAGTGTATCTTATTCTTTTTTATTTACTCTGTATGTTAATAAAATGTTGAACTAATCTCTAGTTTCTTTAGTTTTTAGTACAGATGCTTTAAAACTGGCAGTTTAAGAAAAAAAATCATGATGATAATCGAGATCAGACGATATGACAAAATATATCGTGATCATATTTTCTTGTCAAATCGCCCAGTTGTAGTAGCAACCCACAGTGAGATCTTCTTTTGCACCAACCGGTCTCCTCAAATGTCTCTCACATGTTTGTAAAACTGTGTCAGCTGGTGAGAGGATTTCACGTCTTTATATTTCAGACCCAGCTCAAGATTTAATTCAGCCACACTCTCTCGAGGGTGTTCAGTTCAGCTCAGTTCAGTTCAGTTCAGTCAAGTTCAGTTCAGTTCAGTTCAGTTTAGTTCAGTCTCGCTCCTCTAGGGAAGTTTCAAGTTCAAGTTCAAGTTTCTTTAATCGCCACATGGCTAGGCCGGTGGAATTTTTCACAGTGCAGGTGGTAGCTGCAACACCTGCAGTTAACAGAACCTAACAGTTAAAAACAGACAATGTACTGTAGCATTGGGCACCATTGTAAGTCTAAATTCACGGTTTCATCTAATCTCGTCATGGACTTACTGGTACCTGTTTTAACTCATTAGGTAACCATGGACCGCAGAGTCCCTCCCCCCTTCCCCAACACACCTGATTACGTCAACCACTCGACAAAAGCCTTGGAGTACATCACCCAACCGGGGAAGACATTACCCAAGGAGCTGGTGAGCCCTCGGTATCGAGCGTATCCTCCGCTGGAGATGTTTTCTTTCCCCCAGTCGCCCATCAATCAGGACGGTCCGCCCAGCCAGCAGCAGCAGCAGCAGCCAATCCCAGCGCAGCGCTCCAGACCGGGGTTCCTGAGGAGAGCGGACTCATTAGTTAGCTCCACAGAGCTGGCGTCTTTCCGCAGAGTCCATGAGGCCCAGCAGGAGGCGCTGCAAGAGGCTCAGTACAGACAGCAGGTGAGAGAGCGGCACTGGGAAATGATTTCTAACAAACTTACTGATGTTTTTGAAGTCTTAATAAAACCCTCCTCTCCCCAGGACCCTCCTCTCTACAGTCGGGCCCTCGTCTACTCCAGCCCCATGGATCACTCCGCCAACATGTCTGACAATCAGAGCCAGATGATGCACAATAAGAGAAACGGTCGCTACGACGACGACTACCCAACCTACCAGGAACAGAAGAAGCCCATGATTGGTTATCCGACCAAGAGTCTGACTCAGCGCCGCCCCCTTTCTGCCAGGAGCTACAGCACTGAGACCTACGGGGCATCTCAGGTCGACTGCCTCATGGTCTCTTTAAAATCTTATGTTAGAGTGTTGTTGATGTTCTTATTAACTCAATGTGGTCTTTAACTTACTATTGTTTTCTATTGTTTCATTTCTTGTCCAATTATTGATAAATCTCCGAAAATACTTTTTTTTACCAAGCTTCTCCAGAGCCTAAGTTGCATCTTTGAATGTCTTGCTTTGCCAAAAAATTTTATAATAAAAATATTTGAGTAAAAATAAAATATTTTTATCATAAAATAAAAATAAAATAAATAAATAAAGTTTAATTTGATAATAAAGTCAGAAAAAGAGCTGAAACCGAAAACTATTGTTTGGTAAAGCTACATAAAAAAGGACTCAAATGTTAAATTTTACATAAAAATATTTGATCAGTTGAATATTTAGTTATTTTGTTTGTAAAAATAGAAAAAGATCTCCTACTGTTCTTCTCCTGTTTTATCTATAAGCTTTTGTCCAAGCAGATGGCCGACGGGAAACATTTTTACTCATCCCTCTTTGAACAATCACCCGAGTCCGGTTCATTGTAGTAGCAGACCGAGCAGAGTAGTGCAGGTGTCCTTATTGCCAGATCCCTAGGCATTCCCACTACTATAAATAATCCTTGCAGCATGTACTGGGTTTGCCCAGAGTCAGACTTTCCAAAAATAGTCGCAGAGAGGTGTCCAGGAGCATACTGATCAGATGCGCAGAGCAACTTATCTGGAGGAGGGGAAGCAGGAGCCAGGGAACTAATACTGAGCACTTATGACTGCAGCCTTCAGCCAACAACACAAGATATACATAATATATTAGACATGAGACACCTGGAATATAAAGAGCAGACTTTCATATCTTCAACACTCTTAAGGATACCCATGATTATAGGTCACAGATACTTTTTTTGGTACAGCAGCATTTGAAGCTTTCCACGGTTTGATTTCTGGATTAGAAGTAGCAAAATGAATCACTATGACCTACTTTTAGGATTAAAGGTCCCCGATTATGAAAAATCCACTTTTGGGTGGTTTCCTACCAATAATATGTATCACCTTGTAGTGGACAATCCCCCCGACATGAAAAAATGTCATTTTCTCCCTCTCTTGCTTTCCCCTCCTTTCTGAAAACATGAGCACAAACGGGCGAAAGGAAAAGCTGTGTGGTTATGACCACATAACCGCATAAGCTCCCTCCTACAAGACGGAAACTGAGACGGATGGAGCATTTTGTCCGTCCTACCCTATCATTTCATCCGTCTTTTTGCACGAAGCAGGGGACGTTACAGACGAATGCTAGTCATGAAAGATAACTATAACATTCATTATTCACCAAAAGAGCTCCAACTAACGGCAAGACAGCGGAGACGTATCCGTTAGATAAGCTAACCCACCTAGCAATGTAACATAACACACTAACAATGTAAAAAGACAAATACAAAGACACATAATATTTGTAACCAACCATTCAGAAACGTCCTGTTGCAGCCGCAGAGTTTGACTTTCTTCGGGAGCCGTTCCCTCTGGGTCAGACTCTGGGTCAAGTTGGTAGGGCTGAACCACAGCACCACACATACTAGCCATCACACTGCACAGGCTGTAAACATTAGCGCATGGTATTGGAGCGAAAGCCGCATCCCCTTCCAGAGAGGGGCGTGGTCACACACAGCTCATTATCATTTAAAGGTACAGGCGCAGAATCGGCCCGTTCTCAGTGGAGCTCAAAAAGAGGGGGGTACAGTTTGCTGATATCCATAAATAAACTGGTGTTTTAGACAACAAACTTCGAATCTTCTATTGTGGGACATCTGGGACCGATTTAAACTTGATGAAAAATGCCATAATAGGGGACCTTTAAGACATGTAGGCATCTCTAACGGTCAGATTTTAGACTGAAACACTCGCCTGCTCACACCGTCTGCCTTCTGAAGCATCCACTATAAACACAACACTCTTTCCAGGCTCGTCCAGTGTCAGCTCGCCCCACCATGGCCGCCCTGTTAGAGAAGATGCCCCCTGACTACGCTCTGGCGACCTGCACTGAGAAATCCTCCGACGACACCATCAAAGTAAGACCCGTGGTACCGCAGAAACCTGAAGACATCACCTCCAGGATGCCAGCCGACTGGAGGCAACAGCTGCTGAGGCACATAGAGGCCAAACGCCTGGACAGGGTGAGTCAAGTCAGTGCATCACAGCGACACAATAAGGGAGACGTGCACACACACAAACACACACACATGCTCAGAGCATTCAGAACCCTCCTGTGTGTATCTGTGTAAGTCTGTGTTGTAAGATCGACCAGGTATGTGTCCGGCTGCATGTGTGTCCCATCCACACTGTCGCTCTGTCAGCCTGACTTACCGCACACTGAGGAAATCACAGGTACTATAATATCAAACTCAGCATTTAACGCTCTGGACAAACAACCAGATAAATTATTATTTTGATTAGAAATTGGCACAAAAAAACGATATTTTTAATGGAAGTCGATCCTGCACTTATTCAGAGCAGTTGTGAAATACACCGACTTTATACTGCTTGATATTTGCTATGGAAGCCTGAAGAGGACAAACATCTGAACAATTTTTGCACCTCATTAATGTGAGCAATCACAGCATGGCATGTAGTCCTACTGCCTGTTCCAGTAACTAGCCCATTGTTTTGCTGCTTAAATCACCATTATTACTAGAAAACCAGTTTTTTAATGTTGGAATATAAAGATTAATATGTTGAGGATTTGGAGAAGCATTTGTTATGATTTTTGAATTTTTATTATCTTAACTGCATTTAAGAGTCATAGTTAGTCAGGTAGTAAGGATTAAAAACAGTTTTATGGCACAAAACCAGAAACATCTCAAGTTTATATCCAAGAGAAATAAAACTGTGTGATACTATGCGAATCGATACCCAGCTTTCTAAGTAATCACCCAGCTGTGTTGAATTCTTAACTCTGATTGGTCAAACCCGTGACATTGGTTCATTAGTCCTGATAAAGCTAACACTAGGACACACACAACACATCAAGTAAGTCTAGTGAAAGAGTTGCAGCACATGCTTTATGTACTATTTATGATTTCCTCTCTTGGTGGGGACAATCTGACAAAAATGCAAAGACCTAAGATTGCTTGTTCGATATCTGACCAGTTGTCAGCAGATAAAGATAAAGTATTAAGACAGCAAAAAAATGAGTTGGATGTTAAGTATCACGTTAGTGTGACTTGTAAGTGGGCTCAGAAGAATATAGTTTCTACCGACAGTCAAACCTGAGAGACTTTTCCTTTAATATGAATAAATAATTTTTAAATCATTGAAATTATCTTCAGAGCCAACTTGATTTTTGGTAGCTGGTTAATAAACAATAAAACGTCAAGTTAAGAGGTGCTTATGTTAAGTAGAATCAAGGAAGAGTGAGACGAGACCTCCTTGGCAGAGCTAATTATACATTATCCCTTCATTATATTTTGTACACATCTTTGTAGCCTGCAGAATACACCTGATTTGATGAAAGCAAAGACAGAGCTGTGGGATGGCACAAAAATGAGCGTTTACATGTAGTTCTAGTGGAGTTAAATTGGAAATAAAGCGACCTCGTCATCTATTGTAATTCTTGTTTGTTCCAGTTTGAGCACATGACCACAGTAGTAACCTGAAAGCCTGCACACGAATGTTAGAATGAGCCAGTTGTTGCTTGTATGACCCGAAGTTTTCTGTGTTTATTGACCGATCACGAGCTAACATTTCTCTGTGCTTTCAGCAACTCTGCACTGTTGTTGTTGTTGTTTTTATCAGTGTTATTGTTGTTTGTTTATCTGTTTGTTTGTTTGTTTGTTTGTGGAGCTCACAGTGTGTCGTCACCACGCTGCTCCGCCCTCTCCCTCCCCCCACGCATTCACCCATGTCATGTGATGTTGTCTCCTCCAATCAGAGTGGTTTCCTAAAGCACAACACGCTCACGCTGGGCATGCTCTGTCAGGGCGGGGGTCACGGCCAGGGGCGCAGCAGCACTTTGAACTTTAACCTTTACAATAACACTAAGCATGAGCCCCCTGCTGGCCGCTGGCTGCCACTACCTCCTCCTCCGTCTGCTAACGCTGTGAGTATCCCTCTGACAACAGTGAACCCCAGCTACTGATGTTTTTACTGCACACTTGGGTTATTACTACAAAAGCAACCGCCGCTGCTTACTCAGCTGCAGCAACAATAAAGTGTTAACTGAAGTCGTACTAAACTGTAAACGATTGTTGCCAATCCTGCGAGTCTTTTCCACAGATTTTAGAGCTCGAGAGAAACCAGTTAACTTATTCTGTTGATGGGTTTTATATTTTGAAGGATGTACAATGGATCAGCTCATCAAAAACTGACTTTAAGAAATTATTTGCTGTCTCCTGTTGGGCATTACTTTCAACATGTAGGAGCACAGATAACATGACTGTCAATTTGTTAAACAAGGTAAAACATTTAAGGAGTTTTTGAGTCAGGCAGCCATTTATGTAAGTCCAAAGTTATCAGGAGTTGGAAGAGATACAGAAAACTTTTCAGTACTTTATGTCATTTGGAAAAGTCAAAATGAAATTTTTTTACTTTTTCAAATGACAGGAAGTGGGCGTGATGTCACATGTTTCTATGACAACCCCAGGACCAAAAGAGCTTAGGCTGTGTCTGAAATGGATCCCTAACCCCTATATAGGCGACTATATGGGGGTTAGCACCATTTTGAGGGGTGTCCGAAACCTGAGTGATCAATTCCAATGCCCCGTATAGGCGACTCAAAATTTCCCATAGAGCATTGCAAAATGTAGTGATCATACGATGGTCACTCACCGGTGGTGGGCATCCCGTCATGCATTGCGTCATGCCATGTAGTGTCCGAAACCTCCGGTGATTGAGCTCACTACATAGTCAGCTATAAAGTGAAACCCCATATGGGGGTTAGGGATTGAGTGATTCATTTCGGACACAGCGTTAGATTGTTATGACAGAGTTTGATGGTTGGTGAAGTAGTTAAACTCTATATTTGATATTGGCTAATATTTAAAAATTAAAAAAAGATTTTTCAAGTTGAGAATTTGATTTGTTTTCTTTGGATATTTCCAATAAAATATAAAGTTTTACTTATTTTCAAATCATCAAATTTTGTTTGCATTTTACAAAGTTTCCCAACATTTTAATAGATTCTGGTTGCAGGATCTGGCAGTGTCTTTTTAGATGCCAATCACAGCTGTTTGGATGTCGCTGAAATCTTGATCAAACCAAACTGACAGCCTCAATTTAACAATATGTATATGTATGTGTATATATATGTATTTGTTTACCTCTGTTAAACAAATCCTAAAGTAATTAAGTTTTAAATTCTGATCATTGGTCAAGCTTTCAGGAATGATAAAGATAATCACATGGTATTAAACATGCTGTGTATATCAGCTGTTGGACTAATATGACAGGCCACAAAAGCACGATACTTAATCAGCCTGTACCTGCCTGATTCTCAGCCAGGCAGAGTCTGATGACTAAAGGATGACTAAAGGTAAAGCTTCTTTTTCAGTGATGGTGTTTGTGTCTGTCTGCCCCCCTCTCTCTCTCAGACCCCCTCCCAGCAGGCTGCAATGCTGGACAATGACCAGGAGGGGCTGTCAGGGAGCAACCAGTGGGCTCCTTACTCGCTCGGCAGGAGGGACGTCCCACCTGATAACCTCATGAAGAAGGTACGAGGCTGTTGTTCGATCATTGAGCGCTGACATAGTGATTTCTAACAAGGTCTTAAACTGGCTGTCTTCTCCTCACAGAGTGGCCACCCCCACAACCAGTCCCACCAATCACACAACACACACATGATCGTCACTTCCTCCTCTTCTTCCTCGTCCACTACGCCTCATCGTGTGGTCGGGCCACAGGGCTACGATGGGATGATGAGCAAAGGAGGCCAATACCAACCAGGGATGCCCCTGTCCGTGGTTCCAGCCGGACAGTACCAGAGCAACATGTCTCAAGGTAAAAACAATCCAAACTTCTTTATTTCTGACTTGTTGAAGATTATTAAAGTGTTTTGGTATAGAATTAAGTTTGTGTAAATGTGGACTAAAGGCATAATCCGCCTTTTTTCCTTTTTTGTCAAGGCCATCCTTCTGGACAGGCTTACCCCGGTGCCGGCCTGCCCATGGCTCTGTCCCCGTCAGGAAACCAGCCCCAGTACAACCCCCACTCCTCTCACTCCTCCCATCAACCCGCCCTTCCCGCCACCAACCCCCAGTACCACAACCAGGGCATGGTCCATAGCAACCAGGTCGTCATGACGCACACCAACCCGCGGCCTCAGAGCGCCCGCTGCCTGCTGCAAACTAAAGGACAGAAGAGCACAGATGGTTACCAGGAGCAGGTATCCGTCTGTCCGTCCATTTGTCCGTTTGTTTTGCAGGCTATCTTGGAGGTCTGTTTGGACTGTGCTAACATTTGTCGTTTAGGAACATTTAATCCAGAAGTGAAATGAAGTGAATTTGCCTTTGCCCCATGGGCTTTTCAGTGAAAACAGAACATGGGACTATTTTCAAACACTCTCTGTCGAAAACTCTTGGTCTCTGGTCGCTATCATCGACTTCAAGATTAACATCACATGTGGCCGACAAAAGAAACCCTCTGCGATCCTGTTGAATTCTTTTCTTATCACTGATCAGGCATTATTGTTAAGCCACCAGACACTGTGTTAGCAAACATACAACAACTATCTGAACCCACAAGTCCCACTAATAAAATTTCAGAAGCATATGGTGCCAAATAGTGACGGAAGATCAGTTCTTTTGACAGTACTGGATCTTTAGAATCCGTTCATTAAAACGATTCATTCAAAAGATTTGTTCACTGAATCAGGAGCCCCGTCCTGCCGGTGAAGTACACGAGTGAGTGACACAGCGGCAAGTTCATTCATCAAACAAGCTCCTCCCCTTCCCTGCTGCTGAAGTCACAGCACTGTTCCCTGGGTGACACGCGTCGTTCATTCGCCAAGGCCTGAAGGAAGAATCACTCTCCTGCCCTGAAAGACTTACCTCTCTGTGTGACACCGTCAGCGGAAACAACACAGCAGCAAGCAGCACGCCTGCTAAACGAGCGCGAGTCGTGGTTCTTTTATATTGCGGAAAAATTGAGAGATTAAAAATAAATAAACATCGCAGCTGTAGCGAGGACTCTGCTACTTTTAAAGATATCAAATAGCGTATCGCTTTAAATCGGCTGAAATTAGATACTCCTTGCAGGAAAGTTTATACACTTGTATTAATGTAAAGGCGCTATGATGACCTGTTTTATCTTCAGTGCTCGGCAGAACGTGAACAACACTACACCCCCTCCCTCCTCTGCTTGAATAAAATCATTCGGAAGTCGTTTGTTTCGTTCACCATGTCGTTCACTGACTGAAACATGTCGTTCACAGATGTTTCGTTCACTAACTGAAACACGTCGTTCATTCGCTGTGAGTGAATCACGAGACTCCACCCGCCTGCCCACTGGCTGGCTGGCTGTGTGTCGTTCGCCAAAGAGTCAAAGGCGGCAGTTCCGCTCCCAACCGGTATGCCAGGCTCGCAGCTGCACTCACCCGAACTGAGAAAGGAACAAATCAGTTCTCGGAGTGATTCAGTTCACGTCGTTCACTCAGCAGTTCTATTCTTTTGAACAAAACGTTCATGAACGACACAACACTAGGACCAAATCAGTTGCAATAATTTCTAGCTCTGCATGATATTTGGGACTGCATCATGCACATTTATACATGCACTATTGTTATGCAGATGATACATGCATATTTAAATCAAAACCTAATATCCAACATTCACACATGAGAAACATTCTCATGGCTGCAAAATAATCTGTTTGTTAACTAGTTAATCTGATCCTTAATGAGGTTTTTTGGCACTCAGGTGTTTGTGAAAACTTTAACTTGATGTTTTATTCACATTTTTCATTTTAGGACAAATTTTAAGAGGTCTCTAATCTAGCTAATCTGGATAATATGCTAATTTTGCACCAGTTGAGTTATTTGCAGATTTATTGGTTGTCTAATATTAACAATAGGACTCTTAGAAACAAGAAATAAAAATAGTAGAAGTTAAATAGTAGAAAGATGCACCTGACTGAACCAGCGAGCTCAGCACGAGTCTAAGGTGTTAGCTGCTATTGTTAACCAACAGTGGTTACAAAATAAGACGCTCATGTCTGCAAGTAGGTTCAGGTTTCACAGGAGGCCAACAAGCTGTTAACAATAACTGGGACATCTGTGTGTAATTTTAGACACCTAACAGCAACAGTTTGTGTAGAAAGCGGTCTCGAAAAAGCCACGGAGGCGTAGATCTAAATCTGAGATATCTCACAGATGGAGATCACTGTACCGTCTTAGAAGGTAGGAACATGAAGTCATTCACACCGCCCCAGATCAGCTGATCTCCCTACAGGGTTTTTGTTTCCCCAGAAAAAGAGTGCTTTTGTTTTGCCTGAAAGAAAAACTCTGACGGGGATATTTGTGGCTCCATTGTCGCCGCCGGAGAACTGAAGACCTCCAACATAGCTGCCAAAACCCGTCACACACGGCATGAGAGCGCTCGTCCACTGTTGTGCATGTCGTCTATCTACCAGAGATGGTTACGATCTTTGTATTTCACTTTCACTTGTCTTTCTTTCTTTTCTGTTTGTTCTGTCTCTGTGTCTCTCTCTCTCTCTCTCTTTCTTTATCTCTTGCTCGCTCTCTCTCTCTCTCTCTGTAGTTGTGTGTGAGAATAGAGAAGAACCCTGGTCTTGGTTTCAGTATCTCTGGTGGCATCAGTGGCCAGGGGAACCCCTTCAAACCCTCCGACATGGTACGACCCGACCCGGCCCTGCCAGCCTATCACAGCCCTCCCACGGCTTTACCTCAGAGTTGCCATGGAAACTGCTGCTTGTTACCGCAGTGTTTCGTGTATCTGTCCGTATGTCTGTGTGTCTTTAGGGCAGCAGTTGACGTGGTTAACTTTGGGTCTGTGATCTCATACTTCAGACTGTTGGGAGAAAACACTAGAAGGGTTTTTAGGTCGAATATTAAAAAAACGAAATCGTGTCTCAACTTCACGAAACAGGAGGGGAGTTTGGCAGGACTCGCCTCGACTCTTTAATCGAGTGTTACTCCATATTTTGATCACTTCCCAGTGTCCTGATCACTGACAGATGAAACAACAGCCTCACTGCCACAAAAGAGAAACGCCGAGCACTTTTCTTCTTCTTCTGATTTCGGCTGTTTCTGTCAGAGCGCCTGTTGGGGTTGCAGATCCCTCAGGCCTCCTGCACATGGCAGCCTGTCCTAGAAACACGCTGCTATAGTGGGTCTAAAGAAGCGAGGCCGCTCACAGAGCTCTGACGGCTATTTTAGGAAGGCTGCTTTAGTTCTGGGACACCGTGGGTTGATTTTTTTTTTTTAAAGATGTTCCACACTTTGATCTGGAGATGGGAAGTATGGCAGATTTCACTAACTGTTATTTCAAGTGTTGAGTAACTGACGAGACAGCCGCTCTAAAAATAGAGAGCCTTTCAAGAAGCGCTCTTTAAACAGCCAGCCTTTGTGCTGCCCGTGTGACAAATGATGAATTAATTGAAGTTGTGGGTGTGAAGTGATAACAGAAAGTGTCAATTCATCATTTAACTTAAGTTCTGTGTGGACAAGTAGTGACTCAGTTGCTGACTCGTACAGTTATTTAATCATTCCCATCTCTTCTTGTGTCCATAAGGCTTCCATCAGCTGCAGTTTGTCCATTATTAACGCCATGTTACACAGGCGGAACATGGTGTTAACTAACAAGCGACATAATTACGGAAGAAATATTCATCTGGTTTAAGAATCAGAAAGACTTCAGAATCAGAATCAGAAATTCTTTAATAATCCCCAGGGGGAAATTGCTTTCGTTACAGTACTCCAGTGCAAATACAGTAAAGAGGAGATAAATAATAGATAAAATAAAAGATAAAATAAGTAAAATAAGTAAAAATATAGCGATAATATACAAGTATTTACACTCTAAACAACACAAATAGTGACATCGTATGCATGTAAAACAGTGAGCAGAGTCCAGGTAAAGACTTACAAATCAATCAAATTTGCAGATCACTTTAAATACATCTGTGATCCTCTGAGTACCTTTTGTCTCTGAATCATGGAGGTGTATAAATGCTCTCAAGTGAAACATGCACTCAGATTTCCAAACTGGGAGTGACAAAAAGAACCACCAGTTTCTTTAAATCCCTTCCTTACTTTTTCTTCCTCTGCGCTGAAACAGTTCAGACTTCCTTTCATGATTGTCAGCTCAGGTCTGATTTGTCAGCAGTTTTAGCTCAAACAAACGCAGATGCCTTTTTATATTCGTTTGATCATTATTCCTGGCCTACTTATGGCGGCTCGCTTAGCCCAGTCTTTTCTATATATGCAGACCGTATATGTAGGAGTAGTTTTAATTCAGGTTTAAGAAGACAAAGAGCATTTTTTTCATGGTCTGTGTTTTTAAATTTAGGGGCAAACTTAAGGCTAAATGGAGCCGGGTTTTTAATTGTTAAAACGTTTTGAGTATCAAAACAGCTTGACTGATAAATTATACATCTGTGGGTTTGATCCCCAGAGCCGACGACAGCCACTGCTCTTAAACAGGACTGTAGCTCCCCCTTGTGGTCAGCATGTTGATTGCCCCTATTTTTGATAAAAACTGAACTTAGAGCCCAGATTGATCATTAAAAGCTAAATTAAATATTTGAAACAAGTCCTGTATGATGAAATCGATAGTCTGTTTGCGTATGAGCTTCTTCAAAGCAGCTGTTTGAAGTGGAAAGCCTGTGATGTTCACAGATGGACAGCTAAAGGGACAAAGGGACGATAATTTTACACATTTCTGGCTCTTAGATCTTAGTCCTCATTTCTGTGTTGATCTACCATGATCCGCAACCTGACAATTTCGGAGAGTATTACAGCCATAAATGTTGATGAATAATAGAAAACTGCATTTGCCCTGCTTAAACATCCTTTGTAAAATTCAGCCATAGCAACCCTGAGGATTGGGAAGTTAATCACGCCTCTGCTGGAAAAAACTGCTTCTTCAGGACAACCTGAGTTTGCTCCCATAATGATGTAACGACAGGAGTTGCAAACAAAACCAGTCCTATTCCTATGATTCCACTCCCACCTCCATTTGACCACAAAAGACAAGAGAGTCATGATAATATTCAAATTTTAATGCACCTCTCAGAGACATGTTGTTGTCACTGCAAAAGTTGCCTCGTTCTATCCAAGAGGACAGATTTTGATCATCTGTGAAGAGTACAGGTGCAGGTTCTCCTGGAGGGCTCGCCAAGTTTGTTTTGGTGTTTTTCCACCTCTGCATCCGTGTGCACCCTCCTCACTCAGACAAATATACAAACAGCCAAAACACCTACAAAAAAAGCATGATTTTAACTACAAAAAACATTAAATGAGACTTTTAAAGTAAACCTATTCAACAATAAGTTTATTTTGGTGTTTTTCCACCTCTACATCCGTGTGCACCCTCCTCACTCTGACAAATATACAAACAGCCAAAGCACCTAAAAAAAAAAACACGATTTTAACAACAAAAAATATTATATTGGATTTTTAAAGTGATTCTATTCAATAATATTCTATAAAAGTTCAGGAACTGATGAGATTAAATTTAAATTATTATGTACAGAGTTATTTCAGATAGATGGAAAGTTTCCAAACAGGGTTTTCCTCTCTGCTCTGAGTCCAGCCTGATGTTCAGCAGTTTTTTCATCTTCTGTAAAACCTGCCAGGAGTCATTATCATCCGTCTCAAAGAAAGAAGTGACAATGATCTAAGCTAGACTTAAAAGACTACCTGTGACTCCCGAAGCCACCGGGTCGTGCTCACTTCTAGTTAATTAGGATTCACTGAGTGGAGACAGTGACTCACTGCCGGTATTGATGGGAGTGGGATCCCGGGCTTTGATGGATTAGCTCCTCATGCTGGTGTAAGAACAGAAGACGGGGTTTAAGGAGCACAAGATGGATTTTTATTCACATCTGAGTCATGAGAGTCTGAAAATCCAATTTTCTGCTCGTGGTGTTCTTAAATCTGCTGTCTCTGCACACTGAGCTGCTGTCGATAACACTTATCAACTTTTATCCTTTGGAGAAAAATACATCTTTGTTATCATCAAGCGGCAAAAACCTCCTCCAGATGATGTCTGTTCCTAACATTTCCTTACCTGTCAAACATATTAATCACAATTTGAAAATACGTTTTTAAAAAAATCCAGAATTTTGCAGGTGGAGGGTTTTTGCAGCTTTGTGTGCAACAGCTAGATGATGTGCGATTGTCTAATCATTGTGACTAACAATTTTCAGCTGCTAATACACCCATTTGTAACGTACAGTGAGCTTTATATGCAGCATGAGAGTAACATGTCCTGAAGTATGAAAATCTGCTGGAATAAATGTAAAATGTTGACTTAAAAACACTTAATTTGAAGGGCTTGTCATCTAAAAGCATCAAATATAACTTTTGAAACGAGTATTTAATTTCATGTGCATATGAAGCTCACTGTAGAAAGGTCAGTGTTACGGAGAAAACCAGCTGATCTGACACTCTAACACACTCACACTCACTTTTTTAACCTGCAGTGTGTTTGTCCCTCCTCTCTCACTCACTCACTCACTCACTCAGACTGTAGTATGTTGGTGCTGCTGCTGCTGCACCCTCACTACTACATCACATTGTTTTCCTACCGACTGGTGTCGCTGAAGCTCACCGTTTGTGTGTTCAACACGTGCACAACCTGTTGAACCGCACCGAGCGGACCACAGCTGCCACATCGTCCCACACTCTGTGTTCAAAAACATCTTTCAGCTCTCAGTGCAAAGATGTTGGTGTTTTTACAATCTCTGCCTTGGGTTATCGAGGGAAAATCTCAGGGGATGAATTACCTTCTGCCCTCCCTGCTACCTACCGCTGTCCCCTAAAGTCAGCACCCATCCCCTGCCTAGTCTTCTCCCCCTGTTCTTTATACTTTTAACTGTACATCTACCTTCTCTTTACCTGGTGTCTTTTGTATGCAAACTCCTTATCTGTTCGAAAAGACTATAAACCACTCTGACATGTTTAATCTGTCTCTTTCAAAGGAATGTCAGCTTCTGTAAATTTTAAGATTAATGCATATCACAAGAAATTCAAAGCGCTTTCAATTGCATGCCTCTCTAAATTGATAACAGAGAATGCATTTGATGAATTGATCCCTTATATTTTGGCAGAAATGTGATTTTCTTTCTTTGGGGAGGGGGCGGATATTAAGATGAGAATGAGAAAGGCAAAGATTCTAAACCATCGTGTCCCTGTGTTGTCCTAACGGTGTATCATTTTGACTTATAGGGTATCTTTGTTACTAGGGTACAGCATGACGGGCCCGCCGCCTCCGCCCTGCAGCCCGGAGACAAGATACTGCAGGTAACATCCTCTCACTCATCACCAGACAAGCCAGATTAGAGTGTCCATACTGAGAGTAAATACCAGACTTCAGCATTTCCTTTACATCTGTGTGTGTCGGTCCATTTATCAGGCATGACCCCCTGACACCCTTTCATTTATCATTTCAGAAACAAAAAAATCACAGGGACGGTTCAGTTTGTCTTCAGGTCAAGTCTCTATTTGTAGGTCTAACGAAACCTGTATAGAAGTTGACGAAGCTTAAACAAAAGGCTTAAACCTGTATTACACCTGATGGCCTACAGGGGGAGCTTGTTCGGCACTTGAATGATCAGTTTGTCCAATGAAACAAAAACATTTTTTACTCTTGGCCTAAAGTGCCAGTCATAAGTCGTGTCTCAGCTGTCGAGCACAGGAGGGTGATTTCGTCTTGTTGCATGGGCTGTCTGGTTAAAGCTCCAGTGATGAACTTTTGGTTTGTGTTGATTTTGGCGCCCTCTGTGGACAAAGTGGCAAATCTTTACTCTGCTGATCTTATCAAGAAATTGATCAAGAAATGATTTTTGACAATAAAGTATAATGCTGCTTTTTAAAAGCCAAATGTAGAACATGGCTGTATAAATGTAATTTTGAAAAGATATCCACATTTTGAGACTTTACACTCAGAAACATAAATAATGGCTTAGTTTATTTTAAAGTATTTATATCAATTTGATTTTATTTACATTATTACATTTTTAGAAATTATTTATTTAAATTTCTTAAAATCAACATAAATCTTTTAGTTGTGAAAACAGTTCCTATAATCAGTTAAAATGTATTAATATGGTTTAAATATGATGAGCTGTCTATCGACCAAGATTCATTTAGTTAAAAATTATAAGACAGAAACAAATTGGATTTATCAATGGTGAATATTTAAAAATGTTAGTATTTATTCTAAACGCATTGGATTTATTGGTATTACAAATGACATATATGCAGCAAATAAGGTTTTTATGTTAAATTTAAATAATTCAAATGGAAGGAATTTTTTTTATACGCAATGGGGCCTAAATATTTCGTAGTGTTGCGCTTTATTTTGAAATAGTATGCACGACTTTGATAAACTGACAGAAGAGAAAAAAGACATCCTAGCCATTGTTGTGAATAAATAGATAAATAAATGACTTAAAAACACTGACATAGAAGACGGCAGTACCAAAGCTACATATGTGATTGTGCTGATTTGAATTTAGGTGTTGTAGAGAGGGCTGATGGGATTGATGCAGTTTGTAGTTGTATTAAACTGCAGTATGTTATCCAAATCAGACCTTTTTCTCAGATGTAAGTTATTAATCACAGTAGCCATTGAAACAGTTCACAGCTGTAACTTAAATCGCTCACATTGAATCAATAAACAAAGACATGGACTTGACTCCTGGAGTTTATCTCACTGTAGTCTTTATTTAAAAGTAGAGCCAGACTCTAAAACCCCCCCACCTCTCATCCCATCATGTTTCCCTCCCCTCTCTCTCCTCTCCATCTTCTCTCCACAGATGTACAGTTTAGCTGATGAACTCATCTAAAAGCCCTTTTTTGTCTTTACCCCTTCTCTCTCTACAGCATGACTGTGTAGCTCCTCCTCTTCTCTCTCTTTTCCCCAACAGTGATGTGTTACTGAGATAATGATGGCAGTGACCCTCCATCCCTCCACAACACACACACACTCACATTGACATAAATACTGCAACACATACTTCCACACGCACACACACACATGCTGTTGACTGTGCTGCGTGTTTGCCTTGCAGGCTAACGGACATAGTTTTTTACACATGGAGCACGAGACAGCCGTCTCTCTGCTGAAGAGTTTCCAGCGGACGGTGGACTTGGTGGTTCTGAGGGACAGCAGCACGCGCTAGAAATAGTTTTATAACAAACAAACAAAACAAAACACAACAACGCTTCTCTACTCTGCTCATCGCCATCCCACGCCACCCCCACCTGCCCTCCGCTGGAGGCTTGTGGAACTGAAAAATGAGCCGCCTTTTTTACCTTTGTAGGGGAACACACAGACGTTTATTTGCCTATTGCTGGACCAAAGGCAAATACTAGTGCCAAATGTACCATAGGAAACATATCGGCTCTTCTTCTTCTGTCCGCTGACGGTCAGGGACCTGATCAACACGTGGACGGACCACAAGAGGACTTTGAGTTCCTACAGGGCTGCTGCAGTTTGGATTTTGTGGTTGGTTTGTTACTTAGGCAGTCGGTCCGAATAGTTTGGTTTTGTTACAGTTCTCTGGTATTTTTGCTTTCCTCTCTGACTTTTCTTTTACGGTCCAGGGTAGATTTTGAATATTTTTGTCATTGGTGTAGCACATGATTCACACACACACTCTGTGTTCCTCCTTCCTTTGCTTCGTCCAGTGCTCTTTTGTTTTCACCGTCTTTGTTCCTTTGTGTCTTTTTTCTTTTTCTTTCTTTCCTGCAGTCTTCTCTTCTCTTCTGTTCTGCTGCTCTTAATGCCTCCAGTGTACAGAAATCAAAAAACTTAAGACGTTCTGCCTTGTGTACATATACAGAGCTGCAGCTTTTGACAGCTGCGCTCTCCCTGGGGCCTGGAGACACAGTTTATGATTCATATAAATATTGTTGATAAAACACTGAATTCTCTCTTATGAACATACAGGGATTATTTCTCAAAAATGGACAATTTTATAAAGTATATCACAGATTTTTTTTTTCTTTTTTGTTCCTGTAAAGAAAGAAAAACTGTTCATAGTCCACAACAGCTACTACTTGTTTTATTTGTTGCTTTGCACATTTGTGCCGAAAAGAGCTAAAGCAATATTCCTGAGGCTCGGCCCATTGAGATTTTTTGGCAGAGCCTAACTTTTTCCTGCAGTGCCATCTACTGAGAAAGTCATGCTAATGTTTACACACACTGCCATGCACATGAACACACGTATAAAATATGTGCCCCTACACACTACACACACATGTGACAGTGAGATAATGAAGCCCTCCACGTGTTTAAGCCCGCTTTTAAAGGTGAAACTGAGTCGCTCTCACCCACACTGGAACATTCTTTGGAATCTGTCTGTGCCATATTTGAGGTCTTGTTTTTGAAGTATTCTTACATCTCTTTTTGGCTCTTTTAGTTGTATGATAGAGTCACAGCATGCTTTCCAATCATATTTGCCACTGTCAGCAGGTTATTTTCTGTGTGTGCGCCTGGAGTTTTCCACTCAGCAGAAGACTTAAGATGACGGATACTGCTGAGCTTTAGTGAGACTGATGTTCCAGATTTTTTGGTGCCATATGGACCCTCTGCCTCTCCCTGGTTTCATCTACACACACCCCAAACAGCCAGGTGTTTCCTCTTTGTGGTTCAGATCTGATGGGGAAACATTTGCGTCCTGACCTCTGCGAAGTTAATAACTGCATTTATAAATAGTCTCATTAGGTGAATCTTCAAGAATCAGATTCTCCTTTTAAGGCAATCGGGAAAAGATCTGATCTGTGCCACAAAGACTTTTGGGAAACTTGAAATTCTGGGGTTGCGTTTTGAAACCTGAGGAGATGCTAATTGACTGTCCGAGTGGATGGGAATTAAAACTGACTAACGTTTTGGGTGAATGTTTAAACCTGTATGTGAAAAAGAAATGCTGGTGTTGGGATTTTTCAGAGGGGAGGGAATCAAAGAAAATTAAGATTGTATGACAGGTTTCTGGAGCAATGTCTGTGAGGTCTTTTCAGATCTGACCTTCATGGCTGTGCTCCAGAAACTGTTTTGACGTGACAGGAAGAAAAAAAAAAAGGGGGTAAAGAGGTTCATTTTCTGTCTTTTTGTAAACGCAACAACAGGTGTCTTTAAGACATTTCAGGACGGTGGATTTTGTTCTGTACAACATCTGATGTTTCATCCAGAGCAAAAACAACATCCCTCGCTGTCTTTTTGCTTTTACTCGACATGACAGTGTCATCCTGTGCCCATTTTGTGTCCGACCTCTTGATAAGTGTCCGAATTTAGTTCTTTCAAAATAAGAGACACAAAATGGCACAGCTCAGCCTTGTGGTCGACACACCTCGACCACAGGTACCCACCCACCCAATCCTATTTAGAGTTTGAAATATCAAAGATATTGTGACGAGAACAGAGAAAAAGGTTTGATAATATAATTATTTTTTACTACATGTTTCAGGTAATTCTTTCTAAATATATTGATATACCTTAGCTTTGCTCAAAAATGGTGATATTTTATAATAATGACACTTATAACAAAGTTATGGATGGAAGTACGCACAGTATGACTTGGAGACCTACACATGTACTATCCAAAACTGTAAAAAATGTATTTCTACTGTAATTGTGAATTTGTGTTATACAAATATATATTATATATATGTATATGACTATAAAAACAGTCATTTTCTATGTGTTTAAACTACATAAGAGCTGAACAAATGCTGAGGGCGGTGTCACTGTACATAGCTGTGAATGAAATCCAATTTAAAATGACTCATATTGATTGTGAATGTACTCATGCTTTTCTGCAGTACCTACACCTACCCAACTTGAATGCTGCTTCTTCTGTTGTGTGACAAAAAGTACTTTGACCTCCGAAGAGAGAACCGCTGTTGAGTTTTAAGTTGGACAAATTTTAGTGACGATTTAACAGAAACTATTTATTTCTTTATTTATTTGCACATGCAAGTTGAAATCCTTCCAGTTTTAAGTTTGAGTATTAATGCGGAGAAATGTAATTGCAGAAGTATATATAATATATATCATGTGTTTAGAATGCATTTTGCAGACGCTATCTGTACATACTATTTAAGATACAGTTTTTACAAAAAATAATATATGTATAAAATTGAAAAAATGCTGTGCAGCGATTATACTGGAGCCATTTTGGGCTTTGGGACGTACCATTTTTTCAGTATATAAGAAGTGTTTTGAATAATGTACTAAAGTCTCTATTGTACAAATAATAAAAATGTCACTATTGGTACTCTGGGCTTCTCCTGGTCGCTCTGATCTGTATTAAAGGGTGCAGAAGGGAGAGAAATCCACTTTATCTGCAGTATGAACAATAGTAACAATCAAAAGATAGAGGTGAAGGAAGTAAGGGATGAATTATGGAGAGTTGAGTCGCCTCTGCTTTGGATTAAACTCAGCAGAGGCCCTCATCATATGTTCCTTTATCTCTGTCTATTAGTCTAAAAGCCTGACTCTTCTTCATCCCCTTCTATCCCTCCATCTCATCTATTCTTGACACTTATCCGCGCTGTCGTTAAACTGCCTCTTAAACATTAGCCATTTCATTAAAGAAGCCATATGCCATGTTTGAACTCCAAAGGGTGCAAAGGATTGTTTGGTCCACTGACGTAAGTATTAAACCTTTTTTCTTTTGTATTTTATTAAACTATGAAATAGAAATGTTTGCATAGAAACCGCTCAAATAGGGCTGGGCGATATGAGAAAAAGTTTTTCACAATATATTTTTTACATATCAGTTGATATCTATATATATCACAATATAAAAAATATGACATTTAACAGTGCTTATTGGGAGCATATATTTTGCAATACAATAAGCTACAATAAGCTGTGAGGTCTTTTTGTCTCTTCGACGTTTTGGCGTAAGGCGTTGCGCTAGAGAAAGCGGACTGAATGGTCGGCTGTTTTGCATTGCATGTGCTCTGCTGCGTGTCACTGCTTCAGGTGGTGAAAAAGTTTTGAGGTATTCCCCGACTTTGAGAAAACATGTACTCGACATAACTTGCAGTGCACATTACTCTGCTTCATGTCTGACCTCAAAAAACCAAAATACCTCCACACCACCGACGTTTTCGTCATCTGTTGAACCTTCATCAGCATTTCTGTCGGGGGTAGCTCTCATTTTCTTTTTTCTCACCAACAGTGCTGTCGGCTTCACGTGTTAAAGTTTTATAGTTGTGTGTAGCTGCAGCCTGCTACTATGCAGATGTTTGCTACTTGGTTCTAATTCAGCACATGATTGGTTCAGCGCGAAGCGGACCCGAAGAAACTCCCCTTTTCATTGGCTATTCGTATAGTCTACCAAAATATGAAAGAATGCCTGTTATTGAAAAGCATATCAACCATATATTAACCTTATATTGATATTGAGGGAAATTAATTTTTGATATAGGGGAGAGTGGGGTAAGATGAGCAATTTTTCATATTTCAGATCAATACATCAAGTCAATCATAGTTTTGTCTCTAACTAGTGTATCTGCATACATTTCAAGTTGTTCATCCCTGCAAACCAACAGAATGAGTGTAAACAGAACTGTCTTGATAATATAGCATGCCAAAAAAAAGTGGTCTCCTACGGGGTAAGTTGACCATAGGAGCAGGGTTAATTGAGCCATATCCCTACTACCCCCCCCCCCACACACACACACACACACACACACACACACACACACACACACACACACACCCCACTCTCCACCCCAGCCCTCCCTCACCTTCTCTCTCCCTAAATAACAGTCACTTCTTCACATTCATGTGTATTTTTATCTATTATACACTATTCAACTGGTACAATTTTTTTTTCTCCATTATTTTTGCATATAACTACTAAAAAGCTGTTTTGTAAAAAACATTTCAACATGAGAATGTCTTCAAGTGATTCAGAACATTCACAGCTGTATTTATGAAAAGAAAAATTCAAACATTTCAACAATCTGAACTAAAACTCTGATCCTCTCATCAGATTTCTTTACTTTCTCAGTTACCCCAGAACTACTATTATGACTTTATTAGTCCTCTAAAATAAAATGGTGGACTTTTATTCTAGGTTTTTGACCTCATGTTGTAGCTCATAGATACCACAATTGATGTATAAAACAAATTTAAAATGATCTTTTTTGGTCTGAACACAATTCTAATCAAACTTACGACAGACTAAATTCACTTTCAAGAGTAAAAAACACTTCTTTGTAAATAAATCTCTAACCCCTTCACCCATGTACTTCCAAGCTTCACAGACTCCATGAATTGATGCCCATCTCCTCAATATTTGGTCACATTCTTTTACCATTTCCAAGAGACAGGGGGTGGCCCAACTTACCCTTTGGCTCAACTTACCCCACTCTCCCCTAAATCATAATCATTTTATCACCCAGCCCTACACTCAAAGGAATATGACGGCAGCATTCTTACATTACATTAGCTAGAAAGTTTATAATGTGTTTCTCATGATTAGAGTTCTAGTGTTGGAGCTGAGATTTATGTTAATAAAGAATGAACACCCTAAAGGTAATATTTTGTCTTTGCAGGTTGCTCACTCGTCATTGCATTGTGTACATATATCATTCATGAAACGTCTTCCTTGTGTATCTTGTACCAATCCCTACTGTTCATCTAGCACCAGCCCTATGTAGAACAACTGTGCTTACTGTGGTGCGGGATCACAATTAACAATAGAGGCTAATAGTTCACACACAGACGCACACACACTGATGAAAGCAGAATGATACTCTTTTGTTCTCCTTCCTCTTAACTCTGTTTTTTTTTACGCACTGGGGTTCGGACAAAATGATACTTCTGTGTGGTTGCTGACCAACCCACTTGCACAGTTGTGCATAAATTTCTGCCCACGCTGACTCATATATTATGCTGCTATTCATCTGTGTGAGTGTGTAAGTGATACAGAGCGAGGTTTTCTGTGCACCCAACAAAACTGTCAATAAGCTCTTGTGACCTAATCAATAGCATTAGCAGAGACTGGGTCCATGACCTCTATTCAACTGCTGTCTGTGTTTGTGTGCTTATTAAAGAGCGTGATGAAGTAATATTACAAACTCGCTGCTATCTACAGACACAAATATACAGTTTGTGTTGAACTTTCTAGCTCCTTATCTCTACCTTTCCTTGACTTTTCACTCAGATACCCATGAGCTAATAAAGTTGACTGTGTTTGACAAAGTTAAACTAGTATTTCCCAAAAATATTGAAAAGTTACACCGCTAAAATACAGAATATTAAAGAATCTCTGGTGCAATTAAAGAGAACAACCTGCTTGCTGTCTTTTTCAGGGACCGATGAGGAGATCAATAGCAATTTCCTCTGTGTTAGTCCAGTGCAGAGATGGGTCTGGGATTTATTCAGCTCAGTTTAGTGCATGAGAAAAGCAGCAGATGAAGGTTAGCTTAGCTTCATCACGTCCAGCAAGTAAATTATAGTGTGTTTTTGTCTTGTTTATATATTTTTGTGGGGGATTTGAAACTTCAAATTGCACTTTTTGTTCAGCCTAGCTCCTTGCATCGTCCCAACCCACTGTTTTTCCAAGTTGCAATTCTGTTGTAGAGAGAAAGAATAATCCCTGTGATTTTCAACAAGCATTTTATATCATCTATAATCTAGGTGACATCTACTTTGGGTGTGATAATGATAAATCAGTGTTGTAAAAAAAATGGCCTGAGTTGCTGTGCTTATTGTTGGATGTGGGGCTAAGAGAAGGGGGCAAGCCTTGAGTAGAGAGGCTTTAATCTACTCCCCACAATAAACCTGTTTACCATGACAATACTACCAAACTCACTCAGGGATGAGCTGGACTGGACGGTGGAATTACACCTGTGTCATTTCATCTGGATCTCTTTATATACATTGCTTTTAAGATTGTATAAGCACATTGCATTTTAGTTATTCGTGCATGTAAGCAATAGGTTCTAGTATTATTATTATGACTGATATTATGATTTTTTGCTTAGTGACCTGCTAAAACAAGAGAAAAAGAGGTTGGTCTCATCAGTATCTAACCCAAATCTATAGTCATAGTTGAGTGGATTAGATGTAAATCCAGTGTGTGCCCTGGGATTGACCAGGCTTTCATCCGCTGCACACAATATAGCTGTTTAACATGACAAAAGTGCTTATGAAGGGCCTTTCAAACCTGCTTTAATACTGTTGGGAGGTGAGGGCATGAGTGTGCGTTTGAGTGTGTCTTCTGGAGACTTCAAGGTGTGTGTATGTGTGTGAGAGTGAGTGAGTGAGCGAGTTTATCCCACAGGACCGCCTAAGAACCGGTCTGACAGCGTTTTGACTCAAGTCACCTGAATGAAGAAATGGTGGACGGGTCTGACAAAAACGAGAGGAAGGAGAGCTAAAGTGAAAGAAGAAGAAGAAGAAGAGAGGGAAAAACAGGCTGCGGCTCCGGGTACTAAGTCCACTCGGCGGCTGTCATTCAACAGTTGACAGTCTCTCCTGTCTCTATCCGGCTCTTCTCGGACTTTGTTGACACTTTTACAAGTTTTCAGTCGATGAAAATACACCTCGGAATTTAAAATGTTTTGGTGTCACTTACGTGTCCCAGTTTAGAGGCAGGCTATCCCGCGACAGACGCTCACATCTGTAATAACAGATAGACTGTCACAGCGACACAGACACAACCCCCAGGGAGGAGGAGGAGGAGGACCGTGCTTGTCGACATGCCTGTGCGACAGAAAGGTAAATAAAATGTTTTTTTGACTTAATTATACTATCTCTGAAGCTTTTCCCCCTCATATAATCTGATTTGTTGAGGGATAATATCAGTTGTGACCACTGTAAAGGTTGCGTCGATTCAAGTCAGGCTGTATTCGCGCTTTTAGTAGCGTTCACGCTCGAGCACGTATCCCGTTTAAAATATCTGTGATTTAACGTTTTTATTTATTAGAGCTCTTACACGACCGCTTCTTAAAAAATTAAGTGCTTTTCGTAATTGTATAAACATTTTGAAAAATTCGGCGTGTAAATTACCCTAAAGGCAGTTTGTTGGATCTGCTTTAACTGGTTTACAGTCTGGTGACTAACGTGCAGCTCCACGCATTCACAGGGAAACCAGTCTCAGATTAGTTTAGACTTTGCTTAATGTTCATCGCAAGCTATATCAAAGCGTGTGCATGTGCAAAAGCTTTGTTAGAGAAGTGACATTAAATACTGAATGAAAAGGAGCCACGTAAACGCTGTCCTGCTTTGCATCTTTGAGTACAACTTTACTTTTCTGCACACTCCTCCGAGTTTGATGTTGATCTGTCAGAGCTTCCGGTTTTATCAGCTGTTCTCAGAGCACCTCTGATCCTGGAGTGCAGTGTGCAGCCCCATAAAATACTCTGCCCTCTTGCCCCTTTGCATTAGTCGCATAAAAAATGGTAATAAAACTTTATAGTACAAACCATTTTATTGAATGCAGCAAGGCTGTAAAGATGTGTCATAAATAATCTGCATTTTTATAATTCACCACAAAGGGCCTCTATTTCCCCACTTAAAACATCTCTCATACCTCTAGTGCTCCACTAAAATGCAATATTAAATTGTGTTGGGGTAAGAGGACACGTGCAAAGATACATCCATGAAAAGTGCAGGGAAAGAAACCTACAGTTGTTATTGTTCTTCGAATTAAAGTTTAGACAGAAGGAAAACTAGAATATTCTTTTTGCACTCTTGAGAGGAGACACTGAAGAGACGAGCTCTGTTATAAACAAGCTTATTTACTGAACAACACCTGTGTCCAAACTCACTTTACGGAGCCAGGTGTTATTTGTTTTCATTAACTTGACCAGGATGAGGATCCTGTGTGGTCTGAACCAGCTCTAACCCAGTAATCCTCAGTGAAGTCGCAGCTTTTAATGGACAGCTCCTAATCTTTCTGATCTGCTTAAGGTGTACCAGGAGATTTTTGATTGTCATCTTCTGTGATTAATTTATTTTATTTTTAGACGGGAAAGTGGTTTTTGTTATTCACTTTTCTTTATTTTGTGTTCAGATGCTCGGCGAGCTCTGGAGCTCCTCCAGCAGTACCGGGCCAAGCTTGATCAGAGACAGCAGAACCAGGGCCGGTCCAAACAGGGCTTTGTGGAAGAAGACCAACAGCTGAAACAGTCTCTGGACAGGGTCATCACGGTCTTCCAAAGTCAGCTGTTTAGCGCTCTGCTGGGTGAGTGTTTCATTTATAAAGATTACTCTCCTGCACATCCGTTCATACCTGCGTTGATTTCGCCGCCTTGGTTAAGCTTTTATCTTCTGACCAGCTTTGCCATCGCTCTTTGATGTGAGGATTTGGCATCTGCAGGAGATGAAAGGATTCTTCGGTTGATTAATTGATTGTGTGGCGCTCACAGTCTGAATGCAGATTAAGATTCACTCTTTCAAAATTAAGCTTATTTGCTCTCTTCTGCGATCACCATAAAATCACTTTAAAAGCATCATCAAATTTTTGTTTTGTTCATGTATTTTATCTCTTCATGCCCGAGGCCTCTTTTACAGAGCGAATTATACAAACCAGAACAGTTATGCTGAGTTAAAGGCTGATTTCACCCAAATGACACAGGAGGAGAATCTTATTATATTTCAATGCATTCACTTTCTCATACTCTTATCTCCGGATGACTTTAAAAGACCTTCCACAAACTTGCACAATCATCTACTTTGATTCAAAGATAAGCTGAAATGACCACAGCATCCAAAGGTCAAGATTATGATAGCCGAAAACAGTATATTTTGGATAGAACTCAAAAGTTTTGATGATTGGGGTACATTTTTTGGCAACCTGGGGACCAGAAAGAAAAATGCCCTGGACAGGATTGTAAAGGTGGCAAGTAAGATAGCAGGCGTGCAGTTGACTTGCTTGAATCGTATTTTTAACAAGCAGGTTATTCAAAAAGCTGTGTCCATTCGGTCTCATAGTGACCATCTTCTCTGCTCAGAATACAATCTGTTACCTTCTGGCCATCGGCTGCGAGTTCCTACAGCCACAAAAGACAGGTTCATCCCAGGCTCTATCAGAGCCCTAAATGATTCCTGCAGGAGGAGATACCTGTTTCTGATATTAGATGGTGTATATTACAATTACTATTACTATTATTACTATTATTATTATAGATCAAGCTTCATCTAGGGGTCTTTTATTGGTATGCAAACCGCACATTGCACTTTGAAAACACTGGTATGACTGACATGCTTTTCTTTTTACCTTCTAAATCGTCTTTAATGCTTTTTACCTCCTGAACTGTTTTTTATGTAAATTTATTTTCTTTTATTTATTTTCTTTTTATGATGTATGGCAGTGTTTTAAATGCCTGTGCCCGCTGCCACCCGATTTTCCCATTTTTGGGACATAATAAAGTTGAAGTGAAGTCTGAGTTTAAGATATTTGAGGCGATGACTTTTCAAACCATGAAGGTTTTCTGCTGCTAAATCATGTCACCAAAGTGTCACCCTTTAATATCAAATCTCATTAATCTCTCAGATGTTTTAGTTTGCAGCTTTCCCAAATATAATTTTGCACAGTTTTATATCAAATTCCGAACTGTATGCCACATTTGTATTATTACTTGTGTGTACTGACCCTTTAACTAGGTTCTTTTTTACCACTCTTCCTGACATGTTTTCTTGCTTGTCTCAAACACTGTCAAAGAAGTCCAGTGTGTCGGTCAGGGAGTAGGCGGTGTGTGTTGGCACCCCATATTTAGAGGCTACAGACCTTATCCCACTGGTCTTAGTCTGGTGCATGTGTCCCCCCACACAGAATAAGAAAATGGAGACAGAGCCAGAAAACATGAGCCCAGACTGATCATCAGAGCAGGAGAGGAGCACTGTTTGCTTCCTTTAAGTTGTTGTTGTTGTATGAGAACATTACATGACACCAGGAAATGTGTGTCAAAACAGAAAGAGGTGGGCGTGATGTGGCCTGTAATTGAAAACACAGGCCCCCTTTGTGGAAACTACACACAAATGCAAAGAATGTGTAGCAAGTCTGAATTCCTCTCTGGAGGTAACAGCCTGTGTCGCAGTGGTTAGCTCTCGTTGGCTAGAAGAAAAAAAAAAAAACAGCATGTGGTCATGAGCATGATGACAAACTGGTTCTTAGTTCCTAGTCTGGCCTGTTTTGCTCCACGCCCACACCTTCAGCCTGTGAGAGTTACACTCCCCTCTGTTTTTAGTGTGTGTGCGTGTGTGCTCATGTCTGTGTGTGCTGTTAACTAAACATGAGATTTAGTTCCTGTTTGGGATTTTGACCTTTAGTTAAGCTCCGTATCTGAAACTCAGGAGACTCATATTTCAGATCCGAGTTATTTAAATATGAATATAACAGGTCAGTAATTGGTTACTATCCACAATGTTAGCAATAAACCAGCTTGATTTTTTTAATCATCATATTTAATATCACAGTGTAATAAAAAGTTATCACCAGTGGGGGTGATCATAAATCATCTGGTTTCATTAATCATTGCCTGTCAGGGGCGGATTTATGGTTGGACCTGAATGTGCAAAGGTCCCCCAAGATTGACAGGTGATCCATCCAATCAGATTCATGAACATAATATGATGGACGAATACATAAATAAAAATTGTTAATGATTTCATTTAGCGTTCAATGGAGACAGGTTGATTAACTGTGGCCGATCCTGGCATTTTAAAATAATCAGCATCATTTCAGCTTCACACTCACATGACTCGGTATCACCATCAAGATTATTTTTCCCATCCTAATAATATAATGTTGCCTCTGACATAAAAATCAATAGAATAAAATGAAGAGTTTAGGTTTAGCATTAGCATTTATTTCTTAAAATTTAAAGCTCCTGTAAGGAACTTTTTAGTTTTACTTCTACATGCTTAAACAGTGTCTTCAGATGAAAAATGTAATCTCGCTAACCTTAAACAGTCATATGCTTCATTTGGAGTAAGTACACAATGCCTGCAGGACTGTTTCTTCAGCTGATTGGCTGACACCTACCTCTTTGCACAAGATTTTCAGCCTATTTTATTGACATAGAAAACTCCCTATGAGAGACTTCAATTTACTACAATGATAAAAAGCCTCACTGATATACAAATCTGTTTCATGGGGGTGTCCTGGTCAAAACAGGGAGCACATCAACTAAATTACAGACAATTAAAAACACAAATCAACATCCCCTGTGTCAAACCGCAGAGTCATTAAAGAGGACATTTACAGCCAGTCTGTCTTTACAGCTTATTCATTCGTTTTTCCTCCCCCCTCATAGTAGCCTGTTTATCTTCTCAGCTTCTCTAAATTGCAGTCTTTGTTCACAGCATGTCTATGATGTATTTAGTGTTGCCTGTCAGCTCTGTGTACAGAGATGAAAAAGGAACCAGTGGGAAAAGTTCCCCTTTAAAGAGGGAAACGTTTGTAATCCTGAGGAGATGCTGCTCTATCAAACTATTGTTGCTGTATCCTTCAGCAGCCACTAGATGTCACTAATTCATTACAAATACGTCTTTTATCTCTCTGTTAGTGTGCCTCACTATTCAAGAAATAAATAAAAAGTTTTCTTATTTAAATGCAACATATTTACACCACATGACAATCACTTTTTCATTCATACGGCCATTCATGGGATGATTCATCCCTCTGTTCATTGTGTAACTTTTGAATTGACCTCTAGTCCTCATCTCGCCTGTCGTCTCTCTAATATCTTCTCATCTCTCTTCAGATATCCAGGAGTACTACGAGTTAACCGTCCATGCAGACAGCAAGTCTTCTACCGACCACACAGATGGTCCCTGGAGCCTCCCCACCTCCCATGACCCGCCAGCAGAGCTCCCAGCACAGCCACAGCCCCCCTCTGGTCCCGGTCCTCTGAGTGCTGAAGCTTCTGGAGGATTTCCCCAGCCCAAACCCCTGACACCCAAACCTCGGTCATTCAAGTCCCCTGCTCCTCCAATTCCGTCCACAGCCTCCACGTCAAAGTCGTCCCCCTCTTTGACTCCGTCCGTTTCTCCTCAGCTACAGCAAACCAAAGTCAAGTATCGAGCTCCTCCTCCACCTGTCCAGGCTGGAGCCTCTAAACCATCAGCACCAGAGTCTCCAAAGCCCACTTCTCCCTCTGCTGCTACGTCTCCTGGAGGCAGAGTGAATGGTGTAGAAACCTCCAGAAGCTCTGCAAAAACATCTCCTGAAGTGTCCCAGAATGGAACGAAGCCTCGTCTGACCGTCACCATCTCTGATGTTTCTACTACAAGCTCCAACACCTCTGCCAGCCCACAAAGCCGCCCGGTCTCTGCAGACCTCAACCTGGTGACCGTCTCAGCCCTTGTCTCCAGCACCGTCCAAGGCCTGGTGTCTCCGGAAAAACCAAGACGCTCCAACACTTCTTTAAGCACCAGCCCCGGTCTGAAAAAAGTACCTGACCCAGCTGTAATCTCTGCAGCTCCCACGACCAGCAAAGACCCGGGCTCAGGCAGAGTCACCCCGAGCACAAGTCCAACCAGTCCCAGCCAGAAGTTCATCTTCAGCACCGGCAGCAATGTCAGCCCTTCAGAGCCGTCGACTAAGGGGCCTCGTCTGAGGTATGTGTGATAAATGAATGTATTTTTTAACTGTCAGGGAGGTATGTAGGAAAACCTGGTCCAAAAATAGACATCTTCACAGTACTACAGTGGAGAATGATGATCCTCACTGGAGCACAGGACAGCGGGTAGGGATGGGAGTATTCAATCATATGCACCTGTTGGATTAAAACAATCATACGTTTGTTTCTTTGGCCTTTGTTTCCAGTCCAACCAGCCCTGGTTCAGTAAAAGCCACCTCCCCGAGCCCAAGTCAGGGTCCGTCCAGCCCCAGACCAGCTACAAGCCCACTGACCCCCACCAAGGTAAGACATCTGTGCTTGTTTGTATGAGGTAGTCTGCTGGAAACCTCTGCCAGACGGACAGTGGACTATGTTGTTTGTCTTGGGTTGCAGTATTGAGGCTGCAGAGGAACTGAGATTACGTCTTTGCTTTTCAGCTGTTGATCCAAATTGTTGTCTTTAGGTGGTTTGTTGTTGTACCTGTGGCGTAAATTTGATCTTTTTACGGTCCCAAAAGTCTCTCTTTTTACTGGGATGTCTCAAGTAGTGTGTTGCCTGACTGGAAAGAACTGCTGGCTAGATTTGGTAATGTTGTGTTGTGTTGTGTTGTGTTGTGTGAGAAAAATGAGTTTGTCAAGAGTGGAGTCGGCTGATATTCTTGTTTACGCAACAATTGCTGAAGAAGTTTTCCTTATAGCATCACTCAGATTTTTGCACCAGAGTCTTTGTTGGGCAGGTTGTTTACGCCACAAGTTTGAGTTTTGTGTTACACTGAATTGTTGGTAAAATGGAATTTAAATGTTTTGTTCTTTGGGGTGTTTGACAACAGGCTTACACTAGACTTTGTATATTTTTTGCTGCGTTGCTGTTTGCCTGCATCTCAGTAAATTGACTGAGAACATGAATGAATCCGATAATACTTAAAAATCATTTGGTTGATTTATTTTTCTCTAATGACATTTAATTAGATTTTCATTAGGAGTAAACTAACTTTTTGGCATGTGTGTCACACAAAATTCAAACGATTTAAAACTGTTAATAAATACAGAAAGAAAAGTCAATGTAGCCGGTGAAAAAAATAAGGTTTGAGAGGAGATCTTTGCAAGAGAAGCTCAGAGTTAAAGAGCTTGGACTTGCTCACTCAGACATCAAAATTAAATTAGACAGAAATTACACTTGGATTTCTTCTAGGAGCTGGTTTACTGAGAGGGTTTGGCTAATGGCTTGTAGAGACATTTACTAACATGGATTCAGAAATGTGTGACCAAAACTAATACAAAAAAAGCCTGAATTAAGCAAGGATCCAAGTTAAAATAGCTTAGAAAATACAGATAATACCCTATAATGTTATTTGAAGAAGAACACTGCTGTAATGTCCTTTATGATGTCTTTTATGTATACTCAGGATTTCATCACAGTCCCCCAAGGCCAACAATGGTGATGAGGCCTCCTGCCTGTGACTGATTTGCTTGATAAACAAACTTACTGGTATTTAAACGCTGTAGAAAGAGAGAACTAAGTAATTATCTTCATTAGCACAACTGAGAGAATACAGACTGACAACCATCTGTTGGCAGCAGTGAGCATCAGGAGAGGAGCAGCCAAGAGTGCAGACCAGGGGAACAGGACAGAAGTGGAGCAGAAACAGAAACTCATTTGAAATGTTTTTTTTTTTTGTTTGTTTTAGCAAAATAATTGTGTTAAAAAAAAAAAACAGTTGGCTGTACTATCTCGTTCTGCTCTCCTGGATTGTTGTGTGTCTGGACAGCACACAGTATCTTCAGTGTGTGCAGCTTTAGGGCGCATGTGGGGCTTCACTTGTCCGTCAAAGTTGAAAGTAGAGCATCCGTTGCTTTACAGCTATCACTGTTCACTCAGTCTATCCCCTCGCCGCCGCCAAACAGACACTGACCTCATAAAATAGCAGAGAGATGTGTGTGTATGAGCGTTGCACATGCATTTTTGTGTGCTCTATTTGAGTGTGTACCCTTGTGTACGCCGTCCTGCACCTGTCTCTGCATGTTTGTTTTTTTGTGCGGGCAGTGTGTGTGTTCTCAGCTACGTACTCTGAGTGATGCACTTTATGAGGTCAAAACATTGTAACCAGCTGCCTCAAAACCAAGACAGCATCTGGAAAAGGAGAGGGCGGGTGGAGGTGCAGCGGGACAGCTGCCATGTTTCCGAATCGGCCTCCATTTTTACCGGAGTGGAGTCCTGTCTGGTTGCTCTGATGGGAGGACAGGTGGAGAGGACATGAGGAGAGGAGGTGAGGGAGACTGAGGTATGAAAGAGGAGGAGACAGACACGGACAGACAGCAGAAGGATGTCACCGGCTGCGACAAGCGGCTAAAGGGTGGGACGGGAAAAGTCGCGGCTGGAAGATGTATTCGTAAAAGTTTTCCGGTCGGACTTCAGATGATGGACTGCATCTGTATCCTCACTACAAAGGTGAGACATGGGAAGTAGCAGAGAAGACATTTTGATTACAGTCATTCAGCCGTTCATTTAAGTCACCCCTTTTAAAGTTAATGTTTAAGATGTTTGTTGGTTGATATGCTTAAGTTTACATTTACTATCACGTTTTAACTTGAAATGAACTTTACAGCCTGATTCTTATTTAAAAAAGTGAAACAAAAGTCATGTTATTTCTTATTCAACGACACGCTCAGAAATCTACAAATGCACACCTGGTCAGAATCAGCCGAACCAATTCGATAACAGGTTTCGCGTCAAAACTCAGGTTTTGTGGTATATTCCACAAAAGAACAGGCTGTAAGTTCATATAATACAGAGACAGACTGTGCTCCAGTAAAGCGACTCTGAGGGGAACGCCGAGCTGTTGGTCTGACAGCCTGTGACACCCTGAGAGACAAGAAACTGGGTTGATAGGACACACTCTTCAAGAGACGAGCCATCTGACTGACTGAGCGGTTGAGCGGACAGCTGACTGATCCGCGGGTTGACTGATTTACCGACTGGTCTCAAGGCAAGAGAGTCTACCGGGCTAAAAATAAGGCTGCTATATTTAGACACACCTCTATGCATCATGTTAATCTTTACATTGTAAGAAAATATCTGATATGATGTTTGGATCAATACTACAGCTGCTATATTGCTTTTATAGAAATAGCATCTGTAAATATAGACGAGATGAGTAGTTGAAGTCTTGTTTCCACTTGAATATGTGATTGGTGACCTCCTGTTGACCCCATAGCTACAGGTATCTTGGATTTAATAATGACGATGTAATTAGGCATTATGCATAACTACCAAGTGGAGATGAGGATTCCCATGTTTGCACACAGTCATCCCTCGGTGTGTCTGTGTCATCTAAAAGCCTTTTACTTCTCAGGAGGACTCAACAGTCGATTTCTGCGTCTCAGACTTACCCCCCACTGTTGTGTTTCCCTAATCTTCCTTTAATGTTCTTGTAGCCCAGCAGGGGGCTTTGCATCTTGAGCCATATCCTTGACTGCTTAGAAAGGACAACCCCATTACTCCTCTGCTGGTTTGTTAGAGAAGCTGAGCCTGGATTTCAGTTTTATCTTCTAATTAGGTATAATTAATGGTGTGGATGAGTTGACTGACAGGTGGGTGCGCTGTGGCGGTTTGCCAGCTGTTGCCTCAGCTGCACCTATTTGCTGGTTTCTGGTTAACCCTGAAGTCGGTTGGAGCTTGTATTTCCAATACAGGAATGAGGGATGGAGATCAATCTTTTTTTTAATTGATACAGATGTCATCTTTTATTATCCTTTCTTCAATCTTCTGTAGATTTTCTCACAGAGAGGGTTCGGTGGCTTCTGGCTGGACCTTCATTGATCACCTTAATGCAGATACAGCATGTAATTGTTCGACAGACTAAAACAGAGTCTTGTTTAGCAAAGCCACCTAACAACAAAAAAGACAGTTTGACTAATATTAACTCATAGATCGACTTGATATTTTAGGGGACTGGATCTGAAGAGTCTATAAAGGTTCAATGACCTGCTCAGTGAAATAGAAAAGCCTCTGGGTGTTGCAAAAAATGCACAAAGTTTATCATTAGAAAGTCGCCTGTCTCACGAAGCGAGTAGATTTTACAGGGATGGTAACACATCAGCAGATCGAAGTGCTCTTGTCTTCTCTTGGGTTGTTTCCTTGACTCTTTGGTTGTTGTTTCCTCTCTGATGCTTCATGTCATTGTTCAGCAAAGCATGCAACCTCACCCCCCTGATTTATATCACCTTGCTTGTATGAATCAAACAGGTGAAGTCAGTGAGACTAATCCATGTTTCATAGTCTCTTCCTCAGGGCTGATGAGCTCTACCGACTCTTTAATTTTCAGTAAAGCAGGTCATAGTACAAGAACAGTTTATGGTATCCGTGCAAAGTGGTGTCATGTGACTGAGCAGAAGTTGTTCTTCTTAGACCTTGAGATATTCCCCCTCTGCTTGTTTTCAAGGGCACATGACAGGCTTTCGAGGACCTGAATGTGCCACCAGGTTTTGAGTGATTACCAGTCTGATGATTGGGTCAGGCAGGCTGTAACCTAGAGACGAAACACTGATGGAGGTAGATCTACAAGTACGGATGGGCATGTGTTTGAATTGGGACAACAGAGTAGAACGTGAAGAGTGTTCGTCCAATCACACTGCCTGTGTGGTGCACTGTCCTAGTTTGTGAACTCTGAAAATGAAGGAACTACGACTAGAAGAGAGTGGGCTTGTCACACTGTCAACTCTTTGAATCCTGATGTGGGAAATTTACAGAATCATAGGATCTTGGACTGTTTGTGTCCGACTTTTTATTTCTATCTGTCAAAACTTAAATCAAATCCATCATCATCATCATCACAGGTACAGGCCTTCACAGTATGCTCTCCTCAGTCATTAAGACTTTCCGCTTCACGTCACAGACTTTGACCACTGGTTCACCCCGCTGCCTCAGCAAGAAAAACTGTCTTACAGCCAGTTCACAACCATGCTCATTAGCTATTGGGAGCATGACCTTCTGGCATGCTGGCAAACACAGGGATTTGTGAGTTTGAGACTGGGCAGAGAGTGAAACTCACTGGCATGGACGACCACTGCAATGATGTAAAAGTTTCCAGTGTCGGCCTGATTGCACGCTCTTCTAGTCAAAGGAATTTGTTGAATATTAAGAGGTTTTAGCGGGCCGAGACATCGCACACACACACAGGCACATAAATAAGTCTTCAGTCTGCTGGCAGATACACAAACACACTGCAGGGACACCATCTCAAATTCATCCGGTTAATCTCCTTAATCTCTTTAAGATAATGGATTAAAAGACAAAGGGTGTTCCCTGAGCCCAAGACTGCTAGATAACAGCTTGAGGATGTTTTAGTACTTTCTCCCTCATCAAGCTTGATTCATTTCCCCCTCTATCTCTATCCGCCCTTTTTTTCCACTCTTTTACTGTGCATATTTTGGGGAAAAATCACCCATAAAAATGCCCCAATGCATTAAATATAGATTTTACAGATATGCGTAATGTCGCATTAACAATAATAAAAACTGGAAAGATTTTCAAGCATGTACAAGCAATAAGAAACGGATTCAGGGTGAAATTTTAGATCAGTCTAGTAGATTTTAAAGCACAACTTCATATTAAAATCAAGTGATGTGTTCAGTGACTTCCTGCTAGTAGTAAATCCCACCTTTGTTTCACCGGTGTGTAATTGTCGTCAGTCATAAAGAGTGTCGCTGGCCTCCCGTGCACCAAGAGAGCAAGAGTCTCTCTTAAGAGGCTTACCTTAGGCTGCTAATGGACTTTACAGAGGTGGGGCTATTTTCAGATGGACAAAGAGGAGAACAGAGAGAAAAAAATAAGACAGTCACACAAAGCCTGGAGACAGCAGAGAGATCAAGTCTGTGAGCCAGAGATTAATCACAGGTTCCCCCGTAAGCCAGAGTTTCCTGTTATTTCGATGGCTTTTGCCAGAATACCTGACGCTACTACGCCAGTGCGCCGATCTGTCCGTCTGTACAACTGCCCAGCTGGCTCTGCAGTGTGATTCCAAGGAGGGGTCACGGTCATCAAATCAACTGCCAAATTATAAGGGACGGTATGAGCGGAAGGGGAAAGGCAGGAGAGAACCTACCGAGCAGCTGTAGGACCAATGAGCCCACATGCAGCTACTTACCTGCAGCAAACAAATAATGCAAAGTGAGGCGGCTGTTACACAATAGTTCACTTCAGGGAAAGGCTGGATGTCCTCTCAGACTTCCAGGGTAGCCACCTTGAGAGGACTTGGACTGAGTCTGCAGGTCTTTGCAAAGCCCTAGTTCCAGTAGGGCTGACGCTGGACCGGCACGAGGGATACACATGAAGATGGACCATCAGAACTGCTCAGTGAGTGTACGTATCTTCATTTTTAGAGACTTTATAAGACAAGAGCTGAAGTTAACTTTCTATTCATGACCAACAAATTGAATGTTTGTCAAACGGTGGACTGTAAGATGCATGTATTATCGTTTCTGTCTGTCAGCACATAGAATTTGAGCTTCTTTGACATCAAACAAATGCATGCATATGTACTTGAAAGACCACAATACCCTTTTAGAAACATATTCATACGTTGCATTTTGCTGTTGTTAACGGTACTTATTAGTAAGCGAACATGTCACTGGAAAAGTATAGGGTGTCACTTGTTGTATCACTTTTCGAAGATGCCTCTAAAATCAGAGGTCCGTCCTATTCCTCTGAAATTGTGCTCTAGTCTCTGATTCTTTTTTGGTTCCTTCACGATGCCAAGAGTAACAGAGACTGGCTGATAACCGGGAGCTGAGTAATTAAGAGGAGTTAACCCAGAGCCAAAGGTTTTGACCTGAACATTAATGATCGTCGCCTTCTCGAGCTCTTCTCGGTGAAGTGGCAGACAGTGGGAAAAGTCCCAAGTTGGCACCAACGGCTGCGCTATTGTGCTGTTATTGAATCTGTTGACACCCTGCATCTGCCAGAACTAAATGAGTGTGAAAGGGACTGAACCAGACCAAAACCTCTTTACCTGTTTGAACCAATACTGCTGCAAGAACTACAGTGTAATTCATGCTTAACCTTAGTAATCGAAACGTGAACTAAAGGACTAATCGGAGGCAGAGACAGGTAGCCAACTTACCCTAAATTTCCACTGCATGCGAAACGGCACTGCTGCGAATCAGCAGCGAATTTTGCCGTCCACCAATTCCTACCAGATGTATTTGTGCGGGGATTTTCGTGGCAAATTTCAGACAGCAGGAACCTGCGAATTCACATGCAATCGCGCAATAACAAGTTATCTCTATAAAGAGGATGTTTCATTTGTGTCAATTTCCTTTCCAGCACTGGCTAATCAGTGCTGAATTTAGTCCGCATGTTACGACATCCGAAAAAATAGAACCCTGGCGATTGGCTTTGAAGCCTGCTGAACCGCAGGGATCAGTCCCGAAGGCCTTTTCACCGCCGTTCTGCATGCGGTGGAAATTTGGAGTTAGAGTTTTCTTAGAGAGACTAGAAGGATCAGTCAAAGCATGGGACCAGGATTTGAATCCATGAATGTTGTAAATCATTTGAGAAAGGGAAAGAGATATGAGAGCCATAACAAAGAGTTTGTATTCTGCATCCTGTTGATGAGCACTTTTTGGACAGTAGTTGGATTTGTCTTGAATTGTGCAGAATCTTGTAAAATCCTACAGACTGATTTGTTAATTGTACGTTTCTTTGAGTCAAGACAAGAAGACCTCAATAAACGTGTGAGCTATTTTTCAGTTACCATGGAATTTCCCCTCTAAGGGTAAACATTACAAAACTGGGTTAATACTGTCAACAATACTGGTCAGACTACCTGATAGTACACGGGAGGATCTATGCCAGACTTGAGCTAATGCAGGCTGGCACACAACGTCACTCAGAGGAAGTCATCATGGAAATAACAGCAGCATGTGTGGCTGACTGCCCGTCATCCAAAATGTTACCTGACTATAAATGGATGAGCCAAACTAGCTCGATCTTTCCCCTTCACGCTATTCATTTTTCAAATTACAAAACGGGTCCAAAAGTAATCACTGGTTCTGGATGACATCATTGTTGAAGCGAGAGGGAAAGTGTTTTGTCATTTGGCATCCCTTTAAAGCTGGCAAAAAGCAAGTCCAGATCCATAAAAACCGAGCCAAATCCAGAAGCCATATGCTGTCAAGAATGAGCCCCCATTTAGCTGTCAGATCCCGAAGCTTATCCACAAACAGCCTAACTTGGCCGGTTGCAAAGGTTAACTGCGATGATGACTAGCCAGAGCTTGTCTCAGTGGAAATAACTCACTTATCTCAAAGGGTGTTGGCAGAGGTGGAGCCAGACTGTTTTGACTGGGATGGCCGGACTAATGGGATGGTCAGGGAAGGCTAACTTTGGACTTAACCTGCTCCTTGGAGGATTGTCTCCAGCAATGATATCTTATCTGTTTGATTTCAGAACTTATTTATCTGCTAAACTTGATGTTTTAACGACGTGATAGAAGATCTTTGTTCAAAGTCACACGCTTAAGTTCCAACAAAGTAAAGATGTTTCATATTCAAACTAAAAAATGGCCAATCATGGCCCTCTTTGACAAAGGCTAATCTTGTATCCACTTGTTCACTTGTTCACTCCTTAGTTTGAGTCCTTTCCTTGGCCACTTGAGCAGCGTTCGTCCGCTTAGCATTCCTACGCCCTTGTCAAGCTAACAAGCTAGCTGCGCTAACATTAAATTCCTCATCTCATGCCATGCCTGAGTAGAGCCACAGCAGCTAATCCCATTAAGCAGATGACTAATCCCTGAAGAGCTACACACTTACACACACATTTATACAGCCATGTTAACCCACAGTGGAGCACATCCACTGCAGGAGTTCAGCACAGTTCAGTTTAGACTTGTCATTGGTTTTTTTGGACAGGTTACAGCTCTAAACCGGCTTTGTGACCCAATGACCCTCAGCTGACGGGATACGATAGTCAGGAGTCGATCAAGGTCGTTTGAGGTGTTTGTGAGACCAAAAGTTGTTGTCATTACTCCTTCTGTAAGTGTTGAAGCTCAGTAGAGGTATAAAAATAGTTTGTTTACACTGACAGTGGAAGAGCTGGTTCCTTAAACTAATAATCAGCCTCAGGTGATCGCTTAAACTTTTCTGTCTTCCACAAGTTTCATTATGATGTGGCTGCTTTTGTCGATATTCTTAATCAATTAAATCCATTTTTAATTTATTAATATGTCAAATAAATGAAATTTAAAGCAGTTTTAGTCCTCTGTTAACATTAAAAGTGACTGTGAAAGCAATACTTGCTGTTTTGAAGTCTTTGTAGTGAGAAATATTTTACCTCCGATCAGATAAATTGAGAAATCTACATGAAATAGGCCACTTCAAGTCTATTTCCAGGTTTTGATATAAATGAAAAGAGAATATTTGGAGATCAAACAGGGGTGCTGCTGTGTCTGTGTTTTGCCACATAGTGGCACTCTATGAATGGGAAACACATCAGTACGCTGCACGCTCTAATACTTGTCCTGCACTGACATGACGCTCTAATTTTCCTGACTGTCTTTTGGAGTTGTCATTTAAATTTCATGAACAATAGTCCTCTCCCGAGTGAAAACACTCTGAATATCTGCCTGCTTAGATGGTGTTTGCTGCTCAGGGGATCCAGCAGGAGTCCCCGTGTCCTCATACGGCATTCAAGAGAGGGGGGCGGGGGGGTAGGTATACATAGAGGGAAATTCACTCACGTGGAAACTGAACACACAGCTGGTGAAAGCTGATCATGTGACCCTGTTTGAAATGTTGATGTATGGAGTCTTCTTTGATTGGTTCCCGTGCAGGATGGATGGAGAAGCCGCCATGATTGGCGAGTAGTGAGTGTAAGAGGTTACTACGCTCACATACACACAGCGTGGTTATTTCTGTGCTGGCTGACCTACTAATATTAACATGTAGTGCATGCCTGCTAGGCTCATGATGCTGCATCCTCTGTCTCCCCTCTTCTCCTTTTTTCTCCCTCTTTTATTCCTCATTCATTTCTTTCCGCTTTTATTCTTTCTACCATTTCTCTCTCTTTTTTCCTGGATTATTTCCTCCTTCTTTTGAGCGTTCATTTTTATCTTTTAGCATTTTGCTGTGTGATGTCTGAAGGTGACATAATATTCTATCTTTACTCTCACATTATGTATTAAGATCTGTATGAGCCAAATAGCCTGTGGCTCTCCCAGATGTATTACTGTAATGTGCGTATGCTTATGCACATATATCAGCGGGGTCTCCATCTGTTCCTTGCCAAACACGGAAACGTTCATATAGCTGGTGTCCGGATAACTAACTACAAGCACAAGAATTGAGACATATAAGGAGACTGACTACCTAAAAATGTAAAAATAACGTCGTTATGTCACGAGAGTCTGATTTGCAGTTCCTCTGTGAAATCACTCGAACCTTCCTGCAGCTCTTATAATCATTTCCTAAACCCCCCCTGAGAAAATCTCATAGAAAATGTTGATGCCACTGACTTAGAAACTGCAGAATGTCGGCCTCAGTGTTTGGAGTGTTTTATCGTGAGTATACAGCGAATCAACTTCAAATCACGCACAAAGCACAGGACACACCAACAAATACCCAAAACACACAACAGAGAATCTCACATGGTTTGAGATTTTTCTCCAGATTAAATTAACTCTGAGAATTCTCATTTTTCAGTTTATTTGAGAATAAATCCAAACACATTACATGCTTAATGAGAGTTCTGTGCAAAAAGGCAAAAACTGCAACCTGTTCCTCTCCTATCTACCTTTAATTGTTGAAGTGTATATGATGGATTTAGAGAGAAAAATTGACCAAATTTTGAGGGGAAAAGAGGGAGGTTGATAAACCAAACAAAATACAGGAATCTGACTGAAGCTATCGTCCATGGACTGTATATAGAACGCACGCCGTCTGCCTCCTCGCTGGTGAAGCCACTCCTTGATCGATCTATCTATCTATCTATCTATCTATCTATCTATCTGTCTGTCTGTCTGTCTGTCTGTCTGTCTGTCTGTCTGTCTGTTTTCTATGATTGACACCTGATACAGCCTTTGGGCATACAAGAATTGCGTAGCTCACCCGGGGGGATACGCTGTTTGAGCCGAGCTTTATCACGCTGTCTCTCTGCGACTCTCCCACCATGCGCACAATGCTACTACGCAAGTGGTGGAGTGCGTACAATGCTACTGCGCAATGTTGGTTTCAGGAAATGGAGAGAAAACGCGGAATTACCGAGAGCCTTCTGGCTTCAAATCCGTAAACAAGCGTAAGGCAAGTTGTCCATAGTTTATACAGTCTATGGTATCGTCACATACGTAACCAGCAAAATTATTTAAACTGAAACCTTTGTCATCTCTGAAAACTAAACCAACTTAAACCAACCAAACTACAGCCATTAAACTGCTTTGAGAACCTGTTAATTTGTTTGTAGTAATGTTTTCTGCATTCATTGCAATGACGTTAAAGTAAAAAGTTACTGCATCTGTTTTGTTAGCTTATTTCGTCTTTTTTAGTTTAGCCATCACAACTGCATCACACTACATGTTTCATGAATCAAGACAGTATGTTTATATGCACAGTGGAGTCCAGCCACAGTCATGGCTTTAGTAGCTGATTTAATGGGACTATTGTCCTCGTCCGTGCAAGAATTAAATGATTGACAGAAGTATGTCCTCCTCCACTACACTAGGAGGCGACATGCCCTCTTTCAGCTTACTAAGATCGTCCCCTAGTTTATATATTACTATTGTGAAATTCAAATAAATGTAATTTTGAACATGCTAAACACTAAACAAACACATTTTTATGAACCTTTTCATTTCCTCGTTTGGTATCAATCACTTTGGTCGACAGTTAAATCTGAGGTGTTGTTATGTAATGTCGTCCATATGAAGTTTTTCTGTTGAAGATTGAAGTCACTGCTTTCCTCAGAATTACTTCCATGGCATTGCATATTTATACCACTGTCTACCTGCATCAGCATCTTGACTTAATTGGTTCTTCCAACTTTATTGATGCATCTTTTATCTGTTTAGAGATAAAACTCCTCAGAGTGTTTTTCTCACTCCTGATTTTACCTCTTCAGCTCTCACTTCAGACATATTCTTGGCTTGTGGATTGATTACTTTATTAGCTCACTTGTGACTTTACTCTGGGGACCTCCGTACATCTATAGTCCCCCTGCCTATCCCCCATCTGTGACCTTAATATCACCCTCTGTTTGCCTCTTTCCCATACCTTGTTCTCATCCTCTGCTTCCTCACACATCGTTTCCCCCTCTCTGTCTTCCTCTCTCACACGCTGCGTTGTTTGTTTTCCAGTCGAGGTGAGGTGACAGAGACGACCACAGAGAGACTACTGAGCGTGTTTGGGCCCGTGTGCCTGTGTGTGTGATGGTCCAGATGGCCCAGCCGTCAGCATCAAGAGGCTCGGCTGTGGAGTGCGCTTTGACTTGTTTGACTTCCGTTGCCCTTTATCCTCCCCTAAATCCTCTCCTCTGCGGCTCTAAATCACCGGTAAATAAAACTATAGAGACAATGCCCTGAACTCTAGAGACAGGACCCAATTTGGAGTTGCTGTGGGAGCACTTTTGTCACAGATTAGAAACTTGTGGTATGTTAGAGTCTGTTGTCAATTTAAACAAATTGAGTAATGCTAAAAACAGCCAGGACCACCTCCCAACGAATAAGTTTGATCTCAAACAGGTTTGTAACATGACTAGGTATAAAAAGGTCTCTGGAGAGGCTGAGTCACTCAGACTGTGAGAGCAAAAAGTTCAAGAGTTTTGGAAATATGCTTCTACGGGAATCTATGAGAACGGCCATGAATTTTCCTATTTTTTTATCTTGTGATTGCGACTTATTATCTTGTTATCTCAACGTAACAAAGATCGTTTTCTCGCGATAACAGAAATGGCATTTTAGCTGACCTTAAATGGTAACTGTTAAAAACACCCCCCAAATTGGGATATGACTGAAACGCAGCAGCCACCAATGTCAACAGCAAGCCGGGATTTTCCATAAAAAAACGCTGACACCACATTCCACTTTGTGAATTACACTTTTAATGAGGGAACATTTAACTGCCCTGCGTGAATCAGACAAGACTAACAATGGCAGACACATAAAATAAGAAAACAATCTTTATTATGTCGAGATAACAAGATAATAAGTTGTTATTGCGACACAACAGTGCATAAAAAAAGGAAAAATCCATGGCCGTACTCCTAAACCAAGCACTCTAGAAGCTTCCTCCACTGTTGCCATGTTACAGTGTTTCTCTGTTAAAAAAGACAAATATAACCAAGTGTTATACCCCAAATCTGACCTGTTAAGTTTGGAAAATTATGTATGTCTCTCTTTGTGAATGATGGATTTATTTTGCTCTCTCATGTGATGCAGTTTTAGATTTTGGACTGGAATACCTTTAAATTTAAGTCGTTCTTGTATTCCGTATGCTTCTTGAGTTCTGATTGAAATAAATTTGGGGATGTCACCGTGTACAGTGTGTAATATCATTAAAAGATCGAGAGAATGTAAAGAGAGAGGTGAAACAAGATGAGGTCAAAAACCTGTAACGGTTGACCATGACCTTCTAAATTCAAGGTAGTACAATATAAAAAAAAAAATAAAACAATATTCTTTCATTGCAAATCTAAAGCAAGATATGGACATGATCCAGATACACAAGACACTTCTAATCCAGACCACAGAAACCTGTACCTGAGTCGTTATCTTGTTTGTAGCTTGTTACTGTTGCAGTTGTAAGGGGCTCCATGAGAGCTCATAGCATGGGCAGCTTATATATCTGGGGAGGCTGAACTCGGGGCAATGTATCACACACTGACAATGACAACCCACTAACACATGGGGCCGAGTGCATGCACCAGCTGGGCCTATTCCCAAGTGTAACCTAATGAGCTCCATTTTAAGTTTTAGTTTGGCAGTCAGAACCTTTTCTATACTCTGCTGAAACTCTGTGACTTTTACTGTCTGCAAGTTTGTCTTTCGGGTCGTGTTATTCTTACCCTCTACAGATATTTTAATGGGCGTGGAGAGTGGGTAAAAGTGTGTTACTTTGCAACACCCACAGATCCTCAAATGTTCCTGTGTACGCACGTTGAGACCAGGTGCAGCTACGATCTGTCTTGGTCGAGCTTGGCGCACTCTGAGGGCCAGAAAGTCGATTGTAGTTAAGTCTGACATGATCAACTAACACCCAGCTGGTACACCTGAGGACTAGCTTGGTACCACTGACTGCAGCTACTTATTAAATACCCACAATACAATTATTTCAGTGCTCCTGAAATATGGTATAATAGAATAAACAGGGATATCTGGTCAGAGTAAGATATAAGTGGACTGCAGAGTAACCAGCTGTTAAATAGGCTTATCCGTGTTTATTAGGTCAGCTGGTTAAGTGTTCATTGGCTGCTGTGTAGTTACAGTTTTGTACACAGAGTGAAATCACCACTAATACTCTGTTAGAGAGACTATGACCTGCCCGTAACTTTTACCTAAGGCATGTTCAGACTGCCTGAAATACTGCAGCCCTCTCATCCATTTTAATTAGTCCAGTCTGGGGACTCAGCGGGGGTGTCAACACAGAGGACTCAGGTAAAATAAAAAATAAATGCAGGGTTGGACGGCAAAAAGAAAAAAAAAACTGACCTTGGAAAAACTTTTACTGCAGCATAAAGCGTCGACAGTCGATAAGGAAGCAAATCTGCAGATTATTTTGCTGACAAACTCTGTCTGTGTCCGTCGGGATTATTGTGGCAGTAATACTGAGGGGAAAATTCCCGTCTGGAGTATCTCACTCTGTTTAGTTTGTGCCTGATGATGAATGATGTTTCATGTCTCACCTGTGCTGTTTGATTCCATACCTACACTTTGTCACCGATGATCCCAAAGCCTGAAAAAGACTCAGTGATAGTGATACCATCTATTTCATCCAGCTCTATGTTCTTTAAGGGCGCTCGAAGGAGCAGTTTTTAATATTTTAAAAGTGCAGTTGTACAAGCTCAGCAGATAGCAGTCAGCAGTAGGAGTGGGAATTGTATCTGGTGACTCATAATGTGATGTGACACCAGATATGTTACCTACTAGAACAGAAATATCAGGATACAATGATTCTGCAAAAATTCGTAAATCGCAAGAGAGTCGGAACAGGATACACGACAATATCTGATTTTAATCTTCTGATGGAGTCTTGGAAACCCTCATTTCAGCCCTGGTCTTAAATGCCTCCCCTTTTAAAGTACTCCTGAACCAAGCACTCTAGAAGCCTCCTCCACTGTTGCCATGTTACAGAGTTGTTTGAAGAGAACCAGTGTTTTGGACCCCAAATCTGACCTGTGAAGTTTGGAAATTTATGGATGTTTGTGAATGTTGGATTTATTTTGCTCTCTTGTGTGATGCAGTTTTAATTTGGGCGGCTGTTTTAGATTTTGGACTGAAATACCTTTAAGTTTTAGTCATATGTTGGTCATGTTTGTCCTAAATACTAGTTTTAGTCTGGTCTTAGTCGCCATTAAGTCAAAACTTTTCAGTCCTCACTGCTGGTCAAAATGTTTTCTGTCTTCAGATTCATTAAATCAATACAAAAATCTGAATTTACCGTAGATTGTACTAGCGTTTAAATCTGTAATCTTGTCATCATTATTCTTACCAACTAAAACTAGTGAGATGACACCAGAGGAGCAAATCTCGTAACTCTACTTTAAAACTTTAAAAAATTGAAACTTCTCCCATATTTTGAAATGAAATCCAACATTTCGGCTTAATATGCAAAAAAAGAGAAAAAAATCTTTAAAAAATCTTCCAAATCACAAGACAAACAGGTTTTAAACCGAACGCTATTTGGTTTCAGGCGATCCTTTAACCTTGGAGCTGGTATTGATCGGGGGTCTGTAAAAGTCAGATCAGTTCATGCTTACTCAACTGTCCTTACTGACACACAGCTCCACACATGCAGCCATGTGTGTCAGTGTTTTTCTGTAGTGAAGCCAAACGGGTCTGTTGACGTGTTTTGGTTTGTATTTGTATTTCCGAGTTTGTCTGAGCGTTACAGGTTTGTTCTTTTATTTCATGCCGGTCTCGTGTCTCTCTCTCTCTGGTCATGCATCTAGGTCAAACCCCTTTGGTGGTGGGCTGTAATTGCAGGTGTGATTTTGTACCTGACTCGCAAAGAGATGTCTTTGCTGATGGTTTTACTCTTTCTCTTCACATCAGCTGTAACTCTATTTTCTCTTTCTCTGGCGAGCCAACTACCGCTGGCTGATGGACGTCATTTCTCATTTTTTCCCGGGAACGTTGACACGACACCCAATTCCAAGACTTTTAAAACACAGACCTTTAACTCAGACTGAGCCTCCATGTGGGTGACCCATTGGTTGCGTTATCCCATTTGACAGAAGACAGTGACCTAATATTTCGTTTATTTCATTTACGTATTGACCTGAAAATATTTAGGATTATATCTGCAAATGGCACGCCGCCAGCGTGGCGTCCCGCTGCCAGCGCAAAAACAACGCTGTGTTCAAAAGTCAATTGAACAAGTCACCCTAGTAATGTGCGTGCGTGCTGGTGTGTATGTGTGTGTTTTTGGGAGATCATGGCTGGTGACTCTGGGTGATGTAACAACATTATCTCTGCCCTTACTCATTCATTCTTCATGCCTCTCTACCCCTGTCTCTCTCCACCAATGTTTTATTTGGTCGATTCAATCTTCACCAGCCCGTATAATAATGTAACCCCGACCCCCTCCTCTCTGCTCTTATCACCGCGTGTGTGTTTGTGTGTTTCACTGGTAGGTAGAGCATCACTTGCTGCAGGTAGAGAGTGAGAGGACACATTTTTAATCCCTCCCTGCACCTCTCTTAGCAGGTCTCTCCTCCTCTGTCTCTTCCTTTCTTTCTGACTCTCATTGATCTCGCTGTTGAGAGGCGGGCCAAGGGAGGCAGTGGAGCGGAGCGAGGGAGAGCGAGCAAGCAAGCAAGCCGAGGAGAGAGAGAGAGAGAGAGAGAGGGATAGGACGGCGAGAGGCACACACTCACACAGACAGAGAAAGAGAGAGAGAGAGGAGGTAGAGGAGGACTGGGACTGCTGCTGCTGTTGCTGCTGCTGCACAGGAGGACCAGAGGGACCACATCCATACTGACACACACTTACATGCACACACACTCATGCATGCATGCACACACACACACACACACTGACTGACACACACATGCAAACAACAACAAAAACACACTGAAACACAAACACATGTGCCACACACACTGATGACTCGCACACGCTGACCATGATGTTGCGCCCCGCGTCCTGACCGGCTATGAGGATTACACAGATGAAGATGATGCTGAAGATGACAGCGATGAAGAGTGAGAGAGAGAGGACGCCGGCCTGTCACAGCTGAGGACCGTAGCCCGGCGGTGGGGGGGTGGGGGTGTGTGTGTGTGTGTGTGTGAGTGTGTGTGTGTGTTGGGGGGGCATTGGGGGGGCTGTGGAGGGCCGGTAGAGTGGGGTTTACTGTGGGGACAGGATGGAGCGCGGCTGATGGGACACACGCACGTGCATGTGTGTGCGCGCGCGTGGATGTGTGTGAGTGTGAAATGTGCGTGTGAAGACTAGGATGCCCCCCCATCGCGGGACCCGCTAGCTAACGTTAGCCACATGTTGTGCCACTGCAAAGTAGCATGCACCAACAACACCATATCTCTGATGTTTGGATGCAAGGTAGGTAGAGAGCGTCTTTGAGTTTGTGTGTGTGTGTGTGTGTGAAAAGAAAGAGAGAGAGAGAGGCATGCTGGAGGAGTGGTAAAGCTAGAGAGGGACACTGACTGGGGCAAATGCACTGAGAGAAAGAGGCAAAGAGGTAATGACTAAGCCTGTCAGGGGGCTCTGGGTTGAGGTAAACTGAGGTGAGAGTTAGTAGCCGGCAGGAAAGAGAGGTCCTGGCTTTCTGTGTGTGTGAGTGCACGACAAAGTGTGTGTGTGTGAGAGAGAGAGGGGGGAGTGTGTGTTTAAGGAGGGAGAAAAGCAGGTTTGTGCTCTGCTGTCTGCATATTGCGAAGTCTGCAGTAACTTTATAAGCAACATCCTCATCGTGAGTCTCGTGATCTGACTCTCCACTCATCGATTTAACCGCTTTAAGCCAGTTTGATTTTTTTATAATGAACGGATTACAGATTACAGATTACAGAGTGATTGTTAAAGAAAACTTTGTGTTAAAGTAGATTTTCAGAGTTCATTCACTCATTCATTCATTCATTCTGCTGTCTGTACATTTTAAATTGACAGGAAGAACTTGTTGCATGTGCTTCAGCTGCTGCTGCTCAGTGTTCGTTCAGACAGCTGGTTTAGAGTCAGTCTTAGTCTTTGGGCTGAATGTTTTTTGATTTCAGATAAGATACAAAAGAACTTCATTTATTCCTAAAGGGAAATTCGATTAAAAAAAAAAATCAATTTAGTCCTGAATGATTTCAGTCTAAAACATTTTCACCTGGTTTTAGTCAATAAGAAGTGACATGTTCATCATTTCTGTTTTCCGTCCATCGATCAGTGTTATGTTTCACTCTCATCTGCACTCCTTACCCTGATGTAGTTCAGACTGTCCCTGCTTATCTACTTAAGTAATACAGAGAAATAATCCTTGATTCCATGTCAAACATCAGGCTTTTTCTGTGGATATTTTTTTTCCCCCCTAAACAGACACCTATTCCTCTTCTCTATTCGCTGCTTCTTCATCGTCTGTTATTCACAGGAGATGTTTTGTGAAGTTTGCTCTCAGTGTTTTTCCAAACTTGGAGAAAACAAAGGTTGAACATGGAGATGTTGGTAGCTGGATCCATCTTTATCAATATGCAGCTGGAAAAGTTTATAAAATGAGAAAGAAGCACAGAGGAAATAGTGATTATGGTGCACTTGTTGCAGATAAGTGACAAAATTAATACCGCACCCTTAAACTAACTCAGTCTGTTACAGGGATGCATCGCTCTGATTGCAGGTGACGGATTTGTTGCATAGTACGGAAAAAATGAAGCAATTTGAATGTCTGACATTCCACTTTAAACAATTTTGTCTTACCCAATAAATTTTTTTATTAAGGGTATCAAATCTGCTGCTAAAGACTTTCTTCTTTAATTTGGTACCCTCCCTCTTTTTTTCAAACTATGAATTTTTATAATTTTTTAAATAAACTGACATAATTTTTTTTTTTTTTTTAATTGCCATTTGAATTTCCCAGAATCAAAGGTGACATTAAATTGTATTTTTTCTCAAACCAACAAATGAAAAGCTGAAATATTTAGCTCGGCTGGTTCCACCTGAATTTCTTATTAAGATACAGAATCTCTATTTCAAGGGAGTCCTGGCCAAGACCAGAGCAAACAGCTGCATTCAAGTTTCAATACAAAGACCCAGACAAATTGACAGTAAACGGGTTCAGCTGACCCTCAATCTGAGTTTTAAAATCCTCCAAATCTACAAAATGATCCAGTCTGATCTGACTTTGTACCTGATACCTGACTGATGGAGTGAAAACATAAAAAAATGTCTGTATTTAAGTCCTACAAATGCTGCACACAATCTTTACGGGGGAGCGAAGTTTACAACCACTGACAGTTTCCAGTGTTGGTGAAGGACATAAATAAGTTGTAAGGCCTGAAAAAGAAGAGAGAGCAGTACTTCCCTTTTCTTAAGTCTGTATGAAATCGCTTCAGGGTCTGGATCTGTGTCACATGACTGCAATGCCTGGACACATATATGGACAAGAGAGGTTTACTATGAGCGTACATGTACATTGTATGATGAGAAAATCAGTAAATTTAGTGATTCAAGCTGTGTCTTTTGTAAAAATGGAAATTGCAGCAGCCACATTATTAAATAATTACCCCCCTGTATCCCTTACGAGTGTGCTCACTTATTACGTAACGTCAGGCTATACTAAGTGAATGAGCTTAAGCTAAAATTGGGAGTCATCGTCTTGCAAAGTACTCCGAAACTGTTGAGTGGAAAATCAACACATGAAATATTAAAAGTTCCATCCAAAGTGCTTAAGGAAGCGTGCGTTTGATGTGGAGGAACTGTTGTTTCTCTGAGCTGCATCTTTGAAGAGCCATTAAACACACTGCTGAGCCAAAAACGGCTCCGTGAACGGGGTCTCTATTAAACTTCACCAAACAGAGCAGCGAGACGAGAAATACCATGAGACGCACAGAAAGGGAAGTGTAATGAATAGATGTAGAAATGTTGAATTTTTCAGTGGAGTTTGTTTATTTATTTCATTGTGTTTCATTAATTTAGCAGTCACAAAACTGATTATGCTGCAACTGGAATTAGAAGGGTTTCAGAGGCGGGAAAAGGGTCTTAAGTTTAAGGAGAATAGTAGTATAAGGAGATCCAGTAGGGCCATTGGGGAGTGTGTGTGTGTGTGTGTGTGTGTGTGTGTGTGTGTGTGTGTGTGTGTGTGTGTGTGTGTGTGTGTGTGTGTGTGTGTGTGTGTGTGTGTGTGTGTGTGTGTGTGCAAGGCTATGCTGATGTCCAGTTCAGCAGTTAGGCCATAATGAACTGTGTGGACTTCACTTCTGTCCTATTAGATCACTTCACCATGACAGCCTGTTAGATAGAGGCAAGCCGAGAGACAACTGCAAGGCTGGAGCTACGAAGAGAGGGAGAGAGAGGGAGAGAGAAAGAGAGAGAGAGAGTCAGCATGAGTGTGTGAGACATTAGGAGCCCTGCTTTTGTCCTCTGCAAGTAAAAGTGGCGCGGAGAACGAGTGAGTGTGTCCCCGGGATAAGAAGGAGTTGCTCAGGGCTTTTAGTGTGCAGATAAAAAAATTTTGGGAGATGGTCGTGTTGGTCAGCTGCCATCTTCCATTTGCAGACTTCCATCAGCTTGCGTGTTGAAAGGGACCATGCTCCAGCTCCATTATTTATATTTCCATGGTTCAGAAAAGGCTGGAGTCCAGGATGAACTGTTCAGATGCACCTGTGTGTGTGTGTGTGTGTGTGTGTGTGTGTGTGTGTGTGTGTGTGTGTGTGTGTGTGTGTGTGTGTGTGTGTGTGTGTGTGTGTGTGTGTCTGTCTACCTACTTCACTTTCCGCTGCAGCTTTTACTCAGGGGCTGTCTTTTACTTGCAGAGTTGTTTAAAATCATTTTTAATAACAACTGTGAAATAACTATTAGCTGTTGAGAAATTTTAATGAAGAATAGATTAAATTCTGATTCCAGTTTTAAGTGTAATAATGTTGTGGTTTATAAGCTGACTAACTTTGATTAAAGTATTCAGGCTGCACCGAAAACTTTTGAAAAGTCATTTTCTCACAAGAATCAAGTCATTTTGTTTTGTTATGAGAATAAAGTTGATATTGTCAGTGATTAGCCACATAATACTGAATGTCTGTCTTTTCAGATTTCCGATACTTGAACAATATTATCGTTGATTAAAACTAACGAAATGACGAAAACTAGAAGTGGAAAAACATTTGAGTTAACTGAAATAAATAAAAACTGATTAAAAGAAAAATACGAAAACTACCTGAAACTGTATTGTTTACAAAACTAACCAAAACGTATTGAAATTATAGATAATTTATCCCTTTGTTTTCATTTTTGTCAATGTCGGATTGATATGAAATTGTTTTATGTTGCTCAAGCTATTTTACCTGAGCTAGCTCCACCGTACAGTTCATCAATTGGTGTTTACAGTCGAACAAAACCTCTCTAAAAACTTGCTAAAATGAACTGAATTAGAGAAAAAAAAGTCCAAACGAAATGAAACTAAACTATAATGAAAATAAATAAACTACAATCCAAAACTATTATAAACTTGATGCTAAAGAGCCAAGACATTGACATGACGCTCCGCATTTCTCATCGCTGCCCACTGTAAACCAGAACCACGACTTTATTCTCATATCATAATGTCTCTATCCTCAGAATATTATTACTAATGTCTTGGAATCCTATAACTTGATTTTCTTACTCCAACTTTATTTTGTCGAAATCTTCGAAATCGTTTTTTAAATTATTTTTTTGTTACTTCTCTGTCGACACTGCAGACAAACAAAAGCATAATCTTTAGAAAACACTGACAGACAGCTTTTACATTTCTCTAAATCCAATCATTTGAAATGACGTTAGGAAATATTAAATCAAAACTGAAACTTTCAACTTCAAATCCCGTTCACTAGTCAATACAGTGGGATTTCTGGCCTATCATAGTATCATCGGCTGAAAACAGGCTCAGGAGGAAGAGTGAAAATAACACCTTTCTGGTAGAGGCTGGTTGTGGCTTTCTTGCTGACATACACAAGGAAGAAAATAATCAAAGACAAAGGGAATGGATGCACAGAGGCAGTGAGAGCTTGTCTCTGCAGCATATTTGCTGATTAGTGACAAAATAAACGCTGCATCTCTTCACTTATTCAGAAGACAGAGCACACACAGAAGAAAATGTCATGTATTTTTGATTGTCATCATCATGGCTTCATCATGATCGTCTGTTATCCTACAACATCCTGTAATGATGCCACTGAGGTGACACTGAGAATGGAGCAGCTAAAACAAGAAAGCAGTCCCTCAGTATTTCAGAACTTTGTTCTCTAAAAGCAGAAAAACTTTCTCCACAGTTCATAAAATATGCTGAGCCCCTTATTTATAGCAAATGTATCTGACCGGTCTTTCACACTAATTGGCCGGTGTTGTGGGTAAAAGAGCGAAACAGCATCTCGCGAAGCTCTCTCGAGGATGTCTTCATTTCCTCGTCCTGTGTCAGCAAGCTAAACTAAAGTGTCAAGTACAAAATGTAATGAGTGGTTGTGTAGTAGCTGCGTTATACAAAACCCCACTGAGCCGAGTGTGGGTCTGTTGTTCATTAGTGTACATATAAGTGCATACTATAGGACGAATTAGGGCTGGACGATAAACTGAAAATTGACCGATACTGAAATTTAGGACAATAACCGACGTCATTTTGCCAATGTCAATATATATTTCAGTGCCAAAAAAAATAATAAATAAATAAATAAAAGTTGGTTTCGGATGCGGATCTTTGTCCGCGAAGCCACGCCTACTACCAGGTAACGCCTCTATTGGTCCTGTTGCATGCTATCAAAGCCACGTTCTGTTCTGATGTCGTCTTGGTTTTACGTTGTTGTCGTTCCTGAAGTCAGGGTTATGAGCATGCAGGTTCTGTTTTTTTAATTTCTTTGTTCAGTTCATGTTTTTGTGAGTTTTAAGATCACCTTAGGTTAGGGCTGGGCGATAAACTGAAAATTTACCGATACTGAAATTTACAACAATCACCAACGCCATTTTGCCCATGTCGATATATTCGGTGTCAAAAAATAAGTTGGTTTTGGATGTGTGTAGGTAGGCTATGGTCTCATGTCCCTTTAAGACGCTGTCCTATGTCAGAGACGGGACTCCACCCCATCCAGTCTGTAACAAAGAGGGAAAGACAGGAGAGGAGATAGAGGACGGTTCAAAAGTTGTAGCAGCTGAAGTAGACGAAGTTAATGTGGGAGGGGGTGAGCAGCTTGTGGAGTAGTTATCGTTCATTTATCGTTATCGAGGTGAACTGATCAATATATCATGATATTGATTTGAGGCCATATCGCCCAGACCTAACTCAGTCTTTATACAGCCAAATGTTTGCAGTAGCTTTTGCTCGCTTAGAGAAATCCATCATTCACTACAGGGCGGATGTTTAAGGAGCGTGTTGACAGGAGGAGGTGTTATCTTGCAGAGCATGTGAGGAAACTTGAGACGCTGTTTCAAAGAGTTAATTATAAAATGTCAATGTTAGCAAGAATACAAAGCACTTCAAAATCAACTTCTTCTCAAAAGATGGAGAGTTTTTGTTCAAAAATGAAAAAATCACAGAGACGATTCATAACACTGTCAATTTTTCCTCTCAGGATGTTTTCAAACCAGTGTTTGTAAGAGAGCTTTAATTTATAAACTGAATGTCTTTATAACACAAACTTGTAAGGACAGGGTGTAAAGAATAATTCATTCATTCACGTCAACCAGAGAGAAAAAGGAGACATGTGCACTCAACAGTGCATGGAGATGACATTTGATATACATGAGGGTGATCTGCAGTCCTTTCACCCTGCCAGCATGTGTCCGATGCTGAGGCTGTTCAAGTGCCTGACAAGATAAATCAAACACACCTTAACTAGGTCAGACATTTCAACACATTCAAAATAGATGAATCTCTTCCTATATTTCTGCTCAGCTCTGTGTGTTTTTTCCACCGGGGACACTTTTCCAAACTGAAGTCTTAGTGAAACGTAAGTCTGGGGGTTTAAACCTCTCCGAGTTTGAGATCTCTGCTCCTCTGTGGTGTATTTATAGCTGCGTTTTTTGTTATTGAAGTTCTGTGTTTAACCCCGATGCAGAAACAAATCAAACAAGAATAGTTGAGTGTTACTCTTTATTGCAGGCTTGTAATGTGTCTGTGTTATTTCATCAAATATCAACAACATGATTAAAAGGCTTATCTCTGCTTTTTCATTCGGCCTCTGAGCTCTCCGTGCTCAGCTGGAGTCCCCCACAACCTAAAGCCAGAGAGCTAAACACACAAAAGGCGGACTCCGGTGGTTTCACAGGGTTAACAAACACTCTTTTTTGGACTCATACAGATGCTTAAGTTAGGTTTTCATGACATTTGGGCGAGCAGCCTGGACTTATACAAAGAATAATGTCATTTCTTCTTGAGTGTGTAATGATGTTTGACTTGACGACTGGTTAACACCAAATTAAATCCATCTAATTCATTGTGCTGTACAATATTAGTTTGTTAGGGAGTGAGACCAGCTAAGCTGTCCCACCATAATACCACCAAATTAAGTTAAATTAATTGTAAACTGAGGCTTTAATTGTGTCAGTAATGTGGGCAATATGAGCTATGATAAGATGTGCCATTCTGGTGATAATGATAAAAGTCCCGATAAAGAAATTATAACTCCAATCCATGTTTTTGACTCATTGTGTCTTGAGAACACCAGCTGACATAGTCTAAAAAGATAATTTACCTCAAGTCTAAGTGGTAGGTTATGAAGAAAACTAGTGAAATGTGAAAACACTTTCAACATTTATTACAGCAGCAGTAGATCCACTGTCCGATATCAGGCCTACCTGGTTGCACTTGTCTAAACCTCAATCGCGTAAGGAAATCCCTCATGTGTAGCCTGGTTCTGCTCAGAAACGTCTTCTTCACTACCTTCGGCCATGTTTGCCTGTAAGCGTACTTTTGGTTATAGGGGGAAATCACAGCTATTTTAAGACATAAGGAAACAGTGGGGAGTGTTTTTGTTTTTGGGACAACTGCAGAGCTATTTTTGCTCACCGCTTCACAGATGACTTCCTCGCGATCGGGCTAGATTTGTATCTGGAGCCTCCCACGAAGGCTCAGCTCCACAAGCTGTTCACACTACAACAGCCTTGGATAGTTAACTTTTTACAAAGCTGTGTAAAAAGTAACACTCACAAGCTGCAAACCTAATTTTACCAGACTGCATGAAAAATAAAAAAGTTTTATAGCTGCTCATCATGCAAAGTAACTTCATAGCTGTTCCAGACTGACATACTGAGAGGCAGCTCTCATTTGAATAACTTCATACTTCTAATTAACATCCTGCAGTCAGTTAGTTTTCAAGGAGACTGTGGTAGAAAGTGGTGCATGCATCAGAAGAGTAACAAGAAGATGGTTTTATAGAGCTGTAAACAAAATATTTGAGTGATGATCTTGATAGAAATGACGTGTAGCAAATATTCGCTCATTTCTTTGAACTTCATTTGCAAAAGCTACTCCTCTGGAAAATGTGTCGACTGAAACAAACAGGGCCCGACTTTGGGTTATTAAAGCATGTTAATGTCATGTTGTCATTGTAACCAAATAAATCCGGTCATCAGCTGCTGTCTCAGACTCTGTCTTTGGAGATGACCACTTTTGTACTCGATGCCAATAAAGCACGAGAGAGTGCGTGATGTGAGAGAATGAAAAGATACAGAGGGAGACAGAGAGGGAGAGAGAGACCGAGGCACGTGTGTGTGTGTGAGAAGTCCCTTACGGCAGAGGATCCCCTGCTCTTTCATATCTCACCAAGCGTGACTAACGCCTGGCTCTGCTCTGACACACACACACAGACACACACTAACACACACTCATACACTAACAGAAACAAACGAACACACAGACATGTACGAGGATGCTGAATCTGCTCCCAATCTAGTCACGTTTCTCTGGCTACGCAAGACTGGCTGACACACTAACACATGACAGCAACAGTGTGCACGCGCCCGCCTTTCTGCGTGTGTGTGTTAGTGCTCGTAAGACTATCTGCAGGCACAGTCCTGATTAGGGAACGCTCTTGCAAATCAAGCAAGCTGAAACACACACACACACACACACACACACACACACACACACACACACACACACACACACACACACACTCACACACAGTGATGTAGAAACAGACATATTTGGTGTCTCTGTTCATTCATGCATCACTTGGTTCAGGGTTGTTCTTGTGCCATGTGAGAATCAAAAGCCTAATATAGGATTTTAGCTGACTACGTGTGTGTGTGAGTGTGTGTGTAAGTGTGTGTGTGAGTGCAGAGGGCAGTAGCAGCAGTGTTGTGACAACAGTGAGAGCCAGGATCTCTTCAGGGTCTTAGTGCCTGGCTGTTCAGCTGCAGCTTCCAAGATTGTTTCGAGGGCTATGTGACTAATTAACGAGCGGGCGGTGAATGAAAAGATCGGAGCGCGAGGCGAGGAGGAAATGGAAATGTGCTGAAGGTCATGAGCTGGGTTCAGATCAGTTCATTATTGTCGGAGCGCTGTTTACTCCCAATCAGTGTAAATGAGGGGGAGGTATGCAGCAGGGGAAGCAGAGGAACACACACACATGCACACACATTCATGGGCATGTCTGTTTGAATTCACAGAAATTAGCAGATACTGTCCTGAGCAGAAGCGTTCCCCTGTGCACGACAGCCGCCCACTCTCTGCCCCAAAACACAGATTTGAGAACAGATTTAGCATCTTGTTGCTGACCAAGATAAGAGCCAGCTGCGTTGCGGTCAGATGTTGTGGTGGCGCTTTAATATTTTATCAGCCTTGTTCTGTCAATCTATGGAGCTCCAGAAATATTATGTAACTGTTTTACCTAGAAGATGAAATGTGGAAAATTGGTCCCATTACATTATGACACGGTGTAATATAGACTGTTGAAGTCAATGACAGCCTGTGAGTGAGCTTATGCTTTGGTGGTGCTCTTTAGGTTTCCAATCATTTACAGCTTCATTTTGTTATTTGTGATATTTTGAATTATATCTGAATATTTACGCTTCAGTTTTATTGGCTGTATTTCACACGCCTGTACTTACATATGAGCTTTCTGTCTGTCGTGACTGAAATTTACTGATTTGTATTTAAGTCAGAAAACTTGATTGTTCATGTGTCACAAAGTAAAGACATTCTTTCCTACATGCACAGACATTAGAGGCCAAAAAGAAAAGTTTAGGTAGTTGCATTGTGCTCTTGTGATAATTGACACCCTTTCAGAATAAAAGCATTGTGTAGAAATCCTCTCTAGAGCAGAACCAGGCTTTCACTGTGAGAAACACCCGGGAAGTGTAGCTAAAATCGTATGCTGAGGAAGTTTTCCAGAGTGGTAGTCACAAATGTTGTTTATTGGAGGTAGTAGATGGTCTATTCTGGATGGAGAAACATGCATCTCGCAGTGAAAAAAGGAGAGCCTTTTATTCTCTAGATTCTCAGCAGTCTGAAAGTTTGGACTTGTTCTTGTTCTTTGTTTGCAATGATACACGTCGCAAAGTGTACACATGTTCTATCTAATGTCGAAGGCGACTGTCGAAGCGTTTATTTCTGTTATTAAAGCTTGGAAAACTTCGATGAACTGTGTGCTTCTTTGGGACAGCAGCAGCGTCTCACACAAATTTACAGGACCTACGCTCTGCCTCAACCGCCTTTCAAATGTACTAGGAAAGCCGCAATAACGCACATGGAGCTGAACTAAAAGGAGTTCATATTGCTTCAGCTAAACCAAATCAAATGCAAATGCAAATGGGAGAGAGAGACAGGGGACAGCAGCAACATTAAAACAACAGCAACACATACACATATATATAGTACCAGTAGGGTAAACATAGCTGGAATACAGATTTCATCTTTCAAATGTCATGGGGTATTTTACTGTTCAAGCCTGAATATCATTCAAACAGCCCTCAGTACACACACCCTAACTGTCTATCCTATCACTTTGCAGCATATAGAAATTTGAATTACTGAATGTTGGAGAGAAGAAAATCTACCATTCAAGATTTTTTAATAATGATAAGCTGTACCTGTGGAATTCAGTACAACACGATGCCATGTTACCAGACTGCCAGAAAAAAAAGTTATGTGCAAAGAAATTCATCTTTTGTCAAAAATCGTCCCGACTGAAATTAGAAAATGCAGACAGAGAGTGTCAGACTCTGCAGATACACACTCACCATCACACACTTTTATTGTGGTTTTTCGATTTGCGTGAAAGTTTCTTTTTGCAGTTTTGCAGGGAGGAGGGATTTGACATCTGAGGGGATGTAGTGTCATCATTCTCGTTAGTCTGATGATGCTTATAAAAGATGGAGAGGTACAGCTGCGCTCATTCACCTTAAAGATATCTCACTGGAAAAAACACGTCTGGCGACAATAGTCGACAATGGAAATCATTGTTGACTTTTTTCATTATCGGTTTTTGTTGACGTCAACTGAATGATAGTTAGGGTTAGGTTTTTTTTTTATAACAAACTTACATTCTGTAATCAAGATGTGAGTGCGCTCAGTTTCAACTGAACTTAAGATAATACGAACCACATTACACTCCGACTGTGATAAAGAGAAAGATGTAGAGATATACTCTTCACTTTTCTTCCTCTGAGGTTTTGTCAGTGTGTCTTCTGATGTATTAGACTGATTATAAAACAGCACCGCCATTACACTGACGAAACGCAAGTTGCAATCAAAAATGAAAAATCGACCACCTTGGAAATCGATGCTCTTCATCAAAACCCCCACCAGTGTCGACAGGGGTAAAGGAATGTGCGCAAACTCTTAGTATTGTTAGATATTCTGTGTGAGGGTGAATCAGACCATGACGCCGTGGCGGACCTGGACAGCAAACAATCCCCTGTCCTGTATTTACTTAATGACCTAAATATGGGAGCAGTATCACTTTAAGTGTATCACAAATAACTCATGACAGGGGAAATGCCATTACAAGTGTTTCTTAAACAGTCTTGGCCTGAGAACAAAACGTCTAAATTTCCCTCTTGAGACGAAGGTTTAATTAAGACCACCGGCTGCTGTGTAGTTACTCATTCAGAGGCGCAGAAAGAAGCTGAAGGGTAAATCACACAGGCACACTGGTTTTTATAGTTAAATGTAAGTAGTTAAATAGGACATTGTTATTGATTTTCATGCCTTTCCTCGAAGCTCGCCAAAACTGTGACTATTACCGCACACATCTTACCCTTCTCTGAACCTCTCACCCTGACTGGAGGCCGGCTCTAACCCCGGTAACCTTTGTTAAATTGTACACCTTTAGGAGTCCCTGCGGTGTGATTGTGATTTCCAGGAGGTCTGCTTCTGTTGGCCATGCAGAGAGATGTTATGCCAATAGGTCAAATGTCATTTTAAATGGACTCACTGTATGAGTGTGTGGCTCTCTGTAGGGGAAGTACATCCATCTCTTCTCTGTGGCTGCAGGCTGTATCTGCCTGATCGTGGACTCTTACTCCAGCACAGAAATGCTGCATTTTTGACAGCAAGCGATCTAGTGAATGTAAAGGTGAAAAAAGATGCATTTCCTCACTTTGAGTTGAATATTTCTTATTTATATCTAATGATTAAAAAGCTATGCTGTCTTTGGTTAAATCTTTTCTTTTGATATACATAAATTTTTACTGTAAAAGTCTTGGATTTAAGTAAATGATTTATGTCATTGGAGTGTAGACAAGACAAAAACACAAAAGTGATGGGGTCAGCTTTGTTTGTCAAAAAATAAAGACCTTAGAGCATTTTTCCCCTAATATTTTAAAATCAACAAGGGTCTTTGCTGTTGCTCTGCCTGCCTCTGTGTCCCATGCATGCATATGAAATGAAGGGGTGCTGTGCTACCTCTGCCCCAAGTTTTCGATCCTATGTAGTACTTGATAGTGTAAAGATCTCTACCTGGGGTCTTTGCTGCTGCTCTCCCTGCCTTCGCTTCCTGTGGATACACGAGTTGTATGGGAGGTGTGCTCTCCCCACTTTGCGGCTTTGACATCCACATATGCTCATGTAAGTGCAGGGATCTCTCAAACAGAGCTGCACTACTAAATATAACTCATTGCATGTGAGCAATTGAGCTGTGAGGTGATTATTCAGTCCCCTAAGATAAACACACATGCTCTGGATTTTGGATGATAATTTAGAAGAAGAAATGTATTTTGAGAATGCATTATTTTAAATTAAGTCTTTTTTTATTTTGCCTCTCCTCAGTATGTCAAATGTTGATCTGTCTTTGGTGACTTTTTCTTCATCAGTAAAATGTGCAGATTGGAAATCAAAATGATTGAAATGAACAATTTCAGGGACTAAGGAGTTCAAATTTGGATGCTGTGGTCTTATCTTATTGTCTGATTTTTACAGTATCATTCTCAAGTTCAAAATGTGATAGCTTGATTGTTTGCTGATTGTTTCATTTTCTATTTTAGTGTTGAATTTTTTAAGTATAAAGTAAATTGTAGTTGAGCTGAAAATGTGGCATTGATTGCAGATTTTCTACATAGAGAACAAATTGCTTCCTCTGTAGCTCCTGTTAATCTGGATAATTTTTGCCACTTTTCAAATATGGTAATCTCTGGTTTGAAATAAAAAACAGTGTCAGCCAAAGCGCCGCGCTCAGGGCTTCAAACCGAGCCTCCACAAAGAAGTGAGTGAAATAACTGAGCCTGTATCCACCTTTCATCACACTGTCTGGTTTTATGGCTTAAAAAGCCTCTCCACTCATGTAGCGATCCGTGTTTGTGTTCAGCTGAGGTAAACTGAGGCTGACACGCAGTTAGCAGCCTATTTACCTTTTCACGCGAGCGCTGCAAATCCTTTAAATGGGCTTTTCACGCGGCACACACTCTCACTTTGATTAGGTGTTAAGAGTCCCTTTAACCTTGGGTTTAAGTCGAGTCGAGGGTCCGACACTGACTCAACGCCCAGACTTGACTCTGATTGGTTGTTGTCTGACTATAGGCGCTTTATTAGCTGTGTGTCTTAGCTTAAATTAAAGTCTTATCTCTGGGTTGATATGATCAGAAATGAACATTTCATTCGTCCAGAAGCTTAAAAATCCTCCTTGAACTTGTCTGCTGCTCTTTATCAGATAATTGGACACGTTTTAAAGGGACAAATGAACGAGGAATGAGGGATTTTACTCGGATTCACCTTGTCAGCGTGCTTCCTGGAAGGAGCGCGTGTCCCTTCGCATTTAGTGTTAAATTCAGGGTTGTCCTTGCGCGCGGAGTAACCACAATGACTTATTCAAAACTAGCTAAGGAAGCTTTTGTCCGTCCTTCCCTTAGGCTTTCCTGACTCTCACCACTGTACTCTGTCCAGTTAAGCAGAAAAAAAACATTAGATAATGTTTTTGAAAAGACGAAGAGGAGCGAAAGGGAGAGAGTGCGTGGGAATGGAGGATGAGATGAGGGAGAGGGAAACTGTAGAGCGAGTCAGAGATGTGGAAGAGAGGAGGGAGAATGATGAAGAGGAGATTCCCAGAGGAAGAGTCGCTTCACTGTTCAGTGATGGCGCTCGTTTTACCCTCAAAAACTTCTGTTTAAGTCCTGTGTGTGTGTGTGTGTGTGTGTGTGTGTGTGTGTGTGTGTGTGTGTGTGTGTGTGTTTGTTTGTATACAACATGTATGATGTATGAAGCTGTGGAAAGAACCAACTTACACGAAACTGCACCACAAAAGCATCTTATTATGCATACATGCAAACACACACACACTGATAAACCTGCACTCACACTCACACACACGCACACACACTTTCTCTCTGCTGTTCTCTTTCATGCTTTCTGTAGATACGCACTAATCCCTTCTTCTTTCCAGCCTGACTAAATCGGTTCTTCCTCTGAACTAAGCTTTCTTTTCTTTCATGTTTTTTTCCCGCTTCCTTCTCCTTGTCTTCCTAACCACATCCGCCCTTTTCTCTCCCTTGATATTTCCTCGTCTTGTTTACCGTCCTACTTCCTCTCCTTCTCCTGCTCCTTCTTTTCAAACTCTAGAAGTATCGGTGTCAAGAAGAGGAAGGGGCGTCACCAGGTGCCCCGAGACTCCATCAACACCACTGCCTTCAGCACCAAATGGGAGCAGCCAGAGAGCTGAGGGACGGAGGGACCCTAGGGAGGGACGGAGGGACCCTAGGGAGGGACGGAGGGACCCTAGGGAGAGACGGAGGGACCCTAGGGAGAGACGGAGGGACTTTGGGGAGGGATGGAGGGACGTGGAGGAGAGAGGGAGGGGCTTACGGCGGGACTATGGAGAGAGAGAGGGAGCGATCGCTTGGGAGGGACGGATCCCTGGGGCGTCGAGGTGACCTGCGAGGCGCAGAGCTGGTTCAGGTGGCGGAGCGGCAGCTGTCTCAGATTCAACACGTTCACGGATACGTCACGCACACACACATCACGCCCGCTCAGGTAACTAAGTGTCTGTGTGGATTTGGCTCCACTTCAGTGCACACAAAGCGCCTCACAAACAAACAAACAAACTCACATGTCACTTGTTTGTCCTCTTACATGTCAATCTGTTCCCCATCACATGTGCTTCTTACTAACACCGTCTACCTATCTGACACACACTGACACACACACCCTCAGGGCTGTCTGTGTACCTGTCATTCCTACATCACAGTAACCGTTGTGACAAACTCTCTGTATCTGGGCCTACACTGTGAAACCTTTTCTTCTTTTTTAAAGCTAAACTTGTTGAATCAAGTTTGCGCTCATGCATCTTTCGCCTCGCTCATGCATGGATAAACTTAAGTTACAGTTTGGATCGCATTTGAAAAGACAGCAATGTTTTCCCTGCCTTGTCTCCAAATTATTCATACATAAACAGACTATTTACCAGCAGCAGAGGAGCATAACAGATTGTGACGTTCTCATTTCTGATTTCTTCTCTCTGTAAATCCGTTTGTGAGTGAGTTTATATTCCAGTCCCGGCTCTGTTTGGGTATCGCTAATATGTTTAGACACTTACATTTCAAGGGAAATGTAAGCAAGGCCCGGATTATGTTTTGTGGAAACGGACAAGACGCATTACTTTCACACCGGAGACTTCACATCCTACATGCGGTTATGTAACAGCAACAAAAGCACTTCGGTTAAGATTACGGACAGATTGTGGGGTTTTACTTAAATATTGATTTGATGAGCATTTCCTCTCTCATGTTTCAAGTCAGCGCTGATCAAGTCTACTAATAACTCAAGAGGCATGGCATATTAAAGGGATATTCCGGTGTAAATTAAGTTATGGTCAAACACACTGTAACACCGAGTTAGACGCCTCCATGAGAGATGAATGTTGCTGACTGCTTCCTTCTCTAGTTATACCAACTTTAGTAACGACCGCAAGATAGCGATACACAGCAGTCTACGTCTCCACACGCAAACCTCAACCAAAAAGCCACTCTATAGCCACAAATAATGCTCAGAACAGCACCTTACTTCATCAACAGTACATATAGGCTCACAGCCATAGTACTAGACACCAAAATTTTTTTTTGCTTTGCCTTATTTCTTTAGCACAGTGACCAAACACAACTCACCTACTCTCATTCAGCAGCCGCTTGTTTGTGGGGGAGCCCTGACGAGTCGATCACAGAGTGCTGCAGAGTTTCGCAGCTCAAGGAAAAAAATTTATGATTATGACTTCATTGAAATGCAATAAGACCGAGACACTAAGGCAGAAGAACTACCATGTCTGCAGTGCAAAATGATTATTATAATGATTATTACTTCAAGGAAATGATCTGCTGCACTCGGTGATCGACTCGTCAGGGCTCCCCCACAAACAAGTGGCTGCTGGAGGAGAGTGGGTGAGTTGGCAACATTCATCTCTCGAGGGGGTGTCTTATTTGGAGTTATGATGTGTTTGACCATGACTTAAATTTATGCCGGAATGTCCCTTTAAAAGCTCCCGTAAGGAACTTTTGGATTATGTTGACATGGGTGCCCCCTGTGGACAATGTCGTTTATCTTATCTTCTTCCTGGTTTAAAATAAATCTAATCCGTCTTTATTATTGATTTCAAACATGCAATTTACGCATAGTTGGCATTAATTCATCTTAAAAAAGTTCCTTTCTGACCTTAACTGACACCAACCCTCGTGTCACAGGAGTTTTAACCAATAACTTTGTATTTAGAGTCGGATCCATCTACGATTAGATGTTCCGAACATTTATAAAAAATGTGACCAGCCCAGTGATTTTTTTCTTTTTTTGCCTTTTTTTTAACTTAATTTTATTTGGGCCCGGGTCAAAGCTGCAAGCAGTGGACGAGAGCCCTATTGAAATAGCAGAAATTATGTGTTATTATTATCATTATTATTATTATTATTAAAAGGCTTTCAAGTTAAAAGCCCTAGATGGGCTCAAAAACTCATTAAATTTGGCTGGTGGATCGGGCTATGCTATGATGCTAAATGAGACCCAACACAGGTAAAAAAGTTTCCCACAGGAGCTTTAAAGTAGGCTAAACTTATAACTCACCTGGAGTTAAAACCTACAAAGGAGGCAGTCATTACCCAGCATCCCCTGCCTCATCTACAGCTACCATGAGCCCCATTATATTTCAAACTGCATTAAAGTGCAATGCTGCAAGTTTTCCCCATAACAACTCCTCTCATTCAAAGACGATAACTGGCAGAAGCTTCGGAGGACTTAAGTGGCAGAATGTATGAGATGAGATGAGAAGTTTTCCCAGAGCGGAGCAGCTCTCCTCGTACAAAAATGAAGCATTTTTATGATCCTTTAAACACAGAAGGACCCTGTTAGAGAGGTCAATCTCAGCTCCAGATCCATTCTCACATCCTGAGTTTCTTGTTGTGCTGTAAACAATCACCAGTGTTGGCCAGGACATTAGCGATCTGTTATTCATAGCATACGCTGTGAGAGGCTGCTAACTAATCTGTTGTTGGTTTTAGCTCCACATTGTGCTCACCCGTATTAAACAAGATTGAAAATACTTCTCCAATCTGAGCTGAGTGCTGCAGTTGGCACAACAAAATCCCGAACTTTAATTGATTATGTTGATTTAAAAAAAGAGAAAAAGTAATCTAGGCAGCATTTCCAGTCTGTCAGAATACATTTTCTGATCCAGATTAGTCCCAGGTCATTGAATTAGGGAATAACTTGTGTTTTGTTTGTTGTTTTAGGAGTGTGCCAAACTTTTTTTTACCATGCCATTCTCAGAGAATGAAATAGTTCCCCTCTCTGCATGACAAAATAATGACAAAAAATGAAATGTGTTCATTATTGACGCTTCAATTAAGTCTTTTATCTTAAATTTTCAATTCAAAGAAGCATCACTCATTTTAGATTTTAGATAGACATAGATTTTATTTTTATTTTTATTTAATCAGGAAATATCCCATTGAGATTAAGAACCTCTTTTTCAAGGGAGTCCAGGCCAAAAGTCCTTGCAGCAAACACAAAATACAGTTACATATTTACATAAATAAGACATAAGAAATATGTTATGGTCATTGTAATAAGCATTGCTTAAAACCCCACTAAGTAATGAACACATTTATTATTGCTTTTAAGACATCATATGCTCACATAAGGAACTTTTTAACAGTTCATATACTTGTCAAAAACATCAGAAGGATGTTTGTCAACACTAATCTGACTTTATAAATGTCAATTTAATTTTAGTTAACAGCTTGCAGAAAAATAATCCCAATCATAGAACATATACAGCCTTAGAAACTTAATAGGGTATTTATTAACATAGATTTAACTGTTTTTGGCTTTACTGTAACTATAACTAACATTTTAAGCGTTTATAAGCCTCTATATAAGCTCTCACAACTAAAGACCATTTATTAGTTTGAATTAGATGTTAATTAATATGAGTTTGACCACAATAGGTTAAGATTAAATATTGCTCCTTTTTGCAGCAACTGAATCTAAAGTAGGAAGAGTGTCTTTTTAAGATAAATGAATCCATTATTTTGCAGTCAACATTAATTGCTTTCACTTTTTAAAACTTATTAATATTTATAAGCACCTTTAGAGGTCTTGTCAGTGGCTTAGCGACTATTTATTACTGCATATTACAAGGAACTTAATAAAAAGTGTCAGCAGAACTTTTCTAAAATTTTGAGTTTAACACCACCACACAACTCAAAGCACTTCGTCTCTATTACAACAAAACACTTTTTCTCTCATTTGTAATTCAATAGTATCGTCAGTCTGTGCAAGACACAAATGTAAAGAAACATACATTTTTATGAACCAAATTTTGAAACATTGTCTTTTTAAAAAAAACTTTTCTGATCACCTAAATATATTTACAGTCACTTTGGCAGAGGGAGTGTGAAGTTTCCTGCACTGAGACGATCCGAGAGCAGCTTTGTTTCACTGCTGCAGCTTTCACAAAACAACATACCTGCTGAGTGTGTTCACAGAGTTATCTGAGAATAAACTGTAACATCAACACTTGTGAGTGTTGACAACCGAAATTTTCAGACATGTGTGCACACAACAGTCTCTCCCCATCTCCCACTTCATTCAGCGTGAACCTAAGAGCAGCATGATCTTCACAATATTTCCTTAGAGTATTTTTAGCTGATCACGGTGACCAGTCACGATCGTCTCTGGAGATTCATCAGGTTTTTATCCCACATTTAGTCTTCACCAATGTGTGTGATTTTAATAACTAACTTTTTATTTTAAACTGAGGTACTTTGCAGCCTAGTTTGAAGACTCTTCAACTTTTAAAACTCGTTCAACTCGACTGTCAAACTTGTTCAGCTCAGATTCTGTTTGTAATCGACCCTGAAAGAGATGAAATGTCATCAAACCATCACCAGGCTTCATGTGTTTTGTTCAGTAATTCATTTAGTTTTGTCTTAAAGCCGCTCTGAGCATCTATTTTTGAAGCTGATGGCTGTGTATTTTTTAGGGTGTTGGTGACAACCCCTTTTTGAAGTGTGAGTGCTGTCAGAAGCTGAGGGACCTGTTTCAGCGCAGCTCCAGAGTTATTCCGGTCTTTTTTCTGGCGTACTTGGAAGTCAAGTACCCGGCCTGAATTTTGCCTTCATGCACGGAGCTTTTCTTTGTATCAGGAGGATACTTTTACAGATGTGTGCGTGCATGCGGGGATTCAGCCCGACACTTGTCCCCATTTTTTAGTAATGAGGCCCATTACTATCTCCGTTCTGCACTCCGCCTGCGTCTGTCTGGCTCTCGCTTCCTCTTTGTCTCTCTTTCTTTCCCCCTCCACTATCTGTCTCTCACACTCGCTCTTAGTCACACAGCCCAGCCTGGAAATCTTTTTATTTTGCTCGATAGGACTGTATCTGTCTGCAGATTACCGCTTCTGACCACACACAACCTCTGCTGCACACTCCCAAATATCCACACACTTGTCTGCCTGTCTGAATGCTCGCTCACAGTGACACACACCTCATTATGCACCATAATGTCCATGTTATCTTTGTTAATGCTCAATTTTATACAATGCTTTCTGGATTGTGAGTTTTATCTGTGTGTGGGGAAGCATAATTGGGGTATTCTGTATACCATTATCTATTAATATTGCATGAAAATATGCAAATGAAGGGTATAAAATTACTCACCACCACTTTGAATTACATGCTAGTAAAGGGGATCAAAGGGCCATTAGCCCAGTTTCTTTCCTCGGGAGTCTTTTCCTTAATAAACCTCTTTTTTTTTTCACAGCTCAAGGAGATTAACGGGGATTTTAAAGCAGCCGACACATAAAAAAAGATCTAAATTATAGATCTTTGGGGTTTAAAAATTCAAAGCAACTCTTTTTTGTCATTTTTCTGCTTCTTTTTTACGTCACGCCCAAATTATACTTTTTTACTCCTGAATCCTTTTGTGAATGACCATCATTTAATCTATTATTTAAGTCATGTGTGGTATCAAAGCCACTCATATGTTGGCAGTAGTAGTTTGTTGGGTTAGTTACGCCAGCCGAGAGCATGCTGCAGGCGGTCAGAGCTGAGGCGAGTGTATGTGTGTGTGTTTATATGTGTGTGTGTGTAAATGGTGTGTCAGTTCCAAGTGTTTATATGCTGTCGTTGGTTTGTCTCTGCGATGACTCAGCTGTCACTCACCCTCCAGAGAGTCCAGTCTGCCAGAAAAAGCCTCGGACATGACTGGGGCTTTTTCGTTTTGTCACCATGGGGAGAGAAATGTTGGTGTGTAGCTCCACCTTGTGGTTAACACCAACATGGCACTGTGTGTGTAGATCTGTATGTGTGTTTTTCCTCACATTGCACACCAAGAATCGTGCTTTCAGGTGTATTTCCATCACTTCTTGGTCGTGACTCTCACTGCTGTCATCTCCACTCTTTATACACAGATCCTCTTGCCTATCACCAGTCTGATGGTATAAAATCTGTGTTTGTTGTTCCTGTTGAATTTAGTCGTTCAGGTTATTTTCAGACCTCCACCTTCCCAAATATTTAGTGTGCATGTGCATGTGTGCGTGTGTGTGTGTTTGACCACAGGTGCTGGATCTGGCTCACTTCTGTGTGACAGATGGACCCGCCACCTTGGTCTCCCCATGTCCATGTTCCCTTCTCTTCCTCCCTCACGAACACGCCCTCACACTCACATACATTTTTATTTCTCGCTCTCTGTATTTTTTAAGTGCACTTTTGTGTTTCTCCTCAGCCCTTCATATTAATATTTTAAAGAAATTTTGTAAATTGTGTGATCTAATATTTTATTTAAAATGGTTCTCTCTTATTTCTTTCACAGTTTAAAATATTTCAGGTCTTGGAAATCATCAGTTCCCCCCTGAAATGACCAATAAAAGACATATTTGCTGGTTAATATATATGCATTTACAGCTAGCAGTAACTTAAGCTCTCTTCTCTTATCATAATACTACAAACTGATATTGTGGGGACAAGAGAAAATACATAAATTAAGTAATCTGGATGGGAAAACAAGAAATACCTGCAGTGAAATATAGTACATAACCCTTGGATTTTCTAGTTTCTGATATCTGCATTACTCTGCGGATACAAACCCATTAACAAAAGAGTTGAGGCTGAGTAAAATGTTATTAAAAACAGATTTTGATGGTTTGCAAATCATTCAATTTCCATGTTAAAGTGAACAGAGTGCCAAAAACATATATAATTAAAAACTGAAACAGCTCATTTTAAAATTGGTGCTTTCAGAAAAGTTGAGATAAGGACAGCAAATAGTGAAAAAATTGTATAATATTAAAGAGATAATTTCCAACCAACTGCATGACATAAATGGTTGTAGAAAGGACACGTCATAACTGAGATTTTTAGAGGTAAAGATGGAAAGAAATTTGAAAGGTGAGTTGGGCGAGGAAGCAGTCCGGTGATGATGCTCAATAGCTTTAAACTTTCTTCATCTATTATAATACCAGTCATTAAAGCGCATGACTCTGTTGTGGAGGAGTCTGGGTGTAAACTGGTCTGCCTGCAGTCCTAATTGTCACACTGAGCAGATATATATGACAGTGGTGAATTCTCCTTGTTGAAGTCTGTTTAGGATGGACTGGTAGATTTGACATTCTTTTTGGACAACATGGATGTCCTAATAGGAGAGGGACCACCCTGCTTGTTATTAGCACATGACTCTGTTGTGGGGGAGTCTGGGTGTAAACTGGTCTGCCTGCAGTCCTGATTTGTCACCCACTAAAAACATTTGGTTAATCATGACACAAAAATACAACCGGGAAGAATCTGAACTGTTGAGTAGCTGAAATCCTTTATCAGTGAAGAATGGGACACTTCCCTTTCCAAACTCCAGATACCGGTCCTCTCTGTTCCCAACTTACAGAGTCTTATTAAAAGAAGAGGTGATTCAGTAGAGTCAACTTTGATGTGTTGTCTTTGCACTCTTTTCAGTTAAGTACTAAGTATGAGTGTTTTGCAAACTATGATGTTCTGTTTTTATCATTTTACTCTGCTCAAACTTTTTTGGAACCAGGGTTTTACATTAACAGGACATTGTAATCTTTACTGAACTTCACTTCCTTGAACTTTCCTCCTCTTGTCTGAATGTTTGAGTCACATTGATCATTCGACATTGATGCCACTTCTCATGCTTGAGGAAAGGCCTTCAGATTTAGAGTTGGTTGTTTTCATGGACAAGAACTGTGGACATTTACTTTGTTGAATTTTGTGTCCACCAGAATCACGATGTCTTCACAGTTTTGCATCCAGACAGTGTAAACCTGTGCAAGAACCAAACTGCAGTTCACCTCAACCTTGACTGTTAGTGCCTTTGTGTGGTGCTGAGCTCTGTCTGTACATCGTAGGTAGAATCTCCCGACGTTCCCTATGATGACGAGGCGTGGCCTCACCCAGAGGGAGAGAGGCTGAACGAAGTCCAAGCCCCGCCTTTCTCCTCTCTTTATCCGCAAAGCCACGCCTACTACCAGGTAACGCCTCTACTGGTCCTGTCGCATGCTATCAAAGCCACGTTCTGTCTTGCTGTTGTCTTGGTTTTACGCTGTTGTCGCTCCTGAAGTCAAGGTTATGAGCATGCAGGTTCTGTTTTGTAATTTCTTTGTTCAGTTCATGTTTTTGTGAGTTTTAAGATCACCTGAGATTAGGGCTGGGGGATAAACCGAAAATTTACTAATACCAAAATTTATTTTGACAATAAGCAACAACATTTTGTGCATGTCAATATATTCAGTGTCAAGTTGGTTTTGGATGTGTGTAGGTAGGCTATAGTCTCATGTCCCTTTAAGACGCTGGCCTATGTCGGAGACGTGACTTCGCCCCATCTAGTCAGTAATAAAGAGGGAAAGACAGGTGAGGAGATGGAGGACGGTTCAAAAGTTGTAGCGGCTGAAGTAGACAAAGTTAGTGTGGGAGGGTGTGAACAGCTTGTGGAGTAGTTATCATCCATTTATCATTATCAAGGTGAACTGCTCAATACATCATGATATTGATTTGAGGCCATATCGTCCAGCCCTACCTGAGGTTCATGAATCAGTAGTAATTGTCACCTGAAATACACAGACATTGCGACTTAACACCACATGTGACACTTTTAAGGTGTGTCATGTTGTATTTAAGCACCAGTAAATTGTTTAAAGGAGATTATTCTTCTATCTCGGCGGTCTCACATTCATTTAAACTGAATTTCAGCGTGCTGTGCCTCCTTTTGTATATGTCCATGTTGTGCTTGTTACTCTTGTGGTTAAAAAAATGCTACTTGTGGCTGCTTCTGCTGCATGTTCACTCTTCTTTAACATAGTTTAGCATAAATTTACTTCCCTAAATCCTCTTGTGCACTTATCTTCTCATGCCAGAACCACAAATAGCTTATGTTGCTCTTTGAACTTCATGTTCTGGTGCTCTGACGCATGTTTTGTTGAATTTTATTTAGTGTGCTGATGCTCGTTGGGGTGTTTTTCTTGGATGAGATGTTTACAGCTGTATCCGTTCGTAGTTAATACAGATGAAATATTGAGAAGCTGCTGGAAGTGACTCCTCTTTAATCTCCCTCTAGTAGATGTGTGTTTGGATGCAGTTACAGTTTATCACCTGCAGGGGGCAGTAGAGGTAGGAGATGAACCACGACTGTGTGTTCTCTTCATAAATCAAGACCTGACTGAAGTTAATTCATCAAAGTGGCAAATAGAAAGCAGCATGACTGAACACTGTTGGTAAAGTGAGTCAGTAAATGAAATAGCAGGCCTTATTTTCATCTGCATTGACGAACATGTTAAACACTTAAAGCTAGACCGAGGAGGAGAAACAGCCAACGCTGCAGCAGTGTAATTGACTCTGCTTAAATAACTCCTCTGACAAAATTTATATCTACTGCAGAGAGCGGATAGACAGTAAAAAGTGACTTGCATTTTTCTCCACGGCACACAAACACGAGCACATACACATACAGTCCACTCAGAGACCCTATAGTGCCTCTTAGTCATTAAGCTAATGCAGATAATTAGGAGGGAAGCAAAGACCGAGAGGGCCAGGGAGCAGCGAGAGATGGGATAAAGACAGAATTACAGGCAGGCAGACACAGAGAGAGGGGGCAGATTTGTTGCTGGATTTTAATCAAGCTGTCAGTCAGCAAAATCACTCCTCCCCGATGAATCTCCCTCCTCTCTTGCTGATACAGTAATAGAAATCAAGAGTCAGGAAGACCTTGAGGTTTGTCAAATCCAGCTCAGAAACCCGGTTTTTGTTTACAGTTTTCCAGAGTGGACTTGAACGCACAGTGCATGGTTGTACAGGTTGTTTTAGTCTCTAATAAAACAGAAGTCTGACCCTTAGGGAGCTGTAGAGCCCAACATATTCAATGTTGTGTTTTCATTAAGCCAACTCTGAAATGGCAAAACTACTACAGAGTCAGCTCTTTTCTTAAAGCAGAACTGAACAAGATGAAAGCCTGGAGAAGTAAACTGTAATGTGCTCTTCTTCACATTCATGACATGTAAAGGGGTCATTTGTTTTTATTGATTGGCCTGGTTTAGACTATAGAAGGCTTTAAGCTATACACTGTTGAGTGCCTACCTGTTTGGGTTGGATGCCATGAACAATCATCAATGTATCATTAAAGTTGTTGCTCTTTACGTCTTGATTTACTTCTGGCTGAAAAAAAAAACAAGATGCCAGTGATCAAAATTATGGCTAGCTGCAGGAGCACGCTGTTATTAAGGTTCAAAACTCATTTATATTTTTTGTTTTGATTGCATCTTCCTTTAATCACAGTGTAGTTAAGCTGCTGCAGTGCCTTCCTCAGTCGTGCTACGGTCACAGCTCGATCAGGCGATTTCTCAGACTGCTGGTTTTAAAGCACTGGGCAAGAATCGAATTACTGACAGAAGCATGTTCACCTCCACTGCAGTAGGTGGCGACATGCTCCCAAAACATGCATGTTATGTCGAAGAGAATAATAGAATTAAAGGTCAAGCTAGCACCTTTAAGCTAAGTGTAAACGTGCAGCTGCATAACAACAGCTGACAGAGCACTTTTCTGGAGTGTGCAGTCACCACAAAACTGAAGGACCGATGAAACGAACAATAGTTTGACACATTTGTAAGAAAGAAAGTTACTGAACTAGTGTGTCCATTCATACTCTTTAACCCAGACATGTTCTCTCTTTCTGGGGGGCTGCCCAGCCTTGTCCAGCCTTGTTCGGGGAGTTTATAAAATCCTTCAAATGTCCAGGGTTTTGAGTGCGAGTTTTGAGTTTGTGTCGTGGAGACTATGTATAGACTATGAATGTGGTCACCCTAAACTGAAGTGGCTCTCCTGAAAAATGCAAATGCTGGAATCACTGAATGTCTGTGAGTAAAGTTAATAGCTTGACATTGAGTATATGGAAAATTTTAAACTTGACAAAAACAGCAATTAATTCAGAAACAGCGATTAAACACAATCTGAAACAGCTCACTTTTTAACAGCCCTCATCGCAAATCTTTTTTGTGGTCAGCCATAAGAGGGGCAAATTTTGTTACACATTTCTCACATTTGTTGTGAAGTTTGGGTCCATCACAAGATATTTGAACACTTCCCTTTTCAAATTGCCATTTTGGATGTTAGCAACAATAAAGACATTAAAATAGTTTCTTACAAAATACAAAAATATGTACTATATTGATACTCAAAGTAAAACAGACCTTTTATGTGAGTCTTTGTATCCTGTTCCCTTAACTTTTGCAGCAAAAACTGACATATTTTCTTACTGATGGATCCTCAATAACAGTCTGTAAACCTTTAAACCATCCTGCAAGTGAACAGCTCACCAACTTTGATTGTATTCCCTTTCTGCTTAATAAAATATAACCCATTTTTATCATGAAATATTGATTGCTGCTGCTGTAAAACACAAAGTGTAAAGAACTATCTGTACTGCATGACTAAGGAAACCATCCAGCCCACCCACAAACGTTTTCTCCGTGCCTGAATATCCATCCAAGCTGATTGAGATACTGCTAATGCTGGAGCTTGTGCTTTACTTGCTCTGCAGTGCTTTATGTCCACTCCTCCTCCTCCATATGCACAGTGTTTACCAGGGGGAGTCTGACGTAGCTCTTTAAAATGAGCCTTACCAGAATCTGAAGGGATCTAATGGACGGGCTGGGGGCGAGCCAAAATGGTTAGGTACCACTGGAATGGACCGCAGTATGGATCTGTATGGCGTCTGGTTTACAGTGCTTCCAGCTGCTCCAGCCTCCTTTTATGGGACACAAATCTGATATTTATTATAGCTTTATTGAAAGCCACGTTCAGGTTGAAGGAGAGGTAATGCATAGTGACAGGGCAACAAAGGTAAAAGCCATGCTTAGGTCGTGCCAAACGTGCTCCTGTTGTACATATATAGCTTTTCAACAGATTTTAGTGCTCATTTACTCATAAATAATTCTTTTATAGCTACAGTTGCTGCTAAATTCAGTAGGGATTGAGTCTCGGGTGTATTTTATATCCTGAAATACATATCTGCATTGTTACTGGGTTACTGTGCCGGCAGGTCCAGACAGTCTAGAGCTTTGTGTGCTGGGACTTCTAATAAAAAGGTTGTGGGTCAGTTCGTGGTGGGACCACAGCCAGCTGGGAGATTGAGCAGATCTGTTGTTTTTAAAGAAAGAAAACTACATTTGTATGCTCGGCTTATCTCTCAGCAGCCCGGCCTACCTGTAGAGGATGTGAGGGCAAAGTTGTCTCCCTCAGTAGTTTAACATTAAACATGCATGATGTGTGCTTTTATTTAATTGGTCCTGAAATATTAATCGAGCTGGCATTCACTGGCTGACATTTGACTGGAGAGACAGAGTAAGAGAGCAAAAGAGAGAGGGAGAGAAAGAAAGGAAGGCAGGGTAGGTTGTGATGTGGACAGTGTGTCAGTGGATTGTTGCTGTGTCAGCTGACATGTCTGCGTATTGTGTTTTTTTGTTATGGTGGTTGGCTGCAGACGCACTCATAGAGAAAGATGACTGGCAGACGCTAATGACATGCTTCTGGTTGCAGTATATGCTAGCTATGAAAGCCTCTTACTGTTAGCAACATGATTGATCTTTTGTTTTTCCCTTACTGTTCAAGGGCTCAGGAGCTCAGGTTATAGAAGTGTGTGCTTTGTAGACATATGTACAGTATACCAGTGTGTAGGTGTTGCTAAATATATCGGAATATTTAGCTAATATTCCTCCACATTAGACTCACAGCATGGATTTGGTCATACTAGTAGAATGGCTGAGGAAAAGCTGTAAATATTATACTTATACTCTTTTCCTAATTGACCTTTTAGGCCTTTTATTGTTTTATCTCTTTTTCTGTTGCTCTAATTTATCGTTACTATTATTATCAGTATTACCTGTTATTAGTTTATTATCATTGATGATATTGCCTTTTATATTTACCATCCTGTTTCTGCTTTCGACCCCCCTTTTAATTGCATTTTCTTTTTTCTTAACTATTTTATGTTTTTATTTTGGTCCTCGTGGTCTCATGTATGTTGCATGGTTCTTGTATTGTCTGGGTTCCTTATGACATGAAAAGGGCCTTCAATTCTGTTTTAACTGAGCTCTTTGTTTTTATCTGTCTTTTTCCATGTGCTCTTTGACTATATGTCAAAGCAATCTTCGTCCGCCCATAGGCTGTATCAGGTGTCAATCATAGAAAACATGAACCCCCTGATAACTTTCAAAAACGGAGCTGTACAGAAAAAAGAGGACTTGAGCACAAACCAGTCTTACAACAACTACATGTCAACATCACAAGCAGGGGGAAAAAATTATGTTCTGTGTAATTGATTTCTCAAGTTTGTCCACAGCCCCTTAAGCTTTGCTGGCAGGGGCGGGATTTATGACCTATACTGCAGCCCGTCACCAGAGGGTGCTGTTCTCAGAGTGGCTTCACCCATCGAGGAGGCAGATGGTGTCCATTCTATATACAGTCTATGGTATTGACATGAAAAATTGCAGTTTTATAAATGATCAATTTACTATCTTAGCAGCTTAGCAACTATTTTCTATTAAAAAAACTGTTCAGTAGTAGTAAGAAAACCCTGTTTCCAAAAGGATTTCTGCCGTATTAAAGGGCCGGTACGCTCGTAATACTTCCACCTCGCCCTTTCACACAGGGGACAGGTTTTTACACGTTAAGTGGGTAAACAAAGGGAAATAAGTCCCCGTGACATCTATTCAGATCTTAAAAACAACACATTAGTCAGCCTGTACCAGGTGTATTTCAGGACTCAGAAAGCTGTTGCCATAGATACAGTTCCCTAGGAAACACAGGAAGAAGCTGTGACAGGGGTCCTGCTCCACCTGTGGCTAATCCTCAGAGGATAGCTGCGCGGGGCTAACTGTATGTGTCAGACTGATAAAATTAGCCGGGTTTGGCGTGTGCTGGTGGGTTAGCAAGTGCAATTCAGGTCAAGCTGGAATACCCCACAGAGCTAGCTACATGCTAATCCAGAGCATGCTAAAGCCTCCAGGCCTTTAAGCCACGAGGAGAAAGAAGTCGGTCGTCTTCTTTCTCCTCTCTTCTCGGTCTCTCTCTCTCTCTTGTCTTCTCTTTTTCTTTCATCTCAGCCGGTGCCCAGCAACAGCCTGTTGTTTTCCATTCTGGAGTTGTGTTCTATGTGTATATGTGTGTATGTCTGCTTATGTGTGAGCATGTGTGTGTCTTTGAGTGTGTGTGTGTGTGAGCATTAGAGAGAGTGTGTGGGAGCGTTTGGTGCTGCAGTGTCTGGAATCAGCCTCAGGAGAAGATCTCTCTCCTGCACTAACACACGCGCAAAAAATATACACAAACACACAGACGTATACACATAAATAAACAACGAGCCTACCAGCTGATTCATGCACACACACACACTCACTCGCACGCACACACACACATACATCAGAAGCAGACCTGTTGGTACCGTTCCTCAGAGTGTATTGTTGTTACTCAGTGAAACTGGGTGAACGTCTTTCTCTTGTTTCACTCTTGCCTCTCTCTGTCTCTCCCACACACACACACTTGAGCGCACCTACACACATACACACACACACACACACACACGCACTCATCATGTTATCTGTCTAGCCACCGTTACCATTCGATTTCTACTTCTGTGGCAGTCATCTGTTTTCAACCTCCATAACCTGCAACAGGCATCATGTTTGAGGTTGTGTGTGTGTGTGTGTGTGTGTGTACTGGAGTAAGGGGGGTGGGGGGTCTCTGCTACGCCATTGGCTGTCTGGAATGTAAGAGGCGGGGCTTGTACCAGTAATGATATCTGACAGTTAGAGAGAGAGGGAGAGGCGTCGGGTTGCAGCTCCATTAAAAGACTGGAGAAGACAATTTGCTGAAAGACAAAAAGAGAGAGGGGGAGAGAAGAGGTGTGTGTGTGTGGGTGGGGTGGGTTGAAAGAAAAAAAAAAGAGGAAGGGAGAGGAAGAGCGAGAGAGACCAGAAGAGAGAGAGAGAGAGACTTGGAGCGACATCACAGATGTAGGAGGGAGGGGAGGAGAGAAAGAGAAGAGTTGCAGAATGATTCTTCCAACCATCCACCTACTTCAGATGCTCTCTTCCTCCTCCTCTTCTTCGTCTTTTTCTTCTTCTCCTTCTTCTATTGCGCTTGCATCCTTCCACCTCCCTCCTTCCTTGCTTCCCTCCCTTCCATCACCCCTCCATATTTAATGGGAGCGCATGCAGTGACAGGAGGGAGATTGACTGGTCATCTCCTTGGACTGGAGGGAGGGAGGAAGAGGTGGGGTGGAGGAAAAAGAGAGAGGAGAGAAAGAGTGAACTCCCTCAAATAATCAATCCTCATATCCTGTCGTTTGCTGCTCAGCCCACGCTGCCGCTCACTCTCGTCTGAGGAGAGGACAGAGAGAGAGAGAATTTGGGGCGACAGAAGATGAGGAGGTTGGAGATTTCTCCTGGCTAGAGAGAAGATGGGATGATGGGAAAATGGATGGATGACAAAGACGAATGGACAGCTGGATTAACAAGTGTATGGATGTACAACGAACCTGACGGCTGACCAGCTGATGCTCCAACTCTAAGAGGACTCTGTCTACCTGCCCGGCACTTTCTACCTCCTCCTCCAACTCCTCCTCCAGCTCCTCCTCCTCATCTCCCCATCTGCCAGCTGCTCTCTCCTCACTCCTGAGGGAGCTGAAGGAAAAAGAAAGAGATAATAGAAAGAAGAAAGGGGGACCAAATCTGGAAAATTAGCAACAGAAAAGAAAAAGAGGAAGTGCCGGACTGTTTGTTTGACAGCAACACTCTGCGCAGGAAAGAAAGAGAGAGAGCGCAGAGTGACGGAGGAGAGGACCTGGAGATGAATCAGCCGAGGAGCGCTACAACATGAACCTGCCTGCGTAGAGGAAGGAGCAGACAGCCGAGACCATGAACTATATTTTTGGAAACAACACCCTGTACCCCCGCAGCGCCAGGGTAGGCGGGGCGTCCGGGGGTCAAGGGGCGGGGCTAGGAGTCAAACAGAAGCTAGGACCCAAGCGGGGCTCCTCGGAGGAGCTGGCACCTCCCCACACCTCCTCTCCCTCCACCTCCTCTCCTGCCTCCTCGGTCCCCTCCACCTCCTCCTCTCGCTGGCAGCAGCTCCTTACGTTCTTTTCCAGGAGGAGTGCCTTCACTGACTGTATCACCGCTGGCCAGGTAGCACACACGTCACATGGTGTGTGTGTGTATATGTGTGTATGTGTGTGTGCTTTATGCTTGAGGGGTGGGAGGCTTGTAACTCAACCTGGGTTTTTGTTTTGTGTGTGTGTGCGTATATGTGTGTGTGTGTGTGCGTATATGTGTGTGCGTGTGTGTGTCTGTGTGTGTGTGTGTGTGTGTGTGTGTGTAGGAGCTGGTCATTACATTAGCAAACATTCTCTAGTTTCAGTTTCTTGGCCAAAAACACAGAGACAGGGAGGCATTCAGGAGCAGCAGGCGGGTTTTAAATTGAAGTTGAAGCAGCTCTCTGTTTGTGGTGGAGATTTTTGATAACGTTGTCATGGAAATGAGCCCTGGCATAGTGTATGAGACCCAGAGAGCCAGTGTGTTGCCATGGCAAAGCCATCATTTAGCTGATGATTGCGTTTTCACCGTGCCAGTCCAGTGGCACTAGATGCTTTAAGTCCACAGTGAGAGAACAATATTACTGTGGAGAGAGACGGCGTGTGGCTGACCTGAATACAGAGAAGTCACATTTCTATACTGTATGTCTGCACAATAAACCACTGATACAAAGTGAAGAACATGTTTGACATACTTGAGCTGCGATGAAGTTTGACATAACTGAAACACGCAGCCAACAGAGTTATGCTTGAGTGTGCCTCCAGAGAAAAAGTTCTACTGAGAGATTAATTTGACATTTAAAAGGCAGGATAGGGCTGGGCAATAAACCGAAAATTTACTGATACTGAAATTTTCGACAATAACCAACATCAATTTGCCCATATCGGTAAACTCAGTGTCAGACAAATAAATAAAAGTCAGTTTTGGATGTGTGTAGGTAGGCTATGGTCTCATATCCCTTTAAGACGCCGTCCTACGTCAGAGACGCGACTCCACCCCATCCAGTCAAAGACAGAAAGACAGGTGAGGAGATGGAGGATGGTTCAAAAGTTGTAGTGGCTGAAGTCGACTAAGTTAATGTGGGAGGGGGTGAGCAGCTTGTGGAGTAGTTGTCGTCCATTTATTGTTATCGAGGTGAACTGATCAATATATCAGGATGTTGATTTGAGGCCATATCGCCCAGCCCTAGGGCAGGAGTTGTAAGAGGAGGTGGTGTCAGCATGATGAAGTAGTGACAGTATTCTTACCCCTTAGCTGACCTCAGGTGACCACACTGACACTGCAACGCTGATCCTAAGACACTGCAGACAAAGCACTGAAATCCTGAACTCTGACCGTTGGGAGAAGAATAATGTATAGTGAACAGGTGGATTTAAAATCATGACAGGGTGAGAGGGACCCCCAGTGCAAACCTTTGTGTCAGGGGTCACGTTAACTGGGATTATAATTTGCATAACTACCTGCTTACCACACATGATTCTGCCTATAACCTGGTTACCAACCCAAAACATGAAGAAGTTCATTTATCTGTGATTGTGACGTGAAAAGGTTGAAGAGTGAGTTTGTATCGTGTGCATGCTGTCAACATTATATTGAAACAGTAAAAGTAAAAAATCTCAAATTTTAAGCAGAGTTGAGGTCCTGCACCATTTATCAACTTTCAAGACCTGCCTGAGATGGAGACTGATGTGTTTGTCTGTTTACTTATTTCGGTTCTTATAGAAAATAACATTTTTGCCACAGAGTGAACAGGAAGGCGTGAAACATGCAGGACTTTTTTATGAGGAATAATCAGGGATGACCTGTCCCAAAGCTGAGGTGTGGTCTTATACTGAACCACATTTGTAAAATCCTAAAGTTCTTTTGTCGGGACATGAAGTATGCAGTATGTATATAGATTAAAAAATCAGCTGGATTAGTTGTATTAATAAAGCTTTATTTCATCCCAAATCTCAAATTAGTGGCTTATTTGGCGAGTTAAGACTAAAGACAGAGATTTATGTATGTTTACAAAGTGATTGGGCAATCTGTATAGGATATCTATTGACCATGCCCCCTTGAAATAGTGCAGAGTCCACTTTCCAAGAGGTACCTGATCCAAGCACATTTCGGCATGGTATCATAAATCCCTCGTAAAGCCAAGAAAATGTTCTTGATTAAAATAAAGCACAGCCAAATTTTGTGCACAGACTCCCATAATTCTCCATCAGGTTGGTTTGTTTCATGTATAGGACAGCCTGTTTTATTATTATTATTTTTTTATTTTCTTAAAAATGCTCGCCATCTGGCCCTGGGAGATGTTTATGGTCTGGGTATTAATGTTATATACTTATATTTAGGATGCCATGCCTGGCAATCTGCTCCCCTACAGAAAAGCTGCCTGAAATCTCAGCACATTAAAAAACTGCCGCTTGGAGCTCATCTGATCCGCCGTTATGGAGTCCCTCCTCGGCTCCATCTGCTGATTCTGGATTCGAGGAGTCAGAGTCAACAAAACTAAAAAGGATAATTTGTTCTTCAGACCGGTTTTTAAAGGGGGAAGCCTTATTGGCAACAGTTTTAAGTCTCTTTAGTCCAGCTGAGTCTCTGATGGATGTCTTAATCAGATGCTATGCCAGGATGTGTTTGTTGACCCATATTCACCTTTTTTTTACACGGATCAATTTGCCAACTTCCCTGCTAAATTCTATTTTTAATATTCAAATCGAGTTGAATACTTGTGAAACTCCGTATGACAAATTAGGTAATGCCTCTATTAGGTCCTGCATTATTGATCCGGAGCTCCTGAGTGGACGGGGGACCACTCACACTGTCCGACCCTGCAGCACTTATACAGCCTCCTGTCTGCAGATTTACAGGCGGCCTATGGAAAAAGTTAACCCGCCTCCCTCACAGTAATCACGTTGGCAAGTGATTTCCCAAGGTGTTGCCATTTTCCTGTCCAAGGCACTTAGTGCATGACTGATAGGCCATTATACTAAGCAAACACACACAAACACACAGATTTTGGTCCTGTCCAAAGATAGAGGCTCTTGGAGGTAGTTTGGATCTGCTGATTTGGCTGCTTCTGTTGAAAATACGCCATGGTGCATTTGAAACTGTGTGTGTTTGAGGCTCTACAAGCAGCATAACAAAGACATCGATCACATGTGGAAAAACACATGTTATGGGATGTTTGTTTTCCTCATAATGCATCTAAAAAAAGTGGTACAGCCTTATGACAAAGATAGGGCTGGGTGATAAACCGAAAATTTACAGATACCAAAATTTACAACAATAACCAATGTCATTTTGCCCATGTCAATAAATTTGGTGTCAAAAAAATAAATAAAAGTTTGTTTTGGATGTGTGTAGGTAGGCTATGGTCTCATGTCCCTTTAAGACACTGTCCTACGTCAGAGATGTGACTCCACCCCATCCAGTCTGTTACAAAGAGGGAAAGACAGGTGAGGAGATGGAGGATGGTTCGAAAGTTGTAGCAGCTGAAGAGATGAAGTTAATGTAGGAGGGGGTGAGCAGCTTGTGGAGTAGTTATCGTCCATTTATCGTTATCGAGGTGAACTGCTCAATATATCGTGATACTGATTTGAGGCCATATCGCCCAGCCCTAGACACAGAGTTGTAAAGACTCGTTAATGTCAGCTGATTGCAGGTCTCAGCTTGAGATTCACATCTTTGTCCTGTAACAGAGGTCGTCTTGTGTTTGGGTCAGTGTGGCATGTAGCATTCCTTCTATCATTTTCGTAGGATCCTTTCCAGTTACGTATGTGTTTTGGCCTCACAGCTTAAAAAGACAGTGGTTTTATCGATGAAACACAAATACAGGTCGAAGTAAAAGCAGCAAAACAGGAAAGAAAATACAAAAAGTTTGATGATCACAAAGTTTTTTCCTAATTGATCTTTATCAGGTGGTTCTTTTCTGCCAAAATGAAACAAATAGAAACTTAAACTTGTGACCACTAACTACTAACTTTATTTTGACTAGACTGGCACTCCTCCATCTCCCACTTATTGTTAAAAAAGGAAGCTTGAATACAGCCTATTGATATATTGTGCTGGTGAGCCCAATATGACGTCAAATTTGGCCAACTAGAGCAAACGTTTATTTATTTTTGTTGTTGTTTCTTGATTTTGCAGGCGTCACATAATGCTGCCATTAGTGTTCCAGTTGGTTGTAATAACAATCACCCCTCAGAGAAAATCAATCTTGTTTGAAGCCCCCGCCTCCCTTAGCTCACAGATGTAGCACATGTAGATCTAACACACACAGATAGGCATCTTTCTCATGCTCGTATAAGTTTGAAGGAGAGAGGAAGAACTTTGTGCACAGTGATGAAATTTCTATAGATCTACAAATCGTCCTCAGCCTTTACCAAGTGGGATGGTCAAATTCAAGGACTAACCATTATCTGCTGAGATAATTTTGGCCATAAAAACCGTAACCCCTCTTTCTGAATCTGAATAAAGTAAAAATATTCGAGACGCTGAGGTCTGGTATCCGTTAGAGGCGCACAGACATGCTACCTTATCTTCCCTGGAAAGCGTTTCATTGCTAAATCTTTTCCCTCTCTGTCAATAACAGTATTGATGCCTTGAGCTATTAGCCCGACAGCAATCTGTCTGCTTCAGTGGCTCCAGTGTTGACTTTAGCTTGTCTTCAGTTTGATTTTCCTTCTGTTAGAGACCAGAAAATTACCCAAAGTGATTTTTTTCTCCCTCCTCCCCGCTGAGTTTGATTCTGCCTCCGGATCCAGGAGCTGCGGAGCAAAGTGTCATATCTTATTTATGAGTTTAATACCTCCCGCTTCAGTCTCTACTTCATCTGGCTTCAACAACCTCAATAATAAAAGATAACCCAGCTCTTTATGTTGTTGTTTTTGTTTGTTTTAATCCCCTTGTTTTTGTTGTGGACACTAATAGAAGCTGCTCTTCCTTCCCCCTCCGGCCCCCCATCCTGTCTCTGTATAATTGATGAGTGGTACAGCAGAGGTATGAAAGTCATCCTGGTCCTTTAGAAAGAGCTCTAAAAGCCTTAAAGAGGTGTTTAGTGGTCACAGGAAATGGAGGTTCAGAGGGGGGTGAGGAGAGAGATTAAGACTGGGAGACTGAGAGAATTAGAGATTGATTAGGACTCCGAAAGAGAAAGCTGATACCTGCCTATTAGCTCCGAGTGGCCGGTGCAAATAGATCATCCTCATTCCTTTGGATAGTAATGAAACTATGGAAATAAAAAGCACACACACTCTCTCATGTAACTCAATTATACGTAGTCATGAGTTGAATAGTAATAATCAATCCCGTGTGGTTTAAGTGAGACTGGATTTACTTCCTCAGTTTCTCCTCTCACTCTTGTTTATCCTGTTCCCAATTCTGCAGCGGCGAGGTCAGGCGGAGCGTTCAAAGGTTTATCACAGCAGCATTTTGGTGAAGAAGTGTAAAAACACACAGAAACAAACCTGCAGTTTTAGCCAGAGTGAGATATGGAGATGTCATTTATATATAATGGGTCATTTTAAAATGGAAAATGTGTGGGAGCCTCTGCAAAGTGCTCCTGTACAATATAGAGTTCAACACTATACACACCCCCCTCCTGTATAGAGTGGCTCATTATCCTTCTGCTGCCCAAGGAAACTTTCCACTCTCCCAGTGCCTCATGGGATACCGCTGTGCATGTGTAGGCTTCTCTGGCTTTCTCTGCTGTCTCTCTTTAGATCTATTGTTCCAGTGGTGAGGATGGTGGTAAAGGTTAAACCCAGGTGTGTTTCTTGATACTGCAGATAGGTGCCCCCAGTCTTTTGATTTCTGTATAAATGCAGAAACTTCAGCAAAGAAGGGCTACATCTTCAAATGCTTGATGTACTGAATAATTTTGCTTAACGCTAGCTTACAGCAGTCACAAGCCGGTGTATTTCCAGGCGTTTCATTGGATAATGACCTCTTCTACGTCATCCTCGTCGGACCCCGAGCACAGCTGCCCGGTCGGTCTGCTGGAATGGGTAACTAAGACAAAGTTGTTGATTTACAGAAAATGTGCACAATGCCAGGGTAGCAATAAATTTTGTATCTTTTGTTGAAAAATGTAGATGCTGCTCACAAAAAATCTGGTTCTCCCATGATGGGGATCGTTCAAATACGCGAAATCTCCACTCTGCCCACCACCAAGAGCCCCCAGTCAGCTCCATTATCCCAGCTGAAGTTAACATGTATGAACAAAAAAAGCATTATTTTCTCTCTAGTAATAGTAAGTATCATGTATCTGTTGGTGTAGTTTCGTACATGCAACCGCAATGATGAGAGAGTGCTGACTTTACAGTTATCCAGTAGAAAATCATTGACACTGTCCTGAAGGAGGGCGAGCCACAGGAGAAGGTCATTGCTGTTCACAGATGGGTTGTATCAAAGCGTGTTAAGGAAAATTGACTGAGAGTGAAGTGTTGTAGGAAAGGGGCACAAGCAACGGGGACGAGGATTGACAAGAAGAGTCAATTCAAGAACTTTGGGGAGAGTCGTAAAAAAGCACAGAGGGTGGCATCAGAGTATTAAAGGGTTACTCCGGCGTAAATTTGAGTTAGGGTCAAACACACCGTAACACCGAGTTAGACACCCCCTCGAGAGATGAATGTAGCCGACTGACTGCTTCTCTAGTTGGACCAACCAGACCAACTCGACGGCGCAATAGCAATACACAGCGGTCTACTTCTCCACTTGAAGTGCAAGTGCAAACCTAAACCAAAACGCTACTCTATAGCCACAAATAATGACACTTAACTTCATCAACAGTACTTATAGGGTCCCAGCCATCAAACATATTTTTAACTTTGCCTGATTTCTTTAGCAAAGAGACTAAACACAACTCACCCACTCTCCTCCAGCAGCCGATTCTTTGTAGGGAGAGCCCAGATGAGTCGATCACAGAGTGCAGCGGAGTTTCACAGCCCAAGGAAGAAAATTGATCTATTCTTCATGGAAATGCAATCAGACTGAGACGCTAAGGCAGAAGAACTACCGCGTCTGTAGTGCAAAATGATTAATATGATGATTATTACTTCAAGGAAATGATCCGCTGCACTCGGTGATCAACCCGTTAGGGCTATGGAGTGGCTTTTTTGTTGAGGTTTGCACGTGGAGACGTAGACGGCTGTGTATTGCCATCATGCGGTCGTTACTCAAGTTGGTATAACCAGAGAAGCAAGCAGTCGGCAACATTCATCTCTCGATGGGGTGTAATGTTATGATTTTTGTTTTTTCTTATGTTATACTGCAAAAGTAAGTAAGTTCAGATTTCAGGACTTTCAACCAAACAGAGCACATGTTGCTGCTTTTTTTTTTTTCAGCATGCTAAATATATTCTTTAGGCACAAATGGTTCACAGCTTCTGCCACACTGTCTCTATAGATCATCTGTCCTTGAGTGGGCAGTGTGCGTAATAAACCCAAAGTTGGAGTTGTATATATGGGGAGTGTTCACACTGTATCTGTGAATTTCAACCTCCTGCTGTTGGGGAAAGTATACAGCAGTGCCTGAGTGGAAAGGAGGGAGCTTTACGTACATTTTGTTCTCAAGACATTTGCAAATATTAGTGGTAAATACGACGAAAGTGCAGTTTCTCCTCTTGAAAACCTGCTGTTCTTCACATTGGAATAAATGCTGAAGCAATTTCATCAAGACGCCATAGATCATGTAGCATTGGGATTATTTTTTTAAGATATTTTAACTATCAATTAAAAGTCAGAGAACAAGACGTCCGATTAGACCAAACAGTGTGGTGGGGATGTCATAAGTGGGAGGGGCTTGCCCAAATGTTTACAACCTCGACCACCTTTGCCCATGGTAACCAATAAGCTCCTCTGAGTTTGGGCCAACGCTGCGAGCGGCATCAGCTGTTGTCATGGTGATGCTGCTACGCTGATCACCAAGCAGAGTGTGGCATGTGGGTGTGCATGCGTGTGTGTGTGTGTGTGTGAGAGAGAGAGAGAGAGAGAGAGAGTGAGATAGAGTCAGGATAAAGAAGAGAAGTAGTTCAGTGAGTGCGAACTTAAATCCTCAATGTCTCACTCGTCAAACACACACAAACTCACACAAAAACACACACACACACTGTTGGAGCAGTGAGTAGTGCATTCAAATTGCGCTACATGAGTGTGTGCGAGGTGTTGCATCACCTTCTGTGTGTGGGATGAAGCTTGCATATCGGCTCTCTCCCACACACACTCGCACAGACACACACAGACGTCTCCACACTGACACTCTCTCTCTCCATCGGTCCCTTACTTGCAGCCTGTTCTCTGTCGCTGCTGATATAATCGACGCAGATTAGCTGACCACGAGCAATCTCTTTATATGACCACGAACTAATGAAGCTGGACACGACATAATGACACCTTCATCATCTCACACTCAACACCGCAGGACGGACAAGATGCATGCTTTTATTTTGAAAATGAGATGCTTGGTGGGTGTGGCCACAGGGCACCAGGAGGATGGGTGTGACATATACTGATTCATGCTTATGTGTAGCATCTACACCTGCAGTGATATCAAAACTGTTTGCACAAGGAGATGATGGGTTGCTGTAAAATCAATGTACCATCTTGTGACAAACATAATTTTAAACATTAATGGGAATTATTGATGGCTTGTAAATAGGTCATCAATATTCATAAAGGAACGTGTCACTCCACCCGGACCCTGTCCTTCTCCTCGTCTCCATGCAGGTATTAGAGCCACGATCGGAGCGCTCTTTAAATATTTTTTTTTAATATTGTGCAACCCTAACTACAGACACAACACTGTGATAAAAGTGAAGCCAAAATACAGTAACACTTTACAATAACCATAATTCATAAATGGTAAATAGACCATTTATAGTTAGTTAGAGCAGATAGTTTATTGATCTTTAATTATCATTTATAAATAGCATATAGACCGTTAATAAATTGTAAATTTTACAATTTTAAAAACTTAACCCTAACCCTAATTTTACAATAACCATCTAAGTAATGTTTATAGATGGTTTATAAACCATTTATTAATCATTTACAAAGTATTACAAACATCATTTGCAACTTTACAATAACCATCAAAGTAATTTTTATAGATGGTTCGAAAACCAAATTTCAACCATTTACAAAGTGCTACTGACACACATTTTAATCTAGATGTTTTACAACCATTTAAACCCTATATAAACCTTTACTAAATAGTGCATTAATTATTAATGAAAATTATTCATCATAATTTCATTGCTCAACCTCGATTCTGAAATGTGCAGTGTGTGTACTTTGCTTCTCTCTTTTTTCACTCTTTGTATTTTTGGGAAAAGGAAATAATTCTGATATGACGCTAAAATCAACTTTTATTTATTTCTTTTTTTGACACCAAATATATTGACATGGGCAAAATAGCGTTGGTTATTGTCGTAAATTTCGGTATCAGTACATTTCCAGTTTATCGCCCAGCCCTAATATGACCTGTTATTTGTCTGTTGTTTGTTGTATTGTGTTGTTAAACTGACTTACAGAAGTAAAGAGGGGATGAATCAGCATCTTCTTCATAATGAGGTCCTGCAATGTTGAAAGTTAGTCTGCATAGTTGATCCACTTATGACGCTGCAGCTCCCTCATTGAAAAGCAGAGGGCGGCAACTCGAGACGCTGAAACCAGTTTGTAATTAAGTCATGCAGGGAGAGATTTCAAGAGTGGAGAAGACACCTGGATAGAGAGAGAGACACAGAGTGACAGACTAATTTACTTTGAGACTAAAACCATATCCCTGACAGAGAATACTATTACAGCTAAATGACTTTAATCTGAGTCTTTGAATTCACAGTAGGACTCAGGGACTGCCAGCCCGGCAAACAGATGAGCTAAGGTTTCCCGAGAAAGAGTGAAAAACGGAGGTTGAGACACTGACGGAAGAGAAAAGAGGGGAACTGTAGTCTGTAATGAGACCCTCAGTTAGTGTTAAACTGTGTGTCCTGACCCCGAAGAAGCGACATTTCCCACCAGCCCCTCCAGAAAGATCACTTCCTGAGGTCAGCCGTCAGTGTGAGAGGAGGACGTCGATAAGGGGGAGAACATTCAGTCACTTTTGACCTCACTACTAACTCTCAGATCCCCTTACAGCATATAATACCACTGCTGCTGCTTACAGTGTGGAGAATGAGACAGGAGGGATTGGATTGCAGTTCACTGACCAGTGAAGCAAACAAAGTCTGCTCACAAAGGTCTTCTGTTTGTCTTTAACCTGCACAAATCCAGCGAATTTCAAAACCAATTTTAACGTGCAGAGGTAGCACCTGCTGGTCCTTAGAAAACATTCATTCACCTTCTTAAGATCAATATGAGCGTCTCTAAATCCAGATCCAGTCCCAAACAGGATCTCCCTGATCAAAACTGAAGCATCATGGAAAAATGTCGGAAAGCCTTTTTTTCTCTTTCTCTTTTTGCTCAATCCTACTCTGACCCAGAACAAAAATATAAATCCAATTAAGCAACCCGTTTCTCTGAATTCATGAGGTGACGCCTGAAAGCCTAATTTGATGTGTTTTTAATGTGTTTCTGATCTATCTGAATCAAAGTCACGTCAGAGTGACGAGAGGTCGGGAAAAACTGAGCGGAGCTTGACGTCGTGTGCTGACTCAGATGTTTTCAGGGTAATGTATCGACTCTGAAACTCTCCTCTGACATGATTGGAGTAATTATACAAGGCATTTGTAACTGTTTGACTGACCACACTGTAGACAAAACTCAAAATGATGACTTAGACTTACTCTCCACTCAAGCTCCACTGATACATGACCAACATGTCTTTTCAGGAGTCCTTGCTTTGTACCCTGATGTTCCAACAGTGCTGTTATTTGTGGCTTTGTGTTTAGAGAGACGTGTTTTCCCCTCATCTTTAATCCTCGAGCTCTAGAGACTAAACCTCGGCTCCCCGGCTCCCAGATTTCAAACCAAAAACACAAAATATTAACCTGTGCACCTTTTTCAGTCACATTTTCTTCCCTTCTTAAAATCGGTTTATCCACCTTCTCACATCACACCATGACCTCCCAACACCACCCCTGAACAAATCACAGCAGATGCTCTGATTTAATACGTCTCTCTTCTGCAGTGTTGTGAGCGCCGCTGGTGCGATGTATGATAATGAAGGTCTTATGCTTTAAAAGTCACGTTTCATCATCGAATGGATCCAGATTTGCTGGGCTGAGATACACTGATTTAGTTTTTTGTTTTAATGCCTCCTTTTATTTACAGTCTGGGATCAGTAGAGTATATTTATCAGCAGTTGAAATAAGCAAAGTTGTTGTTAGAAAAAAGAAACCCACTGACAGCCAAACAGCATGTCTAAAAAGGTTTATTTTTGTATACATTATGGCATCATTGTGAGTCTAAAATCAAACTACATTTGTCCTTTTTTAATCCCCTTTGAGAGGGTTTCGCCGCCTCTTTTCCCAGGTGCAGTTTAATGTGTCGAACACGTCTGTGCTGTTAAAACCAGACAGCTAAAACAGATATCTGAGCAATGATAAGAGAGCTTTCTTTATATCTGCGTACTCGACTCCAGCCTCTCATCTGTGCTGTGGAGTCTGAGGCCCCCTGCTGGTGACAATCAGTATCCCTTTACTTTCCAACTGCATACTTGAGTGGGGTAAAAAAAATCTGTGAAGTGATTTATCTTGAATGTTTTATGCAAGACGTTCCTGCTAATCCCCGGAGCCCCAGGCTCGGATGTTATTTCCTTTTAAATGCCTGTTTTCCTCATTGAACATTTGATCCTCATTAGGTCTTCTTGGCACAGCAGGGGATCAGTTTTTGCGTGGAAATGCGCTGCAGTTTGAGGGTAATTTTATTCAGGGGTCTCGACGAGAGTGTCAGCATATGGTTGAATGTAACAGTGGATGGTTTTCTGACTTGATAAAAGTTCAAATTAATCAAGAATTGAGCCAAACCGACCTGCATAGATTAATGTGAGCGTTTTCACTCAACTAATTGATATCCATTTCACTAATTATGTGGAAGAGAAAAAGGTTTGACGTTATAATAAATGAGCTGAATGCTTTTCTGTGATTTTTAACCTTCATCATGGGGTCAATGCAACCCAGAACACAAAACGAGGTTTCAATTAAGCGAGCCGTTCTGCAGAACTGATGTTGTGATGCTTGACAGATTAATTTGATGTGTTTCTTAATGTGTTTCTTGATCATTCTTCTCAGGGCCGTGTCTAAAGGGAGTGTGGGTGGTAAAACTAGCAGAGTTTGACACGGTGTGGGCATGCTGACTCAGATGTTTCATGAATAACAATATTTGAGGGAAATGAGTCGAGTCTCTCTTTTGATGTGGAGGTAGTAGACACTGTTTGATGGATTAAAGTGATTTTGTCTGACGTACTTTTTACCCAAACTCTCCCACCGAACTAAAACCAGAACTCCAAGCCTAGCCCTTTAGTCATTTTAACCCCTCCTCATCTCCTATCTTGGCTTTATCTCCTGTCTTTCTCTCCACGACCCCACCCCCACCTTCCAGCGCTGTATTAGTGCGGGCTTCATCCAGCCCTGTGATGCTAACAGCCTATTCTCCCTGCTCATCCTCCCCTCACTGAGCGCTTAGCCTGCAGCGCTCGCAGCACTTTACACAGGGAACGCTAACAGAGACTCTCACTCTCTCTCTCTCTCTCCACCACCCTCACCCTCTTTACAGCTCTTTGTGCTCTCCACATGGGTGCTGCTTTTTAATGCGCCTCATCCGTCTGTCTATCTGCTAGCTCTCCATCTCTTATCAGGCTGGTTTGGGGCGAGTGGTGGCATATATTAGCTGACATTAGAAAGATGCTCGGACCTGGGAGTTTGTCCGTACAGCTCTGTGTACAAACCAGTGGCAGCTCCTGTTATTTCTCAAATGCCAGATGAAGGGAGCCAGAAGCAAAGATTGAATTTATACCAAAGATAGTTAGTCATTCTCCATGTTCATTTCTGTTTCACTTCAAAAATGGAAATAATACTTTGGATTTTCTTCTCATTTAAATTTCATTAATTTTTGTGACGTCTTGTCGGTAGTTGGAGTTCCCACCAGTCACCTGTAACTTTCAAAACATTTAGCAATAATTGGGAGAACCATGCATTATCTCTGTGAAGGAGGAAGCTTTGTCAGGTGGGCTATTATTGTTTGGAAATATTCTTATAGACAATAACATTAAACTAACGCTGCAGACCTAGACAAGTTCTTGTGTTTCACTAAGAGGCAAAGCATTAGTATTTTCATGGTTCCATCCACAGACTGTGTAAAACATTGATGTCATTTTGGTGGTTTCTGTAAAGAAGTTTCAGTTGGAGTTTAGTCTGTCTAAGTGGTCCACTGGAGTCTTGAAGCACAGTGATTGAGGTCACTAAATAGAAAAGCCGACTCAACCTAACTTTGTGTCAACCTAGCAAGAGGTAAAGAGGTGGAGTTTAGGCAGATTTTGAGGCTCATGGCAAACAGCATGAAGTACCTGCCTAACAGCCAAGTTAGCCATGCCCCGATTTTGCTAAATTTGTAAATGTCTGCTGTAAGAATTGCCACTTTTACAATTTAACAAAGGTGTTGTAATGAGGTCTCTTGGGTGTACAGATCCAACCTGAAGTAGATACTCGAGGAACTGGAGAAGACAAAGAGTAGAAGCGCTACTGGGTCTTTGTTTTTGTCATGCAGTGTTGCTCTTTAGATATCGTATGCTTGTTTTTCACTGGGAAATTGTAGTGACAAGATAAAAAAAGTGAACTCTTTGAAAAAATTATAAAATACTGTCTTTATAGCACTGGTATGAAATCATAGGCAAAATGTCTGTGGAGGGGGAAAAAGTGGTTAGAGAGAGGAAAGAGGCAGATAAAGTAGGGAGCAGTTTTGAGCACGTTTACATAAGCCTCCATTTTTATTTAATAACAAAAGTTGCTGCTTAATATCAGGTCGAAATGTAAAATTCCCAAGCATCACATTTCAGTTGCATTTCTGTATTTTTTGCATATAGAGCTGAGGTTACTGTATGTGTAAAAATGAACTCACTTTTTATTGTATGTAAGCAATACAAAAAGCTTCACAATGCACCTCACACTCATGCTTATTTACTGAATGTAGGGAAACTTTGGTGTGAGATGCTTGTCCGACCTTTGCAGTCAATTTTGGGTTTGTTTTTTTTGTCCCTGGTGAGCTGGGGATGAGCGTAACAGTCCTGTGATTACTGGATGATGGCTCCTGAAGGAGTGTGAAAAAATACTCAACCAATAAAAATCTGATTGCTAGACTAGATTTTCATTCAGACTTTCCAAATTTCACATTTTTCCGTATAAAGTCACAAGTAATTGTTGTTTGGTAGGTACTCACAAAGTGTTGAAACTCTGATGCAGACAACAGGATGGCCCCTGTCCAAGAGACGAAGTGATACTTGTGTTGTTTACTGTCAGGTCAGTGTGTACCGTGTCATGGCTTTGCTACTGAGCAGACTTGACTGGAGTGACTTTGTATTTTTACCTAATCACCATGTGACCTACACAACACCTGGAGTCCTGGACCATGCGTGAGTGAGTGTTGTGATTCTACCCTCAACAAAGATTTGGCACACAAGCAGTGAGACACTCTCTCAAGGAAGTAGGCCAACGCATAGAGACACACACACACACAGGAGGCATTTCATCTAGTGTATTCCAGCTGACCCGGCCTGGCATGTGATGCTTTAAGAGAGCAAGACAAAGGTTGGTAGAAGGGACCGCCTTCCACCAATCACAGCTCTCCATTTACTGTGCACACATACACACAACCCGAGCTCTGAGCGCTGTATCACTGTCCCTGGATGCGTATTGATTAGTCATGCCTGGCTGCTGTCATGTGCAGGAGTCTAGGGAAGACCCTAATTGGCTAGTCCAGGAAAAAGAGAGAGTGAGAGAGGGGGGAGAGTCAAAGAGAGAGAGGGAGGCAGCCTAAAAGATGAGAGAGGCTGAGAAAGAAACAAGACAAGACTGAGGAAAGAAGACAAGGACAATTGGTATCTTAGGAACCTGAAATCACGATGGAGAGGAAAAGCCTCGAAACAAAGGGAACTTAAAATGGGAATATCATCCGCGTAAACTATTCGTGAAATTTACAATCTTGGCATCATCTTCAACAACTTTGGTGGCAAAGCTTGAGATGCAACAACATAGGTGGACAAAACAAAATGACTCAGAGTGACCGGCTTAAAGTGTGGAGTGGAGACTTGTTATGGAATCAGAGAGGAAAATCTTCGACAGGAGGGCGCAGACTGACTCGGATCATTTACAGATTCACAGATAAACTGTGAAGAAGCCGGGATACTGAAAGGATACTCGGCTCGTCCAGGTGGTCACTGCGCTTCTTCTTGCACCTTTTATCCAACAGCTGACCTCGTAACCCTGAGGAACAATAAAGGAGTCAGTGTATCCCTAAGAGAGGAAAACCGAGAAGAGGAGTATTCTTAAAGCTGCACTAAAGGAGGATACTTTGCCTTTTGGGTTGATGGCTGATGCTCTAATCCATAGTGGGAAGACATGGAAAACATGCGACCAAAAGAGGGACTGTATTTAAAATCTCTGCTATTTCAGTGATTGTAACACACTGACATAAATCGGCATTAAGTGGAGAGAGAGGATAGGCGGGGATACAAACTTCATGCTGGATGAAAAAGGGACTAGGTCTTTCTGAAGAGGCATGACCTACATTGTTCAGACATAAGTCATTCTGAGGAGCTACTCCCCTTTGGCATTCCTGTAAAGAAGATGACCAGGTGAGATTGACCTAGAAGAATTAAGTGCATTTCTTTGGGACTTCTTCTGTGTCTCTGTAGCTATGACCACCTATTTCCACAGCCATGAATTCTGTTGTAGCCCAAAGAAGCCCAGCAGTGGCTCCACTAAGGGCAAATCAGGAAAAGGCAAGGCCAAATCAGGGAAAGGCCACTCTCACTCCAAGCATAACCAGAATTTACTGCAAATACAGAAGTCGAAAAACCAGCTACAACTTTCACCGCTGCATTCACCGAATCATCATTCCCAAAAACATGGCTGTCCTTCGCCTAAAAACTTGCTCCCCTCTCCTTCGCCTAGCTACTACCACATCGCACCACCATCGCCAACTCATCAGCTAGCTCCACCATCGCCAACTTTTCAGCTGGCTTCGCCATCACCTAATCCCTTATTCCACTCGCCAAGCCACCACCAGCTTCACGGATCACCAAGCCACCATCAGCTACACTGTTCGCCAAGCCATCACCAGCTTCATGGATCGCCAAGCCACCACCAGCTTCACGTATCGCCAAGCCACCATCAGCTTCACTGTTCGCCAAGCCGTCACCAGCTTCATGGATCGCCAAGCCACCACCAGCTGCAGCATCACTGTCAAAACCAGCAACAGTACCATCCTCCGGCCTCGCCAAATCAACTGCTGTCTTCGCAATCGACACATCAACTCTTCCACCACAACCACCAACAACCTCAACAGCAGATGCTGCTCCATTCGCCCAGCCATCACTCATTGTTCCAGCAGTGCCACCACCACCAACACCACCCACCTCCTCTTCCTCATGCCTCCCAGTCACTGTCTATCCACCCTTTTCACTCCCCACAGCTCCCCCTCTGTGCAGCGCTCAGTGGATATGGATGGAACACACTGCCAACTAACTTGGCCAACAGGAGCTCCAGAGGGAAGTTTCCCAACCTGCGGGACAGTGTGAGCAAGAGTCCCACAAAGAGCAAGGCCAAAGGAAAGGCTGGGAACAAACCTTGGCCAATTGACACGCATATTTGGAGCACACACCTAATGGAAACTCCCTTGCGACACCATTTTCCACCAATACAGGCCCATGTTCAGGTAGGTTTGTTGGGTTGTAGATGGATGGCACTTTGAAGTGGGTGTGTACATTTGACAAACCATTTCCTTTCCCATCATGCTGTTGAAAAGACGCAAAGATTTGCACGGTTATCATTGCTTGTGTTTGATTGTTAAGAGAGTTTGATGGTACTTGCATATTTCAGATGCTGCAGACAGCCCTCTGCTGGGCAACACTGCCAGTGTAAGGCAGTGGTTGTATAGGTGGGAGGAGTTTCTGCCTTGATTGACAACTTATATGGTCCGTCATAAGGCAGGAATACTATAAAGCAAAGGGCCATTGTAGGGCTCTTGTCCCGGAACCAGCCAACACCTCTCAATTCCCATTTTTTACAAATCTGTCATGTCATGGCAGTTGTCAACATTGTGAGAGTGTCAATTAGAAGCCTATTACCACAGGACATGTCTTTGAAATAACACATTTTTAAGGTACACATCCACAACCAACTGGAAATGGCAAAGCAACCCACTTTTGGGTCAAGTTGAGAACCAATACCGTCAAACTAAATGCTGAAAGTTTGGGAGACTGACTTAAAGTCCTGGTGCTGGTTTAATATCACAGTTTGATGATACAGTACAGATGCAATAGTTTTAAACACCCATGATCGACTTATCACTGATCTTATAGAAAGCTTGAACACCCATATACTTATCATAAGAAAAAATGTACATGATGCCAGCTGTGGTTTATTGGCTTTTGGTAGTTATCATGCTGTACATCTGCTGCAGGCTCAGTGATCAGAGTGTGCATGTAGTGAGAGTCTGATTAGCCCGATTACCAAGGTTGTCCTGATTCAATTAGAGTCACGCTCCATCTTATTAACTCATTAGTCAAATGGAGTTTTGTTGCACATTAGGAAGACAGGGTAGAAAGAGATATTAGGAGTGGAGTAACTGCGCAAATTATCCCGTCATCTCTCAGCACCGGCTTTTGTATATTCAAATTCAAATTCAGAGTAGTTTTGGGAATTTTAGAAGAATAAAAAGTGGTTTTGGTGTCCCAATGATTTAAATGTGATCTATTGACGTCCATCAATCTGCCTTAATTGGATTGAGACTTTCCCTCTTTCTCTTTGTGTTTGTATTTATGTTTGCAGCCTGTTTTCATTAACACCTTGTCAAATAGTGACAGTTTGTTACCTCACCTCATGATCTCCTAACAGGAAGTGTATCATTTAGATTTTTCTGTCTGCCTTTTGTGACGTGCTCCATCACTCAAGTGAGGTTGACTTATAAACAGCTAAACGACTTATAGACAACCATTACTGCCTTTATTGGCAACAACATTCATTATTTGTTTGATAAAAATCCAAGGACATCACAATGACACCAATGCAATTCTTGACTCTGCTAATTTACTCAATTCTTTCAGTTCCTGTGGACAAAAGTTCGCCTTTACCCATTATCTTTGTCATCAACACATATTTTAAGTAATGTTTGCTTTGCTGCTCCTGGTTTCTGACTGGACCATTACAGGTCAGCTGATGGCAGGTACATCATCACATTAGTTGGCGGGCCAAAAAACGATGGCTTACGACAGAGATGACACTATTTAACTAAAGTTTGTGTCACAGATGACTTTTATTGTTGGGAGATTGGACCTGAACAGACTTTGAAAATGACTGATTCTCACTGAGGGATAAAAACCCTGTGAATCTTGTGATCTCGAGTTTATCATCAGGCCTCATGACTGAGTAGATTTTATTGTCACTAAATTAATAGTGTAAGCACTACAATATTAATCTACTTATGATGATGCTTTGAACAGCTCCTAGCCTCTGTCCACTCCGATGACTTCCTGGACTATTTGTTGTCTTGCACTCGTGATGCATCACATTGTTGTTTTATAGCACATTGATTAAAGCGGAAGGCATTGATAAGGGACGAAAACAAATTATTCTGACCCTTCAAAGCAGTTGGGACTGGTTCTAATCTGAGATTGGTTCTCAACTACCATGGATGCATCATTTTCTCCCCCTTTGTTGGCTCTTCCCCCCAAAAAATTAAAACACTGCGAGCATCATGCACGCCACTTCTAACGCCATTGTTGATAATTGGTACAGTTGTGTATTCTGTCATGTCGTTCGTTTATTTATGGCTCTATGATCCTCTAATCTGACACAGTGATCAGCTTTTCAGACAAAAAGCTTATCTGTTGACCTGACCTTGGCATATGAGATGCTTAGGGACATGACAAAGCCGAGATATGACAGGATAGGAATGAGAAAGGTCTGGCATATGAGTGTGTGCGTGACGTCATATGGCACATTGGGCTGATTAGTGCACAAACTGTTACTTATATTATCTGAAAATGTGTATAGTTCAGTGTTTCCAATTACATTTCATCTGCGACATGATGATTTAATTATGAAGAGGATGGTGTGGAAACTGAAGAGGGCAACCTTCAGTCATGGAAACTCATCTCCTGAGGCTCACACACACACACACACACACACTCCTACCCAAGCACATCTTAATCCTGCATATAGAGAAATGAGAAATATGATGAAAGCTGTCTCTTTATTTGATGAGACAAACCAGGGATAGTCTGGATCTCTTTCTAAGCTGCGCTGTGCCGGACTGAACCACGACATAATGCCATGGTAACAAAGCTGCTGTAACAGCAATTACGTAACAACCATCACCACATGAGTAGAGCAACAAAAACACTGTCTGGATATGGATGTTTTGTGTGTGTTTGTGTATTTGTGCGTAAGGGGCTTGTTTGTTGGTGTTTGCACGTTTGTTCTTTTGGCCTTTTTCATGTAACACACACACAAACACATCCACAAATACTGACACACTCATATCGATGTTACGTAAGCGTACAGTCTGACATGGCGTGTTGATGGAATCACCAGCTGACTAACGCACCGGATTTGTCCCTCAGTGAATGACACACACACATACACAATGACACACACACACACACAGGAGTTGTGCATTGTGTACAGAGCTGTTACAACAGCGGACGAGTCAGGTAGAGTTCACAGTAAAGCTAGCTTTAGAAAGAAGTGAGTATAAGTGTCTAATATAAAAGTTTACTTTAACAACAGAGTGAAGCTTTTTGATGAAATTTGAATAAAAAAAGAAGCTTTTTTTCTCCTTTCAGAAACTTCAAATCAAAGATTTTCATTCAGCTTTTTTTCACACAGGGATATAGTTTTAAATTCAGTATAGACCCATAACTCCAGTCAGTGTACTTAAACTCACTCATCAAATATACTGCTCTATATATGGACTTATTAGTCACATGATGTGGATCTGAGAGGTAATCTCTGGTAATCTTTGGTAATGTGATAAATTGAATCTCGTCAGAAGTCTTGCCCAGACTAATGCCTCGCCCTGTGAAACGAGTACTTGTGACCCCACGTCACCTCACTGGTGTCGGCATGAGTTACGAAATGGGATTTATTTAATCTACTCAGTTTGGGAAATATAATGAACATTTAGATTTATAACTTTAGATCAGTTGTTACAAATTATTTTTGCATAACAGGAGTCAAGTATGTGACTCAATCGTGCTGTGTGATCCCTCAGTTTAATCTACGGTCCCCGTAGAGACCCGATTGATCCTGATGGGACTTTGTCATTCATGACTCTCAATTACACTTTTTGGAGCCTTTTCATTATGTGTTACATGCCAGTGTTAGTTATGTAAATCAGAAAACATTTGCCATACTAAAATAATCTGAACTCCAGGGATCAGAAAATGTTCAAAACCACCTGCAGTACATTACAAAACCAGTGGGGATACATACAACAGGAAACTTTCAAGTTACATGCAGTTAAATAATAAAACCCTGATCCCAAAAAAGCTCAGACACGGTCTATAATGTTCATAAAACAGACTGTGATGGTTTGAGAATCGTTTGAGCTTTATGATCATAATAATGATAATATAAGAGACTTAGAGAATCTGGAGGAATCTGCACAAAATGCATCAGGCTGGATTTTTGACATCTGTGATCTTCAGACTCTTAGGGGTCAGTGCATCAGAAATCACACATGACTCTGTCATAGAAATCACTGCATGGACAAATGTGAAATAAAACAAACTACTTAATCAGTGGTCTTTAATACAACAAATGCCTCATGCCCAAGGTAACAGTCACTAAAACTGCAGCTCCCCATCCTGATCAGTTGGATGTATTCTCCCCACAGGAGCCAACAGGTGCCTAAGTGACATTTTAATACTATTAGCTGTGCTCAGAGACTACAGGATTGAGTTGTGATCCAAAGGCAAATTAAGGGAGCACAAATACCCTGATCTGCTACGATCGAATAGATTTACTCATATCAATAACAGATAACAAAGAGATAACAAAGCAATGATAATGTCTTAAAATCAAAATTGAAAAATGAATCAGCCCACTGAGCATTTTTTGGTCTAAAAAAGGTCTAAGAGACATCTAAATGTAGCCTACATGACTGGTCAAAAATCAGGTCTACGCCTACGCCTAAATATATACAGAATTTAGACGTTTAAAATTAGGCCTTTAAAAAAAAATAGATGTCTCATAACCGTCTATTGCCTAGTGGGAGTTTGACCTTGTGAAATTATCGATGGCACAACAGCTACCTTGAGTGAAGCCAAAACTTTTAGAGCTGTATCTGTTGCGAAAAGTCTGCATCCTACTTTATAACAGATGAAACTTGGCCAGTTTGACTGACAGGTGGACATATTGGATAGGCAGAAGGCTGAATACCCTTCTTAGCTTTGTTAACATAATTTTGTGTATCACATTCACATGATAACACTTAACCTTCTCCTTTTACTTGCATGAAGAGCTAGTTTGATAGCTGTTTTGCATGGAGGATAAAACCAGCATGGATGTGTTTACCCTCCACTCACACTGATCCCAACAGCTGCCACTGACAACAACACCCTCTCACTGTCTCCTCCACATCCACAAACTCTCCTGTAGGACCCCCCACTCTGTTTCTCTTCTCCGGCTGTAAGTTTTGCATTGTTTTGAGTTTGTGCATCTGTCTGCTCCTCACTGCTGTTATTGAGCACACAGATCGGACTCCTCCCCCTCGTACCTTTAATCCCTCTGATCCCCTCTCTCTCCCTCTCTCTCTCTCTCTCTCTCTCTCTCTGTTCCCATGTGGGATCAAGCATCCTGTCAGCTTGACTGACAGACAGTTGGACATGTGGCGCAGAGAGAGAAAGAAAGAGAGGATGTGTGTGTATGTGTGTGAGAGAGAGAGATAAAGGGGTGGAAAAGCGAGGATAAGGGAGGTAGAGATTAGTGCAGAGAGATAGTTGTATTGCTGCTCTGTTGCACATCGATGCCGTGTAGTCAAGTCTGGGTGGACTGTCCATTTGGTTAGCTAACTTGTTTGACGCTTGGTTAGCTCGTCCGTTTGTGAACTCCTTTTTTAAGGGGCCGCGCAACAAGAGTTGGATCTTCAGATCATCTCACAAGGAGTGGCTTTCTGTTTCCTGGTTTGTTGGAGAAGACCAGACCTGCAGACGCTGGAGCTAGCAGTTTATACTTTCTGGGGTTAGAACAATGAAAGCAAACTGGTGAAAAAAGACGAGGCCAGAGCGTGGAATGATAAGATGGGTGCTCCTTTTGCAAAGAGAAAAAGACACATTGTGGATGTTCAGTAGCTTTCTGGTGGTTTGTCGTTTGCTGCGCTAGCTTATGGGGCGAGATAATGTTGATCATCTGCTGCTCCGGCCCTGGCTGTGCTGTGCAGGGCTCATCCAGACCATGATGCTGCTGACTGACCATACAGTCTAAGATGTAAAAGTACAGGGATTCTAAGATGCAGTACTGACTTGCTGAGAGTACTTTCTAGAGCTTCACAGAACAGTCTGCTGTTTTACAGTGCTGTGCTCGCAGTGTAGTACGTTAGTATTGTCCATTATAAGGGCTGTGCAGTATGTCATGCGGCGTATGCAGACTTCGCTCCGTGGTGGTAATCTGTAGCAGATGTACTCAACATGCTGTACCAAAACGTGAGACGAGTAAGTCGCTCTGACAGCTTACAGCTCTGTTTTCTTCAATAATCTTGTTTTTTTTTTCAGCATCTGTGGAGAAACTGTCTCTCTGTTTCAGTTCATACTGATCAATAACTCTGCTGTTCTCTGTTTTCACAGGCAAACCCCCCTCCAGTGGTAGTCAACACCGACAGCGTCGACACCCCCCCATATGTAAGTCCCAGCTTAGTATGTCATCATTAACACCAAGTATAAACCTTCATCTATTACTCTGCTGGTACTGTAGCACCACAGTGACCCCCTCCCTCTGGGTTTATTGAAGTCACCTTTGAAGAGTTTCCTTACAAAGAGGGCAGATGAGGGAAAGACTCAGGATAAATGTCAGTGCTCTTGAACCGTGATATCTGACCTTTGGTGGCCAGAGCGAGCCTCGTGTTGACAGTGTAGGTCAGGCGTATTTAAATTTGGGAAAAAAGTGAAGCACCAAAGGGCTTAACCCTCAGATTTCCCTTCTGTGAACTCTAAAACTTTGAGCTGAAGTGTGCCAGCTATGCAACTTTTCATTGGCCTACATTTGAACTCCTGATCTTCTGATAATGATGGTCAAGTTAAAGGTCAAAGGTCTCTTGTGAATATGGCTGGAATAACTTTAAACATTAAGCTTTCCTTATGCAGCAGATTTGAAAGAAAACAAACAGCAAATGACCTTTAAAGTGGACCTAAGTCTTGCTGTTTTCAGAAGACTGGAAGCCATCTTTAACCACATGGTGCTAAATCCTCAAATATTTGTCTCCAAGTACACAGGATTATAGTTTTTGAACATTCTGTCAGTTTGAGATGTTGCTTTGGAAATCAGAAATGGTGGAAAGAGGAGGACATGCAGCAAACAGGAGGACGTCATGGCTTGTTTTATTATTAGACATATAATTAGGCCCTGCCTCATTTTCTTTGCTTGAATAAAAATTTGATCTAGTTTATTTTCTTAAGCTTAAATTTTTATGACTCAGTGAATTCAACTGAAAAGTCATCACTATGCACAGGTTAGTTTACCGTATTTATCCTACTGTACAAAATGTTTCTTAAGCATTGCTGAGGTCGCTGGGAGATATGGAGGACTGGATGAGTTTGTTATCGTGGTCAGAGTCAGATTAAACAATCAAGAGGTGTGTTCAGTGTTTTAGCATATATCTCTTCTAGTGTTTAATGACAGGATCGTCTTTTATTGAGCTATTTTGGTGCTCTTATTTTAGTATCTTTTACTGCTGTTTTTATTTAATTTTATCTATTATCTAAAATTTCATTCTATGTTACTTCGTTTTTAGATTTTAACCTAAACCTCCAGTGTTTCCTTATCTTGAGTTTTAAAATGACATTTCCTCAGTGCACACTTTCCTGTTTCCACAAAATCAAGCCCCTTTTAAGTTTGTGCATTTCAATACTGTTTCTGTTGGATTTCAATCGTGGGGTGGGATTGAGGGGTTGAGCTGGGGTAGATTTGGGTATTCTTTGTTTTTTTTATTCCTTTTACTATGTAAAGCGCTTTGTGCTACATGGTTGTGTATGAAAAGTGCTATTTAAATATAAACTGATTGATTGATTGATTGATTGATTGATTGATTGATTGATTGATTGATTGAAGAGATGAGAGCAGAGATTTTAGTAGCCTGTGCGCTACTAACAAGTTTTGTAGTTTCTACATCAGCCTGAGATTTTACAACACATTTGAAGAAATGAGCCCTCAAATATACAGCGGTGTACATAAACAGGGGGTCCTTTACATTACTGATTCATTTCAAATTGTTGATTCATTGCATTGATTTATTTACCGTACAAAGCTGTAAAAGTTGTTCACAGTGGGTCGCTGGTTTGGATAAGTAGATAAAAAAAGTGCGCCCCATGTTCAGAAGCTTCTGTCCTCATTGCAGCAGGTTCGACTCCCTCCCTGCCTTGACTCTTTGCTGCATGTCTCCCCCTGCTCTTCTCTCCACCCCCACAGCTGTCCTTGCTGATAAAATGATTTTTACCTGTAAAAATGTTTCAGTATTTACAATTAATGTGCAAAAAATCCTTTAAAAAGTTAATTAAAAAAGCTCACAGTGTGCGGAGTCAGCATTTACAGCCCTGTTAAAATCTCTACCTTCGATGTTAAGTAACTGTAATCATTTCCCCCCCTGTTCAAGTGCACAACAGTGTCCCGGATTTGGACAGAAAGCTCGGGTCCAGAATTAGATGGATCCAGCTGTCATTTTACTGGTAGCCAGCTGCCGCAGAGAATCTGTGTCTGCTGTTGTTAGATAAGTTTATTATGTAATTACTGTGGAATTACTCTCTGCTGAACTGCCTGGGATATCACACAAAGAGAGAGGGACAGAGACTTGTCTCAGGCAGATCTCACTGATGAGATTGTCCACTTTTATTTTCTCCCAAAGAAGTTTGACTCAAAACTAAAAAGTCTGTAGAAGTAGATGCATGTTTTAAAGGCAAAGTTGCTCCTTTTTGGCAGGAGTTAAAGTTTGACTTTTGAACAGGTTTGTCCAACAGTAGAAACACGACAAAAGTTTAGACCTTAAAAAGTACTCTGTATAATCTAGTCACACAGGCGTAACATAACGTAACATGACAGAGCAAGGTGGGTCAGAGCAGACAAACACAAACTGATGGAAGTCCGTGCCCTCTGTTTGAAACACAGAAATTCAAAATCTAAACTAATCTGACTGCACAGAGACACAGATTACAGCCAAAGGGATTACATGGGCCACTGGGATGCCACTCGTCCACGGCGTTTCTGTGTGTTTGTGTGTGTTGGCGCGCTGGGACAGAGCACCCGTCTCCTAGCATGAACCCAGAACTCAAAATATAGAATAGATCAGATTTCTTTGTGTGCCCTTAAATTCACTCAGGAAATAAAGATTTATTTATACGTTTCGTAGAGTGGGCAGGTTCTAGCCGAGCCGCGTGATTGGCTCCCGAGTAATTCATCAGGGATGGTCTTAAATATGACATCAGAGAAACATCATCATTTAATACGCATTACAGAGTTAATCTCAGGGATTCATGCGTCATTCATGAAACAAATGTCTAAATTCACTTTTCTGTAGCACGGAAATTTATTGCAGTTTATGATCGAACACTGACAGATGTTAAAAATGTTAAATATACTGTGAGAGATTATTTGATATACTGTATGTATAGATGTTATTTGAGTTGAGTTACCTTGGATTACTTTAAAGTTTGGACCTACCAAGATAAAATATGAATATCTAACACTTAATGTCCATTAATTGATTCCTTTTCCTCTCCGACAGGCCAATGGAACAGAAGCAGACTATGAGTATGAGGAAATCACGCTGGAGCGGGTAAGATCAGAACGTCAAAAACGGTCATAAAAGCGCAGCACTAAGCATGCACACTGTCACTGTAAATGCACACCAGCCCTTCACAGTGTCTCCATCTGTTCAGGCTGACCTCCGTCCTACCCCCAACGCTCTCATAATCACGCTGCAAACATCATGAGAGCCGTCCAAAGCAGAAATCCTCTTTTTTTTTCTGTTATTGCCTTTTTATTCAAACTGTGAGACGTGGAGGCTGTGCTGAGACAAAAACATGCAAACGAAAGCAAACAGATGACAATATCTCCTCTGAAAGATTCCAGCTGGTTACCAGTTTAATTATTGAGTCATGTTTTTTTTTTTTTTGAATACACCTTTAAAGCTCCAGCGACAAATGGTGATTCAGCCTCTTTAGAGATGCGAACATCAGGAAGAAGACTGAATATTTCTCAACTGTTGTTTTTTAATGCCGCTGGAAAGGTGTCAGACAAGGAGATTTACAGCATCGCACATTATCGAACATATTTCACAGCACAGATTCACAGTGAGTAATATTTATGTCAGGCAAACGGCAACAAGTGGAGAATTGTCTGAGAATACATGACTCAGACAGATCAGGACACATGTTAATCTGCTAATCAACAATCCTTAATTATCAGTATTATCTTTAATAGCTTTAACAGGTTGACATAATAAAAGTTACATGACAATCAGATACTTAAAGGATGAAAAACGTCAATTACAGTTTCGTTTTGGATGATATTTCTTATAAAATCTTTTTTCTAAATATAATTTCTGATTATTCTTTGTTGTAAAACTAAGATTAATCCTTTGAGAAATATAAGCTGTAGTCTTGGCGAGCTCTCTTGTCTCATTATTCTGCTCTGCCTTCTCTCAGTCTCACCATCGGTCCAACCCTGCTGACCTTATTTCCCAGTCCTCTCTATTTCGCGTCCACCCTTGCCCACTTTCTTTTCCCTGATTCAACCCCTCCCCACTCCTCCCCTCCCTCATTATATTCCCCTTTCTCTCACCCCCAGGCTCTCTCACTGTGTCTTTCTGTCTCTATTCTCCTGTGACCTGGTTCTGTCTGCATGACGGGATCTGCTTTAAAGACGCGATGGACGTACACGCAAACGCGGACACAGACATTACACTTGTACTTTTAAACCCGGTGACAAAGCATGGCAGAGTGAGAGGGACACACACACAGAGAGCCGCAGCTGCTATCAGTTACCGAGTTCACCAACATTAGTATGAACTTAAAACCAGTGTGAAACCAGTAAAACCTTCTTCAGATGGTCTGTTTCTGTCCCATTAAAGCTCCCTCTGTCTTTCTGTTCAGGGTAACTCAGGTCTGGGGTTCAGTATCGCAGGAGGGACTGATAATCCTCACATTGGAGAAGACCCCTCCATCTTCATCACCAAGATTATACCCGGAGGGGCTGCAGCCCAGAACGGACGACTCAGGTATGCTCACACACATATATGTTTTAATACTTTAAAGGGGACTATTTTGTCTTTTCACGCACCTGGAGTCATGAAAAAACATTTGTGAGGAGTTTGTGGAATGTCACTGCAAGCAAGAACGTCCTCAAAAGGATGGTTGTCCTTTTGAAGACGGTCCTCACATGTACACAAAGACCGGCACACACACCCACACCCACACACACACACAAGCACAATCAGGGGAATTAAGTCGTAGAAAAAAAGAAAAAACAATATATTATATTTTAATTCAGAGAAAAATATTAATCTATATCTTCAATAAAATCCAGGAAAAGATGGGTAATAGGAAAAAACATTAAGATTAATTGTATGATGGCACTCCTAATCTCTTTCCAATTTACTGCTTTGTTATAAAAACTCACAATTGCTCTAAACATGATCGATATTGAGCTTGATTATTAAACAGAATTGGACTCCTGCATCACATGTATTTACAGCCTGTTTTTGGCCATGCACTCCGTCCCTTGGCTTTTCAGGCACTCACACCTCCTCTCCTTGCTCTCCTCCTTCGCTTCGTCTGCATGATGAAGATTCGTTTTCATTACCCAGCTCTTGCTCCATTGTTTTTCCAAATAGCCAAGAGAAAGTCTTATAAATAGTTTGTTTCTACACTACTAACATTTATTGTTAATTGCTGCAGTATGTTCATACTGGCTATAATGTTTAATTTCATGTTTTTTTTTACACATATCAGCACAAATTTGATAAGTGACCTTCATGTATTTTGCAGTATTGTACGCCTCCCTCCTTGAAACACAAATGTTCAAACCTGTGTGATCTTTGACTGTTCTGTGCAGGGTGAATGACTGTATAGTCCGGGTAAATGAGACAGATGTCAGGGAGGTGACCCACAGTGGGGCCGTGGAAGCTCTTAAGGAGGCAGGAGGTCTGGTCCGACTGTGTATACGACGCAGGAGGAGCCTCACCGAGAGAATCATGGATATCAAGCTGGTCAAAGGGCCCAAAGGTGAGAAAATACTACAAAAGTAAACAGACTGGAAGTAAACACGTGTTGACTCTCAGCTTAGATATCATTTGAGGGTGCTGGACAGAAAAAGAGCTTAAAGATATCTATTACTGCCTCATGATATATCAGATGAGGTAAAATTTTCAGGTTTCAGCTGAGCAGCAAAAATAATGAGCTGAAGAACAAATAAAGACAAGAGCGATTGAAGAAATCAAAGCTAAAGATCATGTTACAGCGTCGATATTGATCTCTATCCTATTCGTCTGCAGGAAGATAATAACAAATGCATTTATGTTGTACAAAAAGGTGCATTTCTGAACACTGATTCAGTTTGATTCAAACCATGAGCTGTGTCTGTTTTCTTTCAGGTTTAGGATTCAGTATAGCAGGTGGAGTTGGAAACCAACACGTCCCGGGCGACAACGGCATCTATGTGACTAAAGTCATCGAGGGAGGGGCTGCACACAAAGACGGACGGCTGCAGATAGGGGACAAACTTGTGGCTGTAAGAACCATCTTTTAATCCTTTTTGTATTTCATTTCTGTTTTTTCTGCTCTCATTAACATGCAGTCTAGTTCAGATAACACCTAAAACTAAAACTAATACCAAGGCAGAATCTCAGTTCCAGTGCAAACCTCCCAAAACCTGTTTTAGGAAGCCACCTGGTGGAGCATGAATGAAAAACTGCTTGAGGTCAGAAGATTACATACATATGATGGAAGTTTATCCTGCATGGCCTTGTGCACAAGACAGTACAAATGAAGCTGTCTGCAGAGATTTATGGAAGGCCAGAGCATCAATTCATAAAGTGCACAGTGATGCATACAGTGACAGGAGCTGGAGGTTTAAATCAAAGTGTTCCCTGTCTGTGGTGCCAGAATCTAAAAGGTACACGAGGCGGTGAAAGAACATTAACAAAATCTGTAAGGAAAGAGTGATAAGGACAATAAATAAGATTGGAAACAAACAATAAACAGCAGAATCTGCCAAGGATGGGACCTCAAACCTGGTTATTCAGCACCTTACTTCTCCTCCTCTGCACACGCATTAAAAGCAGTATATACTCTTTGTCCAGACTCTCTGTATCATCCACATTTCTGCAGAAGATATAATGTCGTCCCCATGCTGTCTGTGTCTTCCTGCACACCTACACTCTACATACTGTCCCTCTGCCTCTGCAGGTAAACAGCTCCTGTTTAGAGGAGGTGACCCATGAGGAGGCTGTGGCCGCCCTCAAGTCCACTCCTGACGTTGTTTACCTGCGCGTGGCCAAACACACCTCCCTTTTTATCAACGACAACTTCCCTCCTCCCGATGTCACCAACTGTAAGTACACCTACACCTTCATACTTTACCCATATCGCACCACTTTTTCCTTGTAGATGATTTCATAACACATGGCCGTGGGTTCTCACTTTTTAACACAACACCAGACACAGTTTGCTATAAAATTTTCTTCCTGCGAATGCACTCTCGGAGACGCTGGAGCATTTTATGGCCAGATGGTGTCGAACGATAAAGAACAGCGAGGAGCGAAACTGCTGGTGGAGATTTTAACCAGAAAGCTCCCGTCGTATGTTGGTGTAACTTCACAGAAGGCTTTACAAGGGCTCTGGATGAAGCAGTTGTTGTTGTTCAGAGAGTAGAATTGATATTATTGGGTTAAAAATATGTAATTATTCATCGGTCTGACAGTTTCGAAATGTGTTACATAAAAGACTGATAACCAGAAGGGATGAATTTGGTCCGCTGGATTACAGCCACTTGAAAACCCTCCAAATGAGCATATTATCAAACAACATGTCCACACGTTACCAAACAGCCTATATCACACCACGTCCTTTAAGCAGATCCTGAAAATAGATATTTAATCAGCACTTTGATACCAAAACATGAAGAGACCATTTCTTTAGTTATAGGACCGTCTCTCTAAGGTCAGCAGTAGACAGTAGATTCATGATGTCTTTTCTCCCCAGCGTACTCCCCGCATCAAGACAACCACATAAGCCCTTACATGAGCGGCAGCCAATCAGTAAGCCCTGCCCCGCTGACCACGCCCAGATACTCGCCGCTGCCCAGGGCCATGGCCGGAGACGACGATATCCCCAGGTGAGAATTCACTGTCACTTTAAGAAAGCAGCAAAAGATACTCATTTCATATCTGAGACTCGATTCTAGCTGCCAATCAGCCTCTCTTTGTTTCCTCTCTGACCACATGTGAGGTCTGGACTGGCTCTGAAAGAGGTCCATGATACTGGACTCAGATTTAAAGTACGGCTGGGTGATATGGCCTAAAATCAATATCAGGATATATTGAGCGGTTCACCTCAATGGCTGTCCTTCATCTCCTTACCTGTCTTTCCCTCTTTGTTACAGACTGGATGGGGTGGAGTCATGTCTCTGACGTAGAACAGCGTCTTAAAGGGAAATGAGACCATAGCCTACCTACACACATCCAAAACCAACTTTTATTTATTTATTTGTTACACTGAATATACCAAAATGGGCAAAATGACGTCAGTTATTGTCGTAAATTTCAGTATCTGTAAACTTTCGCTTTGTTGCCCAGCCCTAACTCAAAGAGAGTCTGTGAGAGTCACAGAGAACCAAAGACACACAGAGTGACCTCTGTCCCTGCTCACTCTGCTTATCTATCTGTGTGCCTGTGTGTGTCTTTTGTGTGTGTATTTGTGTGTGTGTGTGTGTGTGTGTGTGTGTGTTGGGCAGGAAAAGGCAGATGGCTTTGTGACTTTTGTCTGGCGTGTAAACTCAGGTCACATATGAACACACACACACACACACTCCTGCTCCACTGTCTTTAATCCATTTTAATGGACGGATTACATCCTATCACAGCCCTCATCACTCAACTGTCGTCACCGTGGTTACCAGAATATGACTCATTTCGTCATAGTCCTGCGGGCCAATCATTGGCCTTTGATTAGAATAAATCTGATAAGCCTCAGAGCGACTGCAGAGTGGTCATTTTGATGTCTGCTCGGCTTTATCCTCGGACTTCTTCTTCCTCTTCCTCCGCTCTCGTCCGTCTTTTTCTCTGTGATTAGTTTCTCATGCAAACACGGAGGATTACAGCTTTTGAGAAATGACCACTGAGTGTGTGCACAAGTTTCAAAACATCTGCTGTTTCTCTAAGCTGATGACTCATGTGGAAATCATTATTTTATTCAGTTTAAACAAACAACATATGATACAAATGCTAACTATCGCTCCCATGTTTCCCTCAGCGGCTGCATATGTACCACGCAGCAGGAAACTACATGAAGCATATTTACATAATTATGCTGTGACATTTAAACTGGGTCAGCAGCTCATTTTAATGAATGTAACCTGTAGATGAAACGCAGAATTTTTTTGACATCGACCTAAAAAACTGTGTTTTCTTCAATTAGATTACTTTAAAATGAAGTGTGTGAGCGTGCTCTGTTAATCAGATCATTAAGATCTATGTATTAGGGAAGCGACTGGGGCTCGGTGATAGAATTAGCCGTCTCTAAATCTAATCAGTTGCATGTCCCACTGCCCACCTGCCAAAGCATCCTTGGGTGAGACACTGAACCCCAAACTCCCCCCCTGTGGATCATGATTTCATAATAATTTGTATTGCACGTTAGGGCTGGACGATAAACCGAAAATTTACCGATACTGAAATTTACAACAATAACCTATGTCATTTTGCCCATGTCAATATATTTGGTGTCAAAAAAATCAATAAATAAAAGTTGGTTTTGGATGTGTGTAGGTAGGCTATGGTCTCATGTCCCTTTAAGACGCTGTCCTACGTCAGAGACATGACTCCATCCCATCCAGTTCGTTACAAAGAGGGAAAGACAGGTGAGGAGATGGAGGACGGTTCAAAAGTTGTAGTGGCTGAAGTAGACGAAGTTAATGTGGGAGGGGGTGAACAGTTTGTGGAGTAGTTATCGACCATTTATCGTTATCAAGGTGAACTGCTCAATATATTATGATATTGATTTAAGGCCATATCTCCCAGCCCTATTGCACATATGATTGAACGAGATAAGAGAGAGAAACAGACTTAAGACAGAAATTTAAGAGTTTGTCTTTGGCTTTTCTTCCAGGCTGAGATTACTCTTATCCTGACAGATTTGATTTCTTTTAGTGATGTAAAATTGTTATTTATCGTCTTCTTTTCACACTCTCACCTTATGAAGTAAAGGTAAAGCTCGATATGGCTTGACTTGTGTGCAGGAGGAGCCAAAAATAACCCCTAAGAGCTTATAAAGGGCTCTTTCCAGGAGGAGTGATTGAAAATAAAGAGTAAACATTAATGCATACAGAAAAGTTTTGGATAAAACCAAATACATAAAAATAAAAAAGGAAGAGAAAAGCAATCGTGAGAAAACATGACAGAAGGTAGGGAGAAGATGTAGAGTAAATAAATGTATTTCTGTTGAAGTGCATGAAAAAAAACTCACATCTGTCACGACTAGATGCTGCTCTGTTGGGGACCTTGTCATAGTCAGGGAGGCTCTGTTTACATCAGTGTACATTGATTGGTTCAGTGTTGGTTCATACCTGTAATCGTTCACATATTGATGCAGTTTCCTTCAGAGGAGGAGGAGGGACACCTTTATCTGCAAAGCCTGAGAGAAAAAGCAGACTACAGTGTGTTACGGTTGTTAGACCACTGAACTGTATTCTGGGGCTCTTAGTCCGCCTAACCGAGTCAAGTAAACCAGTTTATCATTTTTGTTTTGCTTTGTTTATTTTGTCAGCTTTCTCTGCTTGTTTATTTCCATGATACAGTCACATTAAGATTGATGCTGATTGGCTGAACCATTTAAGAGATCAGGCAGAGTCAGGAGGAAGTGTGTGTGCTCAGGACAAACTGTGGTGGTGTAGCAAAACAGGGACAGCTCAATGCTGACATCTGCTGGTCAATGTGGTGAATTATCCAGGATTTGAATTCTTTTTTTCTCCCACTAAGATGTGCCATAAATTCATGCAGGGTTAACTCCAAAACAGTTGGGATGGTAAATGTTGGCTATGATTATTTTAATCTGTTGTTAGAGAAAAAAAGAGATTATCTTTACTGGAATATGAGGGTCTTTTTTCTTCAGATTAAAGCAGGAGTAAAGTGATCAAGCTTTTTCAAAAAGTTAAAAAAAAATTATGAACATGTTTCTTTTTGTTGTGAAATCACCTGATATTATCATCTTTTACCCTAATGAGTGTGTGTTTACTTTGTGTTTCCTTCAGGGAACCCAGGCGGGTGGTGCTCCAGCGAGGGTCCACAGGTCTGGGTTTCAATATCGTCGGTGGAGAGGACGGAGAGGGAATCTTCATCTCCTTCATTCTTGCTGGAGGTCCAGCAGATCTGTGCGGGGAGCTACGGAAGGGAGACCGCATCCTGTCGGTATGAAATAAAAGCTTTATAAACACTACAAGCTCTTTCCTCCATTATACACACTCCAATCAATAAATCAAACTCGACTATTATTGATGTAAGTGGGTTCAAAAGGCGACTCGAGGGAGTCTTCCTGACTCTATTTTTGAACCGGTATCACTCCCTCTGCGCGTTTCCAGTCTTCTAGTCGGACTGTAATAACTGCTGCATGTGTCAAAAACAGCGTTCTTTGTTTTGCTCAATATTTAGTTTTCCGATTCTTGCGACAGTATTCAAACAGGATTAAGTCGTCACACTGCAGATGGACCGATAATCCCCGCAGAGGGAAAGTGACAGTTTTACGATGCAAACGCTGACATTGAGGGGTTTTATGCTTTAAACAACCTTTCACTTGAACTCGTCGTGCATTTGACTGCTTACCTGTGCGATATTGACCCATAGAGGTGTCTACATTTATTACTATTGATCCATGCACGGGGCTCTAACTGTACATTTGTGTATGTGTGTGTGTGCAGGTGAACGGTGTGGACCTGTCCAGTGCAACACATGAGCAAGCAGCTGCAGCTCTGAAGAACGCGGGACAGAATGTTACGATCGTAGCACAGTACAGACCCGAGGGTGAGTACAGCGCACGGACTAACACTCATGTGAGGTTCAGATTACACCGAGGAGACCTGACTGTTTTGACCAAAGAGCACGGGAGATTTTTTAATTAGAAGTTTCTGTTTACGCTCGTCTTGTTTTTGCTGAGCTCCGGTGCTTCGGTCATGCACAGCTGTATTTGAGGACATGATTAATGTGTGTTGATACAAATATAATAGAGCACCCCGACGACTGCAGTGCTTTATTTTGTGGGCTTGAAACCTGATGGAAGTTAAACAGAGCCTGTTTAGCCGGAGTCAAAGGGGATTTTTTGACCTGCTTTATATGAGTATAAAATCGCTGTTTTTGCACTTGAAGTGATCAGCGACCTGCACAGGGAAACAGGATTTGCAGTCATCAAGATACCGTCTGTGTGAACCCTTATTTATTTATTTGTTGATTTAAAATGGACTTAAAGTCACATTGGTGCTAAAACATTAAACTATGCACAACCCAGGTGCACAAGTATTTTTAGTAAGATGCTAATTTGCAACACCTGTCCATTGAAGTTAAAATAAATTAGTTAAAATAAGAAAAGAAAAACACCACGAAAATTCAGGACAGGTACAGATGCAGTGCAGGATCAAGGCTAAGCTGATTTAATTAATTTAATTTAATTTAATTGATTTAGAAATTAAATACAAAAAAAGAGGAATATTAATTGTAGGGCTGGGACGATATGCTTTTCTCCTGATTCAATTCTCCTACGATTTTAGGATATTGTCGATTTTCTCGATTTTAGTCTGCATTTTTCACACCAGTGAAACAGTTGAATGATTATGATTGTCTACTGACTATTCCAGGAACCATATTTCCCCAAAAAATACACATCACATGTAAGTCAGATTTTAAGATTTATTCGTAAATTTGAAAAAAAAAAAAAAAAAAACGATTTTTGAACAAAAATCGATTTAAAAATTGTGAAACAAAAAAATGCGATCCTTATATGCATCAATTTTTTCTCCCACCCCTAATAAATGGTTAATAGTCTACTGAGGTGTATGCTCATAGTTGGGTTTGAGAACAGCATTGTTTCTCTGTTGAGTGGTGCAGCAGTAGGTATAATGCTGCCATATCACCGGGTGTCAAAAAATATCTAGTAAAGACGACAGTGCTCAACATAATTAAAGAAAAATGTTACGCAATGTTTCAAACGATCATGATTTAACAGGTAAAATCCTCAAATATTATTTTAAAGTCTCAGAATAGTCGATGAATAACAATGAAAGGAAGTGGGAGTTGCCTTATAGGGGAACACACACAAATACACACTTGCACTCAGTGAGAGACAGTGAGGTTCCCTAACAAGCACCATCCCGAATCTACTGGGAGTGACTGAGAATCCTGTAACCTTGGAAACCAGGTTAGAACTGCTGATGGGTTCTGCTAATGGGATGCTGTCATGGTGGGGACCTGAGAATAAGACAAGTACAAACACACACACACACACACACACACACACACACACGGATCGTCTTTACTCAAATTCACTTTGGACAGAGGAGTTTTTTTCTTATATGCATGTGTGTGTGTGTGTGTGTGTGTGTGTGTGTGTGTGTGTGTGTGTGTGTGTGTGTGTGTGTGTAGAGCTTCTTTTTGGTGTTTGCTTTGTATTAGTCAGTCAAAGAAGTGGTCCTGGGGGGATGTTGTTAATCAGAGATGACCAACTTTGAACACAGGATCACAGGACCTGAAACACTGTCCAGAGATTTATGATTCAGAGACCTGTTGGACTCATTTTCACCTTTCATTATGTCAGACTCAAGCACAATGGCATTCAAAAAAAAGAAAAACTTTATTTATCTAATACTAGCACCTGCAAAACTCCTCAATACTGCTTTTCTAATTAAATCAAGTTAAATACGGAGTGTGGTGTTACTTTTTACACAGCTTTGTAGCCATGAAGTTATCCAAAAGTTATGCCTTTATAGAAAACATCTGAGAATAGATGCATTATCCATTAGAATGTGTTTGCTATTCTTACGTCTAATGCTCTTCAAATTTAACTTGCAGTCTCAGAACAAGCAGTTCAGAGAAGCCTGAAAACATCTGTAACATTTAACTCTCGAGGAATATTTAACACCCCTGCATGTGTGTAATCACTGGATGTTTTTTCAGATTATTGAATATATAGATTTTTTGTTCTGGCCATCTTGTCGATGAAACCGCTAACAAGCTTCAAGACTAGATTTTGTCCCCAGAGACCAGTTTGTACTAAAGGTCAAAGGTCAGTTCAGAACACTAACATGCTCATAGACCCGGTAGTACTTAGGGTATTTCTTTTATTAATGTCAGGCCAGTGTGTTTGTGCTGAAGGCTCCTAGGAAGCAGGAGGCAGTAGGTCAGACAGCTCAGGGGTAGAGTCTACTCGGCCAAAAAATGCTAGTTTTTGAAGGCCTTAAGGTGAAAAGAAGCTGACTTAAAGGCTAAACGTCAGCACGGATGCTGGGATTTGCATCAGGGAGTTGAGGTTATACAAGGCCACTTAATTCACTTAGTCATGGACCGCTGATTAAAATGCATTTTCTGCATCAGTTTAGACATTTTCTCAAAAGTTATTCTGGGCGGCTGGAGTATTGGAGTGAAACAGAGGAGGAATTAAACCAGAGTTTGACATGAATAACAATAAGTGGTTGTTGGTCGATCAACAAGGAAATTTAATAAAGATCAGGGAGGAGCTGTCAGAACATAGATGACATCCTCAGCCACTTTACTTTATATATGTATTCGAGCTCAGAGGAGCAGTGAAGGTATGTCAGCTGTGCATCATCACTGTTGTTTCCTCTAGAGCCACAAACCATCCATAAATAAGCAGCCTGTAAAGAGCGTATTAAAGATGTAAGATGCATATAGGTGGATGATGGTGAAGTACTGTGCAGTCTTCGTAGTCATAGTTATAGATACAGCAGGTACATCAGCACCATGTTAACAGGAGCTCCATTAGTCTGGTGTGTTTAGTAGTAAGGCTGCACGATATTGGAAAAAAATAATATTGCGATTTTTTCAACCCTGCGATATATATTGCGATATTAAAAATACAGTATTTTCACCAGATGACCTGAATAGCACTTAATGTTATGCTGCACTGCTGAAATCTTGAGGACAGTTAATCTGCTCTGATCTTACCTCTTTTTGTGAATGTTAGTAGAACGGCTTCTGTCTGTCTCAGAGATATTTTTAGCTTTTATTGTGCTGGGACGTTATTGTGGAAACAGATGAACACAGAAGACGTGTTTTGGTCGACATCATCCTTTTTTAACCGAAATAATTCCAGATAACTGACTTTCCTTTTCTTTTTGGCAACAAATCTTCATTTTCGGTGGTTTTCGCTTGTTCGTTGTTCATTTTGCGATCGTTGTTGTTGTTGTTAGCGGTGTTGTACCGAGAAACGCACGTCCTCCGAGAATTGCATGCACCTCGCAAAACGCGCACTGCTTATAGTAGAGAGTGGTCCACGGAAATGTACAATTTAAAACCCATACAGTTCTTATTTGTTGGGCTTAACAGTCATGAGTAAAGTTCCGCTCAAAAGTTATTCTGGGCGGCTGGAGTATTGGAGTGAAACAGAGGAGGAATTAAACCAGAGTTTGACATGAATAACAATAAGTGGTTGTTGGTCGATCAACAAGGAAATTTAATAGGTGGGTTTTCTCCTCCCTGATTTTGATTGACAGCTGGCAGGGTAGTCTGATTGGCAGCTGAGAAGTGAGTCTGATTGGCAACTGAGTTAAGGACAAAGGCGATTGGTGGATCGCTGCACAGCACATGCAGAGTCACATGGAGTGTATCTCAGTCGGTTACCCTTGAAATTAAATGAGTTCATTCACCTCCAATATCGCAGGCTCTGCGATGTGACTATCGCACACACGTACATCACGATGACGATAGTCAAACATATATCGTTCAGGCCTATTTAGTAGGATCAGCACCATGGACAGCACCAGAAGAGCTTTAAGTCCTGAAAGGAAAACCCCACACTGAAATCAACTAGAAAGTCACTATATGACTGATTTTAGACAGCTGGAACGTAGTCAGGCAAATTTGTTATCAGAATGAATTTATTAAAATAGAAATGCTTCTCAGGAAATATCATAAATTCTTTAGGTTCAGTTTGTTGGTCCATATCCCAAGCTCAAGTGCAGGGCCAGGTGTGTTTGTTATATGACGCTGAAGAAAGAGAGTTTTGTGCTCTGGATTGTTGTTTATAGTCTGGGTCTTGTCCAGAAGGTCACTTTCTGAGTATTTTTCAATCTGCTTACAAAACAATGTTAAGATTATTTAATGAAAAGTTTTGACAGAGACAAAGAAGAAAAAGCACCCTGTAAGATTAATAAGAAACAAAGGTATGCCTTAAAAACAATCTGAAATATTAAAATTGGTTCCTCCCCTTCTGCTTTCAGTTGTTTTTCTCGAGGGAGGAAATATGACATTTGATTTACAGAGGGCTTATAGGTGCTGAATGAACAACAAATGTTTTCATTCTTTTACTGTGGTGATTTTACGCTCTCACAGAGGATGAATGTGCCGTGAATGTGAACTGATTGATTGCATTTACAACTCAACTTGAATGCAGAGTGAAATATGTTTAAAAAAGTGCAAAATGTTGCTTATTGTTTTGAGCATTTTTCTTTTTCAGTCATTTTTTTTGCTTGTGTTTATGCTGCGAGGGTGATGCACTGACTGTACAAAAGGGGCTGAAAGGGTTCTGCAGTCTGTCCACCTGGCCTAATCCAGCTCTATTTCAGCGTTTGGTGTGATTTTGGGATTCTTGCTGAGAATGAGAGGTGAACCAGCTGGCCTCACTGAGAACAGACTGTGGCGTAGCTTCGTTTCAATTTCAGGGGTTTAACTGTTTGAAATTGGAGAAACTGTAGGTGCACAATGGTATATATCGAACTCCTCTCACACTGAACCCGCAGAAGCAAAGATTCGTCTTAAACCGTATGTTTCCGTCTGTGTTTTTGTACCAGTGTTTGTCTGTGTCGTGACTCTCATTAGTCACCGTTGAGAGAACTCTGTTTTAAACCGTCTGTCCACGCCGAGCTGTGGTCGGCACGGTCAGTGTGTGTCTGTGTTGTGTCGTTAAGTCCGTCCATCTGAGGTCTATGTTTGTCCTCTTCCTGTGGAGCTAGCACGCGCTGACCAGCAGTGCTCCCTCTGTTTCACACATACACACTTCCTGCCAACAAGGGAGCTAATAATGACCTCTACCAGGAGAGGAAAAGTGTGTCTCTCACTGTGAGTGTGTGTGTAGGTGTGTGTTGTAAGTCTCCTCCTGTTATTTATATTGAAAATGGTAGCAGGTTAAGCCAAACAAACAAACTCAGCTCAGTCTGGCGTAAGACTGAATCTGGAAAGGTGTGTGTGCGCCTGCAGAAATGTTGGTAGCGACTCACTTGATTTTAGCTGATGCAGCATATATGAGTTTATTCGGAGTCGAGCAGATGGAGTGTGTTTGGCTGTGAAAAGTCATGCTGCTTTAACCAATGTCTCCTGTAATGTCTTCAGCTATTATGAGTCATTTTTAATAGATTATTAGATATATCACTCCAAAATATGTCTGAGCCAAAATTCATACACCAAAGGTCGGGCAAAGCTCTTTTATTTTCTTCCAAAATCTCTCAGATGTAATTTTGTTCATGATTAACTTCAACTCAGTTTCACTGAGGTGGAATTCTGACTGAAACGGGTGCACATATGATACACCTTAATGCTAAATTACGATCACAAAACATAAAAACATGCTTTCATTAAGACTGACACATTTTATACACTGAGGGAGGAGTGGATTGCAACCGTTAAATGCACCAAGACATACACATAATTTGCCACGCCATCAAGTGTCTCAAAAACTAGTTCACAAAGCAAATAGTTCCTGTGATATTAAAGCGCAAAAATGCCCACGAGTGACTCCAGTTTTCTCCGATTGTGACTGAGATGAGCAGTCAGGAGCTTCACCTTTTGCTGCGCAGAGCTGGGCTGTGCACTCTCATTCTGACAGTGTTTGTGGCTTGTTTATAGTGCATGGTCCCACGGACACTCAGGTCCAGTCTTGATGTCACCCCTGAAAAATATAAAACATGACTTGGGCTACAGTTGTATTATTTTAAGGCTTCTATGAGGAGTTTTTTATTTTTATTGAACAGACTAGGGCTGGGCAATAAACCGAAAATTTACAGATTCCGAAATTTACAACAATAACGGATGTCATTTTGCCCATATCGGTATATTCGGTGTCAAAAAAATAAATAAATAAAAGTTGGTTTTGGTCGGATGTTTGTAGGTAGGCTATGGTCTCAAGTTCCTTTAAGACGCTGTCCTACGTCAGAGATGTGACTCCACCCCATCCAGTCTGTAACAAAGAAGGAAAGACAGGTGAGGAGATGGAGGACGGTTCAAAAGTTATAGCGGCTGTAGTAGACAAAGTTAAATATCGTGATATTGGTTTGAGGCCATATCGCCCAGCCCTAGAACAGACTAAAATTTATACTGATGCCTTTTAATGACATACAAAAGCAAACAAGTTAGTTCAAATCAGTGCGAGGGGGTAGGTATCAACCAAGCAGCTACAGAATCACAATAAATGACAGCACTGTGACAGAAGCATGTGAGGGACTGCTTTGTCCACAGGGGGGCGCCAAATTTGACGCAAACCGAAAGTTACTCACAGGAGCTTTAAGGTCAACTAAAGGAGGAACTGTCATGTCATAAACACTGCATTCCTTACCAGTTACTCTTAATTGCATACGGCTTTGGCGCCAGTGTTTTTTAGGGTGAGGACTCTAAAATGTATGCAACCACCATGAGCAGCTCTGGTGCACAGTGACGCAATTTGCAGCACAGTTTGTGGTGCATTGAACCATGTGTGTGTGTGCGTGCTCTGTGAAAAAGACAGTTTCTTTTTTGCTTTGAAGCTTAGCAACCAGGCTCTAAGAATAGGACATGTCATAATTCCTGTATTACGCTTTAATAGCAGGAAGCTTTAGGAGTCTACATTAGCAAACTCTGTCACATGTCAATGTCGGATTGTCTTCATCAGACATGTTCTGATTTCAAGAGAGTACTTAGCTCGGTTTTGGTGAAATGTGGCTCCAGGATAGAGTGTGGATGAATTATGCATGTTACATCTTTGAGGACAAAAAGAGAATCAACCAAAAAGTAGAAATCCGGTCAAAATACAGGGAATCAAACAGAGACAGAACAGAACAAGACTTTCTGCTGAGAGGTTGGCGGGGTTAAAGCCTCTTTAATGTCAGCTTTAACTGACAGGCATCTGCTGTTTTACACACACACACACACACACACAGCTCTTCAGGTCAGAAGTTCAGAGTGTCACCATAAATACCCAGTCATCCCCACCCTGTGAGGGTACTTTTTTTCTTCTCACTCACAAAGTCTTACTTAAAACTTTTTCAGTATAAAACCACTCCTAACTGAAAAAATACCAAAGAGTAGCAAATAAAGAAAAGTTTAAACACAATTTAATTCTCATCGGACATGGATTTCAAAATAAAAGCCCCTCAGGTTGTGAAAAAAAAATCTGCATTTTGATTTTTTTTAAAAAGTGGCTGTATTATTGACCTTTAAGCTGGATCTCCTCCTGTGCTGTAAGTTTCTTGATGTGGGACTGCTAATGCCTGCAGGTTGACAGCCGTATTAGTCACTTGGATTACACACAACCGTCACGGACACACACTGTCACACTCTTACTGTACACACTCACATGACACACACACACGGAGGCAGCAGCGTCTGTCAGCAGTAATACTAAGGTGATGCAGAGAGGATTATCTTCACTTGTATTAGCCTGCTTATTACAAGTAGAGTGTGTACGTTTGTGTGTGTCGTGCACTAGTTAAGCAGCAGATTAAAGGAAACTCCTCTCCGGTCTTTCACACCCAACGTTGTAGGAATATAATCTGCTGAATTCATACATTAGGCTGCTATCCTCTGCTCTTTATCTCCCGTTTCCTTTCTTCTCTCCTTCTCACCTATCAGCTCCCACCCTCCCCTTCCAGCATCACTCCTGTCTGTCGTAATGGTCAGCTCACCGCCCACGGAGTCATATCTAAGGGAATTAAAGCGCCCCTCGTAACAGGAAGGTGACTGATCTGTGACTGTCACATTCAGGCTTTTCTGAGCTGACCGAGATGAAACACATTTTTCATTTTTGACGTTTAAAGTTGAGCAAAAAATACAGCATTTCTTTTTTATTTTCTGTTTCCTGGTTTATTCCTCCCTCCTCCCTTCTTTATCTGCAATCTTATCACTTAATCAATACTCTTATAGATTGCTGTACTGTATTCTATCAATTATAGATGAGCCTCCTCCAGCTCTGCTATTTTTAGTGCGGCAGCCTTAAATCGATTCCATTACGCGTTTACAACACGTACAAGAGAGAGAATGTTTCTTTGATTCAACTGGTCAGATGTTTCTCATATGTGGATTTTAATAAATACATATTAGCCCTTGCAGTGTGTTATATCTGTATCCTCTATATAATAAAAAGCTAAGTATAGCCCACACAATATTTGGGAAATATAGATGATTAAACCTAATTTTTCCCCTTGGAGGAATTCGACTTGTGCAGCAGCGACTATAATATGATTCAGACAGGAAAGTTAAAAACAGAATAAAAAGGACTGAGTATATAAAGCGCCTCATGGAGTCTTTACTCAACAAAAACTCATTTATGTTCCTTTTAATGTGCTGCATTTTCTTTTCTTATAAAACATCAAAATTTCTAAATAAATGTGCAGTAACGTCAGATTTATGTAAATCCAGCTTTATTGCACAAACACCCGCACAATTTTGAGTTTTATGGTTTAAACAAATATCTGTGCAGCTTTTTAAATTGATTTAGATAATTGATTTAATGTTCATTTTCCTCGACTAAACTCCAGTGTTATTTTTCTTAGGATACTGACACACTTCCGCTGCTCTTCTGCTAAATATAGATGTATCAGTCCAAAGGAAACATACACGTTTAGTTGACAAAAAAATGACACGTTCTCACTCCCCCTCACCAGCACCAGAATTATAGGTTTATGCAATGAGTTATTTCTGTCTTTATCAGTGTAAGTCTAAAACTGTTGGGTCTATGTTGTGCCTTATCCAGATTCCAGCCAAGTCAGGAGCAGTAAATCCAGCCTTAATGCAAAATGGTCCACTACCAGGATGTAAACAAGTTCAGAGGACAGCTCGAAACTCATGGTGAAGAATGTAGTTTAAAAAAGCTGTTTTGGTAGCATGTAAGTGATCACTTTGTCTCTCCAGCAGTAGTTTTAAACATTTAAAATAACAGTAGAGAAATGGTCAATCTTATCTCTGACAGTCTTGTTTGCTTTTGTTGATTATACAGTGCCATCAACATTAATCTAAACCTGTCTCACTGCCTACAACAGACTTCTCACAGGAGCTTTAAATGAGAAGGAAATTAATTAAAATATTCTTAATGTTAGCTAAACGTATCCAAATTATGTCTGTGAACAGGACTGGACCTCGTTCCAAACGTTAGTCAAGCTTAGACATATTAAAATGATGATGTGTCATCTTTAGAAACACTTACCACAAAATTCGATATATGTATTTTTGATATATAAGATGTACTTTAAATTTCTGTCACCTAAAAAGGTAACATCCTGCATACTTGTGCAACCAATATGCCAGTATACAATAGAGAGATTATTATTATTATATTGCATTACAGTATTTTACCCTGAAGATGGCGCTGAAAGAAGCAAGCGACTGCCCAGCACCAAAGCATGCTGGATACATAATGAGGAAGAGAGGTCTGGTAGTGCCACTTTATCCCCTTCTTATTCAAAGAAAACCAACAGTGATATGCTTGGATTATGACGTTGTCCTCAAGTCGGGGTTGGTGAGGATCATCTGACTTTCCGAGTCACAAATTCAACTTTAGGGGGGCGTTCCAGATGAATTTCTGACTTGTAGCTCGGAAGTCCCGACTTCAAAGTACAGCTGGAACGCATCATAAATTCTACATATTGTCAAATTTAATCGCCTTCTTTGCTTCCTTCACTGCTCTCTGCACTTCATCACCACCAACTGCCCAACAGGGGGAATCAATAGTTTTCACATGATTCAGCCAAAGACTATTGAATGGACGCTGTCTGCCTCCTCTCTGGGTGAAGCCACCACAAGAACAGCACCTTCTGGTGACGGGCTGCAGTATAAATCATGAGTTCCGCCTTCTCCAGCAATCCCTATGGAGCTGTGGACAAAGTATAGAAATTTATTACACAAAATATACATTTTTCTCCCCCCTGGTTGCGATGTTGACATGTAGTTACTGTAAAGTTATTAGGGGGTTCATGTTTTCTATGATTGACACCTGATACAGCCTATGGGCATACGAAAATTGCCTGACTCTCCCACCAAGCACACAACGCTACTGCGCCAGTGGTGGTTCCAGGAAGTGGAAAAAACTTGCAAATTTGTATAATGACAGAGACGGAACCAAGTTGTCCATAGTATATACAGTTTATGGATTCAACCCATCGGGCCATCAGTGATCTCTAGTCACCCTTAGGGAAGTTATATGAAAATTTAAATACGACAAAAGCAAAAAAAAGTAGATTGAAGTTAAACTGAATCAAAAAAGGACCAAAATATGGAGAGTAATTTGGACTTTCACTATCAGCTCTTATTCACTTCATGCTCAAATAAGTTTGACTGAGTTATTTTAATGCAAAATCCTGCTGCAGTGCACACAGCCTACAGATGAGAGAGAGCTGCCCGTCTCCAGAGCTGCACAATGCAGAGAAGGTCTCTGCCAGCTGCTGAACAATGCCCCTCTTGGGAGAGGAGAGAAGGGGAGAGGATAGGAGAGGGCAATGAAGGAAGCAAGGATGGAGGGAATATGAGCCCCACAGTCATTAGTCTCTGTCATCACCCCTCCCCCGCCCTCCTCCTCCTCCTCCTCTTCCTACTCCCCTTCTCCCCTCTTCGCTCCTGTCTCTCCATTATGTCTTGTTTTCTCCCTCCATCTCTCCGGGTCTGCCTCTTAATCTGATATCGCTGCTTTAAAGTGATGAGTGCTGACAGAAACAGCAAGACGATGATCACAGGGAGCTTCATTTCTGCTGATTTTTGTGTATTACTCTTTGGTGGTTTGACATCCACAGAAATCAGAGAGTTAAATGCAGCAATAAAAGCTCTCAGCATCATCTGTCTACTTTGAGAGGGTGAAAACATTTCAAGTTTGGCGAAGTATTTCTCCGAATCAGAGAAACAACGAAGTATCAGACGGAGAACAACAAAAGATGAAGAGTCTTAAAATGTGGAGAGACGGAAAGAGGAGCTGAAGTGGAAAAGGGAGACAGATGGAGACACAGACAAACATAAATCATGCAGAGCAGAGAGAGTTTAATTCCTCTTACTTATCAAGGCAGATGATGCTACAGACTGTTTTTTCTTTTTTTTTCGCTCTGCTTTCAAACAAATGGAAAAACCCATTCAGTAAATATGAAGTGAGCTGTTAGTTAAGCTTTCCATAAATCAATATTCAAAATGCTTGGTCAAGCTTTATCCAGTGTGTGTGTGTGTGTGTGTGTGTGTGTGTGTGTGTGTGTGTGTGTGTGTGTGTGTGTGTGTGTGTGTGTGTGTGTGTGTGTGTGTGTGTGTGTGTGTGTGTGTGTGTGTGGCATGCAGACCGGTTCCCTGGGCCAAAGTAGGGCAGGAGAGCCTGGCATGGACTCAGCTTCCTGCATGAGTGACCTGAGGAAACAGCGTTCATGTCTGTTGCTGAGTGTGTGTGTGTTCGCGTGCATGTGCATGTGCATATGAGAGAATGTGTGTGTGTGTGTGTGTGTCTCCGCCCTAAAGCAAGCTGCTGTCAGAGAGGGGGAGGAGCAAAGCAGCGCGGACGCACCAGCGAACGAGAGATAGGAGAAGAGACGAGTGGAGTATAGAGAGCGGGAGAAAAAGAGAGAGTTAGCATCTGTTGTTCCTGTGGCAGCTGAGCTGAGCAGCGCTGGACTGATTTTAACACACACACAATCACACACACACAGACGCACACACACTGAGGCGTGCGCAACTGCATACCTACACACACTCCTTTCTGCACACATTTACATCTTTCTGCGCTGGCTCTGGTGTTAAATCTTCTCCATCATCACACACCACACATCTGCTCTCCCTCTCTCTCTCCCTCTTCCTCTCTCTCTCTCTGTCTCTCACTCTGAGCTTTTGCAACTCACCCAAAAGCTGCAAAAGCTCAGAATCACGCTCACACATCCAAATCAAGCAAAACCGGCTTCACCATCCTACCGTGCGGACGTCTGCCGGCAGCATGTGAGTACAGCTGAGCGAGAGTTGGAGGGGACAGACTTAGAGGGATGTAGTCTCGCTTCAACTCTGATGTTATGATAATATGATATGATAGGATTTAAGACATTTAGGGGTGAAGTTTCAGGCACTTTGAGCATGTTTTTTATGGCGCTAAATGCCCGTCCTAAATGTGGCTTAATGTGTTTATTTATCTGTGACCCCTCTGATGACCACTGATGCGGCATTATCACGTTGGCTCAGATGCCGTCTTTGCTCCGATGACTCTCACAGTGCAAGAAATTATCAGTGATGTGGAAACATTGCATCAACTGTTTCACTTTTATATTTTACCGTAAGATGATCGAGATCGCAGCTCTGACTTCGCTTGAAGACGATCAGAGCTGCAGGCTTTGACTTTCTCTTCAATAACAGTGATTTCTAAGCTGCAACACATGCTTTGTTCTGTAGATCACAAAGAGGGATCTTCTTTCTCTCTCTGCTTCACATCGATTCGTCCTTTAATCTTTTCCTCCGCTGTATCTGATGATAGTGATCTCGTTCACACTCAGTAATCGGGTCCTACCTCCTCTCTCCTTCCTCTCTTTGTATTCTCCCCTGCTTCTGTCTTCCTCTGTCTCTGTCTTGCTCTTAATCTCATAATGCTGCGTGGAGGCGATGCATTGACAGGGACAGTTACATGCTGCTTATGTTTGACTTCGTTCATTTCAATGACAGGTGCTCCTAGTTTTGTTCAAGACCTTGTTGTTGTTTCGATAACTTCCATGGTTGCAGATTTGTTTCATCGCAGCAGTTTAGCTTGTTTGTGTCAGATTAATGATCGCTTTGGGGGAAATCAGAGCCGAGATCTGAGTGCTGTAGGCTGCTTTATGACAGTTTTCAGATGTTGGATGTGTGTGTAGGATGATCAACGAGGAAATGACAACAGAAAAAAAGGGAAGAATTTAGGAAAACCCCAGAGATAGTGGAGGTTTCACTTCTGAGTGTGTGGGTGTGTGTGTTTGTGTGCATGACCGTGTGTACCTCCTGTATGATTGAATTACTCAGGGTTAATTAGATTCTCTAGTCTGCGCAATAATGGTTCAGACACACACACGCGTGCACGCACACACACTAACAGGGACATCCTTCAGGAGGGCTTTTTCAGGCTTACTGCCAGCGGCGTTGTCATCCGCGTGTTAGTTGGGAGGTTTCTGCAAAGCTGTGTGGTGTTAAGAAAACTAGAGGGCAGTCGGCGAGGATTCATTACACACATTTCTGCTGCCACTGTGAATCAAAAGCGTCACACTTTCACGTCTTTTTAAGACAGCAATCTGCTGGTGAAAATATCAGACGTTATCTTTTTTTTTCTTTCTGCGGGGAAGAGGACAATCACACTAAAAGCAGGAGACAGACTTTAAAAAACACTTCATATGATTTGCGTTTCCCACTCCCATTTCCATAAAGAATGTACATTTATAATTAAAGAGGTACACTGACAGTTATACGGCCACTAAAAAATGGGTCAGAGGGTTTTTGCAGAAGACGAACACACAGGGAAGGCTTTACTGAGTGTATGAATGAAGTGCTGCACTTTGCACTGATTGGCTCCTTCACAATTAACTGCTTGTCATTGGAGCGATCCGGGGGGAAACAGTTGTTTCCGGCAATCAAACCGAGAGCGGGGTTTGGAAATTCATTTCTTGATTTGTGTGAAATGTTAGTAGATTTGAAGTTGAATAGGTCAGAGGAAGTTAAAGGTTGATCTGATTATGATGCATTTACTAAAACACAAAGGAGTGTGGTGCAGTGGGTATACATCAGTGAGCACTGATATAATGTGAAAGGATAGGATACAGTATGATTTAATATAAAATGATAATATATGATATGAAATTACCAGAAATAGGGATGTCCCGATATGATATTGATATTGGATATCGGTCCGATATCAGAAAAAACACAAATATCAAATTATATCGGCCTGCACCTTAGACCTCCGATATCAGCACTCCGATACAAGCAGTCCATTCCAGACTCCACTCCAGCACTTCTATCTAGCAGCCCCCAGATTCAGCATGCAGAGTCCACATAATCACAACAACAGTGTGTACTAAGGTACAAACAAAGTAACAAGGAGTCGACCATGTGGCAGTATTTTTATGTTTAAGTCCGAAAAAGACATTGCAGCTGAGTGCAAAACTTGTCATGAACAAGTTTGTGCTAACATAGGATCAATATCGGTATCAGCCAATACTGAAGTCTACAATATCCGTATCGTATCGGAAGTAAAAAAGTTGTATCGGGACACCGCTAATCAGAAAAAAACAACTTAACAAGATTGAAGCGAAAACTTTCCAATACAATAAAATGGACATAAGTGGGTTATGATACAATACAATAAATGATACGATACGAAACGATACATTATGATACATTACGATATGATACGATACAACATACTTTATTGTCCTCTTAGGGTAGTTTCTCTTGGACTCAAAGATCTGCACAGATAAAGCTGCCAATTGATGACACAAAGTATTAGACCGAACAAAGACACGGTCACATAACTCACACATATCGCACAAGAATCTCACAGTCATGGTTAAAAGAAACATACTTACAATAAAACAATAAATAACGATGAGAAAGTATAAGACACAGCAAGGTGAGATAAGGTAAACAAGATTAAAAATATGTTACTACAGCTCAATTTGAGACCACCACTGTGTTTTTCTCAAGGGATTCTGGTCTTAGAATAGTAATGATAACTTATTAACATCTATTTTTTAAAAAGTAAACCAAACATTAACTTTAAAGAACAAAATTTACATATTTAAGGTACAAACTGAGCGTTGAATCCACATGTGAACTGAGAAGCAGCATAAAGTTGCAGTTTTTTCTGATACCTGGATAAATATCTGATTTTAATTCAGTGTGAGCATGTATGCTAGCTGACCATCGTCTCCATGGAAAAGTCATGTCACACCACTGCTGAGCTGCCCGAGTCTCACAGTGGGAGCTCAGTGTGCATGCATAATGCGACGCCAGTGATCAGTGCAGATTTTCCACCTACAGCACGACATGCAGGCAGCTGCAGTCACATGTGTCCGAGCGTTTTTTTACAGCTACACCCTGACTCCTACTCCGGTCCTCAGAATCTCCGCTCACTTCTCAGAACCGCTCAGCAAATTCAATTACTGTTTGTTATTGTGTTCATTGATTTGTGTTTCTGCTGGTTAGAGAAAACACTTAAGAACGAGAATAACAACAAGGACGTCATCCAGCTCCATTCATTCTCACTGAAATCACTGTATTCGTTCTTGACAGGTAACTACAAATACACATGGGAAAACAACACGAAACAGGAAAAACAGCAGTGAAAAAATGTCGGGATAAAGAGGTTTTGTTTTCCCATGGACACTGCAGGATGAATTTATCTCAATAAATACATCCTAATGTTGGTATCTATGAATAACAACACAACACCGGCCAGAAGAGATTTGTAAACACAGATTTTTCTGAGAATAAGAGACGTGAATGAGTCAGAGCTGTGAAATCAAGCTGCATCTGCGCGCCGATGACCTTGCAAATGTGTGTTTATGATGATATTGACATGGACAGGGTCTGATGTAAGAGGAGTTAATGTTTGGATCAAACAGACTATTAGATTAGGGCTTTAGAGACAGCTCGATGCCTCTATCTGCATGTCCATTAGCTCGTGTGAAAGTGTGTCGTGTATTAACAGCTGAAAAAGGAAAGTCAAACACGTGAATCAACACGAAGAGGAAAATGTCTCCAGCCCAAAAAACACGCGTCGTACTTGTTGTACTCCATCCATTTTTAAGAGATGTGGCTAACAGAGTGCAAAAACCCTCCACCTCCATTAAAGCTGTGTTTGTTCATGCCTCTGCTCCTCTTTTTTGATCTGTAATGCTTCTGAGCCGCTGAGCACAGATGATTGAAGCGTGAAAAATCACTGCCAGTCAGCTGCTTCTAATGTGGAGTAACAGGTAGCGTCTAAAAGCAGCTTAAAATAGATCCCTGCATAGATATTTTAATAGTTTGGCATTATTTTTTCAAACCTGTCACCTGAAATGTTCCCGCTCTAACACTGTTTTTACTCTTTTTTTCTTCTATGTGTGTGTGCAGAGTACAGTCGTTTCGAGGCGAAGATCCATGACCTGAGGGAACAGATGATGACCAGCAGTGTCAGCTCCAGCTCCACGTCGCTCCGCTCCACACAGAAACGCACACTCTACGTCAGGTAAAACACACACACACACACTGCAGACAGGCAGAGGTGACTGATTGTCGAGTGTCCTTCAGCTCGGCACGACTATTCGAGGGTCTTATCTCAGCTGTCGGCTCTTCTTCTTGTGAGTTTGAGACGCTGAAAGAGAGGTTATCGCATCAGGAATCACAATTAGATTCTCTGGGAAAAAAACAACCCGACACACAAACACGCGAACACATCACGGCTGTCAGCTACCTGTGAGTGTGTGTGTCAGTGTGTGTCAGTGTGTCTTGCCTGTCCTGGTTGTTTAGTCTTCTCCGAATCAGCCCAGCCTTTCTTAGTTTCTTCAGCTCACCACCTTCACCAAGCATTTGCACGGGTTGTGGTATTTGAAATATTGATTAAGCGCCGGGTCCCTGGAGTGCAAATAAGTCACTTTGGAGCTCTTTTCCGATCAATACGAAGAAAAAAAAAACAAGTCAGGAGGGCAGCTCTGACGGTCACGCTCAGGGTAAAAATCTACCAGGAGATTTTTTGGGAGAAGAAAAGATGAACCGTAGATCAGGGGATAATCGTAAATGAGTTCAAAACATGTCGAGGAAGAACAATGCTGATGTCTGCCTGTCAAATATAAAACCCAGAATATAACCCATAACTTCAGAACCACAGAAAAGAAATAATAAAAGCAGATTTACTCAGAGTCAGAGTCCTTAAATTTTGGTTATTTTCTGTTAAAATCTTTAATTTAGTGAAATTTTAAAGCTTTATTTAAGAGAATTACATCATTACACAATTTTTGACGTACTCCTAAAACTGAAACACATCTTTATTTTCTATTTATTCTAACTTTAAATGTTAAAAACTTACACAGCTCTTTAAAATAGGAACATCCTGAATAAATTCATGCAAAAAAATTCGATACAAAGTTTTGGAAAAGTCTCTCACAAGTTTAGAAGTAGTCAAAATAGCTCTGTAAAACATGTATCACAGCTTTAGCGAGTGAAAAAACAAATTTATGCGCAGCCCGGGAAAGACATGATATCCAAAGAAAAGATTATAAGTGTGGCGTTTTCAAATGGTGAAAAAATAACAGATATTCTCTCTCTTATTACAGCAGAAAAGCTGTGAAAACAGTCGATGAGTTATGTGAAAAATAAAATACTTTCTTTTGCATTACTCTTTAAAAAAGCGAGTGAGACTCAGACATTAGCATAAAAAAGACTCAGAGAAATATACTTTTTATTTTCACTCTGATTCATGTCGACTGTCAGGAAATACAAGTGTTTATGTGAGCAGTTATTCATTCATTTTTGGCTAGTTTGATGTCCAGTTGTTTGGCAGGTGATGATATAAATGGCCAAAATGTCAAACACAAACAATTATATTTGTCTAAACAAAAAAAAATGTTTTTTCATAATTTTGAAATAAATGTGAAAAAGTGAGAATGTCCTGTATTCAGGGTCAGAGAGTGAGCTGCATCCCAAACACAGATGTGTTTTTGTATAAAATGCGAAGGGGGTGATATATTGCATCATGATAATTTACCCTGTAGATGGCGCTCAAAGGTGCGATTAAAGCCACCATTTTGCTGGTAAAAGGCACCCCTGGTTGTAGGGCTGGGCGATACGGCCTCTAATCAATATCACGATATATTGATCAATTCACCTTGATAAACGATAAATAGACAATATTTAAAATATATTAATTAAAATATATTTATTCATTTTTTATGACACCGAATATATTGACGTGGGCAAAATGGCGCCAGTTATTGTTGTCAATTTCAGTATCAGTAAATTTTCGTTTTATCTCCCAGCCCTTCCTGTTTGTCACTTTCCTCCCTCATTAGGTCAGAATCATGCAAGTATATTAGCTGATTTGCCTGAACCATTAGCAGGCAGGATGGCGGAAAGAGCTACACAGCTGCACAGAAACTTCACATTGCTGAATGCGATTAAAGCCTTTTCATGTGAAGACTTTAAATCTGTAATAGTTTATCTGAAAAAAAAGCTTGAAAAATGCCAATTTCAAAAAGTCTATCCGAGCCCTGATATCTGAGGATTTCCTCTAAACTGCAAAGTCGTCCCGACAACAAAGAAGTTAGAGCGCAACTCAGAGCAAACCTTATCTGACAAGCTCTGAGCTTGAAATCAACATCTAACCTGAGCTGAGTACAAGTGGCCTGGAAGGAACAGGCAGCAGCAGCAGCAGCAGCAGCCGGTCAGAGTAACCTTGAACTACACACTCACTGACACACTGACTCACTCAGAGGAGGACGAGGGTCACTCTTTTCACATCCAGTGAGGGATAAACAGGCACAACTATCTGTGTGCACCACACGAACATGTTTACAGAGTCATTGCTTACATCCTTGTGTTATTCAGTTATTATGTTTGCAATGTTCTCCTTCTTTGTTCAGCATTTTAACAAGCTACTGTTTGATAATAAGCCTTAAACGCTGCAGACAAAGAGGCGTATTAGCTCTACAGTTTTGATCGTCTTTCAAGCCACACTGGTGGCCATGAACGAATGTTTCATAAAGCACAGTATCCTGAACATGACTGAATAACCAGAGTGTGTGCATTCATCATATAATTGCCATGACAGCCTACTATGACAAGTTCATCAATTTACACACTGAATTTTTATGAGAACAGTCTTGGAAATATCAGTCCGCTTTCACTTCAAGGTTATGCAGGATAATGCAGCACCCCCCCACCCCAACTATAGTGATAAATCACTGTCATATAGACAGATACAGCATCTGGGTACCGCCCCTAATTGACGAATCAGCATCAAATGTTAAAAGAGCAGAACTCACACTGGCAGGTGATTGGTTGAGATGTGAATGCTGGGGTAAGACCGATTGGGGGTGTCTGGTGCTCTCTCGGCCCCTCTGTACCCTCATACCTGCACATTCAGCATGCATATGTGTTTAGAGTGTGTGTGTGTGCAGTGTGTTGTTGGCGCTGTGTGTAGTAGAGAAAGCGCACTAACCTTTCCTTGGAGGGAAATGTCACTGAAGCAAGGTGACACAGGAATTTATGACTTTGGGTAAAAACTGTGTGCGTTATCTTTTTCTTTTCTCCTCTCTCTTCCTCTGATTTTACACTTTTACCTGTCTTTTCAAATGTACAATCTCTCAGTAGACTGGCTTTGTAACTGTGGAATATTAACTGCATTCAAGGCTACCTGGAGAGGAGACAATATCTTTAGAAAATGTCAGTATATTTCATTTGAATTACTTTTTTATTCATGAATCAAACCAAACAGTATAAAGGGAATAAAAGCAGACACACTGGTTTATCTTCAGCAGCTAAACTCTTCAAACTCTTTCATCGTCCAAGACTTCTGTCCCAAAAAATGAAGTTAGGGGCCTGATTCACTAAGAGAGCCTCTGATGGCGTGAAAAATTGTGAATCCCATTCTCAGCCCCATCTCTGTCTCAAGGTCCAACTCACAAAGTAAACAAACCCTAATAATGATATTCAAGCGCAAAAACGCCCACAAAGTCCTGCAGCTCTGTGCAGTTTCTGTGTGTTATTATTAGCGTCCCCTGTGCTCAGCTGCAGAAGAAGCAGAGCTGCACGTTGTCATCCTGACGGCACCAAATTCTCCCCCACATGAGCTGAATGAAGAGGGACTCTCCTCACCTGTTTATTGTGATATCCATTCATGGCAAATGTAGCACAAGTTTCATATCGAGTTTACCTGCTGGAGGGAGCTAGAAAAAGCAGATTAAATAGTTATCTAAAAACAATGCACCGAAACAGCTCAGTCTGTATGTTCAGGTGGTTAAGCCATAGACAGCCACAGACTGATTGAACCCCCTGATTATTGACAGACTTAAAGCTATAATGCATAACTTCTATCGCCCCCTAGAGGATTTTTGCGTTATTACAACAATACGGCCGGCACCTCAATATGACGTTTGGCCCGGTGTAACCCGTACACAGAGTAGCACTCACGACTCACCTGCATACTGCTCGTCACATTATATGGACTGCACATCTTGTAACTTACCGCTTGTTAGGCTAACGTTACACATTGTGGGGAACACAAGGCTGCTAACAATATATTACATTCGTAGCACCATTTCTAAGAAAATAATAAAGTACTCGGTCCAGTTCATGTAACAGCGACACATTCTGCTCGTAATGAACAGAGTCACTTACTTATCCAGCAGTGTCAAGGCAACATCCGTGTCGGACCTCAGTCCAGTCTCCTCCTTCAGGGCTCGCCATCGAAAAAAGTGAAGCTGATACAAATTCACATTAGCCTTCTCTGCTTGTCACTCTCTTTCTTCGCCAACAGAATCTACTTCTGAACCTCTCGGTCGCTTCTTCCGTTTTTTTGCCATGTTGCTCTCCTCCCCCGTCCATTCTTGTTGCTAGGTAAAACTGAATAGAACGCGTCACTTCCTGTGCGCCAGCGAGGAAATGTCACCCCTGACACTAAATACAAAAGAACAAATGCAGAAAATACTGTGAGTTGTTAGAGGAGCAGAACGGCTTAATCAGCGTTGTATCATCTCCTCTTGTTGTGGCTTCAGTAAAACGGATATTTACAGACATGTAGAAGTTACGCACGATAGCTTTAACGTTCAGCATCAGATTCTTTAGGAAGAGTTGTTATTATGATCACTGAAGAGTTTGTGCACACTTGGTAAATACCACCAGCTCTCAGTAGATGGTTAAAATTTCACTCGAGCTGCAAAGGTGTTTTTGCAGTGGAGCTCATTTGCATAGATAGGGGCCTGTTTGGCTCCGGTCTTCTTCCCTATTAATATGTTTCATTTGGACTTTTAATGAGACGAATGCATTAGATTTTACTGTAGACTTCAGAAGACACTGACTGGTTTAGATATGATATGCTGTCACTGGGGATGAGAAAATGCATTTGCATTTAGAAAAGATGCTGTGAGGGCCGATGCTGATTTGATTGGCCAGCTGATAAATCGGTCTATCTCTATTCATTTGCACAGATTCAGCAGGTGCAAAAGCTGCACAGTCCTGCAGTGAATCAGGTTCTCAGATTCCCTGTATCAACAAAAATACTGAGATTTCCTTTTGAGCAGGAGCACTTCTGTGCATCTCTGCTGGTGTGTAAAAGGCAGAAAGCAGGTACGTGCTGTGAACTCTTAAACCATCTCTTTAATTCCTCCTCTGAGTGTCAGGAAAGTTTCTGACTTCAAACTTTAGCCCAAGTTTTTGTTGGTCTGAGATGAAAGGGATGAAAAGACGTCACCTTTATGCCTGATCACACCCCCTCAAGGTTTTTTTTCCAGTTTTTGCTGGAGATAGAAACCAGCTCCAAACTCCTGCACACAGATGATCAGAAACCTTACATGAGGAATATCACAAGGATTACGAAGCAGTGATATAAATAAATAAGCTTCTCATGTTCCTTGTAAAAATCATAACTTGGTACAGAAATAAATATTGAAGCTCTTCCCTTGTGCGTGATGATTTATCAATAAGTTTATTAAAAAAGCATGACACAGATTGAGCTTTGAGCGCTGCATGAATGTCAGTCTTGTCTTTCTCTGGACAGTGTAAAATGATCTCACCACTCTTTGTTCTGATCTCTGTTTTCTCTGCATTTTATAAAAGTAAGCAAAAAGCTTGAGGACACTTGCTCCTTGAAACTCAATATAAGGGTTTAAAATTTCATCTGGTGCATTTTGAGTGAGCTGATTGAATACGATGCAACTTCGTTTCTGAAATGATGATCGTGCTGGCAGGATTACTTTAGCAATTTAACATAATGAATAAAAGAAAAGCGTCCAAACTAGTTTTTAATACAGGCTGTTTAATATTCATTTAACATATGAGCTCATTCACCTCTGGAATAAACTGTGTGTCTGCAGTAATTCTATAGAGAACAGTAAAAAGCTGAACTGCACTGCAGCTTTGCACAATAGGCTGCTGGCTGTGCAAAAACAAGCACAAGCAGAGAAAATACTGCTTAAACTTTCCTCGGCTCTCTGAGGGAAATGTCCACCGTGTTTCTATAACACTCTGCAGTAATTTGCATGTGTTCCTTCACGCAAGTAATGAGATTTCACAGATCCCCTCGTAGGAATTCAAACAACTGTAATACACTGAGATGGTAATTGATTTGAAGTAACGTTTACACAGGGCCAAGAAAAAATCCATCGAAGTGACCTGCTCAGTGGGAAATGCCTTTGAGGTATTTTAGAGTCTGAAAATACTTTTATTTTTATTCTCACAACTGTTGATACACAGAGAAACGACCTTCTGCTACAACCTTTCATATGTTTTATTGTTATAAAAGATCATAATGTTGGTCGTAGAGACATCCACAGACAGTGATACAGCATGTGTAAAGGTAGAGGATTACGCTGCAGTAATTACTCTCCTCCCTCACTCAGGTAATTACATTCCAGGATTTGCCTCACAGGAGTTCCTCTTGAGTGTTATACTGAGGAGAGGTCATTGATTTAGAGTTGCATTAACATGTGGCATTAATGATACGACACTTTATCCATCAGCATAACCCGGTAGGTGTGAAGTCATTTGGGATGAGTAGATTTGTTTCAAAGGAGACCCATGAGACTCATTTTTTAATTTGGATTAATGAGCGTGGGGCACTTACAGAGAGGCTGTACATGTGTCAAGGTTTAAAAAGAATCCTCATTTGTCTCAGTGGACCCCGTTAAAACCTTCATGTCAGCAAATTTCTGACTCTGCTTTGTTTTGGCTGCTTCACCGGTAATGTTTATAAAGGTCGACGCAGATTGTGGGTGTTACTTTTTACACAGCTTCGTTAAATTGACTTTCCAGGTGACAAAGAGCGACCAGATGTGTATATCCTTAAACGTTGATTCAACAGGGATTCATTTTTAGAAGGGATGGGAAAGAAAATAGATGCAGCATAGTATCACGATATATCGTATCGTCTCGATTACCAAGTATCGATTTTTCAAATTAATCGCTTATATGTAGTCAAGTCTTTGATAATGGAAAAATAAGAGCGACTGTTTGTCCAATGAGGTTGGCAGAGGTGACACCGTAGAGCAGGAGAAAGTTAGTACAACAAATAAATATAATAGGGTGACCACATTCTGACTTCCCAAAAAGAGGACAAGACTACGCAGGGGCGGAGTCACAGAGTTGCATGAAGTTAAAGTTGAGTTTTTTGGGTCAGATCAAGTGATTCTGACACTTTTAACTCAGTAAGTCCACATGACACAAAATCGACACTTATGTACAAAACCACAAACATTTGAGGGATTTTAAAAGCTTCCCCGGATAAAGCCGGACACACCTAGACAGCCCGGACATCAAAAAAGAGGACATATGGTCACTCTTATTTATAAGGTTTGCAAGATGTGCTACATGAAAATAAAATACTGTGTAAGTAATACAAACATAAAGGAAAGCGAAATGCTTAATTAGCTCAACAGTGGGAAAAAAATGTATAAATCAAAATACATTGTATCGCAATACTCACTGTATTGCAAAATGTTAAAAATCACAATAATATCATATCGTGGCCCAAGTATCGTGATCGTATCATATCGTGGCCCAAGTATCATGATAATATTGCATTGTGGCCTAAGTATCGTGATTGTATTATATTGTGACCCAAGTATCGTGATAATATTGTATCGTGGGGCCACTGGTGATTCCCACTCCTAATTTTTAGACAAGTCAAGAGTGAAAGAAGTCGTGTAACAATAATCAAGACTAGGATTCATGGAAAGCACTTTTTACCCACTTAGCTAAACCACCAGACCACATTCAAACAAGTTTTATCTTGTCATAATAAACAAAACCTTCTGTTGTCAAAGCATGAACTCAAGGAAAGGTCATTTATCACTACAGCCGAGTTCTTCACCTCATTTGAACTGCTGACCTTCTGACCATAAGATCACATTACCATAAGACTCCTCGGTCTGTTGAGTCCTGTTTCAGCAGCTGGGTGTACATATACAGTCCTGTGTGGAGGAGGTCTGTCTTTATGATCTTTAAAGTCTCATAAATTAAACATGAGGTGGTGTTGTTTTTTTTTTCTTAGACTTTCTGTGTCTGCATCTCCGTCTGATTTTCTCATTTTCTCTCCTGGTTCCTTCTCCGTCTATGTTCTGTTTTATTGATGAAGGCAGCGAGGACTTTAGGGGATGGCGGTTATTTCAGCTCTAGTTCCTTTGCACACCACAGGCACACACACACACACAAACTAACACACACACAAAAACACACACACACACGCATCTATTGCTGGCCTACTTTCCTGGGTCTTTTCCCTGCGGACAGGTCCGTGGTCACAGAGACGGATCACCGTTGGGACACACACACACACAGCAGTGCACAAATACGCACAAACAGAGTGACATGCAGATGTGTGGAGCATGCATGCACACACACACACGCACACAAACAAACGAAAAAGACAAAGAAGCATGTACGTAGAGACAAGGTCATGAATAAATAGTGTATAAAAGCAGTCCTCAGCTGCTTTGGGTGTTATTTACAATACATACCTTTCTCTCTCTCTCTCTCTCTCTCTCTCTTTCTCTCTATGTTTTCCTTGTTTTGTATATTTTTGTGTGTTTTAAGTGTAAAACAGAAGTGTCGGGTTCTTGTCAGCAGTTGAGGAAGAGGTGAAAGGCATCCTGACAAAGTTCTTTTTCTGGTTTTCCTGCGTGAGGGAATGTAGTTCAGGATTGAAATGATGAAGTTGCTTTTGATGCACCAGGGAGTTTGTTTTTGTCTATAAAGGTCAGAATAAGCAGTATGAGAAAAGTTCAACCTAAAATCCCGAGTCATAAATAAATAACAGCAACATAGAGTATATAAAGAAGAAGCTGGAGTGGATGGCCTGATGTCACTTTTTTGTTTGTGCAGTTCTGATGGTGCAGTGGGGAGGGTTCACAGTTTGAATCTAGGGCTGTGAAGTCTTGGTCGACTTATTGGTCGACAAGTGCTGAGTCGAGCAAAATTCTGATGAGTCGACTCCATTTTTTTCTGCGTCAATTTACAGTCTATGGTTAGTTTCATCAGGAGGAACATACCAAGTGCTAATAGGGGTGTTTTTATAGAGTTAATCAACGTCTGGTGGGCAAATTTTTTTTTGTAGGATGATAGGTGAAGGTCCTGCCCTCCTTCGCCTCTGATTGGCTACAAGTGCTGGGCTTCGATTGGTTATTCCTCATGGCTGTGAAACATCATCGTCTGTCGGGTTAGGGTTGAGATTAGGAGATTCAGAAGTGCGATAATGTTCTGTATTCTGTTCGATGTACACAGCCGACAGCTCGTGTTTGGCTTGAATGTGTGATGACGTTTTTAGCTATTCTAGCCAATCAGAGGTGAAGGAGGCGGGACTTTCCCCTAGATCGCATCAGGTGGTTTGCTGAATATCTATTTTTATTTTAAAAGTTTCAACTTTTATCGTGTTAAATTTCCTTCTTGTGCTGATTTCAGTATATTGTCACCCCGACGAGCCACGTCATTCGCCGCCATTAGTCGATTTTTGGTAGAAAATTTCAGGGTTATAATTGAACAAGAATTTCTTTGGTCGATTACAGCTCTCTTGCTGGAGTTTGATGTCTGTGTGCATGCATGGTTCCCTTCCACAATGCAAAGACATGCTCATCAGGTAGCCTCCCTAAAGAGCCCATAATAAGCGTGAGCGGTCCGGTAATCTGTCAGTCCTGTGATAGACTTACAGCCTGTCCTGGTTATTCCCTCCATCTCGCCTCATGGCAGCGGGGATAGGCTTCAGCCTCACTGTGACCCCAAACAGAATAAGCAGTATAAATGATGGATGAACAGATGCTTTGAAGCCTCAAGTTTGAGTTTGCTTGGTCATATTTTTTTGAAGAGGAGTAGTGGCGTTTCTAAGCTCCTATCTTGATCGACACAGTGGCATCAGTTTGATTATAAATAGGAGAATTTTGCAGCGTCATATCATTTATCATGTATGTGTTTCTGCTGTCTTACAGAGCGCTATTCGACTACGATGGAAGCACATCAGATCCGACCGTGCCCAATCAGATCCTTCCATTCCACTTTGGGGATATCCTCCATGTGAGCAGCGCGGGCGAAGAAGAGTGGTGGCCCGCCCGTCACCTCAGCCCCCCGCCTCCAAACTGCCCTGAAGTCGGAGTCATCCCCAGCCGCAGGAGGTCAGATCTTCTCATAGTAACTTTATTTTACTTTTCAGCACTTGAAACAGCATCATTACTTCAAATCAGCTGACCCGGTGGAGACGTATCCCCTCCTCTCACCTCCTTTTATCCTCCTGAGCAGGTGATAGTCAGATGTTAGATTTGTGAGGGAGGAGGAGGCCATTTATAGAGCAAGTCTCGTTACCGTACGTGAGACTGACAGAGGTGACAAGAAGGGAGGGATAGAGGGAGAGAGAAATGGAAAATGATGGAGTGGATGGATGGTGAGTGAGAGATTATTAAAGTAAGAGTGAAAGAGGGATTATGGGTGAAGAAAGTTGGGTATTAATAGCCTGAGGTGTAAGGGTGAAGGCTTGGAGAGAAGATGTTCGGTAATAGAGGCAAAGAGGGAGCTCTGCCAAAGTACAAGATAGATCGAGCTTTTCTTATCATGGGTTTACAGTATTACACACTCATCTAATCCCACCCTTTCTCCATAAATCACTGTTAATTAATGAACCATCCACTGTAGAAATAAATCCCAACTGTCATTAAGATAATCTAACTCATTATCATCACCAATTATCTCTTTCAAGGACACTTTCATATCAAATATGTCTTTAATTAAAGCTGCTGTAAGGAGTTTTCTGACGTTTATGAAATAGACAGGAATTTATATTGAATCCTTTTTGTGATGCATAAAAGCAAACAGGACCGTCAGAAATAAGATGGTTGGTTTTTATTCCTGAAATCTGCACGAGGGGAAGGTGTCAGCCAATCAGAAACAGACTTTTATTTACGTTTTTCACATAAGATATTCACAATGAATTATAGATTCAACCATGAAAAGTCAGAACAGGACTGGGAAGGATAAAAAGTAAAAGAAAGATTGTTTTATCCACAGAGGGCGCCAAAGTTGATACAAACAGAAAGTTCCTCACTTCAAGAGCTGTAACTATTTATTCACAACGACCGTAAAACCAATTTAACAATGAAAAAAAATTAGCTCTTGACTGATTTATTTCACTATATCATAATACATCAAAATTTATGTTTATATATAAAATACATACACACCTTGAAGTTTATCATACAGTAACATTGAAGCAGTTTAGGCTTTTCTCTTTTTTTAGATTGTAATATCTTAAAATGAAAAGTTCATCCGGACTTCTCAGGCTTATTGAGTCTTTTCATTTTACATTTTCACGAGACATTGTTCAGTTTTTAGTGTTTACAGTGCAGTCAGACTGCACAAATACAATAAAAACAAACGGTTTTAAAATTAGATGAATAACTTACATTATAACTCTCTGCTGCTTTAGTGAATTTCTTGAATAATTCCAGGTAATATGAGGTTAATGATGCAAAGTTACAGTGCCTAGCATAAGTCAGTACACCCTCCCATTAAAAGTATTACTCTCAATATCTAGATGAGCAAAATTACAATTTCCAAAGTTTTGACAAAGCTGAGTTTAACATAACATTTTGTTTACCATAAGATGAAAATAAGGGTGATATGGTCACTAAAATGTAGTTTTGCTCCAAGAACTTTGATTGGGGTGTACTTATTTTTGCATCCTGATTTTAAATTGAAAAAATATATACTTTTTTGTTTGCAACTTAAAAAATCTTGTTTGCAATCAACGGCCTACATTTGGGGGAGTGTTTTATTGTAAAGTCTGACATAGAAAATGTTGATTCAAAGGAAACTGAAGGTTTTCTGACAACTCTGAAGGGCTGTACTCATTTATGCTGAGCACTGTAAATTATTTTTTCTTACTTTCACCTTCTGCTCCTCTCTTCTTCCTTACTTCGTTTCCTCATCCACTTTTCCCCTTTTTTCCACTCTTGTTCCTGGTTTGCCCTCTCATCCTCCTCCTCCTCCTCCTTCTCCTCTTCTTCTCCCCTTCTCTCCCCTACAACCTCCCTGCTGCCTTCCCTGTCCCTCTCACTCTCTCCTTCCTTCTCTCTTCTTTTCCTCAAGTAAAACCACATTATTAAAATGCCGTTTGAAAGAATGAGTAGCTGCTGTAAAAACAAACAAACAAACAGGTATTTGCTAAAGCAGACGCGCTCGTGTGAAGGTATTGTTGTGTGTTAAAGCCTTTCAGGGATTACAACCAAAGAAAAGCCCCCAGACTCACAGTTTCCCTTCAGTCTTCATGATCCTTTCTGCTGTGCTCAGATGCTGCTGCTCTGCTTTCAGCGACAGTTGTTTGGCCGCCCGCAGATATCAGGAGACTGAAATCTGCATAATGTACGACTCTGTATGAAAACACATTTGGCTTGTCATCCTGAATTATAGCACGAGTCTTCAATTGACAAACAAGTCCCTTTACTGAGACACTGGAGGTTCTTCTTATTTGAGATGTATTGTTAAAAAGAAGCAGCAGAGGAGGTTAAAAAAAATCCCTCACAAGAAGTGCTGACGAATCTAAATTTAAACTTAGCTGACAGAAGTAGCAGGAGAGAGCCGACCCTCTACGGAGAGAAAGGCGGCTGAGGAAGGCTCCTAACTGGAGGAAATGACCTGGAACTAAGTAGCAGCCACAATGAGAGCCCGGAAATTTCTGAGAGATGCAGCTGGAAGGTGCTTCATTGCTTTCTTATGTTGTTTAGCAGAGGAAGCACAGGACTATCTGTTACACAAGGAGATAACACCATTCTGCTGTTGCGTACTTTAGGAGATGGACCCTCTGTGCTTTAAAAAACAAACCATCAACGTCGGCTAGCATGCATAGATACTAGGGCTGGGCGATAAACGCAAAAATTTACTGATACCGAAATTTACGACAATAACCAACGTCATTTTGCTCATGTCAATATACTCTGTGTCAAAAAAATAAATAAAATTTGGCTTTGGATGTGTGTAGGCAGGCTATGGTCACATGGTCTCTAAGACGCTGTCCTACGTCGGACAAGGAGGGAAAGACAGGAGATGGAGGACGGTTCAAAAGTTGTAGTGGCTGGAGTGAAGAATGAAGTAGACCAAGTTAATGTGGGAGGGGGTGAGCAGCTTGTGGAGTAGTTATCATCCATTTATCGTTATCGAGATGAATTGCTCAATATATCATGATTTTGATTTGAGGCCATATCACCCAGCCCTAATAAATACCCTGATTAATCTGGACCAAAGGGGGGACATTAGCAACAATTCTCCATGTTAGGGAAGAATAAATTTCGGTATTGTCGGTTATTTTCGTAAATTTCGTTATTGGTAAATTTTCAGTTTATCACCCAGCCCTACACTATGTGACAAAAAAGTTTATATTCTTGTTTACAGAGTAATATCATACAGATGAAACAACCCAAGCTGTATTTACAAACGCACAAAATCCTGAAAACTTCCCCAGATCCAAATTTTTCACACTTACTTTTCGCAGATTTTTTCCCCCTTACTAAAATCTGAAGTTAGAATCAGCCGACCTGAGAGTGCAGCAGGAAATTGTTTTATTCAGGATAAGCATTCTGGTTGATATGACGACATGATTTGATACCAGGATGAATGAAAACATCTGAGGCTGCAGATGGAGAATAAATCTCAAGGCAAGAACAGGAGAGATGTCTGCGCAGCCATCTTTGTGCTCGTGGTGTTGGTACAAACTGTCAAAAAAATGGATGAACTTTGCAGAGTTTGGGGGACAGACTTCAAGTTAACAAACTTTTCCTACTATTCTGAACACGCCTGAAAACCCTCCCTTAAAATCACGCTCCTTTATTTTGAAGTAATAAGCCTCAAGCTGTGAGTGTTTAGCAGTAAAATATTCTGCCCCAGAACTAATTCCTCCTTATTTTACAGCACTTGCAGAGGTTGTGTAATAAAAATGCAGCATCAGTGAAAATAATCACTATTGACATCCGGGAAAATGTCTCCATTATTCATTCTCTACATGTCCTCTTACTTTTGTTTTCCCTCCTACTTCACTGTTTGTGTTTGCTGGTGTCTGTCCTCTGTCAGCGTTTCTTTAAATTTCTCCCACTTCCTGTTTTCTGTCTCACAGGGCAGAGAAGAAGGAGAGGTCGAGGTTAAAGACGGTCAGAGTGACGAGGACTCAGGACAGATCGGTGAGTAAAGAGGCATAAAAGAAGAGCTTTTAGAGCTTTTTTACTAGTTGAATCAAAAACTGGTTGGGATTTACTTCTGTGTGCCCCTTTAAAAGCCATAAAGAAAGGTTAAGAGTGACTAAATTCGACCTTGTGGATATAGGATACTCTTAAAATTGACTTTTGTGAGCCTCTTGCTTGTATGACAGAATGCTACAGAAAAGGATAAGGGCCACAAGAAGAGAAAAAAAATCATAACACAGGGGAGTTTTATTTATTTCCATTTTGAGGTTAAAGTGGAAATTTCGAGATTGAAGTCGAAATTTAAAAAAGTCGAAATTTAGACTTTATTCATGTCGACTTTAATCTCGAAATTTTAATTTTTTAATGTCAAAATTTTGACATTATTCATGACATTTCAACATTTTGTAATCTAAAAATTTTGACTTTAATCTCGAAATTTCAGTTTCTAATCTCTAAATTTCGACTTTATTAACATAATTATGACTTTTTTATCTCTAAATTTCAACTTTAACTTCCTTCCTGTAATTATTTTTTTTCTCTTCATGTGACCCAAATTTCCTACAAAGCCGAACTCTCCAAGGCCCTCACAGGAAAAAAGGGAAAGTGTATGTTTTACGCCGTTTTATCCACAGACAGAAGAATTCAAGCAGGTGTTGTTTTGGTTAAAATTAGCACATTTAATAGTCTTTCACACCTTCAGATCTTTAAGTGTGCTCCTCTCAGAAGTAAAGAAATAAAACTTCCAAGCTCTCCAAAGACACCTAAACAAGTACGAAACCAACATTTAGAGGACAAGAGTTACTTAAGACGTTTCAGTGGAAATAACTTTGGCACCAGCTGTCTAAATAAACTCTCTCCAGGAGATAAAGACATAAACACTTAACGATTTTTCCTCTTGTTCTGATGAGGACAGTTTTTCTCAGTCTATCAGGGAGTGAAGACTTTAAACTGAGCTAAAGTAAGACACAGGAACATTACAGGTAAACATTTAGATGCAAAAATTGAATTAGAAGTTAAAAAAGGCCTAAAACAAAGTAAACATGTGCAGGCGAGTTGATCAATAACTGAAGACTAATTCAATAAACAAAAATGAGACGTTTTCCTCTTTGATATCCACGATGTTTAAAGTTTCCGAGAGTTCACAGGAGGGTTGAGCGACTTTTATTCACACTTCACACGGGGTGATGACGAGAGCTGACACACGAGTCTAAAAGGAGCGACTGATATCAGCGTCTCATCAGCACGCTCTCTGTTTTCCTCACACACTCTGTGAATCAGCAAGTCTGCAATCAGCAGCTCTGCATGGTGAGGAGCTGATAATTAAAAACGATCACACACACACACGTAGACGCAGGCTCACACACACTCATGCACACGCTGTTTCCCCCGGCTCCCCGCAGTCTTTGAGAGCGGCGGTAAATCAGGCTCGTTCTCCTCAACTTTGTGTTTGTGTGAGGAATAGAAAACGGCTCGAGGTTTCAGGAAGGATTCTGCAGATAAGAGTCAAGATACTGGGATGATCATGTTAATAAGACACTCTCTCTCTCTCTCTCTCTCTCTTTTTCTCTCTCTTTCTTTTTCTCTGCAGGATCAGGATGATAAAGGTAGGTATCATCGCCATCAGTGACACCTGGTGGTCAGTTTGTGTAACTTCAGCTCTTAAGAAATGTAGACGAACAGTTCACAAGCCTGAATTTTCTCTCATATCCTCTAATCCACAAACTCATTGGTCATTTACCCAGAATATGACATTTTAAACAGTTGAAGATTGAAATTTAAGGAGATGTCTTTTTATGATCTGCAAAAAGAGGACTGTTAGATCCATCAATAATACGTGACTGATGCCTTTAATTTGTGCGAGGGGTTGGATTAGAGTCAGACCAGATGATGGAGATCCACGAGTTGTTACAGTGCGTGATACCTGAGGCTGAGATGAGAGTTTTTAGGGAAAGAAAACAGCCAATACATAAGCGGTATCACTTTCAGAAAGTTCTCAACAGGGACTTTGGATAATGAAGTGCAGCTTTGTGCTTATTTTAGTGTTTTATTGTTAGAAAGGAGAATCCTACACTCGACTGATTTGATTTCAGGATTTTAGAAACTCAACAGTTGAGGGTTTTCATCGTCACAGTTTTTATGTCAAGAGTCTCTAAATGTTTCCACCCCCAAAAAACTGCCAGCAGGCCCAAGATTAGCATCCAAACTCTTCTAGGATGGAGCCATGCTGGTGAAATTTGATGTAAAATGTAGTTTGGCATCTGCCTGATGCATTATGCAAGGTCCTCCCTGAAAAAGGCACAAGGCTCTAACATTAAGCTCTTTCAAGGCGGGATATCTACACCCCTCATCTGTAATGTGTAACACACAGTGGCATAATGGTGCGAGGGTTGCAGGGTTCAGTTTTAGCCTGAATTTCTGGAGAGGCTGAGTCTCTCAGAGGAGAAGATGGGGATGAGTTAGCCGCTATGTGAGAGACAGGCTGAGGAAACTCTCCAGTTATTCCAGGATAGTGTTCCTCAGTGGGGATATACTTTATCCTTAAAAGACTCTCACAATCTGGAGAAAGACACCAGGCTAAAAACCAACCTCTTCACTGCTTGTTGTCTCTGTCCAAACTATTCAGAAACCTGCTGCTGGCATCAAATTTCAGTTCAGAGTCACTCTTCAGTGTAAGATGTGTTATCTTTGCTCTTTTTAATAAACACGGTGTTTGATGGACAGAGGTCCAAACTCTTTCTCCAGGGATATCAGGATGAATACATTCTTGTATGTCTGATGTTGTTTTTTGTTTATAGTTTGAGAGTGTCTTCGCAGGTGTGTGTGTGTGTTCGTCTATATCTGTGTTTGTACTTGTATGTGTGTGTGTGTGTGTGAGTGTGTTGCTGACTTTGACCTGTCTTGTCCTTCCAGAGCTGGTAACCTCTGGCACCAGCGATAGTGAGAGTAGTTCCTGTAAGTCTAGACCCTCCTCTGTCTCTCTCTCTCTCTCTCTCTCTCTCTCTGTCTCTGTCTCTCTCTCTATCTCACTTTCTCTCTCTCCTTCATTGCTTGTTTTTTTTCTGTTTGTATTGTATCATCAAACCACAGCGACTCTCTGTTGCTGCTGGTTTGTGTGTGTGTGTTTCTGTGTGCGTGTGCTTGTTGTATGATGTGATTTCTCTGTATTTGCATGTGAGTGTTCACTTGTGTGTGTGTGTGTGATTATAAGTTACTATTTTCTCAGCCTCTCCGGAGCTGTTGAAGAAGTTTAGCCCAATAGTAGATAAAGATTGAGGGTGTGTTTTGGTGTTTATGCTCTTATCCTGTGTTTCTCTGAGCTGTCAATCATTTTTGTCTGTCCAATCAGCTGGCCAGGAGGAGACCCTCCTCACCTACCAGCCCGTCATGCAGCAGGAAGGTCAGTGCTTGGATTTGCATCATCTTTTTAGATTCTGAACAGGTTTTATTTATTTATTTCATTTCATTTCATTTTTATTTCATAAATTTAAAAATAAAAACTAACAAATTCATCAACCACAGTTTGAGTTTAGCTTTTGTTATTTAATTCTTCTTATTATTCCCAGCAAGACCCCAGTTTTGACTTTGGAGACAAAAATAAATCAATAAATCAGTCGAGCAGTAATTTATATCTAACATTTCATGCAACAAAGCAGGAAAAAAAAATCTTTGAAAATAAGAATAAAAAACTGAAGTGGATTTAGAAGCAGAGGCAAATCCACGCCGTGGCAATCAAATTTGTGAAATTAAAATGGAAAAAAAAGAGAGTTAAAAGTAAAAATTAACATCAAAATATTACAAGTTTAAATAATAAATAAAAAGAATAAATAAATGCACTAAAAAGATCAATAAAAATGAGAAGCTGATAGAAGTTAAAGTTAAATGAGATCAGTAAAATATTCAAATATACATATTTTAACATTTAAATGGGGAAATTCCAAAAGTTTGCAGATATTAGTTTTTATTTATAAAAAAATGTTTGGAAAAGAAATGATTTTCTCTTTAATTCAAAGCTGCAGTTTAAGTCATTATTTCATTTGTGATAATAATGAATAATTATACTTTTTTTTATAAGCGCCTTACTGAACACTCAAGGTCACTTTACAGAGTGAGAACAGCAGTATAAAACAACAAGATAAGAGCAACAGAGTTAAAAAAAATACACATAAATATCTTCTCTTATACACAGCTTAACACGCTTAGCATTTGCATCGTCATAGTTGCTGTAATTTTCTTTAATTTTTTGTTGTATTCAATTTTTTCACATTTCTGTCATATTTCTATTCTTCTCCTACTATGTGGATATCAGTGCAACAGTCACAAAGAAATATACCATTGAATTAAAACAGTATCTCTGATCCTGGTAGTGGCTTTAAGTATGCATTATAACAGAGAGTTACAATAAAACGAATTATAACAACAATAAACTTTATATAAAAAGTGATTGACGTCATAAAAACAGAAACAGAGATAGAAGACAAGGAGAGTACTGTAAAACTGCCAATAAAAAATGAAGCTGAAACTGATTAAAAGTCAATAAAACGAGTTAAAACATAGTAAAAAGTTAAAGACATGGTTAAAACTCCATGTCTGGGTCAAACCAACTTCATCATTTTATCCAGCTATAAATCAGTCTGTACAAATAAATGTTTAAAAAATTGAGTTTTCAAGTTGTTTATAGAAGAAAAAAGAAAGAAATGTGAACGTAAGGGGATGATCAATTTTATTGTCTTATTGTTGGTTTTTTCTGCAGTTAATTACACACGCCCGGTCATCGTGCTCGGACCAATGAAAGATCGCGTCAACGATGACCTCATCTCAGAGTTCCCCGACAAGTTTGGCTCCTGCGTCCCACGTGAGTGTTCGAGCTCGATAACAAATCAAAATAACTACATACGTGTGAAAGACTTTTTATATCTTTTGAACCTCATACATGCTGGATGTTTATGCACAGTTTATTTTGTTGTATCATGTTAGCTTATTAGATTATTATCCTTCTAAAACGACATTGTTATGCATTTTTTATTTACAATCTGCAGACACAACACGGCCGCGGCGAGATTATGAGGTGGACGGCAGAGATTATCACTTCATGTCCTCCAGAGAACTCATGGAGAGAGAGATCCAGGAACACAAGTTCATCGAGGCTGGGCAGTATAACAACCACCTGTATGGAACCAGCATACAGTCTGTGAGAGAGGTCGCTGATAAGGTGAGTGTGGAGACAGATAGAGAGAGAGAGGGGATGAGGAGAAAGGAAAAGGACAGAGGTGAATGGTAATCTGATATGTGTCTGTGTCGCAGGGTAAACACTGCATACTGGATGTATCGGGGAATGCCATAAAGCGTCTGCAGCTGGCCGGCCTCCATCCCATCGCTGTTTTCATTAGACCACGCAACGTAGACAATATCCTGTGAGTGCTGTTAGCGTCTAGTTACAAGCTTTCCTGTGGGGTTAAAAAGTTATCCAAGGTTCAGTTTCTTTTAAAGCATGTAAACATTTTTCGTTTTAAACTTCCTCCAGAGAGATGAACAAGCGTTTCACTGAGGAGCAGGCGAGGAAGACCTTCGACAGAGCCGTCAAACTGGAGCAGGAGTTCACAGAGTTCTTCACTGGTGAGTACACAGCACAGACAACATGGATGCAAACAAAGTCACACAGACCAATAGAAGCTAGGAAGAGGGATAGCTTAGGAGTTTGGAGGAGCTTTATGAGTGGGAGTGAAACTGTTAGATTACTAGACAAGCAGGTCAAAGGAGAAAAAGAGGTATTGGTACCCTTTTAATACCACAGCTCAATGTAAAATCAGGCTCTGAAACAACAATAGAACATGATACGATCACTATGGTCGTATGATACGATCATAGTGATCGTATGATCCAATATTAATACAATGTGATACAATATGATACGATACAATATGGTACTATATGATACAATACAATATGTTACAATACTATACGATGCTATATGAAACAATACTATACTATATGATATGATACGATGCAATATGTTACAATAGGATATGATAGGATATAATAGGATATGATAGGATATGATATGATACACTACACTACGATACAATACTGTATGATGTAATACTATATGATAAGATACTATATGAAACAATATGATACCATATAATACAATATGATACAATATGATGCTATATGATATGATACAACATGATATGATATGATACAATACACTACAATGTAAAATGGTACGATACACTACAGTACAATACTATATGATAAGATATGGTACGATACCATAAGATACGATACAATACAATACAATACTGTATGATACAATGCAATATGATACGATACAATACGATACAATATGATATGATACAATCCTACATGATATGATACAATAGATGGCCAATAACTGCAATAACATGATACAGCAGTAATGTAATAATAGATAAAACTCACACTTTTTCTTCTTTTATAAGAAGTAATAAAATAGTGACCTGCAGGGTTATATTCATCGCTCAGAGTGCCAGTTTTTAAAATCAAATAGTCAATGTTACGGGGCCGGACATCCATAATTCTATCACACAGTATAACTATTATAGTTGGCAATATACTTGTCCAACTATTATATACCACTTTGTGATAGGTACGAAGAGTTGACCCAGAGCTGTGTAAAGTAATAAAGATCTCTACATATTTTTACAGTAGTTATATCTGTTCTTGTAGAGCTCCGGGTGTGATCTTTTACAGTATCATGTGAGTGTTAATGGGTGGGAAAACGTCCTCACAGAAGGTGGTGTATTATGTTTTCACAGGTCAGATAATGTGTCGAGTTCACATCTTCCACTGTTCAGACTCTTTTGGTCTGTGGGGAGCAGATTCATTAATTTAGTTTCTCACACAGGATTGACACATGTACACAAACACACAATTTTATTACAATGGATTGAAACCCTCTCTCTCTCTTTCTCACTGTCTCTGCCTGCAGCTGTAGTTCACGGCGCGTCTCTAGAAGAGGTGTATTCACAGGTGAAGCAGATCATCGAGGAGCAGTCCGGTCCTTACATCTGGGTCCCCACCAAGGAGCGGCTCTGAATAAACGCACGCCACCATCACACACACATCACTCTGTAACACTTCCTACTTCTTGAATTTTCTATTATCAGCCTGCTTCCTCTTTCTCTCAGTCTTTTACACACAGCACCGCAGTGTACACACATACATGCGCACACGCACGCACACACACTCATAATCACACAAGCACATACAGTCCGATGAGGCTGGGACTATCTGGGACTGCTACTTCCTGAAGTGGGAGGGGCTAAAGTCTGTCCAGCAGCCTATTGGTGGATCTTCCTACAGCTCGGTTCCTTAATGTTTAAGGAGGTGGTTCAAATCAAGGCGACATGTACCATTATCTGATTTGATTTCATTATTGTTCTTCTTATTGTTGTTGTCGTTGTTGTTTTCATATTAACGAAGGGTAATGCATTCATGTATGGGTTTGTAATGATAATATTGTCACCAAGAGGCAGACTTTTGCACGCTGTAGCTTTAAGAGCATGTTTTTGGGACAAAATCTTGATCTCCCTCCCCGTCTGTACGTCTCTCCCTCATGACATCGCTCCTGTTTAGAGTTTCTGCTTCTTTCTTCTTCTATCTTTTTCTTATTTCCTATCTCTTTCTTCTCTTTCTCTCTTTAAGCTGTCCAAAGACCCTTAGGAAGGAGGTGAAACCTCGATAATGAGCCCCAAAATTTTAGTGTAAAGGGCCAAAATTAGAAATATAGCAAGTGAAAGCTCAAAATGCTTGAAAAACAAAGCCATATAAATTGATTAATTTGGCTAGATAAAGTATTTAGTGCACTTTAGGTATTGTAAATTAAATAAATAAATCAAAAAGGCCTGATTCAAACTTCACCTGTATTTATCAAACCTGGATTTCACTACGAAACAACATAATAGTGACAAATGTACTCAAAGCAATCATGAGGAGTTTTTGATTAGTCACAAAACCGTCTTAGATTTAACTCTGGTGTTTCTGTGGGATCCTGAACAGTATGACAGACTATCAGAGTCATTGTTTTTGTTCATTTATGGATAAAAATCCTGGACTTTATCTCACAAACCACATGAGGCAGTGACATCACCCATTGGTTTCTGAAGAAGGAGCAGACCTGACAAAGACCCTCTCATCAGTCAGATCATCCACGCCCTTATCTATGCATTACTATCCAAAACTCCTTATTATATGATATATTTTTGTTTTAAAGTCCGTGTGAGGAGTTTTCATCTGGTTAGGAAATACAAAAAAGGTAATACTGACACCTCTTTCTGATCTACAACACCATCGACAACAAAAAAAGACACTTTCTTTGTTTAAAGTTTGATGCCTGAAACTGCTGCAAGCGTTTAGGTGTCAGACTGACAGCACGCTGAAGAAACATGCTTTTACGTTTCACAGCTAAAACTCACAGTAACTGACTTATTTGGTGGTTAAAAGAGAGCATGATGGTAAATTTTCCCCCGAAACCTGAACAGGATAAGATAAGCAAAGTTCCTCATAACACCTTTTACACAGGTGTCAATGAGCCGGCCCCAAGTGGACACTTCAGGAACTGCAGCCTTTATGCACTCAATCACAGTTTGAAAGTAAATACCCCGTTGTATAAAATAGGGTGACCATACGTCCTCTTTTACCTGGCCATGTCCTCACCCCTGCGTAGTTTTGGGGATTCAGAATATGGTCACCCTAGTATAAAAGATGTATGGTAGAGAAAATAGGACATAACAATAATCTATAGAAATAATGATGATGTATGATACCACTGTCATTCTTATTGTCTGCATGCTGATTTTTGCAGAAACACAAAAAGAGAGCAACACAATAGGAAAAACTTGTATTTAATTCATATGAAATTTGGATTACTGTAATTTCAGATGAAGATCATTTAAGCAGGAACAGATGATGTTTCTGTAAAAGTATTTGTAAATTTAGTAAAATATTGTTTTGGGGTCCAGCAGTTTGATAAATACAGGCCAACATCCTCACATTAAAATAACTTTGGTCTGTCGAACCCCAAAGTCTTCACCCCACATAGGCCTCTCTGCCTCCTCTCCTCCTCCTCCTCCTCTTCCTCCTCTCTCATCTCTCCTCCTCTTGTTCTCCACCTTCACAGTGTGACATGAGTTGAGCACTCCAGCATTAATCAGTGTATCATCTCCATCTTCATCAACACTATCATCACAATCATAATCATCAGCATCATCTTTGTAGCTTCCCGTCCTACTGTAGTTGCACTAATGAGGGCTGCTTTCTAAAATGCATCTAAGCATGACGAGTCTGACGCCGCCGCTGCCGCTGTGTTTCTGATGTTTGGGTTTGTGATTCGCTCACGTCTCTTCCAGGCATCAGAGCTCGGACGCAGGTTTGAACGAGCTTCAGATGTGGACTCTTTTTTCAGGAAAGGAAAAATATGTTGCAGTGATTTTTTTTTTTTTTTTTGCTGTACGTCATGCTTTTGTTGCGAAAGTTCAAGACATCAGACGGACACCTTCAGTTTACGCTACTTTCAGGGCTAACATGCTAATGACCAACATTAGCTCTGCATTAGCAACAATGTTTTGAATGCTGCATTTATAAATTTGAGCCTCAAGTGTGCATGAATACCACCTGAAACCAGCTCCGTTTGTGGCCTCAGGGCTCAAACCGTCCCCCATCAGAGGTGTTTTCTCCATCCCAAAGTCACGACTCTTGGCCAAAGAAGAATCCGACATTTTGATGATCTATGCTAGGGTGACCATACGTCCCCTTTTACCCGGACATGTACTCTTTGTGGGGGCTGTCCAGCTTTGTCCAGAGAAGTTTACAAAATCCTTCAAATGTCCACGGTTTTGTACAAGAGTTTCGATTTTGCGTCAACGGACTAACTGAGTTAAAAGCGCGTAAAAGACACCCGATCCGACCCGAAAAACTCCCAAAATTAACTTTGTGGGACTCCGTCTCTACGTAGTCGTATCCTCTTTTTGGGAAGTGAGAATACAGTCACCCTAATCTATGCTAGCTGCTGCTGCCACCCTACAAGTTTTCAGCAACTTCTTTAACCTCTAATTTTGAAATGAGATGCGTTTAGAGTTTCTTATTGTCTCAGTTTTAACCCTTCAGTCCAATAAGAAGAAGGCAACAGTAGTGCTTTAGGTAGTATGTCTCTTGCTTGGAAAAATCTGTGGACCCCTGCTAAAGTCAGAGACTGAGAAAGAGGTATCTTGCTGCAAAACATGAAAACATGCGCCACTACTTAGCTAATGAACGCCAGGTTTCTGTGACCGCTGCAGAGAGTGTTTCTGTCGCCACTCTCAGACAAAGGCTTCTGTATTATGTTTGGCTCAACCTGCACATAATGGAAACAAAGAGTCTCCAGCTTAATGTGCCGTGCTCATCATGAGACATGAAGGCTGTGCTACATTAGCTTAACTGATGGAAAAGAGACAAAGCAGTGAAGTTTGGTGTCAAATCAAGAAATGAGGGAACAAGTCGGTACGTGAAGGAGTTTTTCAGGACAAGTGATCGACTGTCTGCAAAACTTTCTGCAAAAAAAACTGCAACTAAAGTGTCAAAAACATCGTATTTGATTCACGCCAAAGCAGCTGTGATATTTTGATAATGTCAAGTTATTTAAAGCTCCTGTGAGGAATTTTTAATATGTTATGAAACAAAGTCAAAGTAACAGTGATGCGATTCTAGGATGTTCAAAAGCAAATAAGATCATGAACGGCAAGATTGACAGTTTCTATACCGTCATTTTCAAGGTCTTCAACCTTCATGACAGGGTAGCATAAAAAATTCTTCACTGTAGCTTTAATGGAAACTCCCAAAAGGATAAATAAAGTTGTATATAATATAATCTAATCTAATAATGGGTAAAAATTGGGGCCATGTAGTGCAACAGAAAAAAAAATGCAACCGCTTAGATTATTAGAGTATCATTAGAATCTCTGATTGTTGCATGCCAGAGGTGAAAACTGCTGTGGTTTGCAGTCGAGCCTGAATTTACTCTCAGTTTAGAGACCAAAAATTCTCTCTTGGCATTCAGCTGTTTTATTGTCCTGCTGCTTCTATCATAAAGGTTTATATGCCACATGCTGTCAGGAGTCCACCAGTGCTATAAGCTTTGTTTTCATCACTGAATCTTGCATGAGCACATGGACACCCACAGGCAGCTTCATTCACAGCTTGGTGTTGGTTTCACGTCGTGCCGCTGATCGTCAGATCTGGCAAATGATCAGCAGTGAATGTAACTTTTATCTGTTTACAAAAAGAGTCACAGTCTGAAGGAATGAGAGATTAAAACCATAGTCGAGTTTTATCTTCCAGCCAAAGGAAAATACCTTCAAAAGTTGAACCATCTGCCATTTTTTTTTTGGCCTGTGTAGATCAATCCTCTGAATCTGTAGCTCAAAGTTCTGCTGAGCCAGACTTCTTGACCCTTTAGGACTTGAGCTCAAACACGCCGAGGTCACAAACGGAGCTAACCTGAAACATGATGATAATCTCTGTTGTCAAGCGTAACATTTGTAATATCAAGATGCTTTTGGTAACACAGCCCCCTGTACGGACCTTGTCAGCCACCCACTCTCATCTCCACCCTCAACCCCCACAAGGCGACTCCTCCAAGCTGACTGGAGACCCAGAGCCGTACGGAGATACAGTTCTGTCAAAAGTGTAGCTCCTACATCCAAATACTAAACCACTTTGACTACATGTGTTTTGAAAGCTTCGATATTCCCTTACACGATCTTCAGCTGCATTATTTCTTTCCAGCTATAATCCTCTATGAATCAAGTAAACTGGTGTCGTCTTAAGTTGGCAGAACTGGACTCTCGGTACGACTCTGGCGGTGTGTTGAAGCCAGGGGGCCATGCCACTGTCTGTTAGAGTAAAGCACCGATGCAAAGAATCTATAACAAAGATGGATCTATATCTAACATATTATAATATTTATCCCTGCTCTAACTGCCTATTTTGGTACAAAAAATAAAAGTCTTTATTGAGATTTACTGGAGTCTCGAATGTCTGCTTGATTTTTAAAACATGACTTTGGGGTTTTTTTTTTTCATCTTATCCGAAAGGGTAGCTGAAAAGAGAGGTGGGGAGTCGAGAGCAGGTAAGACTGTGAGGAGTGAGGACTGTTCAAACAACAGAAGAGTTTTGAAATTAGATCAGCTGATTCAGTTTTAGTTTTAGCCTGATAACCTAAAGTATGTGTTGCTCAAATTTCTGAGTGGGGAGGGGGACAATTGATCCAAAAACAGAGACAAACTCAGTTGTGACCGATGCCTCGCTGCAGTTTGTTTTCTATTATCCTGATAAAACTTCTACAGTCAATCATTTCACCCTCTCCACATATCTACCTGACAGTTTCAGTCACTTCATCAGAATGTATCTGGTCCAAAGTTGACACTCTTTCTAGAGCTATCTGGTCACTGAGTTCATGTACACATAATCTGGTCATCAAAGATAGATTTCCTGTTGTAAACTGCAGACTGACGGATATATAAAATATGGACGCTTCCAAATTGGCAGCAAACCAATCTCTGAATGTAAAGTGACTGCTCATCACATCACATGAATATTGTTATCTCAGGAGACCCTATAAAACAGTTTTTACTGGATTCACACAAAGCCTGCTGTACGTGACGTCGTTAAAGCTCAGTGGGGCAAGGACAACGACGAACACATGCAGGACAGTAAATTCAAGATTTACTACTTTCTGTGCATGCAAAGAAAAAGACGTTCAAGTTGTGCAAGTTAAGAGTAAGTTTAATGTGACAGCAGACTTCCAGGTCAGCTGATGTGAGGTGATGAGTGCGCCTGTTAATAGCATCTCCCTGACTCATCTGTTTCGCTGTCACCTTCACCGTGTCAGCCTCACTTTCTCACAGTTTGTCTTCTTGTTAATGTCGTAGCTGTGCAAACACAACCTGACTTCTGCGGTCACATTTACAGCATTGTTCAGTCAAATTTGTCTCTAAGTTAAAGCTCCAGTTATCAGCTGATTATGTTTGCTTTTTCTCGTTCCTCAACAGCTTTTCAAACTTTATTGGTCTTATCAACAAGCTTCCGTCCCAGAGTGTGAGAACAGAGAAACAATCACTGCAATCACAGAGTTTTATGACTTAAGTTCCTTCCTGTGTTTCACCAAATGTTTGCAGAAATATTTTATAGTTATGGTAATGCATCATCATATCCTGCCATTTCTATAAATGCTCTGTAGTTTGCAGAAAAATCAGGAACCTGACAAAGGTAGTTTGAATTTATCCTTTGAAAGTTATCTAATCAAAAGACGGAAGCAATTCAGGTGTCTAATGCCATAAACGTGTTCTGTCTCCTCTGTTTTCTTTGTTCTATTACCCTCTTAACTACTTAACAGTGAGCCTGCATCCTGCTGAGCTCTACTGTTTTACTGAGCACTGAACATTTGGAGCTATTTGACTTCTTTCCTTGAAAAGTTTTATAGTATCTTCAGTCAAAGCGTGAGTTAAGCTCTCGTCATGCCAAAGCTTTCTGACTGGGCTAGCTCCATTCTTCTACAGCTGACACATCACTGTCCACATACAGAGAAATACGTCCAATGTTGTACTGTTTTATGTATTATATCTGTTACTGAGATGATTGACATGGATTCATCAGGGCCTGTGTGCACTAATGGTGTATTTTGCAGCCACAGCTCCTGTTTTTAATTATACAAAAGCAGTGATGGTCAACACTCTATGTGCAGATACTCACAGCACTCTAAACAGGAAAATGTTAGCTTCTAGACCTCCACCCGTCATGGATGGATGGATGGATGGATGGATGGATGGATGATAGGTGGGTAACTATATGGATGGATGAATAGATAAATCTTTTGATGGATGGGTGGATGTTTGGATGGATGAACAAATGAATTGATAAAAGGGTAAGTAGGTTGATAACAGGACGGATGGATAGAAAAAAGATGATTAGTTGGTTGGTTGGATGGATGACAAACAGTACTAGCAGGTTAGGATTATTCTTTTATGGAGGTTGTTGGAACTTCAGTCACAAAATGGCAAAAATGGACACAGGCCCTTAAGCAGCTATCTTGTTGTTATATTTGCCAGATTTGGTTTGCTAGCATTCATAATTTTCATTATATGTTGTTTATTTAGTTTTCCCCTGGTTTTATTTGAGTGTATTTTGTGTATTTTCCTTAGTATTTCTGATCACCTATTGTTCTTATTCCCTTGTCGTCCAGTCTTGTGAGTTTTTCAGTGTGTGTCTGACCCCGTTTCCCTCCTGTTCTCTGTCTTATTCTTTAGATCAGTTTTCAGTGTTTCCTATTTTATTTTTTGAGTAGTGGATTCCTTGTGCTTCTACTTTCCTAATTCTCCTTCCTTTGTCAATCACTAACGAGTTTCACCTGTGTCTCGTCTGCCTCACCTGTCACTTGTTTCTCTGTGTTTATATAGCCCCTGTCTACCCCTCTCTCTTTGTTGGTTCATTGTGTGTGTATGCTTGTGTCCCCAGTTGTCTCCTTGTGTTTTCTTCCCTAAGTGCCCATTTTTTTTCAGTTGAACATTTCAAAGTAAGTTTTTTGTTGCCCTTCATTTAGTTTTTCTTAATAAATCATTTTTTGAATCTGCACTTGGGTCCTTTTCCCTTTTGTTAAACCCTGGCTCATGACAATAACGTTCAGAGCAAGGTACCAAAAATAGTTACAGGTAAACACAACAGATCAGAAAGTAAAAGATTTATCACTGAGTCATAACAAAGAACAAAAGTGTACAAAAAGTTTGTACTTTGGCCAAAATAAAGGAATTTTTATGGCAGTTTCAGATGATGACATGTCAGTCATGTGCTGCCATTTCCCCCATGGCCTACATATTACACAAAACAATCACAGTAATGTTTAATCATGTGCTCAAGAGGTATGAAACCCAATACACCCAATAGGTAAACAGCTTTTTTTGTGTGAGTCTGCAGTCTTTCCCAGCAGTGAGTCAGTGAACAAACTTCCTCTACATTAGCCTGAATCCCTCCTTTCCATTTGAGTGGAAAAGCACCACCCGAGGCGAGGAGAGGGAGGCAGAGGTGGGGCTCTCTGACAGTAAAAGACCTCTCTGTCTGGCCTGTGGCCTGCAGCCAGCCAGGCAGCAGCAGAGACGTGTCACACCAGGTAGCTGCTCGAGGAAGACGTATATCATGAAACCCATATACTAAGGTTCAAATTCATGAGCTGAGAGTCCTGCAGGACACGCTGTGAATGACTGTGCCATAAATTGCTCATAAAACTCCTGCCACCTTTGAGCTTCACACAAGGACTCTACGCCAGATCTTGAGGACAGAGGCTGGACTTTGACTCGGGAGTCGTCATATAAATTAGAGGAGAAGGCATAAGGGGGTCATTTTACTCTAGAGAGAGGAAAAGAGCGAGGCGATGGCCATGTGGAGGACGGCAGGAGCTCTTCTGCTCATACTACACACAGGTAAGAAAAAAATTCTCAAATAAGTTATTAAAAAAATCTCAGTTTGGCTTTTCTTGATAAACGTTAACTCCTAAAAACATAAAGTGGGATTATAGATGTTTTTTTGTACACATGGTCTTTGTGGCTCTCCGTTCTTGATTCTTTTTATCCGTGCTGTGTCACTTTGACCACAAATTCAAGGCAAAGTTTCTTCTTTAGGTTTTTATGTGTCCCTCTGTCTTCCATCTTACAACAGATGTATGAGAGGTACAGGTTTATCCAGTAAAAGCTAAGTAACGTGTTTTCTAAGAGAGGTCAACTCCTCTTGAGCAGAAAAAGGAACTTTTTTTCATGTGCTTCGTTTTTAGACTCTCTGATTTGTGCCCCAGTGAAGAAGCATGTGACCCCCTTCAATTTGAGCACAAGGACCAAAGTACTGCTCCATTATGTTTTGACCTGTTGCTCAAGTATGATGGCCTTGATAAGAAAGCAGGAAAGGAAAATATTCAGGCACAATTTTCACAAGCTTCCAGGAACCTCCTGACTCCATCACATAAATTTAATTGTCTGTTTCAAGCAAAAATGATGGTCATCTTCTCTGTTTATGAACTGGTGAAGTATGCTGTATTTCACAATAAAACTCCTCATATCATGTGACTGTTAAATGGAAGAACTAGGGCTGGGCGATATGGCGTTAAATCAATATCACGATATCTTGAGCAGTTCACCTTGATAATAAATGGATGATAACTACTCCACAAGCTGCTCACACCCTTCCACATTAACTCTGTCTACTTCAGCCGCTACAACTTTTGAATTGTCCTCCATCTCCTCACCTGTCTTTCCCTCTTTGTTACGGACTGGATGGGGTGGAGTCACGTCTCCGACATAGGACAGCGTCTTATAAGGACATGAGACCATAGCCTACCTACACACATCCAAAAACAACTTTTATTTTTTTTGTTTACACCGAATATATTGACACGGGAAAAATGACGTCGGTTATTGTCATGAATTTCAGTATCGGTAAATTTTCGGTTTATCGCCCAGCCCTAGAAAGAACTCATTTGTTCCATGTCCGCCTTATCAGTATGTCGACATAAAACATTTGTTGGAATAACCTAAACGTGGAGAATATGTCTGTGTATCTTTCTCAGTTTTAGGGCAGAGCACCATCAAGTGGTGCACCATCTCAGAGGCAGAGCAGAGGAAATGTCAGGCCATGTCACAGGCTTTCTCTCAAGTCTCCATCCGTCCATCCCTCAGCTGCATCAACGGACAGACATCCGACGGCTGCGTTCAGAAACTTCAGGTGGGAAACCATCAACAGACTTTTTACTTCAATAAATCTTCAACCTAATAGGAAGTTACTCATTGTTACTGCTTTTGTAAACTATTTCAGCACCTTTTAATTCACGCTAGATGGCTCATTATAGAGCTTATTAAACTGCACTCATAATCTGGCCTTAGACAACAAAGCAGAAGCTCTTTGGACAGCTGGGATGAGCAGGTTAATAAGCAATACAGTTACTAGGAAGCACAAAGAAAACAGGGTTTATAATCATCACTGGAAAATATCTGATCGAAGGAACAGGGTGTCCTATAACAGAAGTGAAACTGAGAGGAAAAGTGAGGCTTTCACATTTCTTCATGAAGATTATAAGAAAATACCTAGTCAGCTAAAATGTTTAGTAAAAATATTTTTTGACATTTTAAATCTCTGATCTAAAAGGAAAATGTTTTCTCCTAAAAGCCCCAAAAAGTCGATGATTCTGCTCAAAATCTTGCAAGTCTCTTGACAACAGGGCTTTCAACACTTCTCCCAGGTATTACAGCTTTTATGTGATATCAGGAAACATAACAATTCTTCCCATCTGTGTTTCTGCAGAGAAAAGAAGTAGACGCCTTTTCGACGTTTGGCTCTGACATCTACAGGATGGGAAAGACGGCGTCCTTCAAGATCGCTGCCAGTGAATCAAAAGCTGACCGTGAGTCAAACAACATATTTTTGTAATTTTTGTTTTCATCTTTGGTTTATAATGTCCATTAGGACTTCATAAAATTAAACTTCTTGCTGTAAAAAACACGCAGGCTCATGATAAAGAGGAACTTTCTATATTGTTGCCTCATGTCTGGTGAAATTTTGAAGCTCCTTCAGTGATGACACATTAGTCAAAGTAACACTTGACAATCTAGGCTAAATCAGATTAATTTAATGCTGGGATGCTCTGAGTTGAACATTGACATTTTAAAACTCAAATGATACTCTGCACTGCCTCTTATTCCCATTCCCTGATAATAAAAGCTCAGATAGGGCCTGAATGTCTCACATTAAATAGCTGCTGAATAACACCTGCTTATTCCCCAGGAACTGGTGCCTCCTACTACGCAGTTGCAGTGGTGAAGAAATCAAATTCCGCCATCAATATCAACAACCTGAAGGGAAAGAAGAGCTGCCACACAGGGAAAGGCCGAACAGCTGGCTGGAATATGCCTTTAGGATACTTCATAGACCAGGGCTTCATGTCAGTGATGGGCTGCAACATCCCACAGGGTAAGAAGTATTTATTACATCCACACATATAGACATGCTAAGACTACACAGAAAGCTGAAGAGGCGTTTTGTGTGGTTTTGTGGTCAGGTGTGGCAAATTTCTTCAATGCAAGTTGCATCCCCGGAGCGAATGAGGCGGGCGACCCTGCGTCTTTGTGCCAGCTGTGCAAAGGAGACAGTACAGGAGCACACAAATGTGAGAAGAGCGACAAAGAGATGTACTTCAGCTATGAGGGAGCTTTCAGGTAACAAACGTTCATACTCCACATAATCTGTTGTAGAGATGTGACAGGTGTGCAATTCCACTTGGACCCATATCCTAAAGTCTTGACCTTTTTTTTATGTTTTTGTGTTTTTAGATGTCTGGTTGAAAATGCAGGAGAGGTGGCTTTCATCAAACACACAACTGTGGAGGAAAACACTGATGGTGAGACTTTGTAGGACAGCCAGTAATTCACGCACTACAGCAACATTCCCTTTGTTTGTTAGCATGTCCTTTAGCTAACCAGATCATTCACTAACTCACTACAGCAAGCAAAAAAATTTTTTTTTGTAGGGCTGTAGGGGAAAGTCCTGCCTCCTTCACCTCTGATCGGCTAGAAAAGCTGGAAACGTCACCACACACTCAAGCCAAATGTGGGCTGTCGGCTCTGTGCATCGAACAGAACATTACAGAACATTATCGCACTTCTGAATCTCCTAACCCTCATCCTAACTCTAATCCTAACCCTAACCTGACAGACGATGACGTTTTCACAGCCATTAACTGACCAGATCATTCACTAACTACAGCAACAGCCCCTTTGTTTGTTAGCTAACTAGATTAATTCACTAACTGCAGCAACAGTCCCTTTGTTTGTTAGTATGTCTGATAGCTAACCAGATCATTCCCACCCAGGTCATGGTCCATCCTGGGCTCAGTTACTGAAGTCAGCAGACTATCAGCTCCTGTGTCGCGACGGTACCAGAGCTCCCGTGTCTCAGTGGAAAACCTGCCATCTGGTCCGTGTCCCTCTTCGTGGGGTGATAGTCGGCAATCACATCACTCCCTCCGTGGTGTTCAACATGCTAACTGAGGGCCTGGTATGTCATTTATTGAAAACTAAAAACAGCTTTTAAACTTTTGAGATTTAGTGAGAGAGAGGAAGGAAAATGTCGTTGCTACTTTTACAGTCCAAGCTGATAAAATAAAAGATGTTAACTCCTCATGTACAGTCAGTTTGACTTTAAACTTACACTGTGAAATGGAACTAAATAGCACTGTCCATGTATGAGTAAGTAATTTTGTGTTTTTCTGCAGGAGAAATCAAACTTCAACATGTTTTCGTCTGCGGATTATGGTGGTGGAAATTTGCTTTTCTCTGAATCATCCACCATGTTTCAGTCGGTGGAGTCGGACAACCCTGTGAGCTGGATGGGCCGTTTCTACAACAGTGCTATGAAAGCCATGGACTGTAAAACTGAAGGTGACGCACCTGTTTATCTTCATCTAAACCTCATATACTGTAAACTAGTCAATCCAAAGAGTTCATCTTGGACATATAATCTTGTTTCATCCTTGTTGTATCTTCCTTTGTCATCCATTCATCTTCTGATAACCCAGATGTCTTGCGGTGGTGCGTTCTGTCCGGTGGTGAGCAGCAGAAGTGCGGTGATATGGGCGCTGCCTTCAGCAGCAAACGTCTGACTCCAACCATCCGGTGTGTCCGTGGCGACTCTGTGACTGACTGCATGGAGAAGATCAAGGTAACACACCTTTCTAACTGCCTTTTCTTATCCAGCTTTTGATTGGCCAATAAAAATATAAACCAAGTCGTGAAAATTGTACATTGACACAAAAACATTCAAATAAGTTTTAAGCCTTCTTGGGTGTTAGCTATATGTTAACAGGGACAATGTTAGCAAACTATTGTTAAGGAAAATGTCATCAAGGTTAACGGTTGATTTAACCATTACCACGCTAGCATTGTTAATTAGCATTTAAAGCTGCGGTGAGGAACCTTTGCTTTGTCTCTCTGTGGGCAAAGCCCCCTCAAATCTTTACTTAACTTGTCCTTAACATGCTTTAGTTATAGATTTTGACTAAACAATCTTATCTTGTTGATATCTGAAAGTCAAATTTGTCGTTCATTGTGAATATTTAATAGAAACAGGGCTGTTTAGCTGTAAGGCCGACACCTACCTTCTGACACCTGGTCTCAAGCATTACAAATTGCGATATATAAATCTTAATACTTGTCACCCATGATCTTGTTTGCTTTTGGAAGTCATAAAAAGGCATTAATATACATTTCAGTCTATTTCATAAACATAAAAAATCCTTACAGGAGCTTTAAATACATATTGTGTTTTGAATCAGCTTTAGCGTAACACCAACTTATTTTAACATAAACTCCTAACTTAAAGCTCCTGTGAAAAACTTCAGTGTGTCATTTATTGTGAATATTTTTGTGTAAGTTGTTAAATCAGGGCTGTTTCTTTAGCTGCTTAGCCAACATCTACCCCCTCGCAATGGTTTGAGGCATTAAAATTTACAATATAGAGATCATCAGTTTCGTTGTTGATGGTCTTTTTTGTTTTTATTTATCAGAAAAAAAGATTTAATGCAAATCTCAGTCTGTTTCATAAAGATTTAAAAAACTCTTCACTGGAGCTTTAATTTTACTTGCTGATAAACTATAATGAAATATAACTGCAGATTTTTGTTCAAACTAAATCATGAAGACAAACCAACTCAGACCAATCATACAAAGCTAGCTAAAATAAATGAAAAGTACGAAGTTATTGTTGTCCTTTTTTAACAGCTTTTTGTCACCTTATGAAGGTCTTTGGCTGCTTTATTGGCTTTATTAGCAGGTCAGGTATCTCAAACTCTTCTTTCTCTTTGTACATTTGTGTAGAACAACGAGGCAGATGCCATCACTCTGGATGGAGGTGACATCTACACAGCAGGCAAAGACTACAGCTTAGTCCCAGCGACAGGCGAGAGCTACACAGGTAAAAAAATAAAAAAATAAAAAAACAACAACAGTGTAGTCTCAGCTTTTCCTTTAAACAGCAAATTAAAGATGTGATTTTTCTAACCTCTACAGATGACCGTGATGGTGCCATATACTACGCAGTCGCTGTGGTGAAAAAGAGTAGCGCTGACATCCGTAGCCTTGATGACCTGCGGGGTCGCCGCTCCTGTCACACTGGGTACGGTCGCACAGCCGGCTGGAACATCCCGGTATCGTCGTTGATAGAGAGGGGCCTGATCACCCCCAAGCAATGTCAGATACCACAAGGTTAGTTGGACGTTTGAACTTCAATAATCCTACTTCATGGAGATCTAGTGGTCAAAACACAAGGAAAACTGTGAATTAAAGGAATAATTGGCTATTATTGAGAGCAGAAATTGTTAAATTTAGTGTGATTTGCTCAAACAAGGTGATATGTTTTTAACTAATTACAACGGGAGCCAATTTCTTTCTCTTAGTCTTAAATAACTCGCTGTATTCCCTGTTCTGATGCTTAGCGGTGGGAGGATTCTTCAAGGAGAGCTGTGTACCTGGCGCAAACCAGCCCAACTTTCCCAGCAGCCTTTGCGGACTTTGTGCTGGAGACGCCAAAGGAGAGAACAAGTGTGAGAAGGGAAAGGACCTGTTTGATGGATATGACGGTGCCTTCAGGTACTAAAACCTGCAGAAACCCTCCAAAATCTGCACATAATTAAGATTACACATTGGGTTTCATGAGTTTAATGTCCCTATTGGAGATATTATGAAGTGATTACTGTTGTTTTAATTTACAATCACTCAGTTTACAGTAAGTTTTAAAAGCCATCAGCTTTCATTCAGAGAGAAACTGCTTCTGTCGATTTGAAATGATGGATGACTACATTACCCATAAGCCATAGCTACAGTTGCTACAAAGAACATCTGGGTTCTCCTGTCTGTCCACTCAGGTGTCTGGCCGTGGGAGATGGAGAGGTGGCTTTCGTTAAACACTCCACTGTCTTCCAAAACACCGATGGTAACGCAAATCACCAAACTGTACAAATACTTCTCCTATTAGGATGTCCAGAGTCTGAATCGTGGTTTACTCTGTGTGTTCGTTCAGGTAATGGTGACTCGTGGGCCGTGGATCTCCTGTCAACAGACTACCAGCTGCTGTGTCCTCATAACGCGAAAGCCGAGGTGTCCCAGTACAGGAGCTGTAACCTGGCCAGAGTCCCCTCTCACGCTGTGATGGTGCGGCCCGACACCAACATTCATGCTGTCTATGGAGTCCTGGATCAGGCACAGGTAAGAGTCTCTGCACATTTGAAATGTATGTGAGTGAATTGGAGGCTTTGAGACCTTGAAACAGGTCAATGCTGAGGATTCTGGTCAAATTTTTACAAGCACCAAACAAGTTGTAAGACTCTTGGTGATCCGTTTAAAGCACATATAGGGAGTTTTTTGATGTTCATGAAATAGACTGAAATGAATGTTGATGCCTTTTCATGATATCCAAAAGCAAGCAAGACCATCAGAAACAAGACTGACAGTTTGAGGATGTAAAGGCATGAAAAATAAACACCGCTTTGTTCACAGGGGGCGCCAAATTGACACAAAAGTTTCTCAGAAGAGTTTTAAAGACGCTCTGACATCTCAAAAGTATTGAGTGGCAGCAAGAACACGTAGAAAAGTGAAGCATAGATGTACAGTTTATCGAAGATGTGAATATCAGTGGTTAGTTATTTTTTTAGCTGTAAGGTTACTCAAAAATTTTACTCTTTTTGTTCTCCTGCAGACATATTTCGGCAGTGATACAGGAACCGCTTTCAAGATGTTTGACTCCCAGGACTACGAGGGCACAGATCTTGTCTTCAAAGACTCCACTGTTCGCCTGGTGGCTGTTGCTGAGAAAAAGACCTATCAGGAGTGGCTGGGACAGGGATACATGGACTCTCTGGTCGACATGCAGTGTAACTCTTCAAGTGCAGGTAAAAACATACTGAACTACATGAATTACTGTTACGTCTTCGAGCACAAACATCAATATAAGGACTACTTTTTAATGTGTCAGAGATACATTTCTATCTTCTCCCTCATTTTACAGTCATGTCCTCTGTATGGCTGCTGCTGGTGACCCTGTTCAGCCTCATGATGACCAACCTCTGGATGTAAAAGCCTCAAACAGCTTCGAGCGTCCAAGCTTTTCTCCTACTTCCTTAATCACCACATCTCCTCTTCACCTCCTTTATCTATCCAAGAGACCATTTCATCTGTTGTCCAATCAAGACCCTCTCCTCCTTTTAAATGGTTTTATTCTACCTGATTGTGAGATGTTTTAATACGTGGGAGGATGGCATGTTGTCGGGACTGCCTTTGGATTTGAACGGTGCTAGTTTCTACGTAAAAGAGGCACTAAGTCTCCTGTTTTTGGGACGAGAGAAGAGGGTGTTGCCGCCACTTTGTTTACTGAAGGTGAGCTGCCATATCAGTGAGTATGCTGCCACCTGTTACATTGCTTTAGTGGACGATGCATCCCTTTCTCTGTGAAGATAGTTTACAAAGAGCAGACAATCTGACTTTTTTACATTCATATGAGCCACAGAAAATATCAAGCTTCTCTGATGTGGACAAATTAATCTTAGGGTGATAAAATCAACTTATTAGGTCAACCAATTTCTTGCGGCAGAGCCACGACAGAGAGCTCATCCCCTCAAACGTTTAATAACATATTGATTCATACTGACTCCAGATCAGATTCTCTGGTATTTTAAAGGCTTCATATGAATATTAAAGTTAGATTCCTGTTCTACTTTGCCGCCAGCTTTGTGAGTACGACTAACAAACACGGCCCTCTTTTTTTGTTTGGGCTGCGATGAGCTTATGCCATATCAGTGAATATGCACTAGTGTTACCTCCACACAGAGCTGTGCTGAGGATGTTGTGATGATGAGTGACTGTTTGTCCATAGGCTGTCTGCTTCATGTATTCTCCCCAGATACTTAAAAGTCAAAGAGACAATGAACTAAATACACTTTTTGTATTAATAATCTAATGTTTTCAGATTTTAAAGTTAGTGTGCTTTTCTCCTGCGGCTTCTTTTACATCTTTGATTTGAACTTTTGGACAAAGTTGGAGTAAGTTAGCCTGACTACATGTCAGCTTCCATCAGATTTGGGGAGAACATACAGGAAGCTTCCTGTAGTTTGTGTCTGAGTGAATGAGCATTTGCTTGGCTGGGATAAAAATCTGACTTTAATTCACCACTTTAACCTGGCTGCCATTTTTTTTTTCCATCATAACTCGCTAATATTATCAAATGTTAAAACACTGTCTGAGCTTAAGACAATCTACAGTATTGTAATGAATATAACATTTCTCTGTGCTTGTTCAGCAACTTAAAAAGACATTGATCTCACTCAAACAGCTCGCTCCTAAATGTCCTCTAGCTAACCCATTCTCGTCACATCTCCTGTCTGTCCTTCCTGTTAAAAATGTTGATTTGGGTGTGTATTTTCCTATGTTGAGAGATTTATTTTTATATGAAGTTCAGATGCCATATCAGTGTATATGTACTGACTCATGCTGTCAGAAATAATACCTTCTCTTTCCTCCTGATAAGAGATTTATTTCTTTGTGAAATGATTATCATGTAACTAATATTTAGTTGCCAGGCCAGTGCGTCTGCACGAGTATTGCTACATAAAGCTGCTGACTTGAGCTGTTTTCTGTGCTCGTTCAAATAAAGAAAAGCTTCTGCAAAGTGGGTTTTGTCGCACTTTCTTGAGTCTGAGTGTCATCGGTTTTGATCTCTTCCTCGTCCACTGTTATTTGCATGACACTAAGTGTGCCATGCTGCGAATTTACCGCAGGTGATCTGCAGCGCCATTGCTGCAAATGTATGCAAAATTCAGCATGTTGGCATGTAAGTTTTTAGAGTGTATGAATAACATTACAACAGCACTTTAAGAGTTTACTGTACCTCATTTTATACTGCTAAACTGTGTTTCAATGCCAGAAGGTTTCAAAGAAAAAGCCTCTGGTAAAATATGATGATGCATATATAATCCTTCTCAAATTACCAAAATGGACTAAGTGCAAGAGTATATGTCTGTTTCCACTTTTAATGCTGCAGGAAAATACATTATGTATGTGTAGGTGAAATGATGCAGAAAATGGCGCTCAGTCACTCGACTCTACATAAGTGAAGTACTCATCCTGCTGTTGGAAACATTCAATCTAACATGACTTTATCGCTGCATTTTGTAGATCCCTTATTCCATTAATACTTAGATTTTTCCTTTTTAACCCCAGAACACTATCGCTAAAATTAGTGACACCATCACTATCGCCGTGTGAGTGAGTAAAAATGACCAGCTGACTAAAATATTTCTTATCACCATTTGAATTCCCTTAAAATCACTACTTTGTGAAAGTTATCATAACCACTACGCTAAATAAAGATAGCATGCAAATTCCAGGACCTTACTGACCTTATTCCCTACATGCAGCTATCAAATCCACCAAAACCTACTTGGCCCTCTATCACTATTGCAGGGTGAAAGTCACTCAAACACGTGTCTGTAGGAAAAAAACAGGTTTTGGATCAGGGAAACAAATCTGTCTTCAAAGATATCAAAGGAAATGCTGAAGCTACCCAGAGACCCATGATACTCAGACAAACACAACAATGAAAATCACATAAACATGTTTGGTTAGTGGGAAAATCACCTGGTGATGGTGTTCTAGGGTTAATGATAATGTGAACATATAGATCTGAAATAAAGTATCCAGTGTAACTAGTTCCTTTGTCTTATCGGTTTCCTCTTATCATATGAACTTTTTCATCGCCAAAAGTTTTCAAAAATCCCTGCCAATCTGAAAAATTCAGTCTAAAAATGTAAAATATTTGTATCAACTGTTACTAAACTGCTCCGGAACTTTTCTTCACTTCAGAGACCAAATATCACAGAGGACTAAACTGTCATCTTATCTGTACACAAACTCTTTCTAGAGTTTCATATCTCCGCTGTTGTGGTTATAAGAGCACATGGACTATGAGCCGTGTTTGGCCTTCACCTCTCCTGACTGTTCAGATGTGATGTTTCTGTTCTTAGAGTCAGACCTCAGTTGTGTCACTACTTGGAAGTTTTCCCAGTTGACGGCATTCGGTTATCGCCTAGTTTACCTTTGCACTCCTGTAAGTCTTGACTTCATCTGTATTCTGGGGTTACAAAAAGAGACAGCTCACAGTTATTAGCAGAGACGATGTCTGATTGTTTTGTTATAAATTATAATCTTTATTCATCAGAAGAAAAAAAGGTGAATTTGCTGTATGCACATATCATCTCTCTCTACATATATACACCCCAACAATAACATTTTTACAAAGACAGATCCACAGACGCCCAACACATCCTCAGGTAAAGACATCATCCGTCCCCACATGTCCACCATCACTTCTACTTCTTCTTTGTTAAAAAATTTCACACTAAGTCTGTTTGTATCTTCTCAAAAATGTGGGTACAGTGAGTTCACATAGTTAAAAACACCTGGTCTCTGTATTGATTGTAATTGATCAGCATGAAGCCATTTTCTGGAAGTCTCTTAAGGTCATGAGGGTTCAACAGGCAGTCCAGGTGAAGAGGTTAGAGTCCTCTTGTCTCTCAGTCCTTCTGGTCCTCCTTTCTCGCCTTTCTTCTTCATTTCTTGATCTGTCTGGACCCGTCCTTCCACCCCTCTTTCACCTCGTTCACAAATGTCTCTTTGACTTTCTTAAACCGGCTGCCGAGCTCCCCCAGATCCTCGGGGACTCTACCGGCCTCCTCTCGGACCTGCCGCAGCGTCTGGGAGCGCAGTGCCCGCTCTGAGGCGTCCTTCCCGGCTATCTGAGCCTTGGTGATGGCGTACGCAGTGATCTGAGCCGCCCTGCGGATCGGACGAGACTCCGCCAACTTCTCGATGATGTGAGGGTTGTTGATGAGGTTGAATAAAAAGCGGAAAATCATCTTGAGACCGGATTTCTCAGGGTTCTTGGTCCCAGAACGACGTTAGCTCTCCTTGAGAGGTCGGGATTCAGCCTGAAATGACACGGAGGTTCAGCGTTTGTCTGCGGTAAGTATTACATTAACTTAAACACACACGTATATATGCTGTTTTTGTTGCATAAATGGATAAACTGCACATAAAGTGGTTGACTTACTTGAGTTGAGCAGGTCACAGACAGGTTACAGAGGACGACATAACAACGCACTGAAAGGCCAGACTGAAGTTAGTTTCTGATTCGACTATTAAAAACCTTAAGGAAGCCCTGAGCTGACATACCTCCATATATTTACTCCACTTCTCTTATAAATGATGTTTTTTCATATATTTTCTTTAGACTTTAGATTACCATAACTCCAAATTATGTCTTTATGGTGTTACTTTATTTGATAGAGGATAATTAAAGGAAAAACTGAGTAGGAGGGCCTTTCTGCAGACTGTGCCTGTTTTCGAATTGGCCTACTGCATACTCCTGCTGACCGCAGTATGCAGTATCTACTGCATACTGAGTACTGTGTTTGATAGTTGTATGCAGTATGACTGTGAGTCGGCCATTATTATGTGGTATGCTTGGCCCGGTTTAGCTGGTTTCCGGTATGGAAAAGTCTATCGTACCCTGGTAAATGGCAATGACACTACAGCATTGCCCCAAACTTTATTGAACTCATTCAATAAATCTGTGATGTGAACACTTGTATTGACAGGATATGGGTTCGGAAAAAAAAATGACGTCCGAAATAATCGCAGGACAAAAACGGTCCTGGAGTGAAAGGACCTTTTATAGTGCGAAAAATTCGGAATATATTCTGTTTTGTACTGAAAACACGAAAACAAACACTAATCTTTTATTTTTTGGTTATATAGAAAACAAATAAACAAAATATTGACTCGTTTTCGTTAACTAGATTGAATGGAATAATTGAATGGACGGATTTGCTCTCCACAGCCGCCTTAACTTCATTTAGACGAATCTGAAGCCAACTTCAGCGTTGTGGCTGACGGTCTGACGGACGTTTTTGATGGTAACACAAGCCGGTAAAACTGGATCCGGGTCGAATCATACGTCCATCCGCCCTCAGTCACTGATTTCCCGGCTCATTTCCCTGATTCATCCTCCAGATTTGCACATCAGCTTCGACCCTGATCTTTTGTTAAATCCACTCCTCCTGCCAGTCGGACCCTGAGCTCGATCTGCAGCCACCATCATGCGGGTGTTGTTGTTGTTCGCTGTCACCGTGCTGCTGTCTCTAAACCCGGCGGCGGTCAGAGGAGCCGAGAAGAAGAAGCTGCAGATCGGCATCAAGAAGAGAGTGGACAACTGCCCCATCAAGTCCCGCAAAGGAGACGTCCTCAACATGCACTACACCGGGAAACTGGAGGACGGCACCGAGTTCGACAGCAGCATCCCCCGGAACAGACCCTTCACCTTCACCCTCGGTACCGGACAGGTGATTAAAGGCTGGGACCAGGGCCTGCTGGGCATGTGCGAGGGCGAGAAGAGGAAGCTGGTCATCCCCGCAGAGCTGGGCTACGGAGACCGGGGAGCTCCACCGAAGATCCCCGGGGGAGCGACGCTCATTTTCGAGGTGGAGCTGCTCACTATCGAGAGGAAATCCGAGCTTTGATGAAGGGAAGAAGAGAGAGAGAGATCACTTTAAAAACGTGAGTCTGCACAGGTGTGTGTGTGTGTGTGTGTCAGCTGTTTGCACGATTCTACAATCTGTACATTATCTCACATTATCCCTAAATGCTTAAAAGAACCACTTAGTACCAAGAGACACTGAAGGAAGAGCCAACAAATATCTATTACAGATACTATTAACAATAGCAATTTAATGCACTACAGCAGGGGTGTCAAATTCAACCACAGCAGGGGCCATAATCTGGATTTAGGTCCAACCTGAGGGCCCAACAGTGTCAACGTTTCACCAAAACTGTCAACCTCCTTGTCAAAAAATATGTAACAAAAACAGCAATGATTATAAATCATTTGGAAATTCAAAAAAGATAAAAAGATAAGTTTAAAGGCAATCTGAGATAGAAAAAAAAACATTATTTTTTTTCTATTTTTGCTTATTAGCTCAAAAGATCCAGAGCATGATATTAAAAATAGAAAAATAATGTTTTTGAAGAGCAAATACATGAGGTGAGCGTTGAAATCAGGTTTAAAAGGTCAAAATAGGACTTAAAATTTAAAATTGGAATCTAAAGATAAAAATGACATAAATCTAAAAACTGAGTTGAACAAAATTAAAGCATGAAAAAAAAATCCAATCATGTTTGACTTGTAATCTTGAAATGCAAAATTGAAAACATGAAATAAAACACCAAATATTTTCCCCCCACATTCTCGACTATTTATCAAATCTTCCTGACTCTTTAATTTCCCAGATTTTCATGGTTTATTAAGGATATTTTAAATAATGGTGCTAAAGTTTACATTATTATACTGGAGGAAATCTGCAGACTTCATACTGGTGGGCCAATAATAATACAAATATATGATCTTGTGGGCCAGATAGAATTGTTCCACAGACCAGATTTGTAACATAATCACTGAGATTTCAAAAACATATATTCACAGAAAGGGGTAGCCCTGCTAAGAGCATACTGACATAATTGTATTCCTTTTATTCAGCATTTCTTTGTCATTATAGTCTTTGTCTCTTTTGTTGTACCAAAACTGTTAAAGACAAACGGGTTACCCAGGTTACACCACAAATATACTCAAAACGATAAACGATGGCGGTGCTTGGTGGAAAGAACACCAGGTACTAGCCATAAATGGAGTTTTAAACAGCTAATATTTTCCTTTAGATTAACTGGAAAATTCACTGATGAGAAATTTGTCTCTGAGATTAAGAGAAAAATGTTTCAAACAAAGGTAGAGAATAAATCATAACCAATAGCAGATATAAAATAATAGCCAGGTCATCTCAGTGAATATGCACCCTTTATTTTTTCTTGTTCATTGTATGTCAGTATTAGGCGCCTGATCTGGGGCCTCATATCTGCCTTTCAACCCTCTATCTCTGTCATTATTCTAGACTACTTGTTGCAGATAAAATGAGTGAACTAATAAGTTTTTGAGACTTCTGCTCCAGTAAATGTGTTTTCCCTTTGGGTGTGTTCTCGCTCAACACTCTGTCAACATCCTGCACAATAAAACAGGTTGATTGGATCAACATCCCACAAATGAAAGTCAAATACTTCAAACTTGTGTTGTCTTTGATAATTAAACTTTGTAACTTCCCACATATGGTGTCAAAAGTTTCAGAGAGTGTTATGCTGGAGTTTATAATTTTCCAAACTCTAAATATTGACAGAAAGATTGTCCTTTAAATAGTAAATTCATAATGATCCCAACTTTTAGTTATAGTCCTCATGACCTAATAATCAGTACCAGTATCAGCCCTTAAAAAAAGGTCAGCATCTCATTAAAATAATGTGTGAAGGGCTTTTTTTGTGGAAAATAGACAGATAGTCAAGATGAATAACAGAGATGATTGTTAATTTTTTCGTTCAGTATGTGTATGTTAAAAACAGATCATATTTAAAAGATTTGGTTGCCGTGATTGTTTTTTTAATCGCGTTAAAAATTTTAGGAAGAAAACATGTTTCAATATCATTATTTTTAGTAAAACTGTACAGCTGTACATGTGTTTTTGCAATATCAATCTAATGCATGACAGGAGAGGTCAACCACAGCATCTTCTGTATTTTTAAAATCATATTTTTATAGTGGGTGTAGTTCGTTAATTGTTTGCATTTGTAGTATTTATTATTAAGTGGTGAAGTCTGCCATTGCTACACTAGCTTTACATTTTCCTTACATACATAAGACTCTCCTTTTCTCATTGTTGGCAGCCTGTTTACTGTCACTTATGTTGCTTTAGATTAAATCACTGTTTTGATGTAAAGCATGTGCAGGAAACCCTCTCATCTAATCCACTGATCGTTTCCTAAAACCATTTCTCCAGCGTCACTGTTTCTGCAAAAGATCCGTGCTCATTTTCACCTCTTTTGATAAGGTTTATGGGTGGATGAAAGAACAGTAATAATGAGCTGAACAGCTGCAGGCTACAGAAACTGAAAAAAGTCCTGTTTCATTATCCGTTCTCATAATAAACCCGGACCTTGATTTGACGAGCATTACTGGTAACACCAAATCTCGAAGGGAGAGCTGCTGGCAGTTTCACAAAAAGGAAAAAAAATAAAAATCATTGACCCTGAGCCGCAAACCTCAAAGCAGAGCTAATTAATGTGAGAAAAGTCATGTAATCTTTTTTCTGCGTTCGTCTTTTAAGGTTCCAGGAGCTGCTACAGCATAAAAAGGAGACATCCAAACTCTGATGACGACTACGAGGCAAATATGGGAGGAGCCCCCCCTGGCAGATCCACTGTTGTCCTTTTCTGGCTTGTAAACTGGCTCTTATGCTCTGATTCATTGAACTGATGTGATTATATGGTACAAGAACTGACGGTGTGCTTTGGCTAAACATAAGTAGAACTGACAGCGAGCAGAAAAGACCAGGATTTTGCTGTGGGCTGATGATCAAGTCATTTCCTGCCATATCGTCTCTTTTTTTTTTGTCTTCCCATTTTCTGTGATTTATAAGCCAGTTGATTCATTACTGTACCTCCTTTTCAAAATCATATAAACTGTTTGTTAAGCCAGAAGTCAGAGATATAAGAACATATGTTTTTGTTTACTTTGATTATTTGAAACATGATAATAAAATGTTGACCTTACTGTAAAGTTTGCAATTTAAAAGTGTCTTTCTTTGGATAAGAAATAAAGTACAGAGTGATCCTTTTAAAAACGAGAGGAACTTTTTATTTACAGGTACAGTGAGTTTGATACCATTATGATATTTGTGTAAGTTACACATAGTTAAAAAAAAAAAATATATATATATATATATATATATATATATATATATATATATTTATATATAACTGAAAACAGTTTTGTAAAAATGTATGAACAAAATAACTAACATTTTTTGTTTCATGAAAATGTAGTGAAATAAAATAGGAAAAATAAAGTGTATCAAAGACTACAAAAAAAGACAATTTTATGTAGAAATAGGAAAAAATTGTGATCATTGTTCCAAAAATATAGATTTTATTTATATTTTCTTATACGAAATACACAAAAAATTTAAAACTTCCAGAGTAACTGAGGAAGATAGCTTTAAAGTGATTTAAATACCATAAAATATTTCACATTTTCTAAGGTATCTCTTTTAAGTGCAAGAAAATGAGTGAATTTTACAACAGTATTTCAACAACAAATACAGAAAACCCCTCAAAATGAACATCACAACAACAACCTAGAATAACAGTCATTATAAATTGCCTTTTTGATGTAACAGCCTGGATGTCAGAGAATTTTCTGCAGCTCAACCAGGACAAAACGGAGGTTTCAATAATTGGTTCAAAGGCTCAGAGAGAAACTGACTCCCAAACTCCACAAAAGAGGACTTGAGCCCAACCAAGAGGCACAAAATCTAATTTTAACTTTAAAACTCATGTTCGGGGGTCACTAAAACAGCCTTTTATCATCTTAAAAACATTGCAAAAGTACGACTGTTTCTCTCTTTGAGCCAGACAGAGAGACTAATGCAAGCTTTTATAACCAGCAGGCTTGACTACTGTAACGCTCCCCTCTCTGGTCTACCCAAAAGCTCGATAAACCAGCTACAGCTGATCCAAAACTCTGCTGCTAGAGTTTTGGCTAGGACCAGGGGAAGAGCTCATATTACACCCATTTTAAAGTCTTTGCACTGGCTGCCTGTTAGTTTTCACAATGATTTTAAAATTCTTATACTAGTTTATAAAGCTCTACATGGCCTGGCACCAGAATACCTTGCAAAAACGATTTTAATTTATGAACCAGGGCGGCCTCTCAGACAAAAACGATTTGGTGACGCTCCAAAACTGTGGAACAAACTTCCAGAGGGTCTGAGACAAGCTGCAAATATAGACATCTTTACACGTAACCTAATAACATATCGATTTAGCCTGGCTTTTATGTAAAGCTTCATTATTTTAATTACTATCATAATTTATTTATTTTTAGTATCACTGTTTACCTGATTTTATTAATCAATTTAAGTTTATATTTAATTGTCTGTTTTAGTCCATTTTAATAACTTATATTTGTCTTGTCCTGATGTAAAACACTTTGAGCTGCAATTTCATTTGTATGAACAGTGCTATATTAATCAACTTTGACTGACTGATTGATTGGTTGATTGATTGAATATGATTACAGGCGTCAGAAGAGGACAACGCCAAAGGGAAACTAACGACAAAACCGCAGTGACCAATCATATGCGAACACATCTCCACTGTTATTAAACATCAAACCTCATGGCATCGATTTACCAGAAGGGGGCGCCACTCAGCTGTATCTGTTACTCGGAACTTTTGTACCCGGAGTACTTTAAATGACGGACCCGTGACCCGGTAGTTGCTTGGTTGTTTTTTCTGTGATGCTAACAGTTGGTTAGCTGCAGGCGGCGTTAACGAGTATTCCTCAAGATGTCTGCGAAACTAAACGCTTTAACCAGCGATTCTTACATCGATGTTAGTCAGTACAGGGACCAGCATTTTAAGGTAAGTGACGAGGTTAAAAACGAGTTTGAAGAAAGAGGAGATAATGTAGAAAACTGCTGTTGTGCATATCGATGCGGCGGTTATTGTTAGCAGTTAGCAGCAGCAATGTGCAGTTATCTGTTTCTTTTTCACTCTAACTTTAAAACTCTCAATAATAAGGATCTTTAGAGACTATCCATCAACAGTACATACAGGGTCCCAGCCACAGTACTAGCCACCGAACATCTTATTAACTTTACCTAATTTCTTTAGCAATAGAGACTAAACACAACTCACCTACTCTCTCCTAGCAGTATGGAAGTAAATCTGTGCCATCTGGTTTTGAATTAGAATTTCTAAAGCTAATTTTTTTCCCATCAAAATCAGACTTGGAATTTCAAAACTATCGAATTTCAAGCACGCATCTTTATTTATTACACCAACTTTTTTCGCAATGATGAAATAAATTCAGTGTAAAAACAATCGATCGCTCAAAAGATTTGTTTAGTAAAAATTCAACTGAAAAAAAACCCCAAAAATAGACGGCTTCAATATCCGGGTATCATCCATCGTCCAGCCAATCAAATAATGCTAAATTGGTCGTGTGGCACCGACCCCAGTGGAAGATTGAGGAATCGATTTGTTCTCCCTGATTACCCAGATGCTGAGTCCGTCTGTTTCACACAAAATTTTTTGACACTGAATTTTTTTTATGTTGAACTATTTTTTACACAGTTTATCTTTAAGTCGAATTTTTACTGCACAAATATTTCAAAAAACTTTTTTTCTACAATGAATTTATTTCATCATTGTGGAAAAAAAATTAAAGTGTAAGAAATAAAAATGAGTGCTTGAAATTCGCTAGTTTTGAAATTTAAAGTCTGATTTTGATGCAAAAGAAATTGAGCTTTCGAAATTCAAAATCAGATGGCACAGATGTACTTCCATACAGCAGCTGCTTGTTTGTAGCGAGACCAAGTAATGATCATAAATGTTCTTCCTTGAGCTGCGTCACCCCACTGTAGTCCATAATGAACTGGCCTGAGGTCTCGCTACAAACAAGCAGCTGCTGGAAGAGAGTAAGTGAGTTTCTAAAGAAATCAGGCAAAGCTAAAAAGATGTTTGATGGCTAGTGCTATGGCTGTGACCCTGTATGTACTGTTGATGAAGTTAGGTGCTGTTCTGAGCATTATTTGTGTCTATAGAGCGGCAATTTGGTTGAGGTTTGTTTATTGCTTTTCAGACCGCTGTGTATTGCTATCCTGCGGTTGTTACTAAAGTCGGTATAACTAGAGAAGCAAGCGGTCGGCAACATTCATGTCTCGAGGGGGGTGTCTAACTTTGTGTTTGACCCTAAATTAATTCTACGTCGGAATATCCCTTTTAAATGCTCCACGTGTGTCTACTTCTGTCTCTGTTTCCAGGGTAACCGCTATGACCAGGAGAAGCTGCTGAAGCAGAGCAACACTTTGTATGTTGGGAATCTCTCTTTCTACACAACCGAGGAGCAGGTACACTTCCTTTACAACACCTGACATTACTGGATAACATTAATCCTCTCAGGCCTGCAGCTTACTGTAATTCTCCTGCTGTCAGTGTTTTCATGTACATCTGATGGTGTTAAATGTCTGTATATTTACAAAGGAGTAAGTGTTTCTGGTGTACTATGATGACTTACCACATATCTCTTTTAATAATTCCCACTTTTTTCTGCTTTCTTGTTTCTGTTGAACAGGTACATGAACTTTTTTCTAAAAGTGGAGATGTCAAACGCATCATCATAGGTCTGGATAAAATCAAGAAGACGGCCTGTGGATTCTGCTTTGTAGAGTATCCTTTATCGTGAAAAAACTCACATTGAAATACTAATTTTTCTACTTTTACTTGTCTACAATATAGAGATGTATTGTGTAGGGTTTAGCAGAAAAGATTTGGTAGAAGTTGAGTATAATATTTGGAAGTATGTTTACTTTGGTTCAGAATATATTGACTGTTTTTGTTTTTGTCATATGAGACTGAGCCTTTTATATCTACAGTACAGGCCAAAAGTTTGGACACACCTTCTCATTCAATGTATTTTCTTTGTTTTCATTACTATTTAAATTGTAGATTCTCAAAACTATGAATGAACACATGTGGAATCATGTGCTTAAGAAAAAAGTGTGAAATAACTGAAAACATGTTTTATATTTTAGATTTCTCAAAGTAGCCACCCTTTGCTTTTTTGATAGCGCTGCAAACTTTAGCTGTTCTCTCAATGAGCTTCATGAGGTAGTCACCTGAAATGGTTTTTACTTCACAGGAGTGCCTGAAGTAACCCTGACAAGGTACTTCTGTCATCAAGAGCAAAGGGTGGCTATTTTAAAGAAACTAGAATATAAAACATGTTTTTGGTTATTTCACACTTTTTTTATAAGTACAAAATTCTACATGTGTTCATTCATAGTTTTAATGCCTTCAGTAATAATCTACAATGTAAATAGTCATATAAAAAAATAAAGAAAAGACAAGGATGAGAAGGTGTGTCCAAACTTTTGGCCTGTACTGTACATGTACAGCATGTCCTCTTCCACAGAGGCCACCATCTTGCGCCACATTTTTTCAAATAATGGACAAACTAGAAATATATGTGAGATATGAAATGCACCACTTTGAAGACAACAAAGAAGAGAGGAAGTATTTGTATTAAAAGATATTTGTGAGGGCAAAAACTGGACAAATCCAGGATCACACTTATCTACATCACAAGTTCTTCTTGTCTTCTAAAACCATTGTTGCTTGACCGGCTGTTGGGGTGAGCAAAGGGAGCATTTCAGTCTAGAGTCTGAGTCTGACCACTAGATGTCCTAAATATCCCTGTTACCATTTACTGTATCTGTTAGAAAACACAGATTGATACCATGTCAAGATCTTTCAATCATGCTTTTGTAGTACACACTCGAGTCTGCTGCAGACCTTAACCGTAGCTGTACCAGATACTACACACGTGCGGGAGCAGAACACGCCATGCGCTTCATCAACGGCACACGGCTGGATGACCGTATCATCAGGACGGACTGGGACGCCGGCTTCAAGGAGGGACGGCAGTATGGCCGCGGCAAATCTGGAGGACAGGTGATGACGCCGAGATTTATTTGTCTGCTGTGTTTCAGTTTATAATTATTGCGCAGATTCCTGAGAGGTGTCTCTTGTGAAATGGTCAGGCTTTCCTCAGGGGTGTTTGTTGCAAAAACTATTGTCACAAACTAATAAAAAACCAACACATTTTAAAAAAGCTCCCTGGAAAAAGTACAGAGATCATCCTAAATTTCCCCTAACATCAGGATCTCTGCCTGCACTGAAGTCATCTAATTAACCGTCAGATAAAGTTCACCACATGCACACTTCTGTCTTCTTGATGAGGAGTTGGTTTGATAATAACAGAATAATTTCTGCCTTTCAGATTGAAATAAAAGTGTTAACTTTTATAAAAACAAACCTTTAAATAATCAAAGAGCACAGCATACTTGCAGGTGTTTCTCAAGTTTTTCTGGAGCTCTGAACTTTAAAATCCATAAACTGACTCGACATAAACCCTTTCCCCAACCCTTCAAAATCTGCAGCTTTAGGCGGCAGAGAAATGCAGCGACTGAGATTTGTAGGCTGAAGTGGAGGAAGTTTTTTCACCTCTGTGAGGGGAAATGACCACATTTGTTTGCATGAGCATAAAAAAGATCTGTCCAGTCCTGAAAAGACAGCAGTGTGCAAACCAAGCTGATTTATTCTGTTTACTGTTTACCTCCCATGTGGACTTGGTTATCCTTCTCTATAAGAACAAGAAAAGCAGAAATCTTCAATGCTGAGCAGGAAATCTGTTTCTCTTCACGTCTCTTGTTTAAGCAATTCAGTGTTTATTTGTTTGAGCCTCGCACTGAACGACTATGTCTGTAGAGTTTATATTTGTGAGCACGTCCATATTGATGCTCGTGTTAAACAACTCATGTCTCTACGAGCTGTGTAGCTTTGCGACAGTGTCAGTTATTGAATTATAATATGAAAAACTGTGATTTAGGGTAAATACGCATCTGGTAAATCAAAGTTTCCTTTTACCAAATAATCTATAATTGATTGTTTGCAGAAAATACTCTAAATTTGCAGTCCTCGTACAATCAAATTTTCTAAAAACGCACAAAATCATGCAGGAGTCGGCTTCCAGCCATCTGCACAGTTCTGCTCCTAGAAAACTGTAAGTGGATTTGACGGTCCTTGTTGTTGTGTATCTCTGTTATAAAGGCTGGAGCCAGCTATCATGTCATCAGGGCAGTATAGCTGATACTTTCATTTAGGGCTGGGCGATACACCGAAAATTTACAGATACCGAAAATTTACAACAGCAACCAACGTCAATTTGCCCATGTCAGTATATTCGGTGTCAAAACAAATGAATAAATAGAAAAGTAGACGAAGTTAATGTGGGAGGGGGTGTGCAACTTGTCGAGTAGTTATTGTCCATTTATCGTTATTGAGGTGAACTACTCAATGTAGCGTGATATTGATTTGAGGCCATATCGCCCAGCCCTACTATCATTTAGACAGGTGTGAGTGAGTCACCTTGGTCACCCTGAAACTTCACCGCCATCCCTCTGTGTATGATTGAACGGTTTTGTTTATAATTTTGCTAAAAGTCATTAGCTGCTGAAATTATTCATCTGCCAAATGTGTTTCCCTCCCAGTGGGGAGCAAACATGCTAATTAAGACAGAGAAATCTTGTTAAATCCCAACAGCAGATCAGAAGCTTCAGTCTAAAACTGCACCAGACCAGAATCCATGTCTGTCAAAGCGACCCAGACGAGCTGAAGTGTAAAAGAAAAATAAATAAACATTGGCAGTTTGGAAATGTTCCTGTAGTAGAGGCAGGATCCTGTGGAGATCATGTTGGGTATGATTCTGATGTCCTCTCTAACACCTGTTACCCAGGTCTCAGTTTGAGGTCAAACACGTTGAGAGTAACATCGTCCTCCTTTCTGCTCGTCTGTTTTTAACTCTGACAAGTGTTGGATTTTCTGCAACACAGCATTTTGGGAAAACAATAAGAAACCAAACAAACAATGGCATTTGAAAAATGACATAAACAGCAACGGCACTAAAAATATCAATACTTTATATCATGACATTTTAATACACCAGTATGATATTTAAAAAGTGATATAACTTCAGGAATAAATTATGCATGATTAACCATGACCTTTGAAGAGACAGCATTACTACAGCATGGCATTTTGAAAAATGAAAGCGTATATTGTGCTGTTAGCAAACACAACATGCATAATAATGTGGGATTTTGTTGTAGCGGTACACAAGGAGTCTTCAGGGAGAATGTAAATAGGAAAGCATAAATATTTGAACAAGATTTGTTATTGTGAAGGAGAATACAGACAAGTTGTGTTTTCAGGAAATGCCCTCCGGTCTGCAGCTTCAGAGTCAGGATCCTCAACTGCAATAATGAAACGCGTGTATTTACCTGTGCCCTCTGGCTGTGTTCTTATATCCCCTGTAGGTGCGAGATGAGTACAGGCAGGACTACGACCCAGCCAGGGGCGGCTACGGGAAGCTGGCTCAGCAGCATCGACCCCAAGAGGCGCGCAACACTTTCTAGATTGAACCCTCCGCAGAAGTCTGCCTGGACCTCACAGAGCCCAGAGTCCTGGATTAGGTACACTCCTCAACAATACCACAGACTACTTCTCTAATAGACTTTGCAACAGCCCGAGATTAAAGCGGTTCTTGATGTCATGGTCTTTGACTCATGCTTGCGGTCAGTCTGCATCTCAGCACATGCCAAACCTCGAAGTAAGTGTGTGAAATGAAATGATGGTTTGATCATCTTGTATGTAGACATGCCATAAACTCTCCTCCAGATTGAACACTGACAGCCTGCAGCGATCAGGTCTATTATCCATCAAGTATCAAGACAAAATGAACTCCACGTGTCTCTGGATTAAGATTAAAATTAAGAATTATGACCCCATCCTACTGATTCCTTCGGATGAAAGCTGGTGTCCCGAATTGTGTTTACTTTTTTTTAAATAAATTTTTTTTTAATCTTTCAGAAATGTCACTTTTGAAAGTTTGTGCTTGTTTTTGTCCAAGTGCCATTACACTTCACCTTTTTCTTTCGTGTTGACTTTATCGAGCGCAGAGGCAAAAACACGAGGAATGTACCGTCTTAGGTTTTCTTGGGAGTGTTGAAAATGTCATCACCTTCTAATTTCTAGTTTTCCAGTGATTCAAAGTTTCATCCAAAAGGTAACTGGACTTAGTGGAAGTTCTTGAAGACTTCTGACCTTTTAACTGAAAAGCCTTCTTCGGTATCCGAGAGCTCTAGCAGCCAACGAAAATAGAAAACACTTTGACCAAAAGGCTCTGAGTGAAGACGATCGTTTCCTCTGGGTTTGTTTGTAATTACTCCTCTTCATGAAGAGCATATAAGATGAAACATGGATCAAACCACCTGGCTTGTCAGATTTGGCGTCCAGCTCTCACTACAGAAGCTTTGCTGGTATCAAACACCCCTTGAAGGCAGCACTCTTGCTACTACTCTTCCTTTGGAATTTCCCCCTTTGGGACTAGTGAAGGGATATCTTCTCTCTTATGTTCTGTGTCGAATCAAGGCAGCGTCCATCTAGACTCAAATATCCCTCACCATCATAGAAAGCAACAGCATAGAAAAGCCAAACCTAACCTGTTTAGGTTAAAATCAGTGCAGCCCATTCAGAGTCCTACAAGTATGAAATCCTGCACTCTGTAAACGGACTCGTTGGTGCTCACTCTGCTCTCTCGCTGTGTTTCAGATGAGAAGATCAAACCCAGTGCCTGCAGAGTGGGCAATTAGTCCAGTTATTGCATGTTTAATCCATTACTTACCTTCAAAGACATACATTTCTTACTAGGGCTGGGTGATTCACCAAAAATTTACAGATACTGAAATTAACGACGATAACCAATGTCATTTTGCCCATATCGGTATATCTGGTGTCAAAAAAATAAATAAATAAAAGTTGGTTTTGGATGTGTGTAGGTAGGCTATGGTCTCATGTCCCTTTAAGACACTGTCCGGCATCGGAGACGTGACTCCACCCCATCCAAGTCCGTAACAGGGAGGGAAAGACAGGTGAGGAGATGGAGGACGGTTCAAAAGTTGTAGCTGCGGCTGAAGTAGACGAAGTTAATGTGGGAGGGGGTGAGCAGCTTGTGGAGTAGTTATCATCCATTTATCATTTTCGAGGTGAACTGCTCAATGAAGCGTGATATTGATTTGAGGCCATATCACCCAGCCCTAGTATGAAATCCTGCACTCTGTGAACGGACTAGTCGGACTCTGTCTTAAAAGTGAGTTTACTCTGCTCTCTCGCTGTGTGTCAGATGAGAACGTCAAACCCAGTACCTGCAGAGTGGCCAGTTAGCCCAGTTATTGCATGTTTAATCCAGTAGTTACCTTCAAAGTCGTACATTTCTTACCATTCAACAAACTTAGCCACCTGTTGATGTCTCCTGAGACTTATAGCTGAAGCTGAGCAGGACGACTTCTATTGGAGGATTATAACCACTCTCACGTTTTCGTTTATTGAATAACTTCAGGAAAAGTCTTAACTAGGTCAAGCTATCAGATACATTGAAATAAGGGAAACATGAAAAATCTCCGTCAAATATGAAATATGAGGATAACAAAAATATTAAAAGCAGTATTTCACAGTGTTGTTCATATAAAGAAACCAACATTAAAGCCTCTGCAGCACTGTAAATCTAATAAATGTAAAAAAGAAACAGCACAGTAACTTTGTAGGTCAAACATCACATCAATATATAAAACGTTGGGAGCCTGCAAAGTTCAGCATGTGAACAACCTCCTCTTTCCACCTGCAGCCAAGAAATTACCCCTGTACCCCTCATAAGGAAGTATGATTATGCTGGTGATGATTTTGCTGAGCAGTTGGTCGAGGCTCTGCTCCAAAAACTCCTCATCCCCCTTGTAATAAAGAACATGGTATCTTGGCAGCTCCCGAGCAGTCAGCTGCTCTCTTATCTCAAAGTGAGCTGTACTACTGAAGTGAGGAGCCGAGCGGAATACTAAGCAGCCGAATTGGCTCAGCCTCAGACACATTTTTGCATTATATCCCCTCCACTAATTCCTGCCATCAGCTACTACTCTTTATTCTTAATCACATCCTCTCAAAGAGATTATGAAAATGAACACAAGATGGCAGAAGAGGAGGGGGAGATTGTGGGAATAATTAGGGGCAGAGGGATGTGACAGGGAGCCAGCAGTCGCACACTTTCCATGTGGGCTCAAACCTCACAGTGAGATCAGAAGAAAGGAGAAAGCCTCTGCTTCCATTTGGAGCCTGCTGTGGTCTGCTCAAAGCATCAGAGGCATTAAAACAAAAAGTGAGAGGGACGGAGGACTTTAACCTCTGCCTCCTAAAGCATTAATCATTCCATCACCATCGGGCCCTTAAAACTAAGAGTCTAATTACTCTGTGATATCATTGTCGAAGCATGTGGGCTGATTTAGAGAGCTAATAATTATCAGTCACACAATTATAATCTTTCAATTTTATGAACAGGTCACATCAAGTCAGCTCCAGACCTCGAAGTTAATCCAGAAAATAACTATTTAAGATGTTTTTTTTTCTTCTTTTTTTTGCATGATGCGTTATTAAACAGATGTCACAGCTAGAGGTTTGTCGGTTAATTTAAAGGTGCTGTAAGGAACTTTCAGTCTCTGTTGACTTTGGCGCCCCCCTGTGGACAAAATGGTAACTCCCATTATTGATGATTTTGTCTGCAGGTGTTATGAACTGACCAAAAAAGAAAAACTTTTGTCTTTTTATAATTAAACATATGGCGCCTCTTGAATATTTTGCTGTAGGTAAAGTAACTACAGCTGTTTTTTTTTAGCATACCTACCCCCTCACAGCACATATAGGCATTAAAAATGATAGGATAGACACTGTCAATTCTATCAACATTAGTCCCATAACCTTTGTACTTAATAGAATTGCATTACTGTTCATTTAAGCCCATCTCATAGCCTTTCAAAAACTCCTCACAGGAGCTTTAGTAAACTGGCACATATCCAGCTTCTTGTACAAGCTTTGGTCTAGACCGGGTGACTTGTTGCATCAGTTCTAAGAGTGTCTCACTTTGGGGTGGAAAGTCCACACAAACCGAGACCCTGTGACTTCTAAGTTTGGATCTTGAGTTGTTTCATTGTGAGTTTGCAGCATGCAGACATGAAGTTCGTCTTAATCAATGAAAATAGAGTCTCAGAAATCACATTTTGCGCTCAGACTTTAACTGCATTAGGACTCAACAGATGGTGAGGAGGACTCAGACATATTTATCATTTTTATTTTAATGAACTTTTTTTGTTTTTCAATTCAGGGCCCTGATAGTACACTCATCTTGGAATGTTGGCTGGCAAGTGTGTTTACTTGCATGTGCATTCACGAGCCGTCGTATTCAGCTCCAGTTCCTGCGAGGATAAAAGGAACGCATCGTTCGTTTTGCTTCCAGCAGTAGTACAGTAATTGTGGGCTTAAGCAGAGCATCATGTTGGGCATGTAAAACAATCATCTACCGCACCCCATGAAGTAAATGAGGTACTAGAGTTATCTGGTGGATGATGTGAAAATGCTGTAACTTCATTGATTATTGAAACCTCCAGGCATGCCAGCGGGATTTTCTAAAATTTAATGTTGATTAAAAAAAATGTTTTCTACACACTCAAAATGTTCTGAACAGTCAGTCAAGGTTCATGCTGTCAAATTTGGAGTGTGAGAGGAACTGTGTTTCCATTAATAAAAATATTATCTATTAACTATATAGATATTATCTTAAAAATCACACAATAAATAAAAAGGATAATAAAACAATAGCCTGTTGAACGTGAACTCACAGGTGGTGGGGACTCGACTTGGGCTTAGATACAGTTAATGGGGTCGGGAATGGACAAGGACACAGGAAAGTGGGGTTGGACTTGTACTGGGGACACACGGGTTCTCATCATGGGCTAGGAAATGAGGGTAATGGGGACTGGACTGGGACAAGACAAGACATCAGGTAATATAGGCTTGGTTTGGACTTAGACACAGGTAATGGAGACTGGACTTGGACCTGGGAATACAGGTTATGAAGACAGAATTTGGACTATGACCCACGGGTAATGATATCTCATCATGGGCAATGAAACACAGGTACTGGGTTCTTGACTCTGACTTGGACACGGGTCATGGGGACTGGAACAAAACAAGACATCAGGTAGTGTAGGCTTGACTTGGAATTGGATTTAGGAATTGAACCAGTCACCCCCAAAAGCCTACGACCTCTGTGTATGGGGTACATACTTGCCTCTTGCTTCAGAGTGTGTAAGTTCTGACTCCTGTACCTGGTTTCCTCTGAACAGGTTGTAGGTATACACCCAGACTATAGGATTAACTATGAGGGGGCGTCCTGTGTACAGAGCATAAAGATTCAGAAGTGAAAACAGACAGGAGGAAATACTGAACATAGTGGACTCTAGCACCCGTGTCCCATGCCCTTTAATAACTCTGCAGGTTGGTCCTCAACTGAAGGAGAGGTGGCCTGAACTTCTGAAAGGATTGTTAAAAGGATTTCACTCTATCCTCAGTACCATAAAAAACCTGTTCATCCATAAAGCTTTATAAGGTCAGATGATTTGTGTTTGCCATTTTGCGTAAGCTCTGTGATTTATTCTTTTTCTATGCTGCCGCAGCTAAAGAGGTGAAGCTCATCAAAGCCCCGATTGTGCCCCCGAATTAATCGGTACTTGCAGATTTACAACATTAGCTGTTATCATCGTCTGGTTCAAAAAGTCAAGTTCAAATGAGGTCAAGTGAGAATAAGAAAGAGCCAAGGCCAGACCCGGAATTAATGAGGCATTATGCTAATGGAGATCTGTTTGGCAATGGGGAAAGAAAAACCTTGAATTTCCCCTCCTTTAACGGGATGAAAAACTCATAACAAAAGCAGACTGTCATTGACCGGTTCGAAGCGACGCTCTCAGAAAATGATCCATCATCAAAATGAAGAACGACGCCCCAATGACAGGCTTTTAGTGAGGAAAAACTCCCCAGCTTGGCCATTAATTCACAATAAAGGGCGGTTAATCATTGATAATGCAGCAGCATGAGCTTCATAACACCTTTTGAAGATTATTATCCTTTCCTCCAGTACTGTAGTCCTAATACGGTACATTTTAGAAACCCTAACAATTAAATATCAAACACTTCAAGCTCCTGAGGAGAACCCTAGTTTGTATGAATTTTGGTGCCCCCTGTGGACAAAGCAGATTTTGCTTATCTTGTCCTCTACATAATTAAACTTTTTTGTGGATATTTAAAGTGATTTTTTTAAAAGGCTGGTTCTTCTGACACTCATGAAAAGCCATCAGTATGAGTTTGAGGCTATTTCATGAATATGAAAAAACTCTTTACAGGAGTTTTAAGCAGCAATAAGAAAAGTATGGTTGGTCGAGTTGTATTGTGTCAAAAGTTTTGAGGCAATTTTAAAAAAATAACTCTAGTTTTTTACTAATTAAGGAGAAACTTTTAACCTTTCAACACATCTGAAACAATGATATCCCAAATTTTCTCACTAAATCTTCTTTCTTCTGAAAAAATACCGTAACACAATCTTATCTCCTTTTAAAACTAACAGATAAAATATGTTGTTTCAGCATTCAGCGTCAAGCAATTCTTCATCTAGGATTAAATAGATTTAATGAAATTCACTTTACGGGCGTAAATTTTACTTTTATCATTTTAATAAATGCTGTGCCATTTGAATTATCAATCCAAAAAGTCTGGGTGTTGTCATGGACAGTGATATCTAACCTTTAAAAGTCCTATCAATCAAATCACATGTTCGTCATTTATCATCTAAGAAATATCCCAAAAGTCTGGAGTTCTCTTTCAAAATCAGAAACAGAAAAATTAAAACGTGCCTTTATATCAAATGGACTGGATTACTGCTTCTCTGGTCAACCATCTATTCAGCAACTATCATTAATTCAAAATGCAGCAGCAAGAGCTCTCTGAAATGCCTCAACTGGCCCTCAGTCTAAGCTCAGGTTGATTTTTAAGTTTTCTGATCAGTGTCCAAAGTTGATAATTACAATATTAATGTAATTACTATTATCAAAGCTCTAAATGTCTCTGCTTCTCAGTTTATATGAGACACGCTTACCAGCTAGAACTCTCATATCCACAGGCTGAGGTCTCCTGTCAGCTTTTATGCCTCAAGCCGATGGATGGACTTGAGAGGAGCCCCATCGCTGAACACTTTTACAAGTTTAGATGCGCCATATGAATAAAACTTGACTTCACAGCTGCACCGTGCAGGTCTATAACAGTTTCCCACTGTAAGACAGGACTCTGCCGGCTTTTGTGATGCAGTTGGCCATTAAAAACAGTCGGATCAGCTGCGTCTGTATGCTTAGTTCAAACTCAGGAGATTTTCTAAAAGCATAATGGTGACTTTACTTTCCAACCGAGCAGCAGCAGGAGCTGAACTATGATGTGCTGAAAGGGACAAAAGAACCAAAAGCTATACAACTGGGAAATAAAAAGTAGGAAAACATACCTTTGGATGTTAGCGCCAAATCTAAATTAACCTCTTAAATGTTTCAGCTGCCAGCGTTTGAATGAGCATGCAGATCTCCCGTTATTGAGGAAGATCCAATTACAACAAACTAATTTACTCCTCTGTGAGAGTGTTTGGGAACAAATCCTCACCAGAGAGCTGCTCTGAGCTCACAAATAAGCTAAATTAGCGAATCTTAGCTCAACATTTTGAGCCATAGGGGAAGCATTTGTTTCTTCACAGTCAGGCTCAGTGTTAGCGTGAGCGCTGACGTGGATTTAGATGGAGCAGCGTTTCATGAAAAGACTGATGGTGAATCGCTGAAGAGGATTTGACAAGTGGAGGCTCCTTGTCCTTCCACAGAGATGCTGTTGTACAATATTTCATCATCAGCGGTTTCATTTCATCTGTTTTATGTGTCATCACATACAGTGTGACAGGGCGGTACGGGGAACATGAAAACAGTAGTCTCACGTCAGGGAAAATGATGGCACAGCTTCAAGTGAGGGCTCTAAAACCAACCAAAGGGAGGAGACAAGCAGAGTTATGAGTTATGAAAGAGCATCACTGCTCTGGACTTTGAGGAAAAATAAGGCTTTTATTCGGTTGTCATGGAAATTTGAAACACACGACCTCTGAATTGACTAATGTCCTGTTACAGTTCCACACATTTCCACCATTTTTGCACATTTATTCTCCCTCTGCCCTTCAGCCGTGAACAGGTGATTGACTTTAATGAAAGACGTACGCACAGTTAAAGACAGGTGCAGTGTGGAGGAAAAAGCACAGATGAAAGGATGAGTAAGACAGGGAAGGAAAACAAACCACGGTTTGAGGAGGGGGGGGGGGGGGGGAATCTTATTTGACTGCGCCGAAGCTTCAGGCAATATGAAATGCAATAAAAGCAAGAGAACAGCAGGCAGCTATTTTATTCTGAGAATTACAGAGAAATAAAACTATTCAAAATGAATAATTGTCTAAAATGCACAGAATTTATTCCCTGAAATTGTCCTGGAAACTCAAACCACCAGTTTCCTCTCAGTAGCCTGCAGCATCGTAACTGTTATGCCTGCTAAGTGTTTGACTCTCACAGGGAGAAGATGCTGTTTGTAATGATAAAAGAGCGAGTCAAGCGGCCAGAATTGTTGCTAAATTTTATGTGTTATTATTCCCGGCCTTGTTTATACAAGAGCGGCCCCATTAAAACAAGATCAAATAAGAACAAAAAAGTCTGAGTCCTATAACAGGGTCAAGAAAACAATCTGATAAAATAGTTGAATTGATGTTTGACTGGCATGTCTGTTGACATATGTGGACTCCTCAGCATTTCCTTTTAGATTGACATAGTAGAGACGGAACTATGAGTTAAAATTTCCTAACTTGTGAGAATCTGCTTCAATTAATGCAAATATCTGTTCTGTAACGAAGTAAAGGGTCATTTCTATGTAGCTGTTTGAGGCAGGAGTAATCACGAAGTTTCAACATTAGTCACATTTTGTAATCTCAAACTTTAATCTCGAAATTTCAATTTTTAATCTCGAAATTTTGACCTTATTAACATAATTTCAATTTTTTAAAGTCGAAATTTTGACTTTTCTCCTTCCTGTAATTTTTTTCCCTTCATGTGGCCCTAATCCTCTTTCGTACCTCTATCACTGCAGAGTTAGTTTTAGCCAAACTTTGACTCTCCTTGTTTTTAAGAAGGAGGTTTTTGAGTCTAAGTGGCGCCATCGAGCAGATGTACTGCATAACCGGAGATTTCCACTGCATCCGGAACAGCAGCGATTTTCGCCGTCCACCAATTCCTATAAGATCCATTTGTGAGGCGAATTTTGTGGCGGATTACAGACAGCAGGAATCGCGAAAACTCACAAGAACCCGCGGATTCACGTGCAATCGCGCGATATCAAGTTGTCTTTAGCCACATAGGCTAAACATATAAGCAGTAGACTGTGTCCTTCCAGAGGAGGAAATCCACTTCTAGACTTATAAAATCAGCATCTCCTAATCCACGGTGTCATCAGGATGAAATGTTTGTCTCCGCTCGTTTGCATGGTGTGAAATACGATCCACCTGAAACACGGAGTGTTTTATTTTGAAAGGAAGCCAGATGTTTTATTTTATGTCTGTGCACGACTTCTTTTTCAGCACGAGTTAATCTGTGCTGAATTTATCTGGCATGCTCCAATGTCTGGAAAAAATAGAACTCTTGCGATCAGCTGCAGAGTCCAGCGAGGCCAGTAGAAACTGACACATTGATTTGAATGGTTATAATCAGCTACGACCAACTGTTACAGCCTTTTCATAGCCATTCCGGATGTGGTGGAAATTGCCATGCCAGTGCAAAGAACGCACAGAAGTATGAGAGCTGTGATGATTAAACTATAAGACTCTATTTTTGCACGTGTGGAGCATAATTGAGCACTTCGCTGTACTTCTGCAGTATGTACAGTCAGTATGTTTGCATGCACAGATAAGTCAAGCTGCTGCTCCAGCTCGATTAAGGGATTTAACTAAACTACTGCTGCTTACAGCTCAGGACTGCTAGCTCTCTGCACCCACTCCGGCCTCATTACAGTATTCATTTTTTAATTGCGGAGTTTGAAGGCCATTAATAGATTTTTCATGACTGTATGTTTCATCTGAGTATGAATCATATTAAAAAGAGTTATCTGTGTGGACAGCACTTAGTAACTCTCCACCATCCTCCTCACAGTCTGGTTCTAGCTCAGTGACCCGCCCCGCCGTGGCTGCTGGCCTGGGGATGCTGGCAGGGTCGTTACAGCTCGTAGACCTCTTGGTGGGAAGCTCTGGCCCTAATATCACGCTCCACAACACTCTCAATACCCCGCAGCTTTCTGGAGAGCCTCACCTCATCCTCTGTGCTCAAACAGTGCTGCAATACATGTGTTCCTCTTGCTCACTCGCCGAAGATCAATGCCAGCTGAGTGAAACTCTTTATCAGCGAGAAATTCGAATACTCTCATACCTCCGAAGCCCGTGAACCCATGAGCTACAAGTTTTTCACTGACAAACTTGCTGTCAGCCTCCAGGTCAAAAACTTCACAGCGAGTTTTCCTCTTGCATCTTTAAGAGCGCTTTAAACGCCTATTTTATGTGCAGAAAAAAGTGTCACGGCTGAGCTCCTCTAGCTTGAAGCACATTTTACCTGCTCCCTTTAGCAATCACGTTAAGGCTAATTGAACACGGCAATAATTACGGGAGAACTTTTCAGTCCCTTTCAATTTAGTACAGTCCATTTCTTGCCTCTCATTGATCCAGTTTCTTTCTCCCAGGGGCACTGATGACTGTCTGTAAAAATCACACACTAGCTCACAGACTTACAAAGGAGGTGAACAGCCCTCTGTGACTCCTATCTCCACATATTCCTCCTTCAAATCCAAGAAAACAGCATTTGGACCATTTCTGACACGCAATTACAGAGTTTATCTTGATGGAGAGGTCTTTTCTTTCGACACAGATGTGGCTTAGAGTAGATCTCAATTAAAATCCAGTGAGGGGTTTTGTAATATGAAGCTATTTTCGCTCCCTATAACAGATTGAGACGTACACATGCAAGAGAAAAGGAGAAAATCCCTCCCCACCTTTTTCAGGTATTTGCTCACCTACAGTTAAATGAATGTGGGTGATTTTAGTTGAATGGAAGTCAAGTTTCAGTTGGACAAATACAATCAGTAAAATATAGGGATGCCCGATACGATACGGTATTGATATTGGTCCAATATCATCAAAAAAAAAACCAAATAGCGGATTATATCGGCCTGCATCAAAATCTCCGATATCAGCAATCTGATACAAGCAGTCCATTCCAGACTCCACTCCGGCACCTCTAGCTAGCAGCGCCCAGATCAAGCATGCAGAGCCCACGTAAACTTGTCATGCGCAATTTTGTTCCAACATCTGATTAATATCAGAATCGGCCGGTCCGTGTATTATCTGTCCATTCAATTATTCTATTCAATCTAGTAAACGAATAATGAAAACCGAGTCAATATTTTGTTTTTATTTTTTTATATATAACCAAAAAATTCAAGATTAGTGTTTGTTTTTGTATTTTCAGTTTAAAACAGAATATATAATGGAGATGGAAACGAAAACAAAATGAAAAATCTACTTTTCGTTAATGGTTATTATCGTTATCGGTTATTGATGTCCCCACGTAGCCAACAACGTGGACCAAAAACTCCAGGCCAGAGCGGTTTCTAAATTCCAATAATTTTAGAAATAACATTATTTTATTACACTGGTCATTAATTTCCCCTTTTTATTTAAATCTCTGTTGTCACATAAAGAAGTCTAAAAGCAGATACTCTATCCAGAGGAAGCCAGTGTCATCTCCGTCTTTATTTCCACTCTCACACTCTATTTTCTGTCCTATCTCGTGCTCATCAGCTCTTGATGGGATGTTGTACCAGCATGTTCCCACTTCCCTGCAGGCTCAGGTCTCAGGAGGTCAGCCGCTGATGTCCAGGCCTGTGTTATTGTTGACAAATGAGCAGGTTCCTGCTGCGCTCATGTCACGGACAGGATCATGTCAAAACCTGATCTCAATCTTTCATGGAGCCTATCTCGGACTTATCATCACTCCATGTGTCTCTCTGCTTGTGTTCCCACCTGGATCTCTGTTTGTAACAACAAAACGTACCACCTGATCGCAGCTTTTACGCCCTCGCTTAAAGCATTGAGACAAAACGTCAATATTTTAAATGTACTTGAAGAGAAAGTTCATTATTTTTTAAACTTAGTAATTAGAGTTTAATGAAAAAAATTACTGCTGCTCTTGTTGTTTGCTCAAATTGGCCTTAGGGTGCGTGGAGGAACGTGCATTTGAATGTTGTTGCTGTAAAAACAAAGAGGAATTAAAGTTTAGCTTGTGTTCAGCTTGGCTGCAGGGTTTATTCTCTTGCAAACATGAGAAATACACAAGAATGACTTCCTGAGGTGCTTGAATGTAGACCCTTCACATCGCATTCAGAAAGTAAAAATGATGAAGCATCCTTTCGGAGAAATCAGCAACCTATATATATGTAAATAAGCTTAAACCAGAGTACAGCAATTATCTGTAAATGTCGCAGTCCTCCACTTTAACTGCAAACAAACCTGGAAACATTTAAATCGATTCGTTGTTAAAAGTTCAACATCCTTACTTTATCCTACATGAAATCAACATGAGTAACTGTGATGTTCACTTCAAGTATTTGTGCAAAAACTGTTTACAGCACCTCTAAAGTCTAAACAAAACCAGAATTTAAAGAAAAATATGACTTTTTCTCCAAACGCAGACTCCGACTTACAGCACTCTTGATGCTCACACTGGAGTGACGCTTTACTGGCCCACCTGTATGTGAGAATAAAGAGGCAACAAAGTTTAGTTTTTTCAGCTCAGGTGTTACGGGTGTCTTTACAATTATTGTAGATTTTTTTTCATACCTTTGACCTGCCCAGACTTAACTTCTAGGAAACCATCTTATTTTTCATATCATTTGTTGATCCATTTGATAAGCCCTAGCTACATTTGCAGGAATTTATTTGACTCCTACACTCCCCCCAGAAGCAATAAAAAACTGCCCGATTCTGCAAGATTTAAATAACCATAGAAATAATAATTTTGTTTTTGTGACACTTTTAAAAACAGAGGTTTACAAAGTGCTTTGAGAAATAGTCAAAAAGCACAGAATGTCAGCACCCGGAAACAAAAACAAATAAAAACAAAAAGCTCGGTTAAAACAGAATTGAAGGCCATTTTCATGTCATAAGGAACCCAGACAATACAAGAACGATAAAATCATGAAATGAGACCATGAGGACCAAAATAAAAACAAAATAGGTAAGAAAAAGAAAATGCAATAAAAAGGGGTTTGGAAGCAGAAAACAAGATAGTAAATATAACAGACAATATTGTTGTTGATGATAATAAAATAATAATGATAATAATTGTACTGATAAAATAGAAGATTTGCGTTGGGTCCTGCACAACCCGTAGGATATATACCCATACCCCTGTGGCACTGGCCTCATATTTAATCTCCTATCAAAGCTAGCTCATATCAGCTGATAACCTCTCTTGCAACCAATTGGCAATTTGTTGCTTCAGCCTTCCTTCTTTTGTAAAGTGGTTGCTTTGCTGCAACCACTCTGCAACCTGCCTCCACTGCACCTCCTTTAATGCGGCTGCGCCTGATCCTACCAGAGTCATACTGGCTCTCTTCTCTTATAGGTTCTTTGCTGCTGCTCTCCTTGCCCCTGCTTTTCGTGTACGCACATAAAACTGAGGTGTGCTCTACCTGCTGCAGGCTTCTGTAGTCCTCGTAAGCAGGTGGAGCTCTCAGAATGGAGCCATACCACTGATCAGAAAGGTGATCGGTCTACATTATAGGCCTGGGCGATACGGCCTCAAATCAATGGACAATAACTACTCCACAAGCTGCTCAACAGCGTCTTAAAGGGACATGAGACCATAGCCTACCTACACACATCCAAAACCAACTTTTACAGTATTTATTTATTTATTTTTTGACACTGAATATATTGACCTGGGCAAAATGATGTCAGTTAATGTCATAAATTTCGGTATCAGTAAATTTTCAGTTTATCGCCCTGCCCACTTACATTGCATTTCTTCTTTCGGTCGTAATGAGTGGTAGTTGTGAACCAGTGTGCATTATTTTGAGAGATAAACATGAGGGATGCTATCATTACATTTTGAACTACAGTGACTTGCAAGTAACATCAAAACCTTGATCAATAAAGCTCCTGAAAGCAGACCTTTCTTTAGGTTTTATGTCTCCCTGTATTGAACTGGCACACAGTTATGAGTGCAGCATAAAGGGCAGACACTTAAATATGAGAATAATGTAAGCTTAATGAAAGGAAGACAATGATTTCCAAAGGGGCTGAAACTCTCATATCAGCACATTAAAACCTCTCTAGAGGAAGAGATTCAGATTTTATTGTCGAGCGTATACACAGTACCGCTTACTTAATGCTGAGGGCAGTTAAACAGCCGTCGTTGCTGCTTTTTATTCTGGATTAAATGGCTGTTTTGTGTGTTTATTCCTTATCAAGCGCTGAGTTTTTGTAATGACATTAGTCAGAGACATGAATGAAACCAACACTGTTTCTGTCAGGCTGCCTCAGGAGACTTGCAGCCTGATCCAAAACAACTAGCATCACTCTCACGTAATTAATCCTGCGTGAATAGGAAATAAACAACAAATAAAACGGAGGAGAAGTTCAGGGGAAGTCAGAGCTTTCCTGCTGATGAGCAAATCTTATTAGGAAAGGTGTTGTTTGTAAACCTGCAATATAAGAATGTTTCAAGGATGAGCCGCAGGAAACATGAATACTGATATCAGCGCTCGACACTCTTGTTTTCCCTTCTCTTGTCTGACCTTGCTTTATAAATCCAGTCTCATAAGTAACACCTTGAGGCTGTGTTTGTTTTCATTACAAGGGTGACTGGGCAGAGACGAGAAGACGCTCTCAGGATGGTGACAAATCCTTCACAGGATGGGATATTTTACAAATGCCCATCGCCGGTTTCAGCTGGGATTATGAAGCATCTGCTGTACAGTTATGTTGAATAACTGTTTGCTCAAAGGTTTTGGATTAAAACCTGAATGCACTGTTATAAATGCTAGAAAAAATGACGTATTTCCCAAAATATGCACGCCAAAACTTCTTATAAATCTGCTCCCGTATGCCAGCAACAGTCTTTTGGCTTTTCTTCTCCACAGCCCTGTGCAAAGGAAGATGCATCACATAAGCTGAGCAGCAACTAGAGCATCTGCCAAGCTCAGTGAACAGAGTATTTAAATCTCTGAGGCGACTTTATCCGTATATACGCTATATAAAGTCAGAGTTCAAAGTGTGGTAGGTGTTGAGGTATAAAGCCTCGGTGAAAGCAGAGCCGCACTTTTGATGTATTACTTGACTTTTAACATTAAAATGAAACAAAAATGAAAAAAAGAATTATTGATTGTAGAATAATTGAGCCATCAATTTTACAAGCAAAATATCAAACATTTGCAGGTTCCAGGATCTTTAATTTAAAGTCTGCTGCTTTTATATGAGAAAATGAAGAGTTTTTGAGTTGTGTGCTATTGACCCGATTTAAAATCATAGACTATAAAATAAAAAGACTTAAGGCTAAAGCATACAGGATCCGTATTGAGCGTATCAGCGTCGCATATCACGCAGCAAATAGGTTGCCATTCCACTGTCCTGCATTGCATACAGGACGCGTATCAGCATCGTCACAGCTCCGCATCAGAAGCATATTGAGCGCGATTCTTCTACAGATACGTGCCGGGTCTATTTTTTTCTGCTCTCTGTATCAAACATGAGTAAACCTGCAAAAACCAAAACTTTAAAATCACGTTGCTTTTTCACATACAATAGAAACTCAGCAGTCAATGAATTATATCCAAATTAGCAGGAAATAGACCACAGAAAGGCAAAACAACCTGTTGTGAGCATGTTGTCTCCACTTTACTGAGCCCAGCTGACGGGGCTGCACTACGCTCCAAATACGCATCCTGTATGTGATAGACGGCGCTGCTCAATGGAGCAGATACGCAACGCTGATGAGAACGCGCTCAATACGGATCCTGTATGTTTTCGGTTGACGTCACCCCTTTCTGTGGCGGCCACAATATTGTTGATGCTGACTCAACCTTACTTTTGGTCGACCTATCAGAGGTGGGCCTTTCACCTCTTTGTGAACAGCTACAGTCTGTCTGCCTGTCAGTCAAGTCAGCTTCTATCTTTGAAACAAACGTTAAAAAAATTCACTGTGGGTGCTGTGGGAGCCCTGAGCTCTTCAGACCTGAACCGTCGTTGAACCAGACTGTGGATGTGTTTATTTCTGCTCTAAAAAATTGGCTCAGGTGGTGTCAGGTGATTCTGCAGACAGCTTTAATTAGGCACTCTGTGAACTACAGTTTTTAGCACTTCTGCATGACTGCATTTCTTAACATCAGAGGTTTCTGCTTGTTTGAAACACTGTTTGAAGATTTATTTTCCAACATTTTAATAACATCTTAATGGGATATTCCGGCATACATTTTAAGTAAGGGTCAAACACAGCGTAACACCGAGTTAGACACCCTCTAGAGCGATAAATGTTGCCGACTTTTGCTTCTCAAATTATACCAACTTCAGTTATGACCACACGATAGCAATACACAGCAGTCTACGTCTCCACGTGCAAAACTCAACCAAAAAGCCTCGCAGAACAACACCTAGCTTCATCAACAGTACATATAGGGTCCTACCACAGCACTAGCCACCAAACATCTTTTTAGCTTTGCCTGGTTCCTTTAGCAAAGAGACTAAACACAACTTACCTACTCTCCTCCAGCAGCTGCTTGTTTGTGGGGGAGCCCTGATGAGTCGATCACCGAGTGCAGAGAATCATTTCCATGAAGTAATAATCATCATATTAATCATTTTACACTGCAGGCGCGGTAGTTTTTCTGCTTTAGCGTCTCGGTCTGTTTGGATTTTCATGAAGAAATTATCATAAACGTTCTTCCTTGAGCGGCAAAACTCCGCTTCACTTGGTGATCAACTCATCAGGGCTACCCCAAAAACAAGCGGCTGCTGGAAGAGAGTAGGTGAGTTGCGTTTGGTCTCTTTGCTGAAGAAATTAGGCAAAGCTAAAAAAATGTCCAACACTCATCTCTCGAGTGGGTGTCTAACTCAAAGTGAGAGTGTGTTTGACCATTACTTAAAATGTACGCTGAAATATTCCTTTAACAGGTGTTGACATGTTGTCTTGCCACTAGTAATCTCATTTTATTTATGTAGGCATCAATTTAAGAGTGACACTGGTTAAACACCAGTTAAACACTCCTCATAGTGCTTTATGTGCATGGGAAGTGTGGACTTTGAAAGGGTAACCAGTGCTTCCTGTAGTAAAAAGGAAAAGTTCTCTATATGTGGCAACAGCTCTATTTCTCTCTTTTCCCTTCCCCCCAGTGCATGCTGGGATGGGCCTGAAGCTGGGTGTGACCCCCAACAGGAGTAAGTCCACTTGGAAAGTGGATGAATAATACAACTGAGGCATGTTGAGGTTCTTCCAGGAGCTCCAGGCGATGGAGACATTGAATATTTTTTCCAACCAAATGACCTGCCAAAAAGCCAAGCGAATCAAGCAGCAGCAGATGTTGAGAATAAAAAGTTAGAGGAAGAGTGCATTGATCACTTGGCTGGCTCCATTTGGTTTGCAAACTAAATAAGAGCATGTGGGAAAAATATGGGGACAGGAGATTGTGGAGAAGCTGAGGGAACAGCTGCAGAGCAAAATGATTCATTTCATTTAGAGGCAAATTAAAGCATCATATCTGGAGTAGCTGGGGAGGACACACTGCCCAGTAAACCTTAAATTACTTTGTTATCACCGATGATTCACTTGAGTTCAGTGTGAGCAGGCTGCAAGCATTTTCACATTTTGATTATTTGACTTATGTAGAACTTTTAACAGGAATGCCACATACTATTACACCTGGTCAAGCACAACCACACTCTCTCTCTTTCTGCTCCTGGGTAAATCCAATTATAATATTATTCATGGTCTTCATTAATAGCTTCAATATAATTTCATCTCAAATAGGCTGCATTGGACCATAGAGGACACAGGGGGTGAAACAATTTCTAATTTCAATCTGTATTCATATGAAAACATGTAACTGCTGAAAATCTCCAAATGCATAACGCCTTTCATAGGAGGTTATTCCACTCTCATTTTATTGAGTATGGAAATTGTAAATGCTTCCTCAATATAAGGAAACAGATGAAGTCAATGCAAATTCTATGTTGCAGCAATAAAATGTCTCTAAGGCAGGTCTTTCAATTCTCTGATGTGAACCTGCATGACTGTGAAAACCCAGAGTTTCCAAACCTGCAGGTTGAATTTTAACTCTTTGATATTGTGAACCTTTTTTTTCTTACGCAAAAGTCAAAGTAATTCATATAGTAATCCATATTTTTCATGAAGAGTAATTCGTTTTTAACCAAGTCCTACCAAACTCAGATGGCACAGTGTGGGTGCACACTAACCATATGGTGGTGATCTGAAACATAAGGAGGAGAGGAGGAGAGTACAATGAGTCATATTCAGCCAAATCCTAACTCACCAGCTGCACTCAGTTTATTCAACTCAAAACCGTCTGATCCGAGCTCTTTGCACTCACGAGGGGTATTCAACAGGGTTCCGGTAATTAATCACTGATCGGATTAATTTTATTCTGATTTATTGATTTTAAGTATATCTATATATGTTCAATTTTTCTTCACACTGCTACTTGTTCTTATTTTGCCTTGTGAGGTGACCTTGAGTGTTTTGACAGGCACCCATAAATAAAATGTATTATTATTGTTATTATTATTATTATTGTTATCATCATTATTATTAAAACACAGAGACCATGTTTTTTAAGCAAATGTTTTATTTATCATATTTTTCTTAAATTTTTTAACATTAGCAGAGCCAGGTGTAAGTCAGTTCATCTGTTAGTTGTTAATCCTCAGGGGTCCTTAAAAAAAAGTTGCGTTTAGGTCCTTGGATGGACATTTTTGTCCATCTAAGGACCTAAATGCAACTTTTTTTAAAATCTGACAATACATCAAACATAATAATGCATCAAAATTAATGTTGTTAATTATTGACACATTAAAGACCTTGATTAAAAAAAACAAACAAAAAAAGAAATTCTTGCCCAGCATCTATTATATGGAAAATAATTCCAAATTCCTTTTTTTCCCCATTAAATAACAGTGACGTCAAATAGTCAAACTGGCTTTTTAAGGGTTAAAATTCTGAAAATGAATTAATATTTGATAGATATGATCAGGAATTAAGTTAATAAAAGAATTAGGTAAAAAAAAGTGTAATGTTATTCTAGCACTTTTAGGAGATGGACATTTTTGTCCATCTGAGGACCTAAACGTATAGTGTTTTTGTCACACAGTGAATATTGACCTGATATAATAATGGGTGGTCACGTTTTAAAATTTGGAAAGAAAAAAAAAAAACTAAAAAATTAATCCCATTTGCATTAACACAGCCAAATGATCAACAAAGGAAAGGTAAAAGTCACCAAAAATTAACAAAAATGTCCAAAGAGCTCCAGATGGTCAATATTTGTATTTTCTTTTTAAAACATGGACATTAACTTAAAATTCTCTCAACTAAAACTTTAACTTCCGTTGGAGTTTATAAGTTGTTTTTTTTCTTAGAAAAGACTGAAAGAGTGGTTAGATATAACTTGTCATAGGACAGCCTCCCTCCATGCGTGGCGCTGTTCCCAATAGTATCCAAATCACGACCTAATATAACCCCGACCCCCGCGGTACAGCCTGCCTGACGGCATTTGACGCTTTTTTCCGGGGTTAACGCAAACCTTTCCCTTCTGAACAGACAAATTTGTCAAAGTTTAGTACTTTTTAACTTTTGAGTCCCTTTTAAGAAGTTAAACTGGGACAACGACAGAGACAGAGCAGAGGAAACCGGAGTCGCAGCGGGTCGCTCACCTGAGGCTCCTTCCGGTTAAGGGTGAGGAAGACGCTGATTTAATAAGAAAGAAAGAAAGAACGTTTGCCTGGACTTTTAAGACTAAAAAGTTCGGTTTTCTAGTTTGTAGGGAAGCTTAAAGCTTGCAACTGTGAAAATGGACCGGATATACACCTCGAGGGAAACTGGATTAATGGCAGCGGTGCTGGTCCTGATGCAAGGAGGCTATGGAGACAGACTACCCGGGTCAGGGAGCCAAGCCCGGCAACAGGTGAGTGTGTGAGGGGGGCGAAGATATATTTCAGAGTTTTGCACACACTCCTTTATCTTACTGGTAACGTAAGTCATAGTAAAGTGTGTTTAAAGTGTGTATATGCAGTAGTTTTGATTGTGTATGTTGCTGATTAAATCAATGTAACACTCCAGCGCCCCCTGTGGACAAACTCATACCTCTTACCTCATGTCTTCCTTGTGTGAAGGTTGTGTTTATAGACAAAAACCTGAGATCTGAAACTCATATAAAGTATTTACTGAAGAAAAAGGTAAAACACTTAGTTGTGGTCTGACACTGACCCCTTCACAATCATTTAGAGCATTCATATAAATGACTGCAGGGACATTTTCAGCCGTCTCGCTGATGGTCTCGTTTACTTTTGAAGGTCATAAAGAGGCATCAGCGTCAGTTTCAGTCAGTCTTAACATACAGTTAAAGCTCCTCACTGTGCTTATATGGGGAATACTCATTCCCTGCAGTGGTTGTTGACTTTTAACCTCTAAAAGGATGAGTAAGTGTTTGTTGTTTTGGTAAAAAGAAAACTTTTCGTACTGTTATACAATGATACACGTAGTATGTTACGTTTTGAATGTGTCAGTCATTGGCTGGATATCCACAGTAAACAAATTTAAGAGCGGCTTCCACACACACATATATTTCAATATTTTTGATGTCTCAACAAGACCTTATTTCATCTGGAACTTTCTCAAGAAACCAACCTGCAACCAACCAACCAACCGACCCATCACTGTCTTTCAGAGTCTGGTGAGTTGATTCAAATCTTCAAATACATGTTTCTGCATCAGTGAAAAAAGACTAAATTTCTTAAAAGTTTGCTTTAAGTACAGTACACAATCACCTTTTTTAAAATCCTGCATTAGATTAAAGTCATTTTAGAAATAATTTTTTACTATTAGCAAATAAGAAAATCCTGAGAAAACTGAGTAAGTTTTAATGTTAGGTTACATCTGTAATTCTTTCTTCTTTAGCAGGAGTAAAGGGTCTTAATATGTGAATTTATAATCTGATTTAAGCTCTAATATTATTGAAGCTGCTTTTGCAAGTTTGTTTTTGTTCAATGTTTACAATAATTGTGCATATTTGTTATCGTACAAGAAGAAAAGGAGCAATTGTGTTTTGTTTAACTTCATGCTGTGAAGTTTAATCTTGACACTTGTGTTTCAAATACTCCTAAAGTAAATCAGACAGTATCTGATTAACTGAGTGTGGATGATGTGAGCAGTAGATGAAGCTGATCCTAGCATGTCAGCTTACTGACATATTCAGAACCGACTTAATGTGTCTGACGTCTTCGTCTCTGCTCTCCTCTCAGGTGTCATGATGATCATCATGATGGACAGCATGGAGTTTCCTCATCCTCAGACTATGACGTTCAGGCTCTCCTGAGGAGCCACTAATGTCCCGGAGGCAAAGCATGAGGTGAAACACTGAGTCTGTTCATTTACAGGTGGGGTAGGCAGGATCTGAGGTCTGAGGATCTGAAATCTTGAATGTAAACTCTACCCCTCCCAACCAGTTTCCCCCTCAGCTTCTCCTCCCCCCTCCGTCTCTGCTCCAGCAAGCCCTGCCCACAAACAGACGCTCCTGCTCGCTCGTATCATTCCAATCAAATTCAGATGTAATGCAGATAAATACTTCAGATCATTACAAATGGGGCCCAGTCAACGTGAAAGTAAAAAGCGCTGGTGCTACTGTAGATGCCAACAGACTACCAGCAAATACAATATTTGCAGGACTTCTACAACCAGGATAAAGGGACATAGTCCAGGACCCGAGGTCAACAGTTCAGCTGTGCTACAACACGCAGCAGGTCCCGTTTGACAAGAAACACTTTTGTTACAGACACTTGGCTTACTTTGTTGAAGCGGTTTACCTGTCCAGCAGAAAGGTTACAGGGTCACCAAGATCCTAAAGGAGGATTCAAACAATTTTTCGTACTCCGGGTTGGTTTCTACAGTCCAATGTTGTTGCATGCTAACTTTGTTTGGGCTCATGCACGTTATTGGAGGATGTGGAGTGTGCTTCACAACATGAGGGAGCAGTGTCTGCTTCTCAACCAATCAGGTTGGGGAGGTGGAGAATGGCTTTGTTTACAGTCAGAAAGAGCGGAGCACTCAAAAAATTTCAAATGTTGACTACACAGACTGAACAGAACAGCAATATGGTGATATTCCTAAATGTCATCAATAACTTATAGCTATTGACTGATACTAAAAGCTTTTTTGTACATACACCAAAACAAAAAGATGCTTCTTTAACAGATTCCTGCCTACCCCACCTTTTAAGTTTCTCTTCAAATCCAAATTAAATTCATTTTTAATCTCTAATATCTCTTTTTTTTCTCAGACAATCTAAAGAAGATCCACTTTGACAAATTCAACATCGTCAGGTGGAGTGAATACTTTGTCTGCACTTTGAGAAAGTGGACATCAACCTCTTTCAGTTCCTCTTCAACTGTTGTTCACCAGGTCTGTTAAACAAGATTTTATCTATCACTTCTCACAGATATTATGAAGTCTGCGTAAACATTCTTTCAAAAAAAGTCTCTATTTCTACTTTTTAAAAGGAGTCGAGCTTCTCTGCAGTCTCTCTACCTTCACCAGCAACTGTTTAAGTGCACCCTGGGGTGCGAGAAACCTTAACTGTGAATCACTCACGTATAGACGCAGCATCCTGAAACGCACTCAGGAGCCATTAAAAAGCTTCTGTGTTGCATAATCCACAAAAAGGGGTATCGCTCCTCCGTCTCTCTTATTGAAAGGATGTCAGCGGACAAAAAAAGAAAAAGAAATGCTGAAGGGAAAAATATCAACTTTAAGAAAGTGAACAAAAAGGAGTCATGGTAGATACTCAGTGGGAACAAAACCAGACTTATTCTTCTGAAAGCTAATGCTGTCTTTTACTGGTTTGATGTGTAACCTGAGTTTGTGTTGACGCATTAAATCTTTGTGTGTATTTCTGCAGAAAAGCTGCACCATGTGAGCGTGCATCTCTTTATAAAATGTACGAAAAATCCTTCAATATTAAAGAGGATGTCGGAGAAATAAGATAATTGTTTTTGGACACTTTTGCACCAGCGGGAGCTTATAGGAATTTTATTCTGCTCCCAACCGAGATGTAAACAAAGACTATTTGAAAACTTTGCCAAGAAACTGATGATATAAAGTGGATATAATGGAGTGTAACAAGTTTTTAAAGAGGTTTAAGACAACACATGGCAAAGGATAAATGCAAAGTTTGAGCCGCGCTGATGATTTTTTCTTATTTCCTATTTCAACAAGTGAGATCACCAAGATTGTTTTGGTGATTTCTTCAATTTGTCTCAGATTTATAAGTTGTTTTCGCCTCTTACCCCATCACACTCTCTCTTGATGGTTCTGGCGGAAGCAAACGGCTTATTTTGTTTTGAGAAAAGAAATAAAGCGCTCTGCATTTCCAGAGTTAAATTGCAAATGAACAAAGTTATGGACCGTCTGTCAAACATGGTCGAGTATGAAGTTGGTAAAGAGCCAGACAGTTTTCTCAGAAGCTGGTGGAGGATGTTGGACTTACATTTATCTGTTTTTATAAAACAAAGCTTTAATTTAACTTCGCTCTGTGCTGGCGTTATATGTAAGAAAGCAACATTTTTTTGTTCTCCTGCTCATTTCACCACCACAAAGTTTCTGCAAAAGTTAAATGATACAAAAATCAGTTTTCTTAAAGAAAATAGTGTCAGACTCTTTCCTGAATTTGATTCTTTTTATATCATAAGCCTGTTTTCAGCATTCTTAAGAAACATATCCAGTCCTGCCATTGTAGATTTAGTTTGACTTCTTTTGTGACTTTCAGAGAGTTGTAGTCAAGTCTTCAAACCATGAGTGGAAGTCGAGTCTTCTTGTCAAGGTTAGTGTTCAAGTCAGAAACGAGCCTGATTCACCAGAGAGGAATCAAAGTCTAGTGCAAATCGAGGAAGTCGAGGATGTTTGAGTTCCTCTTTTCCTTCTATGATTTCTCCCGTTACAAGTTACATTTGACTTCTGACAGCTGGACCTCTCAAGATGTGCAAAGTTAAGAGTGTAAACAAACAAAATGACACAATCTTTCATTTGTGACGTGTGGTCAAGGATGTAAAGACGTTTCTAAGTGAGGCGTCATGTCTGTAAGTCAGGTCATGGCTCAGACAGGACCTGGACCGACTGCGAGGGACCTTTGGGATTTGCAGACAACAGCAGATACAGACCGCTCCAGTCAGTGTGTCTTGAGGTTCAAACCTGCATTGAAGTGAGCAGACTGTGTGTGGTGCATAAATAATCTCCTCACGCTCAGTATTTGTGCTGCAAAGAGGGTCACTGCCGGGATCAGACTCACACACAAAACACATGATCCACCTCGGGAACCTTTTGCGGGAACCTGGCAGGCGCTGCTGAACATGAGGACACTTGAACATGCATGTAGGAGAATACGCATGAATACAGTTTGAATGAAGTCAATGCTCAGGTCCGAATCAAAGTCAGAGCCGCTGGTGTTGAATCCTGAAAAGCTGGACTCAAGTTGGACTCAGTTACTATTTCCATAAGTATGACTTCTTTGTTTGCCTTCTCTTGTTGTTTTCTTCACTGTAACTCCGGTTTTAAAATTGTACCAGCCAACCAATCTTCAATCTATCCATTTCATTTTATTTCTAAGGATGGGTCACGGCAGCGGCACTTTCCAGCTTCTTTTTTCATGGATCCTTAGCTGTTTTGAAGCCATTTGAGATACCCACATGGCCATAAAAATGTCAGCAGCTTGTATTTCCAGTCCTCCTCCCCTACGATTGATCCTGATGTTTAATGGTCAAAGGTAAAGGTTGGATTGGAGATTGAACGCTGTACCCACCAGCAGAGCTTCCTCTGTACATCAGTTCAGCAGAGCACCTGCATCTCTGCGGATAATCTGACAATTTCACTCTCTGTCCCCTGGGAAACCCTCCTTAGAGGGAAGCTCACAGGAGTAACTGCTGGCTTTACCATAAAGCATCCAGCTGGGCGCAGACCTGAAAGAACCTTTCCTCTGCTGCTTTGTATGCTTATCTGCAAACATATGGGTGATTGGCTGGAGCTGCATTGTGACTGGAAAGAAAAGCTGCAACCTGGGTGTCCTGGCATCTTAAAGCAGTGAGGTAAAGTTTTGTGAAAATGCAGTTTTATTGGTTTATTAATTATTTAAAGCTCTGAAAAAAAGGAGTGCCTGAATCCTTGGCAGTTGCAGGACTGCTCATCTGAGGCCTGTATGGAAAGGAAGAAGTTACACTACGTTTGGTTCCTTTTACATCTTATATGGAGAGTAGTTTTTCAGTTGGTTTTTACAATATTAGCTTCATGGGTTCTTTTTTTGTCTTGCATTTTTTACTGGTGCTTATAAATAAACCCAGAACCCCTTCTCTTCGACTCTTTTCAAAAACGGCTCCAGAGAGCGTTAGCAGGAGTAAAATTCCAGTCTGCAGGACAGAAACTTCTGCTAATGAGTTAATCCAGGCAGAAGGATGTGGTTTGAACCAGGCACCGCTGTCTCTGCACCTTTAGCTCGAGATACTGCCTGCTGCTCCTTTCTGTCAGCAGAACTAAGCTCTTAGTCTAAATCCAATACTCCACACCCACAGACACACTGTGGCACGTTCCTTGTCAGTGTGTGAATACTTGGGGCTGTACTGAAAAATCATTGTGTGAGCTCTCTGCTGGGATCTGTGTGTCTGCGTTGAATCTACAGAGCTGCACCATGTTGGCCTGTGCCATTGTGAGCTCTGCACACTTGTGTGTTGGAGTGCATTGCTCTGTAATACTCTGCATAAATTAGAGCGAGTCGGTGGTGCATTTTGCAAGACTGCCGTACCCCCAGTTTCCACTCCATTTTCTTGTTTGTGCACGAGAAACCATGGCAACCAAAGTTGAATGTGTTATGTCAGGGTTGGATTTGATAAATGTTGGCTACATTATTGCAAAGAGGAAAAAAGAAAAAAAAAAGTCAAGGAGATTGAATGAAGAGCAGCTGGATCAGAGTAGGGGAATTTTTGTGCCTCTTCAGCCTCTGAAAGACCAGAATTTGGACATTCTTATGGTTTGAGTTATTTCAACACATTCATGGGCCTCTGTGTTGACAAAAAGCCATTGAACCTAAGGTGTTTGTCAAATCTTTTTTTTTCTTAATGAAATATATTTACTTGTTTCTTACATGAACATCTTTTGGCTGTTGGTTAAAATTAAGCTTGTCTCTCAACCTACATCAGGAAAAGTTTACGAATGCAAACAAAAAAGAAGCATGGAGGCAGAGGAGATTTGTACCTGCAGGTTACTTGTTGCAGATAAATGACTAAATAAACACTTAGCCCCTTAACTTACTGGGTCTGTTACAGGAATCCCTGCTCATAATTTAGGTGACAGATTAGACGAGTCGATCACCAAGTGCAGCGGAAAATTTATGATTATTACTTTATGGAAATGCAATTAGACCGAGATGCTAAGGCAGAAGAACTACTGCATCTGCAGTACAAGATACACAAGATCTCTGATTGCATTTCCATGAAGTAATAATAATAAATGTTCTTCCTTGAGCTGCGAAACTCCGCTGCACTTGACTTGTCAGGGCTCCCCCACAAGCAAGGGGCTGCTGGAAGAGAGTGGGTGAGTTGTGTTTGGTTTCTTTCATTAAGAAATTAGGCAAAGCTAGAAAGATGTTTGGTGGCTAGTACTGTGGCCGGGACCCTATATGTACTGTTGATGAAGTTAGGTGCTGTTCTGAGCATTATTTGTTGCTATAGAGTGGTGTTTTGGTTGAGGTTTGCACATGGAATATCCCTCTAAAAGTCCTTCTTACCTTTAAGTCAAGACGGTTCCCAAATTGACGGAACAGTGTTCTTTTGTTAAAGGTACTGAAACTGTGTCTTGTGGACCAAAGTTTAAGATGCTTCCAGTCCTTCTTAGAATTAAGGAAACATCATTTTAGCGCGCCAGGATGCAGGTAGCTTCAAGCCCTTCAAATGTACACCCTGGGACATTACCATAAGGGTTCAGTCATAGTTCAGTCATAGACTTTACAGAATGGACATCACTTCATTTCCACACTTTGTGAGATGTAAAGCAGAGAGGCCTCCCTGGTAGACACTGACATATCGCACTGGTGCAGCTTTGGCATGTGCAGAAGCGACTCGGCTGGTAGTGTCACAGAGACAGTGTCACATGTCCGATGCTGGCTGAAATGCACATTCAGACTCTGCCTGTAGGGGAGGAAACCATCAGATACAGAAATTGGACAAATGTTTTAGCAAATCACTGCTAAACCGCGTTGCTAACTCTTTTCAACTCTAATCTTTGTGCAGTTTCCCATTGATAAAAAAACAACATTTTAAATCAAAGTTATGCAGAGCACAATTACTATGACAGAGTATAGTAGGAATGAAAGCGTGTTTGTATTCAAAGAAGGGTGGAGAATATTTTTAGGGTTATATTTATAAGACTTCTGGAACAAGCCGGCTGAGATGAGACGATGCATTTTCACAAAGTGCGAGGAATTACTTTGCTCGCATCTCCCCCGAAGAATGGTTTCACATTCTGTGTGATTGTTGGGCAATTTCATCAGATCTCCCAGATAAGGCAACAAATAATCAAAAGGACAAATAGCATCAATCCAATTTTCAATTTGGCTTTTCAGGGGAGGAGAGGACGGTGATGGGGGAATTATGCTTCCATCTATGACACCAAGAGAAAGGGAGAGCTGTTGTTTGCATTTAACGGAGATGACTTTTGTACCAAAGGGGCAAAAAAATGTAAAAGGAGAGGAGATAAAGATGGACACCAAAGAAGAGCAAGTCAGAGGTTTATAGGTTTTGTTTTGCAACCTTTGATTAATTAGAGAGAAATAAAGAAATCCACATGAAGTGATTGAAGCTTTTACCATTTACTCTCAGTTTAATACCACAGTTCAGCTCACGCTCTCACCATTTGTTTAAAATATATTCAAATAAGAAGAAAGTATTTTTGAAAGGATGATGGATAAAAACATTTATTTTAAACACCTGTATGTGAGAAGTGAATGTAGACTCAATGATGTCCCTCTCAGTTTTGTGGGCGACATTTTTAAAACTTAAGTTTGGCATTTTGGATTCTGTTGTCTTGGACAAGCTCTAAACCAATACTCAGATAATGACGACATAATCAGCACATCAAAACAACACATATGTTGAGCTGATCATGGTAGGAACATATCAGCCATATCACAGGCAGCTTTGAGGCCTATTTGACATGAAATGAGATGATAATTTATGACCTTATTTCAAAGTCATTTGAACCCTTCACTTACTAACATAGCACCTGGACTCTTCGACTACAAAGGCATGCTGTTGTCTTTTCTGGAGGCTAAATCTTTCTAAATCTTTTGATATCGTGTTTATTGGATATTAAAATTCTAGACATTTTTAAACGCTGGAACTTTTTCTTTTCGTTTAACTATTCGCTCAAGGAGTCTATTCTTTTTAGGGACTCCTCTTCCTTTTCCAAAATGCCTTTTTTACACCCTGTCATGTTATGAACTCATGCTGCTCTTGATTAAATCATTTCTAAAGGGTCTCTGTAGCTGATAGATGTTTTTTATTATATGTATTAATATGTATTTCATCTGTCTTTGTGCAGGTTTCGGCACTGACATAGATATTATTACAACATCCCAGTAATCGCTCCATTAACGAAGCTGTGAAACTCAAACCTCAGTAACTGTACAGCCAATGACTTATTTGAAAATTCCCCCATAAAGAAATGAGCGTTAAAGAAAAAAGGAAAAGAGTCCCAGAATCATTGATAAAGTGTTTTTGACAGTTTATTTAATGTTGTTTATTTTCATTGATGATAATAACATCAGTGTGTGTGTGTGTGTGTGTGTGTGTGTGTGTGTGTGTGTGTGTGTGTGAATCCCCCATCACTGCTGTAGTCAGTCCTTCCTCTGGGTTATTACCTGATGTTTCTCCCCATGGAGCTTCCTCTTAGTTGTCACTTCAAAGCTTACCGTCCAAATGTAGAGCATATTTTAAATCTGCCAAAGAAAATGTAAATTAATGCATATTCCTACACACTACCGCTGAATAAATGTTGAGATTTACAGCCTCTGACTGAAACGTATAAAACCATGGCTGAAAGAGAGGAACAGGTCAACCTGAAACGGTTGAAAAAATGCAAAAAGAGGATGAAAATGGTAATTTTGTATCTGGTGTTTTAATTCTATGACATTTCCATCTCTTTTTCACATCTTATATTTCTGACGTCTTCTTGTGTTCATCTATTTTATCTCCAAGGTCTGTTTCTACCTTGACTAGCCTTTGATATTGTCTGCTTTTTCAGAGTATTTAATGATTAGAAAGTAAGTGCACAAAAGCACCTAGATGGAAACACAAGTATTGTTACTCCTGTGCAGCACGTACCTCCTCTCATTTCTTGTGCAAGCCTTCATTTTACACTCTGCATGCTTAGTTGAGTATGATCATGCAGCAGCTTCATCAGTGTTGGCAGTGCACTGTATCAGAGAGGAAATGAACCGAGGGCTGTCCTGCTATGCCAAGGTCTTGTTAGTATTCATTTGTCGGGTACGGTAGAGCAGGAAGATGGAGCCATATGGAGCGAGTTTATGCCAAAATAATTTTCTTTACAGCTGTTTGATCTTTCAAATGCAGATCATCAGTCAGTCTCTTCTCTTGTTTTGAGGAGCCACTATGGATTCATGTTGTGCTTTGAAAAGCAAACCTTTCTCTGTCACAAAACACAAAAAAACATGGCGTTCAGTCACATAACTGGGTACATAACTTGTTTAGACGCTTACTTGGGTGATTAGTTGTTGACAACTTTGCAAACGAAGGTAGCCTGTGAAGAAATTAGCAGCTACAGATGCAGTTTTATCAGATCAAGCAAAAACTATTACGTACTGCATGTAATTAATGCTTCAGAAGCGTGTCGTAAAAACCTAGTGGGGATTGTCTTAAATGACATTTAAGTGGTAGGTGAAAATTCCTGTTTGTTGTGTGCACCCTTTCAGTTGTTTCCTGTGCAAATCCTGTGCATGCTCACTACAAAATATGTTTAGCTGCTCTGATTGGCTGCATGAAATTTTGTCCAATCACCCTCTGAGTTTTGATCAGAGGTTCTGCTCTGTTAAAGAGATGTGATGTATATACCATGCCATTTAGAAGTGTGTTTAAACTAACCAACATGACAGTTAGGGCTGCACAATTTTGGCCAAAAATAGAATCCTGATTTTTTTCTTTCTCTGAAAACTCAATTTTAAATTTTTTATTCAGTGGCAACTTCACCAAACTTCACTTTAATAATAAGTTTTAAGTTTAGTTTCTAACGCTGCCGAGGAATTGCACAAAAGACAGAAGATTACTACAGAGCATGTGTATAAAGGCTGTTTTGGCCAGACATGTGCAGGCGCCATAAAAGAGTTAAGCTGTATGTCACATGATCGTTTCCAGAGATACAGATAGGCATCCACACGGAGATGAAATGGTAGTCGTTTAAGGATTTATGCACTCTCTGACCCGTTTTCAAAAAGTAGTATTTACAGTCACCTGAAATGCATTTTCCGTGTGGATGAAATGCTGATACGACAAAAAACTTTTACGTTTACTCCTGAATTCGTTTCCGTTTGGACAGGTTGATACCGCCTTCAGACAGACTTTGCAGCAGGGAGTGTTTTGCTCTTCATCTGAAACTGTAAAGCCGTACTAATTCCACGTGACTGACTTGCTCTTTCCCCTTTTAGTCATGAAATTATCGCCTTCTTTTGCAAACGCCATGTTTGTTTACACTGGTGTGTGTGTGGGAACTGGGGAGCGCTCCCTCAGGAAGGGGGAGCCTACAGTGGCCTGGAGGTGTGCACGAGAGAGGAAAACCAATATGACGATTTAAATTTTTTAACATCCTCATAATCAAATAATCTGATTACAATTTGAAATCAATTAATCGTTTAGCCCTATATCCCCACGTGCTCCCTGACGACACGTGCTCCAGATATGTAATGTGACACGTATCTTGATAAATTACCTAATGCCACAGAAATATCAAACAGTCTATTTGGCGAGTCAGGTTACATGAGGTTGTATAAAACTCGGTAATGTGTGTTGGTTAGATTGTGACTGCTGGACACCTCATGGCCTCGGTAAACATGGTTCAATGTCAATGACATGATTTATAAATCTCTGCAGGCTCTGCGGTCTCATGACATCAGCTGCCATGTTGGAAATGTTGACTACAACAGCTAAACAATGCCTTCAATTGTGTTCTTGTAGCCTTTTGAAAACAAAATGAGTGAGTGATTAAATAGTTCTCACCTCTCAATACTCAAAGAAAAAAGTACAGAGAGCAAAAGTGTTCAATTCAGCTGTAAAAAAAGGACATTTTAAAAGAATACAACATCTTTTCTTTGTTTGCAGTCAGCCTAAGGAGACACTCTGCATTGGCTTCATATTTAAACACTGAAAATTACTGCTTTGTCTCTAAAATAGACCATATTCCCACAGTGTTCATAAGGGTTATAAATCATACAAACCTCAAATTGTGGTTACTCCACCTCCTCTTGATAGAAAAGCAGCAACACAGAGACGATATAAACAGAATCATTAGAGATACGGACGTATTTCAAGGTAAAAAAAACATACTTGACAGCTAACATTAACAGTCACAGACACATCGAAAAAACTGCAACATTTTCTCAGCTAAAATGATTATTTTATACACGACTGCTTTGGAAGTCGTTTTGTATGATACGTATGAGCAGGAACACAGAATTAATACATGCTGACCATATCTGAGTTCTGATAAGACGGCCTCCTTGGGGATGCGGTCTATTGTTTTTAGAAGAATAAAGCGGTATTATGCTGCTGTGAAAACATTGATTAGTCATAATGCGGTTATTATTCCTTTATTTTCTTGAGTTTTTCTCCCCCCTCCTCCGGTGTCTGGGTGAAGATTTCGCCCTTGAGGCTGAAAATCAATTTCTTCTGTACTGTCCCTCTTTTTTTAAAAGACGCTCATCAAAGAGCTGCTTCACTGGCAGCCTGAAACACATGACCTTGGTTCGAAACAGCATGCAGTGGAGAGTGAGGATCAAAGGTTGAGTGGGTGAACACTCGCAGGGCTAAACTGCTGCCCCCACATAGAGGACCTTCATAAAAGAGCACTGACGCCCCACAGCTGCAACTTCCTGGTTTAAAGGTCAGGGGTAAATCCGGCTTTGTGTTTCCAGGGATATCTGAGGATGACTGACATTTGTGGGCGTTCGTCTAAAGTTTCAAACGTCCCTGTCCTGGTTTGTGAGCACCCCGGGGAAATAAATGTAGATTTGATTCAATGATATGCGTCTTATTTTAAAATTCAGCCGCATACTCGCTGACAATATATCAGAAAAAGTTCATGAATGAATATAAAAGTGTGTCCGGACTTTCTGCCAAACATCCTAATTGACATCAAAGTGACTGATGAGGTGTGTCAGGCTGAAATATTCATTAATCTGTGGTCGCAATCGATATTCAGACTCTGCTGCGTGAGTGAGGAGGTGAAAGTTTTCTTGCCCGTCAAAAGTTGTCTGGAGTGTTTTCAGGTGTGAGGTCTTAAGGTCAAATCCAGCCTTCACCCTCTGTGCACTTTAATCAGCCTTCTCTGCTCGCTTAATTTTCTATAAAGGCAGAGGAACCAGGGAATAAAGTTTTTCCTGAAAACTGGTTGACAACATCGTCCTGGAGTCCCTCTGTTTTCAGAAAATCTGCTTTTTGAACTAAGACATCGCAGGAAAGGAGAATGGACTAAACCTGTTCTACTGACTTAGATATTAAAACAGAAGAGAGGGCTTATAGTGTGAAACGTCTGAGCTCCTAAACTTGTATTAAGTCATATTAAACTTCTACCTTTTTGAATTTTGAGTGTATTTTAATGAGCCGTAATTACAGCTGATTGGAAGACTTGGACCAAGACAGGTAATGGTAAAAACTTGACAAATAAAGGGTCCTTCTTTTGCACCAAAAAACCTTCTTGTCCTTAACGGTGATCTTCTTTTTTTTAATGGGGAGGGTGAGCAAAGGAGCGCTCCATTCAAGACTCTAGATTGATCAGTTTCTGTTAAATTAATCAGCACAATTGTGGACTTAGGCAGACAAATATACGAAAGGGGACAATAAAGTCTGTCTTATTAAACCATAAAGTGTAGTTTTGTATTATATCATAGCATAATGTACCATCGTATATTGTATCATATGGTGCTGCAGTATATCGTCTTATTTTATTGTATTGCATTGCTTCATATATTGTGTCGGACAAATGATTTTGTTGAATATTACAATTTCTGCGTAATGTACTCGCTTTCCAGGATGAGTAAAACATGAAACTGAGGAAGTTTTAGTATGCATTGATTTTTGCACCCCCTGTGGGCAGTAGTTAGGGGTGTCCCTATACAACTTTTTTATCTCCAATACGATACCGATATTGTAGCCTTCAATATCGGCCGATACCAATATTGTTCCAATATTGGCACAAACTTGTGCAAAACAAGTTTTGCACTCAGCTGCAATGTCTTTTTCTGACTTAAATGAAAAATACTGCAACAGGACCAACATCACTTCTTCTTCTTGGTACTTTGTTAGTACCTTAGTACACACTGATGTTGTGATCATGTGGGCTCTGCCTGCTGGATCAGGGCGCTGCTAGCTTGAGGTGCAGGAGTGGAGTCTGAAATGGACTGCTTGTATCTGAGTGCTGATATCAGAGATTAAAGATGCAGGCCGATTTAATCAGATATTCAATTTTCTGCTGACATCAGACTGATATCCGATATCAGTATAGTGTCGGGACCCCCCTAGCAGTAGTACCTCCTTTCTTGCTTTTTTTGCTAAATTTGTGATTCGGGTTTTCTTCATTTCTTTTTGCACAAACAAAACTCCACCTGCTTTGTCATAACAGTCAAATATCTCACTTATGGAGAGCTGTTACTGTCAGTAATGTAAAAAAAATTGATACAGATTTTGCACAGATGTCCACTTTGCTTGGTTTACCATCTTCCAAATCCGTGTTATTTGTAATAATTCTTGAAAAGTCACGTAAATCCTCTGCAGACAATATCCTTCAAACAGACCTCCCTGTGCCTTTCCAGATCCACCTTGTACAGCCTTGTACAGGATTAAACCTTAGCTGACAAAAGACCCTTCTCTGAGCTCATTTTATCTGGCTTTCACAAAATATTTATTCAAAATGACTCCTTTTTGTTCTGTGCAAGGATTAAAAAAGCTCAAATTTTCCCCATGAATATTTTAGTGAGCTCAATCCCATGCAATCATCACCTGCTGCATTTGCACAACATAACGGTGGGTTAATCAGGTTTAGTGGTGTAGATTTGGAAATACAAATGTCAGTAATTGCATGCAGAAAGCACTGAGCATCACCCCTCCTTTTAAATCTGCAAGAATCTTAATTAATATTAATACTATGACCATATGATGAACACCTGAGCAGCTTGAGTCCCCTTCCTCCGTGAAAATGAAGCATAGAAGTGTAACATTTCGGCCCTGCTGGCGGCGCCCTGCTAAATAAAGCTATGAAAGAGGAGGCACTCAGGAAGTCACAGCAGCTCTTTGTAGTGTCCTCAAGCAGTGATGTGGCGATAAATTCAAAGTCCCCCTCCACTCAAAAATGTGCCCATTGTCACTTCACCAAGATGTCTGACCTTCACTGTGCGAAGTGATGTATGTTCACAGTTTGACACCAGAAGGCTGCTTTCACATTCGTCTGCTGAAAGTTTCTGTGTTCACCTTATAGTGACTTTAGAAACTGAGCTACGAGCGGGATTTTGCAACTACTGTAAAAAAAAGTATTGAAAATAAACCCAATTGACTCTTTTTATTCAAGCGTCAAAATCACAAACTTCTAAAGCTGCATTCAAACGTTTCTGGATCTTTAAAGTAAGATGTTTTTTCCATCTTTTACTGACTTTTGGGTTTTCAAAGCTGTATGAAAATATATATGGGTTACCAAAGGGGCCTCCCAGGCTCACCTGTGGAGTTTCTGAAGAAGATAAGATGTAACTCCAGAGAGATGCAAACAACAAAAATCAAACAAAAGGACGGAAATTAAAAAACACGCTCACAAAACAACAAGAAAGAGAAATTAACCATCATCAGAAAGGACCACAATCAAATTTAAGGACACCAGGTTTGGATCTCGTTGGCAGGGCGGTATCCGTTGGCAGGGTGGGGCACCATGCCAAATACACTATAGCGGAAACACTGCAAAAATTGATAAGACATGATACAAAACGATGGACACAATGTGATATGACACAACACAATATGACAAGATATGATTTAATACGACATATTTGTTTGTTTTCACTGCGCTTTGGTTTGGCTTTGCTTGGATAAAACCGTGTCCACGTCTTGAGTCTGTACATGAAATTTCCCAAATTAAAGGAATAATTTTGGAAAATGTAGACCCATTGAAACTTCACATTTTCTGCTGAAACTTAAAAACATTCCTTTCTTCCTCTACCTTCAGTTAAAACCTTCTTCCGCCGTCAGAGCGCAGATTAAAGTCTTGTGCATCACGCTGGCTTGTAGAAAAGCACAGGAATGCTTTTTTCTTCTTGTTGTGGATAACATGAGCTGTAATTATCATGCTGGACTCTGTGGACTGTGAAGTCCTCGGAAAACTTTCTCTGCAGTCTTCAGTGCTGCCTTCCTCATGTCTCAGCGTGATGACCTGCAGCAGCTTTGTCTGTCTTTTCTTCTTTTGTTGTTCTGAAAGTGACTTGTCCATCTCAACTTCTTTTCACCACTTTCCAACATCCAGCTGTCTTTGTCTGGTTTTGATGTTGTTATCAACTTCTTTTCCTGTCAATTACTTTTTTTTAATAGTATCTTCAGTCTCTGTTATCAGCGCCACCATGTGGAGCCATAGAGTAGTGATGCATTGAATGGAGTTGGCAGAAATATCTGTTAAAAACCCCCTATTGCTTTCAGTGAACATAGAGACAATCATCCCTGGCGTTTTGATAACTGTATTCTGACAGTGGTCACACACTGTTTCTTGTGAGTCGGTGGACTCTGAGTTCTGAACCCCCATAGTTGAGAAAAATACCTGATTATTCAACATCCTGACTTAATTGAGAGATGAATGTTGCTGACCGCTAGCTTCTCTAGTTATACCAACTTTAGTAACGACCGCACGATAGCAATACATAGCAGTCTACGTCTCCACGCACAAACCTTAACCAAAACGCCACTCTATAGCCACAAACAATGCTCAGAACAGCACCTAACTTCATCAACAGTACATATAGGGTCCCAGCCATAGTACTAGCCACCAAACATCTTTTAAACTTTGCCTGATTTCTTTAGCATGAGACTAAACACAACTCACCTACTCTCTTCCAGCAGCCGCTTGTTTGTAGCGAGACCTCAAGCCAGTCCCCTACAGCGGGGTGACACAGCTCAAGGAAGAACATTTCTGATCATTTCTTTATCATTTCCTTTAAGTAATAATCACCATATTATTCATTGTGCACTGCAGACGCAGTAGTTCTTCTGCCTTAGCGTCTCGCTCTGACTGCATTTCCATGAAGAAATGATCATATATGTTCTTCCTTGAGCTGTGTCATCCCACTGCAGTCGGTGATCGACCAGTCCGAGGTCTCCCTACAAACAAGCAGCTGCTGGAGGAGAGACAGTGAGTTGTGTTTAGTCTCTTTGCTAAAAAAATCAGGCAAAGCTAAAAAGATGGTCAGTGGCTAGTACTATGGCTGGGACCCTGTATGTACTGTTGATGAAGTTAGTTACTGTTGATGGGACATGTTAGCAAAGTTGTATAAAGTTTTTGTTGCTACGTCACTGCTTTTGATTTTTGATCATAGCTCATTGAAATATGTTAAATTAAAAGTTGTAGCAGCCTGTTGCAATGAAACCCATCATTTTTTTTAACTTAAAAACAGTCTTGTGTTAGATTTTGGGTGCTCAATCAGATTTGAAGAGGGGACATGGCCACCCCTGGCGACACTTTGGATCCGCCCCTGACATGTGTAAAGTTGCTTTGGCTGTTTTAGCAGCGTTATTGAAAACCCAGCGAGTAAATCAGCATGTATGTCTGCCTCCTTTGAATCTCTCTGTGCCACTCTGCAGTTATTTTCTCTGCTTCTTTTTTCGGAACTGTTTGTGTGCCCTGGTCATGTATTCAGAAACGTGATGACTCTCACTGCGTTTCGGTGATGGCAGGCTTACAGTTTCAGTCCGAGTAAAACGTGCACACAGTCAGCCGTATCCTCTGTCTGCGCTGAAACTCGAGCTGGGACTCTCTCCAGGAACTCTGAGCTCTTCCAGGATCGCAGCGAGAGAGGCGGTGCGCTCCACTCGAACCCACAGCAGTCTCGTAAAAATCCCCTCCCTCCTCCTCTCCCTTCATCAGTTGACGGAGGGCAAGCAGTGTGAGAGCATCCTCCTCACCGGAGTAACCGGACAGCCCCTCCACACTGAGGCAGCAGGAGGATACCGCAGCGCAGCGCACCGGAGTGGAGCGGAGCTGGAGGAGGAGGTGGAGGAGGAGAGAAGAGGAGAGCAGCGATCAGGAGGAGAAGGAATAAGGAGGAAGAGGAAGAGGAGGAGGTGGGCAAAGAAGGACGGAGTGTGTCCTCTCCGACAGGCTGGATTATACTCTGCAGCATCCCGTCGCTTCATCATGCCTTTGGGGAGGAAAAGACTCGCGGGGATTGGTGCGCTGATCGGCGCGCTGCTGCTCAGCTCTTGTGGGACAGGTGCAGAAGGTGAGCGGCTCGTGCGCTTCTAGGAGAAAGGGTTGTAGGATACTGGTTAAGAGACCCCTGTGGAGTCTCACTGCTTTAAGATAGGACTTGGCTGTGAGGGTGTGGGCTGACTATGAGAGAGGGGCTGGTGGCTGTTTGGATGTGGATGGATGAGACTTTTGGCTGTTTCAGTTTGGAAAAAAAACCTTTGTAGGGGTGAAAAGGACAAGAAAAAAGTATATTCTTTGTCATTTATTGTCTTGATAAAGCAGGTAGCTGAACATCATGACAACTTAAAATAAAAATGAAACTCTTAAGTATTGAAAAAAAAAAGAAAAAAAAAATAATTTCACGGTAAATAAAGAAGAAAAATCTGATATTTTAGAAAAAAAGTTGAGTATAATCTCATCAATTGGCTTATTATCAGCTTTCCTCATTAATCAATCAACCATGTGATCATTAAAATTGTGGAAAATATGCTTTAATCACCTCACAGATGAACTAAAAGCATCAAGGCTCATATAAGGGTGAAATCATGGATACGCTTTATGATTTACTCCACAGTGTCTCCTCCAAATAACCATCTCATATCTCATCTCATATCGTCAAAAATGCTTAAAACTGTCTCCAAAGTCCAAAATAATACCTTAAATTTTCCTCTTCCGGCTGGCCACTGGAATATTTTCATTTTTTTGTGATTTTAAACAAAGAAAAGCAGCAAATCCTTGTCTTAGTGCAGATGTAAAATGACATCCATCATAATCAAAGTGCTTAGATTAAATGATAATTTCCTAATTGTTTAAAGTTTAGCCTCTCCCTCAAAAGAAATCATCAATCAGGATGACACAGGGCACCAAAGGTAGCACCATCACGCTGGTTTTGACCCACGCTGTGATTTCTTTCTCCTCATCGGGATTGAAGTCAGTCCTCCTCATCATGACATAAATTCTGAGAACTTGGTGAATGAAATCGTCGGCTGAAACTGATCAGACCACCGTGGGGAGTTTTGTTTTTGAAAAGTGAGTTCAGAAACCTCAGGAGATTTATGGCTGTCATGTTTTAGGAGACAAAAGAAGAAAAAAAATCCCACAAGTTGGGTTCTTATTTTAGCTTTTTGGAGCGTTTGATGTTCCCTCTAACGCTCGAAGAGAAAGAGAGAGACTGTGGTCTGTCCATGGAGATGAGAGGGAGCTGCACAGGAGGAGGATGCTGCTGCTGCTGATGCTGCTGCTGCTGCGCAAGTCTGATACTAAGTTGATGTTTCAGAAAAAGATCCTTTAAAGAGAACTCTTGGGTAAAAAGATGGTTTTAAAAGTGAAGTCGCAGAAAAAGTTGCTGCGTTAATAAGTGAGAGAGTTTTCCCTGCAACAAGTGCGAGCTGTGGGCGGATCTGGTTCCCTGTTGCTGTCAGGTCTCTGAGTGCATCTAAGCTGTTATTTTCCTCTGAGGAGGACTTAATGAATGGTTCCAGTCGCCGCGCTGTTCAAGTAATGCTTCAGTAACATCAGATGACCCTTCCTACACACTATAATTAAACTGTACTCCAATGGACTGATGCTAAGAATAAATGCAGGCTGATTCATTAAACTCCTGTGGGCAGATAAACAAAGGATCATTAATAAGGAGGTGGTCAAAAAGCCCTCATTGGGTCGGGTCAAACCATGTCGGTTTTAACCCGCGACCACAAGAGTGGGGGCTGGAGTGCTAATTATGAACGACATTTGATTTAGTAAATAATCCAAAACAGTCTATCAGTGAAACGTCACAGTCAGAGGTCTGATCTCGCCTCCTCTTGGTTTGTGCAGGCTGGTTGAGTGGAGTGTTAGTCCAGGCAGGCAATGTAGTCAAGCCCAACCCAGAAAACTTCAACTGATCTTAATAGGGGCGTTCCAATACAAATTTTTTACTTCTGATACGATACTGATACTGTAGCCTTCAGTATTGGCCAATACCGATATTTTTCAGAATTTACCGAAAAATACTGCCAACATCACTCCTACTTCTTGCTACTTTGTTCATACCTTAGTACACACTGTTGTTGTGATTACGTGGTGTCTGCATGCTGGATCTGGGTGCTGTTTGATAGAGGTGCCGGAGAGGAATCTGGAATGGACTCCTTGAATCGGAGAAGAATTTTAGATACAGGCCGATATAACCTGATATTCTTTTTTTGTCTGATATTGGACCGATAGCCGATATCAATATTGTATCAGGACATCCCTAGATATTAACACCAACTTGTGTAAGCTGCCTCCTTTTTTTCAACTGTGTTTGATCGTCATGCCTGCTCTGTTTTGTACGCTAGGGGTCTTTGCTGCTGCTCTACCTGCCTTGGTTTACCTTTGTCTTTTATTTTTCCTTCTACAGCGTAGAACCCAAAATACTTCCATAACCCTTCTCTGATAATTTGGTGTCGTGATTGTCTACTTAGTGCGGCTTTTCTTTGCCATGTCCTCCCATTTTTGTCGATTAATGTCACTGTATTAGTTTGTGGAGGTCAAGAGTGCATGGATTGTCCAGGTTATGATGAAAGCGCCATCTGCTGGATCATATACCAAGTTACTTCAGGTGGCTTCATGCCCTGGTGCGCTGTATTCACAAAAGTTTGAATACCAATTTTCCCCAGTGTTCAATTGAGGTTAAAATATTGGATAAAATGTGACAGCTCCAGTAGATAGCTTTGGAAATTGGGGAGAGATTGCGTGGAATAACATACTGGGGCAGCAGTGGCTCAGGAGGTAGAGCAGCTGTCCAAATAACCAGTTCGATTCCCCCCTGTCCCGTGTCTGTCCATTGTGTCCTTGGGCAAGACATTTAACCCACCTTGTTCCCAGTGTGTGTCCTCCACTGGTGTATGATTGTCAGTGTTGTGTGGTGGCAGTTGGAGAGGCCATAGGCGCAAACTGGCAGCCACGTTTCTGTCAGTCTGCCCCATGACAGCTGTGACTACTAAGGTAGTTTACCACCACCAGAGTGTGACTGTGTGAGCGAATGAATGACGTATCCAGTGTAAAGCGCTTTGAGGGTCTCTGATAAAGCGTGTATGAAATCTGATGCATTATTATTATTATACTCTGAGGACCTTCGTACATGGGTTGCATGGTTTAACTAACGCTCCAAACATGTTGCATTTAGCTGTAAAATTGTTCACATTTTAATGAACCCTGGTAGAAATCCCTTTGCTTATGCAGCCAGGCTCAGGTGGACTCAGTATTTTTTTTTTACACAGCATCACTGGCTTCACTTTTCAGCATCAGAGGTCACCTCTCAGACACGACCCTCTCCACTGCTGAGCCACAGCAACTGTATATGCGCTAACCTCAGAAACATAAGATAAAACAGTCCCTTAATAAACCTGAGGGAAATGCTGGTGCCAGGTTGCCTCTGTACAGGTATATGAATTACACAACAGAGCAAGTGTAATTCAAACATCAGGTGTATTTGAGTTAAATGCAAAGTAAAAGTGCCTTGGGTGCAAAGAGTATGATGAGGCATTTTCTTTCTTTGGCTTTGTGTATGAGTGTGTCTGAAATAAGCCCTGCAGCCTCCCTGTCTCTACTCCTGAATTCGCTTCAAGAGCATCTTTTATTCAACTGCAATTAAACACCTCACCTCCGTGAGGTATATGTTTCTTTGAATTACTTACAAGCCTTGGAATCATGAGGGTTTTCAAACACACGCTCTTCATTAGCTGGTTGGATGGACGAGTGATGCGGGCTTTGAAGGATGAAGAACGTTGCGGTTTCTTGAATGCATGGATTGTTTGGGGGGGCAGTGGGTGTAAAATATCAAGGCGATCAATAGTATGGCAAATACTGACCCACACATGCACACATGGATAAATTAACCAACCAATCCATTTTTATTTGCAAGAAAATTGATGTAAAATCACAATAAAGGTACTATAACAGCAAGGAGATCAATAGTAAGCAAAAATTTACCTTCTTAGATCAGTCAGTGAGTCGTTTTTTATGTATGAAGTGCTAAATTATGTCAAAAGTTGTCTTAGGAAGCAATTTCAGACACCCAACATTAATCAACCAGCAAGCTCTGCAGCTGGAACATGAAATATAGTCCTTTCAATGGGTAGACAAGTCAAGCAGAACTAGATTAACTGGTTGACAACATTAGCTGTACATAAAGATGAACAATTTGTTCCCACGTCAAAATATTGTGCTAAAGTGTAGACGAAATATCTTTCTAAATTAAGTACTGGCATCTCAATTGAGAGGCACCGTTTGATGCAAACTAAACTGTGATTCTGAACTAAGAAATGGGACCCTAATGCAAAACCCAGACAGTTCAAAAGTCTCCAAAATATCAGGCCGAAAGGCAAAGTCAACTTCCAAATACTGGTCAAATGCACTCTGGGGTAAACACGAAGGGAAACGAGGCTGATCTGTCAACACGAGGGTACAAAACGAACTGGCACAGAAGGAAAGGGAGACTGAGCTGAAAAACACAAAGGGAGAGAGAATAACAAGGCACAAGTGGAGCACATTAAGGCAATAAAGAGAGCTGGGAACACGGGGGCAGGAATAAATGGACTTGAAAGGAGAAGCGAAGGTAAGTTTCAACATAAAACAGGCAGCACAAGATGAGATAAAAGAAGAGATAAAGAAAAACTTTACCAATCTAGAGCTGTGATAGACTCTAAAAATGATGTTTGGTTGTGAACCAGCATGATCGGAACCAAATTCGTCAAATACGGTCTTTTAGGAAATGTAGCTGACCTGTATTTTGATAATTAAGTTTAACTTGATCCTCACCTTTTAACATAGAGGCTGCAGGTTTACTGAAATGCACTGCAGAACTCCAAAGGTTTTGACCTCACTTGGTAGTATGCCATTTTCTCCTTGTGGGACTAATAAAGGAGTCTCTTATCTTATCTTTTGTATTGGATGTTCCCTCTAAATGTGTGCAAATGTTCAAACTGTGTACTTATGCTGCAGCATTCTCAGGGGGAGGTTGTAAACTGCTCAGAAAACCTTATGAAATCTAACAAGAACCTCATGAAATTAGTAGATTATGAGTTAATTGCATAAAAATCCTCCAACTCATTCATCTTTGCTGCCAGGAAGGTTAATTCAGAGCTGATAACAACGTAAACATGACCACATATAAGGGTGCAGGCCTCAAACACTGAGTTCCACCCATTGGTTGTGACCCCTGCTTTAAAGCTCCAGTAAGTAACTTTTTGTCTATGTTGCCCTTGGCGCCCCCATGTGGACAAAGTGATTCCTCTTATATCATTGGAGATTTCACTCATCAGTATTTGTCATTTTAAAAGTAACCAAGCTCGTATCTTGTGACAGACTTTAAAATTACATATTGTTCAGTTCCGTCTGTGTCATAACAAATCAAAAACTCCTTACAGGAGCTTTAATTAGACAGCAGCTAAATGGAAGTGATCAGACAGAAGCTAAAATGAAGGTTTTCTATGACAAAAGTTAGAAAATATGGGCCCTCTAGATAGGGTGACCATTTTCTGAATCCCCAAAAAGAGGACACGACTACGCAGGGGCGGAGTCTCAGAGTCATGTGTAGTTAATTTTGAGAGTTTTTCGGGTCGAATTGAGTGTTTTTATCCAATTCTAACTCAGTATATCCACACGACACAAACTCAAAATTCCATACAAAACCTCAGACATTTGAAGGATTTTACAAACTCCCCTGGACAAAGCCGGACAGCCCCCAAAAAGAGGGCGTGTCCAGGTAAAAGAGGACGTATGGTCACCCTACTTTAGAGCTATTAATCACATAAAGCTATTTCAGAGGTATTAGAGGAACTACATAAAGCCTAAATAAGGTTTTATACCCTGTTTTAAGGAGAGATGTTGTGTCGTCCATTTTTTTTTTGTTACAGAAGACAGCCACGTGCTGCAACCGATGGTTTCTAAATTAGGATAAAGAGAGCAACAAAAAGTGAGAGATGAATACAGAAGAAGAAAGAAAAGTTCAGAGAGACACAAAAATAACAGATAAGAGACTTAAAGTAGCAGTTCTTTTAATAATAGTTGAAATATGTCTAATATTAGCAGAAACTCTTGTATTGATAAGTATAACTCAGGATGGATGACACAAGAAGTCAAAGAGAGCAAACTCCAAAGACGAATCACATTATCTGATGTGTCACCGCCTCACTGTACCTCGTCTGTTTTCTCCGCTGCGTGCTGTACATCATCGTCTTAATGATCTGTCTTCTGTCCACATTATGCTTCCCGAGCAATGAAAAGGTTTCATCTCGGCCGCGAGACGTCCCATCACTCATTCTGTTATTCTGATGAGGATGACAGGAGGTTTCTGCCGTCCTCACATTCATCATCTTCTGCGATACTCCTTTTCTGTCTGTTAATACACTGTATGTGCCTCTCACTCTCACTCTCACTCACATGCAGGTTTACAAGCTGCCATGATGGCGGATCACGAGTGAATAGTTGAACAGCTTTTGAAGCCAGATGTCGTCTGACAGCCTCTCTATCTTTTTAGAGACTGTGAAACTTTTCCTTCATGCATGGATGGACCAAGTGTGCAGAGATGAGAGGATGAGCACCTCTCATGAGCAACAACTTTATTTTGAGTCCAACTTGACATCATGGCTTTCAGAGGAGACTGTAAAACATCTGCTGTTTTATACTTCAGCGTTTCCTCCATTTCTAAAGCTTTCAAATTGCTTCAAATGCAATCTGAAGACGCTTGTAAAAAGGATGAGTTTTGTCCATACTCTGTGAGCAGATTCTCTGTTGGCCAGGTCGAGTTAATTTAGAGCTTAAACTTACAGGGAACTGAACTTTGTTAGGTTTCTGAGAGGCGGCTTTGATTCTAACTGTGAGATCTCACCCTTACACTACCAGATATTCTGGCTTGTGTAGCCTAAAGGTCTTTTCACACTGAGGCGTGTTTTTATTAAGATATCTTTCTTGGATGTGTTATCGGATAAAACCTGTCATCCATAGAGACTTTGCGCACTGAGTCTGGTGCATTCATTTTTCTAGCCTTTACAAAAAAAGTTGTATTGCAAAAAAAGGAGTTATCGAACATGTTACTGAGCTCAATTTTGGAGAAAAAAGCGCTTGTTTGAAACATTTTGTCAAATGGCCAATGCTCTTTTCCGTGGGTGGGTTTTCTGACTTTCGGTTGGATTAATCTTCGTTTCTACAGTGAGGTAAATGCACCTGCATTTTTCATTGGTTTGCAGGAGGTGATTGAACTTGGATTAAAATGGGTCTTATGTGTGCTCAAATCCTACACATGACTTCAGAATAAAAACTGTGAAAAAAGGAGGAACAGTTCGGGCTTTTAATTTGAAAAGCATTCCTAAGTGCCAAGATAATATATTTTGTCATGCTTGTGATGTAAAATAGCTGATAAAACCTGCAAGGCACTTGACTTATCTTTATACTGTCTGTTTTAGTGAAGGGAAAATTTTGACCTATGTTTAAAGTATCTTATAGTAGCTTTAATATGATTTAGAAAAAGCTTCTACTTGGAGGGATACAAAAATAGAGCAGAGCTTCATAGCGTGGCTGCCTGAGCACAGATCTGTCAACCAGATTCAGCAGCGCTGTGGCTTCTCATGTTCCCCTTTTGTCTCAGTTTGGTCTCTTGGGCCCTAGCCTGTGTACTATGCTGAATTTTTTTTACATTGATTATGTTGCAGGTCATTTTGACCCATACTGTGTAAATCCACTTAAAACTGTCAAATAGTAGGTTAAACAAATGACAACTTTATTTTAAGTTATATAAACAGCTAGAAAAGAGATATAAATTACATTTTTATTTCCAACACTATATTAAATAAATATTTCGTTAATGTTTCTCCCTCTTTACAAACACTTCTTTATTTAACTTGTCCCATTTTCTCAGATTTTCAATATTTCACATTTTCAGTGTTCATTACATGATGGATAGAATGTAACTGGTGTGCTCTCTGCAGATGTAATTCCTGCATTTCACACATGAGGCACTTGTTTGATTGTCCTCTCCGGAGGGACAGACTTGGCATCTTTTCTGTTACTTACACCTGTATCAACTGAATCCATTGCAGATTGGTTGGATGGCATGAACCTTGACCTTTTTCAATGCTGGGGATCGAGCTGGATCTGGAGAGTGACGGGTGCTTTGCCAAGTTCCTCTAAGAAAAGCCGACGCTGGTACAATTTGCCGATAAATGTCGACCCACAGGACACAGTCATTGTAAGCAGACACGAAAATCACCAAGGGCAGACGGGCACTCTTGCGCTGGCAGCTGTATGTTGCTGTGACTTTGTCCATATTGTCAACTCCTCCTTTGGTGGAGTTGTAGTCCTCGATCATCTCTGGCTTTATGTCTTCTCTTGTGCATTTAGAGATGCACACATCCTCTGATTCTTCTCAGATGCTCCTTTGGGTAGCTTTCCAGTGTACACTTGCATATTCCATGCATAACTCGGCTGCCCAGATTTTGATGCCATACTTAACAGACTTGTTGGGCATGTACTGTCATCATCCCCTTAAAAAAACAAGGCACTCATCTACAGTAAAATGGGGACCAGGATTGTATGACAAAAGTAAAATTTCTACCCATTTATCCCGTACATCTCTTATCACAGCTAGTTTGCGTCTTTCACTTCGACCAACTCTGGGGTCGTGGTTGTTGAATTGGATCACACAAGATATCATATGAAATGTTGCTCGAAGGATTGGCCCTTCATTCTCTCCATTCCATAGACTTGCAGTTGCTTCTCTCTTTGACCTGTACACTCCAGCCAACAGTCTGATCTGGTGGCTTCCATTACTCTTGAAATACACGCCTCCCCTCCAAGTTAGTCATGTCCTGTATAATCATCTCTATTGGTGGGGAAATGAAGAGCTGAAATGCTGATTGAATATCATCAACTCGTGTGACAGCAAATTTTGTAGGACCAGGAGTCATTTTGATGACATTGGAAGATGACGTTCCACCTCTGCTTCGGTGCGATGATGTTGAAAATTTTATATTACTATTTTTAGATTCCCATGTTCCCTCAGTAGGTGATGATTACTGCATTCCTTGATTTTTGACTCAAGGAGAGACAACGGTGGACTCGTCCTCTGAATCCTCCTCATCACAGGAAAACTGACAACCTGGATCCTCTGTCTCCGACATCTCTTTTTCTGCATCACTATCCTGGTTAAAAAACAGTGATAAAGCTTCTTCGACTGTGAATCCTCTGGAGCTCATTTTTGGTGTTTTTCTAAGAGATGACATGAGAACAGTGACAAGGACAAGGGAGAGAAAGTTCCTCCCCTACACACACCTGGGTCTCTGGGTCTGAATGTCTCTTCAGGGGCAACTAAAAATATACAGTACATCAAAGATTGTTGCAAACTTTGCGACTGTTTTTTGAAAAAGCAACTCGCGACAAATCTAGCGTGTTTATTTGTGGAGTTTGGAGACTCTGATGTGAAATCACGAATCGATCTTGCTCTTCTCAACAAGCAACGGGTGCTGTTGTGGACCCCTCCTCCGTCTTACACAGGGAAGAGTCCACCTCGCTCATACAGCAGTCCCTCCCAGGTTGGAAGTTGCGGCCAGAGCAAACCAGCAAATGAGTCGCGCACGTAAGAATCAGTGGGTCTTTTGGCGGGGCGTGATTTAGATGTCAAATTTTATACGTCAAAGATAAACCACTATTGAATGCAAATGGGCAATTATGCGAATTAGGTGATGATGTCATCCTGTGACTTCTAGGACAGCCATTAGCGAATTTCCTTATGGTTTAATTCCACCGGCTACGGAACGGCTGTGCTCCGCTCAGGAGCGGCAGCCTGATCAAATACGCAGGCATTATAATCAGTGAGCGTGATTCCACGCAATGCGTCCGACATCTGGCTCCGCTGCGGATCAGCTCCGGCGGTTGGATCAGATATGCAAGACTTCTATATTTGCGGGATGCTGCAGCACAACGCATCAATTCAGTGCAGTGCAGCATGAATGTCAGCAGAGGTGGTATGCAGCTGCAGAGTAAAATATCTATTTCAATTTTCAAAAATAAAATAAAGTCGATATGTTGAACTGTTCTTCACGTGATAATGGGAGGGGCCAGGGTTATGGGATGTGGGTGTTTACATACACCACAGATCTTATTCAATATCTCACAGTGAAACACGTAAGATCTCGTGAGATCTCGTCCAGTCTTGCGAGAAACATTAGTAATATCGCAAGCACTTCCCTGCTTGCAGCAGCGGATCGGATCCAGTGGGCGCTGTATGCTTGCGTTTTTGATCCCCCTGCCGTTCCAGACCGGAGTGTAGCCGATCTGCATGTGGTTGACTCCCAGCCTTACTGAGGAGTTGACAACACTGAGAGACATGTTTATTTTGGATCTGAACAGTTACCCACATTTAAGTGTCTGACCTCAAACATCTCAAAATTCACAGACATTCAGAGTGTCCAGATTTTACACACCAGATCATGACCTTAGATGAGGAAAAGTCACAAACTTTGATGATGCGATTGAGGATCTAAAGTATTATCATTTACATCATTATCATTTTTTTCTCATACAACTTCTCCTCCCTCACTTCATTTTTGCCTTTCCTATCTGTGCCACTTTGCCGTTAACCTCGCACAGGTACACACATTTAACTTTTTTTCCTGCTCCCAACAGGAAACACAATCTAGTCTTGGTTTTGATTACTTCACCGGCGGGAGCAGCGAGGTAGCTTCAAGAGCTTTTCATGTCTGTGCTGGCTGGGGGTAGATGTGTTTGATTATTTAAGCAGCGGAGGCTGTGCGGGGAAAATTAAGGTGCTGTTATTCGCTCAGACTACGGGAAATTCATCTCCCTCAGTCCACAGCCAGACAGAAAATAAGTTGGTGGAAAAAATAGTGGGAGAGGAGTTGATTTAAATTTGGGCCTATAGCTCCCCTGCCTCATATGCGAACAGCCCCGTCTCATCAGAATTTATTACTTTGCAATGAGCTGCTGGTTTGCGCTGAGAGAACATAAACCTCTGAATAAAATCAATTCAGTGTGAATGTGAGAGACATTTTCTCTGAAAACCTCTCCGCCCTTTATGCTCCATGAGGCGCTGGAGTCTTAAACCACCACAAGGAAAAAAGCAAACAAGCGGAGGATAAATTGCCCTTACTTTTTTTTTTTTTCCTTTAGAGTCATTTATGAAAATGTGTTTAGTAAAAGTGGAGTCATAAAGAGGTTCTGATTAAGTCAAGGTTACAGCAGCAGAGGTTGGCGGTGGGAGCTTGGAGCTGTCAGTCATGAATCCAGATTTATTAATCCAGGGTCGAGTAGTTTAGCGATAAAAGTGACAGAGCGCTGCAGTCCATCCATCTGCCTTTGTGACCTGTGGGATTTTGTGTTTGGCGAAGGCCAGCTCCCCAGTGTGAGTCTGCCTCCCTAAAAACAGACTCATTCATCACACAGCGCTGTCATTATATCAGATGAGTTGTTATCGGTCCAAGAATCAGCCACATTGTGCTGAGGTCACTCTTCACTGTCACTCCCTCAGTGCTGGAGGAAAGTGGAAACTGTGGGCATCAGCTCACAAATATGAACTCATCACTTCTTCATGTCAATCTGTCGCTGCTATATTGAGTCCAAAATTCAGTGACAGCCAATATTGAATTTATCAGACTCCACCACTTTTTTCCTCCATGTATGTAAAGTAAGATACTTTTTTTTCAGGAGAAAATGTTTCAAATTTAAAGAAGTTCTCAGATGACCTACTTAAGTAAAAGCAGTATTAATAATTGAGTTTATGACGGCATTAAAGTTTATAACATGGGCTCCCCTACTCCCTTAAAAGCTGAGTTTATATACTTAACCTACTCTTCACCTGAATTTAACACTACCCTGCAGATATCAACCCTTTTTTAATTTGATTTGCTTTAAATGATAATCTTTAATTTCAGTTAGGACTTTTGGATGGATTATGAAACTGACTGAAATGACCAGAGATGCATCTTCGCTATGATGCAAAAGAAGTAAATAAGACCTTTGGTGGCAGTTTTTATCATGTAAGTTTCAATGCCTATAACTGCTTTGAGGGGGTACGAACACTTGGTAACTGTTCCCACAGGAAATAGTCATGGTGAGTGATAAATGAAACTTTTTTCTGTCATATGACCACTTTTTCAAAGAGTAGACAAAAATCACTAACGGTGCGAGGGTTATCATTTTGTCCACAGAGAGCGACAAAGTAAACACAGACAGTAAGTTCCTTACAGTAGCTTTAAGTTTCATGCGCGAACTTATGAAGGACTTGTATTTTATTTTTAAAAGATACTGTGTAAAAGTGTAAAATGTTTAAGGTTTAAATTCTGTGGGATGTGTTTTTAGCTGTCCTACTGGGCATCTCTGTAATTTTGGGATTCTCTGCTTTACCACTAATTTTTTGTCAAACATACTGGATTACTGGATTACATACTGGAGCTTTAACATTTGGTACCCTAGAGGAGACCTGGATCTTGAAACTGTCCTGGCTTGTAGTCTGTCTGTAAATTCCTGTATGTTTCTGTAAGTCTCAGTGTTACCTCATCTTCTTTATGTGTTGGTTGTTTAAAGACGACAGGATAAGAATTTCTGGCCTAAAACTGTAGGTAAACAGGATGAAATCAGCAAAGAGAGAAAAGGTAATACTTCCTCCAAAATTAAAACAATATTTCAAAAGCTTCTCAAATGACCTTTACAAAATAAACTGAAATACCACTTTAAAACACGAGTACCTTCAAACTGTTTGTAGATATTGCACTCATTTTTCACCTCTCCAAATAACAAGCAAGTAAATGGAAATTTACTTTGTGAGGATTCAGGGTCCTCAAAGCATCCCCTGACTTTGTTTTTAATGAGCTTTCAATCATATTGTCATAATCACATTATATCCTCTTCTTGTTGAATTTTGCACAGCTGTCATGTATCCCGTCTCAGAAGAATAAAGCTATTGATCTATTGGAGATGTGAAAAGGTTCCTCAGCAGGAATGGCTAAAATGTTTTTTTTTTTTTTTTTTTTCAATCGATTCCAACCTACTTAAGGTCAAAGGTCAGAAACAACCACTGAGCCCTATAAACAGAAATTTGAATTTGCTGGTCAGATGAGCTTAGAGGTCTTCAAGGTCAGAAAAATGTATCTTGACAAGTAACGTCAATTTTGAATGAATATTTTCCTTTTGGACCTCCACCGGCGTCCCTTTCAGCACGTTTTCTCACCTTCTAATCCGTGTTGACTCCAAACAGGTGTTTGTTATAACAGGTGAAAAGACCGCAGGTTTCTTAAATCAAAGTCCCAGAATCTGTCAGGGGCCTCCAGTTTGATTGACAAGTGGTGGCAGAGTGATAGGCATGAGAAAAAGGCTTGTTGAAGCATGATTTTAAACTCCTGGGCGCAGTTTTTTTTGGCCACTTGGGGCAGTACAGCAATTTGGTAACTTAACTGACATACTGTATAATGTTAACATTCTGAGGAGCAGCTTCACATGTCAGCTTAAACAAAATGGTGCAATAGGAGAGTTTGCTTTAAGGAAAACTAGCAAACCAAAATACACCAGGACTGGTAAGTTTTTTTTTTTTTTCATTTTTAGGTAAAAATCAAAAAGCTTTCGCACAACAGGGTATCATTTAAAGACATGTATGTTGTTAAGACTTCAAGTATAAAGTTGTATTGTTGTGTTAATAATGTCATAATTTAAAAAGTCAAACTAAAGCCATAATACTGTGAGATTAAAGTCGTGTTTTTGTAAGAATACAGTTGTAGTTTTGGTTTACAGTGAGTGGCTATCTGTGCCAAAATGAGGAACAAGTCAACACTGCATTGTCAAACGCATCAGGACTAAGACTGTAAAAAACTGAGGCGGTATTCCCCTTCAGAACAGCATTATGTTGCTAAATATTGACTTAATTAATGACCTTTTCTTGTATTTTCTCTTATTCTCATAATATATAGACTTTAATCTCCTAATAAAATGACTGTATCCTCCGAACATAATGACTTTAGTCTCATAATGTGACTTTAATCTCAAAATAAAAAGACTTAATTCTTGTAATCTTCTTTTCTCTGTCATAGTTTTTTATCTGGCATATTTAATCAATTAAAAATGGTGACTTAATTATTGATTGTCATGCATTTTCTTTGCAAGTTTGTGCTGCATTTTGCTTTGCTGTACTTAATATATTTTGACATGATGTTAGTATAGGATCGCCATCAGGTGTGCAATTAAAATCCCCCCTACTGGTCAGTCATAAACATGTCAGCTGCTGTTGGGTCTCTGTAGTTAGAAAGAAGGCGATACTTTCTCTCATAACTTTGACTCATTCTCTCAGTTTGGCGTTTTTTTCTCATCTGGACATGGCAGGAGTCCTGCAAAAGTTAAGAAATAAAACTATAACCAGTTATTGATCTAAAAGTGCTGTGGCGCAGTATAAAGCCCCAATTCTCTTTTTCAGAAAGAACGAATAAAAAGGAATATTGCCTCAAAGATTGTTCGCTGTATTTGTAAAACCTCAGATGTTTAGGCCTTCTGTTGTTCACTGCAGGGTGTCATTGGGATCCTTGGAGCTCTAAGACGATCCGAAATTATGTTCTTTATTTAAACAGATCAAAAAAATAAAAGAAAAAGTTTCTTTGAGTGATGATGGAGGGTTAAAGAGGAAGTAGAGCGAACAAATAAAAGAAGAAGTTTGGTTCAGTGCACCCTTCGGACATTCATTTAGGCTGGACTCCATCTTTAAGTCGTGAAGTGACACTCTGGACTCCTTCTCTCATTTCACCCATCACTGGGTTTTTCTCTTTCAGATTCACATGATGACACCTCTGACCTTACCTTGACACAGCTTCAGCTCTTGCACAGCAACACAAGTTCACCTGTTCTGGGTTCCAATCGATCTAAAACACCCAAGTCCTTTTCCTCCCTGAAGTCCTGCTGTTGGGAAAAACTTTGAGCACTTTGAAGAACTTGTCACCTCACCATGAAAATAATCATAATAATAACCAAGTAATCCTATCTAATCAGTCATCTTGTTCAGTCTCTTCAGAGGCTCAACCACAATAGTCATGACTGGTCTAGTCTCCTTTGGGTGCAAGTGGACTGATCTCTGTCTGAGTCTGAATTAGGGCTGCAAGCTTTATTGATTTTATGTCATAATTGGATTATTTGATTATGACGATATTAAAAGAATTAAAAACGTCAAATTGATTTTCCTCTCTATCATGTCTCGTGCCTCCAGGCCACCGACTCTGCCTACCTACTCTAAACAAACATGGCATTTGCAAAAGAAGGTGATAATTTCATTGCTAAATAGGGCAAGAGCAAGTCGGCCATGTGGAATTGGTATGGCTCTGCAGTTTCGGACGACGAGCAAACCACTACCCACTGCAAAGTCTGTCTGAAGGCGGTCAACCTGTCCACACGGAAACGAATTCAGTTGTAAACACAGAAGTTTTTTGTTGTATTGGCATTTCATCCACACTGAAACGGCGTTTCGGCTAACTGTAAACTGTACTCTTTGAAAACGGGCCAGAGAGTGCATAAATCCGTAAACGACTACCATTCCATCTCCGTCTGCATCTCTCTCGAAACGTTTTTGTGACACACAACGTAACTCTTTTATGGCGCCTGCGTGTGTCTGGCCAAAACAACCTTTATGTGCACGCTCTGTACTCTTCTTCTGTTTTTTGTGCATTTACTCTGCAGTGTTACAGCGCCACTTACTGGCTTGGCATATGCACTACATTGTTTCAGTGGTTTCGTTTTGAAAAATGATAGAAAAAATTTTTTTTTTTTAAAGTGAAGTTTGGTGAAGTTGTCACTGAATAAAAAATTGAAATCTAAAATCGAGTTTTCAGAGAAAAAAATCTGGATTTTATTTTTATCCAGAATCGTGCAGCCCTAGTCTGAGTTTGCTCCTCTCTTCTCCTCGGTGGTCCTTTAACAAACCTACCTAGTTTCCCACAATTACCGTAAAATCATTGGAAGCAAAATGCATAATTTGCAGCATCTCCTTATCCTGGCAGGACCTGCAGCTGAACAAAACTGCACTAGAATATTTGTGCCAATGAACATACTTGCCAGCCCTCTCTCCAAACAAAATAAAGTATTTTGGCCTTGTGTTACAAAAAAATAACATCAACATCAAAACAGTTTTTAATCAATAAATATGACCGAGCCCTCCTCCTGGTCTCCTGAGTACCACAGTAGTCAATGCTTCAACCTGAGAACTATTCTGAGTCATCACTGCTGGAGTCCAAGTTGGGTTGTTAGTCTTGAAAATCAGGACTTCAGTTGAAGTGCTGAAGGAGTCGATAATTTTGCAAAGTGGATTATTTTATAACTTATTGTTGTCTCACCAATGTCAAGACTTGAATTTGCGTACTCATTGTTATTGTACAGCACATAACAAAATGTACATTGGTTTTTCATGCAAACAGATGTAAAGACCTTTTTCCTGATCTAGTTTGAAGCCATAGACTGTTCATAATAGACGCCGTCTGCCTCCTTTCAGGGTGAAGTCACCATGAGAACAGCACCCTCTGGTGATGGGGTGCAGTATAGGTCATAAATCCTGCCTCCTCCAGCAAACCAAATGGACATATGGACATCAGAAATTAATTACACAGAAATGACGGAAGGCAGAGCCAAGTTGTCCATAGTATATACGGTCTATGTTTGAATTTGATTCCTCTCTTTCAAACTTGGATGCTTTTTTTCATCCTTTTATGTGCAAGTCTTTTGGATTTGCAAAGATCTGATGAAATAAAAGCCGTCAACCTGCCCATTCCCAACACTGGTGAATGTTCCTGCATGTTCTCTGTCAGTGACTGAGAAATTGGAAAAGTTGGAGAGGCTATAATTTAAAGTAAGACATGTCACTTTTCTCATCTTGATCTACCAACATTGTGTGCAGTAATGTTTTCCTGCAGTGTGCTATAGGACTCAGCCTCTAAGCAACCTCAGTCATTACTGCTCCAGTCAAAACCAATTAAACAGAAAATTGATACATCGGTTTTAAATATAATTAATAATAACTGAACCTGCTCCTTTGACCATGCCCCTCTCTAATTTAATGACATCCTGAGAATTTAGCGTGCTCAGGTTTGGAGTGGCACACCGGGAGCAGGTCATGTAAGTGCCACTTGAAATAAACAGTAATTATAACAATCAGGACTCTCATTCATGCACTGGTTCTCCTCTGACCGCCGTCTCTTCGTGAAAAAGCCTCATTATATGACACTGAACTTCTGCCACCCCCAAACCAGACACCATCAATTTAATACTCCAGGAGATTATTTCTGTAGTTCTGGTCGTCACCCCATTTTCTTTTGATTGCATTTTGTCTCTAGGCAACTGTGCGAGCAATCAGGCAGGTCTAAAGCACATTGAGTTGATGGCCAGGTATCGTATTATCACCAGGGACATGGCCGAAGTGTAAAAAGACTGTGGAGGTTTCAAAAAGAAGCCTTCAATCCTCCATTTCAACTATTTTTCATCAGTAAAGATCATTCGAGGCGTGAGGGTTGGTCAAGAGGCCTTGGGGAGCGGAGGAGCTTTTCAGTTTTGGGTTTACTCTCAAAAAACTCTGCGCTTTCTAACAGATCAGCCTGCACAACAAACTCAAACCACTACTAAAACTACTTTGGGGGATCTTCTTGACTCAATTGATTATTCAATAACAAAGCATGTCAGCGTCAGATACTAAGATTTTAATATTTCTGTGCAGTTGTTGCAATCTTTCGGTTTCTTTTGCCTTGATTTTCTTCATCCTCTCACTGCATTGCTTCACTTTATGGTGGATACCTTTTATAGTGAGCTAGCTGGAAACACTTTAAAAGATTGTAATAATATGCTTCGCCAAGTCAAAATCACTTAGCATCATCTCAGGCACATAAACACTCTCACCTCACAGTAGTTACATTTTTTTCTCTCCATTTTTCATGATTTCACGTCTTTTACTGACTGTTATTAACTTTTCTATGTTCAAAATTGCGGTAAACCAATCACTCACTCATAGACCAATCACTGCCAACTAATGTCACTCAAAGTCGCTCTTGTGCGGAGAGAGTACCTACTCTGAAGCAGGAGCTATAAAGGTGCCCTTAAAAAGTACATATTTCTGAAGGGGAGGAGCTCTTAAAGTTTCCCAGACAGTCCAACAGAGTTTATTTAGTTCAAGGTTTCAGTTTTGCAGAACTTTTTAATTTTACCCAGAAAAGAGGACTACACTTTGCATGATTATTAAAGATGTTCCTCTTCACCCACTGGGAAAGAAGACCCAAAGTGCTGCAGGCAAAAAAAAAAAGAAAACGACAAAGAAAAAAGGTCGTTTTAATTTTTTGAGTGTTTTTTTTCTTTCTTAATGTCCTCAATGAGAAAGAAAAGTGTGCTTTTCAATCTCTAGTCCCTGTTTTGAAATGCAAATATCATCCATTAATGAAATTCCCATCACGTCCACCCCCAGGTCTATTAGTAGAAGTGATGTAACTTGCGGCAATTCTCTCCAATCTGCATAAGACTGATATGTTTTATTGTAAATAATTTCGACTCATCCTCCTCATTGCTATTGTGTTTGCATTTCTCTTTCTGCCGCCCTTCTCAGGACTCAGCATGTGTGCTAATGCGATGAGGGTGAAACCTCGCCAACAACAGATAAATGTTTTAATTGCTGCTTTGTTGCTGTGCTGTTTTCCTTTTGATCATTTAATTCTGCTGATTACTCCTGCTTCCTGTGGAGTCTATATTAATGTATTTAGAGGCGAGGAAATTACGGCTTTGTTTTCCTACCATTTCACAGGGAAGAGTAGATCATTACGTTGCAGAGGACAGTTTATCTACAGATGTAGCGTAAATGTAATGTCATTTTTGAACCGAGGAGGTCTTCGATGGAGAGTGTCAGCAGAATTACCAGCCTGCCTGCTGTGTCACTAACAGACAGATGAAGAGCTGGAAATGAGACACAAATATTCTCTCATTGTTAGCAGTCAGCCCGGCAGCAGAGCGGCTCAGTTAAGCTGTCAGACTATCAGGCACCAGTCTGCAGCCAAAACAGGCACAAGATTCACACAAGACCTTAAGTGCTTTAACAGGCAGACCATTACAGGCACAGTAGAGTGATTATTATGGATGACTCAACAACATTTCTAACTTTGGGGGGAAACAGACAAAGCTGAAGTGGACAAGGATCTAATTGAATCAAATAGAGTGGCGAGCAGAAAAACATACAATTTCACTTTACGTTATGACAGTATTTTGATATTTACAATGTTTTTACAGCTGATCTTCCAACAATCATACTTAGCTTAATGTAGGTGGGTCGAATGCCATCTTCAGGTGACGTCATGCTCAAAGTGGGAAACTCATATGTTGTTTTCATGTCCTGTTCAAGCAGTCCAAGTCCCAAGATGAATAATAATAAGTATTATTATAATCTTATTTGCAAAGTACCTCAAAAGACAGGAAAATGCAAATTGAACAAATATTTGTTGAAACGGATTAACCCACTTGGCTCATAAAACTGGTTACATATTTGACCATGAAATCATGATATTTAAAGTTTAGTAAAATCAGGAAGTAGGGCTGGGCAATAAACCGAAAACTTACTGATACCGAACTTAACGACAATAACCAACGGTATTTTGCCCATGTCAGTACATTTGGTGTCAAAAAAATGTATAAATAAAAGTTTGTTTTGGACGTGTGTAGGTAGGCTATGGTCTCATGTCCCTTTAAGACACTGTCCTACATCAGAGACATGACTCCACCCCATCCAGTCGGTAACAAAGAGGGAAAGACAGGTGAGGAGATGGAGGACGGTTCAAAAGTTGTAGTTTAATGCAGGAGGGGGAGAACAGCTTGTGGAGTAGTTATCGTACATTTATCGTTAACAAGGTAAACTGCTCAATATATTGTGATATTGATTTGAGGCCATATCACCCAGTCCTATCAGGAAGTGACTTAAATGTGTGCACTAAGCTAGCGGACCTTATATCCTCAGGGAGGTTATCCAGATGTCAGGAGCTCGGACTGAAAACCTTGTCCGTTTTTGTTTTCAGCCTAGTGTCTGGAATAGGATTCAAAGGTGTGTGATATAAGAGCTTTAAAAGTAATTAATAAAATCTTAAAATCATTTTTAAAATGCACTGGCAGCCAATGTAAAAATGTGTTCAATTTTTTAGTTTTTGGTAAAAGCCTGGCAGCAGAGCTCTGCACCAACTGTTGTCCGTCCAGGGATTTTATCTTTGAGATATTTCTAAGACGATAAAAACATGACTGTACAAGCTTAGTGGTGTGGTGTAAAAATTTCAAATGACTCTCAAACCAGATGCCAATGTTCCCTGCAATGAGCTTATGATCCCTGAGGAGCCCAGCAGAAGGCAAGTTTGTTTAGCTATCTGGGACTTGATAACAAGGATTTTATTTTTACTGGAATTTAACTAAATTCTCTGACGTCCAGTTTTTTCCATCGAGTTTACAGTGAGTCATGCAGTTATCTAGGGTCAGTGGTTTTAATGGACAGGTACAGTTGTGTGTTATCAGTGTAAAAGCGACAGGAAACACTGTGTCTTTCAATTATGTACCCCATGGGAAGCATGTGTAAAATGAAATCGGACCCAAAACTGACCCCTGGGGCACACCATACTTGACAGTGGAATTTAAAGACATGATGTTATCCACAGAAACAGAAAACCTTCTGTTGGTAAGATAAGATGCAAACCAGTCTTAAACCGTGCCCGACAGATGGACTAGTGCCATTTGATAGCTCCTGGTTTAACAAGAAGTTGCAGAAACAAACGATTGAGAGAATCGAGAGACAGGTCAGGCTCTACTGCCTATTAGCTAACACCTGCACACAGCTAATATTAGCATTTAACTGTATCCTAATTTAGGGTGACTATACACCCTCTTTTTACCTGGACATGTCCTCTTTTTGGGGGAAAATTTCCAGGGATTTGTGTAGAAGTTTTGATTTTGTGTCGCATGGACTTACTGAGTTAGAAGTGCGTAAAAAACACTCAATCCAACCCAAAAAACTCTCAAAATTAACGACCCACGACTCCGCCCCCGTGTAGTCATGCCCTCTTTTTAGGGATTCAGAATTTGGTCTTCCTATCCTAATTAAAATATGCGTTTGAAAATCAAAGAAAATTTTACACAAGCATAATGATCGTTTCATAGAAGAATAATTTAGAGGCACTAATATTTACGTTGGTGTCTATTTTTAAGCTGCTGACACTAGGATTCGTACTATTTTGGTAAATGAAACACCGTGATAATACATGGTTGAAATATACAAGTTTCCTCTCTGAATTTGATATCAGAAGAAGATGGCTGGTCTATTGGACGTGTCTGCAAAACTCCAGAAGGGACTCAAGCATCCGTATCAGGTGTGCGAGCCACTTTAAACAGCTGCTTTCAATATAAAAGAGTAGTGGCTCTTCTCGTTGCTCCGCTCAGCTATCTGAGTCCTGAACCTTATCTATCAGGCCAAACCAGGCCATCCTTCAGAGGCAAATCATTTCAGCCGCCTCTATCTGCAATCTCATTCTTTCCCCTCGCTTTTTGAACAAGACGCGAGGTAGTTGAGCTCCTTCAATTTGAGTACGGACTCACTCCCCTCTTGGAGGGAGCAATCTACCATTTTTTGGATGAGAACCAGAGAAAAGGCGGAAACTTTCAGCGGTCACTGGAAACAGTATCTGAATCTCCCCAGGCTTGTGGCTCAGCAGGTTTTCATGTAGATGAAAATTCAAGTCCAGTGGTTGGTTGAAAAAGTGTTTTTCAAGAGTGTAATGCTTTAACTACATTTTTATCATCCTACACAGTAAACAAGACTTTTATTCATGAAATCCCTGCTGTAACACTGACACATCGATGACAGGACCTCAGGTGAAGCTGCTTATAAACTGACAGGCGACAGGCTGTTTCTGATTAAAGCCGCTAAATATTCAGTTTTACACCTGACGAGGCAGAGATCTTTTACTCACTGCCAGAGTGCACAGAATACAGGATTTTGTTTTGTTTAGAAAGCTGGAGACGACTGACTTCTTTCTGCTCGTTTCTTCAACCCATACTTTTTTTTTTATGTTGTATGTGGAGCCAGATCAAATGAAAACTGCTCCGGTTCCTTTTAGTCCAGTGGCTAATTACAAAGTTTGAGGCTGTCACAGTCTGAAAACCCTGGAGAGCACAGAAACTAAAATCAATATCTGCCTCAAAATAAACCTAAATCATCGTATCTATTTTCAGGACGGTAACAAAAACAGTTTGAATCTGTCGTGTTCGCTTAGTTGGAAAAGTTCTCTTATGGGCTCTTGTGTGTCCCGAACTTTTCAGCACTAGTGGTGTTTAAGGAGGATAAACATCCACTTGCATCCCTCTGGTAAGGTGCACAGAGTTTGTAAAGACACAGAGAATAACTTTTTACTCGAGGATAGTTGATACTCTGAGAGAGAGAATAAGAAAGCAAGACGATCACGTATCAACAAGTCCACTCTGACTGTCTGGGACGCTCATAATGCTCTAAACTCTTTTACCTTTGGTGTTAGTTGAAGTGATGGATGGCGCTCATCAGTATTCAGCGTCTCTGGATGTGCTGTCCTCCCTTTGGGTATCCAGCTATGTCATGGAAAAAAGGTAACCTCGGAAATGTACAGCACATGGGTAAACTTGCTGTCTTTTTTCTGTCACTTTCTCCTGCGACGCCGAGCCTCAAGGGCGAAAAGACAACAAGCAGCACCACAGTGTTGACATTTGACTGTAATCGCTTGACGCTGAATACAGAGTAGCAGTTCTGTTACCATGTCTGGTGCTTGTTAATCCAGCAGGGCCTGAATTTCTTTTTTAAAGATTCATGGTTAAAAAATGACGTGATCATTTTGTTGCTTGATAATTCTAAGTTTTGACCTTTTGCTTGCTCATTTCATTAATATCTATTAGGGGTGGGAGAAAAATACAATTTACAATTTATCGCAATACACACTGAATCGTAAAATGTTTAAGATCGCAATAATATCAAATCGTGGCCTAAGTATCGTGATAATATCGTATCGTTTGGCCACTCATGATTCCCACCCCTAATATCTATCCTCTATGACTGGAATCGTTACTTTTAGTATCAGGATCTAGGCTGTACTTATTGTACAATTGTAACAATATTAAGCGCAAAATCTACTCATGCTAATTCACCAAACAAGATAGGCTGGGAATAATAATTCACAGCAGTAAGTTTGGGAAGTGGTGAGCAGCTGACACTGGACCAGTCTGAACACAGTCAACCAAGTTGTATCTCTTGTTCAGCTTTGATTGTGTTGTTAAAACATGTGGCATCAACCAAAAACCTCAGACTGTGTCAAAACCGCAGATTTAAGTAGAAGACTAGTTATGCAGCCTGCATGGCAGCCATCTCGGTGGGGGCAACATTCCCATATAAGTCATTGCGTTGACATTGAAAATAACTCATAACTTATTTCTCCACCAATTTTCACGCGGTTCGCTTCATTTTAATTGCAAATGTTTTGGTGTTAATAGTGAAGTAAACAGCATAAAAATCGGCTGACAAATGAGCAAGTTATGCTTTATTTTCAATGTACATGCATTGCCTTTAATATGAACAATGCCCTCACTAGCTTAGATCTAGGCTAATACGGCGTCTTTGGTCAGTCCGTTTTATGCACAACCATGCAAACGTTTGTTCGGTGTCATATGTTGTCTCTGTAACAATTGCATTTTAAATGTGCGGCTTTTTCCTCTATCATGAGGGCCAGACTTATAGAAATTTCGTGTTTTGGGTTAGATACTTATCCTTGAGTTGCCAGCTGCTTCAGCCAGCTCAAGTTCACTCTCACCGTCAAGTAGGTCTAGAACTGCTGTCATTAAAAGTCCCTTCATTGCTATTTTTCTGTGTATGGTGCTGTCTGTTAACAGTTCTGTTGCCATGCACTACATCAGATGCTCTGTGTATCTGCATGGATGTAGGTCTGTACAATCACCTCCAAAGGAGGCTTTGTATACGACTGTTATTAACACCCTCAGCAAAATGGAGTGAGTTGATTGGTCCAAGACAAAGCCAGGCTACTAGACACTTGAAATCCAAATTTCAGACCCTAGTCCAAGGAGCAAAAGAGATAAAACACTGGTGTGCTCGTGACCTTTATTCTCAAAATAGAAGAATGAGCTGAAACTTATTATGCCTTGAGCAAACATGAAACAGGTTTGTTATGATTCCTGCTAAAAAGTTTTATTTTCTAAGCCTGTGCTGTATTCAAAGTTATTATTTCTTAAATAATAATGCATCACATCGGAGCAAGAAACAGACTGAAAACACTTTTAATCAGATTATTCTCACAGTCATTTTTTAAACATGTGTCCTAAAATATGCAGAAACAGACTTCTCAAACATAGAGATGCTTATTTTTAAAGTCCTTTAAGATTATTTATGGTGAGTTTTTTTGGTTTCTATGGTATGCTTGTATAATATGATGAAAAAACACCTCCTCTATACCCCACACATATGCGTACTGAGAGCTGAAAATGCTTTAATGTAAGTGAAAAAAGAGAGAGACTAAAATTGGGGTCTGTATTACTGTGGATTCAAAGAGAAATGTGCGTTCCCTGGTGCTTTCAGTCTGCCTCACTGTTAAGAAGACAGTACAAAGATACTGTGCATTCTTTGTAGCTCTGTGTTTTGAAATGCCTTCCAGTGCCATGTACCCGTGTCTGACAAAGCCCTGGTCAGTAGCTGGCGGTTCAGCAGCCTTTTTACCTTCCTTTTTTCTGTATTTGTGCTGTACCTTTTTTTTTTCCTGTCACCTTTTAAATGTCATAACTCCTCTGAGGAGAATCAGCTTTGCCTGTTCAAACACCTCTGCTTCCTCAAACCAGCTTTACCCGGCCAAGGCTGTGCTCTCACCACAGATTATCCACGGAGGTCTTACGGCGCTCATTTTGCCTTTCTTCACTAATTCACTGTATTTTGCAGTCAGTGTTTCTGCCATCAGCGTAGGGGGTGGATAGAGGCGAAGACAGCAGGATTTTGAGTAGTATTCAGTATGACCAATCAACCCATGCACACTGGTTTCTGTGCTTTTTCTTTCTCCTATTTTGCCTTCATTTTGTTGCGTTCGAGCTATATGTAAATACAGTTATTTACTTGCTAAATTCACGTATAATTGAACACCTGTATGATTTGTGTTTCTAGCAGTAATAACTTACTCCATTTGCAACTTTATTGCGTCTTTAAAAAGTGCTCAAACACTAAATTTATGTAAGAGAGGAGGAGGAGGATCCTTCATGCCATTTGAGCCTGTTTTCATCAAACATGGTTAAAGTTTCTAACCCTGCAAAATTCTGTTGTGTTTTCACAACTTACTAAACAACCAGCCTCCCCACTTCCTTTCCTCCATGCAGATTGGCCCGAGGGATTCTTTGGATTTCATTTTTTTTAACTCTTGCAAATAAACCAATGAAGCAATTTGCGCATTGAGCATGGCGCAAATTTGTGTTATTGGCCCAGTCACCTTGCTTAATTCACACAAATTAAGCCACATTTGGAACTAATTGAATCTTTACGTTGACTTTACTAGGGATGTTACGTTATAACAATTTTTACTTCTGATACAATACCGATATTGTAGCCTTCAGTATTGGTAGGTAAATTGGCCGTCCAATAACTGGAAGGTTGGCAGTTCGATCATCCCCTATCATGAGTCTGTCCGTTGTGTCCTTGGGCAAGACACTTAACCCACCTTGCTCCCAGTGTGTGTCCCCCACTGGTGTATGAATGTGAGTGTTGTGTGGTGGTGGTTGGAGAGGCTGTTGGCGCAAACTGGCAGCCACGTTTCCGTCAGACTACTAAGGTAGTTTGAATGAATAATGTATCGATTGTAAAGCGCTTTTGAGGGTCTCTGATAAAGCGTTATAAAAATCTGATGCATACTTATTGTTATTATTACTATAGATCCTTTTTGTATCTGACCTAGACCTGGCTGAAAATATACAGATAGACTGTGCCTGCAAACAGAAGAGAGGGCATCTTGGATAGACTTTGGGGGTTATGACAGGCTATTCGAAACTGTCAGCAGCCTGCGGTTTACAGTCTCAGATAATTAAAATCCCTCTGTGCCTGAAATGAAGTTCAATAATGTTGACAAAGTAATCTCTGCTGAATTTCTGTTGTCAGACTAAATAGACAGGACGGGGCATCTCTGAATGAATTGTGAGTCATTTGGACTCGCTTTATTCTCAGTGGTAAAAACAACATCAGTTTAAAAAGAGGTTTTAGATTACACTAAAAAGTAATCATGGACACCATGAACACTTGATATGAGTTTATAATCAGGTATTCTTCCTCATGGATAAATGACAGTTTAAGTCACCGCTCCGGCTCTATAACTGCTTTTGTCAGCTGTGGGACAACAGTAATTATGTTCAATTTATCTCTCCACTTTGCTTTTTTTTTCCACGTAGACTATTGAGATTCCTCTTAGCAGAGACAAAAACAGTAATCTAAGGGTGCTGCTCTGTATTCTCTGTGTGTTTTATTGGAAGAAAATTAAAAGTTACAAAGACAGGAAAACAAATCAACAGTGCATAACAGAGCGAGGGCTCGGTCATACCCCCAGAGCAAGAGTTATTGCTGAGGCAATTTGAGTTTCCTGCCCAGCACTCGTACTGTCCTCAGAAAACCTTTCGCAAACCTTTGCTCACACGGGGGCACACGGCTCTTAAAATGAGGTGAGACTCAGTCCTTGGGACATCTTATTGGATCTTCACCATAGATCGTCACTATAAACCCAGTCTAAAGTCTATGACCAAACATCTCTTGCTATTCAGAGGGTGAATTAGACAGATAAGACACACAGACACACATCACTTTCAAAATAATACTAAAATCCATCATGCAAATACCAGCACACCTGCTTGTGTACACTTTGGACAGGAATGAAAGACGGCACTCTGATGGATTTATGCACCGTTTGCGACTTCTGCCAAACTTCAAACCTATGTAAAAAAAAGGAAAGGTAGTCAGATCCTGTTTGAGCCTGTGCACTTTGGATAGTTTAAACAGGTCTCCTAAACTCCACCTTAAAATCTCTGCACAAACTCTTGGACTTTAAAGTTCAGTGTGTAGACATGGTATTATTTTGTGATATTTAAATTCAAGATTAAAACAGTCCTCTGCTCACCCTCCCTGTGATCCTCAATTTGTCCAGGTTTTACCATCCATACGAGTTTTAAAACAAAAACACACATTACTAGTTTGTCCATTTTGAGCTACTGTAGAAACATTGTGGTGCAAGATTGTGGCTCCAGAGGAAACAGACCCACTCCCTTGGTAGATATAAAATGTACATTCTTTGTCGATAAAGACCGAATTGCGTGTATCTCCAAGTCCGTCTACACTAATTTAAACATACTTGGAGCATTTTATTTTGTCGGTTCTGCTAGATGTTACCTGCAGCATGTTTGAAGTCTATAGACTGTATATACTGTGGACAACTTGGCTCCGCCTTGCGCCATTATACGAATTCGAATTGCTCTCCATATTTCCAGGATTTTCTCTATTTCCTGGAACCACCACTTGCGCAGTAGCATTGTACGCATTCGCCGGGAGAGATGCTGTGATGATGCTCGGCTCAAACAGCGTATCCTCCAGATGAGCTATGCAATCTTTGTACGCTAATAAGCTGTATCAGGTGTCAATCATAGAAAACATGAACCCCAAATAACTTTTAAAAACAGAGCTGCACAGAAAAAAGAGGACTTGAGCACAAACCAGTCTGCCAGTAACTGCATGTCAACATCGCAACCGGGGGAAGAAAAATGTATATTCTGTGTAATTAATTTCTAAAGGTTGTCCACAGGTCCATAAGGATTGTTGGAAGAGGCAGGATGAATGACCTATACTGCAGCCCGTCACCAGAGGGTGCTGCTCTCGAGGCAGGCGACATTCATTCTATATACAGTCTATGGTCAAGTCTCACAGATGCAATAGAAAACAGTCCAAAAAATAACCATAAAACAAACAGCAGTTTAACTAAATCAATAAAACAGACACAATTTTTTATTGTGTTATAAGCGGACAAACAGGCTGCATCCACCTCACCCTATTATCAGGATTTATGCTAACCATCTTAACTGTGTTCCTGGGATGCTATTTAATTTTTGACTTATAGGTATTGACTTAAGAGTAGCATAATGTCAACAAACAGCTCATCATACTGATCAATTGCCTGGATATAAACTGTTTTTGTAAATTGAAAGTGTGTAACAGGTAGTTACTGCTCAGGGGTTACTAATTCAGAGTCAAATTGGACCAAACTTTGTGCTCCAGTTCTCATCCTTGACATTTTAAAACATGAAAGCGTAAGAGGCATGAAAAGGTCTCTATTGACTTTCCTCTCTCTCTCTCTCTCTCTCTCTGACACCAAGTTGTCTCACTTCTGTTCCTCTGTGTGACCGTTATCCGCCCCGGCCTTCAATTAGCTGTCCTGGATACTCAGAAGAGCTTCAAGTTTAACCTTTTAATTAGGAAGAAACCTCCAAACTTTCTGCAGTCTCGTCTTCGCCGAAACTGAGTAGTGGGTTAACAGGTTGTGAGATGATTAACTGTGGGTTCAGTGACTCTGACCTGTGATTCCTGAGTATTAACCTGTTGTTTTTTTCTGCTTCACAGAGGTGTGTGACAGTCCTCTGGTGACCAACCTGCCACCATCATCATTCAGAAGCTCCTCCCAGCTGACCAGCAGTCATGGACCAGTGTTTGCGAAGGTTAACAGGAGAGAAGGTGAGGAATCAGTCATCATTACCATTGTTTACTTCACAGCATGGATATCGACTTTAAGGTAGGGTTGGTAATCTGGTTTAGATACACTTTTTGTTATGGCAATGAAAACATGATGTGTTTTTGTAAAAGAGCAAAACATAGCCGCTTTCTATAGCAGGAGTAAAACTGGGAAAGCACCAACCAATCGCATCATGTAGGTCCCACATTTTTAAACCAATCAATTCCCATGCTTACCTCCCGTGCGTACATGTCGCCGGCATGCACTGGCCCTGATTCAATGTGCATAGCCAAGCTGAGAGGGATATAGCTAAACTGGAGAATGGCAGAGAAACTACCTATACCCAGATTAATGGTGACCACTCCTCCTGCAAAAAAGAGCAAGAAAAGAAAGACGGAGGCAGAGAAGGCCGAAGCAAGACAGAGTTTGAAGAAAGCAAGGGCGAAAACGATGGAGAGAACTGAAAGAGGTCAAAGGCTTTTAAAGTGGTGCCATGGTCGCTCATTTTCTGTTCGAAAGGTATGTTAACCCAGGATTTCCACTGCATCCAGAACTGCGACGATTTTCGCCGTACGCCAATTCCTACCGGGTCCGTATGTGAGGCGAATTTCATGGCAGATTACGGACAGCAGGAACTCACAAGAAACCGCGGATTCACATGCAATCGCGCGATAATAGCTAGTCCTGAGGAGATGCTACATTCAAATTCATGCTAGTTTGCCATGATTACCAACCCTACCTTTAACCGATGTGCACCAGTGAAAAACAGTCAAATGCTGTACTTTGTAAATTGAGTGCCTTTTTGTTTGTCAAGAGTGAAAATGTCATCAGAAATGCTTTAGTATACTTCTCTTTTCATTACATTACTGGTTTTATTTGTCCTTTCTTCGCTTCAGGGTTATTCCTCTAAGATCTGTTCCTCTTAATTTCATAGTTCCTGTAACTGTTTTGATGAAAAGAGGTTCCTCGTAGCTCACGCTTAGTAGTTGTAATCATCAAACCTCTCCGCTGCAGATGTGACCTTTTAATTTCCCACGCCCCATGTTTCAAAGCAGAAACAGTGGGGGGCTTGTGGTGTTGGGAAAGTTATGCCTTGTGCAGCTTTTATACTTCATGCATCTGGTCAGTTTTTTTGGCATTGACAACCTAGAGGCGCCTGCAGGCCAGTGAAACGTTGGGAGCAGACTGAGGAAAGCAGTGTCCCTCAGCTGCATCTTCATCTTTTTACTGAGGTGCTTTCTGTTCTGCTCTGTGGGCTGCGGTGCTGCATCGCCCCCGTTAGTGCAGGAGAGTCTTTGGCTCTCCACAGGACGCAGAGCACAAAACATCAAAGACAAACCTCAGCTGGATTCACACAGGCTGAGAGATAGTTCTGCGATGGCTGGGGATAGAGGGAGACAGAGATAAACACAGAAATAGATAGATGGAAAGAAGGATGGAAATGACAGCTTCTGCAGCTAACCATCTGTGCTGTATATTGGAGTGTATTGCAATTATATTAGACTAGTACATCAAAAAGTCCCCACAGGGCCACCTCCTCTCAACAGGGGTGTAAATCCTCGTTGTGTTTCACCCGCCATAATAAAAATTCAAGAGGGTGCTCTCTGCTGGATGCTGATGTGGGGCTTTGTGCTGGGCTATCATGCCTCATTGTGAAGTCTTTGGTAGAAAACACTTTGCAGATTTCTCCATTTAAAGAGCTCGGTGCTTCACTGTGGCACCGGAGCAGAGAAACATCAGGGAGTTTGGGATTTCTCTCTCTTTTTCCCCCCAACTGTTAGAATAATTTGACCAACTTGGAGACAAATTGAAGATAAGCCAGCAGAGTGCAGTTTCCTGGAAAGTTTGGATGGAGTTTTGTTTTTCTCTGTAAACACCTTTCAAAACATCGCAGGAAGTTAATATGAGAGAGAAATTGTTGTCCTAATTTCTCGGGTCTGTACACACCGCTGAAACAAAAAGGCAATCATACAGCTGGACAAGTTCCAGCCGCACCCGAGAGCCGGGGGTTTTATTAACGGTTCAACACATTGAAATGTTGGCGACATTAACCAAGTTTTTTTTTTTTTTATTGAGTTTCCAAACACGACACAACACAAGGGAACACGCAGGAACCATCGTAACAGCAGCTTAAATGTGAAACTAAGCCTCACCCTAACCTTAATCACAAGAAAGTATTCAAGTGAAAAAAGTGCAACGACAACCTCTCACACATTGAAACAAACAAACAAACAAGAGTGTACATAAAATCTAATTCTTCTTTTAAGTTTGAACCCAGCAGCACTTTTAAGAAATGTTTGTACAACAAACTAGGGCTGGGTGATACACTGAAAATTTACTAATACTGAAATTTACAACAATAACCAACGTCATTTCGCCCATATCAGTATATTCAGTGTCAAGAAAATAGAGGTAGGCTGTGGTCTCATGTCCCTTTTAAGATGCTGTCCTATGCCAGAGACGTGACTCCACCCCATGCAGTCTGTAACAAAAAGGGAAAGACAGGTGAGGAGATGGAGGACGGTTCAAAAGTTGTAGCAGTGGCTGAAGTAGACGAAGCTAATGTGGGAGGGGGTGAGCAGCTTGTGGAGTAGTTATCGTCCATTTATCATTTTTAAGGTGAACTGCTCAATATATCTTGACATTGATTTGAGGCCATATCGCCCAGGCCTACAACAAACTTACAACTCTGTAAATTTGCAACAGGTTAGTGATAACAGAGAGAGGTTGAGCTCTTAGAAGTAAATAAAGGAAGAGGTTTTCCACTCTGTGAGAGACTGCGTGTGTTTAGCAATTTCATAATGATGTTTGGAGAATTTGTGGGAATTTGGGGATCTTGTTTTCAGCATTAATGCAGAGAAATAAAGGGACAAAGCCTGAAACCAATACTAGAAAATAGATTTGGGCAGTAAAATGATAATGATATATATATCAAAAATTAATTTCCCTCGATATCGATATGAAACATGGTCAATATGCTTTTCAAAAGCCGTGTTTTGGTAGATGATACATATAGTCAATGAAATGGGGAGTGTCATTTATTGTCTGACATTGACAAAAGAATGTCCATTTTGTTTCTGTTGTATCATCTCCTAAGCTTTAAGATTTTAGTTTTCAAATGGATATTTTTTTAATTTATTTGGAGTTTGAAACAGTTTTATGTTACATAATGTCATGTTCAACTTTGACAGAAAATAAATACTTGTATAAAAATGAACCTAAGATGACAAGGGATTTTTTTATATCCCGATTTATATCGATATTGACTGACGTGAATAAAATATATTGTGATAAACTTTTTCCCATATCGCCCAGCCCTACTGGATAACAAGATATTCCAGCCTTAATGCAGCACTAAACTAGAAACAACCATGAGTCTGAAGTGGAAATCTCTGCATGTGCTCAAGACTGCCCTAAAGTGTGTTCACAAACTTCCAGAACAAGCATTCCTAACTTCCAGAAATCAATCCGACTAGTACCAAACTGTTTACAGTTGACAACTTTTTTCTTTAAATGTGTTGCTCGCATCAAATTTAAATATTTACAAGTTCTCTGTTGACACTTTGTCTTTGCACTCACTATGAGAAATTATAGTGGTAAAAGTCAAAAAGACGGCTTCTCTATCCTGCTGTCAGTCATATGATCTGACACCTACCCCCTCACAGCAAAGTCAGGCATTAAAAATCATTGCATAGAAACTGTCAGCCTTGTTCCTGATGGTCTTGTTTGGGTTTTGGCTGGTTCGAGTGGGAGGACAGTTTGTATTAACAGCTCCAGTCCTCGATAGACAGATGTCTACAACACCTATCATTAATAGGTGAGCCATTTGGACCAGACTTTGAGCTACACTGCCAACAGAAGCATGTATGCAAATCAAATAGTATAACTTATATATGAAAAAGTTCATGCATCTTGACAGCTCCCCATACGTCATGAAATTATAAAATATCAGAGAGCTGTTAGGGAGAACTACCAAAATAGCATCTTGTAGATTTCTGTCTGATTTTCTCGGCCTGTGAGTTTCTAGGAATTTGCATCAGTGCTTTCTGCTCTCCTGGTGCTCAGCATCCATCACAGACTCTCTCACATGAGTGAACAGAGGCAGGAGAAAGAAACGCCGAAGAAACAAGCTGTTTAGAGAGTCCTGTCCATCACTTAAGAGTTACAACAACCCTGAAAAATCTATCAGAGGGCAGCTGGTGTACAAGGGTTGGAAAGCTCCCTCATGCCTTCTTGGTCTTTGCCTCCTGCCAGTTAGTTCCTGGCAGTAGCTCGCACTGACAGGACTGTTCGACCACATGGTGGTTTTATGCTTCACTTCCAGTGTCTTGCCCTGTAATGGCTGGGCACCACTGGTAGTTAATCTCATTACTTCCACAATGTGCAAAGTGGGCAATTAATGTGTCATCAATTTGGAGAGAGGCCAGAGATGTGGGCCTTGACATGCAGCTTGGCGGGGTTCCTCCAATAGACAGGCAAGGAGGCCTGAGCTCAGAGTTGATGGGCTCAGCAATGAAGGGACCAGTGGTTCAAAAGAAGAAATTTAGATTTAGTTTAAGTCTTTGTCATTTTCATTAAACTGCAGTTGATTTTCGTCATATTTCAGCTGTTCCTATTGTATCCACGCCAGACTCTGGACTAATCAGGTTGATACACTTGCTCTCATCCAATGACAGCAGAAAGATGAATGTTGAGGCTATATCACCCAGCCCCAGTTTTCAGTTTGCTCTCTTTTACACAACCATCTCTATTCAATCATTAAAAAATTGAGTTTTAACAAAAACTCGTTGACAAAATCAAGCCTGCAATCATAAGTGATTTAAAGCCACAATCTGTGCCACCCAAACTTCATACACAAAAGGCAGAAAGTGCTCTGTTTCAAACTGTGATACCATGCACTGGTTGACTCTTAAAAAAGTCTCTTTTCCTATTCTTGGTGCCTTAACTGTGCCATCCCTTTAAATACTAAAAGAGGTCAGTTGTGCAAAAAGCTCCCTACACAGTGACAGCCTGGTTTTCAATCTCAAAAGAGCACAGTATGTAAATAGATAAGCAACAAAGTGCCCTTTGTTAGTCGCAGACTGAACGGTTGTCTGTCAGAAAACTGGGAGCTCAAAAGTAAAAATGATGATAGCATCTGCGTGGGGTAGCACTCAGAAATGAGCCCTGCAGGGTTAAACTCTAACTTACCCACCTCCAGAGCAAAGACATTTGGTGACTGAGTGATAAACCGGCAAGCTCACATGAACATGTTTTTTCTTGAGGTGCCTGCATTATGTTATCTTCATTCATCATAAGGGCATTAATTAGTGCTCTTAATCCCATTATCTCCGGGGGGAAATGCACCATAAAAAGCACTTCATCACTGTTTCCTGCTCAGTTTTGAAGTTTACAGGCCAACTGTAGTGTTTTATTTACCATAAGAGCATCACAAAGGCACCTCCTGGATACATGAGTGCACTTTATACCTACTTATGTTGCCTCTTTTTGTGCATATCGCCTTTAAAAGCGGCTGAAGAGTCTCCGGTGTCGGGTCTAAGATGAAAGCAGAGAGTCTTGAAAAGCTCTAACTTGACTTTCCTGTCTTTGTAAACATTCATAGGTCTGTTGTTGTTTTAATAAATCCCACCAGTCCGCTCACTCGGGGGCTAACATGCCGCTCAAAAACACCCTTAAAATCGACTCTGCCTTTGGTGACCAGTGATCCAGCTCGGTTAGGGAACGATCGATCTCTGCCTGTGCTGCTTTTACGCAACCGAGGTGGAAAAATGTTTAGGTATTCTGCAACAGGGCTTGATGAAGCATACCTTAATTGGGTTGCACACTTGCTGTCTCGGCACATTTCAGCGTGCAGAGATGCAAAGGCGTGACGCCCCTATAACTTTTTTTTTGATCATGCAACGTCTGATACTGTATTTTCACCCTCCTTGATCAAAGCCTGCCCTCGGTGTGTTGTTAGCCTCTTGCACCGTGTGGTCTGCCCTTGCTGTAAATTTAATTTAAACTCAGCCTCGTGTGAGCTGCCAAAGAAACATTACGGTAACTTCATTCCATCTTATAGGCAAATGTTAATGACAGCATTTAACATTTACTGGCAAATGTTAATGGCAGTATTTAACATCTAGAAGGTCTTTGTTTTTCACTGGGCCATACTGCTAATTGCACATTAGACGCACTGTAATTAGGCTGAAATAGGCTTGAAACACTTCATCAGTTCCCAGTAATCATTTTCTGGAAGTGCTAATTTGGATTTAAAATGGGGATTGAAACGTTCATAGGGGGCTTATAGATTGAAATTATACATGGCGAAGGCCGTCGAATGAGGTATTGATCTTGGTGTGATGTTTATGTGCCACCTCCGCCTCTCCAGGTGCCTGTTTAATGTCGCCCCTTAACACCTTAGATGATGAAACTCTACAGCACCTCTGTACAAAGCTCCTAAAACCTGAGGTAGTCACTCGCTACATAAATCTAATTATAGGAGGAAATATGGCCAGATTACCCTTACCAAACACAGCTGAAGGACTCTCTCCTGAGCTCTGCTGTATTTCTTCGACATCCCTTACCCAATTTTCTGATAAAAGCCCGAGTTGTCCGTGACAGCCTCTGAAAAACCAAACTACACAACCTATTTACTACGATTACCTTCTATCAGGTATTTCAGAAAGTTGAAGTTTAGACTCTTTCCATTCAAAGTAAAATGATTTTCAATCTTAATTTTCTTACTTATGATCTGCAGCTCTAAAAATGTCCCTAAAAATTTAGATCATAAACCAAACTGTATCTATCAGCAGATTCAACCACAATCATGAAGTAGATGCTGTCAAGGAAACGATCATCAACACTGTCTACAGAGATGGAAAACAACAGGAAGGCATTGCTGAAAAGGCTGGTTGTTTGTAGATTGCTCTTTTGTTTAATAATTAGATTGGAAAGTTGACTGGAAAGGGAATTTGTCGATGCAGAAGTGCAGAAGCAACAGCAGATGTTCCCACTTCATGCTTTCATGAGGAGATGCTTATTACCTTCTTAAGCAGGATTTAGCACCTGCCCACAGCGCCAAAACTCCCTTTAAAAGGGTTAGCTGATCATGGTACCTTTTATGGTTGATGGATCAGTCAACTCACCTGAAAAACATTTAACTACAGAAATACAGACCAGCTGGAGGCTGTAATAGAAGCAACCTGGGCTTCAGTAGTAACTCTGCAAATCCACGGACTGATCGCGTCTATACCTCGCCACACTGATGCAATAATTCGTGGTAAAGAAGCCTCAATCAGAAGCTGAATATTTCTGTATTTTAAACTTTTCTTTCATTGACTCCAAGGGAATATTCGGATAATCTGAGACTGGATTTCTGATTTTCTTGAGCTGTAATCATCAAATTTGAAACAAAAGCCTTAAAGCAGCTCAATTTTCTGGCAATGAATACAGAATAAATGAAATTTTACCTCCTTGAATTAGTTTATAAAAGAGTAATTTTTTGAGATGCAGCTTTATTACTAAAATATTAACATTACAGGCCATTTAATACAATATATTGTCCATTATTTTTAAGTAAATGGTAAAATTGGTTGTGTTGTTGTATTTTTCATCAGTTTAGTTGGATTTGTAGCTTCGACACCCTTTTCTTCGTGCCCTTCAGCCCTGAATTTGTCCCCCCCTTCCTGAAATATGTAAACCTTTAACCTGTTGTAATTTGTTGGCCCCTCACAAGGGCTTCTAAACAGGCTGTGAACGCAGTATTTTTATAAAACCTCTTCATGAATGAAATGTCAGACTCTTTATGCCACTAACGGTCTCTAATATTCCAGCATTTATTCAGCAAAACTGCTGATCATTTAGAGTCAAGTTCCTGGTCTCCCTGTGACTCTGAGTTCTTTCAATCCCCCTCAGAGCTGTCATGGTTTCTACAAACCCCTGAAGGGAAAAATGACTGACTCTTTATCTGCTAAATGCTCCATTATCCTCACCAGCTGTTCTCTAACTATGTTTGTAAGCCGCTGTGGTTGTAGAGTGGGAGTGCGCAGTGGGTTTTAAGAGCCTTCTTGCTGCTGTCCGCGGTGGAAAATGACACAGACTGATGCGATAAGCGAGAGAAACTGCAGATTCAAGTGATAATTCTCACCACAAGACCTATTGATGTTCATATTGTGATGTTGTGATATTATTTTATTTTATTTTTATTTGATGTAGCCGCCCAAACAAACAAAAAACAGTTAAGGATAACTTTTCTTACTTTCACAAATAAAAATAACTCTAAAGTCATACAAAAAATCCTGGAGATTGCCTGATTGAGGTGGCCCACATTGCTCTGTGTAATTGAATTTATGATGAGAAATGAAGAATGGGTATGAATGTTATCATCTGACTTGGCTTTCTGATAAATTCATCTTTTCTTTTTGCTTATTATTCGAATGACAATATAGTGGGGAAGGTGGCAGTAGATGTGTATGTGGTGGGTCTAAATAAATTACTGAAATATTCATTCGAGGGCTGGGCGATAAACCAAAAAATTAACTGATACCGACATTTACGACAATAACCAACGTCATTTTGCCCATGTCAATATATTCGGTATCAAAAAAATAAATAAAAGTTGTTTTTGGATGTGTGTAGGAAGGCTATGGTCTCAACTCAACTCAACTCAACTTTATTTGTTAAGCACTTTAAAACAACCACAGCTGAACAAAGTGCTGTACATAACTAGACAAAACAACAAGATAAAAAAAAACAATCAAAAAAACAATTAAAACAATGGATAAAATAAAAGCAGAATTAAAAGTAAAATATAGTTTCAATGTTTTTAAAAACTAATTTAAAAACAAAGAAACAAATAACTAAAAACAACCATAAAACACTAAAACAGGAGCCGAGTCTCATGCAGGGTTAAAAGCCAATGAATAAAAATGGGTTTTAAGACGAGTTTTAAAAATCTGGTCTGTAACAAAGAGGGAAAGCCAGGAGACGAGATTGAGGACGGTTCAAAAGTTTAAGTGGCTGGAGTGACGGCTGAAGTAGACAAAGTTAATGTGGGAGGGGGTGAGCAGCTTGTGGAGTAGTTATCATCCATTTATCGTTATCGAGGTGAACTGCTCAATATATCGTTATATTGACTTGAGGCCATATCGCCCAGCCCTACTCAGTCCTGTATTTCTTATATAGGTGTGCTCACAAATATAATATATGCTTGATGTAAGGTTATTATCACAGCAGGGGATCCATCTATGAACAACACCTGTCAATAATGCAGCAACCATCCAGAACTGAGCGTACAGAAAAAAATACCAGCAGCAATTCACTGCACATAACTTCGTTTAAGGAGGTTCATGTCCAACATGAGATGAAACACTTCAATCGCTATGGTAACAGGAAGGACTCACTGTCGGACCTCGATCACCTGCTGAGCATGTGTCAGGTGCTGCAAGATATCAGACGTAAGGGGGGAAAAAGTGAAAAGAGATAATCTGCAGAAAGGTGGTCAAGGTTTTTGATTCCTCTGCACCTTTTTAAGGCGGCAGATGCCTTGAAAACACAAAAATCTGTATTATTTTTACATCAGTTAGCAGTAAAATACACCAGAGCGAGTGCTGCTAATTAGAGCAGTGGTACTTATGGGCTTTTTAGCGATAATAGTCTAAATCTATAACTTCTACATTGTTAAAAAACGGAGAAATTAGATAGCCTTTATACTTGGGTAGTTGAAAATACATTGATACCTCCCTGTTCAGGTTTCATCTTGTTGGAAACTCTGTACTCCACAGGCACTTCTCTTTGTGTCCAGTCCAATGCATTTGTCCATTTTCCTGCCAAAAAGCAGGTGTAGCAGGGCGCCGCTTCTTCTTTTTCCATTATTTCCTGAGTAAACATGAATTGATTTTAAAAAACGCTCAAAACGTTTTCAGGCCTCGCTCTTTTCCTGTTCTATTGTTTATCTTTCATGACTTGTTGCTCCTGTATGGTGCTGCTGTCAGCGTTGATGCATAAAGGTCTTGTAAATAAGCACTCTGCAAACTGCAACCTTCATTGATTTGTTCCCCTTTATAAACTCCCTGTTAGTCTGAGGCCCATTACTTAGCAATCCTTTCCCTACATCCTCCACCTGCCTTCCACATTTAGTTGTAAGTCTCCAAAGCCAGCATCTCCAGGGGTCTGCCCTAATTTAACTCTGCTGATGTTGGCTGAGACCCCCAAAACTGGATTCATTACTTTACATTACAGCGCCCTGCAATGTTAAAACCAGCTCCTTATAAGACTTGTTTCTGCTCTGAAGAGTCGCTCTTCGTCTCAGAGAAACCTACCCATGCTGTTATCTCTGGTGCTGCTGAGTCACTCCTCATATTTTTTCCGTTGCATCATTTCTCCAAAATTCTTAAAAACATGTCCAGCTTTTCCTGAAATCCACTGCAACATTGTGACTTCCAGCTCAAATCAGCTTAAAGCTTTTATCAATTCCCCGAAGCCCACATGGGACCATTTACAAATCTTGACCTGTCTGTCTGCTTGGTTATCTGTGTCTCACTTCCTCCTTTTCAAACTGACCGATTTTGGGTGACTCTTCCTCCTGTAATTACGAGTATCCTGCTGTTTCCACCTGCTGTTTTCTGTCTTCTTGTCCTCTTCAGTGTTTCATTTCTCTTTCAACCAGTACTGAATGGAGCAACATTGCATCAGTATGTTACAGTCATTACTTTTGTTCGGCGGTCACATCTGCTCCCTTCGGTGAAGCCATTGCCCTGACAAGAATTGTGCCAGCCTCCATTTCCTGTGAGACACTGACACTGCGGAGGTTTCAATCGGAACAGAAAGGATGGGGATAAAGTGCTGGATGTTTGGTCTGTGGTTTCTTTTACTGTCTATTAAATGGACACAACAGCTGAAGTTAAGTCTCCCAGAGATTAAGTCAGCTATTAAGTGTGATCAGGGGTGTTATGATGCATTTGGACCATGATACGATTACATACGATTATATCTGATCTGATGCAATACGAAACGAAAGGATACGAGACCAGACGATACAATACTAGTTGTTTCGTTGGGTGTTTTTGTTGTTGTTTTTGTTGTTGTGATGTTTCGTCAGGTTGTTGGATGGTATTGTTTGGTCTGTCTGTTTGTTTGTGTTTAAAATATCTAATCAACTAACTAACTAAACAATAGGATAGATATAATATGAAATGATACATGGGTATCCAGTTCAGCAGGCAGAGGATCGCGTCGCTGCTTTTTGCGGATGATTTGGTTCTTCTTGCTTCGTTGAGCAGTGACCTTCAGCTCCTGCTGGGGCGGTTCGCGGCCGAGTGTGAAGCAGCTTGGATGCGAATCAGCACCTCCAAGTCCAAGGCCATGGTCCTCAGTCAGGAAAGGTCGATCTACATGCCGACCCTCACCAATGGTCATGAAATGAAATCCCCCCGGAGGAGCTGGTAGAAGTGGCTGGGGTGAGGGCTGTCTGGGCTTCCCTCCTGAAACTGCTGCCCCCGCGACCCGGACCCGGATAAGCGGAAGAAAATGACGACGACAATACGATACTAGATACAACTAGACAATTAGATATGATACGAGTAGATAAGATTATGTACAATACAGTATGTTTAGATTAGAAATGAGATGATACGACAGATATATGATGCAGTATGAGTTGATACACCAGTACTACATATTTATATATAACAATACCACTATATGATGAGACACAGTACAACGATACGATACAATAAAATACTAAATCCAGTTACATCCTTGGCTTCACAAGAACTGAAATCAGGTCAATTCAAACAGTACAGGGCTATATGATTCTGAAGTGTGAGTGGCTTGGTTTGTGGTATTTTGGCCCTTAAGTTTCGATCATTTCATGAAAATTGGGATTCTCAGTCACCCAGTGTATCTAAACAGATCAATCTGGGAATTGAGGCCATGATAGGTGAGTCTTGTTAAAGATCTCAGTGATACCTGAAACCTTTTGCTGTTGCAGTGGGACAGAGCTTGTGGTTTAATACCGGTACAATGCCGCCTTGATAGCTGTGTGTGTTCAACTTCATCCCTGCGTACTCTGCAAACAGCTGCTGACTTATCAAGGATGCCTCCTGTTTTATTAAAGCCAAACCGTGTCCACACTTCAGACTTGAAACAGACAGCTTGATAATCTCTCACTGGTCTTGCTCCTGCCTTCACGGCACTGCTGGGGCATACCTGAAGTGTCACCTTAGCAGGAGAGTGACACAAATGTTTAATAGATTTCCTTTAGTTTAAAAGTGCAGGAATAAATCCACATGACCATTATTTGTGTTGCTAAATACACAATGCAGTTTCTCAGGATTGATCCAATCAGTGATTTGCTTGGTAAGATGATAATGAATGAGTACAGTTACTCTGCCATCGACATATACATGTAGATTATGGGATTTAGCGTCAGAATGAACAGTCAGATGTGACCCAAGTCATTACTTACCAAACTGACTGTAACCATGGAGGAGGGGGAAGAAGTTTCATATTAAATTTATCACTTGGTTTGAGTTTAAAGATGGCAGAAAGTATTTATAAAAGCCTCTGGTTTCCAAAGTGGATCTAAGTGGCACATGAGTCAAGATAAAAGATAAAAAAACATACAAAAACTATTTATTCAGAAACAAATACTCAGTGAAATGTTGATCCAAACAACTTAATGATGCACCACATTTAAATATTCATGTACAGTTTTCTCAGTTGGTGCAGATCCTCATTTAGCTTCTGATGATATTGGTCACTTAGACTGCGCTCCTATCTGTGGAAAAATCCAGGTCACTTTTCAAACACTTATCGCTCCTGATGGGCTCAATCTCACTGCTCTGGGAACTGTTGAGTGTCTGTCCTATTTCCCACCCTGCTCCCATAAAGAAGTCATACTCCAGCCGTGATGCCACACATCTTTGGCTTGTGTCTGAACGCACTGCCAGGAGGAAGCACTAGAAATAACATTTCCTTTGATGCTTTCAAGCTAGGCCAAAAAAAAAATCCACATTTGAGTCGCAGCAGTGACATATTTACTTATTTTAGGGAATGCACAGATTTTTTTTCTTTTTTGTAGGGCACTTGCTGGAAAACTTTGAAAAGTGAAGAGAGAGTTGACATCAAAATCCCTCATGCACACTCAGTGGATTAGCCTAGAGCTGACCTTTGAGCTGGAAAACTCTTAGCGTTTATTGGACTCTGGATGAATTCATTTCTATAATGAAAGATTCTGCACTCGATACTGCAATTTCTCAAGGTTTATTTAAAAATCTGTTTCTGTTGAGCAACCATGTACTAATCAAATTTGTATTGATTTTTTTTGCTACACAATCTTCCATCTGCTAGTAAATACACATCCTCTGAAAACAAGAAGGTCACACGCTAAGGTTTGTTGTTAGAGAGACCTTTAGCTGGAGATTGGGCTCATAATTCAAAACTGAAAACATTTAATTCAACTTATTTTTTCTTTATCTCCTCTATTTATCAGGATTAGGGTGACACCAAACATTTATTTTTCTAAAAGAAAGTAACAGAGTATGAAAAAAACAGCAAAAATCTGCATGAGCCACAGTCAGATACAACCTGAGTGCTGTATTATTGATAATAAAATGTTGAGGATGTTGGTTTTGCAACATTTAACTTGTGAAATGTCTAGATTTATAATTCAATACTTTGATCAGTAAAGCTGAAATGTGAGTGCTGAGGTTAGTTTTCACTGCTGGATGGCTGTAAGTAAATTTAAAGTGCACACCTTAAGCTTGACTGTTGTGAACTGCTCAAGCTTTCCACACATACATTCCTTTAATATTTACTATGAAGTGTCCTGAAGTTAAAGGTCTGTATTGATCTGATGTGATGGGAAAGTTCAGGCCAAACTCAGAATCTTTTGTGTGAATGAAATACAGATGAAAAAGTTTCCTTACAAAAGCAGAATCACTCGCTGCAGGATGTTACACTACATTTGATGGAGTTGTGTATGCATATTTTAGACGACTTAACCAGAGAGTCCAACTTTAATGCTGTGGTTTGATCATATGTTGGCTGTAAATCGTCATTTGTCTTTCCCTCTTTGTTACAGACTGGATGGGGTGGAGTCATGTCTCTGATGTAGGACAGCATCTTAAAGGGACATTAGACCATAGCCTACCTACACACATCCAAAACCAACTTTTATTCATTTATTTTTTGACACCAAATATACCGGTTTGGGCAAAATGATGTAGGCTATTGTCATAAATTTCGGTATCTGTAAATTTTCGGTTTAAAGCCCACCCCTAATTAATCCCTTAAGGGCCAAAAAGACGATAGGTGTCAAAAATTGCTAGGCTCTAACTTACATAAACCTACTTTCAGCTGGTTGCAATATTACCCATAGGATTGGTTTTAATGTAAGTCCCATTTCTGAAAAGGCAAATTGCCAATGCTAAATGTCAGCAGTAACAGGGAGCCAGTTATAGACAGTGAAGTTAGTGGGTTGCTTAGAGACCATTTGAGTGTCTGTGTTCTGGCTCATCTGCAAAAGTTTGATTGTAAAAGTAAAAATTCTATGATTCAACAGCTTCGTTCCACCAGAGTTAAAAGCATTGATACATTTTATCTCTTTATTCCAAGAAAACAGAAGCAGACAAGTCACACCCATTCTCAGCTTGTTTTTTTGCGGGGTCTTTGAAAGTTTAAACTGTCCTCCTGTATAAAAACTTCAACGCATTGTCTGTGCAGCTGTGTTGCTCTAGTACGATCTTTCCATGTCATCTTTCTAGCCACCAATAATGTTTTTGAGCTCAGTCTATGGTAGCTTTGAGAGTTGTGAGTTATTGACCAAGCAACAGCTTCAAGTCTTGAGAAGTAAAGCCAATGTTGAAATATGAAAACTGCAGTTCCTCGATTGTCCACTTGAGGCTGGCTGAAGAAGCACCAGAAGCCACATACACACCAATCAGAAAGCCCAACTTTGGAGTGAAAATAAACATGTTTATACTCTGGTTCAAAAAGTGATTTTTGAGCTGGGTCGCTCATTTCACTTTATGCAACACTATACTGGGAATAAACTTTGAAACAACTCATTAGTGTTGTTTAAATCTAGGTTACATAATTTGCGTTATTAGGGGCATATAATGGGTATGTTGTAGCTATTAAACTCGTGTTTACTTTAGGCTTTGCTGATCTCCTGCATGCTTGTCCCCCGGTCTCACCTGTTAGACAGTTAACAGCACTTTGTGGTCAGGAGTCGAATGTCTCCTAACAATTAAATGGTTTCTCTAAGTGTGGGGAGGAGAACCACACACACACACACACACACACACTTATTGACGACCCCACAGCCCACTTTTTCAACCTTTGTCCACTCCTGCCCAGAGAGGTGTTTGGTCGATTGGTCTTGTGATTTGCCGACCTAAAGAGTCACGGTCTCCTGATAGGTTCATTCATTGTGGTAATGTGCTAATTTGAACGTCCAGTAGAGCGGCGATGCAGTGTACCTGACCTGTTTTTAACCTCAATTACTGTCCCAGTGAGGGAAAGCTTTGGGGTCATTATTGACTGTAAAGTGGAGAAATCAAGATGGTTTACTAAATCAAAAGTGGCAGGTATGCATGACAGAAAGTCACTCTTAAGGAGTCTTTATCCACCGGTTTTAATATTTACTCTCCTTTCTTCATCATTTGAGATTCTCCATCTTTCCTTTTCCTTCTGCCCTCTTTTCTTTGTGTATCTCCTTAATTTCCGCCCTGCTGTCCTGCAGATGTCAGATAACCCGAGTCTCTCTCTCTCCCCCTGTCTGTCAATCTTTCCCTCTGTTTCTTTTTTCTCTGTTCCTTCCCCTCGAGTCCTGCTGTAATGAGTAAAGGTCAGTGTGTCAGCTCTCTCCTGTTGTGCTGTCAGTACTCTTGTCTGTTATGGAGGTACTTATTAGCCATGGCCTTTAGCTGCTGCCCTAACGAGCAGGCAGCTCTGACACAGCTGCAGGAGGAAAAACACTGGAAGGAAGAGGAGGTGAGGTGACCTCAGAATCCACTTATTGCCCTTAAATCTGCTTTAATGAGTACGGGAACAAACCAGGCTGCATGCAGAGCGTTTATCAGTCATCTTAATAATCAATCTTGTAGACGGGATAATGTGCTTTTCTGCGCTACAAAACTAATATCATGTCAGTGTTGGAGTCACCGTGACATGACAGCAACTTGATAGACTTTAAAATGACAAGATAACAGTGTGACACAGCTAAGCAGAGGTGTGGACTTGAGTCGCAGGACTGGAGTTATACTTCAGGCACAAATTTGATGATTTTGGACATGACGAATGCTGGGTATCGCTGCTGATTGTCGTTTGTTTTTGCCTCCTTAAACGGTTACAGAGACTTGTAGACTTTACCTCCCTGCTGCAGATCTTGCATATAACTTTGTTTTCGTCTAGCTCTTCTCTGTGTTCATCCCCATCCAGACATTTGCTTTAAAGACCCACCCCGATGAAAATCATGTTTTTCTGGTTGTCTACATGTTCATATGGCATTTTGGACTATTTCTGCATTCAAATCACTGTGAATCTCTGGCAGACCCAAAAAGCTGGTTCAGACACAGTAGGATTTTATACATCACAACTCCAAGCTCCGCCCCCGGAGCTCCACTCTGCAGGCCAGACCCCAAGAAGTAGAGAGGAGGATCGTGAAACAAGCGTGTGCGTTTGCTGATTGCAATGCTCCTAAGAAAGTTAATTATGATATTAACTTTCATCATGTCCCCAAAGACATTAGTGTCTGAGAGCTGAATAGCTCCTATGTTACCTGCCACTTCTACTACACTGACAATGTCAGGCTTAAAGTTAGCCTGAGGAGGAGTGTTCAGAGTGGCGCTGTCTCCGCCCATGACTCAGAGGTGAATTGCTAATGAGCTTCTCGAGCTCTGCAGAAGAAAAGCCCTTGAAAATGACACAGGTAACCTGATTTTGGCTAAAAACTTCATAATCACAATTTAAAGACCACTGAGAAGATGAGATATTCCTTTATTCGTCCCACAAGGGGAAGTTCCAAATTCATAGCAGCGATAAATACAAAAGAGAAATCAAAGAATGAAGGAACTTAGGAGTTAAAAGATATAAAAAAGATAAAAACATGAGTGTTATCTACAGCTGTTCTGTACATATTGATTACAGTTAAAAATGGAAATATTTATATGTATGAGAACACTTGAAATAGTAAATTGGAGTGGGACTTTGGGGTTCACTGGCGCCCTCGGTGAGACCACTCCACATCCCATTATGCTTGTTCCGAGGTACTGGTCTCTCATGTGACGAGGTCTCATTGCGTAGATTCAGGTCTCACATCGACTGTACCAATGATTGTTGTAAATCCAAACCTGTCCAACAGCACACCTTGAGGAATAACCTGCATCATTTTCTATTTACGTATGAGACGCTCCTCTAATAGGAATGATGAGCCGGGGGAGTACGCCCACTTCAGGCTGCTTGTCTCAAGTATAGCTGTATTGATTTGTATTGGCCCTGTGTCAGCATGACATCACCTTGGCAACACAATCTCAAGAGCTGTGAAGGCTGGTGGTCGTATCATGCCTGTAAACGTGTGTGTATATATGGTTGAGTGGCTGGTGTGTTCCCTCTATAGGGGGAGAACTCCCTCCATCTGCTGTTCAAGCGTCATGGATTTGCTTTTCTCTGACTCAGCGCTTTTTGTAAAACACACACACTAACACAGACACACACACACACACACACTGAACATACCCCGCTCAGTATTCAAAGTGTTCTTATCCTGCAGCGGCCTTTTCCATCACCTTCAGTGTTTCTTCATAATCAGGTTCTGTCATTTCACTCTCCCTCGCTCTCTTTCTGGCCTACACACACACACACACACACACACACTTTCTCTCTCACACACACGCGCTGACACACACCTCCTTTAAATAGGCTATGCCAGCTGCATCTAGATTAGAAATCAAATTGCAGCCTGGTGAATTCAGCCCATGTCTCTCTGCAAACTTAGCTGCTGTTAAAAATCAGAACTCTCACTGTCTCTGCCCTCCTCTACTGTCTCTAAATCATCTCCCTCACCCCCTCTGACCCCCCGACTTTCTGCAACAGGCTCAAAATCTCTAAATAAAAACTCATCTCATGCATGCAGAGGCTGGCTCGTCCTGAAGCCGAGTTCAGAATGTGTTGAGATTTTTATGGGACTCTGATTTGTTTCCTGTTTTGGGTCCGAACTCCTCGGCGAGGTTAATCAGAACAGAGACCTCTTTTATTTTCAAATTGAGGCATTTTATAACTCGCTCGGCTTTTTTTTTTTTTTTTTTTTAGCTGAGCCATCAGTTTTAAATACCACGCACATTTATTTCTCTTCTTAAATGATGACTGTGCTGAGAGATTCAATTTTAGCAGAGGACATTTAATGGTCACAAGCAATACAATGCAAAAGTGGAGCATGTTGGATTTTTAAAAATGCATGAATCTATAAAAGTTTGATTTGACTTTAACTCTGAGTGAAAAGATCAGAAATCAGGATTGAATTCAGAGTTTTTAACTTTCTGCAGCCTATTTTTAAGCTCCTGTGTGGATTTTTTATAAGGATGAAAGAGACTGTAATTCTTATTTATGCCTTTTTATGAAATACAGGGTTGTATGAGGCCATCGGTGACAATACTGGTGAGTTTTAAATGCCTGGAGCTGATATAAGGGGGCAGGTATCAGTGGAGCAGGGCTGTAATCAACCAAAGAAATTCTTTTTCGACTAAAACCCTGAAGGTGTTCCTGTTTTACCTGTGAACCGAGGGTGCTCTGAAAACACCTCCATCAGCACTTGATACATTCCACCTGATGAATCTAACCATAGACTGTAAATTGAAGCGGCACATATCGACCAATAAGGCAACCAGTCGACTAGGATTTTACAGCCCTACAATGGAGATGCTCATGAAAAAGCCCCAATTTTTAATTTTCAACATTAAATATTTACAAAAAATTCTTAATTTAACCATCAAAATTAGTGGGACAAAGATGACAGAAAGCAATATGTTTTTTGTCCACAGGGGACGCCAAAGCTGACTCAAATACAAAGTACCTCACTGGAACTTTAACGTAAAATGATGGTTATGGTTATTTCTCACTTCCTTTAAACAGATGTACCGTCACCACTTTGTTGCATGTGAAATCAAAATTACACATCATCTTTTTTGAGAAAAAGATTTTAAATAACAAAAGGTGCATTTCAGTGTAAACGGAATAAGACAAATCTGCAACTTCGGTCCCCTCACACAGTGTCTCCTTATCAAAAATTAACCGCTGCTCTGACGTCCTATAGTGCTGTTTGTGATCCTATGTGGACACAGTCTTTCACAGGAAGAGCGTCCGTCCTGTGTTAAATTGAACCCTGAATAACTGAATGACTGGATAATCATGTTACAGGCTGTTAATCTCTCTCTGCTGAAGACGTGAACAGTATGTTGTGTGTTGGATGTATAAACAGCACAGTTGAGTGGTGCACTTGGCGCTGTCATACAAAGAACAGAAAACATAAATCAGCAGACCACTTTAAGAATTAAAGGGAAATAAAAATGCCCCACATTACCTGCAAATCTGCTACCATTAAAAAATTACTGTCATGAGCTGGAGAGTGAAAGTTGCTTTTATTCATATTGACTTGAGTTTATTTTAAAGCCCCAGTGACAAACTCTCAGTTTGTGTCCACTTTGGCGCCCCTAGTGGACAAAGCTGTATTTGCTTATTTTGTCCTCTTTATGCTTGAGTTTGACTTTTGAGCGTTGGCAAAATCTCATCCTGCTGACTTCAGATTAGGGATGCACCAATATATTTGGATTGGATATCGGCTCCAATATTGACGAATTAACTTTTTTTTTTTTCTTTTAACTAATATCATACACAGCAACACAACGATTCTGTCCGCTCTATATTCTTTGTCTGTCTATCCTTTCGCACGAAATGTTTACATGGAAGTCTTCTTTTTGCTGTGTGCTAATGTGCAATTTGTTATTTGTTAATAATAATGTTAAGTAAGTTTATATCTGTGTTAATATGTTACCTTTTTTCAACAAGGCTAATATCAAGCCTGATGCCTTCACTCACTTGGCAAGGTATACAGTGTATTCATTCAACAGTAGGATTGGATCGGTATGAGAAATCAGCCGATATGCTCAGCCCAGGTATCGGTATCAGATTGGATCGGCAAAAAATGGATTGGTGCATCTCCACTCAAGATGATGAAATGTTGAATTTGTTGAGGACATTTCACGTGAGAAAGCATCTCTGCCAACACGTACCTCTTCAAATAATGTTGAGGCATTAGTAACTGAGGGTAGAAAATCCTCAATTTAATCGCTGATGATTTTGTTTAGTTTTGGATATCATAAAAAAGCATTCATACCATTTTCAGTCTATTTTATCAACATTAAAAAACACCTCATAAGACTGTTCCTAATTAGTCAATGGAGAGCAGTGTCTTCACTGAATACTCTGCACCACACACTGCTCTCTTTCTCTCTCTTTCCTCCTCATCATATGCTGCTGTTTATCCGTCTGAATCCCACAGAGGTGTGCGGTGTGATGGCACAATAATACATCATTAATTAAACTACAATACCTGCAATCATAATGAAGAAGAATGCACATAATCTTGCACATGGACAGTTTTTCAAAAGTTAACTTCTTGCACTGATTACCTCTGTAATGCTGAGTCATGTATGAGTCAGCGAGGGAGAAAGTAGGATTATATGTGGGTAAAGAGGAAATTCAGCAGGAAATATTGGTGATTATCATTTAACATGATATCGAAGGTTATATTTAAAACATTCAGGACTCATGCTAGATGACTCCCTATACTTTGGTGCACTTTCCCAAAGTGTTTGCCTTTGCAGTGACATTAAATCCTCGCTGTACAGTTCTGATGGGATTACTTTTTCAGACCTCCATATTAACACAGTGTGAGCTAATCGCATCCATCCCTCCAGCTGCTGTAACAGCTGTCACCCCGACACAAAGGGAGAGTGTTACCCCGAGAAACAGAGGCGGGAAGTCAGCCTTACAAATCACAGTTTAAAAGACAATGGCTTCAGCCCGGGTCGCGTCAGTGTGCAAATGTAAATGAACAAGCTGTTATATGATTTCTGAGCATATTCCACTCACTCTCAATGTCCCATAAAACCCGGAGCGGGAACATTAAATGACAGGACACATCCTGACACTTAGCTGTGGAGAGTCATCAAATGGTTTTAAATACCATCCCGGTGCTTCGCAGTCAAATCCATTTCCGTCAAGTGTTTGTGACCCAAATAAATCCGATGTAATGTCTTTAATTACGAGGATTTATTATTTATCATCATGCGAGCAGAGGAAGTCGTTGACATATCGCAGGCTTTTAAATCTGTAGGCGTTTGAGCAGACTTAGAGAGAAGTGGATTAAAGTTGGTTTACACCATTTCGGCAAAAAGGGTGTTTCTTCTGAATGTGCTGAGTAATACCTGCAGGAATCAAGACTGAGCTTGTTCCCCCCTCCCTCGGGTTTTCCCATCAACTCTTCACCTTTAATATCTGGACATCATTCAAATGTATAAATGAGCAGTTTGCATTTTTTATGCAATCTGAGATTTATTATCAGACAGCTTTAAAAATCAGCGCACGAAGCGTCGACTGCAGGCTATAAATTCACAGTTTAAGACTTTCATTTCAACTAGATTAAACTGTAATGAATCACATTTCACTTCGCCGATTTGTCTCTCCATCCTCGCTCCCTTTTCTGTCATCTCTCCAGTCTTCCACATCTCCATCACGCTCACATTTTCCGCCACACATAATAGGATGAGGAGTAACTCTTTCTGTCTCGTTCCTCTCTGCAGGAGCCGGAGGTTGGTCTCCTCTCGCCTCGGACAGATACCAGTGGTTGGAGGTGGATCTGGGGAGGCGGACGAAGATCACGGCGGTCGCCACTCAGGGACGCTACGGCAGCTCCGATTGGCTGACGGCGTACCTGTTGATGTTCAGCGACACGGGTCACAACTGGAGGCAACATCGACAGGAGGACAGCTTAGGGGTAATTGTCAAACAGCAAATGCTTTTAAAATCAAAAGGAGTGAAAAATGCTAGTAGTTAGTGTTTTTTCCTGAATAACATCAAAATTTCATGATATAAACTCTGCTTCTCTCCTCTGTCTGAGTGTTTAATAGGCTGTATAAGTGTCCAATATATCAAATAGCATTAAACTCATATGTCCATATTTCCTATATATCCTCCCAAACCACCCTGCAGCGTCTACTGCACGTGTTTTCTTCATTTAAAAGGAACATTGCCGGTGAAAATAATTCATGCAGCAATTATCCTGACCCGCTCGACCTAATTTGGAAAACATATTAATTGTATATCAGCATAATTTCCAGGAGACAAGATTCTATTAAATTATTGTGGAAGAATATTGGAAAACAGCATGACGTTTTAATGCAAGTCTGATTGAATTATAAACTATTGAAAATTGGATTTATGATAAAGTTTGGTGTGCATGTTAAACCAACTTCAGCAACACAAGTAAAACAGGACAGGTTGGTGAGCTGAGAGAATGTAAAAAGCTTTTTCTGAATACTTGATCTGCAAAAACAACTCTCACGGAGCTGGAGTTTGAAGTTTGCTCTCAAGTGTCTATTTACTGCTTTTGTAAACTCTGCAAACAAATGTAAGCTATCAGTGTTTTCTACAAAGGTACGTCTAACACCAAGTAAGTGTTGCATTGCTGTTTAAATTGCTTTTCAGTCCACTTGGAGGTTTAGGCACCAGAAAGGCTTTTAGTTATTGTCTCCTGAGGTCAGCGCTTTATGCAAACAAGTAATTCATCTAGAAAACATCAAATAACTACTTTCACTGAGAAACTTAGATCAAGTTGCAGGTAACAGTCGTATTTGTTTAAAATTTTTCCTCCCTTAACTGTTTCTTAGTGTACTTCAGAGTTGCAGGAAGGTCACTTTCAAAATGCCTTTACTAAGGTGAAGTAACTAAAGCACATAATCATAAAACAAGAATACCACACTTGATTAAAAGAGACAGATGATGTTTGTTTTACATCTCAGGTCAGTCTGGGTCACCCACAGATGAGCTTTGTTTCAACACAACCAGTCTCCGCTTGTTTTAGCTGCTTTTACAGTCATGTTAAGTTAGACACAGCTCGTGGGTGTTACTTTTTACACAGCTTTGTAGTCGCAAAATTAACCCAAGGTCATGTCTTTGCAGAAAATGTCCAAGAGTAGAGACATGCAGGGTTGAAGAAGGAGATTATTTTCAACAATATGAAGTGAATAGTGAAGAAAGAAATTACCATCATAGCACAGCTCACTGCCACCATGTTGTAGCATTGCATTGTGGGAGTTTAAAGCTGCAGTTTCTGGAATGAGACTGAGGCCACATGTATAAAAGTCTGTATTTACAACCAGGATCAAAACAGGATTTAGTCTGAGTGGCTTATTTCTACACCAGATCACACTGAAAGTTAAAGAGTGAACTTTAAATAACTTGTTAGGTTTATAGATATTTAGGTTACAAGTTTTATATTTGTAAGGATGCCTAGGCAGAGAACTTGAGTGACACAGCTCCACCACCCTCGAGGCTGACATGACTGGCTAAAGAAAATTCTTCTAACAATATTATAAAAACTCATTGTTAAAGTAGTCAGTCTTGTTGCTGATGGTTTTGTCTGCTTTTTTTTTTTTATTTCACAAAAGGCCATTTATGTGAATATAGTCTATTTCATGTATGCCAAAAAATTCCTCACAGGAGCTTTAAGTCAAGTTTGCATTATTAATATGGGAACTGCTCTCTATAGGCTTTAAAACTCTGCTTCAGAAACGTCCTGAGATATGTCTGTGTTTATTACAGCAACTTTGGAAAATTTCAGGGGTGAGGTTTGCTTGTGTGAGAGAGGCTTAGGAGATATTTGCTCATGATTCATCTTTAGCAGACAGTATCAAGTCTTCCCTAAACTGTGTTGAGGGAACTTCTTTAAAGGCTTTCTGAAACGGCCTGCAGTTATTCCGTTTACAATATTCTGAGTTGTTTACGCAAGAAAACGCCTCATTTAAATCAACATGTATTGTAACTGCTTGGGAGGGAGCTCGGCTCTTAGCTTGGGTTGATTGAAGTTAAAACACATTTGGCCTCACTGTCACCGACATAATTTACATTTCTGCAGGGACTGGTACTGCCTGCAGCGCTGTGCCGGCTCACCAGGAGCCTTTCACTCTTTATTAATAATGGATGGAACAATGAAAGGAACCTGGGCAGAGCTCTGTCAGCTGCACGGAGCTGCTGTCAAACAGTTAAACCTCTGCTGACAGGAGGCTGGGGCTGTTGTTAGAAAGGCTGCCTGGTGCTCAAGAAGCTGCAGCTTTGATTCCTGCAGCAGCACGCGTGTCCATCAACAGTCTACAGGCGAGACGCTGATGGAACACACGCCAGCTCCAGCTTTGTGGGGCAGGCTCGATAAGAGAGGCGGTGTAGTGTCTACAATGCAAATGAACGAGAAATCTCTCTGAAACATGCATGTGGTGACGAAATACATATTCTGAAGTGCAGCTCATGTACGAAAGAAATTCAAAGCTCTGACACTGCACATGCTCCCCAGAGTTAGTGTCTCTTTAAAATTGTTATTTTACAGCATTTTACTGTAACTTTTTTTTAAGCTGGAGCTGCTCCACGTCTAAGTAAAAGCAGAGCACACTCGACTGTAAAGTGACTGATCACCACCAAGTAAACTACCATGTGTCACGCTGACAGGAAGACGTACAGCCCTCTGATGATTGAACAACAATAGATGTGATTCAGAGGCAGTCAGCCGTCTCCTTTATGGTAGACAGTACGCCCGTCTTGTTACAGCAGCAGCCCCTCGAACGGCTTTTGATTGCGATTTGACAGGATGCGATTTTCTCTCAGTGAAGGATACAAACTCTCTGAAGCCGTGGAGTCATCACTAGAAGGAGGGAGTCGAGTAGAACTTCTCACGGCTTAGAAACTTGTTGATTTGACACTCAGTATGAGAGGTGATAAAACCAGATCAGCTCTCAGAGTGTTTCTTAAAGCTCCGTATATTAGTCAGGCCAGCTTAGAGAGCCGGTTGAGGAGCAGATTTGACTGCAGAAACAGCTGTCAGCCTCAATCACAGCCCTCCACTGACTCCTCTGCTTAGGTGTCCCTCGGCTCTCCAAATAAATATGTTTACATAACTTCTGTTTTTAGGAAACTTGTTCTGCGAAAGTTTACTTTACTCTTATTCATACTTCATGTTACAAGAAGAGTCACTCACTGCGTCAAGTTAAAATCTTTACACATGATACACGACTTGAATGAGTGAACCTCTGTATGTAGTTTCTGTCTTGACCCCGATAGAGGGTCTTGTTTTACAAAGAAACCATGTTTAATTGAAAGTAATAATGAATTGGACGCATTAAAGCTCCAGTGAGGAACTTTTTTCTTGATGTCTCTTGTGTCAAAGTAGTTTGCTTATCTTGGAAAGTGACCTCTGATGAAAATAGTCATCATCCTGACTCTTGACATTCAGAATTATCATTTATTTTGATCATTTGATGAGGAAAATCTAAAACAGGGCCTTTTCTTTGTTGAATCCTACCCTCTAGAACCAGTTTCAGGCATTAAAAAAATTACATAATTAGATATTTCAGTCTGGTCTCTGATGGTCTTTTCTGCTTTTTTGCTTAGGCATCAATATGAGTTTCAGTCTATCCTATAAACGTTGAAAAACTCCTCTAAAAGAAAAAACTGCCGGTCTCACATACTCAGTAGATTTTACATCAAGATACTACATCGTACCATCTCAATACTGTAAACACAACAACAACACCTGGTATAAAGCTGTCATCTTTACCTTAAATATTACTATCACCTGTTTTTAGCTGTTTTAATGCAGCAACATTAAACTCGGTTCAGCTTTGTCATTGCTTATTGTTCAACCTGCTTCATTGTTGAAAAACCAGCCTAAGAATTGGAATTTCAGGAAACTACAAACACTTTAACCAAATAGAGACACAAATCAAGTAAACTGACTCTCAGCAGAGCCGGTGGATCCATGAGCATCAGTCTCACTGTCTCATTGAAAAAGACATTAATGTGGTAATATTTCTCTCTCCTCACATTCAGCATAATGGTGTCAGAGGGTCATAAAAATGCAAAATAATGTAAATGTTAATGTTAATGACTTCTTCAAGTGTGATTATTTTTAACTGTACATCAGTCAGCCTGAATGGTGGGAGGCAAAGCTTGTCTTTTTATTCAGTTTTTTGTTTGTTTATAAGACAGTTCAGATATAAAAAAAAATAAACTCTGCAATGAAAAGGTTAAAAGGTTACAAAAACAAACTTTTTTTGTTTGTTTTTGATTGTTAAAAGTCCCGACAGCAACAAATGAAATCAAAACCAGCCTTTTGCAACTTACTGGGAGTCTACCAACACCAGACCAGACTCATCCCTGAAGCTGATCAACATCCTCATTAGCCCCGCAGAAAAAATCCATACCAAGCTCTTTTCAAGGCTTTAAGGTCTGATCATACATTATTGATAACTTCTTTATAGATTGTAAAACACATTGGTAGATAACCATCCCAGGAGGAGGAGCCTCGGCTTTTCCACAGTTAATTTTCACCAAGGTTTCTGTTTTGAGATCTCGGTATTATATGATATATGATATATTATTTCAGGTCATTTAAAACTCTTTAATTAGAACCTATACTTCTTTTCAAATCACTGCGAAAGGCCTAATGAGGTGAAATTTTCCAATATTAAAATGCGATCATGCAGAATAAAAGAGATATTGAGTGATTTTTGATTTCATAAACTTTTAACCATCAAATGAATCTCAGAGTTAAATTTTTACAGCAGGTGCTCTCTGAAGCAACGATCCCTCTGAGTAACTGTATATAGAGATATTGAACCTCTCCACCTCATCCAGCCACAGCAGTAAACTACCACTCGTTATATCAGCGCTCACAAATGCACTTTTTATTTTTATTCTATACTACACACCTTTTAAAATATATTGCCTGTTATTTACATCTACATTATTTCACAGTAATGGTATTGTACCGATATGTATGAAAAATTTCACTTTTGGAGGAGACATTGAATCATTTAACAGTTGTTTGTCGAGCTTTTATTTTGAAGTTTTTATTTTCTGTCTTGCTCTAAAATAAATCTGTGCTTTTATTTTGAAGTAAACACTAGTTTTAGTAGATTGTAACCGCCATCAGATCCATGTTGGGTCTATCTACATCCCGCCACAGCGGCAGAGCTTATAGGTTTTCTTTTGAATCAAGGTATCGGCCTCCATTGTGTTGTGTTTCTGCTCTGTCTCAGCTCCAGCAGTCAGGAGCCCTAATATGAGAAAGATGCATGAATCAGCAAAATAAAACACTCTTAAAACGACGGTAGATCATATCTCACTTAACTACACCAAAAAAAACAAAGTGGGCTGAGTCAGGTCTGGAGTTGACAGGTCAGAGTTCTTCATGGAGGTAGAAAATCACTGATTCTGATTTTGATTCAGGAAATCCTCTGTATCGAAAATGAGGGAAACAAGTTAAGTTGGTATTTTTACCAACTGTCTTGTAGATAAGGGAGCATGGGGGATTGTAGCGGAGAGGGACCAATCATGAATCTTTTGAAATTCCAGCTCAGCTCACGGTCAGACTCAAAGTAGAAAGTCTGTGTTCAGTCCATGAGTACTCTGAAGAGGAACACTTTTTTTGAGATTCAAAGTCAAAATCTTTTGAACATGATCTTTAAAAGTGCCTGATCATCTCTCAGAGGGCTGCTACGACATTTGGAAACCAGCACAAACGGCCACTACTATAAGGTGACCAGACGTCCCTGATTTCCGGGGACAGTCCCTGCATTGGAAGACCTGTCCCCGGCTAAAGCTGTCCCCGGAAATGTCCCGGATTTAAGCGTTTCATGAATGAGAACAAAAATGTTGCGTGCAGACTAGAGCAACGGTTAATACGGCAGCTCAGTAGGTAGGAAGCGCGAGTTAGCATGTTGTGCGCAGTCCTGAACAACAGTTTTTACGGGGGGTTATTATGGGGGCATACGCTGCTCCGGATGACCCCAGATTAGATTCAGAAATCTGGTCACCTTACACTATAAACTCACAGTACTACAGTATGAGAAGTAGATGCAGGCTGAAAGTTCATCAGTGCTGTCAATCACTGCTAATGAAATATATCAAACTGTCAGTCACCTTAATTATGAGACTCTGATCATCTACTGTTTAGTAATTACTGCTGCTAAATTATTGAGTTTACAAGATTGGCTGTTTCACACATACATTCGAACAGTAATGGTAAAGTTCAATCAAAGTCAACTCAACTTCGCTGCACATGCAAACATACAGAGTTGGTGCCGCTGCCGCCCCCACCCTCTGGAATTCACTCCGCAAACCCATCTGAGACTGTACTGACCCCCACACTTTTAAATCACTCCTAAAAACACACCTTTTTAAATTGGCTTTTAACCTGTGAACTGTTCTTTTATTGTCTTTTTTAAACTTTTACATTGTTGGTTTTATTTCTCAAATTTTCTGTAACTTAAATTGTGTTTTTTCATTTTATTTTCTTCTTTTTCTTCGTAAGGCATCTTTGAGCACCTGTAAAAGTGCGTTATAAATAAAATTTATAATTATTACTTATAATTATTACTATTAGAGTTTAAGAAAAGTCATCATCCCTACAGCAGCTGCATTAACAGGCATTAAAAATCCCCGTACAGACATAGTCAGTGTTTTAGCCGATCGTCTGATTCACCTTTATAGGTCACAAAGAGGCACAAGTATTTAATTCAGCCTGTTTAATAAACATTAAACGCTCTTCATCGCACATAAAGGACTCGAGTACATTTTTTCCGCCCGTCTTACTCGCGCCCTCTTTCCTCTCTCCTTCCACTCGCCTCATTGTCTGCTCGTCTCCTCGACTGAGGTCTCATCAGAGGCTCCTCACATTTCAAAACATGCACAGCGAGGTAAATGAGATGCCACTCTCCTCGTCCTCCTCAGCAGGAAACAGAGCCGTTTGTTGAGCTCAACGCTTCGCTGCCCAGCCGGCTCAGCCCTTCAAAGCACTGGAGACGGTGCTGAGATCACAATTATGCCGCGCCTGGGAAGCCAATTCAACTCACACAGCCACATCAGTACGCTCTTGGCGGACAGACACACACTTAAATGATACACGCTCTCAAGACGGCAGGAGACATCAGCAACTCAGATGCATCTCAACACACATACAAAAAAAAAACTTAGATGTATTTTTTTTTTTTTTACTCCCTATAAAGATGCATGTGGTGATGTGTGTGCTCTTTGTGTATCAGCCACACGGTTCCCACAAGCAGCTGATTGGGAAAATAGAGGCCATTAGTCTCTTTAAGTGAGGCTTGATACAGAGACAGAATAGGTCCCAGAGTTATTGATCACCGGACAGAGAGAAGGAGAGACGTTATTAGCAGCTCGGATCAATGGCCTCTGTGAGCTCCAAGTTTGAAAATGCACAAAGGCTTGGGGGGGTTAGGGGGAGTTTTTCTTCACACTCCATGAGCCTTTTTCTTTTGTGGTTCTTTTTTTACAAACAAGACAATGTTATTGTAGAGTCTAAAAAAGTAGTATATCGGATCGGTGAAGGGGTTTGGGATGATTCGACAAAAGATGGGAGATAAAGAGGCGCAGTGCAAAGGAATGAAGAGGTGGATTTAGGTTTTGATGTGGAGGCATCTGCCTTGAGTCGAGGGGTTTGAGTTTCAGGTGGAGGTAGATCTGGACAAGCTTTATGGCGCAGCTTTCCATTGGTTAAGGAGACAGGAAGATGTGAAAGGAGGGGAAGAGCTTAGTTGCAGGAGGGAACGGGTCCACCATAGGCTGTAGGGCTGGGCGATATGGCCTCAATATCATGGTATATTGAGCAGTTTACTTCAATAACGATGAATGGACGATAACTTCTCCACAAGCTGCTCACCCCCTCCCACATTAACTTTGTCTACTTCAGCCGCCGCTCCAGCTCTAGTTATTGTGGTAAATTTCGCTATCTGTAAATTTTCGGTTTATCGCCCAGCCTTATGAAATACTGTATTTATACAGAAAAGAAAATGAACAAGCCATTGATGAGCGCACATTTATGCATAGGAAACATCTGTGAGGTAAAGACAGTATGTTGAATTTAGTTCAACTCAAGTTAGGTGAAGCTGGGAGTTCATTTTTGGGGTTGATTTATTCCCTGAAAATAGATTTTTTTAAATGCTGCACGAATGATCTTAAAAACATGTTTTAATCCATCAGACCAGTTTTGTTGAAATCTATCCAATAGAAGCTGTTAAAAAAATCTTCATATCTATTTTGTATCTCCTTCACAGCCCTGTGCACTCCTGCATACATCACCATCATATGGGCAAAATGTCGTTGATTATTGTTGTAAATTTCTCTATCAATAATTTTTGATTTATCACCCAGCCCTAGACTTTGTAAATAAAAGGTATGTCTGCTTCTTTTAGTCTTAGACTCTGATTTTATATTTAGATAAGGTGCTGATGGAGAGGAAGGATCAATTTGCAAACAGCGAGTCGGCAAATCTACAATAGCAGAGTTATTGTTAGGTTTCTGACAGATTTGGGTTTTTCTGTTACCTCCTGCCAGCAGCCTGAGACATGTAAGAAAAACTACACAAAAGAAGTCAACCTTCGATGCTGCTGCTGCTGCTTGTTTTGTAATGAGCTAAAATCTTCCTACAGGAGCTTTATTAATGCATCCCTCAGTTCATAGAATATCTGCAAAAATTCACAAGACGATCAATTTCCCAGATAAGCGGCTTAACCCAATTAACACAGTTCAAAAAAGTTCCCTTGTTCACCTCATCAAGAAACTCTTTAAATCAAGAGTTTTAGCTTCAGGTCTGAAAAGTAAAACCTGTATAAAAAGATGGACTAATGTCGTTTTCTGTTCCTTCAGGCTTTTCCAGGTAACAGTAACGCAGACTCTGTGGTCCACTACAAACTGGAACAGCCGGTGATAGCTCGATATCTGCGCCTGATTCCTCTGGACTGGAACCCCACTGGGAGGATTGGACTCAGACTGGAGATCTATGGATGTCGATACAGTGAGTCAACACTCCGTATACGACTTTTTGGAGAAGTTTGTTTACATACAAGATTTTTTGGTTTGGATTTTTTTCAACATAGCATATACTTCCAGTCGTCATATGAGCTGCAGCAGAAATCAAATGACTGAAGTTCTCATGGTAAATCTCTGTCTCTGTCTCTGTAGCGTCTGACGTGGCTAACTTTGATGGCAGCAGCAGCTTGGTCTACAGGCTGAGTGTGAGGCCGAGCTGGTCAGAGATGGAGGTCATCTCACTGAAGTTTAAAACCCTGAGGAATTCTGGGACGCTGCTGCACGCGGAGGGACAGCGAGAACACAGCCTCACTTTGGTGCTGGAGAAAGGACGGCTGCTGCTCTACCACCAACAAGGTCAGGAGTTATTTATTATTTATCCTATAGTGTGCATTATGAATGTGAAGCACGGCGACTCAAACATCACATCCAGAAGTTACAGAGGAAGTAGAGGAAAATACGAGCGATTTTTAATGCTTCAATTCATATTTGATGTCTTGGAATTAATGTTGGCATCATTTTTTAGAGCCCTGATCTAGCAAAACCACATCTGTAATGCGAGAAAATATAACACCCGCTGAAACTTCAAAGTTCCCTCAAGGACTTCAATAGTTTACATGACAAAGGGGAGGAGTAAACATCGTACCCACAGCTCGGATTCAGAGCGGGACATATGGTTCCTGCAGTGATACTGTTCATTCACACTACATCGGCAGGGAGCCTCCTCTCAGGATCTGAGAGGTCTTAAATTTATAAAATTCAAGGTCTTGAAATGTCTTTAAGTCTTATCGTCAGCGGTGAGAGGTCTTCAATTTTAGATGGCACAAATTAAATCTTCACTCCTCGGTTAATATCACATGACTTTTTGAATCATTTTGTGTATTTCTCTGCTCCCGTGACGATTTTCTGCATTCGCTCTGAGGCCTCATTAGCGGTTTTCTGTTTTTATATTCCACCCTCTGGGATTATTAAGCTTTTATTTTGACAGCGATCACCAGCGTGGTTATTCCAACATCACGTCTTGACTCGTCATGACTTCATCCGCTCCAGTGAAGTACAGGAGGATGTTTGTAAAGGGGGGTCAGGTTAGATGACGATTTGCAGTCAGAGCTACAACATTTATCGATATGATAGCTAAACAGGCTCGTGCAAGCTGACAGTGTGTGTTTACTTAATAAGTGGTGAAGAGCACTGGACTCCAGTATAATCCACTGAAACGGTGAAGTGATTAAAAAAAAAAAAATTACAGTCAAAAAATCTGATTTACTATTCTGAGGTTGTTTCGCATGCCTTATAAATTTAGTGCTTGGTCTGTGGGATTGTTTGCAGCTGCCACTATTCTTCTGCAGAAAGAAATTGTGTTAATTTTACTTTTTTGGGGTCTTAAAAATCTTATTTAAAGAGTGTTGGAGTCACATGAACACAGCTATCAGTAAGGTTATTTCTCATCACCTAGATGGTGAAAGTGACACAGAGGAAAATGTCTCTGAGACAGTGGACAATTTTGAGAAGGACCCTGATTATGACTGTGGTGAGAATGAGACCCTCAGTTTTGATGGTCCTGTTAAATCTCAACCATCAGCAGATGGAAAATCTCATAGAAGTGGAAAGTTATTATGTTTCCTCTCTCCACTTGGGTAGACTCAGAGCTGCTGATATCATAAAAGTGTTTCCATCACATGCTGTCAGCCGTCTCAGAGACACAAAATCAATCATTCCTATTATTACTATTGTTTTTAGACATAATTTAGATTCTTAAAATCATTCTTTAAAAAATACTCTCAAACTTGAGGTCAATCGATGAGATGTTTGGACGAACATGACAGGGTTTTAGGAGGAGTAAGGGAGGTTATGTTTTACCCACAGGGCCTACCTAGACCTATAGTACTGTAAACAGAAACTAGGGTAACTGTTTTGGTTATAAGATTTCATGTTGGAGTTAACTTTATTGAAAGGATGTCCAAGTGTGAGGGCTGAATGAGGACTTTTACTCTGAGCAGTTTGTTGCTTTGCTAATATACTCCTGTTTCTTTCAAGATCGTCCTCATCCCACAGTGTGTTGCCATCAATGTAGAGCACATTTCATCCATGTTGCAACATGAAGGCTCTTGGATAAACACGACAACGCCTTTTCTCTTCAAGGCCAGAGGCCATGGTAGACATAAGTCAACATGCATCAGCTGACATTCCTGCAGCTTTGAAATGGCAACACAAAAGGTTGAAACTTAAAGCTTGTGACAAGGATGCTTTTTCTGGAGGAACAATCCCGGCGCTGTAACTCTGTGTGAGCGTGTCGAGTCTTCTGCTGCTGCTTATTCCTGTCTCAGCGCTGAAGGGTTTATTATGGCTGCAGATGCCGAATTTCAGTCCCAGATTGTTATTGTCCAACCAGTCATTGAAGGAGAGTGGAGGCATGATGAAGACATAAAGACAACAGGTGTACTTCATGCATGCTCCACATGCTTCATCAATACTGGAGACATCAAAGTATCCTCATGAAATCTAAAACAGGGGTCTCAAACTCAGACCAGTATTGGGGCCACCTTTGGTTCCGTTATCTTGAAGGATGTCCACTTTAAGGTTTAAATACTAAAGGAAAAAAAAGGTTTTACTATCTGCAGTACTACTTCTTGTCATACTAAATCATAAACATGCAAAAATCAGTTTGAACTTTTTTTATGTATTTCTTTTTAGGGCTGGGTGATAAACGGAAAATTTACCGATACTGAAATTTATGACAATAACCAATGTTATTATGCCCATATTGGTATATTTTGTGTCAAAAAAAGGATGTTTTGGATGTGTGTAGGTAGACTATGGTCTCATGTCCCTTTAAGACACTGTCCTACCTGAGAGACGTGACTCCACCCCATCCAGTCCACAACAATGAGGGAAAGACGGGTGAGGAGATGGAGGACGGTTCAAAAGTTGTAGCGGCTGAAGCAGATGAAGTTAATGTGGGAGGGGGTGAGCAGCTTGTGGAGTAGTTATCATCCATTTTTCGTTGTCGGGGTGAACTGCTCAATATATCGTGATATTGATTTGAGGCCATATCGCCTAGCCCTATTTACTATGACCTATTAGGGTTGTTATAAAGCCCAAAATTGAATGATGTGAGGATATAATCTAATTTGGGGGAACATTTTCAGGTGATGTATTAGTGGGGCTTTGGGTTGCTTCCTTTTTGTTTTCAGATGTAATTTGGTGCTTTCTCCCTTAAAGCTTAATGCCCTGCTGGTTTATATCCGTGAGACCGTGGAGTAAACTCTCAGAAAAGTTTTTAAAAGGCCAAAAAGAAAAAAAAAAAAGGCAAGTCACGGACTTCTTGAGGAGAAGGTCTGAAATTGTACCGTGCCTGAAACTTTGGAAATTAAGAATTTAATTAAGTTTTTTGAACTTTTCTTGGACAACTTTTCTGGCAGCTTTTTGTATCTGTTCATTTATTTTCTTCCACTCTTAGTGGCTGAATGTCTATACCGTTCTGTGTAATTATACTCTAAGTATAAGGATGTAAGGAATTTAATATCCAGCACGTTTTTTTTGCCCCTACGATGAGAACGAAGGAGCGCCGTGTCCACTCCGTCCATCTGCCGGTTTGTTTGTGTGTTTGTCAGATGTGATTTCTAAGAAACCCTCAGATCCAATTTTGGAGAAACTCGAGGGAATCGTGCTTCTTTCCGCTTTAGCTGATTAGCTTCCTACAGTGTTTATTTGTTCATCCATATGTCTCAAGAAATCTTCAGAGCAAACTAATAAAATTGGGAGGAAATATGGAGAATTGGTCGGATACTTGTAGTCATTACAGGTAAATACAAGAAGGCATATGTGTTGTTGTTTACTGATAGGGGAGTAAGCGATGAATTAAACTCCTTCTGAGCTTTCTCTTTCTTGTTTTTTTTTAATCCTCCTTATTTCTTATCCCTCTCTCTCCCTCTCATCCTCAGCTCTGCCTCTTCTCACGTATTTACTCTCTTTTAATCGATAAAAGTTGCTAGCTACATGAGTTAAGGGTGGACTCTGCAGAGAACAGTGGGGGAGCACAGCATTACATGATCCATGACCTCTACTCGCACAGAGTGGAGCTCTATTGACGCTGTAAGAAGGAGATGTGTGTGTGGGTTTGGGTGTGTATGTGCATGTGCATGTTGTTGTAATGAGGTTAAACCTGAGGCGTTGTCTGACTGCCAGGTTGTTTCATTTTTACCATATGGCGAAAACCTCGTCAAACATCCCATTTGGCTCTGCTCAACAGCCATTCCTGTTTTTCCTCCATCACTAATATTCTGAATTATTACATCAGAGAAAGATGTATAAAGATGGTTTTGTCCACACGGGGGCGCTGAAGTTGACACAAATCAGAAGTTTCATGTAGAAGCTTTAAAAGAGGTACCATCAGCTGAAATGTGATTAAAAAAAACTGACTAATACTTAAAGTTTTAGAGTTAGGATATTTATACCAGTTCTGACTTTAGCCCAGTTGGAGCAGTCAGTGCACTGATTGATTATTGCCCCAAAAACGTCAACCTGTTTCAGGAAAATTATCAAGAACTAATGACAGCAGAGTGGTGGAAGCTGAGAGTCTCATGAGCTAAATAAAATCATGACGTGTTTTCCACCAGAAAAATGTTTTGAGGAAACAAAATCCAATTTTAAAAACTGAAAATGTTTGAGCATATCAACAGAGACATTGAGGTCGGTGTTATAGCTCGTTAGAGTTCACGCCATTTACATACAGTCACTGTTGCACAAACATACATTGGTTTTCTGATTAAGGTTTCAAAGTCATTTTAGATGCGTTTCATGCAAGGATGGCTAAACAACCTCCATGGCCACGCATCACAAGGTCACGACTGTTCCTGCAGCAGTGAGGCATAAGACTGGTTACAACGTGGTTAGAGCATTGAACTATAAACTCTAATCTAGCTCTGTCTGCAGGTCTGTGGTGATCCCCACACTGATCAGCTGCACCTGTGTGCTCAGCAATAGACTGTGTACTATGGACAACTTGGCTCTGCTTTCCGTCATTATAAAAGTTTAAAGCTGAATTGCTCTCGGTATTTCCGGGATTTTCTCCACTTCCTGGAACCACCACTAGCGCAATAGCGTTGTATGCATTTGGCGGGAGAGTCGTTGTGATGACGCATGTCTCAAACAGCGTATCCCTCGGGTGAGCTATGCAATCCTTGTACGCCCATACGCTGTATCAAGTGTCAATCATAAAAAAACATGAACCCCATAATAACTTTTAAAAATGGAGCTGCACAGAAAAAGAGGACGTAGGATTGCTGTAGGAGGCTGGATTTATGATCTCTACTGCAGCCCGTCACCAGGGGGTGCTGTTTTCGCAATGGCTTCACCCAGCGGGGAGGCAGACGGCGTCCATTCTATATACAGTACATTCTATGTGCTCAGCTCGTAGGTGGTAGCTCAAACCCAAAGTACTTTGACAAAACTCTACTCAAAGTTTGTTCTACTTTTATGAATGCTGATAGTTGACCAGTTCTTCTTGAGGATGTTTTGTTATTTCTTTCCATCTGATAAAAATGTCAAGAATAGTGTCAACAAAGTCCTGTATTTTTTAGGGATTTTGCTGAATGTTAGAAATAACTGACAGGTCTCACCTTGTAGACAGCACTACACTTTGTATATACTTCACAATCACATGTTGGACAGGGTGTGAAGAGCAGCGTCTGTTTGCCAGGAAAACACTCCAATTGATTTGTTGATTTAAGTACAATAAGGAAGAATGAGAGCTTAAGTTCAGGGTTTGAGTTTATCTGTGTTGCCACGGCTAATGAATGGCAATTTTGTGGTTAAAGGAAACATCCGCTAAACATCAACATCATTCTTCAGGATGGATTTATAGGATACCTTTTCTTTCTTCTCTCCGTCCAGCCACTATGCTGGTCTCACCTGCCCTCTCTCTCTCTCTCTCTCTCTCTCTCTCTCTCTCTCTCTCTTTGCTTTTCAGAGAGACACAGAAAAAAATCTGAATCCCGTTGAATTCCCTGTGTTTACACTCAGGGTCGAGAGCATTCATTCCCTGCTGGTATTGTCTGTTTGTCAGCCGTGGAGGTTGTTATCTGTGAGAGCCATCAGGCTGACATCAGCTCCCTGAGTGACGCCTGTCACACACACACACTCCCCCCCCACCTAGACCTGTCGAGCTGATGGACAACAAACCGCACAAAGCATTCTGGGTAGCCGGTGCAGAAATAAGCACTGCTTCCACTGTTTTTGGACGGACACAGAGATTAGATAGAGATAAGATAATCTGGTGAAACAGCCAATACAGCAAAATATAAACATCTTCTGCTTCAATCAGGCCGCTGTCACTGCGTGTTTCTCTCTCTGGCTCTCTGTTCGCTGCCCCCTCACCCTTTCTTCTCCTGCCTGCTCTATTTTCTCCCCTTTCTCTCTCTTCTTATTTATCACAACTTTTCTCACATGTTGCCCCACTTCTGCCCTTGTTACGCTTCTTCTTCCAGAGATGATTATGTGCCTTTTTTCAACTGCATGCTCTTTGTTTTTCTAACATCTCTCTCTCTCTCTCTTCTATCTTGCTCTCTTTCTTCTTCCTTCCACACTCCTCCCTCTTTCCCTCCCTCACACGCTCCCAGGAGTTTGCGGTCGGTAGACAGTGTAATTTAGATCAATAGCTGGGAGCATCCACCCTGAGCCACAGCATGCTCCTCCACAGTCAGGAGAAGAAAAGTGAAGTTCAGACTCAGGGAGCAGAGATAAAACCTGAAGATTTCAGCTCAGTATCTCCTCGGCAGCAGGCTGTGAGCTGTTCTCTCAGGCTCTTCAGACTTATCTCTCCCGTTTTTGGCAGCCCGGTCCTGTCAGTCCCGAGCTCCTCTTTAGTAGTGATGCATGTCTCATCAGGGGGAAAACACAAGCTGGCTTAGACGCAGGAGAGTTAATGATGGTTAACACCGGGCATAAGGGACATGTGCTGCTTATAAAACCCACAAGTACGAGCCAAAGCAGATGTATTTTTGTTAGACACAGTGTTACAGGCATTAGCATAAATTAATGATGAATGAAAACAGAAAGACAGACAGACTGGCGAACAAACAGATAAACAGTCAGACACCCGCGCGATCCGCCGGTGGCTGTCCAAGCAGTTGAAATAAATTGGCTGGCTCATTAAGATTTATGTCGGCTATCCAAAACCATCTCATTTCCTCTCTGCTCCGCATTTATCAAAATGTCAGCCTGCTATAATGTAGCTCAGTGCTTCATAATTCAGCTCAATTCTGAACTGACAACGGGAGGCTGTAATACACAGCAGTAAACACACCGAGGGCGAGTGCGTCCCGCTCCAGTGCGTTCTGGACGAATGGTGTTAAGTACTGTCGACTAAATCAGGATGGCAGCAGAGAGGCGTACAGGGCAACGCTGCATGTAATGTGAAAGCCTGTCATTCCTCTCTATGAGAACATGCTGTGGCTGGTTTCTGTGTTTCAGTGTGATAAAACACAGAATGGTGCAGATTTTACAGTGACAAAGCAACAGCGTGATCACAAAGGTCTTTTTTTTTTTTTGATTGTGCAAAGAAGCTAAAGCCACAGCGGCATTTTCCCCCGAGCCGTCTGCAGGAAGAGGGAACAAATCTCTCTGGACAGACCGCGCCAGTTGGCTGAGGAGAGAGAAGACAATGAGTTGTGGGGATTACTGTTGCATTTGCTTACTTTTTCTACAGTGATTTACAGCGAGCCTCCAGGAGTTTCTATTATAAACAGTCTCATAAGAGTTTCAGTCAGCAAGAGCCTGAGACTGCAAAGACACACAGGGGACTCTTATTGTAACACACTCCTCTGCTGTAAAACAAGTTGCTTACTGCAAACCCTAAAGCAAGAATACAGTTTGCACCTCGCAATAAAGCGATAAGATGCACAGTTTACAAAAATGGCTGAACTCTGTCTGCCTTTGAAAAAACACGGATAGAAAGAGAAAAAACGCAGTTTTATACTCCTTGAATTTTCCGATCAAAGGAACTTCAGTTTTCGTGCCTCAGCAGACAAAGTGAGGATTTTGTTATAAACATCTGTATATGACCCGTCAAATATCTTTGCTGTAGAAATTTAAAGATTGTGTCAGCAACACGCAGCGACTGGAACAGTGAAAAATGACAATTTCTGCCATATTTTGAGAGTCTTATAATGAATCTTTGTTTTTTGTTGTGTAAAAAAGATGCACTTTGTTTGCAGTCACATCACATTCAAAAATTGAGAGTCAGAAAATCTGAGCTTTTTTTCTCTTTACTGTGTTAGTTTGTGTCAATTTTGGCGCCCCTCTGGACATCAGTTTGAGTCTCAGTCAAGCCCATAAACATCGAACAACTCCTCACGGGAGTCTGATACACTCACCAGCCTCTTCATTAGGTACACATGTTCAATTACTTGTTAACACGAATAGCTAATCAGCCAATCACATGGTAGCAACTCAATGAGTTTAGGCAAGTAGACGTGGTCAAGGCAACTCGATGAAATCCGAACCGAGAATCTGAACGGGGAATAAAGGAATTTAAGTGACTTACCAAGGTATGAAGTATACCATCTCTGAATGTACAACACGTCGAACCTTGAAGCACATGAGCTACAGCAGCAGAAGACCTGACCGGGCGCCACCCTTGTTGGCCAAGAACAGGAAACTGAGGCTACAGTTCACAGCCTCACTGAAATCGGCCAGTAGAAGACTGGAAAAACATCGCCCTTATGGTAGCGTCAAAATTTTTTGTAAACGGCATGAAAGCGTGGATCGATCCTGCCTTGTATCAATGGTTCAGGCTGCTGCTGGTGGTCTAATGGTGCAGGGGAAACTTTCTTAGCACACTTTTTGGCCCCTTAATATCAACTGAGTATCATTTAGACTTCACAGCCTACCTGAGTATTGTGCTGAACATGTCCATCCCGTAATAATCACAGTGAACCCATCTTCTGATGGCTACTTCCAGCAGAATAACACACCATGTCATGAATCCTGAATCATCTCAAACTGGTTTCTTAAATAAGTTCACTGGCCTCCCAAGTCACCATAGGAGTACCTTTGAGATCATCATGGATGTGTGTGATGCTCACATGTTAAAATGGACAAAAACCTCTGAGGAAGGTTTCTGACAACTTGGTAAACATACGCCATGAGGACTTAAGACAGTTCTGAAGGCAAAAGAGAGTCCAACCCAGTACTAGCAAGGTGTACCTAATAAAGTGGTGAGAGGATAGATACATTTGAAAGTAGAGTAATATTGTTTTTTTGGGCAAATTTTGGTCCATGAGGTCTCCTCTGTATATTCACCACATATTGTGTTTACTGATTAAAAAGGTTCATATAAAACCCCAGTGAATGGGAATAAAGAGAAGAAACTTTTCTGCCAAGAGCTTCCCCCCATTCTCCTTTTTTCTTCACTCTCTTTCATCATAATAGATTCAATTCCAGACTGTGACAAAACTGTGAATTTGTTTGAGAAAAGTACATTATTTTTTTGAGAGCCAGCTCTTTAAATCACCTCGCCAAGTGAAGCTGAAACGCTGAAACAATTATAACTGTCAGTCTCCTGATAAGCCCTGTCATTGTCGTCCTTCATAAACAGATTTAGAGCTGCAGCAGAGAGCCGTAATGGAGTAACAGACAGAGAATGATAAGGTGATATTGCCCCAGGGAGTCGTCTGGAACAGTAGACTCCTGAAGAGTGGAAAGTAAAATATTCAGTGCAGACTCCACAGCTGGTAGACAGGAACATTCAATATTAGTCTGCTAAGAAAAGATGGATCAAGTAATTATTGCCTCACAGAGTCTTCACAGACATGCAGGGATGGGAGAATGAGGGAAATTAAGACTGACACCCAGTAAGAAAGAGAGAGGAGTTTTATGAATGAAAGTTGAATTTTGGCTTCCAGACTTCTTATGTTGTTCATTCTCCTCATTTTCACTCAAACTTAAACAAAATACGTCACTGCATTCAAAGGGAATCAAGGTTACAGGGGCCAACGTCCATAAAGGGGCAGTATTATGCTTTTCCACATTTACAACAAAAAACTGTGAAGTTAGAAAGTTTGGTGTCCATACCATATGTATGCAAAGTTTCAGAACACAAGGTAAACAATATGTGGTGGGAGAAACAATCGATTCACACAAGTATAGCAGTTTTTTGTTTGACAATTTTTTAATTGATTTTTTTGTTCAAAAATTGATTTTTCTTTTTTTTTTTTTTTTTCAAATTTCGGAATAAATATTAAAAACGGACTTACATGTGACGTGTATTTTTACGGGGAAATATGGTTCCTGGAACAGTCAGTAGACAATCATAATCATTCAACTGTTTCACTGGTGTTAAAAATGCAGACTAAATCTGAAAGTCATGTAAAACTATTAAAGGGGTATCAGAGAAGAAGTATAGAGTCGGAAAAAAATGCATAATTTCCCGCTATAAATATGGAGCTGTAGAATAGGGGAGCTAAGCATACTTGCATTAACACTCAAAGAAGGAGAATCCATTTGAATTCCTCAAATACATGAAATGTTTTTGGTGGTTTTACCAAGTAAGTCTTAAAAGTTCACCACTCAAAAGTTAGAAAGCTTTGATAGATTATTAAAGACAGAGTGAAGAGTTTTAAACTCAGTCCAAGCATGCCATATCTACTTTGACCCAGCAACACTTTCCAGCTCCAAAGGGAGGCTCCCTTGAAACACTTAACTTGACTCCTTTCATCGTGAAGAAGCAGCGGCTCTACTTCGAGCTCCGTCTGGATGTCAGAGCTTCTTCTAACTCCCCCTCAAGAAACAGATTTTGGCTGGTTGGATCCAAGATCTCATTCTTTTAGCACAACACAACCTGTAGCTCAAGACCACAGCTGAGGGTTGTAATATAGATCCACGGTTCAACAGTAGCACTGACACTGCACCTATCCATCTACAATCTCGTAATCCATTTAAGCCTTCATCATGACCCCCAGAGACTTCATGCTATTACTTTGGTCGTACAGATATCGAATGGCAGTCTCATATCACATTATTGGCCCCTGGATCCTGTGTTTTGGCAGTACCCTCCTTAGGGACACGATGGTAAGCCTTCTCCAAGTCCACAAAACACATCAAGATTGGATGGGTAAACTCCCTTTCCTCCTTCAGAAGTCTTAAAGAGTTGGTCCGCCGTACCTCAGCATCTGAGGATCCGGTAACACGGCAACATAAAAAGTATTTCACAGGGAAACGTAAAGTTTCTTTAAAAAAAGTGAGAGCGGAGGTTTGACTCAGTAAATGACACAGGATAAAGGTTTTGTCTTATAATACTACTTTTACATGTACAGGAAGAAAGAAAAGAGGTATCTTTGCCCACAGGGGGCGCCAGTATCAACACAAACCAAAAGTTGCTCACTGCAGCTTTAAGTTAGAGGCAGGACAATCACGCTTGTCGTGTCGCAGAGTTCACAATGAACTCAAGCTAAGCCCTACAGAAAAAAAAGACTGATAGAAAGTGCACAATCTGGCCTCTGAAAGTCTGTATCAGAGCACTCACGCTTGATGATCTGACAGTGAAGCACTTTTACACTCACTGGGAACACGCCTCGAAGTCTGTGAGTAAGTAAGTGTAAGATTGGGATCAGGCCAAAGAGGACTCTGAAAGCACTTTTTAGGAACACCTGCTGAAAAAGTCATTCTCGGCAGACTTTGGTGCGTGTGCGTTAAAGGATTTCTCAGTCAGCTGGAGTCGTGTGCCGCTGCTGTAAGACGCAGAATCTTGACGGCGCTACTGATTGTTTACCACGCCCTCGCTCTTTTGTTTCGTTTCAGGTCTGAGCTCCTCCTCCAGCGGTCAGCTTCTCCTAACCTTGGGGAGTCTGCTCGACGACCAGCACTGGCACCACGTAAAGCTGGAGCGGCTTAACACTCACCTCAACCTCACCGTGGATAAAAACACTCAGCAGGTTCACATCCCAGCTGAGCTCAGCAGCTGGGACATCCACCAGGTGAGGGGAAATCTGGAGCGTGTAAGGAACAGAAAAAAACGTGATTTTAAATGTCTTTAATTAACCAAAAGGACTTTCAGTTCACTGAGGGCTCACAGTTTGTTTACAGGGCTAAAGTTTACTGATTGGCTCTCAGGAACTGCACTCATTACTGATTTTAATTAACATCTTACTCATTAAACAAATCCAACACCAGACTCGACACCACCAGTTCCCGTGACCTATAAAAAAACAAACAGACAAAGCCTGGAAATGCTGAGAGTCTATAACTGAAGATCATGTTTCTATTAATGTCTCTGTTGTTTTTTTCACTGTCAAATGCCAAGCGCGCCAAAGCTTTCTAAAACGACACAAACTTATTACAGTAAAATTGGACGCTTTCATGCTTAGCTTTCTCATTACTGCGGCGCTCTGCTTTGTCGTGCAGCTGAGTCTGGGTGCCGTCCAAGGCCACGGTCTGCAGAAACCCGTCCTATCCAACAGGAACTTTCACGGCTGCCTGGAAAACCTGCTTTACAACGACTTAAACCTCATCGAGCTCGCCAAGAAGAGCAACCACCAGGTCTCTATGATGGTGAGCGACCGTGCCAGTCAATCAAATCCTGCACTAATAAAAAAGTCAATTTTTTTTTTCTCCTTTTTTTCATCATGAGTGTCAGTATTATGCAAATGGTCACTCTCTTATTGTCATTTTCATTATCTTCATTATCATCTTGATTTTATTCCTGTCATCATCATCTGCATTATAGCCACTAGCATCACCATTATCTCCTCCATTATCATCATGAGTGTCATCACTGGCACATTTTGGAGTAACATGCCAAAGGGAAGAAGAATAAAAATACGAACAGATTAAAGTTGGAAACTTTGAGTGGGAGAGAGGATGGAGGGTGGAGAGGACACGGGACAGCTTAGGAGTTTGTAATGCATCTTTGATTTTATATCAGTCTGACTTTTGCTTTATGACAACAGTGTAAATGTGCGCCTCACATTGTACTGCGTTGGAGATAACCCTGAAAGTATCACAAAGAACGCTAACCCTATCATTTTAAGTACCTTGATTCCCTCCGGAGGTTATTTGGATTTCGTGATGAGTTTTGAAAGTTTCAATCCGCCTAAACTTTGCATAAATATTCAGAAAACTGTTCCCTAATCTGAAATCAGTTAATCCATAGTGTTATTCTTTGTCCCGCCGCCATGCTGGTATCAGGGGATGTGATACAAATAATGAATACTGGCTGTAAACGCTGTGTGACCCTGGCGCCTCAGGTTCCTCCGGCTTATTTTCGCTGCTCAGCGTATATCAATATGGTAATATGGTAGGTGTCCTTTTTCAGAGAGCTGCTGATGGGACCTCTGTGACACCGAGTCAAACTGAGTCAGCCTCTGCACTCGATGAATATTCATCTTTTATTATCTCTGTCATAATCATCTTTCTCTCTCTCTCTCTCTCTCTCTCTCTCTCTCTCTCTCTCTCTCTCTCTCTCTCTCTCTCTCTCTCAGGGTAATGTGACCTTTTCTTGTGCTGAGCCAGTTTCAGTCGCTGTGACGTTCACCGACTCCCACAGCTTCCTCGTCCTGCCAGGATTGAGATCCTGGTCGTCAGGGGTCCTCTCTGTGGCGCTGCAGTTCAGGACCTGGAACAAGGTGGGGCTTCTGTTGACCTTTGACCTCCCGCAGCAAGAAGGAAGTGTGTGGCTGTATCTGAGTGAGGCTCGGCTTCGCCTACAGATCAGCAGGGCTGGCAGGGCCCAGCTGGAGCTCAGCGCAGGTCAGTACGGTCAGGAATTAACAAAGTTTTACTTGAAAATGAAATTTTATATGTTCACTTAGCATAAATTATGGCAAAGATATTGAAACACACAAAAAATGTAATTTTTCATTTTTATTTTTTATTATTTTCTGAGCGATTTTTGCTTTTTAATTGATGGGACAGGGTGAAATGTAGGGAGATAAAGAGAGAGGAGGGAGGACATGCTGCACATGGTCGGGGCCGGACTCAATCCTGCGATTGCTGCAGGGACCATTGTGTCCATACACAGGGCGTGCTAACCCGCTCAGCCATCTGCCTCCCCCCCAAATAATAAAAAATTAATGTAAATGAATAAATAAATAAAATTAATGACAAATGAATAAAAAAATAAAAATAAATACATGAATAAAAAAATTTTAAAAATAAATTAATAAATAAATAAAAATAAATAAATAAATAAATAAAATAAATACATAAAAAATATTCATAAATAAATATATAAATAAGTAAAAATAAATAAATGAATAAAAAATTATCCATAAATAAAATTTATTGAAAAAATAATAAATGAATAAATAAATAAATAAAAGAAATAAATAAATAAAAATTATTTGAACATGAATAAATGAATAAATAAATAAATAAAAGAAGTACATAAATAAATGATTAAATTAATCAATGAATGAATGTCATTTTTAAGGTCAAAAATCAACAACCTCAAACTTGCTTAAAACCATTTTTTTTAAGAAAGTAACTTTGGTCACAGCAGGGGTGTACACAGAAGGTTGGCTCGAGGTGCCATAGACCCCTCTTGACCACCCTTGAAGATACTACAAACTTTTGCTACTTTAACTTTTTAAAGTACAGTCAGGACTTTTATATAAATTTTAACATAAAGGTTTAAAAAACAGGGTCAAAATCTGGACCCTTAACATCCAGAATAAAGAAATGTACTCAATCTAAGAGATGCAACACTTTGACTTTTATGTTAAGTTGTTCTGTTTTTCGTGTTTGTGTACAAAGGCTCAAGTCTGAACGACGGTCAGTGGCACTCAGTGGAGATGAACTCCAGACAAGATCAGCTGAGCATCACCGTGGACAAAGATGAAGGAGCCACTGCCCACACCAGCATCCCACTGCCCCTGACCGCAGAGAGTCAGCTCTACTTCGGTGGTAAGAGGACTTCAAAGTGGACATGAACCCTGCATACTTGTGTTTGTTTAATTTCATTCTTCATTAAAAGTCAAAAAGGAGATTATTACCACAGCCGGGTACAGCTGTCTGCATCTCCTCCTAAAAGCTCCCCCTTTGCAAACAGTCGAAGTTGCACCTGAAGTATTTTGCTGACATGAATATTTGGGACTCTTTAAAATTCATGGAGGTACTCAGGTAATAATTATCATCTCCAGAAGTCCTTTGGAGGTTTAGTGCCACCCACAGAGGGATAGAGTCGTAAAGCTGCTCGGTTTCTCCCTCCCTCCCTCCTCCTCTCATTCCTTCGAGTGATCCTTCTCCTCTTTTTTCTCCCCTCGTACCATTTTCTATTTTGCTCCTCTTTATTCGATACATTTCTCTCCCTCCAATCACCCTCTCAAGGTCTCTTGTCCTTCATTTTTCTCCCCTTCTCTCTGCAGTGTTTGTGTATGCTCACCCTCCAAGTATCCTAAGCTGAAAAAAAGGCATGTGCACTTTGAGAAACATGGTGAAAATTTCCTTATTAACCCCAAATGCACACATCGTCAATTGGTGCTTCTATATAAGATAATAGAAAAGTCTGAAAGTGGTAAAAAGTGCTTTGAGCGTGACTTCAGTCAGATTTGAAGCTGTTTTTGATCCTCAAAGTGAAATGATAGTTACAGATGAAGCTCCAGAGTTAAAACCGAGTGTTTTTGAAACTTCCTCTTCCATGTGTCACCATTGTCACTTCCATAAAGGAAAAAAAAAGCCTGGCAAAATCTTCTTTTGAACTCCTAAAATTCAAAGTGACAATAAACAGTGACTCATCTTCCTCCGTCCTCTGCTGCGGGGAGGTGTGGAGCTGAGCCCCAGACGGGCTGACTGCATCAGAGCGAGGCAGAGCTCAGAGTGCTTCATGTGACCGATGAGAATCCACCTTAGGTGTAGATGAAACAAAAGGTTATTGACACGCTTTGTCTCAAACCAGATAAATCATGGATGGCAGAGAACTTTTTACAGCTCAACCAGGACAAATCTCTGATTTTATTCTTTGGTACTGGAGCTCAGGGAGGGAAACTGAGCCCAAAACTTGAAGTACTTTTTAACCCGTGTCAGCAGGTGAAGAATCTCAGAGTGATATTTAGTTCAGACCTCAACTAAAAAGTGAGGGGGATGCAGAAAGAGAGAGATGGACAGAGACTGAAGCAGCAGGACAGCAGGCAGGTCCACAGCAGAAGAACATCTGCAGCAGCGATCCAGAGGAACCTACAGTATGATGGAGCTCAGGGACTTCCAGAAAAGACAGTGTATCAGTGTTTGTAATGGGACCTGATGATTCAAAGACAGAAAGAGGATGGGGAAGGAGATAAAGATGCTCAGTATGTCAGTCTAAACCTATAGCACCACAACTAAGAGCTGATCCAGACCTGAACCAGCTCCATTTATAAGAAAGGAAAGCCTCATCCAGCTTCAGCTGCTGCAAGAGTGCTGACAAAGACCAGAAGGAGAACCCACATTACACCCACTTTAAAGTCTCTGCAGTGTTGTCCGGTATCTGTAAGACTTTTAATATTTGTTGACTAGTTTACAAAGTTCTGATTGGTCTCACTCCAACTAATATATCTGATTTGTTTTCATTATTTGAGCCTGTGATGGTTCCCAGGTCTCTGTGTAGTGTTTTTGTTAACTGTGCCAAAAGTTAAAACAAAGACCCAGGAGGAGGCAACATTTTAATATTCTGACCCACTTCTGTAAAACAGCCTGCGTGAAGACTATAAGATTTACAGTTTTTGTCCAACTTTTCACTAAATCTGATTTCTGATTTGACTGACTCCTCAGACTGCCTTTGCTGAGAGTTTAGATGAGTGTAAATACTGCAAACATGGAGACAAAAGTTTATATTTACATTTGATTTCTTTATAATGAGGCTTTCTGTCCTTGTTTCAGTATCATGGATGTCTGTAACAACAAACCTCACATCTATATTAAGTTGAAAAGGCCAATGGAAACAGGACCTAAAGGAGCCCTAATCATTTGTGAGAAATCAGACATGCAGCAGTAAGAATATGGAAAACTAAGTTTAGAAGTTTATGCCGTGTGTTTCAGATCAGATATTTCCGGATGTTAAGTCAAGTCGCCTCTTCGCCTTTTTACTTGGTGTCACAAGGTTTCCTTTTTGGCAAAACTTCTCAACTTGTATTTGAGTGGAAAAATATTCATAGTTATTCACAGCCTTGCTGTCAAAATGAATTTTACACTTAGATTTTAAAGTAAGTAATTATCACTTTAAACACTCATTAATATGAGTTTTAAAACCCTGACAGTAATCACAAGTTGAAAGCTCAAATTAAAATTTGAATCTGTTATTTATTTCGCTAAAAGTGGCAAAGTTGGAAATGACTTTGACACCATCATGCTCCTGTTAGCACATGATTAGATTATTTTTATTTAAAGCATCTCCAGCCAAAGTCAGACTAGACCGGAAAGAAAGTTAAAGAAAGTTGAAGAAATTGAGGCTTAAGAGAGCAACAGAGGGACTTTTTTTCCAAGAAACTTCAAACAGCAGAAACAAAGCCGTACTTCAGACACTCAGAGGACATCCTGTTTGTTCCTCCTCAGGCTGTCCCGCTGATGAGAGCAGTCTGGAGTGTGTGAACCCCTTCAGAGTGTTTCAGGGCTGCATGCGCCTCTTGGCTCTGGATAAACAACCTGTAGACCTGATCGAGGTGCAGCAAAGGCTGCTGGGAAACTACAGCCACCTGCAGATTGATATGTGCGGCATCATCGACAGGTGAGTCCCAGCTTAAGTGTCATTTTAACATTTTTTTCCTCATATTTAAATGTGTTTGCGTCAAAAATGTGACACCAAGAGGACAAGAAAACAGACCGTCTGTATCAAAAACCCTCTTTGTCTTCAGTCGTTGGTGCTGATTGCTTTTCTCATCAAGTTTTTTATTTTGTGTTCTTTTGGTTTAAAGAATTTCACAGTCTTATGCGTGTTTGTCGTCGAATGATAAACATTGTTGCATTTGTAGGGTTTCTAATTTTACCGCGCTCGAGAAGCCGTTTAATTTCAGTTCCGTCTCGGCCCTCTGTGAAGTCAGCTCTGATAAAAAGTACAAACAAGACGAACAAACTGTTGATGTACGACTGTGAAGTCTAGACTGTGTTTACACTCGGTGACAGACAAACCCAGAGACAATAGGGACACAGACAAAAGAACCAGGATTGAAAGAGTTATGTGATGTCTGTAGTTTTTCCTGTCTGCATTTCCTATTTATAACAAAAAGCAAAAACAAACAAATCAATTTATCTTAATCACGTTTGTTGTCTGTGTATCCAAATCCTGACATTCCTCTGTGTCTGATCGACCTTTTTTTAATGTCCTAAACTTACTTAACACCAGTAATGAAGACATTGCACTGCCTCTTTCATATGAGACGTGACAGCCGTGGTTTATTTTCAGTCTTACCTGTTTGTTAACTTTTTCCACAAACACTCCTGATAGATTGTCACAAAGTAAAACTCAGTCGAAGAGTGTCAAACCCAGATGAATGTGTTCTATGGAGTCATAAAGGAAGCAAGGAAGCATTGCAAACACAAGTGAGGTATTGTAAACAAAAAATTATATAATTGAGGCTCACAGGTGTTAAGGACAGGTGCTGCAGCAGCAGCAAACAGACAGTCAGACTTGGGGAGCTCAAGTGGAGCAGCAGCCTCCTCCTTAACTCAAGATGTGGCCAGGTTATATCTACATTCGATTCACACTCTATCCTGCGAGCCTGTCGAATTAAGAGTGCCTTAGCCTAACCAAGAAACATTAGCCTTCTCTATTAAAGGCTATGCTAGCTAGCATTAGTGCTACTTACGGCACGAGCGAAGCCTACTTGGGTGCATCATGGTGTTGACAAATGATAAAGCCTACATTAAAGGATAATTTATTAACTTTACATACCTGAGATCCTGGACTTGAAGCATTTGGCTGCCTCGAACCACCACTGTTCCAGCGACGGCTGCTGGTCTTTCAAGAAGGTGAAGCTCGTTTTTTTCCCGTCCCACATCATAAATTTGTTTGTTTATTTATATGTAAATTCTACCCTCCGTTCCTTTTCAAGAAAATAAACTGTGACCCTGTCGTGACATAAGACAGTCGCCAAACACAACGCTAGTTGTTCTTAACAAAGACAAAGTCACCGGGGATCGGTCAAGTCTCGGGATCAGTTCAGAACAACGGAATGAAAAACTTGAAAATGCTCCTGTGTATGTTTAAACTTTAAGATCCCTGATTCATTCATTTCGCTGTCAATCAAAAAGGAATTCCACCTCAGACAGTTCATCCAATCATCATGCAGAAGCCAAGTAGTCCACCATCCTTCTTCAAAGAGACTGTGTGGAGTTGATTTCTATGCTTATTTTTCTATGGTTTTGTTTAAATTTTCCTCCCCGGACGCGCTACTCATCTAACCCCGCCCCCATGTCAAAGAGAGGCCAGGATGTTTTTTAAATGCAGAAAAAGTTTTGTAAATGTAGAAAAATACCTAATTGGCTTTTGACTCCATATCATTCATAGTTATATACTAGATACAACCAAACAGGTATCTTACATTAATGCAAACTGCTCAAATGTTGATCAGTGTGCATCGTGATAGTTCGATAAACTTGATAAGCACAGACTTTTCCCTTAACGTGTCTACACCAGAGGCACCAAGAGACAAGGGTGTAAACAAGGGAGGCGTTTTAAGACTCAGCGAGCATTACAAAAGCAGTATGGAGCAAATTCAACCTGCCAGACGGATGAAATCAATATTAGACATGTCACACTGGCTGGAGGATCCCAGCGGCTGGTGTGAATAGAGGCCAGTACCCTGGACAGCTCCTTTACTGCTGACTGACTGCAGGATCAGGACCTTGGAGAGCGCTGCAGGCTGCACTCTGCATACTGCACGTTCTCATCTCGGAGATTTCCAGGCATATCCTATTCTATCCGGATGTTTACATTGCACATGGTTTGCAAAGAATTCATCATTCTAGTAAGTTACAAAGTAAACCCGGTTTGGTGGATAGGAATCAATGTTGAAGTCACTACCAAAGTCGAGAGGTGACAGAGAGTTGACTACAGAATATTGCATTTGAAGGGTGTCCCCTAACACTTTTATTAAGGAGTGCAAGAAGAAATTGAGATGTCAAGAAGTACCATCTGACAGCCCGCTCACAGGGGCTTTTCGCTGAAAAAATAGTTCGAGGGAAGGATAATATCATAATCCACTCTCTCTTCTCTCCACACACAGTTATGTAAGTTTTCAAATCGGTGCCATCTCTCTGGGGTGGCTAAATCACTTGTTTATAACGCAGAGTGAAAAAGATCATTCAAAAATCCCTCCCAGAGGCACGAGATAAATCGAGGATTGAAAAAGGAGCACCAGGAGACATTCATTAATGCAAAGATCTTCCATTCTTGGCCGACGTACATCCTGGCTACACCGAACGGCATTCCTGAGGAGGGACTGAAAGACTTCCTCCTTATGCTGCTAAGTGGATTAACCGGCACTAAAGGGGGATGTTTTTATCTTCCCATTCACTTAAAGTAATAATTAAAGCCATAAAAGAGAAGGGGGGTCCTCTATAAGTATTAAAGATGGGTCAGACTGTGAATCAAATACCTCAGTAGACCTCAGCCACAGGATGGGCTCATGAGCGATCCCAGTACATTCACTGCAGATATTTATTGGAGGTGCTCTGGTTTCTGTTTCTTGCTGCCTTTATTGTATTGACAGGGTTTGGTAGATGCATGAGAAGCAGTGTGTTTGCAGTGAAAGGAACACAGTCCACTTCATCGTCATCCTTACTTCAATCTGTATTGACTTGAGGATGAATTTGTCGCCTTTATAAAGAAAAATCAGCATGAAACTGCAGCAAACAATGTGTTCTCGATCAGAAGTTTCATCTTGAGCAGCAAATCTGCGAAATTGGGCTGGGCGATATGGCCTCAAATCAAGATCACGATGTATTGAGCAGTTCACCTCGATAACGATAAATGGACGATAACTACTCCACAAGCTGCTCACCCCCCCCACATTAACTTCGTCTACTTCAGCCGCTCCTCCAACTTTTGAACCGTCCTCCATCTCCTCACATCTCTTTCCCTCTTTGTTACGGCCTTGATGGGGTGCAGTCAGGTCTCTGACGTAGGACAGCGTCTTAAGGAGACATGAGACCATAGCCTACCTACACACATCCAAAACCAACTTTTATTAATATTTTTGACACTATGGGCAAAATGACATCGGTTATTTTTGTAAATTTCGATATTGGTAAATTTTCGGTTTATCGCCCAGCCCTACTGTGAAAGCTGACAAGTGTTTAGATTTCAAGTTTCTGGCAATCCACCTGAAACAATCAACCTGATTAACATTCAACAGATTCTCAAAATTGTTTCCTTCTCTTTCTTGAAGATGTGTCAGCAAAGCTAGCATCTGCTCATATCATGCTTCATGATTATTACAATGAGTTGGTTGAATTGGTGCAAAACAACAAAGCATAGCACACTACAAATTGACTTGTTTTATTGGGTCCATGTGTTGGACTGTTCACTTTGTTTTTACAAGCCTCAGAGCTGAAAACAAAGAAGCCTGTTTGACAGTCTGTACAAGTAAAAGCGCCGTTACCTTCTATTAAATGGGCTCCTTCAAAAACGAGGTGTGAAGTCTACTATTGCAGAGAAAGGGGCATGATGAAATAATGTGAAAAGATGGGTGTTCACGGTGTTCTGCTCAGTCCTAGATCTCAAAAAAGGATGAAAACACTTGTGCAAATAATTTTCAGTATTGTCAGGTGTTGTGAGCTCCAGAATGTTAAATTGGTAAAACATGGGTGGGAGGATTTTTGCTGCTGTTCAACCACCTTTATGCACTTTGATTCAAACAAAAAAGACGCTTCTTGGACGCTTTGATTCTGCAGCTTGTGAACTTGCTGCTCCCCGTCTCTCTTCTTACTGTATGAGCGTGTGAGAGTTCATGTTTTGAAGGGAGATAGATTAAGCTGTCAGAAAGCAGTTATTCTGACCTCTTTGCTTCTGTCAAATTCCTGACAGCTTAATAATACACCCCATCAAAACACACTCACACACACACATCCACAAGCAGAAAGAACGCAGGTCATGAGGAGGTCCTGTCTTGTTTTGTCTGACTGTCTTTGTATGTGTTTGTCTGTCAGAAGTGACTTCATGGTGTGTCTGCAGTTTCTTCAACCAGAGCCCTGCACACACACATACAGCAAATCTTAAACTCAACACTTCGGATGTGTTCCCAGACTCTATCCTGTCTGTGTGTGTGTTGGTGGCTTATCGAGGACCAGGTGCAGAGCAGACTAAAAGCATAAAATTACCCTCCTCCTCATGCTGCCCAGCAGTTTGCAGATTTCTGAAGTCTTTGTAGGGACATCCTGGTCTGCCTTCCCAGTAATGGTGTGCAGATCAGGGGGGGAGGGGCCGCACCGTGTTGGTTTACCCTGAGGCGATGTAGGAAACCAGGGAGATTGCATACAAGTTCTGTGATCCCAGCTGCGTTATGGGACGCTGTCACACCGCGTTGGAAATTTTTAGATAAGCTACAAAGTCTCTGAGCTTAACCAGGCTTGGACTCCTGTGATCTGAAGGGTGGCACAGTATGCTGTCATGTTGCGATGCAAATTGTAAGTCAAGCTAGGAGCCCTCCGAGGATTTAAGTAGGGCAGCGTGTTTGCATAACCTGAAACTTAAACCCTGGAAAGACTGAGTGCAGATTTAATAATACAGGTTGCAAAGAAGTTCAGTGCTGGACCCAGGCTTTTGCCTCCTAAATCGTTCTGTAATTTTCTCCACTCTGTTTCTGTTTGAGGCTCCATGTGTCAGTACTTTGCTGACAGTACACAAAGTGTTGAGACAATGGCAAAACACTGCTGGAAAGAGTTGCCAACTGTGGCCGCAGATCGCTCATTCCTAGAAAACTTGTATTTCCCAGCTTCTACAGAGTGCAGTGTCTGAAGGGGCAAAGGGATGTTGTTAAGAAAAAAGACAAACTGGTTATGTAGATACCACTTCTGTAAGATATATGATAGATTTAAAGCTGCAGCAAACAGTAGATTTACTGAGCTCATCCTAAAACTGCAAACAAAGAAAAACATTTCAATCAGATTTTACGACATGGAAAGTCTCCTGTAGCGAGCTACTTGCAAAAATATAGCCCCATTCATCATCCTGGATAAACTCCACAACTCAAGGTTTGACAAAACTAGACTTTACTCTTTGCCCCATCATCCTCTCTCTTTGCTGAGCTAAGCTAAGCTGTCTCTCCGTACAGATTTCAGATTCACGTCAAAGCTTTTTGGAAAGAAAGCACATTACAGCCGGTGTATTTTCCAAAAACGTTTCATTCCTTTGAGTATGTTTAAATGCACATTTTCATTCTCTGAAGATTTCTCAGATTATGTAAGTGCATAAATGTGATAGTTTAGAGAAAAATTAGTGTTTTCATAGACAAATTGAACATTAGCATTTGGCATTAAATAATTCTGTTGTCACTGAGACCAGGACTGTCGGTGTTAATGAGGTAATTGCAATGCAGTGAAGGTCTGTACTTAAAAGATCCTTCACTTCATTTTTGCCCCCTCAGAGTAAATACTTTGATTCTGTCTTAAACCTTAAAGTCATAATTTCAGTTCACAAAACATTAGTAAGAGTTGCTTCTAATTGTTAACACAGATTTGAAAACCGTTAAATAATGCAAGAAATGAAACGTTACCCATTTGATTCACTTGTGATTAATCGCGATTAAATATTGAGATTCTGCGATTAATCGCGATTCAAAAATTGATCGTTTAACATGATATTGAATCAGCTAATTTTTAAACAGTTCTTGTGATAAAACATGATATTGATAACAAATACATAATGATAATCCAGCTTTTATGGTTCTTTATTTTGGATCAATATGAAGGACTTCAAAACGATGATCTTCCAGGGACAGTAAGCAGCCCCTTTATTTCCAATTCACTCAGTAGAAACTCTGGACTCCACCACAATCATAGAAAGTCTAGGATCCAAACACATCTGGACCGATATTATGACCCTCCTATGAACCTACAAAGAAGAGTTTCAGTAATGACACCTTCTTATGAATGCCCCTCTAGTTTATCGAAATCACTGTAGCAGTAAGAAAGCAGTTCACGCCAAACTACCGACTGCCATCATTTCAACCAGCATCATCGCTCAGCTGTGCTCTGTGAACACAGCCTCTCTTTCAGCCTCTCTATCTGCAGTCCCCTGACCTCAATTCGTCAGGTTCACTGGCCAAACACAGTTGATATCCAGTCACTGCCTCCAGCTTGCTGCTGCTCTCTTCATCCATCCTCCCCTTCATCACCCTCTGTCTCACCTCGTCCCTCCCACCTTCTCTCCTTTCTTCTTCCTCCATGCTGCCTCCTTCCCTAATCGTCTATGTACCTCTTCTTCTTTCATCCTTTTAGATACGTAAAGCTCTGCTCAGACTAGATTTTGTCAGTGTGTGTGTGTGCGAGTCTCCTTGTTTCCCCATCTTCTTGGGGACCCTTGTATACTTTGGACCATTGGAGTTAGATGAAAGTTCTTCTGGTAATGTATTAATTACTGTGATTACAGGGTTTCATCAAAGGGGATGCATTTTGTAAACAAGAGTTCTCAGGAGTGCATAACCAAAAAAACTGAGCTGACTCAGCATGGGTGTAACCAGCGTTGAACTTAAGTGCTTTTTGGATATGAATTTTGCAAAACGATGTTTTCATTGAGAGTATTACACTTTATTAGTCTGCAGGTTAAGCAGACACCATCAAAGAAATACCAGACTTGAGAAACCAAATCTGTTTTTCATATCTCTTTAATACACTCAGAGGTGAGTCTGCATGTCAGATCACTGTACCATGTAAACATGCACGAGACACTGTTGCTGTCACAGACACTCTTAAAAAAATTAAGGGATACATATTAATGTGTTTGTCTCTCACTTGTCTCTGTGTTTGTTAACGCTGTAGAGACACATACGGACTGCTAACATGACCACCTGGTGTTTACGTTGAGTGTCTACATCTGTAATGCGGCTACAGTGCCGTTTTGTAAAGTTTACGTCCAAGAGAAGGCGGTGATGTTACTTTTATGGGTCGGGGACTCGGAGTAGACAACTTTTAACATCTGAATAAGATAAGATGTTTTTTTTGTTGTATTTTTCCTTCTTAAACTTCTTTGTCTTGTCTTTAAATAAGTCTGAATGCTTTAATGTGTCTAAAAATGCTAGGATAGCCAAAATATACTAAAAAAATTACTGTATTTTTTCATATCAAAATACATGTATTTTGCAGAAGGGAAAAATATTGTGATATCAGCCCTTATACTTTTTTTTACAACTGCTCACATTCAACATAGCTAATTTTGTCAAAACTGGTAAATTTCTTAACAATAACTTTGCATCCTCCTTATTTCCAATTTTACACCACCTCTTCATTATAACATTTTTCTATTTTCTATTAATTTGGAGCTTTTGTTGTATCTATTTTTTATTCTCTTTAACCACACCGGGGAATTTTCCTTTCATAAAGAAAATGTTTTGCTCATGGTCTCACAATAACACGAGGTCACTGTATTTATGTATTTATTTTTTGTGTGTTTAATTAGCAGTCTTTGCTGCATTGTTCATTAATTTGAGAAAACAATCACTGCACTGTCTCTGTAATCTTCATGCAGTGTGTGTTTTTCACTGTACTGCAACATAAATGCAAATACAGTTTAGCTCATTAATGCTCAACACGACCGATTCGATCTTGTTGGTCCCAGCTGATATTGTAATAAATTAGACTATTTCAATATGCTGTCCGCTTTAAAAACACTCTGGATATCATCTAATGCATGATTAAGATGGACAGTTATTTGGTTGTATGTTTTTAGGAGATTCTGAAACGTTTTTTTAAGTATGTGTATGATCGGTGATACGTTCACACAGGGAAACTCTTAACTCTCCATAGGCAGATGATCAGGAAGACAACACTGAGCTAAACAGCAGTTAGAATTTTGTTGTTAAAGTAATTGCATTGGCCTGAGGGAAAATATGCAGATAAGAACAACAAAAAGACTGATCTCATTGATTCAACTTTATATCTTGTCTGTGAAAAATGAAAAGGAACTTAATCATAAAGCCTTTTAGAAAAATGTTTCTGCAGCAGCTCAGTAGATAAGACAAATCTAATCTGAATTATTATTTTTTTGTCTTTTAAAACTTTAGAAAAATCATTAAAACATCCTGACTTTGCTCTTTCAGAGATGCTTTGTCATACCTTTAAAAGTTCTGTCTCTGACTGTCTGAGTCGAAGTTAACAATAGTAACAAAAGGACGTTTCAAACCAGCTTCTCCTCACAACATGCATCTGTTCTCAACTTGAAAATAAAGACTCGTGAAATTGTCTTTTAACAGATTGAAGCGTTTTTGTTTTAAGACTGCTTTTATTCGCCTCCCTCCCACACACCTGCTCATCAGAGCAGTCAGGTGTGCCGAAGCTCTTTTATGCCAACATCCTTGAGAAACTTTGACTGAACTTTTGACTGACAACGGGGTTCTCTTTGTCTCTGTCTGTCTGTCTGTCTACCAGGTGCTCCCCCAGCCACTGTGAACATGGAGGTAGATGCACTCAGTCATGGAGCACCTTCCACTGTAACTGCTCCAACAGTGGCTACAGAGGAGCCACCTGCCACAGCTGTAAGCAACCAGCAACAGGGCATCTGCAGGTCCATAAAACATACTGATGAAAGTAGAAGTCATTATCATGTTGAAATGTGCTCAGTAGTTTCTCGTTAACCTCATGACAGCCACCAAGGTAAGGGTTTTTAGACAGACAGATGATTGAAGTGGTTGTTTGGCAACTTGGATGCATCCCACCAAACATCATACGATGAAGAGACGTGCAGATCAAGTCAGTGTTGGGTCGGTCCTTCAAAGACCACATCTAGACGTCACTGCGACATGCAAAATAGGTTAGAAATTTCAATGTCCGGATTGGACCTTTTTTAGACATCGCTCTGACGTCTAGATTTTGGACGTCAACTGAAGACCAAATCTAGACGTTGGCACAACGTGCAAAATGGATCCAAGATTTGGACGTTCTCTTAAACGTTGAAATGATGTCCACATTTTCACCTCATCGTCAAAAAAATACATTAAATAGATAGGCTGTAAACACAATATTTTCACGCCAGCGACATAGAGATGAAATTTCTGCTGTAAATGAGTGCTAATGTTGCGAATCTGGCCATCTTGTGGTTGTAATTCCAGTCATCTCTTTTTCTAGCTCCATTTTTGGTCTCATCCATGTAACATCTGGCTTTGTAGCGGCTAAATACTAAACTAAGCAAATGTTAGCAAATTTCTAACAGCATGTTTTTGCTGCTTTGAGCTGAACAGCTGTTTTTACCATTAAAAGTAAAATTTATCTCAGACGAAGCAGTTGATAAAACCAAAAAGTTGAGCTTAAAGGTGGTTAAATGTTTTGTCGAAGTAAAATTTTTAGTAATTGTTCTTTTATCGTGTTAATGCTGCATTTTTTCATCTAACATTTTTCATGGTGTACATTTTGAACTAATAATGAAGAAAAGCAGACTAATGGAGACAGATTTAATCAGAAGTTTAGGAAATTAAGTTGATGTAAAAATTTAAAAATTATTATTATGTATTTCAATAGTGTATGTTCATAATTTGCTTTATATAGGACACTTGCTTTATATAGGCAGTCTAACATCGGCTGAAGTAAGTCAAAGTAAATGGACAAATAATAAAATTCAACATCATTATCTTGAATTTTTTCTCATTTGTTTGAAATAGAGAAACACTTTAAATACTTTAAACACAAATTTCCTTTTTTCTGATGGATTTTACAAAAAAAACTCAATATGTGAGGTATTCTGTGATTCTAATTTCAGGAAATCTAAAACTATTAAAGAATCAAAAACAATCATGCCCTCTAGGTGATGGTAATACGGATAAGTGTCTCAGCTGATGTTCATTTATTATCAGATATTTTGAAAATATCTAACTGACTCTAAATGGAGCTGTCAGCCAACAAGTACAGGATTAATACAGTATTTCAGACGTGTCCTCTTTGCTTTTGCTTTAATAACAGTGAGACCCCATGCCCCATAACACTTAATCTTCAATTGTGTTATTTCCCCATTCATTGTTTGAGACTTTAATTAACTGCGTTCAATCGGGAATTGACAAAACAGATTGCTGGGACTTTATTATGCCGAGTAAATTAGACTTCCATTTAATTTCAGAGTCTGACTGCGTTTATTTTTGGCTTTCTGACACCTGCACATTGCCTGATATCTCTGTTGTTCAAACTTATTTATTTTTTTGGTTCATGTTTGTGTGCCACGTGTGTGTATGTGTGTATAAAATGATGTGACTCACTGCTTTTTGCTGGAAAGGTTCACGCTGAGATCAAATAAGTTTCACCTAAACTGTATCACCCTGTCACTGATTGAGAGCCACTCGAGGAAATGAATCAATATCACCACGTTTTCAGAGAAATAACACGTGAAGAAACTTTATTTCTCAGAAGATCCACAGACTCAAAGAAAAGCTTCGAGTAGAAATGATATGACTTCAAGATTTGGTCAGTTTTGTGACATGACCTGACTTTTTTCAGGACTATCACGGCTCATGCAATAAAGAACAAATCAATAAAAAATTCAGGTTAGATTCTCCAGCTAAAGGTTGACACTGTCGGGAAGTTTCAGCCGGAGCTGATGTGCCGCCTCCAAATAAATATGTCCTTTTGGGGAACATACAGAGGAGGAATATTGTGTCACTATATACAGAGAGAGAGCTCGAGAAAGAAAGAACAAAGAGATGACGTCCTGACGGAGATGAAAGCAACAATTCTCCCCCCACTTCAAACTTCAAACAGCACACATCAACAACAACTTCAGAGCAAGAGGAGGAAACTTCTGTGGACCTGCTGAAGGTCTGGAGTTTAGAGGCTTGAACTTTCCAGGTGGTTCATTTAAAGAGGGTCTCAATCAAAGACGTGATCTACAAAAAAAAAAAGAAAGAATCTACTTTTACTAAGTATTTAAGTAGAGGCCGTGAAATGACCGCATTTAGGCTATGTTCACACTGCAGGTCAATTCTGATTTTTTAACTGTATGTGACACATATCTGATTTTTTCATTTAAGTGTGAACAGTGCAATTCTGATTTTTTCAAATCAGACCCAGGCCTCTTTTGTACGTGGATATAAATCGGATATGTATCCGATTTGACTGCAGTGTGGACGCTCAGGTCTCATTCATCCGACTTATATGCCATCAATATGCGACAAACTTCACCATTGTTCGATAACACAAACAGGCGCTGAAAGCAATGGCGGACGAGGGAGCGGAGAACAGCTAGCCAACATGCTTTGTGGGCATGCGGGTCACTTCACGGACGCATTCCGTTCACATTAGATGCCGCATTCGTTGTTGTAATGTGAACGACCGCACAAAAAGATCAGATTTAACAAAAAATTGTGCATCATAATCTGCAGTGTGAACGTAGCCTTAGTCAGATTATCAATGTAACAGTGACCCAAAATATTATTTAATATTATGTAATATTGCAAAAAATTGTAATAAAGCCCAAAACATAAGAACTGGTTTATAATGTTACAAAATGTTGAGCCTGATATATAATAAAAGAAATGTAATAAAACCTGAAATGTAATAGCCGACCCATAATTTAACAAGTTGTTACATTTGGGCACAAATTATCACATTTTGGACTCAACATCTTGTTACATTATCGACCAGTTGTTAATTTTTTAGTTTTATTACATTTTTTTTTTTTTTATTGCATTTTGCGTCTTTGTTACATATCAGACTCTAACATAGCTTTAAACTTTAAACACATGGTAACATCATACCAATTGAGGGATTATTACTTATTCTTAAGTGGATTGTTAAACCCTGTCAAAGGATGATTTCTGCCTCTATTGGGACGAATGATTAGATTTTATGAAAATTAGTCAATTGACTCAGATTTAAACTGATAAATACATAAAGTTGAAGACTCCAAAATCAGGCAACTGGACTGTGTAGAGTTGAGAAAACGTTTTGCTTTCAAGAAAACCATGACCTGGATGAATGAGAATCTACATGGACATAAAGTTGAAATTCGTAAGGGTTGTTTTAGGGAAAATGCAAACTTTTCAGACTGTCTCTATGTGTACGTTATGTCTGTTTTGTACACCACACTCTTTGTGATTTAACTTTTTCAATGTTAATCAAGTTACAGAAGGAAGGACAAACTTTCTTTTAAGAGGCAGAAAACTTAAGCAGAGCGAGACTCAGAGCCAGAGATGAGAGTCTGAATAATAATGATCGAAGATGCGCTAATTATTGTCACTTAACATCCTAATATTCATGGTGGTTAAAATGAAGAGGAACCTTTAAGACAAAGGCGCTCAGGGAATCCCAGAAAGCTCTGCAGTTAGCTTCATATAAACTGAATATTAACTTTGAAAGAATAACAAGACACAGTGACTTTCAGGTTTGTCGTGACAAAGGTTACCAACTCTCAATTATCCAGCGAGCTAAAAACAGTTCGAGCATAGAGGATTTAATTTCCTGCATGAATCACATATCTAACTTTTATGTAGCGAAAGGTTTTTCAGCACCGCAGGGCTCCTATCTTCTGTCCCACACACCTTCTGTTATTTAATTTCTAAAGCCTTTACACTTTTATGTAGGAAACAGCTTTTTGTTTTAAACTATTGTGTTTGCTAAATAGGTCAGGATATTTGAACTGGAATGAAAACTTCTTGCTGTGATTTCTGCCCCTGTCAGAGCTTTCCTGCGCTGCATTGACGGAAAAAAATATGGAAATGGGAAGAGGGATAGACAGGTGAACCCAAAAAAAAGTGGAGTAGCGAGGTCTAGGAGAAGCCACAGAGAAAGAGATGTAGAAGGCGATGATAGGAGCAAGAGGAAAGCAAACAGCAGAGGAGATGGAGGCAGAAAGCGTGTCAGAAAGGGAGAGTGAGTCCTGAGGCCGCCTGTTCTCTCTACATAAAAGGATTTCAAACTTGGGGACCGCCTGCAGAACTTTAGGTGAGTCAAATTAGGGTTTAAAGAGATTCAAGCTTTGATTACACTGCCAAGCATTGATTGAATCTTTCTACGCTCGGGTGGTGGTGATCAGCTGCAGGCAGGATCAGCGCAAACTCAGGTCCACACACACTCACACACACGCTCTGTGTTTGATTGCTATATTTGGGTTAGACCCTTTTTTTTTTGCTGTATGAAGACACCGTCTCCTGTAGGCACTGAAACATTTTGACTGATATAAAGGAGAGGGAAAAAAACGTGTGTGTACAGAGGGTGAGAAACTTTCTCTTCCAGTACGTAGTCTGACTCCTGTGGTTTCCTGACCTGAGCCCTGTGTGTTGGTCTGTGCATGTTTGTGTGTATGTGAGTGTGTTCTGCAGAGGGAACCTCATTCAACCTGAGGGCTTTATGTAACTTGTTTTCACCTGTTTGAATCCAGCAGTTGCCTGTTTCATTATTACATAACTGTGTTTAATTGATTCATGCCTGTTTTCCTCATCGTTAATCTCATCCCTCCTTGTCAGTCTCCCTGAGTGAATCCCACCCTGGTTATGTGGCAACTCATTCAATTGACTTTTAAAAGGCTGCTTGGATTTCTTGAAGCTCTTTGAAAGAGGAGGGGGAAACATTTTCCACTGAATTTAACAGTATAATCATTGGCATGAATTGTGTCTCAGACTGAAACTGTGCCAATGATGTTAAAAACAGTCTCGTAGCTCAAAACTTGTCTTCATTTGGAGACTTTACTCTCTTATCCAAACCCTTGATTCCCATTTATTGAGGTTGAGTTCATATCCAGTTGTTGCTTCAGATTGAAAAATGTTAATTATGATCATGTTTTTTATTTATTCCCTGTGCCACGATGAGCACTTTGTGATTTCCTAACCATGTGGACTCCTTTATCTCTTTTTTCTCTTTTTTTACAGCGACTTATGAAAAGTCAGTCATGTGAGGCATATAAACATAAAGGCAACATATCAGGACATTATTATATAGATGTAGATGGCAGCGGGCCGATCAAACCCCAGCTCATCTACTGTAACATGACAGGTAAGGTCAGTTTTTATTTACTGAACTATTTGAAAAAGTACTTTTTATTGTCCTGATCGTCATGTCTCTGTTCCAGACGACACAGCCTGGATGGAAGTTCAGCACAATAACACAGAGCTGACCCGAGTCCAGTCATCCCCTGAGAAGATCCAACATTCAGCTCACTTTGACTACTCGTCTGAGGAGGAGCAGCTGGCAGCCATCATCAGCCAATCAGAGCACTGCGAGCAGGAGCTGTCCTACCACTGCAGGAAGTCCCGCCTCCTAAACACACCAGGTGAGAGTAAAGATTGGCAATAGTCCCTGTCATGTCCAGTTAGTGTCTCTGTTGTCACTTATTGGTTTCCTCTGGGAATGACACGCAGCAAAAGGCTGAGATTGTGGACCTGAACTCTCGCCGCTGTGCACGAGGGAAGTGATTGAACCACTCGGCGTTACTTGTTGGTTTCTGAAGAGACATTTTGAAGTCCGATGATAGTGATCAACTGAGAAAGAGATGGCGCTGAGGAGGGTCTTTAAGGTCTTCTTTCATCCAGCCCATGAACTGTTTTCTTCCCGCCATCAAACTGAGCCTCCTTCTCATGTCACTCTTTACTGAATACTGACCTCATATACACCCTATTAGTTTTGTAACTTCTTTGTGTACCTATGTTGATTCCTTTTGTGTACTACTGGCTGGGATAACAAGGTTTAATCTGTTTTTTTTATGCAAGTACGTAAAGAAAATGACTCGAAATTGAACTATAATCTTGAGAGTGGAGGAGCTGCTCTGTCCAGGACTTTCATATAGGGCTGGGCGATAAACCGAAAATTTACAGATACAGGCAATTTACGACAATAACAGATGTCATTTTGCCCATATTGGTATATTTGGTGTCAATAAATAAAAGTTGGTTTTGGATGTGTGTAGGTAGGCTATGGTCTCATGTCCCTTTAAGACGCTGTCCTATCTGAGATGGCGGTTCAAAGGTTGTAGCGGCTGGAGCGGCGGCTGAAGTAGACAAAGTTAATGTGGGAGGGGGTGAGCAGCTTGTGGAGTAGTTATCATCTATTTATCGTTATCGAGGTAAACTGCTTAATATATCGTGATATTGATTTGAGGCTGTATCGCCCAGCCCTACTTCCACATTGGTCTAACTCAGACAAAGTTTGGTGTTTGCTCAGAGGTCCTCCTGAGACGGTCCCATGTCCTCTAACTTTGGTGTATTCATAAGTCTTGAGATGAAATATGGAGGGATTGAGTTTCTGTTTCCTGTATTTAGGGATGTTGTCTTTAATCCTGCAACAGGAGAGAGCGTTTTGTAAAGTGGCGTGGGCATCAAAAAGTTCTTTTCAGAGCGAACTTGTCGGAGCTGAATCTCCAACAGAGACATTTAGTCAGTTTAGTAACTAATTTGAACATCAATTATACATCTGCTGTGTGTTTCCTCCTTCTCTTTAGCTAAGTTTTTGCAGCACAGCTTGATATCTGAAGTAAATAATCACCTGCTTTTGTTTCAGGCTCCGATACTCAGGGAATAAATTTATGATAGACAGGTTTGAATGAGGCACTTAAAAGTGAATTTTACGACATAATTTATTCGTGTTTTTTTCCCGAAGAATCTACATGTTAACATCTTCCTTTGAACCACTTCAAACACTAAAAGCCCTCTTATAGAAAAGCTCACGAGGGAGAGATGTCTTGACAAAGTAGCTGCTCATTATCCGTCCATTTGTTGGAGGAAAACATCAGAGATACACGGTTGAGGCCGAAATAGAAGAGAAAGAGAAAGCTTTGATCTACACCGGGAACCTACAGAAACAGGTGTTGTATGACAGGAAGAGAAAAGAACATCCCCTGATGTCCCATTTAATATGCAAATCTAGAGCTCAGATCAGCGGATAGATCCACAGAATAAGTCAAAACAAAGACAGAGAGTGTTAAACCTACAGTTTGTTTTCATTCATGTTACATTCATGTCCATCTTGTTGTGTGTTTGTGTGTTTTTCAGAGGGCTCCCCGTTCAGCTGGTGGCTGGGAGGTCCAGATCCGGGTCGGGTCCAGACTTACTGGGGAGGAGCTCTGCCGGGCAGCCGTCAGTGTGCGTGTGGTCTGCAGGACAACTGTCTGGATTCGAACCACTACTGCAACTGTGACGCTGACGTCGACCACTGGTAATGTACTTCTGAGTGTGTGTGTGTGTGTGTGTCCTTAAGTTAAATCCATTTTCAAAATCCTTATTGAAGAATCAGTTTGCAAGTTGTACAAAGACTTTTAGTGATTCAAAATAGTTTTTTTTTTTTTAAATATTCAAAGCTGATGAGAGAACAATTGAAAATGTCCTGAAGAAAAGGTTAAGACATGTCTGCAGCAGATTGTTATATGAGTTTGGCGTCTGGGCTTTGACCTCGTCACTCCTTGCAGATATTTTTCATATGCAGAAATCTGAAGTGTAATAAGATCTTAACTCCCCCCCAAGCTTGGAGCCTGCAGGTGGGTGCTGGGGAGAGTGGAAGCACGTGTGGATGAGCGCGACACTGGTGCAAAAGAGGGAGAGACCAGTGATCTTGCATCTTAATGGTCCAGTGTGCAGTATTTAAAGGCATTTAGCAGAACAGACTATATTTATAAGTACATCTTAATTCATGTGTAACCACTTGGGTACAAAGCTTCATTTGCGTTTGTTAACTTGACAGAGAAAGTTGACAGATAAAGACTATTTGTCCCTGAAGGCTCCCATCTCTCCTGGCAACAGGAGGAGCTCTTCGACCCAGAATCTGATCACTCAGTTTAGCTAAATATCCCATTCTGGTTCAGTTTTGAGAGCCTCCTGTTCTTTCACGTGCTTAAATAGAGTACCAAACCCTGCAGTGGGGAAAAGCACACCTCCCTTCAGATTCATGTGCACAGGTTAAAGGTTAGGTAGGGAGAGCAAAAACAGAACAGGGCTGTTTCCCTACAGATGCATGTTATTACAGCTTCCTGTCCGTGTTTGCATGCTGCCAAAAGAGCTTTTGTTTACATTGTCCTTGGACATGGTTTTCACTGAACAGGACATGCAACAATCAAACAAAGCAGGACGTGATCTTTTGTCGTCTTTCTTCATATGTAAGGCTGAAGCAAACAGAAAACAGGCAGCACAGGGCTCCCTAAACAAACCCAGGGATATTCTGCTCAGGGTTTAGGGTTTGTTTTGAAAAGACAGCCCGTCGCTGTGGAGACTTGAATGGAATGATTTAGTGAAATGGGTCTTAATGAACTCATTAATATGATCCGGCGTTAACTGTCACATCCGTTCATACTGGACAGAAATTAGCTGAGAGACACCCGAGACTAATCCAAAGATATTTATACACCGCTCCACGTTTCTTATCCAATCCTGTGTTCAAATCCTTTTATCCGAGCTGCACGCGGTTCTGTATTTGGGTCGCCTTCCCCGATCCTTCAACCAGTTCTGCCCATTTTTACTACATGATAACCGAACCATGTGACTCTGCATCGCCACAGGTCCTTCTTTCTATTATCTCTTTGAGTCCATCTCTATTTTTACACACTTTCTGCTGCCGAGGATATTTCATTCCATTCATCAGCGCTTATCGTGTGTGTGTGTGTGTGTGTGTGTGTGTGTGTGTGTGTGTGTGTGTGTGTGTGTGTGTGTGTGCAGCCCAAGATTTATTTTTTGACCAACTTCAAAGTAACAAAAGCTGATTGTAGGAATTAGAAACACTGCAGAGCAAAGAGAGAGAGCGAGAGAGGTAAATGTGCACATGGATCACTCAGTCTGTGTTTATTGAGAAGTGGTTTCAGAAACAGTTTAAATTCTGGTCTTTATTTTTTAGTCTTTATTTACCTTTTTATTCAAGAATCCAAACCAGTCCAGTGATGGTAGCATGAATACAGCAGATGACCCTTTTTCTAGCACTTTATTTTGAAGTCTCATATACAGTATATGTATGATCATTTAAAGCTCCTGTTTATGTTTATGAAATAGACTTTCGACAAAAGTGATGTCTTTTCATGACTTCAGTTTATTTTACACTCCTCACAGGAGCTTTAAACTTGTGCAGAGGAAGATATAAGACGTCTCCAGAGAGGGCTCCAAAATTTACTTACAGTAGCTTTAACTCTTTAACTCCTTTTTTACCTCCTTCTCCTTTCACTTTCCCTTCCCTTCCTTTTTTTTGTTTCTTACCCCCTTCTCCTCCCTCATTCCTTTATCCTTCTCTTTTTATCTCCTTCTTCACATCCTTACATGTCCTCTTCTTTCCCATTTACTTGATTTTTTATCTTCTACTTGAAATACACCTCCACCTCCTCCACAGAATAAATTTTACATTTTCTTCCTCTTTCTTATTTCTCTGTTTTATTTTATTCTCTTTTATCCTTTTCTTATGTCCCACCTTCTACACCTCCTCTCCTTTCATTTCATTTCTCTTTACACCCATCCTGACTTCCCCTCTTCACTTTTTTCTTTCCCTCCTCCTTCTCTTTCTCCTTAATTTCCCTCATATCTGTCTACCTCTTATTCTTGTTTTTTCCTCAGCCTCTCCGTTATTGTCTCTTTCTCCCCCCTCTCATCCCCTCTTCTTTTACGATGCTTCGCTCATCTTCTTCTTCGCCTCATTACTTTCCTCGTCTTACACAATCTCCTTGTCCTCCTCTGTCTTCCTCTTCTCTCCTCCTCCCCTTAACCTCCATGGTTACCTCCTTTAACCCTTCTTTTATTGAAAACTTCTTTCCCTCTTCCCTCGCCTCACTAAATCTCGTTTTTCCTCTCCTCCTCTCGTCTCTCTCTTCTTCTTCTTCTCTTTTTTCAGGGCTAATGACTCGGGCCTCCTCACTCATATGGAGACCCTCCCTGTCAGGACCCTGGTGCTGGGTGACATCCATCGGCCTGGGTCTGAGGCCGCCTATAGGGTGGGGCCTCTACGTTGCCATGGAGACAGTGAGTTAGCCTCAGCTGCTTCTGTGTACATTTTAAAACCATTTTTACACAATAATTGTGTTTTTTAATACGATATTATTTATCATTTAGCCGATTTCACTCTTCCATACACATCACAGATTTAAGGAAACACTCTCTTCAGTTCGCCGTCTGCCATCTTATTTGTTAATGGGGAAATAGTTTAAGGATAATTACCTAATTAGTTGCCCCGTTGCTAAAAAATGACTCCCTTTCTGCTCTTTAATAACAACTTGTAATGAAAAGATACTCTATATAATAAATGAACATAAGGGCCATATTTTTCACCTGCTTTAATTGCTTCTAATTTCAGGCTTCAGTTTAATGAGCAGATAAATAAATGCCTTGAAAGATTAATCAACATAAATGAGATAGCGTAGCTGGAGCTCTGCCTTGATTCTTAGCTAATTAGTCGAACAGTTGGTTCATTTGTTTACTACACTATTTTCATTATACGGCCATTGTAATGACATTTTTTAGTAATCAGTTTTGCTCCAGAGTGTATATATATCTCCTGTTTTTCTATTAGAAAACACAAAAATGATGGATTAAAAGCGTTCAAAAGTGTTTGTTTCCCTCTCAGAGAACTTCTGGAACGCAGCGTTTTTTGACAAAGAGACGTCCTACCTTCACTTCCCCACCTTCCACGGAGAGCTGAACGCAGACATCTCCTTCCTGTTTAAAACCACGTCCTCCTCTGGGGTCTTTTTGGAAAATCTGGGCATCAAGGACTTCATCCGAATTGAACTCAGAGGTGAGCGACAACGAAACAATGTTTTTGTGACAGTTTAACCAGGAGCAGATAATGAGAAGAGGGAGGTAAAACCGAAATGTTCAGTGACTCTGAGGCTGGGTTTACACGTGCCAGGCTATTTTCATAAACGGACATTTCACCCTCTCCGTTTACTAAAAAACTGCGTGTGCACTACTACGTTTTCAGAAAAGTTTTCATTTACACCAACCCGCGTATATATGCCACTAAGAGCATATCAAACCTGTAGGTGGCAGTGTAGCGAGAAGCTCAAGCCCACGTAAGCCAATCAGAATCCCGCATAGCAGCAACAACAACACCGCAAATGCAAATGCAAACAAATACAAACGGATTGCACCAGAATAAATGCAACTGTTATTCTGCATGCATCCATGATCACCACAGATTGTAAACAAAGACTGTAAATTGTAAACAACGTCGTTTTTAACCCAGTTTCCGGTGCACAATATGCCGTCTGTTTACTTCCATTTTTCTCCATTTACATGTATTCTAAGTGTTCCAAAATCTCCACTCTGGCCTGAGTTTTTAAAAAGCATCTTTTTCAGAGGCAAATTCTCTGTTTGCATCTAAACGAAGGGTGCAAACGATGGTTAATATCTACGTTTTCAAAAATAACTGGGTACGTATAAACGGGGCTTGAGTTCCGGGTAAAACCCTAAAAAAATCACAGAACCACAATAATACATGGGAAAGTTTGACTAAGAACCCACACAGAAGACAATAAATGCACTTTGGTTATAAGCAATGAGACGCAGGTGAGAGAAGTTGAGAGAAGGTGAGAGAAGGTGTCTCAGTTCATTCATTCGTCTCTGTTTACCGAAGAGACAAATTTAGAGACACGAGGACAGTGGAAGAAGGTATATTTGCTGAATGAGAAATCCGTCCTCCCACGGCGTGAGTCTGAAGTGACGTCAGGTACCGATGAGAAGCTGTTTCACCTGTCAGATCTACAGGTACAAAGACCCAGGAGACCTCGCACATACAGAAAGATATTTCTGAGACGTGCCCCGGTCTCACAGAGAAACTTTTTCTCACTGCGATGTGTCAACTTTTGAACAATTGTGGCATCATCATCCTTATTAATCTAATATTCTTTTATAAGTAGTAGTGTATATCAAAGTATTCTTTATTATCTCTTTGCTTATTTTTCCTGACTGTGATCAGTACGCTTTTATCCAACAAAATAAAATCATCCTGTTTCTTTTCATAATAAATATATCAAAAGAACATTGAGAGTCTTTTTCGCTCTGAAAAATACAGAAAGTGTGCTGTTAATCACTCCAGCTGACACCGACGCAGCAGTGTTAATAGGCATCAAGAATACATATATTTAGAGGAAAAGCTCATCTTGTTGCCGGTGGGTTTGTTTGCATTTGCAGCTCATAAAAAGATCCACGTTAATTTTGGTGTGTTTCATAACCGGCTCACAGGAGCTTTAACTGTTAGTTTAGTCGAGACAATCCGCTCCAAAAACAGATTGTGTTAATTCTCCTTTCACTTTGAAAAGTCTGCTGGTTTCTCTTCGCTCACTCACACAGTTTGAGACAGGAAAGTTTCTCTGTGCTTGCCTAACGCAAAAGCCCGAGAAATGTTTGAGTTTGAGAGATTTCTCCGTCATGCAGGAAACTCACATGTGATTCGGTAACTCTCAAAACCCAGACGCTGTAAATGGACTTTCAATGAGTCAGGGGACGTCTTGTCTGAAACTGTTTCACTAAAAATATGCATTTTGTAGGTCCTAGATTTTGTCGGGTGAAGGAGGAATCGAGAAGTTGTTTTTTTTGGTGCAAAAACTGAACTTCAAAAGTGCGTGGAGATTTCGCTGAAGCCCCGCGGCGGCTGCTAAAGAAGTTTTCAGTTATGAGGCAGGAAAAGAGAAGGAGAAAGTTTTGCTGTAGACGGATGAGTCAGCATTTTGTTGAATCTCTCTGTGTCCTAACAATGGTCTCAGTTGGTTTCATTTTACCGTGTGAAGTTAGGATCCCTTTACTTATAAGTAGGTGGGTCTTAAACACAAATTACAACCTGCAATGAAGCAAAAAGACTCAGTTATCATACTCTAAACTTAACCCGGTCTTTTCCGTGGTGGATTCAGGTGAAAAAAACTGATTTAACTTTGAAATAATAAGCTTAAATTAAAAGTAAATCAGCCACTAATAAGACCTTTCTCTTTCTTTCTTTCTTTCTTTGTTTAGAGTTTAAGTGCTTTCACTTTATCTGCACATAAAGGGATCACTTTATCTGTGTGTTGTGAGTAGGCGGAGATCTTAAGCATGAAGTACAAGAGGCCAAAGTACAGTAATGGCCAAGCTGTTACAGAGATGATCTGTGGGAACTCGAGTTTAATCTCTGTTTAATATCTTCCTGTCTTTCTTTCTCTGTATCTCACTCACACACACACATACTCATGCACAGAAACACAGAGAGGACAAATGGCAGCCCTCCTCCTTGGGGGAACCCTGTCATTGTTACAGCAGAGCGCGGCTCTTATCTCGCTGCAGCACTATTACGGCTGTTATTATGACAGCTGGTGTTGAGATGACTGTGTATCATTATTACTGCTGTTAACATGACTGGAGCCGGTCCAGAGAGCAGTCTCTAAATTAAGTTATGCCTCTGGGTTTTCCTATCAAATGGTTCCACGGTCCCTCAGCGGCGCCGCTCTCCCTCCTCTGTCAGCCTCGGCCGTGAGGGATGATGATATGTTCGTGCACAGATGTCACCACTCTGCTAACTTCACCCCTAAGTGTGGAGCGTGGGCATGCTGGCAGTTGTTATGATGGATGAACACAGTGTGTATACGGCCTCCAGCTCACCTCCCTTTATTATAGGTTTACTTTTAAACCGAGCAGAGCTGTGTTAATGCAGTGAAGGTCAGTGATTGGAGCGTGCTGACCTAAATAAGGCGTGGAGGGTCTCTTTAACCCGCAGCGCACACTGAAAAAACTTTCCCAAGAAACTAGGAACTTTGTGCATTTTGATACCAAGAACTAAGGCCTGAATTTAGGACTTTCCAAAGGTCTGGGAACTTTAAGAGGCTGGGCCTGAAGATGATTTCATCTACATCAAAAAAACAAGTCATTGAGTTACATATAATTTACTATTATCTGTGAGGTCAGACTCAGGATTTATTAGGGGATGGTCCCATGTGTTATAATTAGGGATGAGGATCGATACCCAGGTCCATTAAAAACCTGGTTCTGTTTTTCAAACCCTGAAAATCAATAACATTCGAGCTCATCGAGTCTGCTGTCGAATCTCAAGGGTCCCATGAAGTGACGTTATACTCTGAGTTAAGTCACGTCATGTTGATGAAAGCGGGGGTGCGCATTAATAGACAGTCTGATATAGTTTTAAGAATTAAAACACACAAAGAAGAAGTCTGGAGGTCATCTGCTGACGATGGCTGAGCGTGTCAAGAGGTCACAAGTTGGGCTATCTTTGACCAAAGCTAAAGATAGAGATACGGACCATTGCAAGTAATGTTAGAGGGTAATAGTGGGGAATCTTTAACAGTCTACCCAAAGCAGCCAGGAAAAGCAAATCCAGACTTAAAGGGATATTCCGGCATAAATTGAAGTTATGGTCAAATACACCATAACACCTAGTTAGACAGCCCTGTGAGAGATGAATGTTTCCAACCACTTGCTTCTCTAGTTTTACCAACTTTAGTGACGACTGCATGATAGCAATACACAGCAGTCTGAGGAGCCACACGCAAACGCCTCCAGACCTCGGACCAGTCCATCAAAAACTGCAGTGGGGTGACTCAGCTCAAGGAAGAACATTTATGATCCTTACTTTATCATTTTCTTGAAGTAATAATCATAAATGTTCTTCATTGAGCTGCGTCACTCCGCTGCACTTGGTGATCGACTCGTCCGAGGTCTCTGTACAAACAAGCGGCTGCTGGAGGAGAGTGGGTGAGTTGTGTTTGGTCTCTTTGCTAAAGAAATCAGGCAAAGCTAAAAAGATGTTTGGTGTCTAGTACTATGGCTGGGACCCTATATGTCCTGTTGATGAAGTTAGGTGCTGTTCTGAGCATTATTTGTGGCTATAGAGTGGCTTTATGGTTAAGGTTTGCACGTAGAGACATAGACCGCTGTGTATTGCTATTATGTGGTCGTGACTAAAGTAGGTACAACCAGAGAAGCAAGCAGTCAGCGACATTCATTTCTCGACGGGGTGACTAACTTGGAGTTACGGTGTGTTTGAACTTAAATTAATTTTACACTGGAATATCCCTTTAAAATCATAATCTAAGTCCAGGTCTGTAAAATGAGAATCAAGCGAAAGTAAATAATACTGACACAGAAAAATGAAGGAAAAAAAAGGACAGGTACTAGATTTCATCCTCATCTGGTTGACACTCACACACATAAACTTACGACCCTCTTCTGCTGCCCTGTTGATGATCCCTGACTCATCTCAGATCTGTCCAGCTGTGTGTACATCTTTCAAACAGATGGGCTAAAGGGGAGGCCAATCCACACCTCTGCCAACGTACGATGATGGAGGAGCACGACTGACTAATGGGTTCGATGAAAGATGCTGCAGTCTGAAGCCAAACTCGAGGGCTGATACTGAATAGACAGTGTGATAAAATCAGTCTTGTTGCTATTATATGTCACGGGGTGCTATCTTGGCCTGGGTCTCTCTAAAGAAAAAGACCTGAGTTCCCATGGGACCACTTTCGAAATAACAAGACATGAACTTTTCTTTAAGTTGGCATGGTTGTACTTCTGTTTGGTTCCTCATTGGTTGGTTTAACTGCACCAAACATAAAGCTGCAACTTCACGGAGGATCTGCAACGCCTCACCCACCAGAGGACTAATGTCTTTGTTTTCTCTCTCAGCTGATATCTAAACCAACTAATCCATCCTCAATCCTCCTCTCCAGCCTCCTCAGAAGTCGTCTTCTCTTTCGACGTCGGGAACGGTCCGCTGGAGGTGCGAGTGGAGACGAGCGTCCCGCTGAACGACAATCGATGGCACAGCGTGCGAGCCGAGCGAAACGTGAAGGAGGCTTCGCTTCGTGTCGATGAGTTCCCCGCCGCCACGCAGGAGGCGCCTGCTGATGGGCACATCCATCTGCAGCTCAACAGCCAGTTATTCATCGGTAAGAGACGAGGCACCCTTTCAAAATAAAAGACGGTTATCAGTAGATTTAAAAAAAAACATGAAGAAAAAATTAAGAGTTTCAAAGCCTAAGTACTATTTAGATTAGGGTCTTTTTAAGTTAAGCGTTTGAATCAGGTTTTAAATTAAAGAAAGGAGATAAGGTTGATGATGAAAACCTGCTGTCACATCTTCTCTTTTATTGTGAACAACGAGCAACATGTGAACCATTATGACTTACAAAAAGGTCCTTCAGTAACGCACACAAAGACCTCCAGAGGAAAATGAGTTTCTTCTAAGCAGAGAGATTGTGGAGTCTTTTTGGGGTCATCAGCTCATCCAGAATTTGGCAGACACTTATGGAAATTAAACCTCAATTGGCTCTGCCCTCTATCTATTAAAACTCATCTAAGAGACATTTGTTGAGTATAAGCCTCGCTCTGAAAAGCCACTTAAGTCCCACATAAAGAGCTTTTTAAGTACCGTTTAGTGGCGGGACAGAGATATACTGAAGATATATTGTTGTTCTGACTCCATTAAACACACCTCAGGCACCAAATGTTGATATTTAGATTGAAGTAGTTTGATTGGATGGTTATCTGAGATGTTAATTTAGTAGATTTTAATGTTCCTCATAACCATGTGACTCATCTGTGCCTCTGTCAACTGGTTTTAAGTTTTGGACACGTTTTTAGAGTTACATCTAACATTGAAGTTAAGGTTAAGCATGGATTAATTTAGTATGCTGGTGTAACTGTGAAATTAAGACAGATAAACAACCTGAAAACAAATCAAGGTAATCAAGCCGACTGTTAAGACCCATTAAGGGGTGGCTAGGACACAACAAGAAAGTGGACTCATTTCATCCACCTCTCAAAAAACGTTGAGGGTTTTTAACAAAGGAGTAATTTAATTACAAAAGAACAAAAAAAACAGGATGATTACAAAACCAAGAATGATCACCTCCTCAGGGTGCAACAACAGGTAATAACAACAACTGAGGAAAAACTAGCAACTAACAAGAAAGATCTGGACTCTAAGGTGATGAGGGTGTCATACCAAAACCCAGATCCACAGCAGCCTACCGTCTGTTACATGGGAGCGGGAACACTCCTAATTTACATACAAAATAGACGACAACTCACAACACATAGCCACAGACATCAGACACAGCCAGGCCAGAGAAAAACATGCGTAACAATATACAATTTCCTTATATTACAGCTGGGGTCTTAACAGCAACTGAAAAAATAAATGTGTCTCTGAGGATTCTGTGTCTGAGGTGAGTTTTGATGGCTCACAAGAAATGAGCATAAAGTGATAAACTGACTTCTATGTACACAGACAAAGTCATTTTTTCCACAAGAGATTCAGAAGAGGTCTAACCTTGCCTTATTGTCACAGCAGACCTTTCCACAGACTTTTAAAATACAGTCATTTCCATACGGCTGCCTGTCGAACTTTTTTTATACCTGTCTGGTCGCAGCAGACGGCTGTTAAGGGATAAAAGTCTGAATCTGCTCAAGGTTTCAGCCTGTCAAAGGAAGTTTTTTCTTCGCCTCTTTTGTCGAGCGCTATCTAAACGGAGGTTACCGATGGTCTTTTAGTGAGAGAAAGGTGAAGTGTTCCTCTAAAGATGGCTGCCAGCTGTGTCTTTGTTTTACCCAAGCGGTGGGACACATCGCATTTCTTGGAGACTTTTCTTTCCCCTTGTTGGAATTAAAATATGAGGATTGACTTAAAAGTTAAAGAAGAGACAAACAGCGTGGTTCACAGATGAAATCTGGTCAACAGCTGATATCTGTAGAACAAAAAAGCAGCTGTATTAGGCTTTTGCAACTCTGTCAGTTCATCAGTTCTTTGTTGCTTGAGTCTTATCTGTGAGGTCTGTCGACTGAGAAAATATTGAATGCCGTCTGTTTCCTTTAAAAGTCCAGATAACCTTAAAAGCGCAAGTTTAGGTCCAAACTGATGATTTGATAGTGAAAAAAAGAAGATTTTAGGTCCTTTTATAAACTTTCAGCAAACTTTTCCCTCCTAACTCCCTCGGTTTAAAGTCTCTTATCTCCGTGATTCTGTTAAACCTCCCGTCTTATCTGCAGAAATGCGTTCAAGGGAATCAAATCCAGTCTTGTATTTTGAGGCTCCATCTTTCTGCAAATATTATGGACATTTGTTCATTCGTAAACAAACATATTTGAGGAGAAAATCAACCAACAAATAAACGATGAGATCGGAGAGATGCAGAAAATTGAGGTGAGCTTTGACTGGGCGGCTGTGTTAAACTAATAATCCCCGCTGAACAGCCCAGAAGAAATGACCATGAATCAATCTGCGCTTATTTGCGGCGCTGTGTTGTGTTTACTGGGGATGCGGAGGGATTCATATATATTTGAATGTAAATGTGATGGGATAATGAAATAGACTGCTGGGGGAGAGGCTGTTTGTGTTTGGCAAAGACTTGATTTACAGAAAAGCGATGTATATTTCGCTCGCTCTCTCTCTCTCTCCCTCTCTCTTTCTCTCTCTCTCTTTGTGCTTTTGTTTTGGGAGTTTTATTGTAGATCCATAACGTGAGCGGCCTCCCTTTCTATGAAATCATAACTCATAGGACTGCTAAGACTTTTATATTGCTATGAGTAACATGTCTCATTTGTAATGTATAAAACTGCCGCATATAACTTAATAAGAGAGGGTATACTATGGTCTGGATTAATAAGCCGTAATATTGCCTTGGGTTAATTTATTCGACATTAGCTGGTTTCAATTCATTTATTGCCTTTGGAGAGAAGTCATTTGAATACTCCCTGTGACACAATACCAACTGGATTTAAATGATACCGATAAATTACTTCTCGTTTTTGTGATTTACAAAAATACGTTTCCATATTTTGTTCTGCAGAAATGACAGTCACCTGAAAGTAGCTGGTTTCTGTCGATTCATAAATATGCAGATGCTGATGATGAAGGAGGAGGAGAAGCATTTCTTAATGTATGGAAAGAAACCCTATATGAACTACCTGCAGCTTAGAGGTTAATTTAACCCATTTGTCACTAACCAATCCTGAGAATATTCACTTTGAACATTTCCAGGACAAAAACAAATCAGGAATAACTCATAAAAACAACATATGAACAGCTGATTGAGTCGAATGATTGCACTCTGGCATTTAACAAACAAATTCAGATTTAAGTTTTTCTTGCTCATACAAAAGCAAAGGAAGCAGAGGAAAATGTTCACCCGATCATGCAGTATTTTCAACCTACTCAGGACAAATCCAAGTTTAGAGAGTTTTTCTGGATGGATATTACAGAGATGAGCAGAAGTATGACAGATCTCCTTATGACTCATCTCCATGCATATGTGAAAGTGGAAATGAGGTATTAGTTTGTAGGTATGTTTTAATCTGAAAAAAGTTGTGGAAATGGATGAGTGGGGTGCCAAAAGGTCCATCCAAGTCCAAGCACTGTTGAGAGTTGGACCTCTGCTTGGATCTCAGCTGTTTGGCTGAAGTGATCTCTCTAATGAAGGTTGCTCCTCATTGTGTCCTTTTCACAAACTTAATAGAAAAACTTTCTGGGTTAACTATAGGGCTAGGCAATATGGCCTCAAATCAATATCATGATGTATTGAGCAGTTCACCTCGGTAACGATAAATGGACGATAACTACTCCACAAGCTGCTCACCCCCTCCCACATTAACTTCGTCTACTTCAGCCGCTGCTCTGTCCTCCATCTCCTCACCTGTCTTTCCCTCTTTGTTACTGACTAGATGGGGTGGAGTCACGTCTCTGAACATAGGACTGCATCTAAAAGGGACATGAGACCATAACCTACCTACACATCCAAAACCAACTTTTACTTATTTATTTTTTTGACAGCGAACATATTGACCTGGGCAAAAAGACATCATTTATTGTCGTAAATTTGAGTATCCGTAAACTTTCAGTTTATCGTCCAGCCCGAGTTAACTATCAGAACTTCAAGCAGAGCTTAACATTCAACTGAGCACGTGCAAACAGAGGTCTAACTACTTTCCCCTCTCTGATGTGATCAAGGTCCCTGAGTTCTCATGTATATGATGGAGTCTTGAATAACTTGAAGAATAGGCTTATGTAAGAAAACTTAAGTACAAGGTATTGAGAGTTTAAGTATTAAGTACATGGATGTAGCGGCCTTGAGCACTAATAGAGGCAGTTCAACAAAAGTTATGGTGATAAGTGTTCATTAACAGCCTTTTAATCTTATATAACTGATAATATAAACCTTGATATATCCACCCAAGACCGAGCAGTATCTTCTAACTTTTCCCCGTGTAGTAGAAGCTGAGCGTGTGTTCACTCCGGTTTAATCAAACTTTTCCTGATTGAGTCATTTAGAGAGCTCTCAATTAAATTTCTCAGTCCGTGAGCTCGTAATGTGTCGTCTGTGGTTTATAACTCGTGCTGCGGAAGGAAGCTGGAGCCTCGCGCGGGTTTGTGGTCTGAGAGGCTTTCTGGCTGAACATTTGAAGAACTGTGAGAGGAACACTCTGCCAAATCCAGTCTGCAGAAAAACTGTCACACACAGAAAATAAGCTGCAGAAAAATGTTAAATCGCCCATTCAGCTGTGTAAGCCCACGTGAGGTTGCTGCGGTGTGTTATGGTGTTAATTATCAGGTGAAAGGAGAGAGAAAACATTCCTCAGTACCTGTGAATGGGAAAAATGGCTATTTAAGTCCAGATAGTACAATAGCTGCAGTCATGGACCAGCACACATAAACAGCATTGGCAGTGTCTGAATGCATGTTACAACATGTGACTGTCAGTCCTAGTTACTGCAGAGAATGCGAACAAATTCATGGTCACACAGGGACAAAAAGAGACCCTCATCACTTTTGTCACCTTCCGTCTCTGAATCCACCTCCATGCAAGAGGGAACGCTGAAGTAAAGATTAAACATAAGCTGTGATTTTCGCTTTATGAATCTTATCTGCAAAGAAATCTGCGAAGCCCACAGATCATGTCAGACATCATGCTGTGATATTTTTGTTTGTTTTTTAAAGACAGACTCGATCAAAATCTGAAAATTTCACCTTTTCTTAAAGCTCCTGTGAGGAACTTTCTGTTTGTGTTGATTCTAGCACCCCCTAGTGGACAAAATTGGACCTTTTATCTTTTGCCAATCAAGTCCTGAACATGATTAAACAAACTTAATGTATTTGTGTAATGCACAGAATATCATTACACTTTATAGACTTTCTTTGAACTGTTTGATTCAGCTCCAAAAACTTGCTATCTTACAGAAGAAGTCCACTTCAAAATAAAAGCACAGGAATTAAAGAAACCAAAGTGCAAGACAAGAAAGTTTCAAAGTAAAAGTGTTACGAAAAATCGTGTTGTAAATCATACATTTGAACTGAAAGTGGATGATAACATGTAAGTTAAATATTGATATTGTAATATTTAATGGTTATGATAACTGTGATATCGTGGCAGCCCTAATCAATACTGTCAAAGTTTTTACTGTTTACCCATCTTCATGTAAAGAGCCAAAATCAGGATACAAGGCCTTGAAGTGCTAATCTTTATGCTGCACTGTGTTGGTGTAAGTTTGTAGATTTTATTGTACTGGGTTCTTGTTTGGGTAAATTTTGGGTATTTTAAAAGCCCACATAGAAAGGTGAGTAAGTCTGAGACCTGTGCAGACTTGAAAAGCTGATTTGCTCTTAACTTTGTGAAAACTCACTCGAGGAAGAAAACCTTTAAGCCAGTTTATGCATTTACTTTTTACTCTTTTTGACAGGAGGCACTGCTTCCAGACAAAAAGGCTTCCTGGGTTGCATCCGCTCCCTGCAGCTAAATGGTGCCACTCTGGACTTGGAGGAGAGGGCAAAGATCACCCCGGGGGTCCGGCCTGGATGCCCGGGTCACTGCAGCAGCTACGGCTCGCTCTGCCAGAACCACGGCCGCTGTGTGGAGAGAGACAACGGTTTCTCCTGCGACTGCGGGCCGTCAGCGTACACCGGATCCTTCTGTCATGAAGGTACGTACTCAAATAGACTCTGATTGATGAACACCTTTAAACTGATAATATCACAAACTTTTATCACAGTGAAGGTGGCATGATTGGAGCTTTTGGTCCATCAGACATTTTTAATATCCCGCAGCCCTCGGACAGATCCCATCTTTCTTGTCTGACAGATAAATTGACACACCGGATGACAAAACCTGAAAACCCATAAAACACATTCTCCGCATGAAAGGACGTCTCCCGGTCTTCAAATTTGCACGTTCTCTCTTTATCTGCACAATTTCTATAGCACTTTCATTTCCTCCTGCATAAGCAATGACAGACTAACTTAGCGCTGAATTCACAAAAGGTTCGTGTCACAGGAAGGCAGAGTGAGACATGTGCTTTATAACTGATCCAGACATCATTCACGGGTATAATGAAAAGAAAGGGTGTGCAGTATACTGGTACTGTAGGTTGGAAAGACCACATTTATACCTAATCTGTATTTTAAACACCATTATAATAAAGTCTGTGTGTTATTCTAATAAAATAACATCTTAATCTCACCCCGTCTGAGTGAGAAGTCATATTTTATGACATTCCCCCGCCACCATATACGAACCCTGATACCTCTTTTTATTAATACCTCAACAGTGAGTTTATAAAAAGGGTAAAATATTAGCTTTGTGGCTGTTTACTGTTCACAGCAGCCTATTTTCCTGCTTTTTATTGCCAGCTCAGTCTTCAAATAAAGACCTGTTTGCAGGTTAAAAATGAAAACCCCAGACCCACACTGGTGAAATGCACCACACTATAGCATCTACCTATATGGACTGCTTAGGCGTTGTTTGTAAAGGATTAAGACAAGAGTTCAAACTTGATCAAAAGTCGTCATTAAAATGCAGCATGCCTTTATCCATTTGTAGGCGGCAGAGAGGTTGACTTGAAAGTTTTATAAACCAGAGCTGCGATGACCTCTGATCTCCTTGCGCAGAAACGAGAAGGAGGGAGCAAAGATCAAACATTTTTCTGAAGAGGATCCTTCAGACTGACCCTGACTGTCTGTGCCGTTCACCGTCTGCACTTCTTGTCCTTTTCACTCCTGTGTTTTTTTGTGTGTGGGTCATAATGACTCCACACTCTCCTGAAGGCTGAGTATTAGGATTACCTTTGAGGACTGCCGTCTGTCTGCTGTATGATGTATCGAAGCAGGCTTGTTGCGCCGTGTTGTCAGACAGTTGAACAGTAAATGCAGTTACTGTGAAACACAGCGCTCAGAGTCAGGGAAAACGTCCACTTCTCATCCGTCTGATTACCTCAACATAAAAGCAGAAAACAGCCGACCTAACTCGGCTCAAGGATGGTAAAATCTAACAACCAACTTTATTTGCACCACTTTAGAAATGGTGAATTGATCATGTGCTCAGGGGCCCTCCTCCTTTTTCAGTCCCTCCAGGATTTTGCAGGATTTTTTTGTGTTTGTTGCAGCCAAACATGCCTGGTTTTGTGGCAGCTTTTCTAAAAAATTGTAGTGAAAGTTGTGATCATTTGAGGCTTCTTTAATTAAAATCACAGGAACAAGGGCGATTGCAAATTAGTCACAACAGTCTTTTGTGAGTTTTTAGCCTTTAACCATAAGATAAATGCCTCATAATTTCCATACAGAGTGCTCTGCATCTTTGAGTGATGTAAATGTGAGCATTTAGCATCGCACATCTTTATCTTCTCAATGTAAACAAGGAAGTGAATATGATGACGTACATGTCACGTAGAGACATGGGCGAAAGTTGTACTTGGGAGTCGGAAAAAGGTGTGAATTTATGGAATGCCCTTGACGATGAATTAAAAACGTGTCAGACTATTCACAAATTCAAATCGTTGTTTAAAAGCAAGGTGATCGAAAATTATAGAAATAATGATTGAGGTTATGGATTAATTTATATTCTGGATTTAATTTGATTATTATTATTTTTATTTATTTTTTTTCTTTCTTCTGAGTCATCTTTTATTCTTTGTTTTGTTGATGTGTTTTGTTTTTGTTTTCTATCTAACGTGTGGAGTAAGATGTTTTGAATATTTTGATTTAGTAAGAAGGATAGGCGTTAATAAGCTTCTGCTTCAGCCTATGCCTTTTCGGTCTGGTTTTCTTTTTCTTTTCTTGTAATTTACTGTATATATTGAATGGATATGACCAGATCGAAATAAACTTCAAACTTCAAACTGGAACAAGTTACCTCGTAAGTCAGATGCCGGAGCTGAAAATGACGTCACACCCGAGTTCCCAGCGTTTCAGTTAACAAGTCGGAAAAAAGCAATATCGGAGGCCTGAAACAAGATGGCTACATCTACGAAAGTTATTTTAGCCCTTGCCTTATATCTCAAGTAGATGTAGCCATCTTGTTTCAGGCCTCCGATTTTGCTTTTTTCTGACTTTTTAACTTTTTATCTGACTTGGTAACTGAAGTTCTAGAAACTCGGGTGTGACATCGTTTTCAGCTACAACATCTGACTAACGAGGTAACCCGATCGCAGCACTAGCATAAGATTATTGGTCAAATTGATGGAAAATTTGCGGTGATTGGACGAAATTGCAGCGTCTCACTGAATTTGTGGTGATTGGTTGAATTAACGTTAATAGTTGTGATCGCAACATCGCAAATTCCTGGAGGGACTCCTTTTTGCTGTCATGTCTGTGGCATCTCCAGTAACCTTGATCATCTGAGTGTTTCACCTTTCTCTCTTTCAGAGGTCTCAGCCAGCTTTAAGTCAACAACATCCATCGCCTACAACCTCCAGGAGCTGTATGAACCGAGCAGGAACAGCAGCACCGTTCCCTCCTCCATCTACTCGGACATGACGCTGAGGGGAGAAAACATCTCGATGAGCTTCAGGACCAATCAGAGTCCTGCTCTGCTGCTCTACATCAACTCCTTCTACAGAGAATACCTGGCCTTGCTCATCAACAAACACGGTGAGGATGCTCAGAGGATTTTTCTTCTTCTTCTTCTTCTTTTGTTTGGAGTTCATTAGATTTCGGAGCCTCCTTTCCTCTCCTTCCCTCTGGAGTCAGTCCGCCGCTTCCTCCTCTCCATGCAGCCGGGCTAATTGTCATGCACGGTGTCAGCTTCAAAGAAAACAGTCCGTTCAAGTCACTATTAAATGATAATTCTGTTTCACTGTGAGGTCTTTACCCTTGTTTTCTCCTATTGTGATTACTTATTGTGTTCGACTGTGAAGCTTTGCGTTGCTCCATTTGGCACGGAGCGATGCCAGCGTTTCCGCATCGCATAATCGGATTTGCAATTATCCATCGCTGCAACTTTATTATGACGGCTAAAAACAGGCAACAGAAATAAAAATCCTTCTGTATCCTCAAACCTACTGAGCAGCTATTCTTTTTATAACTGTGTTTTGAATAAAACTTTAACAAATTCAGCTGTTTGAAGTCACTTTCAGCTTCTTTAATGACAGAGAGAAAGGCTGAGAGACGGCAGGTGTTGAATAGTTGATCAAGCCGTCATCAGGTGTCTGCACTCTTCCTGAAGTATCTAATTTAATCCCCGAGAGAGGTTCATTTTTGATGCAGCAGAAAAAGGTTTTTCTCGTGTTTCTCTCCTTTCATGCAGTAACAGGAGCCTCAGCTGCCGCTCTCAGAAACTTTTCACTCTCTGACAGCCTGAAACACCTTTAACCCTCCGTGAGACTGTCATTATTATCATCGAGATGTCTTCTTACGATGGAGGAGCTGCTCGCTATTAGTCTGATTCTGAAGGAAGGAAACACTGTGACACATAATTAAAGAAAAAGAAGCCTTATAAGCTTGAATTAGTACATTTCAATTCTTTCTTATCATTCCTGTTAATCTGTACAGTCTAGAAATCTTGAGCTTTCGAAGAATCTCTGAACACTGAGATTTATTAAAAATAACATCCTGAAAAGATTTTAAAATGAGTTTTAAACCAAACAGTGAAAGCTTGTTACATTAAATGGCTTGTAGCTTCTCTATTTAGCATCAGGCTTCATGGAAAATCTGATGTCTGCTGCAAATTTCCTCTTTTGAAGGAGTGAATACACGTCCGCTCGGAGAAGAGACTGTGAAAATGTTCGAGTTAAGCGGATTATATGCTTAATTAATTATCAAAGACTTTTTAATTGAGTCTTATGTCCATCAGCGGAAGTGTAAAAATAACAATGAACGGATTATTATTTGATTTCATGCGCCGGGCTTCTCTTTGCTGCTGGTCACAGTGACAGTAATGAAGGAAGTTTTAAATCTACGGCAACAGTTTCTGAGTGAAGCAGCAGGTCTCTGTCAAATCTCTCAGAGTCAGTCAATAACGAAACCGTAAAGTTGTAAAAGAAATCACAACTGTAATGTTCATATGATGCTATAGTTTGTTTAGAGGGAGGCGATATTTAGTCGGAAGAAGAAGAAGAAAAAACAGGGTTCAGAGAAAAACAGATAGCGAGAAAGCGCGCCACAGGTTTTTTGCAACGTTGTATTCATGTGTTTTGAAAAGCTGACTAAAAGCATGCAAGTGTCACAAATTGCATTGGAGTCTTTTTTTCTAAAACTTTACAAAAACCAATGGCGAAATTTGTTGATTAGAATTAAGAATCACTGGACAAATTAATCAATCAGAGATTAAGATTCTGGGGTGAGAAAGGGGTGTGGCCTGGGGCTGGGACACCCCTCTAGATAAACCCCGAATCTGCCCCTGGTACTCACGTCGCCCCTCTTTCAGCACCATCGTACCCTTCCTCTTTCCTACAGTTTTTTCTACGGCTTCCTGTGTCTGACCTTCTGGAAAAACTCACCAGCAGGACCCCCAACGAACACACACCTCTCATCCTGAGTGTTTCTGTGTCACAACAGGTGATCTGTGTGTGGACGATCACCTGTTGTGATAACGATTCAAAGCTGAGAGCGATTGAAACCAGCTGTGCAAATCTTTTAAAACAGCGGTATGAAAGGGTTCGTATTTAATATGAGACGTTGATCCCGATCATTAGCTCACATTAAAAGGAGAGACGCACAATGTCGCTGTCTTTCTCTCTCCCTCAGAGCTCTGTTTGAAACACAGATGGGGGTTTGGAGCGAGTGGGGATAATTAATTTATTGATAGCAGATGAAAAATCACTAAAAATATCAATGGATGTGCTCGAGCAGCTTTCTTATTGATAATTTATGTGTGAATAGGTCTGTGCTGTCATGGCAGCAGGTGATGTAGTGAGAGGCAGATGGCAGAAGATTTTACTGAGCTTCTGGTGTTATTGAGACAAAAATGCAAAACAAAATCAGTCTGAGTCAAGTCCCGAGTCCAATTCGACCCCTCATCTCTGCTGTGATGTAAGGGAACATGAGCTCCTGGAGTATAAACCCCAAAAACAAAAACACCTCCAGCGTCGCTGCTGTCATTACGATATTTTTTTTCAACAGATTGGAGACTCTAAAACGACCGCTGTCGGCGTTTTGATGACACAGTTTGACCGGATTGTTGTTTTGTGTTTGCACAGATGAGCTGGAACTCAGGTACAAGTTGCACAGCGGCAGAGATGTGGAGGTCCTGGGGAGCAGAGTCATGAACTTGGCTGACGGACATCTGCACTCGCTGACCATCAGGAGGCTGGCGGACGCTGTTTCTATTCAGGTAAACACGTTCAGTGAAAAACACTCCATCACATTGATTCAGGGATTCTGTAGTGATGTTAACACAGACTCAGTGAACATTTTTCTCCTGACTAAATATCATGATCATGCATTTAAAGAAAACAGCAGTGAACCATTTAGAGAGGAAATCTGGTTTAATTGAAAAGACTCCTGAATTCAAGACAGTTAGATAAGGGGAAGGTGGTGCAAGTGTTCACAAATTAACCAAGGGTGTAGGTCTGTCTGCGCTTGACAACTACTAACAAGCTTTAAAACCAAACCAGGTGGAAATTAAGAGCTACACAGCTGCACAGAAAATGAACATAGCTACAGTTCTCAGCATAAATGAGCACAGCCCTTCAGAGTTGTCAGAAAACCTTCAGTTTCCTTTCAAAATCAACATTTTCTATGTCAGACTTTACAACAAAATACTCCCCCAAATGTAGGCCATTGATCAGGATGCAAAAATGAGTACACCGAAATGAAAGTTCTGAGAGCAAAGCTAAATTTTAGTTACCATATCACTCTTATATTCATCTTATGGTAAATAAAATGTTATGTTAAACTCACTTTGGAAATTGTACTTTTGCTCATCTAGATATTGGGTAACACATCACTTTTTACAGGGGGTGTACTGACTTATGCTGGCCACTGTAAATGCTCTGGAAATCAGGTAAAATAAAGATGGTTTGAAACAGCCAGGATAACGTAGAGTTTTGAGTCCTGAAGTGTATTTAACACAGACAGTCTCCCTCCCTGAGGTGTATGTATGAAATGTATAAATAAGACGGCTTGAATGTCGTGAAATTGTGTCAGCAGTTCATGTGTGAAAAGTGCTGGTGACATCAAAACTGTGCATAATATTGTGAAATAATATAATGGCTGGTGCTATCTCTGCAAAAAGCCGATGAAGAGGAGGAGCAGACAGCTGCACAGACCGGGCACCATGAGGCTCAGGATTGTGTTATTAATTAATGCTGCTGACTGAGCTGATTTTGATACCTCGTCCGTCTGTCTATCATGTAAACATACCCCAGTTTATGTCTACTTCATGCAGTGATTATACAGAGCTTGGATAAAACTCATAGAAAGGTAAGAAAGTGTGTGCAGGTATCACAAAATCTCCATCCGGAGCTGAAATGCAAGTAAAGATCCCCGAGCTGGTCCACAGGAACAGGACTGGCTCTAATCCAGGCAATTTTGATGAATAGGTATCTGCTGTGTTCTTAATTACTGTTGTCAAAAACATCCTAATGCGCTCTATTAAAACATCGACTGCAGCGTGTGAGAAATTGACCTTCATAGCCACAAAACACAGCAGCCAGCACTTTGAATAATTGATGTGACGGAGATCATCAGCAGGCAATAATCTTCAAATTAGTGTATAATAACAGAAATAAAGATTAGAATGAATCATCCCCCTCAGGCTCGCCACTGAGTGGCTTGCCTGGGGCGCCAAAATTTTTAGGAACTGTTGCGAAGTCTGCCAAAAAAGCTTCTTCTAACCCGAGCAGAACTCCATAAATGCTGCTGCTGCTGCTGCTCTTTTTGCTTAAGTTGCTTCCCCCTCTGTTTCCTGTGGCTCTGCGTTGGTTGCAGGGTTATCAACATTAACAGATGTCGTGCTGATAAATGATTCACCGAAAGCCTAAATCTTGGTGTTTGGAAGCAATACATCACGCCCTCGGTTTCATTACAAAGGGTGCTCCCCCTCTGTGGCACCTCAGAACCTGCTCCACTTCTCTGCTCTGATACTGCGTCTCTCAGGTTCACTGGTTTCCAGTTTGGGGGTTGAATCCTTTCTGAATATGCAGATTTTTTTCTTCTGTTTATTAGGCGATTATCAGTCTTCGCTCTCTACTCTGACAAATATGATGTGATGTTATCTTTCAGATTGACCAGAATGCCAGAGAGGACTTCAACTTGACATCTGACGTGGAATTCAACAGCATCAAAACGCTCACTCTGGGTAGAGTGCAGGGTAAGTGGGGCTCTCTGAGCGCAGACGCGCAGCACTTAGCCACATTCATTTGAATAACAGCTCTGAGATGTTTGGCCTCATGCGACAAAATGCCGCTCTGGAGCTCTTCGCTGTTTTCTTTTCATCAGGTTGGGGTGTTCGGAGGGAGGGCTGCAGTCTGAACAGCTGTGGGGCTTTTAAAAAACACACAAGTTGACTTTCATATTCAAACAGTCACAAACAGAGCACTTTATGTGAAGATCTAAAATGGAAAAAATCCTCAAGTAGTACAGGTGGTGCCACCCACTTAAGTTGCTGTTATGTGGCATTTTAGAGCCATATGGATGGGTAAAGTGTTGTGTAAATGGTATTGTTTTTTCCTTTTTTTTCCTCAAATGCAAAAGTTCAGAGAAAAACAGTTTACAATAGTGAACTTTTATCTGTGTTATGGAAGCCGTGAGTAATACATCCTTTATGTCTGTCGAGCAGTCGGCCTCCAGACAGCTGTAATGGTAATAACTTTAGAAAAGGTCTTTCACTTTGTATGGTAATGAGGAGAGATTGAAAAGAACAAATTACTTAGAAGATTGGAGTCAGCACCCTGCGATTCAGCATAACAACCAATAAGTCTGAGCTGCTGTGGGTGGGGTCAAACTAAACCAGGAAGTCAGACAGTACACATCAGAACATTTTACTTTAATGTCACTCCAGTCATCCTCTACAGGACCAACCTGTCCTCCTCAGACTTCTCTAAAACTGCGTCTTGGTAATGCCTTTAGTCATGACAGTAAATAGCACCAGCTTCAGACGTTGTCCAGGGATTAGCATTGCATTCGGCAAAGTCGACAACATGCATTTTTTGTGGAGCATATCAGTTCTTCCCAGAACCGTTTCTGCTGTTTGGAGTTTGCAATCCTGCAGTCGACCAGTACAGTAATTATGACTACTCAACCTGTGGCCACCCACCCCGGCTTGTATTAAAGTGAAGAATCTCTTCAATCCCACCAGCACTCAATGGTGGTTATTTATTTAAAGCTCCTGTGAGCGTTTTTTTGACAATAATAAATGCGCTGAAATTTAAATTGATGCCTTTTTGTAATGTACAAAAATGAACAAGACCATCAATGACAAGATTTTCCATTTTTATTAGCAAAGACAACTTTGTCCACAGGGGGCGCCAAAGTTGACACAGACTGAAAGTTCCTCGCAGAAGCTTTTACTGTATACCAGTTAAATTCAAGATTATGAACCAATAGAAAAGAACAACTTTTCAAAAGGTGGTGCCTCTAATGTGACATGCATCACTATGTACCCCTGCATCTCTGTGAAACAGTTGCTCGCAATACACAATAAATACTAGCCAGCTTTTCAGTAATGGCAAGTTGTGTGCAGTGCTTGCTGATGGAAGTGCAGGCCCACAATAAAGCATCGGCTTGCAAATAACACCCTCTCAGGCAAAAGTAACTTTCTCTAATCCTGATATTGATGTGTTAGCAGTGAAAGTATTTGGCACAGAGCCCACTTTATAGATGAAAAACACTATTTAAACTTTGCTTTTCACTACTTGCAAACAGCAACTTCTCAAAAATCCAGTCAATGTGTTAAATTTTGAGCTCTTACCTGTCTGGCCTTACACCTTATCATGCTCCTGTTACCGATGTTAAATCATTTTCAAACTGTGTTGTTTTAATAACAAACGCAAGAATGGTGTTGCTTTTTTACAGACCTGTTTTTGACCCTAGTCTGGTAAAACTACCTAAATACTAATTTTATTAATGCAGAATGAGTGTATGCTAAAAAGGTGTCCCACAAGGATCAGTGCTGGGTCCTTTCTCTTTAGATTTAACGAACGATAGATAGATAGATAGATAGATAGATAGATAGATAGATAGATAGATAGATAGATAGATAGATAGATAGATAGATAGATAGATAGATAGATAGAAATTAAATTGTTATAGCAGTCTGACAAAATACAATAAAATACTGAAAAGACAACAGAACATAAAACCTAAAAAATAAAATCTTAAATACAATACTTGAGTACTATGGATATGTACATGAGCATACAGCGTGCAGTATAGTAAACAAACCTGTCAATATTGTATTTGAATGATACAAGAAACACTTGTATGTATTTTGTGCAAATGTTCGTATCCTCCTGTTTTTCCAACATCTATACAGCTCTATATTGAAAGCTCACAAGTTTAGTTACATGCTTTTGAGAATGCACTCGAGTGTGAAACCTATAACCTCAAAATCCATGTTTTTTCCAGACCATGACATCTTGGTTTTAACAACTGACACTATTTCACACAGAATGGTATCACAGGAAACAAGCACAATATAATACTGGAGCTGTGTTTTATCTTGACCTGCAGGATTTGGCGTAGGTGGGTGTAATATTGGCCCGGGCCATGTTAGTATGTGACCTGCCTTCTCTCTAGTGAGCCACAGGGCCCGAGCAGTCATATCAGTATCAGAGAGGCAGTAAGATAGTTGATATCCTGTCACTCCCTGCCAGTGCTGTCATCCATCAGCCTAACTAATGGACCAGGAAAGGCTGGAGGGACTGAGAAGCCCACAGAGGGAGAGAAAGTGATAATGAAGTGAGAGTGTGGGGTAGATAGTGAGACACAGAGCTGTGGAGGTAAAGAGCTGCAGCAGCTGGGTGGAGGTGGACGGTAATCACCAACTCATGGATACGAGGCTGGTGCTTGTCACTGTGAGGTTAGACAGCTTCCACCATGGCTCAGTGTATTCACATTAATGCCGGCTTTCATTGAGGAAGAATAATACAGTCGATTTAGATGTTATTTCTCTATAAATCTGAGTTCAATCCTGCTAGTCCAGTATCCGGAGCACGTTGTTTATTTATTCGTCTGTCTGTGTATCTACCTACCGATCTGTTTGGACTCCTTTAGAGGCAATTATCTTTTTTATGAGTTAGAGACAAAAGTGATGTGTTATTCTAGCGAGTTAACAAGCACACATACACACTCAGGGAAGTCATCAAATTCCCTCTTAAAGGTAGTTTAAGGTAGCTGCCGTACAGGAAGTGTGTCTTTATGAAAGAGGGTAATAATAGGGCTCATATACCTGAAATCTTTGTAGTTGCTCGGTGGATATGCACAAACTTCGGCCCATATAAATCAAGAAACTAACAAATGAACCAGATAAGAAGATCAGTTTGATGTAAATCTTGATCATGCATCTGAGATCCCAGGTTTGTCGCAGCTCTCTAATGGATGACTGGGCGCTTTTTAAAAACCTAACTTTCAATGATTCATTCAGGGCCCAAAAATAACACTTGTTTGTGCCATCTCTGGATATTTACTCTTTATAACTGTTGACTGTTTTCACTGAGGTCTGTAACGTACAATCTATCAGAAGTAGTTACTTCAAAATAAAAGCATAGTTTGACCATGCAGGAAATAAAGCCTTTCTAAATGCAGGGCTGGAAAAATATCAAAATAAAAGCATGAAAATTGTTTATGGGGCAGTGTTGACTCTAAAGAAGTTTCAATCACAAGATTGGGGAAGTAAATAAGACATAAATTTGAACATTATTCGAAAAAGATAATGAGATGTAAGGTACTGTATTTTTCAGACTATAGGCGCACTTAAAATACTAAAATTTTCTCAAAAATTGACAGTGCGCCTTATAACCCAGTGCGCCCTATATATGATTAGCTTTTCTATTATATCACATAAAAATTAAAATACTGTAAGATCAAATTTATATAACATGACATCCGATATCATGTGACATGCAGTTCCTTAAGTGTCCATTAGAGGCTGGCTGCAAAGCTCAGGATTCCCCATTAGAACCAGCATTAAAATGCAGATTTCTACAGTAAAATTAAACCTGTTTTCTGCATAACGGTGAACTTTTTCTAACTCATTTGTTCTATATAACTAAGGCCAAGACTTACGCATAGGGCTGCATAATTAGTGGTGTTGCTTAGTTGCACATTATATTTAACTTGACCTCAGCTCCACCTTTTCGTCTGCATGTAGATTAAACATAACCGAGGTTGAGTCAGTATGTTCAAAAATGGGTGACATGACTGCAACTGCGACTGTATTTTTAAAGCTTACGATAAATTCAACACAGAGCATGTAAAGCATTGAATACAATAACCAGAGAAGGTTGTTTTAGGTGGTATATTTGTTCGGACAAACTCAGCATACAAAGTGTGCTCTCTCCAGCCAGGCTCCTCTGCAGTCAGCCATTTATGTGTCTGAGAAGCTGTTTCACCATGGTAATCATTTAGATGGCTGGTAATGATGTGCTGTGCAATCATACTGTCCAGCTGGAGTAATTGCAGTTCACACTGACATTTATAGCCTCTGAAGTTTTTTATTTAGCACCTGCTGTTATTAATAGTTGTGTGAGTCTCGAAAGGAGGTATCTGCATTTTTCTGTTCATGCATAAAGTTTAACCTTTGAATACGTTAAAGTTAAACAGATGAAAACCTTTTTCAGACGACTGTTTCAAGGGAGGTTTCACAAAGATAGCAACTAAAACTTTTGTCCATCGAAGCAACTAAAAACACATCCTCAAACCTGATCAGCTTTCTCAGAATAAAACCTGCAGTTGTGCAAAAACAATTTAATAACCTGCTGAGATTACTATGCATATTTGTGCTCCCAAGGGACAGTGATGCCCTTTAGTGGTAATAACTGAACTTTCTCTCTCTTGCAAGACTATTTCTGAGGTAAGGTGCACTTCCCACGGAAATAGACACAACATATAGAAAAAGGGAACATACAAGGTGAGATGTTTACATGAGCTGCAGATTCAAGTACAAAAGTTTATAAAAACAGATAAGAGTTCAATAGAGGATGCAGAATAATGATCCAAAGGTTAGTATCAACAGGTATGTTCTGTTAAGACTTTTGAAGCATCCACAGATTCAACAGATTTCAGAGATGTTGGCAAAGCACTCCAGATTTAACAGATATATTAAATCTGTTCATGATCTGTAGATCTGCAGTAGACAAAAGAAGAAAAGCAAAGGCCCGAGGAAGGATCCCTGCTGTACACCGAAATGGAGATGAGAAAGGATAAACACTGATCCAATCCTGCTTGATAATATCATCTCTCTTTATCAGGATATGGAGCTTATTGTGTCAAAGACCAAGTTGAGGTTGAGGAAAACCTGGACAAAGCAGTCCTTTTACTTTTTCTGGAAACTGGAGTGATGTTTTGGTCTCCACTCGTGAGGTTATAGAAATGTTCCTGACCTGATTTCACTCCTCTGGATTAAATTTTATGGTTAGCAGTTGCTCTCATTTCAACAACAGGATAATAGCTCATTCTTTGTTTTTATTTAACAGAGGAAAATTACCCCTCAATCATCCAAACATTGCATGTTGTTGATACAGTTTGAAAAGAGCTGCCATGGTGATCACCTTTCCTCACAAAAATAAAAAGTCCGCTCAGTTTACTTGCACTTTAGAAGCATTCAAATTTCTGTATCTGTGATTTAAGCTGTTTTTTTTTTTTTTTTTTAACACCAGAACCTGAAATGAAACAACAAACACCCACTAACACAGCCCCTGGCGTCTTCTGCGTCAACCCAGATTTTTGGTCTGAACTCCCACTAAGATAGAGGGGGTGCTGATCGCTTTAGTGAAAAGCATTACAATGGCAGTGTGGTTGAAAGAGAGTCTGCCTATGTGAAGTAACGATTATGCTCATATTGGCTGTGATTTATGAGGAGTGCAGATGCAGGGGTGCGCTGCAGCATGACAAACTGCAACAGCTCAGACTGTAATACAGCTGACATTAACGCAAGACACCACAGCTCATGTCCGATCTTTGAGAAACTGAAATATTAGAGCATAAATATATCTGTCTTTAAACCTAGATGTTGCAGGATAACATTTCCAACACCTTTAGAGGCTTTTCACAGTCAAAACTTCAACCTTTATAGTTTTTCAATATCGTCTACGATCAGTCTTATTTGGTAAATGGGTTGGTAAAAATCCGTCCCAGGAGGTTTTTTTGTATCATCAAAGAGGGAATCAACATGATAGAGATGTAGATAGATACCACTTATCACCGTGGCTGGGGTCTCATCTTGATAGCGTTTATCGCGGCTGTTTCAAGTCTGTAATTGGAACTTGCTGATAACAAATTTGTCTCCTCACTCGGTCTGTCTTTACTCTGTCTGTGTTCAGAGTCTGATGAGCTGGATTCAGAGCTGGCCGGGTTAGCCTCTCTTGGGTTCACCGGCTGTCTGTCAGGTGTTCGCTTCAACTCCATCAGTCCTCTAAAAGCTGCTCTGCTGCACCCTGACAGCCATGTTATTGTCAGCGGATCACTGGTGCAATCAAGCTGCGGTTCCTCCACTCCGGCTAATCCCTACACGGCAGAAACTACACACTCCTTAACAGGTACAAGCAGCAAACTGACCTTATATCCAGTACTTTTCTGTTCTGGACTAACAGTATCTACACGTAAAGTATTCACAGGTTTTCATCTCCAGATGCTGTAATCCTGCGGCTTCCTCTTTAATATCATTCTCAGCTGCTCATTAAGCGTTTTACGGGCTCATTAACCATCCTCCTCGGTAAGCAGACAGAGCGATGGCACAGTCAGATGAGATTATTCAGACAGCTAAACTGAAGTCAGAGCTGGAATCTCTTAACAAGCACTTTCTGCACTGACTGATGGTCCTTACATGAGCTCCACAGCCTCCTCATCCCCGCCTCTGCTCTCCTTCGCCCTTTCTCTCCTCTCCTCTTCGTCACGTTCTCTTATTTTCCACACACCTCTCAACTTAACGCTGAATCCAAGATTAGTTTCTAAGTTCACCTTTTGCCTCTTCGCTACTTATTTCTTTCCTTTCTTTTCACAGACCAGCCTGGCTCGGTGGATCCGGGTCAACCTTTAGTCAACGCCATGAGGAGTGACTCAGCACTAATTGGAGGTAATGCGATCCATCTCAGCGAGAGAAAAACAAATCATTAAAACATCCAAACACCAGGATTTTGTCAATAATGTGACACTGTTAATAGAAGGAGCAGGAGTTGGGCTCCGAGTCTCAGTTCTGAGCAGCATGGGAGTCAGAACAGGATCATTTTGATCCTGGAGGCTGAGGAAGCAGGGAGGAGAAGTAAAAGGTTTCCTGCTTCTTAATGATGTGAGATTTCACAAAACGCAGAAAAATGTCAAAGGAGTAAAGACCTTAATTTCTATTTTAAAGCCTCTTTAATGTTGAGTTCAACTCAGGCAGGCAGGATTTTGTCTCTCCTACAGCTCAATAAGTGAAAGGCGCACTTCGAAGTTATCTTGTTAAAAATGAGACAATTTCCATATTGTCTTTTTTTAAAGGTGTGTAAGTGCCGTGAGGGTTCAGGTGCCAGACGAGGCGAGTACGGTGAAGGACGAACCTTTTCTCACTTTGAGGCTGTAAAAGAAATGTCTCAACGCAAAACTTCTGGGTGTCTTTTGTCTCGATAGAAACCTGCAAATCTCTGAAACTTAGGGGGCTTTAACACCTACGTCGCTCGATCCAAACCAAACAGCCAGACCTTGGTCAGACCCAAAGAGGTGATCTCTGTCTGGGCCAAACTGAACCACGGTCTGGTTCATGCTCAGTATGAAAACATTATCTTGAAAGGTTCGACCTTCATACCAAAGACAGGAAATTACGTGAGGAGTAGAAGTGGCCGTTATTATGTTGAATGGAGAATTTCCAAGGACGAGGAATTTGATAATATTGTAGATAAAGTTAAACCTCACGATTGACAGATTACATTTTAAAGAGTTTTACAGCACAGACTTTCTCTCCAGAGTTGGTGTTGCAGTGACTCGCAGGATTGCATACTTTCATCTCTTTTACTGTCGACAATAAAACTCACTAGCCTCAGGTACAACTCTTCAAATCTTCGCATTGGTCGCACAAAATCAACAATACGATGGTGGGAATGACGATTTCATTCATGTTTACAACATTCAAGACCCGCGTTATTCAACTTGTTGACGCCAGACGCCTGCCGGTATAATGACCAATCAAAACAAACCACATAGACACACTTGGCATCTAGTTGATGACAATATCACGTTGGTTCGTCATGTAAAGTCTTGTCTGTTTGACAGTGTAAAACCTAAACAGACCAAACCAAATATAGACAATTTAACAAAAACTGGACTCTGGACTTTGAGGTCTTGAAAACACTCTTCGGCCGTCTGCAGGGAGCAGTCAGTCCATTTTTGTGGACTCCAGTGGACCTCCTAGCAGAGCCTCCTATCTCTTTGTTGAATCGTCTTTTATATTTACAGTGCTGAGAGCAGAGTACGAGATTCGAGCACGACTCTATTGACTCTGAAAACTGATTCTTCCATTTCATGACATGTGTCAGCCAACAGCACGCCCCCCGCCAGGAAGTCTAACTCCGCCCCCTGTCAGTGAAGTCGACCAATGAGAACACAGGGTGCTCTGCACACTGAAATGTCTCGTCTGTAAACACATAAAATAGTAAAGTAGGAGAACAATGAAGTTTGTGCTGCAAGATGGAGCATGACGGACAAGTTATCTGCCTTTATGATGAGTTATCGAGGGACGACCACGACCGACTGAGAAATAGCAGACGCACTTTACCAACCCTGTGAGGAACTGCAGGTGTCATCTAAGTCCAGCATTTAGTCTGTCTCTGAAAGGCATCACATCAGTCGTGATGATTGGTTTGGTATGACTGTGTAGCCTGTCAGTCAAGTCACAGTACGAATTTATGGCTCTGAGATCGCTTCATCTGACACAGTGACCGCCGTAACGGATGGCGTGGTCTGACCTCTGCATACGAAGTGGTTTCTGACAGGATGTTTTATCTCGCTGTCTTCTAACAGTCAATTTGAACTCCTGGTAGAGTGCTTTAATGCACTCCATCAGCAACAGGCATCAAAATTAGCATCATAATGGCTCCTGTAGGTGATAAAGAGGCAGCAGTATTATTTAAGTACGTTTTAAAACTCCGGACAACAACCTTAAACCTATATTTCTCCCTCTTTTTTTGTGAAATTGCCCTTTAAAAGCTGTTGAAATTGGGTGAAAATGGGTGAATTCTGCACATCATTGTATCGCTGTGCTATGGCTAACGGTGAACAATAACTTCATTTTTTTGTTTTTGTGCTTAAAGGGGTGATCGCCGTGGTCATCTTCATCACCGTTTCCGCTCTGGCGATTCTGGCCAGATACATCTGCAGCAGGAAGGAGACGTACCGGAACCAGGTGGTAAAATCCACGCAGCCCGAAGACATCCACGAGTTACCCTTCAGCAGCCAGGCGGACTCTCAGAGCGCTCGCAGTGAAAACCAGAAGGAGTTTTTTATTTAGCAGGAAACCCTGAGCTCCCACCGACCTGACAGGACAGAAGCGGGAGATTTATCCGGAGCTCGGTGTTTCGGGAGACACACATTAACCCTCGGCTCCGGTGGGTCAGCAGGATGTGAAGTCAAAAAACTGAACAACTTGTTGTTTTCTCTGTTTTCTGCTGCCATTTTGAGGATGTATATACCGAAAATGTAAATGTTATATGTGTGCTTATACCGATGTTTACCTGCCATACTGACATGTTTAAAGTTATTTATTAAAAGACTACACATGTGATGATCAACACACAACTTTGTTGCAGTTACACTCGACTTTTGGACGTCATGTTTATTCATCAAAGAACACTTTTTTTAATGGGACAATAAAACCTTCAGAGAAATTCAAGATGTTACAGCCATGAAATGAGTCTGTGTGAAGACTGGACGAACTGAGCGGAGGTTTGATTTCGACTCATCAGCCAAAGCACTTTTCCCAGTATCGAGTAAAATCCATCCCAACTGACTGCACATCATTTAAACACCTGCTGTACATATTTACACAAAATAAAGTCAACCCAAAAACTTGACTTCAAGATTTCGTCTTTGAATGAGGCAAAGCTTTTGTCACTCGCTGTGTTTTTCTGTTTCTATATCATGTGAAAAGCTTTACAGTGAGGCTGAGACATCTGAAAAAACTTTGACTCCTGCGCCTCCCGCGGTGAGCAGCCGTCAGAGAAACTTTCAAAGTAGCTTTCAACAATGAAGCTCGGAGCGGGATGCACAATAAAACCGCGACTGTCACTTCCTCCAGACGTTTAATGTGTTTCTGCCGAAGCGCTAATCTGTGTTTGCTTGATAAGTAGACTAGAGGATAATCAGAACAGGGAATAAAGAGGAATGTGGAGAAGCTGACAACTCAGAGGAATGATGAAATAAAATAAAACACAGCCAACCAAATATTAATATTGAATATAAATTCTCCCCTGTCTCTGCCTTTTTTTAATGAAGACTGAAAATGCTTTCTCCTTCCTCAGTGTGGTGTCAGGATCAATGATTTTACCTCATTATTGCCCAGTTCAGGCATTTGTATTGTGCCTCTCTCATACTTCTCCATCTACACGATGATTTTATGGTTCATGCAACACTGTGCAACATTTTTATACAAACAAATGTCTCTTTTGATACTCCTTAACAGGGAAAAACACCACACACTCTTTACACGCTTGATAGAGGCATTTACATTTGCATTTCTAAACACCTGCTGCCTGGCAGCTCTCTCTCTGAAAATCCCTGTGGTGCGAATAAAGCGGTGCATGTAATATTTCTTGGGTAGTTAACAGGAGCAATGATTGTCACCGTGAATGATAATGAACGGAGAACAACAAAGCCAGGCGATGAAATCCTGAGGAAGGAAACGCTGCAACCTGGGAGACGTATGATTGACAGGAAATGTAGAGCAAAATCACCAGAGCAATGACTGTTCGGTGCAGAGGATCTCTGCACACATGACAATTATTATAACTAAGGTTCATAATGAGGAGCGCTCTTCTTTTTCATTCCCAGCCGGCAAGTTAAAGGTTAAACTGTTGACAACTTTGGAGAAATCTGCAAAACCAGACTGAATAATTTCTGTCTCAAACTGTCACTATTTCAAAGTAACTGCTTCAAACACTGGAGGACAAACTTAAAGAGCAAGGAGACAGACGCTTCAAAAGTATGAGTCATTAGGAGGGTTTACATGACTGCCTCGAATCAGATTAGAATAAAACTGCTGATCAGATCTGGAAATAAAGAGAGAGAGTGTGCATCCTTTTTGTTTCCACTTTAACAGCCATATGTACACTTTGTTTGTAACAGAGGCTTGACCTCCATGTGTCTTTTGGTCCCACTGCTGTGATATCATGCTAGTAATGCTAAAATTGGTGTAAACGCCAGATCAAATTACATGAGACCAAAAATTTACATTTAGAAACAGCAAAATCTGACGATGTTTCTAATCCAGAACTTCCTTTTCCTTGTCATTCATTTGCAAAAACCATGTTTGCTTTGCTCGTGGGTTCAGTGTTAGCACATGGGTTCCTGCGTTGTGTTTTGTTGTTTTGGAGCGTGATGCTGCGACACAGGGACTCTCACTCCTCATCCGTTTATTCAGGCACTGGCAGAGACACAGAGAGACAGAACCGCCAATAAAACTCAGCAGCCTGCTCAAACTCCTCGACAAATAACAGACAAAACGCAGCACAGAGTTAGCATAACTGTGCACGTCAGTTAGCATATTTATTGGATCAGTGAATTAAGTTTTAGTTCAAGACATGAAAACACTACATGGAGCAGAAATACAGATGAATGAGTTGGTTCAATAAAAGGATGGATAAAGATAATTGCTAAGGCAATTAATAAACACAAACCTCTCCTATCGGGGTAAACAAAAACAGGGTAGAGGGGTGGGGTCAAACCAAACAAAATACCACAGAAGAAGACACACAGGAAGTAGGAGCTGATTGGTATAAAACAATGTTTTGAGGTCCTCTAGAGTATTTTTACACAGTTTCCAGGAATTCCATGTGATTAAAATTAATGTTAAAATATACACACTTGAACCAGTTACACACAGTCAGTATGTTCACATACACAGTTCAGTCCACTGACTGTAGAATGAGTGGATGTAGTGTTGGTGACGTCACCCATTAGTTTGTGGAGCAGAGCTTTAAAGCCTATCACAGGGTTTCTGCAGGTTTCAACAAGTCAAATTAAAGACACTTTAAAACCTTTGAAAGACCGTAATGAATACAAGTTAAAACCATTTTTAATCTGGCAAAAAAGTACGAAAGACGTGAAGGGAAATCAGGACATTTCACATTACTTCAAATCAATCTTTAAGACCTGTCAAAACCTTATTTAAGCCCTTTTATGAGATTTTAATTTTTTTTTGACATTTTAAGACCCTAAATTCAAACGATTGGATTTTAGATGTTTTAAGACTTTGTAAGACCCCATGGATACCCTGCTATCAGCAGCTTTCGCCATGTTGGAAACACTAATAAGTTAAAGCTCAGTTCAGAGATTTAACTGGATTACTCTCTTCGTTTGGATTTACAAGCACCAGGCCAGAATAGATGTTTGTAAATATCATCCGTCTCTGCTGCAGTAGTTTGCAGAACACCTCCTTTCAGCTCCTTCTTATTGTTTCCCAGTTGACCTTTTGTGTCACATACCAAACCCGTCTAAAACCCCACTTTTACTCTTTTGACCCAGTATGAGACGGCATTTGTTTTATTGCTTTTTATTATATTTTAAAACAACTATTTATTGTTGTTTTATGTTTTTATGTTATTATGTACAGCACTTTGTGTCAGCTTTGGTTGTTTTTAAAGTGCTCTATAAATGAAGTTGAATTGAGACAAGTGAGCATGAGGCAAACTGATTGTATGTCGAAAGATGAAAACACAGTTTTATAGCTCTGTGCCTTTCATACATACAACTATCACTTCTACCAGAGAGGGTTTAATTTAATACTCTGCTTCTGGATGAAAGCAGGTCATACTAACTGCAGAGCTTAGGACCGCTTAGTAAAATCAACCATCCGCAATGTTAAATCACATTTAAATCCACAGTTTCAGTCCAACATTGAAACTTTTTAAGCGAAGGTAAACAGCCTGGATTTGTTTTGCTCTCCTTCAATTTGTTTTGATGGCCGTTACATCAGCTTTTATGGATCCCTCGTAAGTTCAATCGTGTTATAGAGGGGGGGAAAAAAAGGAGTTTTTTTGCAGCAGAAAATGTGATGAATAAATGTGTTAAGAGGCAGCTGAGGTCTTTTGTTTCTCTGTTAAATGAAGCTGAAACACAGCAACACTTTCCCTCTCCAGAGCAAATTAAATTAACATAAATTTACATCGCAGATTGTTGTTCTGCCTAAACTTTTATGGGAGCGTTGTTTTTGTGCACTACATGGTGTTATTGATGGGTATTAATAAGCTTCTGTCTGCGGAGTGGAGATAAAAGCAGCTGACTTAATGACTCAAACTGAAACATTCAGGATGCAAATTTCAAAGTCATTTTTGATGACTTGGAAAATTCCTAATTTGCAAAAGTCGAAGGTCAAAAAGACATCTCTTGATTTACGCCTGCTTTTAAATGATGTCATGTTTATTTGCATCTTAGATTCTTCTTCTGTAAATCCCTTCAGAGGACATGCATTCAGATGAGATTAAAACAAATCATTAAAAAAAATGCAAAAATTTCATTAGTTTGCAGAGATCTGGAGTTCTTCTGGAGAGCTCAACTTCTACCTGATAATTCTGTCTCTCTGAGTTATTTGAATAAAACTGAGAATTTAGGTTTTTGTAGACAAACCAGCGAACACACCGATCATGTAAGTGCAGCAGGAGATAGGAAGAGTGCAATCATTTTCTTCAGGTTGAGGTTAAAAGAGCTCTCCAGTTTGTAGAAGACAGGCCTGAAGTGGAGTTTTTGTACGGAGTGATATGACATCTAATTATTTTGAGGTGTCGCCTGCAGGGAATAAGCTTCAGGTCTGATAACCTTCATTGTGATTGAAATTGAAGAAATCATTAACTCTTGTGATTCATTTCCCTCAATAACACTCACAGGTGCTTCAAATCCCATTCTTTGGGTCTTTTTGAACTCTGGGTATTATCACACTTAATTAAACAGACATATTGTATTTCTCTGGATTTTTGAACCCTCACATTGCTTTTCCTCGTCTGTGATCCGTGCGATAAATCTAATCATGATTAAAAATCTGAGGTGACGACACGAGAGTCTGAGCAGAAGAGCAGAATTAAGATGCGTTTTTTTCTGACTCTGTCCTATGGAGCATGAAAGCGTATACTTGTGAATCAGTTCCATTAAAACCTGAATCCTGTAATAAGTCAGTGAAGACTTGCTGAAGAACACATGGGAGCAGCGAGACCAACACAAGAAAATTAAAGTTTGGGGATCTGATCCATCGAGTTAACTAAAGATGAGATCATTTTTTGTGTTTCCTGTTTTATTTTGTAGGAGTTAGTTCTTGTATGTCTAGTGAAGAGTACTTCCTGTTTTTTCCCTCCATTTTGGATCTCTAGTTTCACCCAAGTCTTGTGTCTCACCTGTTGCTTGTTTCTGTCTCCTTGCGTTGCCTCTCAGTTTTTAAGTTGCTGCTGGTTTTGTGGTTTTGTTTCAAGTTGGAGTTTTGTCGGACTTTAATAAGTAAGTTTACCTTTTTCAGACTTTTTTTTGTCAGCTGCTAAATCCTCCAGTTAAGTCTGTCTGTCTTGGTTAGTTAGCTGCAAAGTAAGCAGTCAATATCTTCTTTTAAAAACCCTTTTCAGTTGACTGAATGACATGATTTGTCATTTTGGCTACACGTCAAAAGTCGTCTCATAATTTGCTTGACAAATTCTGATCACTGAAGATATAAACAGGGTAAGAAACATGTTAAAATAACTATGTCTGTCCCCCAGATTCCCACCTGTACTCTGCTCACTAAGTCATCTCTACTTTGAGGAACTGGAGCTGTTCTTAAGGTGGACCTCTTCATCTGGACCAAAATGAAGATATCAAGGTAGGATGTTTACATGTTTCAGATCTGATAAGTTCCTTTTTTGGTAGATTTCTGGTGAACAAAAAGCAGGAAAACCAAAAAGAGATTGTTGCTTGTTGACACTGACTTCGTTGGCCCGCATTGAGGCAAATCTACATTTAACTTTTGTTTAGTTCAGTTTGTTCCTCTTGACAAAATAACACAGTTTGTGACCTGTTACAGTGCTTTGGGAATTGTGGAGTACAGAATATAGCTGTTTACTTTAGTCTGGTTGCTGTTGGTTTTGCTGGGTTTGGGTCACGTGGGCACTGTGTTTGAAAGCCGGTAGTTTATATAAGGGGTGGTCTCACCTGCACTGGGGTGGAGAGGTGAGCCTAGGTAGCCGTATTCTTTGTTGACTGGGCTTCATGTTCTTTTTTGCAATGATACGTGTCGCAAATTGTACACATATTATATCCGATATACGCATGTAAATCATTGGCAACTATGGAAGCGTTTTTTCTGTTATTAAAGCTCCAGAAAACTTAGACCAACCTATCCTCTGCCTCAAGCGACTTTTTTAAAGGTACTAGAAAAGCCCAGTAATATTCATCTAATTGAACAGTTTTGCACCGTGTCAGAGCTGCGTAAGAAAATGAAGATATCAAGGTAGGATGTTTACGTTTCAGATCTGATAGGTTTCTTATTGGCAGATTTCTGGTGAACAAAAAGAAGTAAAACCTTTAAAGAGGTTCTTGCTTGTTGACACTGAGTTAGCTGGGCCGCATTGAGGCAAGTCTCCATTTAACTTTAGTTCAGTTCAGTTTGTTCCTCTTTATAAAAAACACACAGTTTATGACCTGTTACAGTGCTTTGGGAATTGTGGAGTACAGAATATATATAGCTGTTTTCTTGTTTTCTATAGTGAAAAAGCTGCTTGAGTGGCACAGAAATGAAGTAGTGGGTTGAAAGTTAATAACACAGGGAGTCTGAGTCTGCTGCTTTGGGACTCCCGGGGACTTTTCATCTGATAATCCATCTACAAATTAATCCCTGTCTACTTCAAATGAAGAGGGGCTTTAGGATTAGTTCTTTGAAGTTTGAAAAGGGGACCTCTGAGCATTCAGTGCAGGCCATTGCTCCCTTTAATTGTCCATATGCGGCGATTTCAATGTTTAAAGTTCATTTCCATGTGATCGCTCTAACAGGCCAATCCTGAGGGTTCACAGTCCCTCAATCTACATGCAGATTATTTCACAATCCCTCTGAGCTTTCTCCAAATCTGCTGTCACTTCTGAATAATCAGGTTGTATCAGCATCGCTGCATGCTTACATGATTTAAAATTGGCTAAATACCATTAGGGTTTCTTGCTTGTCTCTAATGTAACGTGTGGGTAAAATCGTCCTCCGGCTCACCGGTGTGATAATTGAATTTAACTCAGTGCTCACTCAAAGCTGGTGTCAAGTGTTATGAATAAAAGGGCCCTCACCTGAATGAAGAGGGCTGTTTAATGCTTCTTCAGGCACATCAAACATTGGCTGTAAGAGAGAGTGGGGGGCGGGTGGAGCGAGCTGCTGTTTCCTGCTGCATTGTGGAGGTGGGATGGATAATTACCAGCGGCCTTCTCTCTGATTAGTAATCTGATGAGACTGCAGAGCCATAAGCAGAGACAGCACAGCCACCCACCTGATTTTAAATGACAGTGCAGGCCTCCGCTGTCAGTTTGTATCCTTCACAAATGTTCGGGGAAATGTATCTGCAGTGTGGCTGTAATCACGACAGAAAAAGTCACATTTTGAAGTTGACATTTGAGCTGCATTAAATATGTAAGTATAAAAGATGGGAGCAAAATTTAGAGCTGGTTCAGGGAGGAAATCTGCCTCGTCTTCATGGGTCGATGACTTACTTCTGTGCTGGTTCAAAAGAGGCCCGGTGGATAATACACTTACTCTGTTTAGGTACTTGATACAAGTATTTACGTAGAGACTAGGAAGGTAAACATGCAGCTTGCACGAATCATGCAACTTTTCCAGTTCAAGTAATTTGTACGAGCCAAAGATTTCAAACACAAATGCAAAAGTCTGCAATTGTATTATTTTTCGACCTCCAAAAGTTGCTCCAGAGACTTTAAAACTAATGGCTAATGACCCCTTTGTTTTAATTTTCAGTGTGCAACAACAAGGCAAGTTTATTTGTATAGTACCATTCATACACAAGGCAATTTAAAGGGCTTTACAGATGCAAGGAAATACATAAAAAATGTAAAAAGGAGAGATTAAAACAATTTAAAATCAAAAACACAAACAGATACATTTTTTTGTCTGTTCACTATTTTCCCTGAACAACATGAAAACCATAATTTCCCAGAAAAAATAAAATAAAATACACAAGCTTTCAGACCCAGGGCTCCCCTGATGGTAGACCAACATTTACCCCCACAATGCCACAATGCTAACTTAATGACTAAGCAGTAGGCTAGCTATTATACACACTATACGAGACTCTTATTTCAAAGGATCATCCAGTACTTTACCTATCCCTAAGGTTGTAATTAAGTGCATCCTGTACAGCTCAACATATCCCATGATCCTTTGTTTCCCATTTGAAATATCATTATGGTGTTTACTAGATGCTAGCCAAGGTAGAGCGACAATGGCGGTGCAGGAAAGACTAATGACGTGGGCTAGATAGACTCAATTTAGTTCAGTCTGGCCATGAAGGCTGAGTCCTAATGTGTGCGTAACAAGATAAACAACTTTTAACTTTGTAGATCTGTGACATGATCTGCACAACTACCTGCCACATAAAATCCCCAAAGGATTAGTGAACGTGTCTTCCCAGCTGGATTTTGACAGACTTGTTTTCTGTGATTTATAAGAGGGACTTGGCAGAGCTTGTTTGAACTTACTGCCTGTTTCGACTAACTTCTTCTACTATGGGGAACAACCACAGACTTTAAAATCTGCTGACATATTTAATCAACTTTTATCTTTTAACAGAGTGACTTGATGGATCTTATAAATGCCATTATTTAGTGAAAGAGTTTGAATATATGTTTCATGGCGTCACCAAGCAGCTCGACTCTATTTAACTCTGCTGCGATTTGATGTCTTCATATTTAGGATATGCATCAGTATTCGACTCCTGGAGGGTACTCTGGATATGAGGAGGAGGGTTTTAAGATTACCCTCCACAGTCTCCTCTCCATGGCTCCACAAGGGGATTTCATCTTCCTCTAGATACACATCAATTATCACAGTGAAGCCACCTTGGGGCTTCAAGGTTTGATAATAAATTAAGTTCTCTTGAACATTTTTCAACATCACCATGGTCCCTTATCACCATCCACGGCAGATGAGTGTGTGGAGGGAGTTTTTCAGGGCTGAGGTCGGAGGAGAAGTTTCTAGGGTTTTTGACACCGCAGCAACCTCATACTGTAGACTATTAATTAGGGAACATCGCCGCATCTCATCCCCGCCGCCGCTGAGCATTCACCCCTCCACTGATCAGATAAGAGTACACACATAGATCATTTGGCGTTGCTGCTTCACTGATTACATCTTCAGCAGCATTATGCAAAAGAAGCTCCATGAATAAAATCCATCTGGGTGGACACAAAGTCTGTAACACCTCATGTTTTATTGATACTTTGCATGCTAACAGTCGGAGTTCATCCTTCAAAACATTTAATGCTTCAGTTAATTTCACAGGATGTCAGCAGGACCTCAGCCTCACCTTCCTTTCCTCCAGGTGTCCTGACAGATGATGGAAACTGGATGAGGAACAGCTTGGTTGTTTGTGTGTGATTAGGCTTTGGGGCGTGTGCACGAGCGTCTTGGTGGTATCTCTTCAGCCTCTATCTTTCTCATATTTATGCTCTCCTCTTCTTCAGTATGGGTAACGTGCAATATAGTACGCTGCCTGTTTGCTTGTGGTCTCCTTGGCATGTGTTCTGTTTGCATGGAGGTTATTGTTATTGATGGTGGTTCAATAGTTTGTGAATGCATCTGAGCATGTGCAGGACTTGACTCAAGATGGTTTTACAAGGGTATCATACCTTGTTACATAATACTGAATCATGAAAAAGGATATAATATGATATATAATTGTCCATATTGTATCATATCATTTCATTTCATATCATATTTATCTAAGTAAACAGTTTTGCAACACGTCATACATATTATATCGTACCAAATCATTTCTTATATCATATTGTATCATGTATTGTTGTGTCGTATTATATCAAGTGTTCAACTCCTCAGTAAGGAAAGTCACTAGTGGCTGTCCTAGAGGTCGCTAGATGACGCCATCGCCTAATTTGCATAGTTTTTAAGAGGGGTCTTCCTTAGGGTGTCTGTATGTGTGTGTGTGTGTGTGTGTGTGTGTGTGTGTGTGTGTGTGTGTGTGTGTGTGTGTGTAATTTCGGTGCCCACCTGCTACCCAAAATCGATTACCCGCTTTCATGTCATCGTCTCCAAACTGCGCAAAAAGTTGCTAGATTTGTTGATAGGTGCTTTTTTTAAAATAAGTCGCTGAATAAAGTCGCTAGGTTAGCAACACTGATTGTATCTTATTGTAGCTTAGTATATATTATGTTGTATTACATTGTATCATATTGTATCATATCAAATGATTTGATATTGTTGTATCCATAGACTGTATATACTATGGACAACTTGGCTCCGCCTTCCGTCATTGTACGAATTTGAAGCCAAATTGCTCTTGTTACTTCCGGGATTTTCTCCACTTCCTGGAACCACCACTTGCCCGGTATCATTGTACAAATTCAGCAGGAGAGTCACTGTGATGACGCTCTGCAATCTTCGTACACCCATAGGCTGTATCACGTGTCAATCATAGAAAACATGAACCCCCTGATAACTTTTAAAATTGGAGCTGCACAGAAAAAAAGAGGACTTGAGCACAAACCAGTCTTACAGAAACTACATGTCAACATCAGAAAAATGTATATTCTTAATTTCTAAAGCTTGTCCACATCGCCATTAAATTTGCTGGAGGAGGCGGGACTTATGACCTATACTGCAGCCCGTCACCAGAGGGTGCTGTTCTTGCAGAGGCTTCACCCAGTGAGGAGGCAGACAACAACCATTCTATATACAGTCTACGGTCATAACGAATCATGTGGTTTCATATCATATCATATCACATCACACTGTGTCGCATTGAATCCTGTCTTATTAGTTCATATCCGACCTTACTGAACCCTTTTGTATCTTTTCTTATTGTATCCTATCAACTTAGACTAAGAATGAGGAGACCTCAAAGTTTCCTATTAAATTTCAGCAGGCTGTGGTTGTATTCAGAAAAACATCCCCTGCAGAGAGCAAAATAGGAAGAGCACATTGGCTGAAAATATGAAATAAAACCATAAAACAAAATTCAAAATCCAGACGAGGATGAAATAGTTTTTTGTTCCCAGTGTGAGTCCACCCATGCTGTGACTCTTTACATGAGAGACATTGTATTTAAACCCTCATGAGTAACAGGGAATAAAACATCCAGGGAGAGACTTTATTATTTAGACAAACAATATACTGCTGATACACAAAATAGAGTGCTTCAAACATCCTCCTATGGAGCTCATGGCTTTGCTCTCAGGTCCAGTCCTCATTGTTTGGCAGAGCTCAGAATTGATAAAGAGGTTTTGCTGGTATTTTCACATTTTGCAGATACCTTTTTTAAGGCAAGATTTTGAATTCTTTAACTAAAAATCTAAGAAATTCAGCATCTGCAGAGGATCTACAGCGTAGTGCTGTGAAAATGATAATGATACCCTGCACTGATTGGCTGCCTGGAACATGTCTGTAGAGGGAGGATACAGACTGGTGCAGATGGATGCGGAGGCAGAAAAATCACCAAACAAACAGGGCGAGTGCTCAAGAAAAAAACCTGCATCAGAACCAAGCCAAAAGTTTCTCGGTCTATCTGTGATCCAATGAAACCACAACAGGACTTTCAGATGCTAACTTTATCTTCAGGAATGGAGCATATTTGTAAAGACTAAACATGATTAAACCTGCAAAATTCCAAACTTTGTAGCATGTCTGCCAAATGTAGAAACACAACAGTCGCAGAATATCCTCCAAATGGGCGGGAAATTTGAGCATTTTTGTGATTGATTTCCTGTGATTGAGTCATTTACAACTTACAACCTTAAAAGTTGAGCAAGTAAAGCTAATTTCTCATCATTTTTTAACTTGCTGTTGTAATAAATGACACCGTATTCATCCAGAAGAGGTTACACTTTTGCATCTTAGACTAGGGTGACCAAACGTCCTCTTTTACCCGGACATGTCCTCTTTTTGGGGGGCTGTCCTGGTTTGTCTGGCTTTGTCCAGGAAGTTTATAAGATCCACTAAATATCAATTTATTAGTGAATTTGTGTCACGTGGATTTACTGAGTTAGAAGCGCGTAAAAGACCCTCGATCCGACCCAAAAAACTCTCAAAATTAACTTTGTGTGACTCAGTGACTCCGCCCCCGAGTAGTCATGTCCTCTTTTTGGGAAGTCAGAATATGGTCACCCTATCCTAGACCAAAATGTGTTTTCTTCTCGCCCAGATCTCCTCCATCACTCAGCGTTTTCCTTACCCCCACATTTCATGATCTAATAGGAAATAATGTGCTGAAATCCAGCTCACAAAATTAGTCAAAGCTGTATAAATTATGCTCCACCAAAAGCCAAAAGATGTGCTCTTCTCTGACAGAGATACTTTGAATGAGATGCGAAAGATGTAACATGAACTACTTTTCTGAAGCAGCCTAATTTCTGAGATGAATAGTTGTGATCATAAACCTGAATCAGGTTTGCCCGGAAATCCGTCTGAGCAGGACCGGGACAAGACACGTCTTCAAAGCACATAAAACATGAGCTTTCAGGTTCTCTAGTTTCCAGGCTGAATATCAAAACCTTCTTTGCTGAAAACAGCTGCGTTGTTGAGCTGAAAACAACACCATTAGAGCTGTGAGAGTGAACAAACTAAGTGGATTCATTGGCTGGAAGGCTAAACAAAGATTTACTCGTGATTTACTGTGAGGCGCCTCTTTCACTCCGAGATTTTCACATGATCTTCAATTGTTTTTTTAAAAGCTGCTTTGATTTTGTACATTTTTATTAAATACGTCCACATTAAATGTATCTGACTCGCTTAAAAGGTGGTCTATGTGTCCTGGAATTACACTTCAGCGTATGCATGGCATATTAAGACAGAAATTCAAGATCACTTTGATCACTTCAAGGTAAAATCACTGGAAACTCAGTCTGCCAGGAATCAGCATATGTAATCATAGAGGCTCTTTGAAGTCAGATTTTGGGTCAAATTGGGTCAAAAATTGGTGTAAGTTATAAACTTTTTACAATTAAGTATAAGATTCTCTCAGAAGAAGTTAACATTTCTTAAAATTGGTTTTGATCGCCTTTAAGTGAGGGCGGTAAACTACTTCTAGTGATCAAAAATGTCAGTTCTGTCGACTTTTAGATGCATATCTATTTATGATCATATCATTAAGTTTATGTTTGTTTATTATGTCTCTTCTTATTCTTGTGAAGCTGTGGTATCAGTGCAGCAGATGTCAGAGGATAACTGTTATATTTATATAAGTCTGGGTGAGTTTTTCGGGTTCATTTGTTCAGACATGAGGCACAGCTGCAGGAGCAAGGTGGAACTGAAGAATACGGTTTCATTTTTACCGTCAGACAGATCCGAACTGTTGCCGCTCCTTCACCCTGTGCACGCAGAAGAAGGTCGCATCAATATGTATGCAGAAACACTGCGATTGAAGGTTTCCTCGCTCACCAGCGCACACACACAGAAACACAGGACTCTGTTTTTGATTGCGAAACTAGCAGGAGTGGTGCACATTCACAACAGCATGTAGAAAAAAGGAAAAACTGATTAATTCAGGAATCAAAGGGAGGAAAGTACAGCTTTTCTCTGCCGTGCTCTGAAACTCTGATGATGTTGAAACGAGGTTAAATGTATTTACAGAAAGAAATTCAACCACACTGTGCGCCTGGTTTATTTAGGCTATGGTACACGACAACAGCAGAAGTTATACTTACTAAGTCTCTTAATGGTTATTTAACTTATTGACTCAAAGAAGCACATTTGCAAAGAGCTCAGCAGCAATATGGATTCAGTTAAATGTCAAGATTAGCAGCCATGCTAATATACTTACCTTACAAGAGGAGTACAGGCCATCCGGATGTTGTTGAATAGTAACATCCTGGTTCGAATATACACCAGGACAGCCCCTCTTTACAGGATTCATGTTTAGAAAAATACAGAAATGCGCTTTTATTTACAGTCTGGATGTTATGGTAAATTAAAGCTCTAGTATGGAACTTTCTGTCAGTGTTGACTTTAGTGCCCCCTGTGGACAAAGTGGTAACCCTCAAATCACAGCTGATTTAGTCTCATCCATGTGACAAAGTGTTAATTGACCCAAAAAAACTTTTTTTAGGGAGAAATTTACTAGAGTGAATTTTTGCTGTGGGAAAAGTTACAGGTGCTTTTTCTTTTGCGTGACTCTCCTCTTACACAAGCTAGAATCATTAAAATTTACGATCAGGAAATTATCCATTTCATCACTGATGTCATTTGCTTTCATATCACACAGAGATCGTTGTTCATTTCAGGCTCTTTTATAATGTATTAATAAAATCCTCACCGGGGCTTTAAACACGAAAATAGTTTCTGTGACAGATAATGCAGAGAAACAGGAAGAAAGAGGGTTTAGAAATCCCAACAGAAAGTCCTGAAAACTTTCAACACGGTTGGCTTTATTACAACTCATGTCTTTATCTTCATAGCATTCGATAACTTAGAGATGCACTTACTTGAGAGGAGGATCTGATATCAAACTATCTATTTCTTTTAACCAACCTATCAGCATGCTATCAATAGCTGGACTATCACTGTGTTTCTCCGTCTTTCATCCCCCTGGTAATGTGGTTGTGAGTGGAGACCCTAAATATAAGTCAGTTACACTTTTTCAGATGTACCTTCATGAAAAAAGTCTTCTATTTGGATCAATAAAGTGAATGACAATCAAGACAGGACAAATTACCATTTCATCAAAATGTAGAGGCAGCACAGAGTCAAGTTTTTCCAGTCAGCTGCATCTTTAGAAGTTCAGTCGTAGCAACAACTTTGGCAATTAGACACCATCAAGACAGTTTCATTGATTCAAGGGGTGCTGAGGCCAGTTTTAGATCATTTACTTTAATCTGTATGGTTTAAAAGGAGGAAAATTCTCTTTTTGTTTTTATTTGTTTAGTTTTTAGAGTAAATGACAACAATCTCAGTCACAAAGCAGGTTTAGGGACTAAACCTCTGGCTAAACATTCAGCACGTTAATTATAGTTATGCATGTATACTTTCTTAAAGCTGCAGCATGCTTAATTGGTGAAACTGGGGTTTTCTTGGTTTATAAGCTAAACCAAATGTCTACGACCAGGTTCATTTTCCATTATAAAGCAGTTTTTCGGGCCACACAACACTCTAGATCAGCGTTTTCTCTTCAGTGTGATTTGCATGGAGTCTCCAGCTTCTATCATTCTTCTCTCCAGACTCATCATATTCACACCCACGCTCCGGTTTCACCCCACACTGAATCAGATTCGTAGGCCGTATCTAGATTCAAATGACATCCGGTATTTATCCCCATCCATGCTGGCAACATCCAGCGTGTTGTGCTGTGCATCAAATTCCCTCAACTCCTCCGTGTAATTATTCAGTCTCTGCGCCTGTAACACATCAGTAATGCTGTTTATGGCCCAAGGTCAGAGCAGAGGGGGCTGGGGAGCCAAGCCTGTGATGGATTAATACTTTCCAGGGCTTTGAACTCTCGGAGACAGTGACACATTTCAGTGAATCAAAATAGGCTCTTTTTAAAGACTCCTTTTTCTCTGACAGGGGTTGAAAATACAGCCTCAGTGTTTCCCTGGGAGTCACTGTGATCTAAAGACTCAACTACCAGTAAACACAAGGTTAAATCATCAAAAAAAACCTCAGGATAGGGTGGATATAAAGGCAGATATCTTCATTTTTGAATTAAAGTTTCCAGGAACGATTATATTCATTCAAAAGAGTCTTTTCAAATGTTTAACCAAATACAGACTTTGTTAAACAAGTCCTTTCATTCAGGTTTCATTCTTGTGCTTTTCGAGTGCTCGAAGCAGTTCATCCGTGAGTGATTCTTTTCATTTACAACTAATCATTCAGCCGAGTTGCATCTCAAAACCCAAATCAATTTGTGTTTTTCTGCTGCTCTTTACCCACAACCAAGTAATCAGCCGTTCCAGCTCCGTGTTGCTTGAAAAGATGTGCAGAAAAGCCACGAGAGATCTCTTGACTTCCACCTTGAACTTGAAAGGGAAGTTGTTTTTTGCTTTGGGCTTGTTGTTCTGCCATGGTTCAGCTGAATGCACATACAAAATGAAGGAGCTTGTTACCTCCGCCTCCAACAACTCCCTCTGCGGTTTGTACCCTCGCTGTGGTTTAGATTTGTTATTTGCGGATGCAGTCTCGGGGGTTTGACCTGAGTTTGAACAGTTCAGTAGTCCTCTGGGTTTTGTGAGCTCAATGGAAGGCGTGATATGAGCAGATTAACGGGATTTGGAGTTTTTAGGCTGTTCTCTGGTCTTGGTTTTTCTCTTAAAAGTGGACTCAGAAGACAGGTTGAAGGACCGGCGAGTACTTTATCCAGCTTACTGCAGCTGGTGCTTGAAATATAACAATCTGTGTCCAATTTTCTGTCATTTCTGAACACCTTCCACTTTCCTCCTGCTGAAATCAGCCGACTTACGGATAGATTACTGTTGAACGTACAGTTTTTAGATCTGTATTTCCTGACTTCTTCCCTTTTTAAGAGACTCATCCAACTTTTTTGAAGTTTTCTTTCAGAACAAAAGAAAAGATTCAGCTGTGAAATGTTTGTCTGACACCCTCCAGCTCCTGACTAAAAGCCGGGGCCTTTTACTCTGCCTACATCTCACCTCTTGTCCCAGAGGCTCACACATCTTCTTCATTCAGTATCAGTGTGTGTTCAGGATCATGTCTTTGTCAGACTAAATTTGTCAAACTTGCTGAATTAAACCTCCCCCCTGTACCTCCCTCGTTCCCCTTTTCTCTGCCTCAGCTAAAACTTCCCTCAGAGTGTCACTGAAGTGTCCTCAGTCAGGGTGTACAGTGAAAGTTAATGCGATAATTATTTCCTTATATCAGCAGCACACTTATCACAGGCTGACTTCCAGGCCTGAAGCATACATTAAAGCTTCTCATGGGAGTAGAAAAGAGGTGCGCTCGGTGCGTTTATAATGAGTTCGAAGCATAAAAATCACATGAACAAATTAAACTTTAAAAAGTCAAACATTAGTCTTGCTCTAATAAAACTTGTCAACCCCACATCTTTAACCTAAATTAGCCTTGAAGGTGTTTCTTTCTCATTCGTTTAAACTGACGCGGTACAGCTTTAAGAGACCAACAGCATGTCGACATGGTGCGACGCAGACGGTAAAGCTAGCACAGATAGTTGGATTAAAAATGATAGACAGCTGCTGATGAAGGCGCCTTAATCAGTCCATCTTAATGTTATTTAAATTTTATAAAACTGACTTTGGTGATGTAACTCCTGCATGTAAGTACATAATGGAGAAGTAGAGGGAGGAAAAAGTGACTGTCGGGTTAAATTGGGTCTCTTGAGGAGTTGAGGTTATTGAGTCCCCCTTACATAAAAATTCCCCGACCCTGCATACCTTTGAGTCTCATCTTTAGACCCAGCATGAACCAGCTTTTATTGCTTTACTGGACAGTCCACTGACTCTGTTGTGTTTCTACATTTTACAGATTGTTTATTTCTGCCCCCGTTGTTACTGTGCGTCACATTATTGTTTGCTCCACAAATAAAGTGCATCGGAGTGTAATAGAAAACGGTCGTAAACTTAATCAAATAATAGCTGCATTTAATCCTTACAGACTTGTTTTATTTGCAGCTACATTTATAGAAACTTATTGAAGGTGTATTTTCTCTTGTTTTGCAGATGAACCCGGTCTGCAGTGATTGCACACAGCCTTTATTTGATTATCTACTAGCCTATTTGTTCTAAATGAGATTATTTCATCAATTGCCTCATGGCGAATAACAACAACATGAATCTTCAGGCCGCTACAAGAGGAAACAGTTATCAATGGGGGATAATATTCTTGATCCATTTCTACAGGCTGTCTTGGTTCTCTGTGTTTTATGTGAATCTATGGGAGTATCAGCTCTCTTACAGGGCAGCTCTTCATGGAGTAAACACAGTTAGGGTCACTGTTAGATCAGCTTTTAAAGCCAAAGGAATTAGAAAACTGTTCACTTAAGGTGACCAGATTTCTGTAATGAAATCCGACATGGGCTGCGTGATCACAGACAACATCTCGGTATGACTTGGTAGCAGCGCATGCCCTCTGTAATAACCCCACCGTAAAAACTGTTGTTCAGGACTGTGCGCAACATGCTTACTTGTGCGTCATACCCACTCAACTACCGTGATAACCAATCTACATGCACATCTTTGTTCTCTGCCATGAAACGCTTAAATCAGGGACATTTGCGGGGACAGCTTTAGCCACGGACAGGTCATCCGATACAGGCACTATCCCTGGAAATCGGGGACGTCTGGTCACCTTATGTTCTCTCCTCATTTATCAATATGATTTATCAATAACAGTAATTTGCTTGGAAGCTAATGTTAGTCCGACTTTGAGTATAGCGACCCACACACAACCCCCACTCAACCAGTTGAGTGGATTCAGAGCTAAGATGAGCAGATTAAGGTTAAGTATCACCTTGAAAAAAAAAAAACAAGTCTATTCATTCAGTTCCCAATTCATTGATTCGCTCATGCACTATTTTAAAACAACGATCCTCACTGTTCTCAGGTCAAATATTTATATGTGATTAAATTGCGATTAATTAGATCAACTTTTTTAATCGAATCCCAGCTCTAAAATATATCTATTTTTTTCCAGCATATTGGATACTTGAGGGCAGACAGGATGTTGCACAAACCTGAGCAGACACTCTCAGTGAAGTCTAACTACATATACAGCAATCCATTTTTTCACAGGCCCTTCTCACATAAAGACACTGTGTGTACAGCCTCCCCCAGCCTGTTTCCCGAGAGCAGGGATAAACATATGGTAGTTTTATAGCAGCCAATTACAATAAGCAAAAGACACCAGCCCATAAGCACTCGCAGACTCTGGCTATCCATTTCGGACTAACTGTGAGCCAGCTAATTGAGGGTAGTTAAAAGTCCATGCACTGCAGCCAAACCGCATCTCCACTTGTATGTTTTTCACATAGTTCAGGCTTGTCCAACATCCCTGCAGGACTGAGCCGCACAGTGTGAGTCTAACGCAAGAAACGAGGAAATGTCTGCTGGTAAGGAGTCACTTAGTTTAGCAAACTGTTTCCTGGAGTCTCCATATGGAGGGTGAATAAAAACCTGAACTCCAGGAAATATTGTTGTATATTTGTGCATGTTTGTGTGTGTAGGTAGTAGTATTTCCAGGAGTGTGTGTGTGTGTGCTCTATAATGACTTTTTTTTTTAGCTCTGGGGTAAGCAGATGAAACATTGAAGACAGCTGTTGGTGCAGTAAAAACCACATGCTGCTCCTCTCTTTTCAACATATTGGTCGTTAGCCTGACACCGCACCAACTGTAACTTTCGCCGCAGTTATGTGTCATTTACGACTCGTTTTAGATCAATGCCATGCGGGTCATTGTAGCTGCAAAAACTCCTCCTCTGTCCAATGCACCAAGTTAGAGAAGACGGGATAAGACCAGGTAAGGTATTAAGTGTCTTTCCCTCACCTTGACAGCTGCTGACTGGCCTTCTCATCTCTGGGTCTTTTCCTCTAGAAATTCTAAAGGGAGCGAAGGGTCACGAGTGGCGATCCGCCTCAGAGCGCCTGCTTAGACTTCATTATGCAGATTTCCTCCATTTTGGGATTCTGAGTCCTCATCCTCCGTCTCCCTGCTGAGTCTGGAGTCGAGTGATTAAAGGTTGGCAGAGAGGGAAAGATGTCAGAGGACTCAGGATGTCGACAAGTCTTTGGAGACTCCTGTGGGCTGCTTGACAGTCACAGGCCCCGACATGAAAATGACTAAAGAGTAAAAAGCTTTTCCTAAAAGCTGATGGTTTCTTTGCTTAGAAATAGATTCAAAATGTGTCTTTTTACTGCTGCAGATAATGTCCATAATGTCCAAAAGTCACCAGAAAGAACAGTTACAATGTAAAACCGGATGTTAAGTATAATTTAAGATCCCTCTGTGCACAGTTTTGTGCAGGAACATTACCATAAGCTTTAAAGACTGGCAGGTTTTATACCACGCTGAAGGACAGCAGAGCTTGTTTTGTTAAGTGATTTAAGTGAAATTGAAAGCAGTATTCGGTTTATGTTTTACTCTCCCATCCAGGAACACAGAAGGGACGTACTTTTTGGTAAAATGTCCACAACTAATAAGGGTTTATTCTGGTTGGATGATTATAAAAAAGCTGAAGTTGAGAGAAACCTTATAGTAGCAGCAAAGCCAGGGAGGAAAAGCAGAGTACAATGTTCAAGACTGAGCTTGAAAAAATATCTACTTTGACTTCAGTGGATTATCAGACCACTGTTCCTAACCCGTGGTCTGAACATTTGGTGCAAGTGGCATGTAAATAAGATGAACTCAATCAAGCAAACAAGAGGGAGTTCTAGTTTATCGTCTCATGTATATGAGCCTGATTCGTCTGTTTTAATTTGGTCAAATTTCCTCAAAATCATCACAGATATTTTGTGTTTGAGGCGTTTCAGTTTTACACTCTTGAAAACACACTGGTCTTATATGTTGGTCGGAAAAGCTCCTGGATGTTGCAGAGAAGCATAAATTCAGTGCCAGTAAGCTGCCGGTCTCACAAAGCAAGTGGATTCTACAGAAAGTCATTACATTGAACTGTTCTAGTTTTTAAGGTGATAGCATAAACATAGTAACATGCATCAACCCTGTAAATGACTAAACCTCAAATATAAGATCATTAGACTTTTTTTAAACTTTTGGGCCAAGCCTGTGAAGGACTTGGACTTTGGAGCCTACCCAGACTGCTAAAGGCTAATTTATGCTCGCCATGCATATGAAAATGTATGTGTCCGTTTCAAACAATGGTTCTGTCACTTCCCACATACTTCCATGCGTCCTTTACATTTGCATGGATGTTAACCATTACATCCACCAGGGGGCAAAGGAGACAGAAACGGAGGCAGTGTTAGAGGAGGCGGTGGTCGGTCAGGCCACTAAATGTCTCGCGGTTGGGGGACAGAGAATTCTTTTTTTTAATAGTACTGATGAGATAAATTGACGAAGATTGCCATCTTTAGCCCTGCCATTGTCTTTTTCATTTCTCTATAGAGATGCGTATCGGGTAGTGACTAGTGACAGCAGCAACACTGCCCCCACAGTTTCCGGTGGTACCGCTCCGTCAAGGATATGTGCAAAAAGAACGAAAAGAACACAAAGCACAGAGCTCCATCCACATCTGGATCGTTGTATGTAACGTTGAGCATAAATGAGCCTTAAGGCTAACATAACTACTCTCATGTTTGTTTTGTTTGAGCTGGTGCACAGTACACTGACTCTGTAGGATGCCCATGACACTTGTGGGGTAGGCGAATGCATTTGTTCATGCTATCTGAAGGAGCCTTTGAACTGTGGCAGCCTTCATTGATGCAGCCTGTCTTGTAATGCATCCATCATAGGATGCAGCCCTTGGGGTACAGCTTGCATCTTGGCAACTTGATTTCAACCCATGCCTCGAAACTGCTGCAGAGATGTTTTTATATCATAATCCTCTCTCAGCCCCCCCACTTCCTGTTCACCTTCTCACTCACAGTTACATAAGAGCGTCAATGCCAATAAAAAGGAGTCAACGGCACATCTCCAAGCAACAGCCTATTTAAGAAATGCCAACCAGAGTCGAGGCTTTAAGTCTTTTCCCACAAATGCCTTTTTTCAATAATGAAGCTATCTCAGATCACATTAGCACTCTTGTTGTCCTTTTAAACTCCCATGTACAAACCCAGAATAGCGGGAGCTTGTCTTGATAGCTTAGAGGGTCTTTACAGATTGGTGCCTTGTAATTTTCCTCTCAGATTTCCTTCAGAAAAATGACAGAATCAGATGACTGCTGAAAGCTTTTTGTGACAGCTCTACAATTCATGTAACCAATGATAATGTTCAATTCACAAGAAAAATCCTTTATGTGGGCCATTACACAATGCACGTATGAATATGTAACGAGTTGTACAAGAGAATAAGTTTTATGCTTTAACACAATAAGGACGGAGCCAGATTGCATTGTGCTGTAATTACATGGCTTCTCTTATTCTGAGCGCGATGGTGGGAAGAAGTGGGAGAGTGTGCGAATCGCAAAGGCCTGTGCTTTTTTTTTTTTATTATTCGAATTTCTCAAGCTATTGAAAAGCCTTTACAACAGTAACCCTTGCAGAACTAACAATGTGGATTGTGCCCTCATTTATACAGTATTAAATGTCTGCACAGACGACCACATATTTGCTTTGTGTCGGGGAGGAGTGGGTGGTGGAATAAAAAGAGACACATAAGGGCAGAAGGGAATTAAAGAGGTCTGAGGGTGAGGAGTAGGAAGGGATTTTCAACAGACGCATTCGGCTTTTATGCATATCCCTACAATTTTCTTCTTGGGTGCAATATATCCAACTTAAGACAAATGTTAACACTCACTATGCCGAGTTATCTTTAATGTGTGAATATAAGAAAGCTACTTTTAAGACTTTCTTTTTCTTTCTGTACAACCCTAAATCAAAAGACAGAGTTAGGAGTGTAAAGAGAACAAACTGCTAATCTTACATTTGAAGCCTGTAACATGTTTCAAAACAGTTTGGACAGGGTCATGTTTACCATCATGATGCATCACCTCTTCTTAGATATTGGTGAAACAAGTAGACCAGTTTCTCAAATTGAAAAAGTGTAGTGATGCAAATTATGTCTCTTTGTAGTGAGCCAGATCATTCGGCTCCCAAATGGCTCTTCATTTTACCACTTTTACATTTTCTAATTCAGCCAAATTTAGCGTTGTTTGGCTTATGATATGTACGTTTGTTTACATATCGCTTTAACAATTCAATACATCCCTTGTACCGAAGTATTCACAAGTAAAAATTACGTTCTCTAATATCAGTAAAATGCTACAGCCATCATGAGCGCACAAGCACATGGCGCCCCCCTCTGCTTGGTTGCACATAGCATGTACGTGACAGTCATGCACTGCACGCATTGAGCACCTGTCATCCTGTCATTCTCCCATCGTTCACGTAAAAGAGCCGGCTCTTTGAACCAGTTCTGACACATCACTGTGAAAGTGAAATCTTTTCCTTATTCTTTCCTGATGTAGAGGACAGTTTGGGGTCTTCTTTGTCGTGATGCTCCAAGTGTTTTCAGTGGTTGATGAACCAGGACTGCAGGCAGGCCAGGCTAGCATATACACTCTTCCACTATGGAGCCATGCTGGTGTAATCCAAGGTTTGGTATGGTCTTTCTGAAGTATGCAAGAGCACTAGCCCCTGATTTCAAGGGCGCCATCTAGTGACAACATTTGACAGCGAGAAAACTCCTGAATTGGATGAAGTGAGCCACTACCACATTTGTTGGTTTGTTGACAGCACAGGCGTAAATACAACTCTATTTCTGCAGTTGTTATAGGGAAATCAGACAACTCTGCGCATGTACAAAAGCTTCTAATCTGAATATAGCTTGGTTCATGTATACTCACATCATGATTGGACTATTCAATTTTGAGCCCATATAAACAGCAGATTCAGATTATCCGATCCCTCAAATTGTTAATCGGCATGGCTAAACATGGCTACTGTCATTAAAAAAACAATAGGGATGAACAGGTTGTGAAAATCAAGAGTGATACTGATGTTCAAAATAACAATAAAGACGATCCTGATCCTGATTTTGGGGGTTTTCCAATATAACTGTGATGTAACCTGCACACACACCTTGTGCTGAAAAAAGCTCATGGCTGGGACTGAGAAAAGCAATTTGGTTTGTTCTTTCCATATTTCTGTTGTTGAAGCAAAATCATAAAATGGGAAATTTGCACTCCATCTGCAAAACAATTTTTGGTAATTGACAGTTTTATAAGAGAGAGCGAATTCAATCAGAACACTGCAATCTTCAAAGTATGTCTGCGCCGCTGGTGAAGACAGAAACTGTGTCATGAGGAGGAAATTGAATCCGATGAAAATATACTGAGGCCCCTTTTTTTATGTTAAAAGTTGGATGAATTGCACATTTTAAACAGAAAGTTTGCAAGTCAGAGATTATTCTGCGGAAATTAGACCTATAAGACTCTGTGCAACATTAATTTGCGATTTGGACCTGTAATTATCACACCTGAGGGAAATATGTCGAGGCAGCTGATTGCAGATGAGCGAACAGCAATATTATTTTGCAGTAACCACAGAATTGGGAGTTTGTGGACAAAGCCATGAGTCATGAAGACACTCACTTCACCAAGTTATCTCAGTGTTGTGTTTTCATAATCTTACAGCCTTATTTTCCATCATGAGAAAGAATGAGTTCTTTTTTTTACAGTATAAACGGATCATATAATGTATGAAAACAATCATATACTATATGAAGCCAAAACTTGTAGAGCTCCTCCTGGTGACTGACTGCAGTATAGGTTTTGAAGCCTGCCTCCTCCATAATAATAGATTAGACATTTTATTCAATTATTGACCTTCATTCAGCCAGGTTTGTCTTGTTAAGATCAGATATAACTAAACTGCCTCACTGATACGATTGAACAAAATAAAGTCCAGACTTCTTGTGATGCCCCTAAAGGGTCATGCTGCTGTGGGAGGTGTCTCTGGTTGGCTTCTCTCTGCACCCTGATCAGAGCAACTATGCACACCTGGGCCCTGGGTGCTGGGAGTATTTAAGCCCTCACAGTTACCTGCAATTCCCTCTTTTGTTTCTTCTGACTGCCTTTACAGGTACTTGGTTTGGTTTGGTTGGTTTGGCCTGGGTTGGCTTGTCTTGGCTTGTCTTTACTTTGATTTTGTTTGGCTTGTATTGGCTTATCTTGACTTAGTTTGGTTTGGCTTGGCTTTTTTTGGTTTGTCTTTGGTTGGTTTGGCTTGGTTTAGTTGTAGTTTATGTTTGCTCTTTACTCATACACCTACTTTCACCCATGCAAGCCTTACACAATACTGATTTTTACTGATTTACACACCTCATATCTTGAATATTCTAATTCGGTTCAATTTGAATTAATAAAGACTTGTTCGGGAGTTTATACATGGTGCGTGACTTCCTTCTTCTTTTTGTTGTGACCACCTTAGCTAGGTCGTGACAAGCAGGGGCTCGTCCAAGATTTAAAAGCATTCAGACTCCTCTTTGAGGAGAAAGGGGCAAAATAACTCATCTTTCTTTACCAACTTAGTTTGTATTTTTGGAAAGAAACTGCAAACAGAGGTCCTTCCAGGTGAAAAGAGAGGAAAGGTAGGAATGGCTTTATTAATAAAGATGACTGATCTGACTTGTACTCAACAGTCTAACTGACTTTGGAATAATAATTACAACGGTGAGTCAAAGAGGCACAGTTTGTACCAAATCTCAATGCACCTTGATGCACTCGGCTTACAACACAATCATCTCTGATTACACACTGATGAGACCACTGGAGCAGATGTCCAGTGAAATTAGTCCTTCAATATAACAGCTCGACACTCTTTGTCTGTCTGCCCTAAAACTGTCTTCATTGTCTTTCTTCTCTGGAATTAAATCAATGAAATACAGCCCCTCTCCTCCTTCAGGCCTCCTGACACACTCGTCCATCACAGCAAACCGAAGCTTTGACCCGTCCTAACAATGAACCTGTTAGCAGTCCACAGAGCCTGTCTTGAGTCATTTCTTACAACAAGGCTGGTCTAAATCACCTACAATTGACCTTAGCTGCTGTCCTGTGGGGACCGTGTGTCATATACTCTCCAGTATTTATCAGCTAAGGGTCTTTAAGGAGGATGGAGCAAAAAGGAAGGAAACACCGGTATTTCTTGACTGCCAAGCTAAGTGTCCCCGTTTGACCCCACTGTACTGTCATTCATCAGTGCATAAATTGTGTTGAAACTGAAGAAACTTCCATATTTTGATTGTTAATGTAAAATATTCCCAATAAATTTTTTTGTGATCAAGTTTTTATTTAATTTAACTGAGAAATGTAGAAAGGTACAAGTCAATATTACAGCAATCAATAAGATATATATTCACATATACCCGTACCTATAAATGTATATTGTAAGGTTCGACCGATTTATTGGCGAGCCGATTAAATCAGCCAATTTTAGCCCGTATGAGACTAACTGGCCAAAACTTGCTGATTGTTGCTGATATTTTCAGAAATAAAATGCGGAGAGTAAGATTTGGTTTCACTTCGAAAATGTTCCGCCATTTTAAAAGATTTCCTTATCCTTACTTATCCTGTAGATAAGTCGGGGGATCTTTTTTGAGTTTGTCAGAGTTTCATGATAAATACGTGGAATATTACTGAGATTAATATTATTGAGAAGTGTTTGAAAGGCTCAAAAGCAACCGTTTGTTAAAAAGATAGTAAATATGTACATATATTACTTAAATTAACAAAAAATTGGCAAATTAATCAGTAATGTATGATATGATAAGTGTATAAATAGAAGTAAGTAAAAATAATGATAAAAACAAACGTACAATAGGTTAAATAATAATAAATTACATGTACATAGTCCCAATAAATTAAATGTATTATGTTAGACTCTATTTAAGCATAAACAGGACAAAATAAGCAAGAAAAAGCTTTGAACATAGGGGGCGCAAAAGCTGGCACAAAGCAAAAGTTCCTCACTGTAGCTTTAAGTATAAGAAAACTACCAAAGTTGTGCAGAAACACACACAAGGATTTACGAAATCCACAGGTTTGCAAATGTATTCAAATAAATTCATTCTTCAAAGGTTAGTGATGAACTCAGTGGGAAGATCTGAAAAAAATAATGTCATATAGAGAACACAAGACTGGAGCATTGTTACAAAATGAAGCAGTCCTTAAAAATTGATCTGAAATGTTTGGCGCTCAAAGTTTTCCATGGAGAACCCAGAACCTTTCTGGATGTGCAAACAGATCATTTAAACACACAAACCAATATGGATTTGCTAAAAACAAAGAAATGTTTAAATAAACTCGGATGCACTAACATGTATACTGTACATATGTATTTCTTGAAGGTCAAAAACAACCCCCCCCCACCACCACCACCACCACCACCACTACCACAGCAAGTATCTTGTCACTCTGACACATATGGAAATTTCCTGCTGCTTCAGCTCAAAGTAAGACACTCTGGTTACATCTTCGTAGCACATATGGTCTATAAAATCCATCATGCTTGCACCCTCCCTGCAAACATTATCCCCCATCCTCAGGCCTCCAAACTCCCATCGGATCTGGACTTGGCTGAGTGTGCTCTAAAGCTGGGACTGCGACATAAGTACAAAATCCAGTAACATACAATTTACAAAATAAAAGCATAAAGTGTCCTCGGGTTCTGTCGGGATGATTTCATTTTGTGTAAAATGAGGGGCAACTGCAGCTTTTGTAAAACTATAAAGAACAAAAACAGAGTTTCAAAGTCCAGGGACAAATAAAAAGCACTCCTTGTACCATCTTCTCTGTGCTTGACCCGCCATGACAAGGGTCAATGGAAAAGATTGTTTTGTGCTTGAGAGAGGGGAAAATAAAAACAGAGTGCTAGCAGTGTGGAGTACAGGGATGAGTCCCAACTGAGTGGTTGGAGTGGAAGGCCAGAGGTTAGAGCTGGGCCTCAAGATGAAATTGGGACTGGAGGAGAAACCTGCAAGGGTGTAGAGGTTTGCTGAGTAAAAAAGGGGGCTGATCCGAAACCTTGATGTGAGGAGTTGAGATGTGCAAAAGTGCAGGACCTCGATGTGGGAGCCGGGATGCAGAATTGATACTGGATCTGAGCCAGGAGCTGCAGAGATTGAGTGCTGGGGGAGAGGACTTGAAATGAGCTGTCAGGACTGTCAGGGTGCCTTCAAGTTGGAACAGTAACTTCTTTTGTCTGATCCTCAGCTCGATTACTAATAAAGCAACACGATGTGCATTCAAAGTTCAGTGTTTGAGAGTTAGTTTTCATGATTTGAAAACCACTGACGCGGTTTTTTGATCGTCCCTCTACGCGGTTAACTCCTGCACAGTTTCTTCGAAAGCCTCTGTGTGAGTTTAAGGGTGAAGAAAAGGTTATCGAGTGTAAAAATAGTGCAAGACAAGCGCAGTGGAAGTATCAGGGGGTCTTATTTTTGAGCTTTTCATGTCAAAGATTGTGAGAATATCCAGTTAGAGCTGCAAAAGATATTTGATCTAATAGTTTCGTCATTTGAACCTGATGAATTCTCAGGAGGTTCAACACTTAAAGAAATCCCGCTCACATTAAACCACAAGCTCCTATTTTCATTTTCAGTTTAAGGCTACCCAAAGTTTCCAGATTTACATAATAAATAATAAATCGGCACCCAGCTTTTTAAACCCACAATAACAAAAACCAATTAAAATTATCTTCACCTTTTAATCACTTTAGGAAAGGGACGCCGCTGTTTCTGTGCATTAACATCAAACGGATAATATAAGTCTTAAGACTCGGCGCACACCAGAGGATTTTATTCGTCTTATCTGATTTCGAAAAACGTCAGAGACCCCACACATGACGAGGACCGATGACAGATTACACGGCTTTATTCCTGTAGTGTGTGGTGTGTAACGATGTGGTGTGTAACGATGTGGTGAACAGACCACACACATACAACTTTATTTTTTTAACAGCAGACGTCAGACTTTCAAAACTGAAAATCTTGTGAAGTCAAACTTTATTTTCAAGCAAACGAACATGGCGGAATGGCTGCTTAGTTTTCCGATACAATCCTGATATTCTCATGTTTTTAACTCGTTCTGTACAACTGAATTTCCCTTATAGGATTAGTCTCTGAACTGAATGTGTTGCTAGTCAGTTATTTCTTATTTAATAGTTATTAATTGTCCTCACATCTGCAGTCAGAACACTGGAGAACACACTTTTAAGATGTCAAAACTGTTTTGAGACACAGCTTTGTCAGAAATGCGATTAATCGCGATTAATTGTTGAAACTGCGATTAATCGTGATATATATATATTTTTTGACAGCTCAAATTAAGATTAAAGATCAGGTAGAATTTTGTCAACAGCTTCAATGGTGATAAAAAGCTGCTTTAACTAAGTGAAGAGTCAGGTCAGGGGCATATAGACGGTGATTAATCAGTATTTGATTTCTTTCATGCTGTTTTTCCTGCTATTGAAATTGATGCAAATTTTCTGACAGGCCTTCTAGTAAATATGATGATTATTCCTTTTAAATAAAAGAAAAGGTGTTTTACCAAGAGCATATTTTGAACCTTATGAAATTCAAGTTTTTCTTCTCCAAACAACCTCATTACGTGTCAAGCTCCAACATTTTTAATCACATTTTCAGACCTGCCGTTTCAACACATGTTGCTCCCTTATTCAATCATTTTCAAAAAGGATGAGATTATTTTTATTCAGAATTAAATCACCTTGAATTTTTTGGTAAACATTACCCAGCACATCTAGCGTTATTTGTGGATCAGCAGGTGTGTTCCTGCTGCTCTGTCTCAAAATTTGCAGAAATTCGTGTAACACTGGAAACTCACGGAGCACAGCCCAACACAGCAGGCGTCTGAGTCACCTGTCAAGAAACAGGAGAATGAGACGGCTTCCTTTGAATTACTCAAAAAGACAGATGGAAACACAGACGCTGATGAGAACAGTTCTATGGTAGATAGCGCTGTCACACACTGAGTCACATGTTGAAATGAAACACCTGGAAAAGCTCATGAAATGAAGTGATCGATATACAACATGCTAACGGAGGAACAGGCACGTAAGCAGACGGGTCAAAACGCACACACAGAGTCTTTCAAATGTTCGCACACACACAAATGTGCTCTGCAAAGATATACAACCCTGTCACTGGTTTTGATACAGCTTTGCCAGTAAGAATAATGACTGGGCTTAGACAGTTTTCCTGGAATCCATAGTTATCTATACACCCGGCTCATCTCCTCGGCTTCATGCACAGTTCATCCGTCTTCTGTGCTGGAAGATTTCAGCAGGATTTCCGCCACAGAGTGTAATAATGTCGACAAAAGGAAAAAAGACACATTGGCTCCTCTGCTTGTGTATGATATCCCACTTTTTTTCAGCTATAGGTGAACTGGGAAAAAGAAAAAAAAAAACAAAGTTTCCTGCAAATAAAAGGTTCAAAAGCAGCCTGTCCTGGTTAGTGTCATGACAGCGCTTCTGCAAAACCAGATTAGTAATTAGAAGCTTACAGTTAAAAAAACAAAAAAAACAATAAAAGAGTCTGTATTTTCAAATGTGTTCCAGTCTCTGCTCACTTTTCCAAGTCTGGATGCAGCTCCGAGTGTCCATAAATCAAGTGGGACTTTGTTGAAACTGGTAGAGCGTGGTTTCTGGTGCTTCTGCAGCCAGCTTCAAGTAGACATTCAGAAAACTGCAGTTTCTTTGCACTTCCAAATCAGCTTCATTTCTCCGGACTGGAGGTTGCCACTTGGTTCCCTTCCACTGTCCTGAAGGGCTTCGTTTCTACGAATGGAGCATCATATTCAGCATGCATCACAGGAGCTTCTGGCAGGGTGAGCAAGGAAACATTTTGAGATATTGCAAAATACTTCCATTTCTACACACTGTACTTGTAATAACATGACAGATTCTCTAAACTGGGACCAACTTGATAGGTAACAAACCAAACTCTACCTCCATCAGGCATGTATTAAACCCACTCCAGTGTGAATTTTTCAAAAGTATCTATTGTTGAATTCACTTCATTTTGACATGATCAGAAAAGTATCGGCTCTGAGAGATTTCTAATGAATAATGTACAGCGCCAAATTAACAAGTACATCCTTTGGGAAACTTATGAGCTCAATGTTTGTTGGAGCATCAAATCACAGCCTGGAGTGACCCTGCAGACGGCATGTCATGTATGATTTTTAGGATTACAGCTGACTGTAATTCAAGAGGAAGACGAAACTATCAGAGCTTTTGTTGATCTGACTGAGCTGCGAGTTATCTGTCATATCCTTTTTATATTTGTGTAAAGTAGATGTATTGGTCATTGTCTTTCATCTGGTGTGCTCTTAAGATTAAGCACATCATGAACTGAGATGATAGAGATCTTTCTTGTTTCAGAGATTTCTGGCTCAGTTGATTTCTGCAGTGTGAAATAGATCCAAGTGCAACTTTCCCAGGATTGATGCTCGATGGCAAGCAGAGCCACAGATGAACTAAGAGAAAATAAAGCCAGCAGAGCAGCTTTAGGGCATGTAACACGCAGCAGAGACTGGGTTTCTTCCTCAGTGGTTACTTTAATGACAGCAAGAAACTCAATCTGGAGCAGGAAATAAAACACAGGAATGGGCCTCGGCAGGAATCTGCTGCTGAATCCAGCAGCTGTACTCCCTGTTGAGACATAACTCAACTCCTCTGTTGAGAAATATGAAGTCCACAGGTGAAACAAGATCAAAACAGTGCTCCTAGTGTGCAGCAAAGCTCACTATTCCTGTGCGCCTTCTTTGAAATCCTGCTGCAATGTGGGAAAATAGCGAATTTACAAAAAGTACAGCCCTAGATTTTTTATTGGTGTCATTGTTGTGATTAAGAAGCATGAAAAAAAAAATTTTACAGGCTGACTGTGAGCTATGAGGAGGAAGCAGTTCAAAGAAAAGAAAGGTAACATGAAAATAAAACTCATTTACAAGAGCAGAGCAGGAACAGACTGAGAGCTACTGAGGCATTCCTTAAGAAAAGTTTATTTATTCATCACTTTTTAATTTGAAGACGACAGAGGATGGAAAATGAAAGTGGGGGAAGACGGCGAGATATGACATGGTGTAAAAGGCCAAAGGTCAGAATCGAGCCATCTGCCTGGAGGGCTGAAGAGGGGACACATGACTGAAGAACAAGCTAAGCTAACACAGATGGCTAATATTTTACCCAAATAGCAAAAAGCTAACATCAGGGTGAAGCTGAATATGGAGTCAAGACATCAGTGACACCGATAAGACCAGACACAGCACAGAGTCAGGTGGAGCAGGGGTGGAGGTGAGCTGCAGAGCAGTTGCAGTAGAGGACAATCAGCTGAGCCGTTAGCTCGTTACTAGAGTTGGTATAACTAGAGAAGCAAGCGGTCTGCAACAGCCATCTAACTCGATGTTACGCTGTGTTTTTCAGTGTAAGTCATATTTTTGTGTATTTTTTTTATTCTATGTTAAATTCAACAGGAACAGTTCTCGACCAGGATCCTGGACTGTTGGTGAAACTTGAGTTGAAATCCTGCACCCTTTCGGCCTTTAACAAAATAATAAATTACGGTCCTAACAAGGCGGACTGGCAGGCTCACACTGGGTGACTCCTTGAAGGGCTCGGTGTCAGCTTTTGGCAAGAGGCCTCTGACACAGCAGGTGGTCTGGAGTTTTCCAGACAGGTCCTGTGTCTCTGAGGAAGGTTTTTGAACAGGTGGTAGCCTGGGTGCAAGGTTTATGACAATCCTCGGCGCCAGTTTCTTTTCTGCCCGTGGCATTAGAGTCATCAGTGATCGTCTGCTGACAGCTTCTGACCTGCTCAGCCGTGCAGACGTCTCTGTGCAGTTCGACGGCGGGGCCAGAGGTGGCCTGCTGATTGATAGGTCTGGAGGGCATCTGAGCGCTTCAACTAATTATGATTAATGCCTCGGTGTCTGCTGGATCACAAACTGCAGATGCGTGAAATTAACTTTAATTACTCGGTTTGTACAGTTCAGTTGTTTTTGTTTTGTTTTGCTCTGATAGAACAGAGACCGAGCTTCTGTGTGGATGAGCTGAATACGTCAACCATCGCAGGCTCAGGGTGTGCATTTAGATGGGCTATATGTAAATGATCTATGGATCTGGAGCTTATTCAGACGCTGCATATTTTAGATGTATATGGTAAATATTTCATCTCACAGACGGCTTGGTTTTACTTCACTTTGACATTTCACCTCTCTGTGCAGAATCGTGTGTTCAGAGGATCAGACAAAGACTTTCCACACTCTTTTCAAACTCCACAAACTTAAACTAAAAAAATAATAAAAAATCATCATCCTACAGACTTTCTAATAGTTAACTGATAATGCTTGTGTATAAACACATACTTGCATGTGAACATAAAGTGTGATGGGCAAAAATCTGTCAATATCATAAGCTAAGTTAACTTCAAAAACCACAAAATATTTTAAAAGGTCCTATAAGAAGTTTTTGGATGTGAATTGAACAGACTGAATTAAAGGCGGGGTAGGCAGGATCTGAGTTAGTGCCAGTTTTTGGAGAGGAATCTTGAATGTAAACTCTACCCCTCCCAACCACTTTTCTCCTCAGCTCCTCATCTCCCCTCCCTCTCTGCCCCAGAAAGCCCCGCCCACAAACAGACGCTCCTGCTCGCTCTTATCGTTCCAATTAAATTCAGATATAATGCAGATAAATACTTCAGATAATTACAAATGGGGCCCAGTCAATGTGAAGTAAAGAGCATTTACTTTCTTGCGCCTGTTACTTGCGCACAGGCGCAAGAGGGTGTAGGTGTCAGCTTAGTAGCTTAAGAGAAAGCACTGTTTTTATATTAACACATAAATTATTCACAGTAAATTATTCATTTGATCAGAAGTCAGACATGAACTATCGTACAAGAAGTCTATTTGATTTTTTATTATTATTTTTTATTTGATTTAGAGTAAAGGCTGATCCATGTCCCATCTGTTTACATGGAGGAGGCAGGCTACAAGACCTATGTCAGCAGGGAGTCATTGAAGCGTTTGGCCTCACTTTTGGGGCTGTCCTGTCATCCATCATTTATTGTTTCATATTGTGTTATCTCTCATTAAAGAAATAAAGGTGGGAAAAAAAAATGTTATTCTAGCTGATGTGAGAAAGAAAAACAGCCAGTTTTTGTGAAGGTTTGTGCGTTTTTTCCTTCAGTGCTTGAAGCGAAAAAATGATCCAAAAATTAAGGTTTTATTTTCTGTGTCTTTTTCCAGCAGTGCTCTCAGCTTCTCACAATCAGTGCTGCTCTCTTGCAATCAAGCTCAACAATCAAAGTTGGCCAGACCTCTTCGGCTCAAATATTCGCTGACAAACTGGCACTAACTCCCACTCATTACGCTTTTAAATTTTTTTCCGACGTAAACTTGTCATCTTGCCTCTTCAAGTTCCTAGAATATAAACAGTTTTAACTAAATCTGTCTGCAGGCTGCAGGTTTTAAATGCAGGCTCACATCTAACCACCATCTCCCACCTTCAAGTTCAAATGTTTGTTGTGCAGTTGGAAATTGTATGCTTTTAACTGGCTGTAAAAGCCTTTTCTTACGGTTGTCTACCTACTAAACAGCCCTTATCTTATAGATGGCCTCCCCCGGTGTGAACATGATAAATACTCTTTTAAAGCCACATTAAACCGCCTCATTTCATGCTGGCTTGCTTAAAGTTGCATAGATCACACTTAATGGAGTCATAAGATCGCATACAATATTCATGAGCTCTTCTCACATTCAGCCAGCTTTATAAAAATACACTGAGCAAACTTTAAACTACCTGCTTTTCTCGCTTTCGCTTTTGAGTCCCCCTCCTTTGTGATCTTTTTTTGGAGCGATCGTCGACTCGCTTTCGGTTTCTGCTTGGGAAAAAAAATGTCCACAACTGCAAAGAGGGCTCTAAATAAAGCAGATGTGAGGAGAGCATAAAAAATCAAGATAACAGCTTTTTTATGACAACAAAAGATTTTTAGAAACAAAGATAAAAGAAGAAAGACATTTGAACCAATAAATGTAATATTCAACAACCAGAATGCACATAAGAGTGGATGAGTTTTGAGGTTTGTGCTCTTATGACATTGTTTATCACAATGTTTATCACTACTGACAACAGCTTTTCTACTTTTATTTCCATTTAAATTTGCATTTTTCTGAACAGTGACATTAAATTAACATTAACACTTCCTCTAACTCTGTCATAGTGCACCAATTCAGCCCTTTATGTGTGTGCTACCAGTGCCATAATAATATAGAGGCAGACCACAGACTGTTGAAATGTATGTCACAAATGCTCAATGGCTTTGGAGCTCCCCCTACTGACTTAAACCCCGCCCCTCTCATGTTAACTGATGGAACATAGGTCAAACTGTAAAAGTGGAATAAATACTTTGCTAACATGGTTTCTGTCATCATAGTTAGTTCTTATCCTGCAGATTTATTTTATTTAAAATTGGGGGCCTTCCAGTTATCTGTGCCAGATTAGCAGAGTAGAGGAGAAAACCTGACAAACACTGATAGAGGAGTCACTGAACTTTTAATATCTTTAAGCTTCTACTTCAAATCAGGGCTGTCATGGATGGTAACCATTGTTTCAAAAATAAAATATTAATATTCTGCTAAAAATAAACATACCACATCACTGTGAGTTACGGAGACTGGAAGGTGACATTATTTTTTTTTGTTTGTTTGTTTGCACATGTGATTTAGTATCTCACTCATGCGTTTTATTATATCGTTGATACGTTGATAAACCAAATCACTTCCTGTAAGTCCGAATATCGCCGATGGCAAAGTCGCTGTGCTTTGAGGATCCTGATGAGCTGTCTCCTACTCTAAACAATTCAAAAATCTATAAAGCTTCTCTTTGTGGGTCATACCTAAATGAAAGAAAATGTTGATATATGCTCTCTGTCCATGACTCTGTCCTATTTACAAAAATGCATGCACAAGAAATAAATAAAATGCACGTTTGAGATACTTAATTGCACGTGTGAATTTAAAAAAATTAAAAGTTCACATCACCTCCCGGGCTCTGTAGTGAGTTCATAGTAGTGGCTCAAGTTTGTCAGTGGTGGGTAGATGAAGAAGAAGTAACAGACTGCTAGTGAGCTCACTTTATCATCACTTTTACAAACTAACAATTCAAGATTGATTGTGAATCTTAAAACATCAAAGCTTTTATCTATTTAGGTTACCAATTACCTTCTATTACTTACCAATAACTTACAATCTACCAGAAGTAGTTACTTCAAAATAAAAGCATAGTTTGACCTTGTAGGAAATAATAAAATAGGGTGTGACCTCAGCCCTGAAACTTTAACAGCCAGGTCACTTGTGTTTATTTGTCTTCTAGTTAGTTTCCATCTACGTATAGAATAAAACAGTGTCTAGATCAGCAATACTAATAACTAAAGATTAAAATAGCACTATTTTATGACTTACAGGAACAGTATATTTATGAATCACTATCATCTTATTATCATCTCTATCCTGAGCTGAGCTACCTTCTAAAATCCTCCTCTGTACCTCCTCTTGTTTTGAGCTGTCTTTTCTGGCTGATTTTCTCCAGAGGTTAAATTCCAGGTGCAGTCCAGGAGCTGGCAGCATAATGAGCTGCTGCTTTTGTAAATCAAGGCTGAGTACACACAGATTGCAGCCATAAGCTCAATGAAAGTTGCACATTTGCATGACACCCCTTTTTCCCTGCAAATACGGCCCTCAGAGTATTTGTCTTTAGTGAGAATTCTTTGTTTTTCTTTCCTTTTCTTTCTTGAGGCTGAAATGGAAATCATTAACGACAGCTTGCATTTGCATTTTGCATGCAAAATTAGGAGGTGCAATAGCTACTCGGTGTGAGAAAACCATTAGATTTCACTTACATCCAGAGAAAATCCCTGGAGGGGGGTTGGATTCTCAAATTACATTTGGTCCCCAGGTAGTTTTGTCCATTGCTAATAGGACACTTGCTATGTAGCCTCAGAGTTTTCCTGTGCTAATGCTTGTCAAAATGACCCATAAGGAGACTGTTTTTTTTCTGCATAAGGGAGATAACTCCAGAATTAAGGCAATGCATATAAGAGATAGCAAACCTTTTTATTTCTGCTCATGCATAATGGCTCTGCATGTTTTAAACCTGAATTTAAATAAAATGGTTATGCTGTGAAATAAAGCCAATTCAAATGCCCAAGATGCATGTTAACGTCAGGGTAAGAATCTACTTTCTTTCTGTTTGATATGACTGACTGTAAACCTGACTGCAGTCATTATATATCACAGTTAGTCCCATCACGACTTTGCATGCTCTCCACATTTCACACCATGGTATATTTCAGGCCGCAGACTCTCTATTCTGTGTTGCATGGCTTTCCATAAACATACCTCAGGATGTGATGGTGCTTTGCTTTATGGGTGGAATGGTGCATTGTGGGTAGATGTGAGCCTTGTTTACTATTGTGCTTGATGTGCTCACAGCAAAACCCCTTGGAAAAGCAGCAGCAGTAACAAAAGTCATTTCCAGTGATGAAGAACGCTCTCTCGGTTAATGTTTTGGAATAAATGCTCTGAGGCGACCGCGTGGACCGTTTATGGAGTTTATCTTTGGTTTTATGGACGGTTAGCAGAGTTGAAGGCCTTTTCTTGGAGAGTTTTTGTTGTGCTACATCAGGTGAAGTTAGTGTCGGCCATCTGGGCCGTAGAGCACACTCAAAACACACTCTTATTTTTTTGTGAATTTTACCTTGGAGGAACAGTTTCGTGTGCTTCATCTGTGTCCCAATGAAGGGTTCAAGAGCTTTTCTTAGATGAGCTCTTTTAGGTCGAATAAAATCAAAATGTATTTTCTGTACTCTGGCCAAATTTAGTTTAAAAAAAAACAAACACGTTTGCTATCTGCGAAAGAGGATTAGGGCCACGTGAAGCAAAAAAATAATTACAGGAAGGAGAATGAATTCAAAATTTCAAGATGAAAGTCGAAATTTCGAGATTAAAGCTGAAATTTCGAGACTATAAGAATCGCAATTTGTCAATAAAGTCAAAATTTTGAGATTAAAAATTGAAATTTCAGGATTAAAGTCAAAATTTTGAGATAACAAAATGCCGAAATGTTGTGAATTATGTCAAAATTTCAGGATTGAAAAAATTAAAATTTTAAGATTAAAGTCGAAATTTCACGATTAAAGTTAAAATTTCGAGTATAAAAAAATCGCAATTATGGCAATAAAGTAGAAATTTCAAGATTAACGATTGGAATTTAAAGATTAAACTTAAAACTTTTGAGGTAAAAAATGTTGCGGTGATGTGAATAATGTCAATTTTTTCGAGATTGAAAAAGATCTAAATTTTGAGAGTCGAAATTTCGAGATTAAAATTGACATGAATATAGTCAAAATTTTGACTTTTTAAATTTTTGACTTCAATCTCAAAATTTAAATTTAAAAAATCCTTGCTGGGTGAAGCCTCCGTGAGAACAGCACCCTCTGGTGATAGGCTGCAGTATAGGTCTCCTCCAGCAATCCCTATGGAGTTGTGGACACACTTTAGAAATTAATCACACAGAATATAAATTTCTCGTTCCTCTGGTTGCGATGTTGACATGTAGGTATTGTAAGACTGGTTTGTGCTCAAGTCCTCTTTTTTCCCCATTTTTTAAAGCTAATAGGGGGTTTAAGTTTTCTATTACCGACACTTGATACAGCCTATGGGCGTACGAAGATTGCGTAGCTCACCCAGGGGATATGCTGTTTGAGCCGAGCGTCATCACAGCGACTCTCCCACCAATACAGTCTATGATTGGTACCTAATGTAAAATGTAATATGCAAACTAATGAATATAAAAATGTAAAAATGTACAAAGATATGATAAAGCTAACCTTGATATTGCACACATTCAAACCAAAGGAATTTAGATAACATTGTGACAAATGTAGGAGAGGCAGCCTTCTCAGGGGGCGAACTTTCTTAGCAGAGCCTGAGGTTTAAATAATAAACATCGAGGATATTTAGTTTGCATGAGGCCGGATGAGAATTTCAGACACCCTACACACTGACAGGGTCAAAAACCTGACATTTCCTTAACCTTTCCACCAACAAGTTTGCAAGTCAGAGCAAACTACTTTACCTTATTTGACTTTCAGCACATGCAAATCAATATGAAACTTTCTCTCTGTATAACTGTATTTATAGGTTTTTATTTCTGCATAGAACCAGAGTTATAGACCCGAAAATGCAGGCTCAGTCAGGCCAGAATGCAGTGCAAGAGTTTATAGGACTATTTTGGTATTTTTTGGAGTGAGGTTACATGAGTCAGGTGTATTTGGTACTGGTCAGCTCGGCTCATTCAAAGGTAAACCATTGGTAGAAGCAGGAAGTAGGGTATGCTACAGTTTTCTGCAGATGGGGTCAAGTCTGCAACCTAAATAAGTACATTTCAAGAGTCTCTGACCCAAGCATTCATCTCAGTTAATGTGTTTGCTCTACTGAGAAATTTTCCAGCACTTTGCCATAAAGAAGCCCATTTGTTTTTCCTCTGTTTGCTCTCTGAACAGACTCTATTTGGGAAAACATACTGCTATAAAAACCGATCAAAATCAGTCTCTTAATCTCTTGTAACCGCTGGTTGATTGGTTTGCACTTGCATGAAATTACTGTCAAAATCTTCAGTGCTTTTCCTATTATGCGCCTGATTGCAAGTCAAACAAATCATAATTGCACATTTTAATCTTTAAGTAGATCTATAAGTAGATGTGCACACACACACAGTTTATGTCAGTGGGTGTTTAAAATGGATTGATTTGCATGTGATGTACAACCAAAAGAAACTAACCCAAACTGTGAAAAAGGCCAGGTGTATTTTTAGAGTTAACAGAGATTCATAAATATATCTGACCAAAAATAATGGTTTGGTTTTATCCTCACAGGGCTATCAGTGTCTAAGAGATAAATAAAACATTTCATACATGATGTTTGTGCTTTAACTGGACATGACTTATCGTACCGTCCTCTTCTCCTCGGTTTGCCCTTGTGTTTTCAGAGCACCATCATACAAGATAAGAAATGACCCCCATATAAAACAGATAAAGTCTGAGTGTGGGCAGGCAGATTAATCAGGACACTCCTCAGGAGGCTGCGATAAGCATGAAAACAGTACAAACTCTCCTCTAACACGCACACAGTGAGCAAATGCAGCTCGAATATTATCATAACCGTGCGGCAAATCCTCTGAACAAATCCATTCAGCTCGCTCTTTGTCTGCCTTTTTTTTGCTGTTTTATAAGCTTATTATAGTTGATTAGGTCTTTATTTAATTTAACTAAGTCCCTTTGAGAATTCATGAAACAGAGCAAGAACAAAAGACCTGGTAGGATTAAGTGCTCTTTAGTGTGATTACAGTCCTGATCTTTGGGGCTTACCCGTGCTAACATTTGTCTTCATGTACTGAGAGAACAGAGCATTAGGTTTGTTACAGCTTCTTACTCACACTTTCAGCTTTTAATGCATAAAAAGTTTTATAAGTTTCTTTCTTTTTACCTTTCAGGGTGAGATAGGACACTGCAGTAGCCTCCATGTGAAACCATATGGATGTATTGTAGCTATGAATGTATAAAGACTGAAAAAAAAGCCACAAAATCTGGCTGATGGAAATAAAGAGATGCATGAGAAATGACAGCTTAGCTTGAAAAGCCATTTTGGGCCAGGACTCACCCCCACCAGATTAAGCTGTGCACTCGCCCCCATTTAAATGAGAGAAAGAGGAGAGAGAGAGAAACAGCAAGACAAATGATGTTAATATGCTCTTTGCATAGATGTGACTGTTGCAGCGCGGTGATTTAAAGGCCTCACTGTCGTCCACCCTCCATGTTTTGACTCTTGTGTTTTTTCTCCTAGTTTCTGTAGCTCTCTTAGTCATCTGACTTTAAGGAACTGGTGATTTCCACTCAGTCAGACCAAGTTAAAGCCTCTTCTTTTCACTTCCTCTTCTGTCTGAAATATTATCACCATTATTTTTGGTACAGTACATCTCCTGAAGTAGCAGATGTTTACCTGCTTCAGTCCGGCTTACTTTGGTACCCCATTAAACCTTGGAGGAAACTTGAACAGAGACTTGATTGACTTCTCAAAACACAGGAGATCCGGTTTAGAGTTTTGATCCAGGACATCTATTTTCTGCATCTGTTTGAAGATATTTCTTTGCATAGTAAAATAAACTGTTGTCAGATAATCCCCAGTAGATTAGAGTTAATATGTCACTGCAGTCTGCTTTGGCTAATCACACAGACTGTATTTCCTGCACACTCCAAAGCCCGCTAATAGGTGACTGGTCAGTACAACTCAAACAGCAAAGAGGAACTTGAACCTGTTGCATGCTGACGGTCCAGACCCCCTGAGTGCATGTTCAGTATTTTTAAGTAGAATCTGTAAATTGATGTTCGTTTTTCATCAAATTTGGCCGACCTGTCTGCACTGTCCACATCACATTTGACACAATCACAGTTGTATACCTGCATTTATAATCTGTATAAATAAACAACAAAAGTGTCCCCCATTCTTAGCAAACCGTGCCATCACTCTTTGTGATGTTTACCTCTGGACGTTATGTGCTGAATTATTTCTCTATTTCTGAGGTCAGAGTGACAGCTATCACTGTAGATGTTTGATCAAAGAGGTTTATGCAGTGAAACACCAGCTGACTGTCCATGGCCGCAGTTACGATTCAGTTGTGTCACTAAAATGAACAATGAAACAAGTTAAGTTTGAACTGAAGCTCTATCTTTGTTTGGTTGCACCGTGCAGACTTGAGGTGACTCCACTTTGATCAAGAGAATCTCATTTTTGAATTCGAGAGTCTGACAGGACACGTGTCTCATCTTTGGTTTTTATATCTGCCAGTATCTGTCAGGGCTGGGCGACATGGCCTCAAATCAACATCACGCTATATAGAGCAGTTCACCTTGATAACGATAAGTGGACGATAACTACTTCACAAGCTGCTCACCCCCTCCCACATTAACTTTGTCTACTTCAGCCGCCGCTCCAGCCGCTAAAACGTTTGAACCGTCCTCCATCTCCTCACCTGTCTTTCCCTCTTTGTTATGGACTGGATGGGGTGGAGTCATATCTTAGACGTAGGACAGCGTCTTAAAGTTACCTAAGACCATAGCCTACCGACACACATCCAAAACCAACTTCTATTTACTTATTTTTTTACACCAAATATACTGATATGGGCAAAATGACGGTTTTTGTTGTAAATGTCGGTATCTGTAAATTTTTGGTTTATTGCCCGGCCCTAATCTGTCAGCAGGTTTGCTTATTCCAATCCACAGCACTTCACTTCTCTTCTTCTGAGGGGGGGCTTTTCATCTTTGGAGCCTTCAGCTTCTTCATCGTCCCTCCTCCTCCTCTTGGACTGACAGGCTGAAGCTGAACCAACAAGAGAGAGAGACAGAGAGAAGAAGAGTGTTTGATTGTCCATCCAACAAATGCTGATCAAATATTTCCCCAGACTGATAAATCTCCAATAACTCTCTTCCTAAATCTGGGGGTTTGAAGCATCTTCAGAAACATCCCACATCTTCCAACAGTAGCAGGTTTTTGTCCAGAAACACAACTTTCACACACACAGGACATGAAATAAGAGGTAGGCTATCACTTTTTCTGCAGGGGGCGCCAGTGTGACCACCAATTTTAAACTGGGTGTCTATTTCTCAAACTCTAAATCTTTCTGCACATCTGGTTCACTGTTTTGTGCAACTTCAGGTGAAATATTTTCCAGCATATTTTCGTTGTTACCAGCTTGGCTCTGTGGGAAAACTCAGCTTTCATTTTCAGCTTTGTGCATGGCTATCCAATTATCCAAGAGAAAAACAGCTTTCGCTGCCTCAACAATGGGACATGGAGCCTGATTCAGAAAGTCAGAAAACTAAAGTGTTCAGGGAGAAAGAAAACAACTGGCTCCTCACTCCCTGGATTCTCATTTAGTCTCACTCACGCACACACCTACACCTAGAGGAGTTTGGTTTGATTCCTCTTAGGGAGTAATTAGAAGCTGCTCTGGTCCATCTGGGGGCCCCCTCACCGCTCTCCATTACACAAACCCACTCAGCAGCGACAGCGCAGCACTCGATTGTTGCTGAATGAGTCACAGAAATATTTAAAGGGGGAACTCAGCGGTGTGAGATCCCCAAATAAAGGTCATCTCATACTTTAAGACAGCTCCATCTTTCCCTGTCCTCAAAAAAGGTCAAACTCTCCCCAGGTCTCTGACACAGAGCTCAGCAAGCACACATGGATAATAGACCGGAAAGGAAAATAGTTGTGATGCAGTTGAGGTCGAGTCCTGATACACTTTATTGTACACTGCAGGAGGAGGAGGAGGAGGAGGAGGAGGTCCAAAGATGTGATTAAAAAATCTTGCCCTGGAGAAACTGGAGGTCATTAAAGCTCCTCTACAGACACATCCGTCTTCATTTTCTGTCTTTTTCCTGATGATGATGAAAAATCTCTTTTTATTTGGTCCTATGGGAGATGAAGCTGACCTAACCTTGTTAGCCAATTGCAATCTCATGACCCACCATATCTGTCAATGACATCTCGGGCTTGAAGTAATTACTGCTACAGTACATGAATGTAACTAGAGAGCGTACAAACATATATCAACCACCATCTGGGGCAGGTTTTTGTCGCATATTGGGCTGGGAGATATGGCCTAAGACCAAACCTTGAATTATTTCTTTTTTTAACGAACAAAGTTTATGATTTTAATCAGTTTTTCCTTCAACTCAAAGAAAGTTCCTGGATGGTTAGCTACCTCTATGGTCATCAGGGGATTCAGCTGTTCGGAGGCAGACACATTGCAGAGCCTAGTCGTTGTTGATAAAACACATTGTTAAACTTGTACTGCTGAAAAAAATGACATCCCTCACAGCTCTCGAACATTCTTTTGATACGTTCTATAAGCAGCAACAGACTTGTCGATTTTACAAGTTTAGTTTTAGCAGGTTGACCATATTCTGGGGGCGGGGTCACAAAGTCACACCAAGTCAATTTAATTGTCTTTTACGCGCTTCTTACTCAGTAAGTCTGCATGTCACAAACTCGAAACTTCCGTACAAAACCACAGACATTTGAAGGATTTCATAAACTTCTCCGGACAAGGCCGGACAGCCCGTTCAGCCCCCCAAACAAGAGGTTAAAGAGGACGTATGGTCATCCTAGTTTTAGTACATGCTACCTGTTAGTGTTTAGGAGCGGTAGCACCAGCGGCACCTTTTTCCTCCTCAAGTACTTCGCAGTGGAGCTGATTTGAAGAACAGTTCTTTGTAGATGATATGTTTTTGTCCTCCATGCACAACTGACATTTAACCATGGAGGTGTTTTGTTGTCAATTTATCCCAAAATAATAATAATAATAATAAAAATAACATCAGTATGAAATTAATCTCACTTAAGCTTAACTGGACGCACCAAGCTGTAACCAGGTTTAGTACGTCGGTAAAACTGTTCTTGTATCGGAGCTTTGATTGGCACTCTTTGGCTTTTGGAGTCAGCCTCAAGTGGACACTGAAGGAACTGCAATTTCTTGCTTTTCTGCATGGTCTTCATTTTTAATAATCTAAGCTGCCGTGGCCTTTTAACCCCGTACAAACCTTATGGTTCATGAATGAAGAAAAAGACCGAACTTTGGGGAAAGTTAACACATCTTTTGCTTATTTGAAAGAACATCGTCTTGAACTTTAAGCCTGAAATCTTCTGTTTTGCAAAGTTTTGCATAAAGCCAGTAAAAAATCTATTTACCCTACACCAATAAATATTTTGTTTTTCTTATTCCAATCATGTCTTTAGTTTTTTAAATTTGATTTGGCTTTAACAAGAGTAACTAACTTCTTCATAACGGCCCTGAATAGCTCTGCAGCCTGAGATTTCTTCTTATCTAACTTGCCAACACTGCAAACACTTGTGTCTCATGGACCAATTCCAGGTCAAAAAATCTCATAAAACTGAACATAAGCCACCGTTATCAGACAAATCCAGGTTTTCATCTTATCTTGCAGTTTTAAAAGCCATAAAAAGGATTTGTTTTCAGTACCAAGTACCAAATCTGTTTAATAAGTTTCCAGAAACAAGATGTGGTATCGTCATCAAGAGATGAAAATGGCTCACATGGCAATTACACCCGTCTCATATGAGAAAAACTATGTCCTACTTACAAACACTGAAGTATTATCAAGAGCAGATTCATGTTTGGAGTTCAGATCTTTTGTTTTGCTCAGATAAAACTCGACGAGTTTCAGGCTATACATCCTCCCTATCACCCCATAATTACTTCCCATCCTCCAGATAACTTCTTTGACCACTCTTAGCGTCTGTGGTAGAAGTAGAAATTAAATGTCTGCTCCTCATTGACCTTCTCCTCTAGGGTCTTGTTTGTTTTCTTTATCCTTATGAAGCAGCCAGCAGCACAGAGAGAGAGAGAGAGAGAGGAAATACTCGCTGCTCTGCTCTCCTCTCTGTCAGCTTCTGCTCACTGCTCTAGTCTGAGCTCGCAGATCTCGCCTGCAGCTGTGGCTTTTAAACACAATGTCGGTTTCTCTCCTCTGACCGGGGCCTTTCTTTACCTCGTTACGCTGGAACTGAATTCGGTGTGAGAGCATAAAAGAGGATTTTTGAGACAAACATGGGGGAACACATCAGAGGGAAAGCCTTCGGTGTAAATCTGATACACTGACAGCGATTCATGCTGGTGTCCGGGGTCCTATGGAGGAACTATTAAATATGAAGGACATGGTATTATAGAAGGTTAAACCTCAAAATTAGCAGTGTTCTGGTTCTGGTTAAGTATAAGGGCCTGTGTCCATGAACAGCATTTTTGTTCAGGTAGTGCACACAGCCTTAATTTCAACAGAACTTACTGCTGTGACAGACCTTGAAAACGTACCCCCTAAAAAATGTGGTTAGTTTCTACCCCATATTGACCTCCACTATTGTGCTTGACAATGTTGACACCAGAAGTCCCGCCCCTTTCTAAATTTGATTGGTTAGTGAAGTGGAAGTGACACTAATGAGATGGTAAAAAATGTAAAACCAATTTCAGCTGAGGATGCAGCAACAAATAATGATGCTGAGGCTGTTTTTGTGCCTAAAGGAAACAGATACAAACATATTTTGTAGTTTTGAATGTCGACACTAAACCTCGACAAAGTTTCAGAACATGAGACACACAGATCTTGGCTGAATCCTCAGACATGTTTTCTGGCTTCTCCAAACTTTGCCTTTCCTCTTGGCAGCTCAGTCATAGACATGCCCACCCGGAGGCTGGAAAGTCCATTTCACTGCTTGGCTGTTCCCTCCACTCTGTGCTCTGTTGATTTGGGAATTTGGGTTGTGAAGGAAAGCCAGAGCTGCGTCCTCTTTCCAAAGATGGAGGCACCAGAAAACAGCGGGACATTTGGCTCTTAATGCTCACCGCTTAACCGATGACTGTTTCATGAAGAAGGGCCAGAGGAATCTGGATTAGCATCTCAATTGTTATCAAAAGCTGGGGCTTGTGCCACCTAAAGAGACCTTCCATGCAGACTCAGAACCACAAGCTTTAATGCCCGGTTTCTTCTTCTATTTCTGCCTCTGTGTAGGGTGAGAACTACATACTTCCAAGTTGCTCTGCAATACTCCACCAACCACTAGTTGGCAGTTGGACATGTCATATCACTGGTTTCTGGTCTTGCTGTATTCCATCCTTGTGTGTGTATTGGTAACCATCCGATTTTAAGGTCACGATTCAATTAGATTCTCTTTTTCTTTTTCTTACAGCACAGAGGCCTACACCATTTTTAGACTGGTCTAGTCTACAGTCATTGGTTTTATTCATTTATGTTTGTACTGTAATTGTAATGGTAGGCTGGACCAGTGATGGTGTTTTCCCAGTTGTTAAATCAACATCTTTGTGATGCCGGCAAATGTGTGCGGCCATGTTCATCGTGTTACCTATTGTCGGGTATGCAACAGGCACGTAGCATAGTTTACACACTGTCATCTTCTTGTTGACAACGCAAACGTTGTCGACGTAACTCACCGGAAACGCAAAGTATTTCCATACTTGAGATTTGTGAGAGGCAGGAGCGGCTTCAATGTGACTACAATGTCATTTGCTTCCGCTTCGCACATCTCCGAGACGTGGAGGGAGGGGATCGTCAATCCTCTCTTTGATTTTGATTCTTGAGATCATGACGTACTTTCGATCGATTTCGAGACACCCCTAGTAACCATGGTAACTGAATATGGGTGTAACATATTTGAGTTAAGGCTGATAAATGTTATGCAGCCGTTGATTATGCTTCAGACCGAAAGAGAGGAGGAGACAGACTAAACGGCCACCGAGGAAGAGGACAGGGCGAACCGACCAACCACAAAGCTCGCAGCCTGTGTCATTTTAACGCACATTTACATTTTTTAGGAAGTGTTGATTTGCCAGAAGACCTTTAAGCGATCTGGTGCAACACACTTTACCTGCTTGTATAAAGAGAGCATGGCTCCACCACTAACCTCATGTTACAGGCCAAACACACAGAAGGAAATGAAAAGTCAAATATTCACAAGTTGTGGTGAGGTTCACGGAAATCTGGAAAATTGCAAATCTTGCCCGGTAGTCAAACCTTGGTCCTCTCTCACATTCTCTGCACCTCTACAACTCCACATTATTCATGTTGCATTTTCCAGCACCAGCCTTTTGACTTCCTTGTAAGTGCATTCAAGGTCTATTTCATCATGTTTTAGCCAGAAGTCATAAAAAAAGCGCAGGAATGAAGGCACCCTGAGCAATTAGAATGCCTTGGGGTGCTGCGCGGTGTGGAAGTGTAATTTTAACGGGGAGGTCTGCTTGGCTGTGCAGACAGAGACCATCACCAGTCGATACATGCACCAGAGTTTAGAGTAAATGGGGATGTGCCAGACACTGTTTTGAGACATCAATATTCTTGTTAATGTCTGCTTGCTCCAAAACAGCACGGCAAAGACTCTCCAGCATATCACAGAGAGGAAATAACGGTGTTTGAGTCCTCCTATAAAAGCTGATGTTGAATTCATAAGCCATTGCTGTGAAAACTTTGCTAACTCAAACGTTTCCAATGAATGTCAATGAGAAAGTGTTATGAAGTGGGGGACAAGTTCGCTCAAGGCTGCAGAGGATGGCGGCGCAGGATGGTGGTCTGTGTGTGTTTAGAGTGCCATTAAACAAAACAGAGACACTGATACAGCATGAAAATCATCTCCAGTTTCCATAGATCCGGCCCTTTTAGCCGCAAATACTCTCAGAGGTCAATACACCTAATGCATGTGAGCAAGACAGTAAACGCCTTGCAGCATAAACATGACAAATATATGGATTTGGCGTCGTAGTCCGTCATGCTCCTTTGTGTTTGCTTTATATTGTTCTAACAAGGAGGGGAGATGGGCAGCAAATCAGAGAGGAGAGCGGACAGATTGACAGCTCTTCATCACTCTGTTTTGTTATGGGGATTTATAATTAATCCTTCTGAGACCACCGCTGACTATCCTCTTGACCAATGGTGAAAAAAAAAAGAAGAGTACGAACTGAATGCAGATACAACATACATTATTCTGTCAGAGAGCGGGTTCATCCTCAGAGAGTTTCCGTGCATATTCAGAAAAGGAGGTTGTATGTGGGATTAAATATTTGCAGCTTTAAAAATTGATTTTTTGACTTCAAAGTTTCTTCAGCTTGCACGGCATTACAAAAACATGAGGACCAATTTTCAATATTATTTCAACAGGAAATATTCGAGAAGCCAAATCTCAGCTGCATGGTGTTTCATAATGTAACAGAAAAAAATGAAAGAAACTGAATTTGTTGTTATTTTTAGTATGAAGGAGGACGATGCTTATCGTACACAGAGGCAGAAAGTGTGGTACCCAACAACCCTTTCACTCAACTCTGATATAAATCCAACAGAAGGAAAGTTAAAGGCTTGGGGAAATTTCTAGAGTGAAGGATAAAGTCCACATTGGGCAGTAGCGAGTGGGGATGGATGTGCTCGGTCAGGCCGTGTCAGACTCAGAATAAACAGACACAACAATGCGCATCCAAATGGCACTCAACTCACACAACCTTGGGTGTCGGTATGATGTGTTGCAAGAGAGTGGCAAAGCATCAGTTTCGGCCTCAAGGGAGGGAGGCCAAAACAGCAGTGAGAGATGGTTTAAAGATGAGGAATCCACGCGCCTGGATTTTCAGGTGGCTCTTTTTTGTCTTTACCTGGGGCTTTGTAACATCCTCGCAGCAGTCGGCAGGTGTTTGATCCCCAGATTGGCCCTTAAAGTTGGAGTGTTCCCATCTCCTGCTGTCAGCCTCCTCATGCAAACTGTGCACACAGCCTTGTCAAGATTCACCAGCTCTTCCCTGTCATTTGGTTGAAACCAATGTTGCCAAATAGGGAAGTCATTGAGACCAGCTCACTGGGAGCACGGCCCTCAACCTTCGCTCTCCTTTTTTCCCTTCTGCATGATCTGGTTCTCTCCAGCTTCCATTAACATGCTAACAAGTAACTCCAAATTGCCCCTATGTTTATAAGATTAGATTAGATTTTTTATATGTAATTGCACAGCAGTTTTTATCCCAATGTTAATGATGTTTTATTAGTTTTGGATACCTTCTAACTTTGGTTAAAGATGGGATGGAAGTGGGTCTGATCTTACATGATGGGGCTCAATCATTTCCCATCTGTACGCTGGGTTTTTGTAAAAACAGTGTGATTAAGACCTGCTTTAATTAACTCTTGTTGTTAATTAGCACTATATCAATAATGATTGATTGATTAATTGCCTACGGTTGTAATATGGTGTGCCAAAAGGGACAAAAAAAGGCAATGAAATCAAAACGATACATCACTTTGTAATCAATATGTTCACACTGCCAGCCCAGCTGAAAATATTAATAAATTTGCATGTGTAATTAAAAAAATGATCGATTTCCAGTTTCTATTCCAAATAAACCTGATCACAGTTTTTTAACCATGTCAATGCTTTGTTTATTTGCAGACTTATACTAGTTTAACTAACTGAGGGTTTCATAATGTTAGAGTTTCAGGTCAAGATTGGCCCAAAAAGCCATGAATACAGTATCGTAGTGATACTATACAGAGCCCTAATGGGGCGCTCACACCAAGCTCGAGTAAAATCATCTACTCGCTTAATTCGTGCAAATCTAGACACATAGATGAATAGTATTTACTCGCATCATTTGTGTTTAAATGGTAGTTTCAACAGTAATCCCTGCCAGTTTAACCAACAGGATTAAGTGATAGACAAAGGTTTTTTACAATCTACCAGGTAATCCGACCTCCTCACTCACTTGCCTCCAGGCGAGCTCCTATTTATTTATAAATGAGACTTTAATGGCAACTGGAAATTGGACCAAACTCTGTAAGTTATGGTTTGGGTCACTCTCATTGTGTTTCCTTGGGTGCAAATAGAACACATTTTGGAGTTTGTTTTCTAATTTGGCACTTAAATGGCAAAAGCATATATACAGAGGCAAGTGATAAGTTCAGTTGGCGAGGAGCATCATTAGCTGATCAGAGTGAGAACATTTAGTAGAAAGATTTAGACTTTTACTGAAGATCTCAGACTAAAAGTTTTTCCCTCCCCCAGTTTTCCAGCCTCGCTGTCAGCCAGCTTGGCTCGAATTGGCACAAAATATGAATTTTTCAAAGTTTGCTTGGAAAAAAATGAGAGCATCAGAAATATCTTCTGTGGAAACTCATTCCTCAGAACTTCTGCAATTGTCTTCAGAGTATTTCAATCTGAGTGTTAGTTTTCAAAGTCTGAAAACGCTGAATGACAGAAGATCTGAGGAAGATACTGCGGCAAGCCGAAATGATCGACTCACTGAGGTGTGGGACGAGTATGACATCGTCCATTAGTACGTGAATGAAATAAGACTCTCTGATCAGACGAATCCTTGCAGAAAAGAGGTCGCTCAGCAGGAACATGCGATGCTGGTGATTCGTTGTCCTGCTGAGAATCGGCAGACATGCTGGTTAGTTTAGTTTGACATTCTGAGAGGGGAGTCTCTTCTAAGACGCAGATTAGAAGGACAAAGCACAGTCATTACTCTGAAGCTCCCCCCTGAGGTCAACTTTATCCCCCGTCCTTGATTTTGAGGCTCATCTCCCGCAGGTCTGCTACTTTTAATCAAACAGCAGTTTGAATAGATCCTGTTAAAGTGCCTTTGTCTCCTGTGTCTGAGTAGCCTTTGTTTCCTTCACTCTTTGTCTCTCCTTCTTGACACGGGACCAAACAGGATACAGGACAGAAATGCTGCTCTCACAGAATAAGTGCTGATACTGTGGATGTGAGAGGTCAGCAGTATTGAGGAGGAGAGGAGGGTCATTAGAAGGATTTTCAGACCCGTCTGTCTGTCAAAGTGATTCCTTTTGACATGTGATCTTATTCTTTTGGGAAATCACGTCAGACACATGGGCGGACGTGAACATGAGTGTGGGCGAGGACTGACAGTCAACCACAGAGATAGTAAGGCAGAAAGACAACCAGAGACTTCCAGTTCATGTGAACATACAGACAGGGAGACATAGAGAAAGTGCAAGCAGACCATCAAACAGGTTCATTTATCAAAGAGACACAAAAACATTCGACAGTGTTTTTGGTGACGTTGACAGTATTTCCGTCTTTATGTACCTCTGTGCAGAAAAGAAGAGGGTTTGAGGAAAGACGAGGTACATGTGCTGGGAAACACAGACATACCAGGATTTTTTTACGATGACTCCAACACAGAATCTCAGGAGAGAAAGTCTGAACAGAAACAAAAACCAAAAAACACACATGTCATCAGTCACACAGACTTTTAAAACACTTGTAACAGCTTCAGTCTGACTGAAATCTCTCTGAATTAAACTTCTTACTGTCAACTCAACAATCATCCTTTCTTTACACCAGAAAATTTTTAACAAAACTTAGGAGACTAATGCTGTGTTCCACTTACCTCGGAAGTTGGATGTCGGAGCTGGGAATGACGCTACACCCAAGTTGACGGCGTTCCAGTAAACAAGTCGGAAAACCAAGATGGACGCCTACTGTTAGCTGTTGTTTACAATTGTCAGTTGTTGTTAGCCGTTGTCAGCTGTTGTTAGGTGTTGTTAGCTATACCATTTGTAAACAACACAACACAGTATTTTACTCTTACAGACACCATAGCACCGTGTTCACAGTTAGACGTTGGGCAGTACAACATACACCACTTATTTAATTTCACAAAAACAAAACAGAAGTGCTAATAAATAATACATTACGAGAGCTTTCACTGTTACTCTTTACTGTTGATGCACTGCGCTGCCATCTTGGATTATGACGTTGTCGTCAAGTCGGGGTTGGTGAGGATCGTCCAACTTTCAGAGTTGGAAATCTAACTTCCGGGGGGTGTTCCAGGTGAATTTCTGACTCGAAGCGTAGAAATCCAAATTCAGGGTATTCAAATCAAATCAAATTTTAATTGTATAGCGCCGAATCCCAACAGTCGTTATCCCAAGATGTTTTCCAAAAAAGAGCAGGTCTAGACCACGCTCATTGTTTGATGAATTACCAAGAACAAACCATAAGATGGGATAGATTTGACCCCTTATCTAACATAAGTGACAGTGGCAAGGAAGAACCCTTTAACAGGCAGAAACCTTGAACAGGACCAGACTCATGTTAGACAGCCACCTGCTGCTGCTGAGTTGGGGAGAAATACTGTTAAAACACTAAAATGTAAAAGAGACGGGTCACAGACTAAGATTTGAAAGGTCACTATTAATGAAAATAAACAGTATTAAAAGTAATTGGAACATGTTTTTATCGCCTTTTTTCTTGACTTCTGGATTTCATGTCACATTCACCCATTCACACTACATTCATAGACTGATGAGCGCAGCCACTAGGGGCAGTTTTGGGTGTAAATGTCTTCAGCATGTGGGCAGAGAGCCCTGAGATTCAGAGATGACTGGTATCTCTCCTGAGCGACAGCCGCCCCTGTATGAGTCATTATCAGCTGGTTGTCTAATAAAGCTGACTGTAGGTACAAAAGATGCCTGCATGTCTGTGAGGTGTTGCCAGGAAAGTCTTCTTTGCAGAGGCCAGCTTTCACTGATGTGATGTGAAGGATCAGATTACGAGTTTTCTCTGTCTTCCATTGAGAAGAATAGACTACCAAACCCACTGCCTGCATGAAAAATAATGAACACCCCCTATTCTAAGCTCTACCCTGCTAGTGCATTTGAAACTGGAATCTCACTGTGAGTCTATTGTTATTCTGAAATGAAAACCTATTGAAGGTAAGGCTCTAAAATAGCAAAGTAATACTGTAGCTTTGTGATCTATGAGCTACCTGGTATGGAGGAGAGGCTGGGAAATGAAAAAGCAAAATAATACACAGGACCTTGGGAGGAATTCACTTCTGTGTGATGCATCGCTCGGCCATTCCTCAAACTGTAATTACCCCGATCTTTGGATTCCCAGCCTATCTGGAATCTGACCACAGAGCACAGAAACATGAATAATGGAGGTCCTAAAGGAGTCTCAATTAGGTTTTTATATTGAGGGGAAATAAATGATTCACATCTTAATATCTTTGGTGCTAAAGAGGCTTTTGGAGATCTCTGACAGATATTGTTTTATATTAGTAATAAGTTATTGCCGCCCTGCAGCAGCACGGCCCTCGAACCATCAGGATTCACCGTGAGAGACAGAGTCAGAGAGGCATGTTATTGTAATTCCACCACATCTGTTTATGTGTCATTAAACAGATTTACATTATGTATGGCAGGCCAAAGGTGGACGGATGGATATGAAGAGCATCAATAATAATGAGGCAGACATTGATAGCAGGAATGTGGGTTTGTGTGTGTGTGTGTGTGTGTGTGTGTGTGTGTGTGATTCCTGTGGCGTTCACTGACACTCTGCTCTTAACCCGGAGGGAACGCCAATAAACAGATGGGTTCAATGTGTTGACATGCAGTTAAGTGCAGCAGAAGGGTTCATTACCCCGAGGAGACGATCGCAGAACAGACATGGCTCTAGTTCACGTCAACCGTGAGTTACCGTCATTCATCACGGTGACTCTGCCTGATGGAAACAGCCAAGCTTGTGTAAGCTTTTATCGTTACTAAAGAAAAGGAAACGAGGCAGAATCGAGGAAGGAAAGAAACGCTCATATTTTGTGGGGTAGCTAAACTAATTTAGTCTCTGCCTCATGATCACCAACTTTGTTTCATTGCATAAAAGAACCATAAACTATCAGGAAAAAAAGTAGTTTAAGCCTGCAGGATGTTAATCTCTGGGTTTTCCATCTACTATTAAATAAAGTGGAAGAGGAAGTGACTATATTTGGACGAGGAGATTTAAGAGAGGTTATTGCTGATCTGTTTTGATGGACTGAAGAGGAGGTGATAGGGCTGGGCGATAAGGCCTCAAATCAATATCACGATATATTCAGCAGTTCACCTCGATAACGATAAATAGATGATAACTACTCCAAAAGCTGCTCACTCCCTCCCACATTAACTCCGTCTACTTCAGCCGCTACAACTTTTGACCCTTTGTTACGGACTGGATGGCGTGGAGTCATCTCTCTGACATAGGACAGCGTCTTAAAGGGACATGAGGCAAAATGACGTCAGTTAGAATACAATAGAATATTCCTTTATTGATTATTAGTTATTGTCGTTATCTGTCAATTTTCGGTTAATCGCCCAGCCCTAGGGGGTGATACCTTGTGGCAGGCTATAAACACATCAACTCTTCCACTTGCATCCACAGTTTTCAGTTATGTGCCACTGAAAGGTTATAGTCAGTACATTTACATGCACAGTTTGTTATAGCTTGATGAGGCTATTTAATTAGACTACTGTCCCTATCCCAGTTTACAACACCAGGCAAGAATCTGTTAATTGATAAAGGTATGTCCAGCCTTGCTCTAGGAGCTTTGGCTGTCTCACACTTTTAACCCCATGTCCAGTTTGAGTGAAACTAGCTTAATAAATCAAAATGTCAGACTTGTAAATGACCCCGAAGCTGTAAAAATGCACAAAATATTTTAATATAAGTTGTTTTGCAATGTTATTTCATTGAAATGAAGTAAACTCCTGAATGCACACGGACAGCCAAAGCACATTTATAGTAAATCTTTTTATGACAAATAGCATCAGCCAACCGCTGTAGCACACCGATTCAGGTGCATCACCTCAACCTCCTGGTTTGGATATTACCCAATATACAAATATCTTTTCACTAAGTCTGACAGAGCTGAAAAAAAACAACAATGCTTCCTTTGAACAAACAGTCTCTGAGTGCACACACACACTACACTAAGACCGTGTAAATCTAAATTAATTTGAAGACAAACATCTGGACATAAAATTTGTCAGACTCTGTAAAGTCAGGGGCAGCTCTCTGGTTCATACAAATTAACTTTCTTCACCACCAAAATGTTAAATCTTCCCCACTACCTCCAGCACAAGCATTGAGGAGGTGTAAAAAGTTTGTGTTTATGTGCGAGATTTTAATATGTCATGGTTGGATGTGCATTACGATGATAGTATATCTCCTCTCACCAGAATAGAGCGCTACTTGACTAGTCGTAACATTTGTTCAACAACTCACAGAAAACCAGCCGAAGTTCTGTTGAGTCCATCTAAATCAATCCCTAACCCAGAACTGCCAAGTTAAGTTGAAAACCACCCAATCTGACAGCAGTTGGCAAAGCACATGGCAAAGAGTGAGTTTTATCCTCTCTTTGGTCTGCTGTTTTTTTTTTTTTTGTTTGTTTGTTTTTGTTTTTCTACCTGATGAGCCATCAAGAAACCAACTATTAAACTATTATACTCAGGAAGGGTCAAATAAACGAGCACTGAATAAGCCAACCCAATCAAGTTTAAGCACAGAGAGGAAACTTCTAAGTAAATACCAAAATACTGTATAAAAATAATACAACAAAAAAAAAAAAAAAATGCCTCAAGTGGCCAATCAAGGAACTGCACATTTTACAGGGTTTCTACACAAGTACGGAAAAGTATGGAAGCAATTTGATCAATTTGCAGGTCTTAAAAAATTATGGTAAAAAAAAAATAAAGTATGGGAAAATATTTATGTTGACAGACTATATTACCACAGTTATAAAGTACAGTTTTCTAAAATAGAAAAGTAGGTATTTCCAAAAATAATTCCAAAAAGTAGGGTATGGAAAAGTACGGAAATTCCAACTGTGTAGGAACCCTGATTTTAACCCTTTCCAGCCCTAAAGATTACCGCTGAACTCCAAACTAAACACATTTTGAACCTTCATTATGTTTTATCACGAATATCAGAGAGTAAATGTTGCACTTACAGCGATCTGAATTATACATGAACTCAGAAATGAAAATTCTGGGGTTTTTGACAGAGAGAGCTTCCTTTGCATCCGTTTCTATCAGCTTTACAGAGATGAATACAATCTTTTCTCTCATTCATCTGCACTGTTGTCACAACACCAGCACCTGCTCTGTCTGACTCCTTTGTTGGGAATGTGCACACATGGAGAAAGCTGATTAGAGACCTCGTTATGCAGATTTGTGTTTACATGGCCAAGAAACTGTCTTTGGCAGGAGGAAGTGTAGCTGAGGAAACAGGGTTGTCTCATCTCATAACTGCTGGGTTTCTTACAGTGTTTACATGACATCTACTTACTCTAGCTTGACAGCGGCCTTATTATTGGATGTAAACACACTGGCTGTTCAAAATTGAGTCTTAAAACTGGAATAAACACTTTTACTGGGGGAACTTTTTAGAGCTCAGCTAATTAGCGAGATAAAATATTGGGCTCTTCAGCACCCTCATAAAAGTCACAAGAGTAATATCTCAGATTTGAGAGCGCCATCTATCACTACAGGTGTGAAACAGAGGCTATGAACCTGATAGAAGTCTCATTTGTTTGCAGTCATTATACCCAAATATCACTTTCAATTTAACAAGAACCTTTTAGTTTCTCTATTTAAAGAACATGGTTTTGATTCAGATGTGTTTGTATGCTGTTTAAGGTGGGAAAAGTGACTCACAGCTGTGGGATTTGAGCCAAGTAGAAGCAGACACGAAGGGAATAGTAATCTCCTGCAGCAAATCTCCATAAGCATAAAGTGTCTGCTTTTAAATGTTTGATCACCTCATTTTAATTCTCTATGCATCGGGGGCAAAGGTGTGAATTATTTCCTCTGATACTCTGGCTCGGTGAGTGACAGCAGACAGGAGCGTGTTGCTGAGTTAATGTGATTTATCCGGAGAAGCCAATCTGCTTGTTGACAATAAAACTGCTGGCAATTTTTAGCATTTACCGCATGATCGATAAAGGCCAAACACTAAAACTACACAAGAAGTATTAAAAACTTTTTTCATTGGGATGGTTTGTCGGTGTCATAATTCTGTTCTTGTTGTTCAGAGGATTGATGGGTTTGTCCACTAGGGGGCAGAAGAAACAAGTTTTAGACACGTTACTATTTTAGTGATATTGCAAAAACATGTTAGCTCTTCAGCATTTGTCATGTTGATTACAAATTTCATATGCTTTTCTTGTCCACAGTTAGTTTGGCAGCATGTAGGTAAAGTGATTACAAGCTCTTCAGCTGTTTCACAGTAAATTACCATGAGGGCTGTCCAATATCACATTTTAATTTTATGATTACCAAAGCAATAAAAGCCCTCTATAACGATAATTAATAAAGCTAAAAAAATCAAAATATTTGGTTGAATTGAGAGAAGGGCAGATATGGATGGGACAAGACGTTAATCTTGGCAAATAAATGTAACTGATTCATTTACATTTTAATGATGTAAACAGACATATATTTCATCAGCCCAATAGCCAATACTCCATTGGAGAAGACAATGTCTAGTAACGCGGTTGTTTTTGATGCTTTTAATCTGACATTCCTACTGTCTTGTGTTAAGGTTGCTTTATTTTAGGTGTTGTAAATCCATGCTTTTATTTTGAAATCATGTATATGTTATTTTAAGTAGATTATAAATGACTGAACTGAAACAAAAAGGCTAAAAGAAAGGACAGAAAGAATAAATGTTCAGTTTGTTAGCTCTTATCTCAGTTAATCCTGGAATATCAGTATCAAAAGTGTCAGCTGATTAGGGCTGGGCGATATGGCCTCAAATCAGTATCACGATATATTGATCAGTTCACCTCGATAACGATAATGGACGATAACTACTCCACAAGCTGCTCACCCTCTCCCACATTAACTTCATCTACTCCAGCCGCTACAACTTTTGAACCGTCCTCCATCTCCTCACCTTTCTTTCCCTTTTTGTTACGGACTGAATGGGGTGGAGTCCCGTCTCTGATGTATGACAGCGTCTTAAAGGGACATGAGACCATAGCCTACCTACACACATCCCAAACCAACTTTTATTTGTTTATTTTTTTGACACCGAATTCATTTACATGGGCAAAATGTTGTTGGTTATTGTTGTAAATTTTGGTATCAGTAAATTTTCAGTTTATCACCCAGCCCTACTGCTGATAGCTCAGCAGTTTAAGCACCCTAGTCGACTTCTGGCCTCGGCCCTTAACTGCATGTCTCTCCTCACTCTCTATCAGTCTATCCTCAGCTGTCCTTTCTAATAAAACCATAAAAATAGCCAAAAACATACAATGTTGAACTGCAAAGTTTCCAACTTTAGTCAGTCAGGAATTGTTTTTGAATTAAAGAGTCACTTTGTCTGGTTACATTTCATTTACCTGCCCAGACAAAAATAGCAATCAATTAAATGTCTCTATTATTCCCTACAATCCTCTACTATAGATTTCCTTCACTCAAGGACAGCTTTGGTAAAAAGAAAAGGAGCCTGTTAATGAAAAAAGAGCCTTGAGGGATGAACCAAGGACAACCGCAGAAGGCTGTAATTTCCAGAGGAGGTGCATTTTCTGTCAGAAATCTCCTTAACTAGATATTGATTTAGGATAGTCGCAGTTACAGGTTTAGTTTGGGAATAATACTCTTCAAGCTTGATGTCTTAACTTAAAACTTTATTTTTCCAGTTTAATTAAAAACTTCTGCATCAGTTATAGCTTGAAAAATCTCCATGCAAAGTGGCCAAATTCAGAAAACATGCAAAAGCCCAAACAAATGCAAAAGCTTAAAAGAAATCTGTGCTGCAAAAAGCTGACATAACTGCATTAACATTAAACGTGCTGCAAACAGAGTATGTTTTGACTCGCAACAGTGAATACAGCAGCGAGAAATACAGCGGGAATTGCGCTTCCCACTCCGACTGGGACATCAAAATGTTGACTCAAGCAAAGGACCAGATCTCCTGAGACTCTGCAGACTGTTGTTGTTGACGGAGGTGCAGCGCAATTTCGAGTCTAGAGAACAAAATGAGAACATCAATTACAAAAATGTCAGTGTCCGGGGTCTAATTGGATTCAGTGTAACCCACAGAGGGATTACTGGTTAGATACAAACCGTGTGGTTATATGAAAAAAGAAAGATAAAGGCCGAACATAATGCTACAGAGCGTTTACTAAAGCAGAGTAGAAACCTTGAGAAATGTGAAGAAAGAGGATCACAAGTATGAGGAGTAATTCAGCAGAGACTTCCTGGGTAACATGTTTTAAAGAGCTTATAGTGAGGTGGTTTAGGGTCCATGTATGAGTTAAAGACACACTGGTGTAACTGTAATCTGTGAATAAAACCTCTAAAACAGACCGCTCTGCCACCCACAAAGTCTGCCTTCAAATCATCTGTATCATCATTGATTTCTCTTTCATCATCCACTCCTTTTTAATATTGCATCTGCTAATCACTGAGTTCAAAGAGGAGATTTAAACTCTCTACATTTAATAGTTTCTATCCAGTCCTTTCAGATTTACTTACAGCAGAGGGCAGAGATGATTCATGACTTTGTGACTTTAAAGCTGCTCACAGCAATGAAGTTATAATTACTGCAGAGGCAGAGACTGTGACCCAAAACAGAGGGACCATTTGTAGTGAAACCTGCTGAAAAGTGATGGGGAGAAAAGTGGATTGGGACTGGGCAGATGTGATGTAACAGCTAAGAAGAGGTGGGCACAGTTAATCCATAATTTAACAAGATTAACTGTTAACCCATGAACTTTAAGAACAGTTATTCTTTTTAGAAGTAAAACATTCATGTAAAAACCTGATGACAGTCTGACAGTCCATCCTTTTGGCAGCGACGAGGGTCCTCAAGGTCCAGATTCCAGGTTTAATCTAAACACATTATAACTATAAAGATCCACAGATTAAAATCTGAAAAAGGCCGTATGCTCTGTTTAAGTCATCTGGGATCAATTTTACCAGGTAAGACCAGCTTTTGGATCCTTCTTCTTTCTCAAACCTGGTGATTTTTCCCATCGGCATCAATATATACATCAACAAATGAACATTCAAAATACTGAACCCTCAGATGTATTATTCAGTAATGACAAGTCCAACACTCGGTATCCTCTGGTGATTTTTCTTTTACAAACAGTCCAATTTGGCTTGAACAAACTGACCTAAAACAGAAGCACAGTCTCGCCTCCCATTAGTTTGTAGTGAGGGGTTTTAAAGCAGAACAATGGTGGTCTACTTGTTGGGAACTTTTAGAGACTGGCAAAGGGCTGGAGCTGAAGCAGGTCACCACCTTCAGCTACATCAGGCCTGTCAATTAAAATCCCACTCTGATCTTTTTTTTTTTTTTTGTACTACTTAAAATGTTCTCAGCGCTCTTTGAATTGTGATTAAGTTTTCACCCAAAATCACGTTACCTGTTTCATTTTCAAGGGCTTTTCTTCTGCAGAGCTCCAGTAGCTGGGCGGAGACAGCGCGACTCTGCACACTTCTAGCTTGTAGCCCAACATTGTTAGTGTAGTAGAAGTGGCAGGTAACATAGAAGCTATTTAGCTCTCAGACACTAATGTCTTTAGGGACATGATTAAAGTTAATATCATAATTAGCTTTCTGACGAATATTGCAATCTGCTAACGTACACGCTTGTTCCACAATTGTTCTCTCTACTTTTCCAAGTCTGGCCTGCATAACTGGGCTCGGGGGGCGGAGCTTGGAATTGTGACATAGGAAATCTTACTGTGTCTGAGCCTACATTTTGGGTCTGCCAGAGATTCACAGCATTTGAATGCAGCATTACTCAGAAATGTAATTTTTCACTTACTTTTCTCATGATATGTCCTGTAGCATCAGAAAAATTCCATATGAACATGTAGACAACAAGAAAAACATGATTTTCATCAGAGTGAGCCTTTAACACAGCTGTACCACTGTTTATGCAACCCAAGTCTTGGTCACTTCATCTTGGATAAAGAGCGATTAAGATCTTCACTATTTTTTTTTTACACTGGCTATAAAAATGTTTGATTTGCTTTGCCCAAGAAATTTAGTATTTTAGAGCCCACCTTTTTTTTTGCACTCCTGCATTGACCGCCACTTGGTTGTAAACTCTCCACCAACTTAAGGCCCTGTGATTGATGTGGGTCGACGCTGATCACAGCATGTTTGTACTGTGATGTTGTGACTCCCAGTCTCTCTTTCTAATGGTTTTATAAGAGATTAAAACCTGGAGTAACATAAACAGTTGTAAAAATCCCTCTAATTATGTGTGGATTATAATTAGCCTTGAAACAGACATCAGCAGAGCAAATTTGGTATATTCCATTATATTCCACTTTCTGTCTTTTATTTGGTGTTTCAGCACATCTAATCTATTTATTTCAATCAAAAAAGAGCTGCTGCAAAATGAGCTCATGCAGTAACAACCACAGTAAATAAAGCCAGCGAATCCTGGATGTTTTCTTCTATAACACATTGTCAGACATATTGTTAGTAAGAACTGGCAGCTGCAGAAACAAGTGTATGTTTCAGATTGGCTGGATAACATAAAGCTTGAACGGCCTTTAGAAGAAAACCGAGACAAACAGGACATCTGACAGCAGTGGATGAACAAGTCTCAGAGGAGCCTTAATCTTCTGTTCCTGCTAAAAAACTTCAGTCTGAAGAATCAAAGTCCCCAGATCCACCGGCACATTGTCTCTGAGTTTGACAGCAACAAACAAACCCAAGGTCACTCAATCACAACGACATACTAGAGGTGTTTTTCTCAGCTTTTTTTTTTTCTCCTTTGTCACCACGGAGAGACGACTACAGAGAAAGGAAGTGTCACAGCGCATAGACGTCCTTGGCTGAACCCAATTTGAACTGTCTGATTTTGGACAACATGACCAGCTGGCTCTAAAGGAAAAAAAAGTTTGAAAATGCCAGCTGGACTTCTGATTCCCCAGGCAGAAACTTTTCAGTCTCTTTGTTCTCTGTTACTTAAACTCCAAAAACAAGAATTAAACCCAAACATGGAGACATGAAGCTTTCATCAGTATTTGTGCACATTACAGACACAGTCTCATAGTAATGATTTGGCATTAACCACTGTGAAAAAAAAAGCCTCATCTCTCCTCTGTATATGTCAATGTTTGTTGCTACAAGTACTGCTCTTGTCTTTATCTAAAATTAAATCTTTTAATTACACTGGTTTGAGTCTGTCTGTGACAATCTCCTTAACAGCCCTCACGTCTGGCTAACATTTCTCCTGAAGAGAGAGACAGCGCCAAATTAACATTCAGCTCGCATATGATCTGTAATCATCTTTTAATTATCAGAGCACGCCATGTGAGCAAGGTGACACGCCACAGGCGCCACACTTACAGTCGCACCACAAGGCCAAAAGTTTGTGGACACCCAAATATTACACTCACACCCAGACTGCAGATGTCAGGGTAGAGTCGGCTGTGGAAATGCAAGAGATGTTATGGTTTGCTGTACCAAACCAAACCAAACCAACCTGCTGGGAAATTAGTGTGAGGAAAAAGGAACAGTGTGCTTACCTGTCAGTCAAGTCAGCCGCGCCTCTGATTCTAGTTCAGGTAGAACCCTAATAACCTCCAAACGAACATGTTGCAATAAAAAAATCACTCTCAAAACAGTGGGTGCAGTGAAAGCCCTGAACTACCATAGTTAACCAAGGTCAACTATGGGGTATTTTATCAATATGTCATTCAAAATAATTCACTCTAATTCCAATTAGTAAAGTCTAAAATATTCAAGAGTAAGTCAAGTCCAAGGTGAACTTTGTGGTCATGAAACTTCAGGTATCTTTCCCAAAAACTTCCCAAATGATGAACTAATTGTCTTTCTTATCTCAAAGACTCCAAAATCAGGCAACTGGACTGTGATGTCAGGGTAGTTGGCTGATTTACTCTCACTCACTCTTCTTGTAGTCAAAATTATTTAAACTTACAGACATTGTGAAATCCCAGCACAAATTATGCATAAAGCTAAAAATAACCTTCTACCACAAAATATACAGAATTTGTTTGGGGATCAAGAGGGAAGTATAACTTCAAAATTAATAAAATCCACACAAGCAGAAAACGGTTTTGCATTTCGTTCTGTGAGGTGAGACTGTGGATTGGTATGTGTGAGGAGTTAAAACAATGTCCAAACATAAAAGAATTTAAAATAAAATATAAAGAATATGTTTTCACGGGATACAGGGATGTACAATCATAGTAACTTTAATCATTATCATCATTGTTTTGTTGTTGTTTTGTTATTTTCACTGTGGTGATTATTTGCTATTATTATGATGATGATGATGATTAGTGTTATTATATAATAATATGGTATGTATTTAAACCATTAGTGTAAGAGAAGGGGTGGGAATAGATAAGTCTCGACTTCTTCCCACTCCTTTTTGAACATTAATAAATTTTTAATCAATATTATTATTTTATATGTTCAAAATAAACTTTAATCAATCAATCAATCAGTTTTGGAGTCTTCGAGATAACCATGACCTGGATGAATGAGAATCTCCATGGACTAATTGTTTTTCTTCTTTTCTTTCAGGACTCATCACCGGCTGATCCTGGAGTTGTGGATCTCCTCCCCCCCTACCCTCGTTCCTCCTGCTGTGTCTCCCTCAGGTAGAAGTTCATCTGCTTTATGATGTTTCGTTTTGTTCCTGTTTGAAGTGGTAGTTCACTTTAGAGTCTGAGTTTATTATTTCACCTTTTCACTGAGTGTTTCGAGACTTAGGTCACGATAAAAAGTGAGGATTTGTGACACTTCAATTATTTACTTCAAAGCTTTTAGGTTTCATAAGTCAGCAGTTAACTTAAAATAGTTTAGATTGAACAGTTTTCTAGACTTTAAATCTTTGCTTCTGAGTGGAAATGTTGGTGCACTTCAGTGTTATCTGTCATTTCCATTCATAGCAAAGATTTAAAGTCTAAATATATTTTTAACAAGAAAACGGTTCAATCTGAAATTAGTTCAAATTAGAAAAACTGAAGAGAAACATGGTGAGAAAATTTAAAGCTGAGCGTTTAAGTCCAAATAGTTGAGTAATTAAGAATAAATTTCATATATTAATAATTTTAATCAATACAAGCTGTAGGCCAAAATTGAAATTGAAAAAAAAAATGCAATATTAATCATTACTCATCTAATATTTAAATAGATTAGATGAGTAATGAGTCAAGAAAATATAAAATTTAGGCAAAATTATGAAAAATTAAACTTGAAAATGTTTGAACTGATAGGAAATAGTCAAGAAAAAAAGTTAAGATTTTTTTTCAATAAGTGGAAGAAAATGTTGAACTTTTTCATGATATTCTGATTCATTGAGATGCACTTATATTATATAATGGACATAAATACACATGTCATATAAGTAGAAAAGTGTTGTCATTAGTAAGTTTAGCAACATCTACTGGCATTAAATAACTCATATCAACTCAGAGAATATCGACCTTAAAGCTCCTCTGAGAGCTCACTTAAGTGTCTAAAACTGACACTACGAAAACACTCAAAGCTGACAGACTTTAACTTTACCGTAAAACTTAAAACTTTACCTCAAAGCTTCAAACAAACCTGCTGAATTACACTGAATTACACACTAAGCACTGAGAGCTGATCTATCTCTGCACACCTGAGTTGGATTTAAAAAGTCCACAAGGTCAAAAACAAAAGTTACTCCCTGAGCTGTAACTACTGCTGTATGAAAACACAACAGCAGCTGAGTGTTACATAAAAAACCCAACACTACAGCTGCTGAAAACATGAACAGCACTATCAGGGACTGAAGACCCTGAAGGTGTTGAGCACAACAACACAACTCACCCACGCTGTCCTCTGCAGGTCCCACGAAGCGCCGAGTCTCCAGTCCTCCTGCAGACACCTGAGGATCAAACACGAGGAGGGGAAGACTTCAGGATTTGGAGTTGAGGACCCAGTTAGATAAAGCAATAGACATAATACAGAAAATACGCCCCCTGGTGGTCAGTTTTGACATAACTTGTGATTAGCTTCTGCACACAAGTTTTATAAAGTACCAGATCTGATGTTTTTCTGGATTTTCTATGCAAAAACGTTCGTTAACAGTTACAAATAATTTATTGAAGCCAATGAAGTCATTACTTTCTCTTTTTTTTTTTTTTTTTTTTTTATACAGGTTTTAGCTTTAATTTTAAATGCTGATGGGTTAAATACATTTAAAGGGTTTCAGAGCAGTATAGACACAGGAACACAACTGATATGATCGATTATTGGGGGATTTTTTTATCCAGTTACAATTACAGACAAATGTTAGCCTTAACCCTGGCTGATGACATTCAACTTATTGTTTAAAATATATATATATATTATGATTACTTAAAATGTAATATTATATTGCTATTAACATATATATGTATATTAGCATTTCTATCATTGCCATTATTGTTTATTTTTCATGTGTAGACTTTTGTTTGTTAATTTAAATATACATTTTGACCTTTACAAATAAAGATTACTAAATTTGTTGTATTTTATTCTTGTTTTTATTTTTATCATGAAATGAAATGGATAAAAATCATGGACGACAATATTACATTTCATACAAAATCTTGTTTTCGTATCAGTGCTGTAAAGTTAACATTAAAAAAGTTCATTTTGGAGTAAAAACAACATCACAAAGTTAAGCATTTATAATCATGATGTACAGTAGGGGTGGAAAAAGCTCTGTCACTCCACCCTGCTTTCTTGTTTGAGCACCACTTTCTGGGTAAAATACTACAACACAACAGAATATCTCTCTCTGCATTTTGTGCCGATTTTCTCGTCGCACAGGTGTGTGTAGGATGCAGCTCTCTTTTTAAATAATATTTAACTCTAAATTTTACAGATTAGACGTGATAAAAGGTGGCAGAAAACAGAATCAGAGAAACCCCCGGAGACGAAGATGCAACGGTTCTGTTCTCCCACAGCGACACTCTGCTGCAGCTCAGCGATGACAAGAACACAGAGAACCCCCTCCTTCACCACCTGCTGGATCACAAACCTTTTGCCCACAGACTGGTGGTATTTTTGAGGTTTAGATACTTTAATGCCTAACAACAGTTTTTTTTGTTGTTGCCAGAGAAGCAGAGAGTCGGGGTAAAACCTCCAGCTTTCACTCAGACACTTGTAGGGTTAGTGTGACTGTATGGAGGATGGATTTTAAGCTAACCACTGGTATGAGGTTTTATATGTGGGCTACCCACAGTCCAACCTGGCATGAAGGGATTTGATTTTGCTGACAGGTGCTCGGTGCTTTTCCTCTCATGACAGAACAAGGAATAGATGTGGTTTTGTTTTCAAGGGTTCAGCAAGAGATCACACACTGTCCCCTGACACTCGACTACCTCTGTTTCCATGGAAACAATGCAAATACACAGGTTGCAGGACAGACAGCAAGAATGTTGTTTTTATTTTTTTTTATTTTATTTTATTTTTTGGGGGGGGGGCTTTCTTCCAGCTTGGCCTGGGTGTAAATGTTGCCATCAAACCCTGGAGTGAATGACGGTGTCTAAATTGGACGCACCTGCAGCAATACTTCATACTTCATAACTGCTCAATTGAAATGTTCTTTTTGTTCAACCCTATTAAGCTTTAAGCACAAACAGGCTGAACCATCTAACCCCAATTTCTACCGTATCCAGAATGGCTACGGAAAGGCCATATTCACCGATCACAGCTGATTGTGACCATTGAAGTGAATGTGTCAATTTCCACCGACTTCTTTCCGTTCCGCTGCGGATCGCCAGACTCTGCAGCTGATCGCAAGAGTTCTATTTTATCTGGAGCATGCCAGATAAATTCAGCACAGATTAACCCGTGCTGGAAAGGAAGTCGGGCACAGACACAAAATAAAACATCCGGCTTCTTTTCAAAATAAAACACTCCGTGTTTCAGGCGGATCGTATTTCACACCATGCAAACAGGCGGGGACGAACAAGTGAAAGGTTTTTAGACCACATTTCACCCTGATGACACCATGGATGAGGAGATGCTGATTCTAAAAGTCTAGAAGTGGATTTCCTCCTCTGGAAGGACACAATCTACTGCTTATGTGGCTGTCTATATAGAGACAACCTGTTATCACGCGATTGCTCGTGAATCCGCGGGTTCTTGTGAGTTCTTGCGATTCCCGCTGTCCATAATCCGCAATGAATTTGGGCCTCAATCACTGCCGTTCCGGATGCGGTGGAAACTCGGGGTAAACAATCATGCTTACAGGTTTTAGATGGTGTAACCACATGGGCTGCTGAGCCACAAAAGAGAGACTGCAGAAGATCTTTTCTTCATATTCTCGTGTTTTTTGTTTGTGCTCATCTCCCTCTCTCAGCAGGATTTGATTTAACCCTTTGGAGCATCAGAATTTTCACATCAGCATGGTGCACAGCCTCTGTTTGGTCTTTGTGCCTAACCTTAGTGTGTTTCTCATTTGACCCAAATTCATTTGCCCTTCTCTTACTACCTGTCTAAATTGTTTGCACTTCCTCCTGGCCATCCCGAGAGCAGGATGTTGGCTCCACATCCCGCTCAAGCTAATGCTTGATCCTCTCTTCAGTTGAAAGTTAAGTACGCCATGTGTTGGCGTTATAGGTATAAAATCAACTCATTATTTCTCTTGATTTGCGCATTAGTTTTAGCTGTATGATTACATTCTGTGGAGGCGTTCCTGAGGTTGTCTCCAATGCAGACTCGCCGGTATCAGGCCAAGAAACAGTCCAGTCAGTGTGCTGATGAAACAAATGCTTCCTCTGGCTCAGTCTGTACGAGAGGCCCATCAGGACTGATCGCCTGCAACATCAGCATGTTGAAAGCAGATGGCTGGTGCAGCTCGCAGTCGTATCTCTCTCCCACACCAGGCTCTCTGGGTAGATTTGACATAAGCTTAATTAATGATTTGTTAACTGCAGAGGCGTTAAAAGGAGCACAGAGACAGGCGTGAATTCCAAAAGAACGAGCTAAACTGGCCACTAATACGATGTGAAGGGATTTCTTACCACATGCTTTACCAAATGCTCCTTCTCCCGCTTTCTTTGGAGCGCTCTGTGATCAGCTCAGTGTGAGCTCTAAGCATGCTGTGAGTGAGAAACAAGTTTCACACCAAAAAACTAAACATCACAGATGTTTTCTAAGTGCTGAGCATCCTCAGAGCTTTTCCACCAGAGAGCAGAAGATTGTTCTTAAATCTTTCAGTGAAATATGACAGTCACTTCAAATGAATTAAGCTTGGCTGAGAGATCAGAAGTTTGGAGTTTGATAGTTTAACATTAGGAGATAGAAGAAGTTCCCTCCTGCGCTTTCTCCTAAAAATGGTTTTCTTAACACACAAAGAGATGCAAAAAATGACCACAAATAGAATTTGAGCAAAAACAGAGACAGGAAACAAGCACAGATATGCAAAGGGACCGGAGAAGAGGCGCCAAAATAACCACAAAGAGATGCCAAATGAGCATAGAGACACACAAAAGCATCCAGAAAAAGGTAAAAGAAAAAAACTGACCTGAGTACACAGAGGGATTGGGTTGAAAAGGAACTACAAAGAAACCCAGAACAACCACAAGAGACAGAGAAAAATGACCAAAACAACGACTCAATACAAGCTCAAAGAGACGCGAATACAGAGACAGAAACGCTTAAAAAGGATTGTCAGTCAATAGATGGGAAACTGATCTATTGTTTTCATGTATTATCATGGTGATCCAGGCTGTTGGCTGTATAGACATCAATAATCTGAGTTATTGTGGTCATTCCGACAGATCCCTGATTGACAAGCTGATTGACAAGCGGCGACACAGACAATTAACGGGAGAGATATCAGGTCATGTTTTAAGTTAGATAACATGATTGATACCCTGTTAGCTCACATCAGAACACATAATAACATAAACACACAACGACTTTTACACTAACAATGTAGGACTTTCACACCCCAAGAAGGAGCTTTCATTGGGGATATGGTCTATCACAGAGAAATGGGAAAACAGAGACAGAGAAATACCACAAAGATGCAACTATAATGCAGGAGGAAAGGCTTTAAACATGTCTTGACTGGAAAATTGCTCTGTCATTTTAGCTTTAACACAGGTGTCAGAGTGGATTTGGCGGTGTTACTATTTCTCTTTACTTTGCTTTTCCTACGGTTGAGTTTGAGTGTTTGTGGGGCCGCTCTGGCTCAACAGTTGAGTCGGTTTGATTCCAGCTCCTGAGGTCTGAATGCTGCTCTGCCTCTTTGGCAAGGCACTGAAGGTGGCAAAGTCAGCAGCGTATGAACTGGTGCAAAATAAGACACTGTAACTGAAATTATTCTTAAATTACAGGGTGGATGTGGAGAGCTGATACATGTGCCGTGACATGTCTCAGCTCAATCATAGAAATGCTTCTCTGCTTCAGTTTGCTTCAGACGTGTCTAGTTTTCAATGAAGTCCACACACACGTCGAGCCGAATAGTGCAAATTGACTGAGACCGGAACAGCACACAGCATCAACTTCAAACTAAAACACCGTGTTCAGACCCCTGACCATTACTGTTGATGAGGGGTATATTATTACCAACCACAAAACAAACTTATATCTGTCATACCTGGACTTTTAACTGTTGACTTGGTTGCAGCACAACAAAGTCCATAAGTAAGGTCTACTCGTGCACTACTGTGCCAAAAACCTTTACAAGTAAAACAACATTTAAGTTTACTAGTAAAGTCCAAATACCTCACTAGTAGCACTAGTAGACTGTTCTAAGCCTACCTGTAGTACTCGTAAAGCCAAGAGATTCACTAGTTGTACTAGTGGACCTAATGCAAATGAAGTAGAGGGGGCTAATAAGCAAATCCAGCACCCTGATTGGTTGTAGCATTTCAATAGCCAATAGGAAGCCTGTATTTTTTGTTCCCGCCCCCTTCCCAAAAACATGCCTAAGTGGGGTTAGGTTAATTGGCCACTTTCAAATTGCCCGTAGGTGTGAGTGTGGATGGTTGTTCGTCTCTATATGTCAACCCTGCGATGAACTGGCGACTTGTCCAGGGTGTCCCCTGCCTTCGCCCGAAGATGCTGGGATAGGCTCCAGTCCCCCCGCGACCCCGGGAATGGGAAGAAGCGGTAGAAGATGGATGAATGGATGGATAATAATAATAATACATTTTATTTCTGGACACTCAAGGACACTTTACAGAGTAAAAACATACTGCTTACATGGTGTACAAGTGAACATTTTTTGGTCTACTAGTATTATCAGTGACAATTTTTGCTTCACTCACACAGTCTACTAGCACACTAGTAAACAAATATTGTGTACATGTGCTCCAAATCTAAGTACTAGTATAGCTCAACTACGGTTGATATCACTGTTATCAAATTTATGCTCAAATGGCTTTCCATAGACCAAGCAGTTTGATCGCACACTCCAACATTTACAATAAATAAACAGGACAATAAGTATCAACTGATCGGGTTTGATCTGATGATTTCACAAACAAAACTGTTTTCATCAAGGCTGCCAGAGCTGAAAGTTAGAGCAAGTGTCAGACAGAGTTTCACTAGTTGAATGTGACAGACGTGCTAGCACATCATTGAGATTCAGCGCAGGTTTAGATCAGAGCCGGCATTATTGGCCACATTTCATGGTCTGGATCTTTTAAATTCCATTTCCCTGCCAGCTAATGGAGGCCTGCAGGTGGCTGCTTAGACACTGATCTGCTCTCAGTACAGTGTGTGTGTGTGTCAGTGTGTGTTTGATAGGTAATCCTCACAATTTCAGATCCCTTTTGAACAATGAAAAATAGAGAAGTCAGAATAAAGTGGCTCATCAGGAGCCTGTCAAAGTGCATATTTATTTTTATAAAAGTGCGTGAAGCTTTTATCTGAGTCTTAAGTGACTCATCACATCCTCTATTTATGGAATTATTTCCTGGAAATCAAACAGAATTGTCAAAATACTTCTTTCAGACAGCCTTTTAGGAAGTGTGTGAAATGTATAAACCATCACAAGAATAGTGTGAGCATTTTCAAGTGGTTGGAATTTTCCTCAGTACTCGCACACTGGCTGCTCCTATAGGATCCACCCCCTCTGGAGTACCCTCTGCGGGACACTGGCAGGTTTAAAGCCTCATGGTTGCATCACCTCAAAGCCTCATGAGACAGTGTACCTGAGGTGACGGCTGGCTCAGAATGGCTGCTTTGTTTGCAGTGACACCCGCTGGAAAACGGAGGAACTGTCAGCAGTGTGACAGCTTTTGCCAACTTTCGCCTGCAACATTTCTCATCAGTTATACCCTCTATCCCCCCATAAATCATGCAGCTGGACGCAGAACTCATGCTCCCATAGATTGCATTATCACTGTGTACTCAAGTCCTTCGCTTGGCATAAAACACACACAGCTCAGACACAGAGAGACGTGTGTGTCAGCAACATCTGAGCTGCTTCAGTCTGTAGTAAACAAGCCTTTCAGGTCAAACTGCCCTCCACTGTTCAGCTCCACATTTCTCCACAGTAATGACACTGCCATCTAGTGCCAGATGATACCAATCTTCTGCCTGTGTCCAGGAATGATCGTCTTAACACCCCTTACCCAGCTGCTGCAGCAGTTTTACATACATAAGAGTCATTTGGATCTTAAAAGCAAGATTTGGAAAAGGAGGCTCTGTCCTCAAGGGTTTTCATGTCACATTCAACCTGAAGGATAAACCCCAAATTTAATGGGGAGATTATATGTGCCACTGACCTACAGTTCCCTCTTAATCCACAAGGGGGAAGGCTAAAGACATTGCATCACTGAGGATGGAGAGTATTCCTTGGAAGAGGAATGTGTGCAGAAGTTTGCATAAAACGACTGGACTGATGACAGTCAGATACCTTGTACAGATACCCTAACCAGACAGGTTTCCACTAATTTTCTCACTTGTTTTCTTTCTTCTGTCCTAACATACTATACTATGACATTTTTTTTATCATACTATACTATGACATTTTTTTTCATACAATACCATAAAATTTTTTAAACATTCTATACTATGACATTTTTTATAAGAAAATACTATTACATTTTTTTCATACTAAAATATGATTTTTGTTTCACACTGAAATATGAAATTTTTAACATACTATACTATGACATTTTTTTATCATACAATACTTTGACATTTTTTATCATACTATAGAATGGCAATTTTTTAACATACTATACAATGACATTTTTTACCATACTATACTTTGACATTAATATTATACCATACTATGACTTTTTTAACATACTCTACTATGACATTCTTATCATACTATAATGACATTTTTTTCATAAAAAAATGACCATTTTTCCCCACTAAAATAAAACATTTTTAACATACTATACTTTGACATTTTTATCATACTTTATTATATTTTTTAATGAAATTTTTATTCCACTAAAATATGAAGTTGTTCACATGCTTCACTGACATTTTTATCATACTATACTGTGACATTTTTTTCCCACAAAAAAATGTAATTTTTTGTTCTAATTAAAAAAATAGGTTTTTCACGTTCTTTTCTGTAGCAATTTTATCATTCTTTACTATGACAATTTTTATCATGCTATACTATGACATTTTTAAAAAACTAAATGATGACAATTTTAATCATACTATACTATGGCATTTTAATCATACTAAACAAGTAATTTTTTATGATACAATACATTGACATTTGTAACCTACTATTCCATGACATTTTTTTCATGCTAAAATATGAAAACTGTGTACACCAAAGAATGACATTTTAAACATACTAAGCTTGACATTTTCAACATACTACACTATGACATTATTGATAAAACTATACTATGACATTTTTTTAATCACACTTTATTATGACATTTTTGAACATTCTATACTATGACATTTTTATACTATACTTTGACATTTATATTATACTATACTTTGCCTTTTTTGAACATACTCTATGAAATTTTCATCATACCACACTATGACATTTAAAAAAAAAGACAATTTTATTCTAAATAAAAATTTTTTTTTTAGAAGTTTTTCACATATTATCCTTTGACATTTTTATCATACTATTCTATGACATTTAAAAAAAAATGTTTTTTTTTGTCCCACTAAAATATGAGGTTTTTCACATACTTATCTATGACATTTTTATCATACTATACCATGACATTTATAATATACTATTCTGTGTCCTTTTTTTCCATGCTAAAATATGTAAGTTGTGTACACCGAAATGTGAAATTTCTTACATTCTATACTATAAAATTTTAAACATACTATACTGTAACTAGTACTATACTATACCACTACATTTTCTGTCATACTATACCTAGACATTTTATCATGCTATACTATGACATTTTTTATCATACTATACGATGACAATTTTTTATCATACTATACTATGACATTTTTATCATACTGTACTATGACATTTTTTATCATACTATACTGACATTTTTATCATACTGTACTATGACATTTTTTTATCATACTATACTATGACATTTTTAGCATACTATACTATGACATTTTTTATCATACTATACTATGCCATTTTTTTATCATACTATACTTTGACATTTGAATCATACTAATCAAGTTATTTTTTATAATACTATACTATGACATTGATAATATACTATTCTGTGACATTTTATTCATGCTGAAATATGAAAGTTGTGTACATCAAAATATGAAATATTTTTTAACATACTATACTATGATATTTTTAAATAAAAAATGTTTCTCACACTAAATTATGAATTTTTGAACATACTATACTATAACATATTTTATCACACTATACTATATTTTTTCACATACTAAACTATGAATTTTTTATCATACTATACAATGACTTTTTTTATCACACTATACTGACATTTTTATCATACTATACTATGACATTCTAATCATACTATACTATGATATTTTCATCATACTATACTATGACATTTTTTAACCTTCCACTCCGACATTTTTTATCATACTATACTATGACATTTTTATCATATTATACTAAGACATTTTTTTCATACTATACTGACATTTTTATCATTCTATACTATGACATTTTTTTATCATACTATACTTTGACATTTTTATCATACTATACCATGACCCTTTTTATTATACTATACTGACTTTTTATCATACTATGCTATGACATTTTTCGTTAAACTATACTATGACATTTTTATCATACTATACTTTGACATTTTTTATCGTACTATTCTATGACATTTTTTATCATACTATACGATGACTTTTTATTATACTATACTATGACATTTTTTATCATACTTTACTATGACATTTTTTATCATACTATACGATGACCATTTTAATCATACTTAAGTTATTTTTTATCATCATACTATGACTTTTTTCAACAATCAATATGATAACGGGGACTCTGATGTTTTTGGAGGCATTATTTAAATAGATCATCCTGATCAAGAGAGTTTTCAGAATCCCCAAATCTGACCAACATATTACGTTATTAGGGTTATTGCTCTGTCTGTATCAACTACAATAAAATTTAAAATGAATATCTTAAATTACAGACATTTACTTTATTCAGCTTTTAGATTTATGTATTGGTTATCTAATATGAAATCAGGAATATAAAAACTTACTCAAAAGTTGCACACACTCTATACTCTAAGTTACATTACTGTTAATAATGCTTTTTACAAATCCTCCCGCTCTGAAGTCTGCACTGTTTACTGCCAGGCTATAGTGCCCTCTGCTGTCTGAATGTTGCTCTTGCACTTACATACCACAGTCACACAGAACTCATAGAACCAACACTCAGTTTTTATTTACTTTATTTTTTTTTAAGTTGTGCGACAGTTCTCTATCATTTATAAAATATAAAACGACAAACAATCATAAAAAGAAGATAAATTGTAAAACTGCTCTTAATTACAAAAGACCACGGACAGATGATCGCTAAAACTTCATTTAAACGGGCCTCTCCAGATCTGGTTTCCTCAGCCAAAGACTCCACCTTTCTTTTCTGTGAAAGAGAGGGGAAAAAATGTTGTTTTCCCTGCAGTGCAATCTCTTTGTGAAATTCACCTTTAAATAAATATTTCCCTTACTTTTTGCATTGACGTGATACACCGCCTCCATGCCACCTTTAATATGGTCAGTGACGTGACAGTGTAGCAGCCAGGTACCAGGATACTGAGGTCGCATCTTTACAGTCTGGACAGGAAGAAAGGGAGACAGCACATACAAGTTCATACATGTTTATACAAGTTTACTTTGTAGATCATGTATTGTGGCTTTTTCTGTCAGTCTAACTTGAAACTATCTTCTTTTCAATAGTTTCTCAGCTAAAGTAGGCTGTCTCTGTTTACTTAAAAGAGCTTAGTCAAGTAAGCAGTGGCACCTGACAAAGATTTTTAACAATTATCATGAAAGGATGACATAAAGCAAGTGAGTAAATTTCTAATCTGCACTTAACTTGTAAATTACAAATGTTCTTTAAGTTTCAAATCAGTGACTGGTTGTGTTTCCAGCCTGGAGACTTCACTGACTCTGCAAAAGTTTAGTACAGGACGGACACACATAACACGCCAGAACCAACAGAGGGCAGCAGAGAAGGCCTCATAAAAAATGAAGGACATGTGGTGTCTCCTGTATCTCTGTGGGACCAACCATAGGCGTATAAGCTGACTCATATTAAGGCTGTCTTTACAATTACATCACATTTTGGTCACAGCTCTAGTACTTCATTTGCTTGAACAACAGTTGTTACCATCTATCAGCCTGAAGTCAGTATGTTTTAATGTTTTACCTGGAAGGTGGCTGGAAACAGCTCGTACACGTCTGTCCGATGAGGACCTCCACCCAGCTGGAAGACAGAACAGTCAGTGTTGGTTTGAACCAGAGTATGCATGTGTTATATGTAGTTATATTGACATGTTTGCATGTCCTGCATACCTTATATTCCACCATGTGTCCATGCCAGTGTACAGTATGTATGTCCACATCATTGCCCATCCCCATCAGGTACCAGTACACTTTATCACCCACCTCCATGTTCAGACCATTCAGGTTTCCATACATCAAACCATTTATGGCTGCAAAGTAGACAAACAAATATATATTAGAGAGAGAAAGAGTGAAGGTATTAAATTAGAAGTCCATCTGTGTGCATATTTATCTCACAGTGCATCTTGTTGCTCTCTATAAAGGTTTCATCGTCCTTCAGGTTTGCACGAGGGTTCCTGATGTGGGTCCTGATGTTTTCATCCAGGTACCTGGAAACATGAGAGTGATCATTCGCCAAATATTGCACATTGCAGACATACATTAACACAAGTTACAACTTTTATGAATTTAAATATCTTGAGTTTAAACAGATAAACACCATTAAATTTTGTTGTGTTTCAGCAGCAGAGTAATGGTCAGTATAGATCTTAAAGCCTTATTCATTTAAAACCAAAACATAATTAAGACAATAAAAGAAGGAGCAAAATTAAGTCGTATTTTGAAATATCATTTTAAGGTCTGTAAGAGTTTGATCACATTTGGTAAGAAAACTGTCCACCATTTTTAAAAATAAAGACAATTTTACAAGAATAAAAATTATAATATCACAAGAATAAAATCTTACTTTAAATAAAACTTGACTTTTACTCACCAGCTTTCATTCTCATCAAAAACCAGGAAAAGCACAGCTAACTCTTCGACTTCTTTCTTCATACCTAAAGACCTGGAGGCGACAAAGTTTGTACAGCACTATATCAGCACTTTATCTCATGGGTTTCTTCCATGCAGAGCAGCATATCAGAAAATTATCTGGCTTGGGTGACCTAAATTAGATCATGAAGTGAATTTCTAAAAGTTTGCTAAGTTTTGGATTAACGCTCACGGAGAGAGAAACACTCACCTGGCCCAGCTGCGTCGACAGATCACCAATGGACCGATCAAACCGCTGTACAGATCCTGGAGGACAGGACACAATATTACTGTGTGTGTTTTCAGTTTCAGCAATTCATATGACACAGCTTCAGTAAAAATGTAAAACCAATCAGAAAAAAAGGGGTTGGGAAATTTAGAGGTCCAAAATAAGAAAAGAGTTAAATCAGATCTAGAGGTTTGTGAGGTAACAGGACAAAAAGTTATTTCCCTCCTGTGTCAGACATCAACACCTCATCTTAAAAATAAAGCTGTAACTACAACTTAACTTTTCTAGTCTTAACCCTTTAATAATGTGTTAATATTTATACATAGACACATCTCAAAAATAAATCAAATTATATGGATGTATTATTCAGTATAAGTCCATAATTTAGTTTTCTACTGTGTGTGTATTTACATGTATATGTGTATACCTTGGCGACATCAGTAGTGGAGTAGTATGCTGACACAGAGCACTCCTCTTGCTCTGTTGTAGGTCCGGTTTTCTTTGTGACGTACCAATTATATGTGTGCGTCTCACCTGGGAAAGACATCATACATCGATACAAACATTTTTTTTATTCTGATGCTTTATTAAGAAAACTGAATCCTAGTGTCCTCAGACGGTTGAAGTTATACACTTTTTAATAACACAGAAAATAAGCACGTTATCTGTGTTTAGTCTGTGTGTACCTGGAGGTGTGTTGTGGACATCAGGAGTGTCTGTCTTGACTCCATGAGCGTGGATAGAATAAGGCCGGGACGCCATGTTTTTAAAAACCACCTTCACCTTGTCTCCCACGTCAGCATGAATCATCGGACCTGAGTGAAGGAAAAGTGTTGGAATAATTAAAAATCAAAATGCTGACATGATAATATTTCATACACTATATTTTGTGGTTTTTACAGATATACTCAAATCCTACCCAAAATGCCAAGGTGTTCCATATCCGCTGCCCTTTCCACCTGCTTGGTGAACTTGTCATTAGTGAACTGGCGGTAGACCACCTTCTTGTAACGGGAGCCAATAAACCCGCCCTGTTGGTCTAGGAAGACACCTGCAGGACTACAAAAGACGAGAGGAAAAGGAAACTAAAAGTTCAGTGTGCTCATTTGACTGAAAACTGGAAAACAAAACCTTGTACCTCTGCAGGTTAAACCGTACCTTTCCTGACCGCGGAACATCTCAGCCTCCCAGGTGCGGTTTGGAGAGTAATCCCAGGTTAACTCCATCGCAGCGATATAGTAGGTCTTTGAATGCAGCATCGTCTCACCCTGACGCTGAAGGAGGCTGCACTTCTGAACCGTGTAGTTGGCTCTCATCCCACCACGATAATGATTCACTGTAGCCGACACCACTTCAAACTGACCTGAAACACACACAGGGGTCACACTATTAGAAATACGCAGAACCCAGACTTTAAATCGTCTTGATTTGCATTAAAATAGTCTGTATTTGCCATTTAATTGCCAAATAAGCATCTGGTTAAAACCTACATTGTCCAGATTGTATCAGAGTCTCAGAATAAGCTGTAGAGGTTCATACCCATGCTGTCAGGCTCCATTGTGACAGTACGTGAGATGTGAGGGAAGACGCTGATGGTGTCTCGTCTGTTCTGGCGGTAGATGAAGCGGTTTCCCTGGAAGTAAAGACTGACGATGTCCGTCTCTGAGCCGAGTCCTGAAAGGTGCCATGTTACCCTATCCGCCTTGCACATGGTAAGGCCTGGGAGGTTCTTGTACACAAACCCATTGATGGCTGAAAGAAAAAAAGACGATATCGTAAAAAAAAATCCAGCATCATTTCCTCAGAGTTTAGATTTGTCTTCTACTCACAGTGCATTTTGTTGCTGTCCATGAATCCCTCATCTTCCTTGTTCACGGTGGCGGGAGCAGTGGCGAATGCTCGGATGTTGTCATCCAGATACCAGCTGAGGTTTTCATCAAACACTGTAGCCATGAGGTGAAACTCCTTCTGGTAGTTTTTCTATATAAAGAGCAGTGAAGATGATACAGTGTGGTTTCTGACATGGATCCTTGCTTTAACACTCATTGCACTACAAGACATAAAGTTTGGACTTCTGGTCTTTAACCTTTAATAACCCCAAATGTCTAATTTGCTTTCCTCACCTGTACTTGACGTTTGAGTGATCCAGGCCGACACACGAGGAGCGGCCCCACCAGCCCAGAGTTGGTGTCTTTAACAGGATCCACTCCAGAGTAGTACAGATAGGTCAGACAGTCGGCTTCACCCGCTGTTGGACCAGCACCCACCGGTACCGTCCACTCATAGGTGTGCACCGCCCCGGGCCTGACCATAGCAGCTGGAGGAGGGGTCACCACACCTTAAAACACAAACAAACAACAATTTATAGTGAGGTATAAAGAGTTTTATGAAGCGGTACTGTCACTCAGGTTTGAACTCACGGGTTAGTCTCTTAAGCTCCCGCAGTTTCTTGTCAGTGTAGGACTCTGAGGATCGGGGGGCAAAGAGCAAGACATGTATGAGACATGAAGAAGTTTTGCATGGATAACAATTTATCTGCATGGTACTTTCATGTTTTTACCTTCCAGTTCATTATAATAGAGAGTCCCATCTTGTTCGATGTTGTACTGAACGCCATGGGGTTGCATCGTGTAAGGTCGGGTGGCTTTGTTCTTGAAAACGACCCTGATGGTGTCTTTCTCTTCAGCTCGCAGTATAGGACCTAAAAACAGGAGCAGATGGTGGTTTTATTGACCATTCTGGACAATTTATTCAATTATTACTCAAAGACAAGTTGGTGCTGTTTGTACGAAGACATCTTTAAAGAATTCCCATCATCCAAAAGATGTCAAATATTATCAAATCCTATAAACTAAGCATGCAAAGAGACAATAAACCCAATCCCAGATTAATTACCCAGAATCCCAAGGTGTTGCTCCTCTGGGCTGCGAAGCATTTTCGTGTTGAAGGTGTTGTCGGTGTATTCGGCGTAGCGGGCCTTCTTGTAGCGACTTCCAATACGGTTCGGTCCTCTGGTTACATACATGTCAGCCTCACTGTTTACACACACATGAATAAACTCTCATTTTTCCTGTCAAGAACATGATCACAGGAAAGAGACTGTTCTGTAAAATGTTCAATAACAGACCCCTCTGAAGGTGTGGTCGGAGCGTAATCCCAAACTTCCTCTTCAGCAGCGATGAAGTACTGTCTGACCTCTCCGTGTGGCCGAGGTTTGTGAACGTTGGGGAAACACTTCTTGATCTCGAATATCGCCTGCATTCCAGCTGGAAAGACGTGAAATAAAACAAACTTTAAAGCTTTAAAATCACAGTACAGTGCAGTGATTTCATGCTGAGAGTAGAAGATGCTGTAGCTCACCCATCAGATGGTCATTGACCGTACACGTCAGCAGCCAGTGCCCGACGTTATCGGCCACCATTTCGGCTGTAGTGCTGGAGCCAGGGAAGAGGCTGACTGTGTCTGTGTGGTGGTTCTGAGCGGTCAGGATCTGACCGTGGAAATGGACTGAATGCATATCCACCTGTTGAAGACAGCTGACATTTAAACCTCATTTGGATGCTTGTATCTCACATCTTGGCATGAAATTTAATAGTAGGCTACGAGAGATTATTTATGATAAGTGTTGCGATGATGTTTCTAACCAAAACTTTACCTCGTTGCCTAGACCAATCATATGCCAGTAGATCTTGTTGCCTTGGCACATGCTCAGTCCAGGCAGGTTCCCGTACAGGTAACCGTTTATACCTGCGATCCACACACAGTGTTAACACGACAATGTGGAGAAAGTGTGAGCATTTAGAAATGTAGAGGTGGGTGTGAGAAGACTCTAACCGTGCATTTTGTTGCTCTCAATAAAATCCTCGTCCTCCTTCAGGTTTCTTCCAGGATATGTTATGTAGGTCCTGATGTTCTCATCCAGGTACCAGCTAAAGTTCTCGTCGGACACCATGAACAGCAGAGCGTACAGGTAGTCTCCTGAACGGTCTCCGTATAAATCCAGGGTTCCTACAGAGGAGAGGAGAGGATGTATCAGTATTAGTGTATGAAAACCAAACATCATATCGACATCACCATGTATTAACATTTTTCAGGTACCTCTCTTGCAGACGATGAGGGGTCCTATCAGTCCTGAGTTGATGTCTTTCGGAGCGCTGACGTGGGAGTGGTAGAATCTGGTCATGCAGTTACCGTCATCTGATAGTGGGCCGTGGGTCTCTGCGAGGGTCCACTCCAAGATTTTTGTTGCACCAGGAGCCACTGAGTCATCAGTCTTCAGTTCTGGACCAGTACCATCTGGGTACAGGGCTCCTAAATGAAGCGAAGAAACACACCTTCATTTATCCCTTACCAAACTGTCAGACATATTTCGTCAAGGTAATGAAAGTTTCAGAAGTTCAAAAGTGGTAGAAGTTTCAGATAAGGACTCAAATTTGTGACAGATTTTTTTCAAGTCCTCACCTTCAGCTCCTTTGCTGTAGTTCAATCCATGTGGGTGGATGCTGTAAGGTCTGGATGCAGCATTTCTTAAATGAATGATCACTGTGTCTCCTTCCTCAGCCATCAGCAGAGGTCCCAGGTAGCCCAGCCATTCCGGCTTCGTCACCTCGGTCCTGTAGCTGCTGTCGGTGTACTGCTTATACACGGCTTTCTTATAGATGGAGCCGATCCGCTGGGGGCCTCGTTTTAAAAAGACAGAGGCTTCTCTGCAGAGAGAGAACAAAATGAGTGAATTTTAATCTCGTGTTGATTCCAATTAAGAAACCCTCTGATCTCTGATCTTGCCTTTTGACAGCAAGCATTTTGGCTTTTCAGATCAGAGGAAGCACTGATGTTCCTGCTGACTGAAAAAAAAAATGCCACTCTAATATTTGTGTAAACATAAAAACTTTTACTCAGCTTAAAAAAGTCCTTTGAATTGGATCAAATAGCCAAACATCTAAAAATATTTTACCGGTTGCATGCAGTAGGGGGCAGTGAGGGCCTGTGTCCACTTGCAGCTTTTTTGTTCGTGGACACAGGCCCTTGACGCTTGCGGCTCCTATTTTACAAACAAAATCAATGCAGTTCTACGTTTTCAGCACACTTGGAGTATAAGACCCAAAGGTGCTGAGCGAATGTTAAGCAATATCTAGAGATCACACTTAATTTTAAGTGCCCACATACTCTCTTATCCTCTCTTACCTTTAAAGCGGCTTTGACCTTCCAGGACAGAAAGTCTTTATGTTGTGAGAATAAAGTCAGGATAAAGTCGTAGTTTTGGTTTACTGTGAGCAGCCAGCTGTCTGTGCCAAAATGAGGAAGATGGGGTTAAATTGTACTCAGTGTTTAAGCATCTCAGCACCCCAACTTTTAAAGTATCAGGACCCAGAGAGGACCAGAAGCTGAGTTGCGGCAGTATGTGGTTAATCACTGATTATACTAATGGCTTTGGGTATGTTTTACTACGACTTTATCCTTGTGATGAAATGACTTAAATTATTCTTTTGAGTTTTAAAAACATTAATTTCTTAAATGTGGCCTTAAAACTCTGCCGTAGACAAGGGCTATTGGAAAAAAAGGCTCTGAAATACTTTTCAAACTCTTAAAGGTCTGACTTTTTTCACAGAATCCTGATTCTTACATCAGACCCACACACAACGTCAACATTAACATACAAAGTTCTTGGTTTGTACTCACTCATCCTCCTGCAAGGTGCGGTTTTGTATGACATTCGTCCCACTCGGGGCATAGTTCCATGACACCTCCTCTATCCTGAAGAAGTACCCTCTCGTCTCCCCTGACACAAGCGCTGCTGCACAACACAGCAGCAACACCCCGACCAACCCCGTGGACATCATTTTAGATTTGGAGTGGAAGAGGAAGATGAGTCTTAATTTATATGGTAACAATGACGACAAACTTCAGAGAACAGTCCGATCCATCAGTCAGTCCGTCTGAGAGACTTCAGACCCTGTGGGTTTATTTATAACCACTCAGCTAACCAACTGAAGGGAACATCTGAGAGGGGAAGAGAGGTCACCGACCAAAAGATAAAGTATGAGCCAACCAATCAGAGTCTTGATACCTTGTTGAATCAGTTTGAATTTCATAATAATGGGAATTTTTAAACTTTGGGACATTGTTTATACATAAAAAGATCAAATTTGGGTTAAATATGTGTTACACTTAATTGAGATTATCTATTTTTAAGATATACCACTCTCTATTTTCTGTTTTAGGTCAACAGCAGTCAAAAATCAAGAGCACTCTTGTTCGTCTGATTATTCAAACATTGATTTTTGAGTAAGTCGATAATGCTGTTTGAGTTTATCCAAAGAGAGTTAATTGAAAGGCCTCTAAAGAAGTCCAGTGTGCTGATGACAACTGATTTTAAGTATTTTAAAATCTATACAAACATTATTACTGATATGAGTGATTCAATTACTTAAATGTTTGTTTAAAATAGTTAAATCTTAAACCGCTTAAGTCAAAGTAACTACACTTTAAAAAAAGGTTAACAGTTTTTTTTTTTTTTAGAGATTTTAAAGCAGTCTTATTACTATTATGACATACAATATGGGAAAACATCCTTTCTTTGCTTGAAAGTGACTTGAAATTGGTTCAGCTCCAAAGGTTGAAGGCTAAATTTACTCAGTTCGGGTCCGGATTATTACATAAGGCTGGAAACTTCAGGACACACGCAAAGTCCGGGAACTGATTGCATCACAGCAAGCAGGCCACATTCATACATGCACACAAAACAAAAAGAGTTTATGTACAAAAAAATATCACCTGAGAGAAATGATCAGTCATGAAGAGTTGCAAGAGGAAAGCAAGTTTACATCTACTCAACATGTGCAGCATGTAAACTTCTTTCAGGGTTAAATTCGCTGAGTTTAATACTCTGAATGTCCTTAAAGTGCCTTTGCTGTGACTCTGAACTTGTTTCAGGGTTTAACAAAGATCATCTGCGTAATCATAAAATGGAAAATCTTCTTTTTTATTCAAGACAGAACAAACAAAACACATACATTATAAAAATATGTCACTAAAATATATATATAAAATGTCTGTTAACACTGATTTAGCGTCAGTGAGACGCAAACAAAATTTTAAAAAATTCTCTGAAAATGAAAACAGTGGAATAAACACACAAAGTATGCCTGTGCTCCTCAGCTGGTCCAGTGTGTGAATTAAACATGACAGAGAGGACACTCTCTGAGGCGTCAGTGTGATCACTATAATACCGAGAAGGTGCTTCACTTCTTACAATGGCACCATAAACACTGTAAAAACATGGAAAGTCTGATAGGAAGATATGGAGTGGTCAAATCTATGAGGTATATACAGTAAATAATGATAATAAAGAAAGTGAGCGACCTCAGCGAGAATGAGACAAACTTTACGTGATCAGTGGTCATGGAGTTTAAAAAAGTTTTCTGTGGTCATTAAAAAACAAACAAAACTCTTTCTGTTTGTGTCCTACAACACCTAAAATCCATTTTACCTACTTTTATCATTAATATTATTATCACAGAGGCTCTACTTTGTCTTTATTATATACATTATTATGTACACAATGGTCTGTGTGGCCGCTTTTCACCTGTTTAAGTAATTAAGCATAATTGTTTTTGTTGTTTTTATACAGGACACACAGAAATACACACATGAAAATCCTACATATCAACATTATCATGGACCGATAACTTATCGATCCAGAAATATTACAAACTGAAAATGACATAGTGGTTCAGTGATGTGGGTGAAAACAGGTTTTACTTCATGTGTGTCGACATAAAATACTGGGTTGAACTCTCACACACACGAGAGGAAGCTGTGTGTATGCATGTGCCTGTTAATGTCCCACAGGTCTGCATGTGAATACCTATATATGTGTGTGTGTGTGTGTGTGTGTAGATAAATGCGTATTTATCTAAGCATTCAGACTGTACTCCTGCTTATAGCAAAAAGGCCGACAGACGGCATTGACTAAACCGCTCCCCAGCTGCATGAGACAGATGATGAACTCCATCACAGCCAGGCCCATGAGCACACACAGGAGAGTCACGTTCCATTCCACGATATTGACCGGCTGAAGACACCGCGACCAGGTTTCTGGCTGTAAGAGGTACCTAAGATGGAGAGAGAGAGAGCATTTACAGGCAGTGTGAGGCTGTGCACTTAGAATAGCTTGTAAATGAGATGTGGACACAGCTGATTTATTTCACAAGAGAGGCCAGCATGGATCTGACTTTGCTAAATGCAAAGAGAAGTCTGTGGGATGACACACAAACTCAACTTATGGAGGATTTGTTGAGTTTAGCATAATGAGGAAAAGGTTTAAAAGCAGTCCTTGAGGTTGCACTACAAGAACCACTAAATAGTTAAGTTTTTTTCAGTGTGCAAAAACTCCATTGTGATGCATTGCAGCAAAAACAAAACTTAAACATATCACATATTTATATTGCCTTCATGCTGGGGCGGCACTCTGGCCACATTGGATAGCTGTCAGTCATTGAGTAAGCTAGCTACATTTTTTGAGCAAACTTTCTAATGTACGAAAGAGGGCTAGGGCCACAAGGAGAGGAAAAAATAAATTCAGGAGGGTGATTTTTTTCATTTCCATTTGGGGATTTAAGTCAAAATTTCGAGGTTAAAATCAAAATTCAAAAGTCGAAATGAAAAAATTAAAATTTCGAGAATAAAGTTGAAATTTCGAGATTAAAAAAATTTGAATTACTTGAATAAAGTCGAAATTTTGAGATTAAAAAATCGAAATTATGTCAATAAAGTTGAAATTTTGAGATTTTAATCTTGAAATTTTGAAATAATTCACAACATTTTGTCATCTTGAAATTTCGACTTTAATCTTGGAATTTCAATTTTTAATCTCGAATTTTCGACTTTATTGACAGAATTTCGATTCTTTTAATCTCGAAATTTTGACTTTAATCTCCTTCCTGTAATTATTTTTCTCTTCATGTGGCCCTCATCCTCTTTCATACTAATGGGAGGTTTGGGTCAAGTGCCTTTGGACCTGTAGATTCTAAGATGGTGCACAAATGCTAATGGACTGATTTCCCTGCACAAATAGCTCTACTTACTTGGCGGTGCATAACACTAATGGTAAAAGGGTCTGAGTCTATATGTCAGCAGTCACATTCTTGTCAAACAGAAAGATAAAGTTGTGAAAGACTTATTGCCAGAGATATAACTTAGTTTTCTTGAAACTCTAGAAACTCTAGATCTTTGTAGACGGGTAACTTTGAAATTACCCCTCCTAGAAGCTGTGTAATGTATTGCATGTGTGTCTCCATACCTGCCCCCCTGTTCTGCAAAGGGGTAAGACCATCCAAAAGCGGTGAAACACTGGGGACCCTGCACCAGAGTGAACCCCGATATGACCAAACAGTAAGAAGACCCCACCAGTCCAATCACAGCTGCCAACACTGACCCGCACATCTGGAGAGAACATGCAACACAGGAGCTGTTCATACAATCATTTCACAGATAAAACAACAACACAGACACACACATGTTGGAAAAATCACACTTGCAGCTGTGCATGTGGCTGCAAGGCTGTGAGCCAAGCTGACCCTGTGCTGCGTCGACTAACAATGGGCTCCTTGTTAAATTATGAACGCTGGATTAGCGTTAGCATGCTGCCTCATAAAGACACAGTGTTAGCTGGCTTAATGACTACTGTAGAGCATTATCAGCAAGTGTTCGGAAAAAAGGAAGGCTATGAAAACCTACGAGTGACATTTGGTCTCCTCATACTAAACATACAGGTCACTACATCGACTGTAGAGATTTTTATAAGTAGAATCATGTTTTATTGGGTCTCTTACCATTAAGCTTTCATTCCAGCAGAAGCTGCATTTCCCCATAGAGATGAAAACCACAGCTGGAACCAGCATCTGGAAGCACAAAACAGAAGTTTGTTGGTCTTTGGAGGGAAAAAACACGCGAGCAGCCTTTGCCAGAAGTTACTGAACACAGAAATGAGATTTTATTGTACCCTAAAGCTTGAATTTTGAACCACATACGAAGTTTCTTTATTAGAAATCGTCCCTTTAAACATCATGTTTATTTGTAGATGATTTATCAGTGTTTCATTTAGTTAATCCTGTTACAGAGCCCCCTTCCTGAGTGAATCCCACAGCTGTTTGCTCTAAGGTTTTCCTCTCACTATCCATCCTTTCCTCCTTACTTCCCTTTTCCTGTCCTGTTGCCTCATCCCCTACAGTCAAGGACAACAAATCACACCCAACACAGGAGAGAAGTTTCCAAGGTTTTACACATTAGCACATGCACACAAAGATCACAAAGAGAAGTGCACAAGGAGAAAAACAGAGAGCACGGTGAGACAGGAAACGAGAAAGAAGGAAAAAGGGAGGAAGAGAGGGAGCTAAAGATAGATTTCTCTCAGAGGAGTTCAGTTTGCACTTTGACTTTTTAGTGTTGTGTTATTTCCACAAAGACCGGGAAAGCTCAGGAACGGAAACACAAGGGAGGGAGACAAACAAAAAGGTGGATCAATCAACGTAGTCTATGGGATTCACTCTTTTCATATGTATTCAAAAACAGCACTGAAACTCACTCACTAAAAAACAGAGTTTGTATAATTTAAAATGTAAGGAATATTCAGGTTTTTCTTTGAGACAGGCTTCACTAGACAACTTTTATCCTAAATCCCTTAGATTAAAATGTATCATCAGGTGAAAACTGAGGAACTTCAGTGATGTTTTTATTATTTTTCTATTCAGTTAATTAATTGATAATCTTTTATTACCTTCACAGCAACCAACAGCTTAAATTTTACCACAGAAGCAGTTAAAATCAGATGCCTATGTGCTTAAAGTAGGTACTCAGACATGTCCTCTTTTTCTGGGGCAAATGTCTGTGGTTTTGTCCGTAAGTTTCAAGTTTATGTCACGTGGAATTACTGAGTTAGAAGCACATAAAAGACACCTGATCCGACCCGAAAAACTCTCAAAATTAACTTTGTGCGACTCTGTGACTCCGCCCCTGCGTAGTTGTGTCCTCTTTTTGGGAAGTCAGAATATGGTCACCCTACTTAAAGCTCCTGTGAGTAAACTTTGGCGCCCCCTATTGACAATCTCCGCTTATTTCATCCTTTCCATGATAAATTAGTGTCTCCTGATAGAAAAATCTCATCACACTGACTTTTGACAGTCAAATGCATCATTAATTATGAAACTGGACTGTTTCTCCAGCTGCTGGTCCGACATCTACCCCCTCACACCAGTTTCAGACATTAAAATCTACTTTGTTAAAACTGTTTATCTTGTCATTTCAGGAATATCTAAAAACTCGCAGGAGCTTAAACAGGCCTGCCAGTCCACTCTCCCCAGTCCTCCACAAACGTTTGCCAACCAGTTGCACAAATACGACAACTGGTTGGCAACAACTGTAAAACCATTTTCAGCATCTGCACATGCGTACATATTCACACAGGCTCTTTGGCTTTTTATTGTCTTCTTTGTGTTTCTACTTTTGCTGGTTTCTCAGAAGTTGTTGCCTATTCTTTAAGAACATTTCAGCAACTTTATGGAGGCATAATCCTCGAACTTTTATTGTGAAAGATTTGCAAGAGAGGAATTTCGGGCATACAAAAGGATCATTTTAAAGGCTCAGACTCTGCTCTTTCGTAACTCAACCGGAGCTCATAATCCCTCTGAACATGAATTCATCCTCTTTTACTTTCTGAAATGCTCATCAAAACCAAAGACAACTGTGCTATGACTTGTTTTGAAGGATTTGCACCAAACTCCTGCAAAAAAAAAGACAAATTTCAAAAGCCTTTGAGAAACTTTGTAGGATACTTTCTCTTTTTCTGTCATGGCCTGAAACGTGACCTTTTGACTCAAAGGAAAAACAGACAACAAAGTTTGATATGCTAAAAGCGTGAAGCCTTATGAACCCAACAGGAGAGCTCTGCTGGTCAACAGGGTCAATCTTGTCTGGGAAAATACAATCTCTCCTCTGTCCCTCCTTAAAACCAAACCAAAAGAATAACTCCTTTCTGCTTGGTCGCTGTATAAAGCCATCAGATCAGCAGCATGTAGAGCAGACGGATTAACTGAATTTACACAACCCTCCATTGTTCTCCAATAACAACTGCAAACACCCTCAGTCTGAATGAAGTTGAAGGGAGAACGAGCAGAATTTCATCTCGAGCTGCAACAAGATGATGTTTCTGGGATTCAAAGGTGCATAAAAACTACAATTACACAGATTAGGACCTGAAAAGCTTAGTTACAGAATAAATAGGCTCAGAAAATGCTTCAGTCTTTAAAGACTTTATCTACATGTAGCGGAGGATGTGTCTGCTGTCACTGAATAAGACAAGAAGGAAGGAGATGCTTGTTTCCAGTGAATGCAGCTTTATTCTTCGGTTTTTAAAGCGCTCACAGTGGTCAAGTTTTACTGTCGCATGGATAAAATGTTGTGAAAGACTCTCTTATATTTGAGTTGACATGAGAAACATTTTCATGCAGTTATAAAAGGATTTACTTCCTTTAGTGCCGGAGTGGAAAAAGTACAAGCCTCCTCTTTGCAACTGATAGAAATAACTCATACTACATCTCATCATGGCACAGTAACAGCTTCTGTTTTTTAGCTCGAAGAAAACTTGAGTCCTTTTCGACGGACACGTGACTATTTAACCTCTGAAGGTAGGCTTCACATAACAGCTTACTAACACATTTTAGGGAACCTTTAAGACTCTCGAATTGAAGGAAAAAGACCAAAACCTCTTAATACAAAGCTTAATCTGCAAGAACTAAGATCTGGTCCCTTGTACTAAATAAATAAAACAACTTTTTGATTTCTCTCTTAGATCATTTTCCACTTTCATTCAGCTTTAGGTAAGTTTCAGATTCAACACTGACATTTTAAAACACACAGGAAACTCAAGAACCCACAATGGATGAGATATCAAAGGATGAAATCATGCAAAACTTAAAATAAGTGACCTTTGTGTGTGATTATCAAAGCCATGAGCAGCAGCTAACGGTCACATGTACTAAAACCTCTGTGATATAACCCTGAAAAGATCAAATAAAAGGTGATTATCATCATTATTCATCCATAGATGTTGTGGGTTTTCTTTACTCACCATCAGTCCCCCTCCTCCAAGTCCACCAAAGTACCAGATGAAGCTGGCCAGGCGGTCCTGCTTGAGGTAGGTGGTTTCTCCCATAGGAAACAGCAGCAGCAGGTTGGCCACAATACAGCAGAGGGCCAGGGGCAGCAGGGCCAGGCCCAAAGACCTGGCAAAACCCACCGAACAACACATCCCGCACCTGAAACACACACACTCACAACCGAAGGGAGGAGAGGAAAGAGCTGGAGTGGTCCGAGGAGAGCGGAGAAAAAGAGAGTGAGGGGAGGGAGGGAAGGGTCAGAGCAGCTGGGGAGACAGGAAACAAAAACAAGTGACGAGAGTCTGCTGAGTGAGTGTGTGTGTGTGTGTGTGTGTGTGTGTGTGTGTGTGTGTGTGTGTGTGTGTGTGTGTGTGTGTGTGTGTGTGTGTGTGTGTGTGTGGGTAGATTCTCCATCCTAACAGTGGGAGGTCTGCCAAGAAACAACGTGCACCAGGAAACACACTCACACTCACAGGAAGAAGGCTGGCCAATGAGCTCAACCAGAAATATGACAAATCTCACTAGTGCGTGTGTGTGTGTGTATGTGTGTGTGTTTGTGTGTGTGTGTTTCCTACAGCCAGTGCCTTAAAAAGCACTACAAAGAGTTTATTTCATTGAGAATGAATGAGTCACCACTTTACACACACACACATTTCGTCTTGTTTTACTTTTTAAAGCTCCTGTACCTTTCAGTTTATGTCAGTTTTGGCGCCCTCTTGTGGTCACAGCAGTCTTTGCTTATCTTGTTCTTCAAATGCTAAAGTCGTATCTCCTGGTTAAAAATCTTTTGAAATTGTAAAAACAGGTCTGTTTCTAAAGCTTGCTGGACCAACGCCTACCCCCGCCCCCCTCACACCAGTTACAGGCATTGTTGATCTAGATGCTGATGATTTTATTTGTTTTTGTGCGTTTCAGAGATGCACAATTGTTTATTTCTATGAAAGAAGATAAGGGCCACAATAGGAGAAAAAAATAACAGGAGAGAGATTTTTTAAATTTCCATTTCAAGATTAAAGTTGAAATATCAAAAAGTCGAAATTTCGACTTAATTCACGTCGACTCTAATTTTGAAATTTCAACTTTAATCTCAACATTTGAGGTTTTTAGATCTCGAAATTTCAACATTATACGCAACATTTTGAAATCTTATAATTTTGACTTTAACGTTGAAATTCCAACTGCTAATCTCAAAATTTTGACTTTATTGACATAATTTAGATTTTTTTAAATTATTTTTATCTCTTCATTTGGCCCTCATCCTCTTCCGTACATTTCTGTCTGATTCATAGTCAATTTAAAACTCCTCACAGGAGCTTTAAAGTCTCTATTTCAAGTAAAAGTCCTGACTGCAGTTAGTTACTTAGGAGAAATGAATAAAATCTAGTTATGCCGCATTAAAGTCACTCACAATCATTGACAATACAATATATTTTAAAAAGTGATAACAGCTTTTACTTTCCAAACACTTAAGGTCATAAAAGTGGCGGTAAAATACTGTAAATACTTCAGAGCAAGAAAGAGGAAAGTGTTATCAGTTACTTTTCATATATTTGGTTGCTTATATTAAATCCAAAGCATTGATAAACTAAGCAATATATATCATGGTCCATATAAAGGAGATCTTTCTAAATCCCCTCTATATTATTTAAATTTGTTCCATGTGATTCAGACTGTTTTTTTTTAAGTTTCACCTTCAGATTCAACGTTTTTCAGTATTCATCACAGCCTCCATAGGTAAGGCCGCTTCTTTATAGGTCAGACCGAGCTCAGCAGGTTTATAGGGCAACATGTCACAGAGCCCATGTATGTATACATATGTGTGTTTTAGGGGCCCTAAATGTGTTGAGCTGCTTTTTAATCCTGCAGGAATTCAGATAAACTTTGCTGTAAGCTGTGACTGACCAGGAGTGACCCACACTAACGAGATATTTGAACCAGCGGTAATTAAGACCGATTGTGTTTGGGTGACCAAGCACGTGGGTCTTTACAAGGGTAAATGGTTGGTACCGCTCAGGGCTTTTGGAGTGTTAAGGGGATAATAAATGAAACAAAGTCCAACATGTTTCTACATCGAGAGATTTAAGGAGAGTGTTTCAGCTGCTCCTGCTGCAGGGTGCAAGCAGTTCAGAAGATGTTGACCATTTCTTTAGTTTAAACGCAAAACAACAAATACAGAGTCATTTAATTTATCCTTGCTGTTCTGTTTGACTTACAGGGTTAACAGGGTGTTTCCTGCAACCTAAAAATCTACAGAAAGATAAAACTCTGATGTGCAAAACTGCAAAACATGATCCAGCTGTCTTAAAAATTATAGTAAGAGATTGATTTGAACCACAGAGATGATCTCGTGAATGACCAACACAGTACAGGAAGTAGTCCGTCTTATTGCTGATGATCTTGTTTTCTTTGTTGGTCTTGCAGAAGCAACAGTTTTATCTAAAATCTCCCAAACAGGGGGGCTCTGGTTTGGCCCGTCAGTTAAGGATGATGCTCTCTGTGTTCTGAGGCTACAATCCTCGTCACAGTGGTCGCTGCTTTGACTCCCACTCTTGACCCTTTGCTGCAAGTCATCCCCAACTCATAACTTCCCATACTTCCTGTCTTTCTTTAGCTGTACAATCTAACAGAGGCTAAAAAATAAAGCTAAACTACTTTTGAGTAATGAAATCATCACACTCTCTAAAAAAGATGACATTGAGCCCAACTCAGTTCTTCTATGATCATCACTCCATAAAAAAAGACATAAATGTTCATCATTTGAAAATAAATAACATTTTATTCATCATTTGTGAGAAAACTCACAAAATCATGATTACAGGCATAATGTTTTAATAAATTAAAAGACAGAGCAGCGATTCAGATTGAAAGAAGAAAATAAACTTACATGAAAATGTAGGAAAGAGGGGTTTTTTTTGATTATTATGATTTTATAATTATGATTAAACTTATTTCATTTCTCGTATCATAACCATAATACAGGGTTGAAGACGGCCCCCTTCAGTTTGGTTAGTTTCCTCGTATTTAATGTTGTTTTTGTCACATTTTATCCACAGCAAAGGCACTGGAGTAAAATAAAATAAATTAGTTTATGTGTCAGTAATATCTGCAGAAAAGGTCACTTCATACAGTAAACTGAAGATGCTTCGGTGCAGGAAAATAATTCCTTACTACTGTCACAGTCAAACACTGATAATACTTTTCTTCTTCATTTCACGGTTTGAGATTTGTCTGAAAACTCTTTGATTCATTTCTCTGCTGTAACTTAAAGAGGAAGTCACGTACGTCTAGTATCCCTGTGCGCAGCCGTCCCCTCTGGGATCTGACCCCGCCCACAGAACCCTGGATGGAGGATCAGTTTGACTGATGGATGGATTCCACCAATCCCCGACTGTGATGATCTGTCCACGTCCAAACTGGGACCTCTTGTGGCCTGTGTGTTTGAATGGGAGGATAATGAGAGAGAATACATGGAGTCCAATTCACTACTATGGTATTTCTATTTTAGGACCTGAACACACCTTTACTTTTGAATTTCAGTGGACATAAAGGACAGGAAGTTAGGCTGTGGGGAAGATACTCTGAGCTTTTTCTCATCCTTCCATGACAAATAACAGATGTCAGATGTCCACTTCCTCAAACTTGATTTGTGTTATCAAATGAGCAATAACTGAACTGATAATAAAACCGATACAGATCAGGAGAGTTTTGAGAATCTATTATCGATTAAAAAAATGTTTTGAAAAGTATTACAAAGGACATCATCATCATCATCATCAGTAACACGATTAACTGATTAAAAGCAGTGGTTGTAAAAAAAGCGTCATGACTCACAGGTTTGTCCCATACTGTTTCTCTACTTTAACCTTTTGGTCTCTACCATCTCAGTTCAGCTTGGGGTCTTTTATGACCACATATGAAAGAGGGTGGATAGTCCAGTCCAGGTACTCTAACTTATTTATGCCCTCAGTGATAAGGCTGCTAAATGCTGGGAAGTAGCTGATTGGTGGCCTGTGTTGAAATTGGGGTCTCAGGATAGTTTTAGTTCTTATTTTCCTCTTTTTATGGCATGATTTCTTATTGCATTTTAGTCATTTCACTGTTGCATGTATTGCACATGTATTTATTATCTACTGATTTATCTCTTGCTGATTTGTGGTGGTGACAGGGAAATTGTTTGGGCCATATGCTGCTGTGAATGTCTGGTATTTGTCTGTTCCTTGATCATTTAATAACAAGGTGGGTTACAGTGAGATGAATTGCCCTTTGGGGGATTAATGAAGCATGAAAATATGACTATAATTCTAACAGGTGAGTTACCTAAATCTTTTAGATCCCTTTAAAAAAAAAAAGACATCTCAACAGGGGGGGATTGGCTCGCTTTTGGGATCAGCACCCAAGGAACTGCAGTTATTGGCTCTTCTATGTTGGTCTAATATGTCAGAACAAATAAAAGGTACCTGTGATTGGCCAGTTGACTTTGTGGCCCCGTCTCCTCAGCTCCTCAGCGACCTCCTGATCCACCCCCTCCTCCAGATTAACTGACCACTCATGAGCTGTAACAGTAGACGGCACTTTATTAAGTGACAAGAAATGCAGTAACATATCAGATTAAAACCATGCGTCTAAAATCTCTAAGTGTGCGTGAAGTTTGGAGATCTTACTTTTGGGGTCATACTGCACAAAGACTCTTGGTGCATCCAGAGCCTGTTGGGGATTCATCCCAAACTCCAACATGTTTAACAAAACCTAGAAAAGAGGAGAAACACTGGTTATAAGTTAAAGCCGGTTTGATTTCATTCATTGTGAATCTATTTTATTACAGTGCACCTGAACGTGTCCTTGTGGTTGCATAACAGCGCCCATCACCCCCAGTGCGGCGAGGAGTCGAGGTTTTTGTGACGTGGTTGCGGAGTCTGTGAGAAGTGCAGGTATTATGGTGTGATAGGGCCGCTTCCCACCAGCGAGACAGTTAACGTGGTTACGCTGAAGAGAAAAGGCAGCTCCTCTATTCTGTAAGGAGGAGAAGATTTGTTTTTCTTTTCCACAGATAATGTGGATCTCCTTACATCAGTCTGTTATTCTAAGTTCGTCCCATGATTGATTTTTTTAATGAAAGTTTCCAGCTTTGCATCACACGTATTTACATAGACACAAGAAAAGCACAAACCCGCCACACATCCCTGTTTTTGTAAGATAGCGGCGGCATGCAAAGCTGTATCATAAAATCTCTTCATTCAGGCCTGATGTTTTACATGCTCAGCTCTGTTCCTTGACTTCACCATATTAAGTAAACTCCCCGTTTGCTGTTATGTAATCCTGGTCTTCATCACTGAGCCTGTTTAATGGACCTGTTCCTGCATTCAAGGCACACAGACCTGCAGAGAGAATCCACAATCCTTAGGGACCAGCCCGCTCCCAAAGCCCAAATATGTGCTGTTGACAAATGAACAGGCGTTGCCTTCGCTGTCGATCACACAGAAATAGACGGTGTCACTTCCTGTTGTCAGGCCGGGGTCTACCTCTTTCATGGCCCTGCAGAAACAAACAACAGAAAATAACCAGCTAATTCTCCCTGCTTTTGTATTTCCTCTTTATGTTGATGATGAAATGAAAAATTCCCACTACAATCAAGCGTGTATGATAAATGCTTTATTTATACTAATATTTAGGTGTGTATAAATGAAGAATAAGTTTGGACGTGGTAATAAAACTGCTTTTTTAAGGCTCAGGTAGGATCATTTTTGAACTTTTGATAGCTGTATACCAGCTTTTCTTTATTTAATTGAAGATTAAATTATGAGCTGCTTTACAAGCCTTATAATCTTACACTCTGCTAAAAAAAGAAGCTGGTCTGTTCCAGTTATCTAATTTTTTGTCAAGTATTTTCCTGCAGAAATTAAAAAACCAACATTGAAAAATTCTTCGACTGAAATGCACTGAAAGAAAAATAAAGGTGGTAACTACTTTATCACCATGCACTTTCAACCAGAGTTTTAATGCTGCATCAATTATATTCCAGATGAAGAGGGAGGGGTCCTGTTAGAAGTCCAAAGCCCCAAATGTCAACATTTGCCATCAGTTACATAACTTTTATTATGTTTTGTCACTGCGTGTCCTCCTACAGCTCTACCAATCTGAAAATTCAAGCCTGATCATCCCTGGGAGCCAATATTTCAGCATTGATTACAAATTAAAAAGGGAGATGAAGAAATCTGATTTATTGTCGATGAGTTATATGTAAAAGCAGGTTTTATTATATTTGAATATGAGTTGTAATTTCCTGCTTTTATGTACTCTTTATGTTGATCACCTCCTCACGTGCAGAAGTAACAGAATAAATGTGAAGCTTGATGAGTTATGTACTAAAGCTATAATTATTATGGTGATTATTGTCTGTTTGTGTTGCTTTACTAAGCGTGTAGTTTTCATACAACATATATAGTTGTTTACCATGCCTGCAAGTGCTTTCTATTTTCTGTACTCTTGACATGTGTGGCCTAATGCGAGACAAATAAAAGACACTCCAGTAAAAAGAGGAAAGTGCAGGTTTGATGAATGTTTTTAGAAGTGTGTTACATAATTTTAGGTTATTGGGATATAAAACGGACCCGCAGCAGGATTTAGTACCACAAGAGTGTTTGTGTTTGTGCATGTTATTATATGATTATGTTGGTTAATACTTTTATAGTCAGTCTGTCTGTTTGTCTTGTAGCTCATAAAGTTCAAAGTCTACAGAAATGACCAGCAGACACACACACTGTTGCCAAAATAGAGACGCTCACACACTGAGGCATGTAGGGATGGACATGAAGGCGGCAGGGAAGTACGAGTCCACAGTCCTATCTAAAGTCAACAGAGCCCGACTGGTACACACTGGTACTGACAAATACACACAACAGGGCACACACCTTTCCATGCTGATGAGCTGTGCTCGTTGGCGACTGTAGCTCTTATCCAGTAATGTTCCCAAGGGGACGGTCACATGGTTTGGGTCACCCAGGTAACTCCTAGCATCAGTTAATGCCAAACGCACAGCCTCCACATGTATATGGACGTAGTCAGCGCTGTTATGGGATGCATCTACACACAAATACACACACACAAGAATTCAGAACTGATGGCTTCCATGACTGATTGTGTCTCCTGGTTAAAAAGCAACAGTTGACACAGTAATATGATATTTCACAGTCGCACAAAACCACCCCACAATCTGAACCTGCTTAGCCTTTGCAGGGTCAACAAAACTTGGATTAAAAAATGTAGTTTGGGCTAATCTGGGATTGTATAATTACATTCGAAAATGTCAACACTTGGATAATCCATAAATTTCCCTGGAGCAGTTTCTACCAAAGAAATAGTTCCTTTAAGCAGCAGTGACAGAAGCTTCAGTCATAGAGCTTCACATCTTCAGCAGCACAAATAGAGACATATACCTCTGTTATCATGCAGAGGGGGTAGAGATCTACGAGAATATATCTCTTTATTTTTCAAAGTGAGAATGTTTATGCTTTTTTTCCCCCTTCGAGATGTGGGATTCCCTCGAATAATGTCATACATAAACCTTTGTTGCCACATTGATTCAGCCTGTCAGTACCTTTGAGCGGGAAGTTCTCCAGGATGTTGAGTAGCAGCAGAGCAGCCAATCCCTGACTGTTCGGAGGAGGCTCCCACAGACGCACACCCTGGACACACATTACAGTCATTCCCTCTGGCGACTATATTAATCAAAAACTGTCAGACTGAGCATCTGAAGCGACGACCTCACCTTGTATTCTGTGCTTATGGGGGTGACGACCTCACTGTCATGGCTGCTGAGGTCATCCAGAGTCATGACTCCTCCGTTTTGGTTGATGACATCGACGATGGCCTGGGCCACTCTTCCCTGGTAGAAAGCAGGTTTACCACGTTCACCAATCTCCTGTTAATGTACAAGTCAATCAATCAATCAATCAATCAGGAAAAATCAATCAATCAAAACAACAGAGAAGACGACTTATTGGAATAATTGTGTTTTCATGGAATAATGTTGAAAGATAGAAGCTTAATAAAAATGTTTACTTTTATATATATTAACCTATCCCATCAGTCTTAGCCTGTAAAGAGAGGTAATGTAAGAACGATTGATTATTCACCTAAAGGAATGACCACACACACCGTCATCACTGAGGAATGACCCGTATGATACCACAGAAACCCTCCATCAATGAGGCTGAGGTCACTGCCATTGTTTCTGCTGCCTCAAGAATCTCATTGTGTGTGAGTGTGTGTGTGCTGATCTATCGTGGGCGTACTTGGCTTTGATCCTACATTTCCAAACCTCTAAAGAATGAGTGTTTAATGCCATAATTTGAACTATCATCAACCAGCGCATGTTTTCAAAGTGACACACGGGGAGACCAGCGCATACGCACACGGCGAGGTCAGCCATTGTTCTGTGAACTCTCACTGACAGGAAATTACAGAATGAGTATGGTTCTATTGAGTCTAACTTTGTCTACACGCCAACGGTCGTGGTCTGACATTCACACAAATATAAGAACATAAAGGGCTGAAAAAGTCATGGAGAGCCCCCATCAATGTCTCAGGACAGTTATGAATGAAAACTCTGACCTGTCTTTTCTGAATGTAGACATTTTCAATGTTTTGCCTCAGTTTTTACAAAGATGTTTATTTGTTTTTATTTGCCTGTAACAGGTTCTGTAAGTTGAGCTCAATGTTATCAATCAATCAATCAGACTTTGCTGAAATGGAACTTTTTGTACAAGTTAAAGACGCCCAGAATGATACCTCAAATACACTAACAAGCTCACAATAACAAAGCCACACAGGGAAAATATCTATCTCTATCCTACCTCTGTTCTTCTGATAATCAGCCAAGTATGGTTGATAACTTTTTAAGTGCTAAACCAAAAAAAATTGGCAAATTCGGCTTCTACCGCCATCAACTAACCAACCTGCAGCTGCCAAAACTTTAAATCCATTCTTCCTTCCAATCAAAGTCTTCAGAATCCAGTTCCTCTGCACACCTCCTTCATCACTACCAAGTCAGTTAAGAGCTTATTTGTTTCCATAAAATAATATGGAAGGTCTAAAGACACTGTTGTCAAAGTACATTTGCAGTTAAATTAGTTTTCTGTGTTTGTCTGTTGCAGTTACAAGAGGCCTACAGGGTGTGGATGTCATCGTAGTCTTAAACATCACAGCGGAGAAGTTCTTTCTTATTTCAGGTGTGGTCTGCAGATGTTTTATCCCTATGAGATTATGAAATCAAATTAATCTCAACTACATCTGTTCTTTCACATCTGATAATCAATTCAAAATGGCCACGTCTGAATGTTCCTCAACTATAAAACAAAACTAAGATTCTGTCTAATTCATTTTCCCTTTCTTAAATCTATTATGGAGTTTAATGAGTCTACTGTGTCTCCGCTCAAAAGCATGTCTAAGTTCTAAATTGTCACTGTCACCTTAATCATTTTTTCTACATGACCTCATATCGCTCATATTTTTATACATCCTTTCACTCCTTACATTACATCTTTGCTTTTCACCCATCTCCCAGTCCGCCCTTCCTTGTCCTGCTTCCACACCCTCTCCTCCACCTTCCTCTGCTGTTTACTGTTTTATGTCCTCAGAAATTTCCCCATCACTGCACAATACTCCTCCCTCTCTTATTTTGCTTCCACATTAAGTCCCGCACACTAATGGGTTCAGGGTTAATTACCTATTATTCCCCTGGGTTCATTCCAGGCCTTTCAATACAGAAGGCTGAGCCCAGTTCAGAGAAAGCAGAAAACTTCTGAGAGAAGGTGAAACCTGTTTTGTGATGTTTCTGGAGATCTGTACTGTTCTGTTTCCTTCAGGGAAAACTGACCAAATTCTCCTCACAAGACCTATAAATACTTATTTTTTTGTGTTTACTTTCAAGGATTTACCCTCAAGGTCTGAGCCAGAGAGGGATTTCTGAACACTTGTCCACTTTTGGGTGCATGACCATCAATGAGCAGGTCTCCACCCAGTTCCTTCCCATCATCCCTCAAAGCAGCAACCCACTTCGCCCAGTGGTGAGCTGCTACCTCGGCAACAGGAAACCCCACCTCGGCCAGCTCCACAGCCCCGCTCAGCACCTCCTGCAAGGACAGCTGGGGAAACAGGGAGAGGAAACACATGCTTATTACCTCACAGGAAACCTCACTGAGCAGGAAGTGTGAGTCATTGTTTAGAAAAAAAGAGATAGAGGTGTTGGTAATTTCCTCCAGGGGGTTCCAGACAAAAAAATCTAATAAATGTTGTGAATCTATGTGAGTAAGAGGATACCAGGGAATTCCTTCCTTCTCCTTTATCATCACATACAACACACACATTTTTGTAAACAGTAAGGTAAGCTGGGGTTTGGGCTTCCTACTTGATGCATTTGCACACAGGGACAAAAACACACCTTGTGGCTGCCAAACAGCTGAACAGTATCACACCAGCATGCAGGAGCCCCAGGTACGGTGATATTCAAGGCATCATAAGGTGAAGGAGGGGCCTCTGCAGTGTAGCCACGACTTTCAAAGAAGTCCAGAGTCTGAGCTCTGGGTGAACGACCACTGAAGAGACAGAGAGAAAGAGAGAGGGAGTCATGTCAAACTTCTGTTATGAAGACAACGATAGCAGTAGTACCAAGAGAAAAGTTGCTACCTTCCGTTTATTCCTCTGATCTCCCCCATGTTTTTGCTGTAGAACAAGCAGAAGGCGTCTCCACCAGGACCCGTGCTGAATGGCTCTGTTACTGCCAGGGCAGCTGCTATGGCAACCGCAGCATCTGCAGCATTACCGCCACGCTTCAGGACATCTGCACAAAAAAAACAAATCCATGTATCAGTAATGTAGCTGACTTTAGGTGGATCTTTAAATGTTAAGGAACCTTCTTTAGAGCATACTTTGAATAAATTTACTTCTATTCGTGGTTGAATTGGGTGGCAGTAGCTCAGGAGGTAGAGTGGTCAATTCCCCCTATCCCGAGTCTGTCCGTTGTGTCCTTGGGCAAGACACTTAACCCACCTTGCTTCCAGTGTGTGTCCTAATATTATTATTATTATTAATATTTATTTATTTATTATTTATTATTAAATGTAAATGGTAAATGTTTATATTTAAGACTAAGTTAGACGAAATAAATGAGCAACTTTAGGGTCAGTGAGATTTTTTTTTTAAACTGCACCTTTTTCTGAATTTTTGTACACAAGCTAATAACATACATTTTGTGGTCTGACAACAATAAGATGTGGTTCATGTGTGATATATAGTTATGCCGTTTACCTTTAGTAAACTTTTGGGGTTAACTCGTTTTTTTACAGCTTCAGCTTTGACCACCCCATACCTCTCTGTGTATTGTCCTGCATTTCAGGCCCTTATAGTTTGGATGAAAATACTGTTTATAAAAATGTAAAATAATCAGCTTTTTAAAGATACTTCATAACAAATGATAGAACAAAAGTTTGGGGAAGAAAAGCTCTTGAATTAATGCTTTGAAAAATGTGTTCAGAACAAGAGCTAAGACTGTTAATTATTCATACTTTTACATGAAAATACTTCTAAAACATTTAATATTGGAGGGGGACTCTTCGCAGGTGAGTGTCTCCATGGTAACTACGCTCCACTTACCCAGTCCAACGTTTGAAGCTAACGGCTGGCTCGACGCCACACAGCCGTGTAGACACACCACAGGTGACCGACGAGAAGCGAAATTTAACTCGGTATCACTATCCATTCTGCTCAGACTTTCAGCGACTAAATAAAATAACGAGGTAAAATTATGGGGTTAAATAAAGAGACAAACTCGAGAGGCAGCAGACTTTCAACTTCTGATCGATTGCTCTGGCATTAATTAAGCTTGGCAGCAGTCAGGAGCTGCCGATAACAGATAGCATCGATGAATGTTCAGATTTAAGAGGAAGAAATCGATGTTAACGGTGAAAAAGACTAAATATAAAGTGAAAATATCCTTACATCTGCTATGGTTACTTAGTCCTCTTTATCTTTATAGTCTAAAAGGACAATACAGATAATTTTATCTATTCTACAACCAACCACTGACAGAGAGGGAGAGAAATAGATACGGTGGCCTTGAGGATCATCTGCACAACGTCTTTTGAGACACAAAACAATCCAATGAACATTAAAAACATTTAAAATGCAGTTTTACAAAGAGAAAGAATATCTACATGAAATCCAAAAATACTTATTATTTATATTTTCACAAAATTGGAAAATATTCCTTGAAACAAACAAATTCACACAAATGCAGAAACTTTTCACAAAATAAATCAATAACAAAAATTCAGAAAACACAAAACTTTCTCACTGAGTGCAACAAATGCAATAATAATAATAATAATAATAATAATAATAATAATAATAAATAAATAAATAAATAAATAAATAAATAAATAAATAAATAAATAAATAAAAATAACCCAAAACAGTTTCTCGAAGCCTTGATAATATTTTAATTTTTAAGTGTATCCAATAAAATTCAGTGGGAGAAATCCTAGATCAAGTCCACCTTAGGTTTGGACTGTTGATATTTTCATTTAAAATAAAAAGTTAATAAAAGGTTAAGTTTGATCACATTACTTCTGAGCTATGCTATGATAGATAGAGGGGGTAAAATATGATTATCATGGAAGTCTAAGAATGTAGACTTCATCTACAGAAAGGGGCAGAGCCGCCTCTTTTGCCTGAGAAGACTCTGATCGATAGACATCTGTAGTAAGATGCTGCAGATGTTTTATCAGTATGTGGTTGCAAGTGTTCTGTTCGATGATGCAAGACGTCTTAACAAACTGGTGAAAAAGGCTGGCTCTGTGGTTGGACTCAAGCTGGACTCAGTGGAGGATGTGGTGGAGAGATCTACACTAAGGAAAGTGGAGACTATTCTAAAGAACATGGATCACCCACTTCACAACACCTTGATGGACCAAAGGGCCAATGGTGGTGGACGGCTCCTCTCTCTTCGCTGCAGGACAGAAAGATTCTGAAGATCTTTTGTACCAACAGCCATTAGACTTTATAACTCTTGTGTAAATAGTAGATAACTTTTTTAATAAAGTTCTTCTTATTCTCATGTTTTAATGCTAGGATTTCATCAGTTATCATTTTAACAGGCTGGAGTTTACAGGTTGAAATGTCTGACTGCGTGACAACTTGATAAGGCCAGCTACATTCATGGTTAAGAGATTGCGGTCGAACGGTAGCCATTTTGTCCCTCTGCTTATCCCTTTGAGTTTCAGTGTGATGAGGTGATATTCAAGAGATGAAAATGGTGGATTTGACCCACACAGATTAAGTAATGAAAAGTTCTTATTACTAACTCAACCAGAGGTGAATATAAACCACTGGTAGCCAAGGGGCCCTGCTGTATTGATCGACTGTCTGTCACTTCCTCTTTTGTCTCCACGTACTCAAAACATGTGGTAGAACATTAACTACTGTCTTCTGTGTGCATAAACGGGGTATGCACTCATGAGTGTGTGTGTGTGTGTGTACATGTGTGTAATTCTTACATATCGCAGGTGGCTGCTGTAAAAGTGAAGCAGTGAGATCACTCAGAGGGATAGGCAGGATAGAGGGGGCTATAAAGGCAACTCGACTGAAGCATCAGCCATCGTAGAAACAGGACAGGTGAGGAGCGGAGAGGACAGTTTTATGAGGAGACAGCCCAGCTTCGGAGGTGTGAAGACAAAAAAAATAGTTTGAGTTGGGCAGCTGTAATATAAATAACTAGATAGATAAAAAAGTCAGCAGGTGGAGTGTTATTATTCTCCAGCAGACCATCTTCCAGTGGATGTAGACAGGACCAGGTCAAAATTTAGATTTCAGAGCAGACAGCTTTCAAACAGACCAACTCTTGTGGACTACTGCTGCCTAGAAGATACCTAAAAAAACGACAAATAATTAGTTACTTCCAAGGAGCTTGAAGCATCAGTGTCAAAATGTGCTCAGGTGGCTTTGCCAAATGTCTGGGTATCACCCTGATACCTCTGGCCATCATGTGTGTGCTGTGTAACATCCTGCTCTTCTTCCCCGGTGGAAATGTTGTAGACTCAGAGCATATCACGGACCAGGTCTGGTACTTCGGAGGCATTCTAGGATCTGGAGTTCTGGTGAGTTATTAGGAATATGGTTATTGAAAGCTTAAGAAAACCCATCATTTTGGTTTATCACAGAGTAGGTGAGGCATGCAGTGTGATACCAATGGACTTTGTTACTCTTTACGGGGCAATTTGCTGCAAATAATCATCATTCTCATCAAAGTTAGTGAGATATTGCCACCTAGATTGATTTATTGTTTACATTACAAAAACAAAGGTTGTACATTTTTAAAAGGCCAATGTTCAGGAATGTTGTTTTTTTTTTACCTGAAAAAGAAGAAGCTTATTGAGTAGTCAGCAGATATTTTTACCCCGACAGCTCAAAAAGCTACACCTAAATGAGTTGATTTAGTAAAAACACAAGAATTAGACGTTTACAATAATTTGAAGTTGCGTTTTTTTAAAGTGTTAATTTTAGTAGTTTTGTGAAGTTTGTTAAAGATACAAAAATGTCAGTTCAGGTGGGAAATTGTTTCAGCTTAAGCCAAAATTTACTTCATTAACTAGTTATGATATAGAAAATTTTTGATAGTGTTTGGACTCCAGGCAGTTTAATATCTGCCTGCATACAACAGAGGAACCAATAATTTGTTATCTGTGTGTGTGTTTGTGCGTGTGTGTGAACTTTGGGTGTGTTCGGGTGACAGATGATCTTCCCAGCCCTGGTCTTCTTGGGCCTGAAGAACAATGACTGCTGCGGTTGCTGTGGCAACGAAAGCTGTGGGCGGAGATTTGCGGTGAGCAGATGTTTTGCTGTTAAACTTTCTACAATAATGAAATGATGATGTTTAATGTTGTGTTTGTACCAAAACTCTAGTATTGGGCTTAAAAGAGACTTAAAAGACTCACAAAGGCCTTAAAAATCCAAATGCAGCTTAAGCTCTGCAGTCTTGTAAATTAATTCCTTCCTGAGGTGTCAATTTCTTTATCAAAGCAGCTCTCAAAGTTAAATATTTATCATTTACTGCGTCACATTTTTTAAACTAATAAAGGCTGCTGTAAATAAGGTGGTGCCTTTTATTAGGGGCGTGTCCAGATTTTTTGACTGGGATGGTCAAACTTGGCGACTAAGTTATGCTGAGGTGGCATGAAGTATGTGCACACACACCCATAAATGAAGGGCATTTACTAACCCTGTTTATCTTCACTCATTAATCCAATGATAAATCAGGTTGAATATTATTGAATGACGACTTTCTGCTGTTCTGCTTTGGTTGTCTGTAACATTCTTGGACATACTCCTGAAAAAGAGATTTTTAACCTTAATCAGGCAGAAAAAAAGACAGAGCCCAAAAAGCTGGTTTCAAATGCTGGTTAAGATTTTAGGGTGGCAGATGCCACCCACAGACACCCTGCAGACATATATACATATATATATATAAAATGACCAGACCGACAGAAACTTTAGCAGTTTCACAAGAAAGTTCTTCAGAGAGGAGTTTCCCCGGACTTTATCTCACAGAGCTGGTATTGTTCCCCAGCAGGAACTCATTCAGATCAATACTACAGGAATGTGTGAGCAGTGTGACATACAGGGGCAAACATGGATTTGCCAGTTTACAGTACAAACTTACTCACACACAGACAGGTACTGATACATACTAGAATCTCTGTTGGTTCTGTACTGTCACCCCGCTCACCGCAAACTGAGATGTTATTGATTTACATCATGAGTAAAAGACCCCCTCCTCTCCAGATGCTGAGCTCCATCCTGTTTGCAGCGGTGGGTGTGACGGGCGCTGGTTACTCAGTCATAGTTTCTTCTCTGGCCCTGAACAAAGGACCTCTGTGTGTTACTAACGGAACAACCTGGGGCACTCCTTTCTCAGATGGGTGAGCTAAAAGATAATAACTGATATTAAATGCAGAATAAAAAGCACAGAGCAGCTTGAAACTCAATATTTTTTATTCTTCACCTGAAAGTGTTTGTTGATCTCTTTTCTCACCCTCTCTCTCCAGTAACTATCTGAGCGACAGTTCTCTGTGGAAGCTTTGCTTGGCGCCAGAAGGCATCGTGTCGTGGCATCTCTCCCTCTTCTCCGTGCTGCTGGTCGCCGGTTTGGTCCAGATGGCGCTTTGTGCGGTGCAGGTGATAAACGGCCTGTTCGGCGCTATCTGTGGGGACTGCTGCGGCTGCTGTGGAGGGGTCAGTATCCGATTAGAGATTATTTCCCTGTAATTAGGATTAGATTAAACTGTTTTGATGCTGTTTTTAATCACCGCAGGGATAGATCAGGAAATATAAATGTAAAAATTAGGGCTCGCTGATGTTTAAGGATCTGACAGGAAGTTTAAAACATAGTTGGAGACACTGGTTTGGTCTAGTAGTTACATCATGTACTGAGGATTTCAGCCTTTTAGCAGGTGGTCCAGGTTCAAGTCTTAAGTGTCAGTAATAAAATTAAATGTGTTCATTCCTATTCCCTTTTCAGACTAAACCCCATAAAACACCGACTTTTGTTTTTAATGTTTCAGAGTGATGGAGCAGTTTAAACACTTCCTACAGTCAGAAGAGCACGAAGACGGACGACTCCTGTATTTAATCTACAGCTAAAGGATGGAGAATATTCTCCTGCTTAAAACCACACCTTTTATATTGTGTATGAGAGCTCATTGATTACATCGTGATAACTATTAATACACACATGTGAAATGACAGAGCTCTTGAATTTATCATTATCCTATTTTGTGACCCTGACTTTATGTTATTCATATTTAATGTGCAGCTAGTGATATTCCTATGGCTCCAATTACTGACAGTTGTTGTATTAATTGTGTTAATTTCCCTTTTTAGTCTGTACCTATTTGTCACCCTCTTTCCCCTTCAGGAACAGATTCTTACAACTTTTATCCGTTTTACATGACTGCACCCTGCTGTGCAGCTTTTTTATTGCATGTGTTACTCTTCCTGGGGCCTGAAGGTTCATAGAGACAGATGACCTGCATGTACAGTATATATGCTCTATCAGGAGTGAGGTGTATTTGTTATAGATGAGACAATTCACTTTAATTTCAATAACACACTGTACAATTGTGTTTATCAAACATGCTGTAAAGTCTCTCCACATCAAATCAGCTTGTTTCTCTCTGAGATTAAAGGTGTACTTTGGTCTTTTCACTGGGAAAAATTTGACACATCTTAAGGTTTTACAGAGACTTAAATGTTACTGTCAATTTGTTATTTTCTCTTGTACCAAATGTGCTTTCACAAACTTGCCTTCACTTGTCAGCTGTACTGTAATAAATTAACTTATTCCTCAAGGCTGTGAGTTATTGGCTGTGCTTCCAGTCTGTTAAAGGGTTTGATAAAAAATTGATTCAGCAGCATTATGACTGGCATTTCTCTTTTATGCCTATTTTCTTTTAACTTTGTTTTGATTTGTAAACTACTTTGTGAACCTGTTTTCAATAGTTATGTAGAAATACATTTTATTATTATTATTAATAGTAATATAAGTAGTAGTAGTAATAGTAGTAGCAGTAGTAGTTGTAGTAATAGTAGTAGTAGTAGTAGTAGTTGTAGTAGTAGTAGTAGTAGTAGTAGCATTAGCATTAATAGTTGTAGTAGTAGCAGAAGTAGTAGTAGCATTAGTAGTAGCATTAGTAGTAGCAGTAGGAGTAGCAGTAGTAGTAGGTTGCCTATAGGCTTTGCTATTTGCATTCTTTCCTTTACTGTAAAGTAGCCTAGAGTCAAACTTCTTGTATGTGTATACATAGATTTACCTGAACATAGATTTACCAGTTTACCTGAATCATCCTTGAAACAGCCGGTAAATAACTTTTTCCAGTCAAATTGTTGTAGCGGAACTCCGTTGACAGACTCCTCTTGTCGAACACGGATGGATTAAACCCGCGCACCAACGTCTTCCGCACTTCGGTGACCCCGGGAGGGAGAAAAGAGTATAAATAATGTTTTCAGCCTGAATTAAAGGTATTTATACTACATATTTTTCTTAAATGTTGTTCCAGTTCAGCTCAGAAACAACCTCCAGCTTTGTGAAGGTTGTTGTCAGTGAAGTTAGTTACGATTTTACATGTTTTTAATCTCTCCTCATGAAGTCTGTCTGCATGATATGAAGAATAAATTACTCTAAGGAGGATTTTTAACTGTTTTCTGACCGCACAACTGATCTAAAAATATTGAGATTATTTTTAAAATTAAGATCATGTTTGGCTTTATTTCTGAACCTGCGTTACATTAAATAGGAATTTTAAAAATGCTGTCTATTTATTTTTATTCAAACCTAAAGTCAGTGATTAAATGTCTTTTTAACTTGATTTCTGTTCACCTTTACCCTCAGATGTTCTCTGCTGTGCTCAGAAGAAGTACTTTATCAGCCCAAAAGGTATTAACCCTTGAACATTTTTAACTCTAAGAACTTAAATGATCATTAATTGTCAATTTTAACCTTTTTTTCCTCATTTAAATCTCTCTCAGGTGTGGCAGTGGACAGGTCCTCCACATAGAAGCTTCACCTCAGCCCTGATTGGAGCTCATAATGGTGGATCCATCTCCAGGCAGACCTGCTGGGCCTCAACATCACTGCCTTTACTTTCAAACAGTGATAATGGACGAGTGAAATACCTTGATGGTCTCGGGTTCAGGAGGACACAGGATCTTGCTGCGTCATGTTCACTGAGGAGACAACATTTCCACTCGTCTGCTGTGAGGCTGAAAAAGCGTCCGCTGCCTGAGCCTCAACCGAGGGAACTGGACCTGCTGCGCTATGACATGAAGGACTTGTTGAAGGGTCCCAAACCCGCCTTGTACCTGGGGTTTGCGGGTCTGATCCCCTTCGTTGCCCCTACTCTGTTCATGGGTGTGATTGAGGGTTACTCTCCAGAGCTGGCCTACGCTCAGGTGGCGTACAGCGCCTCCATTGTTTCCTTTCTTGGCGGAGCTCGATGGGGGTTCACTCTTCCTGAAAGCAGTCCAGCCAAACCTGACTGGATAAACTTGGCGAACAGCGTGGTCCCCTCCCTGTTGGCCTGGGTGACCATGCTGATGAGCGACAATATTGTTACCGCAGGAACCATGGTTATTATGGCGCTGGGAGTCTCCCTGCACTACGATCTGTCTCTGCTGCCCACCTACCCCAGCTGGTTCAAAGCTCTGCGAGCCGTCCTGACCATAGTGGCGTTTTTCTCTCTCATTGGCACTTTGATCATTTATAATTGGTTCCCAGAAAAGAAGATATTCTCAGATTGAATGTCAAAGATATTAAAATGATGTATAAAGACTACAAAGTATTGTTGTATGTAAAGTTTGGAGTATACTGCCCCTCATGGAGGTTAGGAATTGTCGAGTTATGTTCAGGATTTTATAGGTGATGCCAAAAAACAGCCTCTAAAGTCAAATCGTTAAGTCCAATGTGTTAAATTTCATAATGAAATTTAATAGAAATAAAACAGTTTCCATCAATCTGGACTTTGTAAAGTTAATTTTGTTTTTGAAAAGCCTTTGGTCAGAAATGTAATGGTTTAGTTTGCAATCTTTATTTACACTATCATGCACTAAGGCAGGGGTGTCAGACTCAAGCACAGCAAGGGCCATAATCTGGATTAAGGTCTAACCTGAGGGCCAAACAGGGTCAACAACATTTCACCAAAACCGTCAACATCCTTTCAAAAAAATATGCAAAACAAAAACAGCAATGATTATAAGTCATTTGGAAATTCAAAAAAGATAAAAAGATAAGTTTAAAGGCATGACATCTCTATTTAAATTATTGGTTCAAAAGATAAGAGCATGATATTAAAAATAGAAAAATAATGCTTTTAAAGAATACTTGAGGTGAACGTTGAAATCAGGTTTAAAAGGTCAAAATAGGACTTAAAATTGGAATTTAAAGTATAAAAATGACATAAATCTATATACTGAGTCGAACAAAATCAAAGCATGAAATAAAAAATCCAATCAAGTTTGACTTGTAATCTTGAAATGCAAAATTAAAAACATGAAATAAAACACCAAATATTTTTTCCCCACATTCATGACTATTTATCGAATCTTCCTGACTCTTTAATTTCATAGATTTTCGTGGTTTATTAAGGACATTTTAAATAATGATGCTCAAGTTTACATTATTATACTGGAGGAAATCTGCAGACTTCATACTGGTGGGCCAATAATAATACAAATATATGATCTTGTGGGCCAGATTTGGCCCCCGGGCCTTGAGTTTGACACCTGTGCACTAAGGCCTTGTTTGCATGTGGTTTTAAAAACTGGAACAAAGGTGGGAAGTCTCAGCCATAGGTGTGAACCAGAAGTGTGTAGGGTGGATTAACACCCAACCTCTGAGGCGACACGGGTCCAGTTTACACTCAGGATTAACATCAGATATGGATGGTTTGATCACAGGTGTCTAGCTTTCACTTCAGGTGTGAACACTTACCACTCAACCCATAATAAAGAGGTTGTTATTTAATGTAATCAGGTGTGACTCAGTTGCTGGGGAATTAGAAATGCATTAAACTGGGAAAATATCATTTTTTAAAAAGATATTTTTAAATCTTTTTCAGGATATCTCTAAAATGTTTCCTGCCATAGTCTGCAAACTCATTAGTTTCTCCCTGAAGTGCATTATAATTGGAAATACTCACATATAGTACATATACTTAGCATGTTGGGTTACTCTGCCTGATTTTGTGTGAACTCTATATTTGACAAAAATGCAGCAGAAGGGTCTAAACTAGAGGAGAACATTTCATCCAGACACCAAATTAGCAGAGCAACTGTCACTGTGTCCTTTTACTTGTCCAGGATCAGACGACTAAAGACGGGCGTCACTGGAGGAAGAGGTGTTATGTAAGATCTAAACTGGAGTAATCTATACTTACACTCTCAAGGGGCCGGAGCAAACCATCAAAAAGCACAACATACAAACACTTACCCAGAACAACACGCTCAGCTCAGGATGAATCCACTCAAACGTCTCATTTTTATATTCAAATATTTTTATTAATGGAAAGACCAGCATCTAATCAACCAAATATTGGGAAAAGGCAAAAAAACAATAAGGAGGGTGGGAGAAAAAACACATAAGGCACATGACTCTCCTGTTCACCAAACTCAGCCAAAAGGTGCAGTAATGATGTTCTGTGTGTAAAAAGAGACCTTTGTGGAAGCAACTAAACTCAGGTGGCAGAACAATGCGAGTCAGTGAAGAGTACATACAGTATTGCACTTTAAAGTTTCCTCAAGTGGGCTGATGAAACAGCTCCCACTTAACCCAATGTGTTGAGATCTCTGGACGTGAGTGAACAACTTTGGTCTGCCTATTGGAGTTTTTAAAAAAGTGTTCTGCATAGTGGATCGGTGCGATAAGGTGCTTTTTGGTCAAATATTAAAGGAACAAGTGTCGTATCTGGTGCAGTGACATAAAAAGAACAATTCTTCTAACTGAAATAAAACATGACATCTCTACCCTGATCGACGGTTACACACACACAGGAAATAAACATGCTCTGAAATCAAAGTTAGCCTTCACCAGCATATTTGGTTTTCATATTCTTTCCATCTCTTGTTGTAAAAACTTAAAGCCAGCTGCCCCAAAACTGGACCCCGAGACTGACGGTTGACTTCAGTCTGAGGGTGTTTTCTTAAAGCAGGTCAAACAGCACACATTTGGAGACACCGCAGAAGTCTTTTGTAGAAGTCTTATCATCTTTAGCCCTGTGTGAATACTGCAGGAGTTTGTAAACAATATTTTCTATATAATGGCTCAAATGCTCAGCCAAAGTCCTGCCATCACCTTCAAACTTCTACAAAGGATCCTTCTGCTGCATGTCCACTCTTAAGTGACGTAAAGGTAACAAGTTCTTAATCTGACAATTCGAATCAAACAAAAATGCTGCAGACCACCGCTCTCCGTCTACTTCTGAATACCCAGACCAGACCGCATGTACTCGTAAACCACGTAGCTGATGCTGACAGCCGGTATGACCTTCATGAAATTGGGCAGGATGCCACGATAAAGTCCAAAGAAGCCGTCCTTTTCCAGGATCCTCTTCACCATCAGGTTCATGGGCAGCTGCTCCGAGCCCTCCAAAGAAGCTGAGAAGAAAGAGGAAACTTTAGAGAAACTTTTCAAATGATTGGAATATATGAAGTTGTTATTTAAAGGGAATCCTTTTTTAAACACAAATATCATATAACCTCACATTTTTAAAGATTTTAATGATCACAGATGGCTGCACAAAATTCAAGAAATCATTTGTGGAGGTATTCAGAGCCAAAAATCTTTTTGTTCAAAAGTCAAAGATAATATATCAAATTTAAACTAGTTTATCAGCATTTTAAATGCACGAAAACAATGATTCGATGCCAGCATTCTATATTAGCTGCTGAAAACCAAAACTGGTCGACCTCTACTCCAAACTATCATCTCAAATGTTATTAAAAGAAATATGAGCCTGTGTCTACACCTGTAATTACTTAAGTGGCCACTTGGGGGCAGCATAAAAACTATAAACACAGTGACAAACTCTACTGGCATCTAGGAAAGTCTTTAAAGATCAAATTAAGGGTTATAGAAAAATATAAGTGTCAAATACTTTAAGTTCTTAAAGTATAAAAACGTCTGTGTGAAAAGACTATCACTAATAAATTAAAATAGGATATATGTCTTCTCTTATTGTAACTTATTGCTGTCATTTATTAAAGAATTTTAAAGCTTCTGTGAGGACCTGTGCCGGTTTTTGCACCTCTTACATCTGAACTAGTTCAGTCTTGCACATGTTTGGGTAGTGTTGTCTGACAAAAGTGAAATGTCGAAATCACTTTGAATATTTGTCACGGAAAGGTTCAGTCAAAAACTCCTTACTGTGACTTTAAAGCTTTCAGTCACAAACTTTGAAAAACACGATTAACTACATTTTGATTTGAAAATTAGGTCTTCTGATAGACTCAGACTGAGGTTTGTTTTTTCTGTACCTTGCGCCTGCATCCTGGTTCGTATTAAAGCCAGGGGGTAGCTGGCCAGCTGTCCACAGGTGCTGGACATGGTTCCACAGCCGAGCAGCACCAGAATGCCAGGATTCGCCGTGTCTTTGGCGTAGTGAGACAACCAGAGGTTCTTCAAGGTCTGAGGAGAAAGAAACACGTCATAAAACATCCATCACAAGCCTTCACTGTTTTATTGGCAGATGGTGCTGCATGTTTGAGTCTTGTGTCTGATAATTCATCATCATCATCAAACCTCATAAACTGCCAGGTCGATGCCAGCGTAGGGGATGATGCCCAGGATGTTGGGGACGTAGCCCTTGTAAAACGCCTTCAGTCCCTCTTTCTGCAGGATTTTCTTGGCACAGTCGAACATTCCCGAGTACTGTCCGGTCTTCCTCAGGGTCAGGCGGGTTTTCATCACCTGGAAAACACAGGAGTCAGCTGTAATATTTGTAAACTAGAGGCAGTTATCTTTAGTTTGGTTTAAGCTGAAAAAATTTTGGATGTTTTTCATTCTTTTGATTCTCTCCTTTAGAGAACGATATGACTCAAAAATCAAAATTATGACCACAATGAAGTCCAGCTCAGTTTGTGCGAAACATCAACTTTATAAATGACTCCTGCAGACGATCTCAGCTCCTTTACATACAACATACTCTCACTGTGTGCAGTTCGGTGAATGAAAAGCAAAGCACAAAGACAGTGTGTAGTTGGAATTTAAGTTTTGATCGCATCAGATAAATGGGTGAAGAGGATAACAATGGAAATTTGAGCGATCTATGGATGTATCAATACTTTTTAAAGCTTTTTTAAATGTCAGTACTGTTAGTGATTGTTACCATGATTATATCTAACTCCCTGCAGCCGCTGTTGACTGTGAAAAACGCAAATACAAGCTCTTATTCTGGTTTACATGCCTGCCTATCATGACGTGCTCATGCAGTATCACACTTTAGTTTCTTTAGGCTTCGTCCTTCATTGACAATATGAGTGTAACATCCCGTTTTTCACCTGATTTTAATAATTACTCTTCCTATAAATGGAAAATAAGTTGGCGGCGCACACAATAAAAATGTTGTTTTGTTTTTTACTTTTGACTTATCTATCTAGTCCATTTAGTTCAATGTAAAAGTTAAACTTATAGTACAAATAACACACTCAAACACCAGCAGTAACTATCATTAAAAAAATACATTATTTTAACTTCATGGCAATCTTAATAGATGGATATTAATCAACCTACATACAAAGAAACACTGTTAAGTTGCACCTCCACTCACCTCCATAGGGTAAATTGCAGTTTGAGCCGTAGCTCCAGCCAGCGATCCGGCCATGAACCTCTCGTGAGTCTTCACCTTCCCGGGCTCGCTGGACAGAAGCTTTTTATACTGAAGAAACAGAGTTACAAAGAAGTGTAGCATTAGAGGTGTGGAGGAAGAGCGATTATACAACCAGGCAACACTGATGAAACGGTCAGTCTTTGGAGCACAAGGCCTGAGGTGTGTTCAGTGTTACATTTACCTGCTCGTAGGCCATGAATTTAATGGCAGTCTCAGGGGCGATCTTTAGGACATTGATACCGTTTCCTCTCCACAGAGACGTCACTCCTCCTTCTTTTAACATCTGCTTGAAACCTCCGACCAGGCTGATTTTGTTGCTCTTGGAGGCATGCACCTGAAAATATGAGAAAGGAGATATTATCACTTCTGCTACATTAGCTTAAACAAATAAAATAATGCTTCAAAATCAATAAAATGTATAACTAATCTTTAGAGTCGTGTGTACTCTGCCCTGTGTTTTAATTTAATGGTGTATGGTCTGCAGCTTTTCCTGCATTTGAAGAGCAATTTTCACTTCAATCAAACACAGAAAAGTTATTGATCGCTTTATTCATCGTCCTTCTGCGCACTGCAAACTATCACTAAGTCCTCCTAATGTCTACTTCAGCATAGTGGAAGTGGGCTGGACTAGCATTTCAGTATTTGTTTCATTACCTGTTTCATAAAATATGACACTACTTGATATTTCATCAACTCAGTCTGCAGGCTGCTGCTCATGTGCAAGATTTGATTCCTTTCTAATTCAGATTATTTGTAAAAACTCTGCGTTCAAGCATCTCGTCAGGCATCTTGTCGGCGTGCATTCATGCTCAATTACCTCGAGTGGTTGCACAGAATCAGATCAGACACGGAACTGATTGAGATGCTTCAGTAAAAATCAGTATAATCCTGTTTTTATTATTTTGGTAGAAGCAGCTGTGTGCTACTCGAACCCGTGGTGATGTCCTGGTTGGAGGTGGCTGATTAATCAGGCTGATTTCTGGCATTTTGAAGAAATCATCTTCTTTTCTAAATAATGGTATTTTTCTTGTCAGCAATCTGTTCCTCATTTTATGTTATCTTTAAATTATTTTCTTTTATCAAATTCACTTTTTAAAAGGTGAGATCCACAAAAAACAGTCAACCCCAGCTGAGTACCCTTTTTCACGCTCTTCATGTGATCCACAGAGAAAATCAGACAGAGAGGATGTTCTGATCTAAGCAGTAAAAGTACGTCTGGACTCACCTGCATGAAAACTTTCATCCTGTCCAGCGGGGCGGTTCCTGTACGGGACACGGCGCCTGCCATGGCCCCCGCTGACAGCTGCTTCCACCACAACCCCGTCGTCTTCTCCTCCTCTGTGAACTCATCCGGGATGGCGAGGCTGTCACCGATGTCCAGCACCTGAACAAAACACGATCACAGAGCTTGAAAGAAACAAACGAGCTCTTCAAACTACCAAACTGTCCAGGTGTATCTTTGATCGTATGAAACTACGACCTCCACATGAGAAAATAATCAACATTCAAAGACTATTTGAAAGTTAATGAGGACTATTTTGGAGTTAATTCCAACTGATTCGAAGGACTGATGATTCCCAGCTTCACCTTGAACTTCTAGACTGGCAGGACAGGACGAACGTCATGTCCTTATTCAAAACCTTACATAACAACAGCTCCACGCTGGGAGATCAACCGCTTCATTACACGGCCCTTTATAACACTACTTCATTTAGAAACACAACATTAGCAACAGTTTAACGCTGCAGCAGACATTTCAGACAGATCTCATGGAAAAATAAAGACACAAAGAAGCAAAATTTCAAACTTTGGCTCAAGCTACAAACACAATAGATGAAGATGCCGGTGAGGAAGAAGAAGATTCTGCACATTTATGAGTTATACCAAATATTTAAGCAGTTCTGTAAGGGCCAAAAGTTGATGTCAACATTATAGGAGTGTAAAAATACAATAATGCATAAGCTGACCAAGTAGATAATGGCAACAACATCACCCAGCAGTAATACTCTCTATCTACAGTCAGCGAAAATAGGCAGAAATGTCAGCTTACGTCTTGTTTTGAGCTCCTCTGTAAAAGTAGAGCTTTCATTCATAATCATGAGACTGCTTGGGTGGAGAAGCCGGATACACAGACCTACCATGTCCACCTCCACCTCATAGATGGCCCCATCATCCTCAAAGTCGATGTAAAACCACCTTTTCTGTTGTTGCTGCTGCTGCTGGAGCTGCAGCAGAGCCATGGTCGACTCGAGCCTCGGAGAAAAGTCCTCTTTCAACGAACTCTGTGCTAAAATCTCGATCTGTTCAATTCTCTACACGATCCTAATAAAGAGCCCGGTCACACGTTGAGGGCCTGAGGTAGGAAAAGTTGAACCCCGAGGAGCCAGTAACCATCGGCGTAAATACTGGAGATGACGGTAACTTCTCACTGCCATAGATGTTCCCACTGACGCCTGATCTCTGCTGCCTCTCTCCTCTCCTGTCCCGTCCCGCTCTGGATTCACTTCCTCTCTCTGGTGAACTGTCCCAATCCTGCTGACGAGCTAATCCTCCGTCAGGTCAGACTGAAATTAGCTTATCTCGGCCTCGGATTAGCGGCCACAGGTTTATTTGTGGCTGTGCCAGTGAACAAAAGGCGGCAAACGTCAGAGATTAGTCATTGACTGGAGCTGGCTGTGTCTCTGACATGCAACCAGAAAAACCAAGTCACAGTGTGGTCAGACACAGACGTATGAGTCTGTACACTTTAAATATTCAGATCTGAAAAGTTTGGATTTGACTCAGCAGCTCCAGAAACTTTAGATAAAAACATGGGTACTTACAGAGATTGTTATTCTGCCTTTTATTTTGTTTTTTCATTATTATCTTTCAAACATCACTTCAGATCTTTTTTCTTAAACTTCAAATAGTATCATTTTTGTTAATTTTGGTGTCATGTTAGTGAGCGTGAATCCAAGGGAGACGACTTTCTGCCCTTATACTGGCTAAAATGGATAAAAAATATAAACATACTGTGTTTAATCTTCACTTTCCCCACTGTTTAAGACTTCATTACAAAATTACAAGAATTGGACCATAAGATGTCCTAAACTCTTCTGTTTGACTTGTAAAGCATAAAGGTCCAGAAACTTATAATGTGTTTCTATTGATTTTTTACTTTTAATTTTTTTTACCCTTTTTTAGTTTGTTTTACTTTACTTTATTTATTTTATTTTTTCCTCTCTATTTCCTTAATGTGGTTATTTTATTCTATTTTATTTGCATTGTTTTACTATGATCTGATTCTGTATGATCTTGGCGTTGTTTTTACTTTGATATTTACAGATTTATTCATCTAATTTATTCATTTATCATTATTCATTTATTTCTTCTCAGGTGTTGAAGTGAATGATCGCTGTTAAATTAAAACCAAGGAAATCTCAATAAAAAGAATTTTAAAAGAAACTTCTAATAAACTTCATTTTCTCTGACAGATTGATCACCTTTAGTCATTTTTAGGCTCATGTTTTACAGACAGTTATTCTAAACTCCTCCTTGTCACCTTCTCTCTTCTCACTCTTTCTAATGAATGAGTCTAATCTGTTGACGTAAAGGTCCTGATCGATTGCCAATCTCCTTCTCCAAATCCAACATCAAGCCAACAACTCTCTTTCACAACTTTCCCCTTTAGCTAAAAGCGCTCTTACGCTGAACGCTGGAACGGTTTGAAGAAACTGAAGGTAAAGGACAGAGAGCCAACTGATTTGCCAACCTGTTTTATATAGCCGCTTCATCGTGGTTTATTTCGAGGCGAAAGAGCGAAGAGGACAAGCTCAGACTGGCCTTGACACTAAACAGAAATTCTCTTATCTTTCACAACTTTTGTTCCCAGGCCGTAATTCAGCTTCAGTTTAGTTTGTTCTGAGAATTCCTGACTCCAAAATGACAAGGAACTCAAGGAAATTTTGGACTTTTTGAGACATCAAGCTACAAACAGTAAAGGTAACACAACCTTACTCAGCAGATTGATGATGTTAATATATTTCTCCCTGAGTCATAACAGGTACAGAGTGTAGAAACAGGAATATCAGCAATATCTCACTGTCGGATTCAGGATCAAACGCTTGATGAAGCATGTTACACAAAATACGAAAGCCCAAATTCAGCCAGTTTGTTAGATGGCAACTTCTGTTCAAGGGGACTCCCTCCTATACAGATATAAAAGGGTCATCCAAGGTTTCCAAAAAATAAATCATAAACATATTTACAACTACTGTATTCTCTTGATTTCTAATGAAATACCACTTCTCAAAAGCAGATTACAAAGTGCTCGACAATTTCAGCTTAATCTATTCTGATAAATGTGGCTAAATTCTGCACACTGCACCTTTAATTTAAAGGGATCGGTAGTCTAACCAAAATAAGCCATAAAATATCAGGCCAAACTTAATATCTGGCTTCATCTTTAGGAGGACATGTCACTTTCACAGTGAGAGGACACAGACGGTCTGGTTGCTGAGTCATGCTCCGTCCTTACCGTGGAGTGCTTCCAGTAGCGGATAATCTCCTGCAGATTGGTGGCGGGGTTAAACAAGAAGTGTTCCCTCCATTCATTCCAGTCCACTGTCATGGTGCCGTCCACATCGATACTGTGCAGCAAAGACAAACAGGAGACATTCAGGACGTTTTAGGCTTTTTAACAGGTTAATGGGGATGGGAGGTTATTGTAATTCATCCAAAACAGGAATCATGCATATTATTATGACCTAATTTCTCATTATGCCTTCATCACTGTACTAACACCAATACAAACAGACACATTACATACAATGTGGTAATTTGATGTTTGAATGTCTTTTAAATGTTTTGAGATACTGCCAGTTTCAGTTTCATAACTAAAAATGATCACATATTCAAGTATTAGTAAAGAGAAAGCCTCTGATTGGTCAACAGATCAAAACAAAGATGGCAGCCTTTTTCAAACCCAGCCAGCTAGCGACAGAAGTGACACATCTTTGTTAAAATTTATACATAAATCCTCACAGATGTCTTCAGTTTTTATGAGGGACTGGATCCATAATGTCTCTGAAGAACACTGATATTCTCTGTGGGGTAGAAAAAGCTCCTTAATGTCACAGAAACAATTTTTTTTTCACTGGGAAGCTGCCGGTCTCACGAAGCGAGTGGATTTTATAGTAAGTCGCAACATTGCATTGTTCTATTTTTAGATCTAATACTGTGTGAACACAATAATATTATGTTGTATACCACAGCAGCAGTGTCGAACCTTTAAATACTAGAACCTGAAGTTAAGACAATCCTACTTTTTAAAGATTTAAAGGAAAAAACTGTGTTGTATTTGGGAATGACGAGAAGACAGAAACAGAGTGACGATAGCAAATCAAATATGATATTCAAAGGAATTAAAAGTTACCAGAGGAATTTTAGATCTTGTTGCAGATTATCTCTTGAGAGACATCAATATTATTTCAGTCCACTCCCCTCTATAATTTCCTCACTAGAGCTTTCACACAGAGGTCAAAGTTCATCCATTAAGCTTCACGTCACACCCTCCAGCAGCGCTCAAGAAAATTGGCTAATGGATTACCAGTGATGGCGATAGTCTGTCTAAATCCCATTCACTTCCCCAAACAATTAAGTCTGTCCTTTCTCTGTGCTCAGTGAACAAAAGACAGACAGAAGGGAGTTCAAATCAAGACTAAAAAAATCAAGATTATATCACTTCATCAATAACATTAAAATCCAATAATGCTGTCTGTGTTGGAATCCGTCAGAGTTCGCACATTTTGTTTGCACGTCAATGCAACTAACGTGCAAGTTATCGTCGCATACCTTTAAATATTGCATCACCTTTCAGCCAATAGATATATAGGGATGAAATTTTCATACCTGCTGATACTGAGGTCATGTTGATAATATTATGCGTCTTTATAAAACACACATATTACAGGAATAATCTATGAAAATATGTCATTATTCTTCTGTAAACAGACTCGGCACTGGCATGTTTGCATGATTTGTTCATGCAAATAAATTAAGTTGAACTTGGGCTTCAGAGAGAGAGAGAGAGAACTTTTCAACAACACTTTCAATGTTTAAAAAGCAAAGAAGAAAATTCAAAGAGCATCCCCCATCAGCAGAATTGATTTAAGTCTTTAGGTTGTTCACTAGCTTGTTGTTAGCGTGCACAATTGTAACTCCAGCAGTGATCAGCCCTGCTAGAATCTGCACTGACTACACTTATAATTGAAAATATTGGATAATTATTGTGTATTTTGAAACAAATGTGTCTTCTTTATCTCTTCTTTTAGTCTTTTGTTCGGTCACTCTGTCCTCATCTCCCCTTTCTTGTCATCTTTCATTCATTTCCTTCCTCGGTGTCACATCTCCAGGCTGACACGCTCATCAATCGCTCTCTGCGGTTTTCACACAAATCTCCCCCGTCTGACTCACAGTCATGCATATCCTGCTTTACTTCTCTTTGCGCGAAGAAGTGTCTTTCTGAACATCTGCAGCGTCTGACTTTCTGTATGCAAATGAGGCACACCCTGCAGAGCACTCTGCAGAAACCTGTTCTGTCTGTTTAAATTGATGCTGAGAGACTGGAAAGACTGATGATGGCCACTAATGAAGAAGCTGAAGAAGCACTCCAACTCGTTTTGTTTATGTGTGAATAAAGATACTAACGATACATCTGTGATTAAAAATAGGATTGTCTGTTTAGGCATGTAATGTTGCACTGACAATTTTTGTTGATAATTCACAATTTTTTTCACTTTATAAGAGGCAGGAGAACAAATAGTGATAAAATGTGTCAGATACAATCTGAACTAAGATTAAAAAGTGAAAATGTGTTTATATTAATATATTTGAGTTATTTGGATTAAACTTGAGCATGTTTTGTTCGCGGTGGACCATCACCTTTGACTCAAAAAACACAAAAATCTCGTCTTTCATTTGTATGATTTTCTTATAATTATATTTTTCTCACAATTTTTGTCTTTTTTTTAACATTTCTTCCCCTTTGCTCTGTGTCCCTAAACAATCATAAACAAGTTCACCTAAATAAGCTGGTAATATGTTTTAGCTTTGTCTCCACCAAACGACACACATTAAACAAAGAAGAGGTAAAGTTAAAGCTTCTGTCGTAATCTGTCATGATTTCTTTAAGGTTACGAAACTTGCTGAAATCAATATCTGCATCTCTCTATATGACCTACAAAGGGAAAATTAGACCATCAGCAACAACAAGACTAACTATTATACTGTATACAGACTGCTGAAACATGTTTATGGCATTAATTCATACATTTGACTTTTGAAGACAGCGGGTTAGTTTTTTTTTTTTGAAGTATAGATTAATGCGTGTAAGAGACGAGATAAGCAAAGACCGCTTTGTCCACAGGGGGCGCCAAAATTGGCACAAATCAGAAGTTCCTCATAGGAGCTTTAAGTCAATATGAGAACCAATTATACCGAGTATTTTGCACCAAAATTTTGGGGCATTTTTGGTCTTTATTGGACAGGACAACTGAAGAGGGACAAAAATGTGGGGAGAAGAGAAGTAGACATGAAATGTAGAATACCACTAACTGCAGCTGGGCTAACCAGTGCCCCTTACACAGCCCAGGTGCTGAAAAAGAGAGTTCATAAAACTCTATATTTGACTTTTCTGCACAGGTGTCCTTTAAAACTACAAATACAAGGCAATTTTGAACAGAGAGTACTGATTACTTGAAACATTTACTTATGCAGATGTGAAAAAAACTAATGGAGGGGTCTAAAATATCATTATATAGGCTTTCCCATTTAACACACAAGGACTGACAAATCCATGATTAGTGTCTGAATTTACCCAGAGGTCTACCTGTGCACGTGACAGCCATTATTCAACCTTGGATTAGGGTTAGATCAATCCTCTCTTTAGTTAGTGTTTGTTCCTGCATGTTTTTCCCCCTCTCAAACTCAGATATTTCTCTTTTCTTTATCATGTGCCGTCAGTCCTCCTCTCTGCCAGTTTCACACAGCGACCTCCCTATCAGCCCCACGCACAGGACCACACCTTCTCCTCTTCAAGTCACTCTAAATTCGAGCTCTGTGTTTATTCTCAGGTGCACGTGCCAGAAAAAGACAACACGTTCATAACTTCATCCCTTCAGGTTTAGCTCTTAACCACTTAAAGCGCGAGTAAGCTTTTTAAATTGAGTACGAAAGAAGCGGACTCACCTCTGTAGGATTTTTTGCGCCCCATCTGTGCTGATGTCCAGACCAAGATCAGCCAGTGCCTGCTTTATCTCCAGAGGGTCCACTTTACCTGTTGAGACCACAATACAATAATCCTTCATTTCTACTTCATTTCAGAGCCATACGTCAGTAAGTGCTGATTCAAGTCTTAAACCTTACCATCGTTGTTTTTGTCCAGGCTCTTGAAGGTCAGCCTCAGCTTCTTCTCGTGTTCTTTTAGATACCTGGAGAACTCGTTAAAGTCGAGCCGGTCGTCTTTGTCTTGGTCCCCGGAGGAAACGATTTTCTGTACAAAACACAGGACATGATCAGTTCCGTATGTTCGTATCACTGATGGTTGTGTGGTGCTTTATCTCCTCACAGGGTGGAGCTCAGTCATAAATCATGTTCTTATTTGTTGGCAGAAAAACACAGAAATGTCTAAACTACATTCTGTCTATAAATGATTAAACATTTTTATTCTTACATTGTTTAGTTTTGCTTAATTTTGCACTGCAACTGTCCTTTAAGACTATCTCCGTCATCTTTTCTTAAAGTGCTATGTAAATAAAGTCTACTCCTGTTTGCAGAGGGATTGACCTAGATTATTTAAAGCATCCATTTGTGATTTTAAGATGCAGGTACACAATGTAGAAAATGGGCTTGCCTAAGATCAGTTTATGCCGGCATGAATGATCAGTCGATACAACCCAGAGACCTCTCCTGAACTTTTACCTCACTCAGTCATAAAGTGATCAATCTCGCCGATGAGCGTGAGGAATGTGAGATTATTTGATTTATAAAAGGTGGGACCATCCGCCTGGAGTCAGAGCCACCAATAAAAGCTCACCTACACCTTCTGTTTGAACTTTGAGACTGTTTCAAATGTTCGCATGCTTCTGATTTTCCTGAGTGTTGTGTAATGTAGAGAAACCAGATTTCTAGGGTTGTTCAATGTGTGCTCGAGGGGGTTTGTTTATGAGGGGCTCTGGAGGAATGAGTCTGAGAGGTTCAATTCACTCAAATGGGTTCAACATGAAGATTTTAAAGAGCTCTTTCTCTAATCTTACAGGAATTTTTTAAACTTAAGTCCCCTTTCAACTGTCTTGTGTTATATAACATGAGAAATGACTGATATCACTAAGAAAACACACTCCAAATGTTGTTTCTTTCAGTGATAATCTACAGATTATAATCTCATTACAAATGCAAACTACAGATTTTTAAAAATTTTTAAGTTTAAAGCCTGAAATGATCACTGTCTTTGTTTTGGGAGACAAGCAGACACACTGGAGCAGTATATGGGACATGTTTCCCGCCTGAGGGCACCTGAATGGTAACAAGGTGGGGCAAAACAATGCTATTTCACCCTCCTACTTGGTGTGTATCATGGCTTCAAAGCATGACCTGTATCATCGAAGATCCCCAGAGTTAGAGAAAGTTAATGAAGAGATATAACAAGGATGTCATGATACAACTCCGAGTGATCATGTGACTGAGTCCTGAGCTTTAGAAAAGCTTTAAAAGTGACTTTCAGAGTGTTTTCTAGACTATCTTTTCTTCATCTGTGTTGTTTTGATGGTTTGAACCCAGTTTGTCCAGCAACAATTTTACAGCATCAGTCACTGAGTAATTAGCTAAAAACAGGATGAGCACAAACACAAGTTTTACTTTGAGGTGTTCAAGCCAGAAATCTTTCAAGAAGTTCATGGAAATAGGTGTTACACATTGTTTCTAACCTATAAAGAGTATTTTACTTGTTGCATTTGTTTCCATTTTATGCTTCATATTTAATTGAGTCCTTAGTGTGCTAGGATCATCATGCCTCCCTCTAAGGTCTGTTTTTGTCCCGGGATTATTTAAAGTGTACTCTGAGGATATGACAAGTTATTACAGGAATGCAGTCCTGCGTATTTTGGGCACATCTCTTCTTGTAATAAAGCTTTTGTGTGTCATGTTCAGTGTGTCCATAGCTGTACCTCTGCTGCTCCCTTCCCAGCTTTGATGCCCATGGCAGCCAGGCCTGCCCTCAGCTCGGACACATCCACTTTCCCATCCTTGTTGGTGTCCAGTCTGGCGAACAGCTCCTCGTACACTTCGGGCGTATCGCCAGCGCACCGACAGTCCGTAAAAAACAGTTTCCTAACGACTTGATACATGGTTAAATATCTTCAGACAGACACAAAACTGTACAATGAGGCTGCAGAGGAAACACACACACACGAACACACAATCCGATTCCTGTGGTTGGCACTTCTGGTTTGAGACAGGGAGGAAGAAACGGGAGGCTTCAGTGAGATTTCCGCAGTGCAGCCTGGAAAAGAAGTCGTAGAAAAGTCCTCATAAGGCGATGAAAGCTCTAAAAATGATAGTATGAGGATAAAAAGGAGTCTGTTTGCAGATGAGGTAGGTTTGCAGCGCTGTGCAGACAGGGTGGAGGGAGTCAGTTTGCCTGAAAAGACCTCCTCTTTTACTGCGCACACAAACATTAGAGAGACACACCCTTCAGCAGGAACAACACTCACTCACTACTATGAGACTCTATGGCGGGTATTTTCACCGAAGAAGAGACACATGAAAAAGCTTCTCTTATGTTTTCTCTGTGGTTTCTAAAGGTTTTGACTTTTCAAACTTTGAGTGTCTTTTGTTGAGGTTTTGTTGTGTAACATCTCCCCCACACACACACGCATGGAAAATTATGCATAGGTTGTGTATTAGAATAGCTCTTGTCCCAGCCGTAGTAGCTCTATAGTACGAAGTCCATATTAGAGGCCATCTGATTCAGTTCAGTGAGTCATACCCACAGGAATCCGGCAGCTGGTCCAGACAAAACATCCCAAAACTTTTCAACCAGATTACACTCTGACATGTTGGGACAGTACGGTGGCCGAGAACCGCCACTGCTGCAAATTAAAAAGAATGCAGAACGAAAAAGTAAAGAAACCTCAAAGGAAGTTACTGATGCAAAAAAGAAAAAAAATCTGAAGCCCGCTGCAAACAAAAAAGAAATGGTGCAGATAAAATACAAACAAACAAAAACTTACAACAGATGTTAATGGTGCAAAAAAATACTGCGAAAAAAAAACATGCAAATAAAAGAAGCCACAACTTAAGTTTATGACACACACACAAAAAACAAAACTATCAACCTGAGTCGATATGAAGTTGAACTGGAGGATGCTGGTGTAGTTTTAGCTTCAGTTCAACTTCATATCAACTCAGGCGCCACATGGCGTAACCAAATGACACATTAAAAAGTTTATGAAGTGAAATTAAACAATAACCTTTCTACTAACTTCTTTGCTCGTCTTCTCACCGTCGTCTTCTGTGCTTAGATCGTAAAACACCGGTGCATCATCATTATTGGTCCCCTGTAGCTCACTCCAATTGTGGCTTTTTTTATTTGCATCCTTTTATTTTTGGAGTAAGAAACCTTTTTTAAATTTTTTTTATAATCTTTTTTTTTTTTTAATTTGAAGCAGTGATGGTTCCCAGCCACCATAGGACAGCAGACTTTCAATTGATACAGTGGTAAATTAAATTTCTGGATTAACCTTATAAATTCTTATCTCAATGCTTGACCTGTTGCAAACATAAGTTGCGCTCCAAAAAATTGTGATTTTAAAAAAAGTTTTACAGCAGAAAAAAAAAAGATCCAGGTGGAATATATAGAAAAACGTATGAAAGCATTATAAAACATGGAGCTAAATAAGCTAAAGAGCAAAATAATGTTTTAACACAGAGAAAAAATGTCATGGGGGATAATTATTAAAATTCTTCAGCTAAAATATTCCTGTAGTAACAAGTTTGTACCACCAGATGGCGAAAAATGTCAGATAGCAACAGCTGGTTTCACTTTATTGTTGTAATCCGTTAAATCAGTGCTGCTGTTACTTTGCCTGACCGCTAGGTGGCGACAGAGAGCTCAGTGAAGGCGGGCTTCTGTGGACGGACATCAAGTTAGAAGTTGGCATCAGCATACATCCGTTTGGTCCACTTTTATTTAAAAAAATAAAAGCAGGCCTCGAAACGTGTAACGGCGTATACGTATTCGCCACCATTCCATTAGAAGTAGTTGGCAATATTATACAAAATAGAAAAATGTCTTATCCGAACGTTTTTATCCTTAGTACTCCGGCAGTAACAGTCATATTTTATTGTGTAAGAACATTTCAACAAGCTTTTCTTCGTATGAGAATAGCGTGAGGTAAAATTACCTTACTTTTTAGGGGGATTTTTGTGCATTTTAGTCAGCTTATTCAACAAAGGCATATAAGAATACAACATGTTTGACATTTGAAAAGATTAGAACTGTAATTTAAAACTAATTAGAGAATTAACCAACTTGACAGGGCTTCTAAAATATTTTTTATTTTGAAAATCTCAATCCGGAAGTAATTGCCTTTAATGACTTGCATTTTTGTCACGACTTGACTGTTGTCACTAGCAGCTTCATCGTCCTCCCACAACACAACATTGTGACCATAATCCAGCACAATGGGGCTGTAATGTCATTTTACAGCATCTTCTCTTAAACACCAATTCTGTTTATGGATTTAATGATGATGAAGAAGAAGAAATTTAAGTTTAAGGTGGATTTCGAGCTGGATGAGCTCTCGTCTGTCCCCTTTGTTAACGGTGTCCTCTTCTGTAAAGTCAGACTGCTGGACGGCGGTTTCTCCGAGGAGTCTTCACGGTAAGGCTGTTTGGGTTTCTAATAAACTAACGTTAAACCTGTTTATAATCCTCAGAGACTAATTTTAGAAATAAGCCAAAAGGCTGTGTGACTAACGGGTCTGTCATTTATTTATACAGCCCGTCTATAACGGTATTCAGGTTGTCCTTTCAAAGCCGTAAAACCGAGTAATATTTGACACCACTGCTCAGGATATCTTTGAATCGACTAAAGCCAACAAATATGAGTTTTATTAATCACCCGAGATGAACATTTCTAATCATTAGTCTGAATTTTTTCGTGTTTTAAGAGGACATCTGTTTGCATTGTAAAGGTTCACTTCCTTGGTGGTTGTAGGATCGATTTCTGAGCTCTGAGCGTCCAGCTGACTTTTCACATACATCTGCTATGAGCTGAATACGACTCCCCTCTCCATGCCTGCTAAATCAATAACACTGACTTATGTCCTGGGCTGTTTGTGGTCCTCTTTTGATCATTTAGTTATCACTGAGCTTTCTCCATAAGGCGTGCAGAGACAGTCACTTCTTTTAAGTCAAATTGAAAAACTCAGTTTTACAGACTTTTATCACTTTTACCTCTATCTTATTTCAGCTTTACTGTCTTTTTCGCTTTTGTTATACTTGCACTCTTTTAGGCTTGTCACTGTTTTATCTCTTGCTCATGCTCTATTTTATTATTACCAGTATTACCTGTTACTATTTTATTATCATTGTTAATATTGCCTTTTATATCTACTATCCTGTTTCCGCTTTTGACCCCCTTTTAATTGCATTTTCTTTTTTCTTAACTATCTTATATTCTTATTTTGGTCCTAATGGTCTCATTTTATGTTGCCTGCTATGTTGCCATAGCTTTGTATTTTTCTTTTTATATTAAGTTGTCCTTTATAGAGTTTATTATATCATTATTGCAATTTTATTTCTAATTTATTTCATCATTCATATTTTTTTCTGTACATAGAAAATTTCAGCACTGTCTGCAGCACATTAGGGATGCACGATACTAGTTTTTGCCGATATCTGATTTGCAGATTTAGCCAATACTAATACTTGTACCAGTCCGAGTATGTAATTTGCTTTTGGGGTTCACTAGTCTGGCTGGGCCATCCTGTTGCGTGAATCACTTGATGTTCCTACATTAAGTGATTCACGCAACAGGATGGCCCAGCCAGGCTAGGGGGTTCACCACATCAAAAGACCACTCATTAAACGCGGTTGATTCAGTCATTTTCATGTCAAGTTCATTGACCTTTGGATCATCCTTGTTAGGAACTTGGGTGACATTTTTGGAATACTATGATCCAGGATGACAGATCTTGTAATGAAGAGTGATAAAGGAGAGTGTTTTGTTCCTCTTTCTTGCAAATACACATATCACAGTCTGTTTCTGACACTTTAAAATACTTTCATTTAGCCAGCAAGTTGACAAACTGACACTCTAGTGACATTATTCATATTTGATTATAGATAATTAACCCGCCTCAACTCTACACTGCTGATACAGACATTTGCTGTAAAAATCGTGCATCCCTGTATGTGTAACTGAGCTGACAGTGGTCTCTAGAAAATGATCTCATACCGATTACTCAGAGGAACTTGCCGTCCATAGCAGTGTTGTTACAATGCTGCCAAGTTCTCGAAAACTCCCAAACAAAAGCTCAGACTAAGTATGGTTAGTAATAAAGAAAAATCATTACATTTTGACCTGCTAAACTCACTTTTTATTGATCAACACTGGGTTAATGGGTTGCCTTTTTGGATAAATCTCGAAAAATCACATCTTTACAGGCCTTCTTCTGAAACCTCTTCTATACTTTGACTCATAAATTTCAGCCGCAACTTTCATGACTCATCTGTGAAACTGTGAGACAGCATTAAATATAAGTTTAAGATTATTAGGCCATATAGATAAGTATTTGCAGCTGTTAAGAGTTTTTAATCCGTTAAAATTACTGTCTAAATGTACAAATGATGCCTCATTTTAAGACTCACTGTATATGTAAAGGTGTTACAAGGGTTATATTTCTCAACATTTCTCAGACTCATAACAGGATATTCTTACACAGACCGACAGTACTATCAGATTAATGTTAAAAGGAACTTTAAAAATGGGACACTTGGGGCACCACTTGGCCTACAGTCAATAACGTCTGGTGGGAGGAAATAACAGTGCTGATTATTGAGAATCTAAAAGGTCTTATCAGTGTCGTTAGGCATTAAAAAAAGACCCTGTCTCTGCTGTCAGGTTGAAACAAGCACAGACGGTTAGATCAATAGTAATCTGATTTGGGTATCTTCACACAAAGAAGATATTTGATTAGGGGGAAAGCTTTTGTTTTGGTGAGGATGGCTTCACTGTGATTACGTAACAAGCCCCCTGGTTGCTCTAAAGTAAGTAGGTCTTATAAAATAGCCAATAGTAGACATAGTGTGTTGTACTTTGGGATTCAGAGTGGCCCAGATGTCACAGTATCAAGTCCCTTTGGGTATTTATATGTATATTTTGCATTTTTCACCCGAGTGTTAAATCACAGCAGTCTAATGTGATTCCCCCCGACCCTCTTTTGAGTCATCTGATGTGTGAGTGTGAGGGAAACAAGAATTGTTATTTTATGAGTCTGTCTTTTCCTTTGGTGTGGCCTGACATCAGAGCTGTGCTATTGTTTCTGCCCAAAGCAAGCTTCCCCTCTTATATAATCTGCTTTTTTTTAAGAGTATAGCATTTTATGGACATCAGGCTTGTTATTTTGCCCCCAGACATGAGAAAACTCTGACATTCAATGTAACAATGTGTTTGTGAGTGTTCATTGTGGCTGAAGTGTGACATCAGCTGCCTTTAGAAGAAGAGCAGCTGTGGTTTAACGAGACATCGAACCCACGTACAGAGAAGACAGCCCACTTGTGCCTAAGAGCAGATGTACTTTTTCGCTCTAATGGTATTTTGCTGTGCTGACAATTGCTGTGGATTACTGTAACAAGGCAGAATTTCCAAAGCACACAGTGTCCAGCTGGCTGGGAGTTTCCTCCCCGATTTTGCAAGGATGAAGTCAGCGTTTGTGCATGAGGAGGACAGAGGATGGGAAGGAGCAGTAGAAGTAATACGAGTGGTAATAGTAATGTGAGAATGTCCATGGATTTGTATCTTTCTTTTGAAGTGAATTTGTCCGTTATGAAGTTTATTATATCGTTGTTGCAATTTTATTTCTAATAAATTTCATCATTCATATTTTTTCTGTACATACTGACCGTTTCTACAGCTATGTTAAATATTTTAATCTGATGGTTGTCTCATAGCAACCTCAAGATCAGATTGTTGCTATGTAGGAACAACTGTTGCTAAGGATGCAGCGCCAAGTGAACAAACAACAGTCAAATCAACACACTGATAGAAGTTCGATGAATTTGACGTTAGTTTGTTTACAGTTGAACACATTAAAAAAAGGAGGTTAAAGATATTAAACTGAACTGACACTGTTTGCGCCAAAACATTACTGAAGACTCGAACAGTCGTGTCTGAATGGAAAATACTTGAATCTGATTGGTTAACATCTCATAACAACAGTCCGTTACTTCTCAAGATCAGACTGTTGCTATGTAGAACCAACTGTTGCTAAGGATGTAATGCCAGTTAAACAGTAGTCGAATCAACACACTGATAGAAGTTCGATGAATTTGACGTTGGTTTGTTTACAGTTAAAAACATAAAAAAGGAGGTTAAAGATATTAAACTGAAGACTCGAACTGTCGTGTCTGAAAGGAAAATACTTGAATCTGATTGGTTAACATCTCATAGCAACAGTCTGTTATTTCTCTAGACCAGACTGTTGCTATGAAGAACCAACTGTTGCTAAGGATGCTGCACTAAGTGAATAAACAGTAGTCATATCAACACGCTGAAAAAAGTTTGATGAATTTGACGTTGGTTTGTTTGCTGTTGGAAACATTAAAAAAAGAAGGTCAAAGATATTGAACTGAAGTGACGATGTCTGTGCCAAAACATTACTGAAAACTCGAAATGCCGTGTCTGAAAGGATTTATAAAAAAAACAGCACAGCTTATCTTTAAATCCATCAAAGCAGATAAAAATGAACGGCGTGTGGGCTGACTTAACAGAAGGCAGTTGGTTCGTTGAGTGGGAGAGGAGAGGATGGCAGTGAGAGAGTGAGAGAGAGCCATCTGGGGTATCATAATGCTGCCCACGCACACACACTCTGTTCTCTTTCACTTCGTCTCATCCTTTCACTGACAGGAGGCTACACCTCACCCTGATTTTAACCCCCAGTTACCGGACCAGGAAGCACGTGCAGGGTAACCTTTTGGGTTCAGCAGTAAAACAATCAATAGGCAGAAAAAAAAAGAGGACTGAGATTAACTGGCTTGTTCATTCAGAGGCAACGAAATTCAGAGGATAAGCACATAAGCTAGTATTGGCAGCTTGAACCAGCCTTAAGCAAGAAGGAGAAGTGAGGGTTACTGGATGGGAAATAAGCATCAGATACCAGCCAAGTTCTTGTGAAAAATGGAAGTGGCTGGTATGTGTCAGATACAGTTTAGAGACACACTCTGATTTGGCTGCTGAATATGAATATTTAAGTCAAATAGTTTGCTTTTGTTCATGCGTTGTTTTCTGCAGTTGTAAGTAATGATACATGAGTGAGCTTGGGTGTTATGTAGGGCGGTTAGACTACTTATTGTTTTAATCTGGATTAATTACAGAATTCCTATAGCTAATCCAGATTAATCCCACTTCTGTTTAAACTCCATTGTTTTCCATTGTGAAATATTTGTAGGTTTGTATTAATGATGCAAATCTATTTTTAAAGGTGCACTGATTTGAGAATCAGATGAGTGCACACTGGTTTACATGACGAAGTGTGCAGCAGTGCATGTAAAAAAAATCAAATGTCTATATTATGGGCAGGTATTCTGATTAGTGCTGATTACTGATGTCAAGAGATCCCCATCTTATACATTAGCATTTACACTTTTCATTCTGGTTGCTTTCCATGTTGCATTTCTCTTTCTCTTTCGCTTTCATGATGTGGTTACCTTCTCAGTCTTAGTAGCTACACCTGCATGCTTGGCTTGTGGGTGACGGCCCAGATTTGGCCCACTCAGATTTAGTGATACTCTAATCCTGCTGATACTAAGTGTGTGTTGCCTTATGACATGTCGACTGAGCTGTCTGGGAGGCTTTTGAAGTGATGTGTGCAATTCAAAGCAAAGTGGCATTAATTTCAATCATGGCAGCAGCAGGGATACACTCTAACAGCTTAACTACAGTGTTTAGCAGGTAATTAAAAGAAATTAATGCATCATTTAGGCAATTCACCACAGCGCTTAAACAGCTTGCTGTATTACACACTCTTCAGTGCAAAGCGTTTTGGATTGTAGACCTGTCGGTGAGTTTCGAAGTATAAATGTTGACCCAGACTTTGTGCTTAAGCCCTGTAACTGTCTTTCTTTTAAGCATAAAAATGTGACGCACAATATATTTCTTCTGCTTTCTATTGCTTTTGTACAATTCATACAAGAAATTAAATCCCAAATTCAGCCTGTGCTTGAAGCAATCTTTGCTCATTTAGATTTCAAACTGCTATCCAAAGCTTTCTAACATCCGGCTGCAAATCGCCCTTTGGGATCTCAACAGTGCATGTTTTGTGACCTTTACAGAGTGCTTAGCGATGATCTAACTCTTTGTGATTTCCCCTGACAGGGAGCCGGTGCAGGCCAACTGTGTTCGGTGGAGGAAACGGTTCTCTTTCCCCTGCAAGATGAGCGCCAACGCAGGAACCGGCGTACTGGACCCCTGCGTGTGTCGAGTCTCTGTCAGGAAGGTACAGTTAGAGGCTCCTCGGCTCCTATTATGATGCTTTTACACAAATGTACAAGGTTGAATCATCATCATTAGTTTTGGGGAGAGAACTGCTTTCTCTCTGTAATGTCAGGCGGTTTCCTCTTTCAACAACATTGACTGGTAGGTTTTTTACTCAGTCATGCTCTTGTGGTTTGTTAGTGGCTGTTTATGAAACAAAGTAATTGATATTGATGCATCTTTATGGGCCTCAAAAGCAAAAGAGACCATCAGTGGTCTCAGCTGTGATTTCTCTGTGACGTCAATATGTGTAACAACCATTGCGGGGCTCGTACGAGAAAAGATGAGCGAGAGTACAAAGCAGAAACAACGACTCTTACAAGAAATTGGTGTTGAAACTGGTCAAGTGGTGTTTTTGGAATAGGAAAACACTACTTTTTATTTAAGAATAGCATAAGGAAATAGAGGAGCGATTACTTTGTTCACAGAGGTCATTAAAATCTACTTTTCTGAGAAGCACTGACATTCAAATGTTCTCTTTTTCAGGAGCTGAAAGGTGGGAAAGCATATGCAAAGGTAAACCTTCTTTACTTACCAGTATGTTATTAGTCTACAGGTCAGCTAGATTTACAGTAATCATCTCAGGCCAAGTCAGCCCATAGCAAACAGATGGCCTCTACAGCCTGCAGGTTGACTCATTGTTATGTCTTCTGTTCTTGCTTTTACTCTTAGCAAGTACAAACAAACTGAACACACTTCAATCTTTAAAATGAATTGTAAGATGTGTTTGTATTTCTCATTTTCCCTAAAGTTGCTCTTGTTTCCCGACCTCTGTCATGTTACATCCAAAGATTGTCATATTGCTGACCAGGCAAAACGCCCGTCTCCTAAGAGACAACAAAGTTCACCCCTTTGTCTCTCTTTCTCCTTCAGCTCGGCTTTGCAGATCTGAATTTAGCAGAGTTTGCCGGCTCAGGGAATACAACCCGCAGATGTCTGCTGGAAGGCTACGATACCAAAAATACCCGCCAGGATAACTCCATTCTCAAGGTAACTTTGGAGCTGCCGCAGAGCAGCCACACCGGTCTGATTTGACTGCTTTAGGAGGAGGTCCTGGTGTTTTGAATACAAGCCTGGTAATTCCCTGAACTAGACATGGAAAAGGGGTTTTGCATAAATGTGTAGGGTTACATACAAGAACAATAGCTTTGTCTCCAGAAATGCTACGTTCATGCAGACATAATTAATCTGCTGTATTTATGAAGTGTGAAATAAAATGAGTGGTTCTGGTTAGCAGTGACTTTTGCAGTTTGTTCTTTTGATTTTCAACCATTTGGATAAAAAACGTTTATTTTTTCGCTTTAAATTAAGAGTCTGCAGAGATTAACTCCTCTCTTCTTTTCATAGGTTATCATCAGCACTCAGCTCATGGCAGGGGATCCCTGTTTCAAAACGTAAGTAAAAGGAGTTTCCTTTTTTCAGTGTAAGACTCAGAGCTGAATCTGCTCGGGTCAGCAGGAATACTGTACTGAGTCAGTCAGAGTTGGTCTCAGCTGACCTTTGATCCTCATGATTTTTATCCATCGAATTTCCGTCAGATGGCAGTTTTTAGATGAGACGGCTTGTTAGTTTAACTATTGCTGCGCCACTCCCATTCAGATGTGCAAATGAGCAGTTCCCTAGAAACCTGATCCGGCATGGCGACCTGTCTCAGCGCGTCCTCTAGAGTGGTGTCCTAAAAGTGCTGTAATCAAATTGAAGCGAAAATGCAAAAAGGCCAAAAATAATCAACATTTAGTGCCAATTGATCCGCCGCTGACTCGACTGCTGAAACATTATTGTCAGTAGCTCTGATTCATTTCTCATCCATTGTAGGAATATGCTGCTCAGAACAAAAAAAAGGGTCATATACACAGAGAAAGAGAGGAAGAGAGGTTCAGCCCAGCCTCAGGGCAGAGTTTGACCTAAAAACTCGTCAGTAGCCTTCATTGTAATGCCTGAATATAGTTGTTAACGCTTGAAATTAAATACAGTGTGTTTTTTAATATTTTTCACTTCCGTCCAAGCTGAGAGATATTCTTATTTAATTCTCTTTGTCCTAACTTGATATGATGTAGTATCTGTGTTTTTATCCCATATCCCTGTGTCTCTTTATTCCCCTCCCTTACTTTTTGAAAGAATGATGGAAACTCTAATGTACGAGTGAGGAGAAAAAGCACTATTGTCTTTCCTCTGTCCTCAGGCCTCCCTCCACAGCCACAGTGATCGGGCCTCCTCCGGCGGAGAGCCTGCTGGAAGACTCACAGAAAGGCTGTTCTGGTAAGACCAATCACGTCACGTTACACTCCTCTGCTCTGCTTAGTCATCCCACTGGCCTTTTTTCACCGTCTGATGTGCTCTCTTTTACGGTGCTGAAAATTAAAGGACTCACAGATAATTTAGAAATATCCTTCATAGTATTTAAAGCAGTAAAAATACTGAAACTTGTTTTCATTTTACTTTAAAGTCAACTTATTAAGAAGTTTTGACTGTGGCACTCAAATAGATTACCATCAAAGAAAATTTAGAGCTATTTACAAGCCAAACTCAGGCGGGAAAGGACTGGTATTTATCATGTGGAGCACTTTTTTGGGAGGGGGAACTTTTCTGCCATTTTTAAAGGATGGGCCACACAACCTGAGCCAAAGCCAAACCGGGGCCCTTGAGTCCTTCCTCCCAGTGTTCTGAATAAATCATCGTTTTTAAGCACCAACGTCAGACAAACCTGTCCTCTTTCCATGTTACTCTTTACTCCGGGCCTCTACTGTTTTAATTCTTCAACCATTCATAATTTGTGACACAGTTAAGCAATTGATATGGTTAGCTCGCAGGAATGTAGCTGTCCACAAAGATCAGTGTGTGCAGTACACAAGGCTGCAGTTTGAAGTGGTGTAGCTGTACACCCTTGACATCCTAACATCTCTATAAACTCAAGTTAACTGTCGTAAAGCTCTGGCTTCCTTATTAGTGTCAGTATCATTTATTCAGCTGCAGATGTTGTTCCTTCTTGTATGTGAGGTTATTTATTCGTCACCTAGCTTCATAAAAATGAGAACATCTGCTCTTCCTGCCACATTTCACCCTCCTTCCTCCTCCTGTGTGCGTCTGTTCATGAGCGAACACATTGCTCGTTCCTCCTGGAAGCTTCAGAGTGTGTAGCGCAGCTCTTTCATGTATAATTTAAACTAGTTCTCTTTTAGAATAACTACAATCTGCTCCGACCCTGTAGGCTCTCGCATGGTTAAAAATAGGACGTGTGTCTGTGTGCAGATCCGTGGAGAGGAGGGGGTTGTATGTTGGCATGTGATCGCACTGTATGTATTCGTCTGTTGGAAACGATGCTTTCCCCATCCAGCAGCATCGTGTCATGGCTGTGCATGTTTGCAGAGTATGTGCATGCATTATTGTGTCATGTTAGAATATGTTGATAAATGGGTCACTGTTTCAAGCTGTGATCACAGCGTACCAAGAATGTGCTAGCCACATTCTTGAAAGAAGAATGCCACATAACAAAATCATGTTTCTTTTGATAAAATGACAAACTAGCCCTTTTATGGAGCTTCATTGTCACAGTTTGAGGACCTGTAGTCCCACCTGGGAATCACTTTTAGTCCTAACGTCCAACATTTTACTTGAACATTTGTTGTCAAAGTATAAAAAGAGCATCATTCTGCCTCTTTAGGTAGAACATACTGTTCTGTGTTGGTCATCAGTTTGTTTATATAACTGTTATTTTCCTCCTCATATTTTTTCCTGCATTTTGATCATGTTTTTGTCGGTAAAATATTGTAATAGCACTAAAAAGGCTTTATCCTGCAGTCACTCTTCTAAATGTGTTTATTTTTGCCTCGACTGTTGCTGTTTTCCATCAGTAGTAATTTGCTCTTTTTTAGGAGGATAGTAATGTGTGCAGATTGTGGGAGTTTGAGAGTTTTCTTTGTTGTTGTTACAGCTCTCTGTGGGCAGAACTAAACGGTGTCTATTCACTGCATTTTTTTATGTATGATAATACTAAGCTGAGTGAAGAGCAATGGCCTTGACAGGTTTCACAGTTTGTTTGGTACCAGTTTCTCTTTATATAAATCAGCGACAGAAAGTTATGAATGAATACATCCTTTGAAGCCTCCGGGGATTATTATCGTAAATCTGAGGCCTTGTCCACATGGAGAAAAAAAAAAATTTATTGTTTCATTTTGAAAAAGTTTTCTGTAAATAAGGCATTGTTTCAGGAAATATCCTCGTTAACACAAAACCACAACAACAACAACAACAAATAAAACGTCTGAAAACAGTGAAGTGTATATACCAAGCCAGTAAGTGGCGCTGTAACACTGCCCAAAACTGCACTAAAAGACAGAAGAAGAGTACCGAGTATGCGTATACGCCAAAGTCTGTATATGGACTGGACGTTGTCTGCCTCCTCGCCGGGTGAAGCCACCCCGAGAACAGCACCCTCTGGTGACGGGCTGCAGTATAGGTCATAAATCCCGCCTCCTCCAGCAATCCCTATGGGGCTCTGGACAAACTTTATAAATTTATTACACAGAATATAAATTTTTCTTCCCCCTAGTTGTGATGTTGACATGTTGTTACTGTAAGACTGGTTTGTGCTTAAGTCCTCTTTTTTCTGTGCAGCTCAGTTTTTAAACGTTTTTGGGGGGTTCATGTTTTTTTTATGATTGACACTTGATACAGCCTATGGGCGTATGAAGATTGTGTAGCTCACCCGGGGGACACGCTGTTTGAGCCGAGCGTCATCACAGCGACTCTCCCGCTTAATGAGTACAACGCCACAGCACCATGTTGGTTTCAGGAAGTGGAAAAAACGCGGAAATTACCAAGAGCTTTTTGGCTTCAAATCGGTACACTAGCGGAAGGCGGAACCAAGGTGTCCATAGTGTATACAGTCTATTGTGACATCATTTCTAAAGAGATGTGGATAGGTATCCACACGGGTACGAAACGGTTGTCGTATAGAGATACTGTTTTCAAAAAAGTATTGTTTACAGACACCTGAGACGCTGTTTCCGTGCAGATAAAATATTAATACGATAAAAAACATATGCGTTACTCCTAAATTCGTTTCCATGTGGGCGGGGCCTGACATGTCTGTTTGTCTAATCCAGCAGAGAATCGAGAAGGAAAGTGTCCGGTCGTTTCTGACGATCTTGGAGGGTGTGGCCACTCCAGGACGTCCAGCTACGCCAGCCAGCAGTCCAAACTATCAGGTAAAGTCTCCATACATCAAGACTGTAATTGTTTATTTTTGTTGACCTGATACGGATCAGACAGTAAAACTGCAGATGTTCATATTCAGCTGTTTGAGGTTGAGAAATAGTTAAACTTCTTTACCTCAAACACCTGATCTTTTGCTCTCTTATATCATTTTCTAATACAGGAAATGCGAAAGGTCAAGCTGAGAAAGTGCTTTTGACTAAAGAGGAGGGAAGTCATGATATAATTTTCCAGCTACAGTCCACCAGAGTAGTTCAACCCGAGGGCTTGAGTTTCCATCAGAGGCAGATCAGATGTCTGTAATAAAAGATCGGAGGAAGTAGAGATGAGGACTGAGCGCCGCTTTAGTGGCCATGAAATCTTGTATTTCCTTCCACGTGTTAACTGCTGATAGATTGATTTAAACTGGCATTAGTGTGCAGGAAGTTTGGCCCTGTTGAGATTTCTCATGCTTGAACTGGCTTCCCGCAGACTAGGACAACATGTGAGAGTGTGTTTGTCACAGCGCTGCTAAATCTTTCAACACGGTACAAGCAGCAAATCTGCCCAAGAGCACGGCTAAAATCATTTAAAAAGCAATAAAAAGCGACGCAAATAAAATCAAACCCCTTTTCAATTGAGCTAAACAAGCAAAAAAAGGTACTGTATTAAGTATTCAGAATCTGTGCTCCTGTGTTTCAGGCTACAGCACAGGCCACTCCCGATCCTCCAGCATGTCCGAGTTCAGCCACCGGAGAAACCACTCAGTAGGAAGCGCCTCGACGGGCATCGGCAGCATCCCAGAGCCAAGCGAAGAGCGAGAGAGGGAGTCCAGACCCTGCCCCGCTCTACCTGAATACCCCGTCCCCACCGCTGCCACTAGCAACCCAGCGGGTACACCAGTACAGAGTGCCTCATCCTGTGAACGCCTCAACAGGTGAGTTTCTAGGTCATCTGGCAAGCCAAGAAGTATGTTGCTTCTCAAGAGAATGCGGTTAACAAGCCAGACTGTTGGCCTGTTTTTTTTTTATTGTCGGTAATGAGACTATAATAGCAGGGAGTTGTTTTATTGTTCAACCACACCTGAGAATTAAGCCACAATACGGGAAACAGCTGCGGAAGAATATCTGTGGTTTCATTATGAACTGTCAGTAGGGGCTCTTGTTGTTTATTAAAGTGAGTCACTGAGTTGGTGAGAGCTAAAAATGTCCAACCATGAGTCAAGCACAGGAGCTCATCAAACTTGGATCATGGATAGTTGTGAAGAAAACTGATACCACTCACGTGTGTGCATGTTAATGTGAATCTGCTTAAGCCTACAATAGTGTCCCTTTACCTCCAGAGTGATGACAAGATTATTGAGCTCTACCTGACCTTGCATCACATGCCCCCCCTCGATCTTGAGTTTACGGTTGTCAAAATGAGTCTGAATTCGCCTCACTGACCTCCTCTCCCGCAGACACCCGGTGAAACAGGACTCCATGGAGTCTCAGCTCAAGAGGATGGACGACACACGGGTGGACGCCGACGACGTCGTAGAAAAGATTCTCCAGAGTCAAGATTTCACACCGAGCCTCCTGGACTCCAGTGCAGAAGGTGAGCAAAAAAAATCCAGGAACTGAACTGAGTCAAGTTCTCAAACCACAATCACAGCTGCTGCGTACTTTGCATGTAAGACAGGTTCTCAAAACAGATGTATACAAGTGGCAGGATTTCCGGGTTATTGACTCTCATATTTTCTGACCACAAACTTGTTGAAAAAAAAGTTTCAGCTCTACAGTCAAAAAATCAATTATTATCAGGTATTAGCTGCAGCTTGACTTTGAAACAGCACTTCATTTATCCACCATGGGGCTGATTTAAATAAGGGAATAATCACCTAAATATTTCGGTACTTTATGTTCAGTCTGTGCACTTTGGGGAGAAGGGTATTGTTTTTCTTTCCAAGGTCTCATGCAGCTCAAAGCTATGAAATAAAAGCTGCTGTCAATACATGATTATTTTTAGATTGCCTAGCAACTGGCTGCTCCTCACGACTCGAGTTATACATGAGGATGTGTAAGCTCTATACCGACTGAACGTTACTCCAACGCTGTCTGTTACAGAGGAAGGTCTGCGCCTGTTTGTCGGTCCTGGTGGAAGTACGGCTCTTGGGAGTCATCATCTACCAACCAGGTGAGTAAAACCTGACTTCAGACCGACATGTTATAACTATGGAATGGATCATCTTTATACAAAACCCAATTCCATTGAAGTTTGGAAATTGTGATAAACGTAAATAAAAACAGAATACAATGATTTGCAAATCCTTTTAAACCTATATTCGATTGAATACACTGCAAAGACAAGATATTTAATGTTCAAACTCATAAACTTTATCTTTTTTTTGCAAATAATAATTAGCTCAGAGTTTCATGACTGCAACACATGCCAGAGTAGTTGGGACAGGGGCATATGTTTACTACTGTGTTACATAACCTTTCCTTTTAACAACACTCAGTAAACGTTTGTGAACTGAGGAGACTAATTGTTGAGGCTTTGAAGGTGGAATTCTTTCCCATTCTTGCTTGATGTACAGCTTCAGTTGTTCAACAGTCCGGGGTCTCCGTTGTCGTATTTCACGCTTCATAATGTGCCACACATTTGGGAGACAGGTCTGGACTGCAGGCAGGCCAGTCGAGAACCCGCACTCTTTTACTTCAAAGCCACGCTGTTGTAACACGTGTGCAGAATGTGGCTTGGCGTTGTCTTGCTGAAATAAGCAGGAAGGGCGTCCATGAAAAAGACGTTGCTTGGATGGCAGCATATTCCTGAGCCCATGTGATGATATCCTTTACACATTGATGTCACTTTTTGATACAGCGCCGCATGAGGGATCGAAGGTCACGGGCATTCAGTGTTGGTTTCCAGCTGTGCCGCTTATGTTCAGTGATTTCTCCAGATTCTCTGAACCTTTTGATGATATTATGGACTGTAGATGTTGAGATCCCTAAATCCCTTGCAATTGTACTTTGAGAAACGTTGTTCTTAAACTGTTCGACTATTTGCTCATGCAGTTGTTCACAAAGTGGTGAACCTCGCCCCATCCTTGCTTGTGAATAACAGTTTTTGCGGAAGCTGCTTTTTTACCCAATCATGGCACCCACCTGTTCCCAGTTAGCCTGCTCACCTGTGGGATGTTCCAAATAGGTGTTTGATGAGCATTTCTCAAATTTCTCAGTATTTTTTGCCACCTTTCCCAACTACTTTGTCATGAAATTCTGAGTCAATTATTATTTGCCAAAAAAAAAAAAAAAGTTTATGAGTTTGAACATTAAATATCTTGTCTTTGTATTCAATTGAATATAGGTTGAAAAGGATTTGCAAATCATTGTATTCTGTTTTTATTTACGTTCATCACAATTTCCAAACTTTAGTGGAATTGGGTTTTGTATTTATGCTCAAGCTTTAAAGGTCAGGAGCAGCAAGAGGCTGCTGGATGAGCAATAATCGGTGGTCAGTCTGTTATGTTTTGATGGACCCACAATCTTCTCATTCTCATCTCCACCTCTTTTCTTCCTCAGCATTTGTGACAAAGTAAAAACTGAAACTTTTCTCAAAGTCTCCGCGCCTGTAAGATAACCACAGATTAATTTTATGATGACTGATAGAAGGTTTAAGTTTCGCCTGTTTTGTTTGTCATCCTAGGGTTGGAGCCGGAGCGTACGAGCAGGTGGTGATGAAACGTTAAAACTTGCAGCTTCTTCAGGTGGGCCGACACCGCTTACATCAAATAAACTCAATGTGAGGCTGTGACGAGTTCAGTCTGCATTCCTACAGCACACAAGTTACCAGATCAGCACTGTGCCCTCCCTGATCACTCTGTGAATGGTTGACATTTGAACAGTGCCCTCCTGTGTTCATTTATGAAACTGTAGCTCCCTGATGAAGGGTGAAGAGAGAGAGTCGAGGGCGGTCAGATTCCTCAAAATGCAAAAGTAAACCTGTCTGTTTGTGAATTTCTGATGGTTGATCAGCCTCATCTGTGGATCAACGTGTCACTCAGAAACCAAATCTGTAGCCGATTCAATTCGACACAAACAAAGCTCGCTCTCTCACTCTCTCTCTTTCATGGAGGACACACTGTGAGTGTGTGCATCATCAGAACAAACTGATATCTACACTGAAGAGTAGTTTGTGCTTTCTAAACATTCCTCTCGTCTGCGTGTGTTTGGACTTCCTTCTCGTGTAGGATTTTTTTTTTTTTTTAGCCCAAAAGCTGCTAAAAAGCTCGAACTGTTGGCACTGACAACTGTTGGTGTGTTGACGGTGATATTTTACCACAGAGCAGCAGAAAGACGCTGTTTGAGGTGTGAAAGCAGGCTGTGTGAGTGTACTCTGTGTTTAAGACCACTGTTTGGAGTAACGTTTATCCCGCTATCACGAAGAAGAGGAGGAACGTGACTGAAAATCTCGTCGGAAATGCAATATTGGTACTTTCTCAAAGAAAAAAAGCAGAAGAAGCTTTGCTTAAACGTGCCAACAGATGTTATTGTTTGTACTCATTACGCATAAGACTGAAGTTTTCATCCGTTACAAAGGAGCCTCACGAATCAAACCCACAGTGACTACCTTTTTACCTTTCGGCTTTGTAATGCTCAGCTCTCACTGTCGCATCTACTGCACCCTGACAGCTAACAAGACAACAAAAGCACACATATTAAATCAATTATAAAGGACTGACTGCTCCAAGATAGCTTAAAAATGTTGTTTTCTTAAACTGGATAAGAAGGCTGGAAAATGTTTAGGAACAAACTGTGATTTCCCCTCAAATTAGCCAAATGTAGAGCTCCTTTTTTAATTTTTTTTGTATTATTTGTTCAAAAAGGTTATAAAATACTCAACCTTCAACCTAAAAATGAAGGTTTTGCTTATCTCTGTTACGAGCCCAATATCCTGCTCCTGTAAGCTAATGCTCTCTGCCTTTGTAGGTCAGTAGGAAACCAAATATAAAAGGGGCTTCTGCCGTAAGCATCCATATAGAAGAGCATATATCTACTGCCCAGCATTTAAGCTACAAATCTATTACACACCTACGCTTTGCAACTCAACTACTTCCGTCTGAGCTTTCCTGTTGACCAGGAGGCCAATCGAGCGAACAAATAGGAGATACTGTGACGTATCTAGTTTCAGTAACGTAGTTTTTACTGCTTTAGGATTGTAAAATGAAGGACTAGTTAGGTGATCCACTGCCATGAAGGAAATGCTCCTCAGCCTCTGTCTTAAGAAGATGCAGAGTCATAGTTCTTGTGTATCTTCTCACAGCTTACAAACTGCTAGACTTAAAGTGCAGCCTTGTAACCGGTCGAAATATCAGCCGCAATCAGTATCTGATCGAGTAGCTCTGCGACTGAACGGTAGTCTAAATCCGCTGTCGGCGTCCTGCATGTTGAGGATTCAAATCTGTAGCCTTATAGGAGATTAAGTGCACAACTAATCCGTGTTTTATCAGACTAGCCAAAGTACACAAGAAACAGTCGTTGTCAAGGACCATGTCAGGTCTATGCAGAAGGAGAAAAAACAGACGCATTAAACTCGTGAAATCAGACTGTGCAGTATCTGTGATCTTCTGTCCTCAGTCATAAGCCATAATAGAAGCTAGGATACTTCCTGAGTTTGTCAAAGACATCTGTGTTTGGTGTTCCAACTATCCGTCAGTGTTTTCTCTGTTTTAATGTTGCTGTGTTCTGCATGACGATGTCCTTTTGTTAGCTTGCAGAACGTGACACACGGTCATCTTTTACCTGATTTAATACTGTGCCATCTTTTAATCGAAGTATTTCCACATCGAAGGAAGGGGAAAAATAAACCTTTTGTTTTGAAGATGTCATGTGAAAACAGATATCGGCACAGTATTCGCTGTGACTAAGTCAGTGTTCTCATTTTACGTTCATTATTTTCAGCATGGTTTGGTTTGTCAGTGTTGAAAGTATCATCTAGAGAATATCATCTGTGTTCGGATATCTTTCATTGCTAATATTGTGCCATATTTTTGCGAAATATTTCATCGTTTAAGTGGGGGAAAAAGTGTTCTCACTACATAGTACTAAAGTGTTTAATGTTTGATTTACGGCTATTGAATATCAGCTATTTGAGCTCTTTTTAGTGTGTTTTTAGGATCAAAATCACTCGGTTTACCTGTGGGTCACAGGTATGTTCATCTCGGTACCTAACATGTTGTTCCAAACATGGTTCTTTCTTCTCTTCTGTGAAGCTGTTGTCTATATAAAACTGTAAAATGTATTCTCCTGTAAAGTGTTGTTCTGCGCTGTTCTGGCACTGTCCAGTGTTTCCTGTTACAGACTCGTTCTTTTGACCAACATTTGCTTCCTTATCAAGTGTATGGATGCTTCGAATGTGTACCTTGCACTGTTGAATAAAACTGTTTAAAATCTTGAGCGTGTGTGGGTTTCACTGTAACTCAAAACTTCAAAACTCTCATATTTACAGCTTTATTTTTCTGGTTACATTTGGACTGACAACCATATTTTAGAGGCCAGGGGACACTTGAGTTTTCATCAACCAACACTCAAACATTTGATTCACAACAGAAGAACAACTGCAGGAAGTTTGTCGTCTGTCCAGTATCTGCTCGATAAATCTGAATTTGTCACCTACTTGTCCCCAAAACAAAGGCCTTCTTCTCCTCCTCCCATATTTGTCTCCCAGTCTTCCTCTTGTGCAGCACTGTGGGAACACTGGCTGGCCTCTGTATAACCACTATCCTCCAGACCTTCATGGTCCTCTTCATCCTCGAGGTCTAAAATCAAAGAATCACATTTTAAGTATTCAAAAAATGGTAGATACAGAGTGCGTTATATGAAAGGTGTGCCTAATAATGCATTCCTAATGTGCATATTTATCTACACTTCTATGAAAGAGACTGAGTTTTAGCCGTACCTTGTTCTTGTTCTTGCAAATTAACAAGCAGAGAGAAACCGTCGGGGCTCAGTGTAACTTCAGGCTCGTCCATCAGTACATGTCGGAGATTACTGAGACTTTTACTCAGGGCGCCGACTTTGGGGCAGGAGGTCCACAGCACACCCAGAGGAACAGAAACACCCCTACCAGCACAGACAGGTGACGTGAGAATCTTAGACAGGAGACGGTATTCAGATCCAAGTGACCACTCTTTGACTCCAACAACGTTTCTCCTCATCATCCTCGAGCAAACTCACCTTTGAAGTCGGCAACACTTCAGTCCGCGCTGGTTCTCTGCCGTGCGTCTGTCACGGTGATCCATCAGATAGTTCGTTTCTGCTCCACATGCTGCAAAATAAAGAAATGCAAGACTCTGTGTGATCAATGTGCTAATGCATTTGACACTGAGACTCTAGCAGTTCAAGTGTCCTCGTTCTGGTCACCTGAAGAGCTGAGACGTTCATCTCTGCCTCCCTCAGTCTGGCACGTTGTATCATTGTTATCTCTCTCCTCGTTCCCCTTCTCCGTATATCGACTCTTCAGCTTTTCTGTCCAGCCCAACACCTCAGCCACCAGGACCCTCCGCAAAATGTTGTTGTCATGCAAGCTGGGGTAGGTGATACTGTACAGCTGACACAGGAACAAAAAAGGCATCAATATCAGGTTATCGGGAGGAAAAATATCTACAAGTCATTTAAAACTTAAAGGTGGGGTAGGCAGGATTCTGTTAAAGAAGCATCTTTTTAGTGGTGTTTATACAAAAAAGCTTTTATATCAGTAAATAGCTTTTAGTTATTGATGAGATTTGGTAATATAACGATATCGCTGTGTTTTGTTATGTCTGTGTAGTCAACATTTTACATTTTTAGAGCGGTCCACTCCACAGAAGAGAAATTCAATGAGGCTTTAATAAAGCATTCAATAATAAATTCAATAAGTAAGCCAATAATTTGTTTTTTTTCAAGCATCATGCAAACGTAGAGTGAGGCAAGTCCATGTTTAATACAGTCTGTGTTGAGGGTCACCAGCAGAGGGCAGCAAACTATGTGACGCAGTAATGGCTTTCACACATTCATAATTTCTTGGACATCACGCTTCAGGACATGTGATTTTGTATTCCTACCACCTCAACTTAAAAAAAAGTGACTCTTCTGTCATGAAAGCTGAACACATGATCAGAAATATGTCCAACCCACCGCATAAAATATCTTTGTGAACTTTTAGTCCAAGAGTGTTTAAAGTCCACCTCCAGTTTACTCACCAGTGTGTATGAAAACTCATCCTCTGCATCATCTCCAAACAAGATATTGCCGTCATCTCTCCCTTTGAGCCGCTGAAACACAGCAATCTGAGAGCAGAAGCCGACTCTTTCCTGCTGACCTGTTGGTGCCTCTCCAACACCGGTGAACTCCACTTCATAACCGTACTCCGCAGATACCTTTAGAGCCCTGGGTGCAGACAAACTCAACAATCTCAGCTTTGCGCTGTCCGCTTCATTCAGAGGTCTGGAAATGTGTCATTAAAACAAGCGTACCAAGACTGGAACTCCGCTCTGGTCCACTCAAACTTGTGGTCATGGTGCCTGAAGCCCTTCAGTCCAGGAAAAAGGGGGTTGAACTCAGAGTTTGGGGTGCTGACAATAACTGACACCGGGACCATGTGACCGAAGACCACCTCAGAGAAACGCTGGACATCTGGGAGAGTGAGGTGCTCTATTCTACAGGACAAGAGCCAGAGAGTTAACACACTGATATAACAGTACAGAGTCATCCAAATATTTAAAGCACTTCATATAAACAGCAGACAAAAACAGAAAATCTATGACCTATGACACAATATACGACAAATCAAAGCTGACACAGAGAAAGTCACTTACAGCTCGATACTGGTCACCAGATCAAATCCTCGGAGGCGGGTGTCATTCTGCGTGACTGAGCCCTGGTACAGCTCGATGCGCAGCTGATCAAAAGTCGGCTGCAGATAATCGGTTGATACAGGACGTAGATCATGCCTGTAAGAGACATGCAGAGAGGATTAATTATCTGTCATTTCACGGTTAGTTGAGATGACAGCAATTGATTTTAACTTCCTCTCTGCCAGGCAAATAAAAGAGAGGCTGTTGGAGCTGACTGGGAGTTTCTTACAAATCCCTGATTGAGCAATCAAAAATTAAAAAGGCTTAACCCTTACTATCAATTTAAATGTAATATACATTGTACGAAGGCAAGACCATCCTTCACATTGACAATAAATTTCACTCTTTAGTAGGAGTTTCCATGCATATGAAAATTGAAGATATTTCAGTTTTAAACTGATAGCAAATCAATGCTTTTCTCAGAAAAAGTCATATGCTGATTTGAGTGTTTGTGCCTTGTGAAAAAAGGGGATTACAGACAATCAAATCAACAAATAATCAAAGATAAAAACTTACTACCAGGAGGAACTTTCAGTTTGTGCTGGTTTTGGTGACCCAATGGACAAACTGATGACTCTTTTCACTCCTGTGCATGTGTAAACCATGTTTTCTGACCAAAAATCTAAAATCCTGCTGTCCTGTCAGTAAAAAAGCTCCTCAGAATGGCTTTCACCTGGCAGTAACTCACATGTGTTTTTTCAGTTTAGCACCGTTGATGTCCACCCCGACCAGCAGCTCCACTTCACGGTGAAACTTCAGGTATTTGAGCAAGCTGCACTCACCGCACCCCAAGTCCACAACCTGAGAGAGAAGCCATTGTTAAAGCTGGATTAATTACAAGAGTCTACTTAGATGTTAAACAGGCGAATAACCAAATCCCCAAAGAGGAGAAATCCATGTTTGTTTGTTGGAGTGCAAGCTAACGTCAGATTCAGCTCCGCCATATCAACTGTTTCAAGCTAGCGAGTCAAATGCAACAAATTAACGTTAATTAATCACTTTGCCCGTTAATGGACGATAGTTTACCTTCCTGGGTTGGTTTTTCTTGACAAAATCGATGACAAACTGATGTCTCTGCCTGTAAAGCGCAGGAGTAAACATGGTTCCCATCTTAACGTTCAAGAAATCAAACGTTAACGTCTGAATGTGACACCGTCCGACACCAGAGGGATGTTTTCTTCCGCATTGACGATAACTTAATTATTTTTCAAAAAATGTACAAAAAGATACTTGTTTAAATTATTATACAAATTATTTTGTATTATTTTTCAAGTATTCAAAAGTTATAAAAAAACTTTAAAAAAAAGTTCGCACATCTGTTCTCTAAATTGTGATGGGCACGGCAGTTCTTTTAGATATACTGAATCACTTTAATCAGTTCACTAAAAAAGATTCGTTCAAAGGATTCGTTCACCAAAGCCTGCTACTCTGACCTCCTGAACTGATACACAGCTGAACGGTTCAGGATTCGGTTCACTTCATAGTTTCTGGGACCAGGAGACGAGAGTGTTCGGCTGTGTTGCTTTGACAAACAGGTTTGTAAAAATGAACTTGTTTATAAGTTATGATCTTTTAAGTGTACTGTCCTATGTTATGCTATTTATCAGGTCTGCTTGGTAAATTGCCTTCAGTGAGTGATTCGTTCACTGAACATTTAGAAGAATTCACACTGAACATGCACCGCTCCCTCGCAAACTGCTGCAATGATAGGATGTTGAGAGATTAATGCACTACTTGTTACATGCTGTGTGCATTTGCATGTAAGTTGTTGTGGTGGCAATTTTAACAGTGAAAAAGAGGTAGTTTTGTCTACGATTCCAGAGAGTGTAGTTCGATGAGTGATTCGTTCACCAACTGATTCAGGCGTCAATGCATGTGGTCTCTGATTCACTGGCTGCTAGCCTGGTAATGCTGTTTCTCACTTCAGCTCAACTGAAGTGAGAAACGAACGAATCACTCGAGGAAGTGATACAGTTCAGTATGTTCACTTAAAAGATTCAGTTTATTTGAACGAATCGTTTGCAAACGAAACAACACTATCTCCAAAGCGGATTGCCATGGTATTTCCGTCAGATGTTAGTCCATTTTTCATCCCAACTAACGCCAAAATAAACCAAAGTTTCGTTGAATTTGTAGAAAAAAAATAGTGTATGTTTTTAGTTGATGTTATCCAAAATATCTGTGGTAGGTTCACCAAAGCAAGGATTTTCCACAAGGACAAATGAGCCCTATAGGCCTGCTATTCATGGGCTTTACTGGGAATTCAAGGTCCCATGAAAGTATGTCACCGTAACATTAAATGCATTTAGGATCAGTTAAAAGCTTTGAAAACTTTGTATATCACACTGAAAATTTGGGATGACAAAAACAAGAGAGAAAGCCCATTTCTAAGCAACACTTTCTGCATTATGTCTGCATTTCAATGTCAACGGGGGCCATAAATTTGTATGTTCGGGCATTTTAACATTGACATTCAAAGACAAAGAACTCATGATTATCCATTGATACAAGAATGTTCTTTTCACAGCTCTGGACAAACACACAGTTTTAATAAACAAACACTCCAACACTCATGTTTACTCATTGGATAGTTTTATTTGTTAACAGATTTAATTTATTCCTTCATTTGTCAGAATTCACATAAAGACCAGTCACAAGAAAAATATACTGCATGGTTTTTAAAGATATAAATTGTTTAAATATATTTCTTTAAACTACTTTTAGCTTAACAATTATTGAGAAAATCTAATAGCCTAACTCAAAAATAAAACAATCTTTGATAAATATAATTTCAGCAACACTTTCAGCTATGATGCCACATGCTGCTAGGATACCAGCCACAAAAATTAAAATATGTACTATATGCAGTTTCTATAAGATCCACAAGCATCCAAATCTAAAGGTTCTCCTTTAATTTATCCGACAATTTAATTTAGTTAAATCACTTCTTTTTGTTTTACAATTTCAGTCCTAAATTTTTTAGATATCAAACTGGTAAAACTTGTTTTTAAGGGGGAACGGTGAAAAAGTTGAACATACAATTACTTCTGAGTCCATGTCAATATGAATGGCTGTGTGTCGTTTCATTAACGAGAGCCGGTTGTTCTGCTCACTGGTCTGGTGTAGTGACTTTGGGTGATGGTGTTTTTGGCTCTGATTCTGACGCTGTAGGTGGTCCACGGCTTGAGGTTAGTCTCTGTGTAAAAATCACCTTCCACGGTCCTCACTCTCTGCTGCTTGTTCTGTTCCTCCTCAATCAAGAGCGTGTACTCGTTCGCATCCTTCACTGTCGTCCACTTCACGTACAAAGAAACTCCACTTACTGTTACATTCTGCAGTTTTGGGACTTCAAGACCTGAGAGACAAACAAAGAGGGAAACAGAGCCGTGTGAGAATGGGACAACCTTTGGAGTGTACGTCTACAATGACCGCGGGACAACTATGACTCATTATCTCACTCATCCCTTTCTTTTGGTGGTGCTGTAACACGACACTCACCATTGTCAAAGTGGGAGAAAACTTCTGTGGTCCTCAAATCTCTTCTCCTGCGAAGGCTTAGCGAACCTGAAGAGGTAAATAAACTCTTGTAACAACTTTCGAGAGCAAGAATTAAATGTGACATGAAGAGAAAAGCAAAAGTAAGCATTAAATAACAGAATTGACTCTCTGTGACTGACCTGTTATCTCAAGGCTTGGGTTGCTCTCTCCTTCATCATTGTAAGCTATTACTGTTGTGTTATCAGGATCAAAGTCGATGAGTTGGCAGAAGAGTTCCTCTGTGCTGCACAGCTCCACTCGCTCTGCTCCTGACTCATCATAGATCGTGTAGCCCGTTGCAAACACCGATGACTCCCAGGAAACTCTGACTGACTCACGAGTACCGGAGTATTGCACATTCTTTGGGGCGCAGGGGACTGCAAAAGAAGAAAAGAGGAAAGGAGTTTGTATTTGATTTTTGCACTGCAAAGAAAAAAAATACACTGTGCAGATTGAAAGTTACCTGTGACTCCAATGAAGGCAATAGATTGCTCACTTACACCACCCGAGTTTCTCGAGCGTACAGTGAGGTTATACGCTGTGCTGCAGGGCATGGGAAACTCAAAGTACGGCCTGGGAAGCCAGTATGATGAAACCTCCATCACAGCTTGTGGGCTGTCCTCAATTCTACCGGTTATCTCCACAAGGTACTCAACGTCAGGACAATCGATGTGTTCCCATGATGCCATGGCCCAGTGAATTTGTCCTATTCTCTGCAGTCTGACTTTCGGAGTAGACGGCGGGCAAGGAGCTAAAGAGGAGAAAGACTCAGACTTAGGAGTGTTTTTGAACAAAACTGCTCTTCTTGCTGACTTTTGTTGTTGGATTTATTGATTACTACAATATTCAGCTGCACGCATGCTGATGAAGACCAGGAAGAGAGTCCACATCACGCCAGTTTGAAAATCTCTGCATTGGTTACCTGTGTCTTTTTTTCAATATCCTGTGTGAATGGACAGCACTTTGTGCCACAATCTATGTATGAAAAGTGCTTTCAAAATACATTTTGATTGATAGATTGATTGATTTCTAACCATTACATTAACTGGAGTAATTTACAAATCTATAAACAAACAACAGGGTACCAAAAACAGTTTTAACCTTCTTAAAATGGACAGCAATCAAGCTTTAAAAGTTTGTATGTGAGGCTCAGATTGTAATGATACTATCAGCAGAGATGGTCTAATCTTTCAGATGTAATGATTACCTGCTCCCTCCTGCAGAGGTTCACTCAATGAGCTGTTGCAGAAGCCGTCAGAAGCTTCCACAGAGAAATTGTAAACCTCTCCACATTCCAGGCCCTCGATGACACAGGAAGTGAAATCGCTGTCACAGTAAATCGGGTCTCCCTCGAAGGGTTGAGCGCAGCCATAATACTCCACAGCGCCCTCACTGGCATCCCAAGACAAGACGGCAGAGTTTGTCTCGCAGTCGACATCCACGGCAAGACCAGAGGGCTCACAGGGCACTAGAGGAGAGAGGAACCCAGAAGTTGACATAAGACCGACAAATCCTTTTTGATCACAGTAAAAACGGAGGCCCACATGTTGTCCCACGTGTCTTTACCTGATCTAAAGGTAGCAGTGGTGGCGGGGCTGGTGCAGTTGTCTCCTGTCGCTGTGATATTTAAGCTGTACGTCTGTCCACAGTGCAGGTTGGCCAGAGTGCAGTTGTTCATTGAGGTGTTGCAGTGCACGACGTGTCCATCAGCTCCTGTTGATATGAGCAGGTAGGATGTAGCCACATGGGAGTGTCCCCACGTCACTGAGGCTCCATGATCCTCACAGGATGGTGTCATCGTCACATTCTCTGGAGCACAGGGGGCTAAAATAGGAAAGAGAACAAACAATTGAAAAAGTAAAAAAAGGACCAAAAAAGCTAAAAACACAAAATTTCTTCAGAGTTTCTTTAAAATTATGTTGAAATTAATTTGAATTCACACATGCACCCCTACGCGACTGAATCAGACTCTACTAGTGAGCTGTAAAACACCTGTTTTAATCTTCTTTGGTGGACTTCTGAGGCTGCTGCACTTATCAGAGGAAGTTGACACAATGATGCTGTAATGCATGCCACACTTCGCTTTCTTGAGTACACAGGAGTTCCAGGAGCTGTTGCAGGAGATGATGGACAGGTCGTGGCCCTCGGCGGTCACCACGTACACAGGCGTGTCCTCGGTCCTCTCCCATTCCACGAGGATGGTGTCGTTGTTGCACTGGGTCACTGCGCTGACGGACGTGAGAGCACACGGACCTGCGGTACAAGAAACATACAGATGAGAGAAAGTTTCAAACAGTCAGTCACTCATAGTACATAGTCCAGTTACAGCAGGAGTCACTTTGAGAGTCTTGCACCAGTTTAAATACCTGTTTCAAGCTCAAAGGTGGTGCTGTTGCTGCTGTTGCAGTGCTTGTTGACAGCAGTGACATAGAAGGTGTACAGCGTTCCACACTGTAGATCTGGGACATTACAAGGCGAGAATTTGGAGGTGCAGTTGGAGGTGTGACCTCCAACCCCTTCGGCCACAACGTAGTAGCTGTCGGCTCCTTCTGAAGCCTCCCACGTCACCCAGGCGGAGTTTGACACACAATCCAGACGGCCCTCAGGTTTACTGGGCACACACGGAGCTGTGGAGGGTGAAATGGAGAAGAACAAGTGTTGGAAGAGTCAATATTATATTGGAAATAGTTTTTTATTATTAATATTTTCAATTATTATTTAATATTTGTCATGAAAAAAAATTATATTATTATTTTCAATTTCTATTATTTTATTATTTATTTATTTTTATTATTTATTTTATTTATATTATTACTTATTTATTACTTTATGTTATTTTTATTTTATTATTTATTTCTTTTATTATTTATGTTATTAATATTTTTATTAATAATATTATTAATATTTTATGCATATTTTGAATTATTATTTTATCTTCTTTCTTTCTTTCTTTCTTTCTTTCTTTCTTGTATTTCAAAGTTTAGTCCAACTAACATTTAGCACTTTATCTGTCTTCATCTATCTTTCTTTGTGTAAATTTTGCCTTTGAATAAGTGGATAATCGCTGAAATCACCTGATGAGGTCTTCACCACAGCGCTTGGCTCACTCTCACACTCGTCTCTCTTTGACACCACAGTGATGTTGTAAGTCTGTCCACACGGGAGGTTGAATATGGTGCAGGCGGTGCCGGAGGAGTTGCAGTGTAGTCTCGCTCCAGTGTTGCTCACCGCAGTCGCGTAGAAGTGCTGAGCGTCAGGGTTGGGCAACCATGAGATGGTCATGTCACCATCATCACACAGAGCATTAACAGCCACGCTCTCGGGTGGACAGGGGGCTGCAGGGAGACGATTCAAAGCGTTTAGAATAGTTTAGTTTGAGCACTCAGGAGACAACAACAGGTAAAAGTAGTAAAAAAAGAATCTTAAGATCTGCACAGTGTGGTCATATATAGTCGTGGATGTTTCCAACACCTGTTTGCATGTAGGAAACTTCACTCTCCATACTGGAACAGTACTGGTCCTCGGCAAACACGGTTACATTGTAGGTCTGTCCACACTGCAGGTCAGTCATGTCACAGTGGGTCTCTGTGTGGTTACATTCAGTCTGGTGGCTTCCATCTGCTGTGACGCCAACTGCGAGATATGAGAGCGCTCCGCTGGCTCGTTCCCACGTCACCGCGGCGGAGTTTGAATGGCACAGGAGAGCCGCTTTGACATTGGTCGGCTTGCAAGGAACTGAAGACAGACAGAGGACAGACTCTCTGTTACATATGCAGCATATCTACAGTATGGATCACTGGAGTTTTTTCAGGGGTGTCCCGATACAACTTTTTGACTTCCAATACAGATATTGTAACCTTCAATGTTGTCAGATACCAATATTGATCTTATATTGGCACAAACTTGTTCATGACAAGTTTTTCACTCAGCTGCTATGTCTTTTTTGGACTTAAACAAAAAATACTGCCACACTCTTACCCTTTGCTACTTTGTTAGTACCTTAGTACACACTGTTGTTGTGATTTTGTGGGCTCAGCTTGCTGGATCTGGGTGCTGCTAGATAGAAGAGTCTGGAATGGACTGCTTGTATCGGAGTGCTGTGTAACGCAGATTACAGAATCCTTATATCCTTATCCTCAATCCTCATGTTCCTGCTCCCTATCATCCAAACCATAGTCTTAACTTTGAATTAATCACTTTTATTTATGGATGTTTTAGGCCTTTTGGAAATATAATATAGATATTTGAGTTGAGATGTTATTTTATTGAAAGCTTCAAAAGGGAAGTTTATGGACCCTTGTTTTTTTTTTTACCATTTATATGCCTTGAATTGAACTGTTTTTAGTTAAATGTGAATTTTGTTTGACTGAAAAAAGATTACCGGTATAATTTAAAAGGAACTTTTTGATATTTCAGTGCATTTAAATTAAAATCTGATGGATATATTTTATTTATAGTTTATAATTTTGTTTTATTTTGAATGTCTTTTCTTGGTGTTCTATCAAGTATTTTGAGTTTATTAATAGAGTTTGTATAAATTACATTTTTCGTTTGTGTTTATTACTTTTCACCCAGCTCCAGAGACAAACCACTCGCCCAAATCTAACCTTTTGTTATATGTATAATCATTTATAAATTAAATTCAAAATTAATATAGCATTATCTAATATATCATAACATAAATATAGTATATATTTCATAAGAGCTACAGCTGATATCAGACTGATAAACGATATCAATATCGTATCGGGACACCCCTAGTACTTTTCACACAATTAGATTAGCTATTCAACTAATCTAATTCAGTTCACACATGACTATTTTACACTGACCTGACTGCAGGCTGAGGTAGGCGTTACTGTTGTCACACACTCCGTCCTCAGCCGTCACCGTCAGGTTGTAGAGCTGACCACAGTGCATGTTGAGCAGCTGGCAGTAGGTCCCAGTGCCGTTACACTTCGTCCTGTGACCATCGGGACCGTAAGCTCGCACCGTGTAGGATGACACGACCTCGTCTTCTTCCCACGTCACTACACCTGTGTCAGCGCTACACATCATCTCTGCCGTCACTCTCTGTGGGACACACGGCGCTACAAAGAGATGAAATAAGGTCAGGTGTTTCCAGTGCGTTAAAACGACACACACTTTGCCTCATAGGTGCACTGAAAGTTGCTGTTTCACCTGTGTTGATCTCCTCAGGGTAGCTCTCAGCGCTGCTGCACGCCTCATCAGAAGCACTGACAGTGATGGTGTAGTTGTGGCCGCAGAGCAAGTCAGTGAAAAGATAGGTTGTACCGGTGGTGTTGTAGGAGGATGTGTAGCCACCATTGCCTAGTGCGACTGTGGTGTATGATGTTGCCCCTTTGCTAGGCTCCCAAGAGACTGCCACAGCACCAGATTCACAAACCACCCGGGACTCCACCTGCTGTGGTACACAGGGAACTGCGAGGACAGAGAAGGAGACATTTAGATCTTGCACAAGACATAAGGATCATGCAGCCATCATTTGTAAACATAGGTATTACCAGCTCTGTTAGGATAAAAACAACTCCTCCTTTTAATTCTTACAGTTCCATCAAGAGGGTTCAAGTTCCCACAAGTGTCCAAAAGGGTTAAAGTCCCTGACTGAGACATTCAGTAAAACCAGTGCAAGGCTGAAATTGCCGGAGACATCCAGAGAAGAGAGAAAAAAGAAAAAAAAAAAGACCCAGGCGCAAAGACAAAAGTGGGATCAAGAAGAGTCCGGAAAACCATAACTCTCCAACTTTCAGTCTCATGAGAGATAAATATGGGGGTACTTTTGTTTTTCTGAAAAACGATGTTTTCATGGTGTCCAGGGCAAACATGGAACAGATGAATATTTTTTCTGTTTGTCTTATTGATTTTAAATCATTTTATGTCTTTTTTATTTTAAATGGTTTTGTATTTTGGGGCACACAGATGGCCAAGCGGGTAAGTGGGCCCCATATATGGAGACCATGGTCCCTCCCCACATTTCACCCTGTCCCATCAATAAAAGGCAAAAATTGTCCAAAAAATAATTTTAAAAAATTGTTTTGTCTTTTTGATTCTAAATTTTTTTAATCTCTCGTTTGTTTAATCTTTTATGTATTTCCTTGCATCTGTAAAGCACTTTGAATTGCCTTGTGTATGAATGGTGCTATACAGATAAACTTGCCTTGCCTCTTTTTTCCCGTCTTGGTTAAATTCAAATGTTTTTCCTCCAATGACATGCACACACAGTCAGTACTTACACACTATTCTTCTCTGATACAGCAAAATAAGTCATTTACTTTCGAGCTTCAACATGTTGGGTCCCCCTGGTGGTCCTTACCTGCATGCAGCTGTGTCACCTCACTCTGTGTGACATTGCAAATGCTGTTTACTGCTATCACGCTGATGTTGTAGGTGAAGCCGCACAAAAGGTCTGTAAGGATGCAGGACTCTGATGATTCAGCCTCACAGCCAGTTTCATGTTCTTCCAAGCCTAAGGCCTGAACGATGTAGGAGTCAGCTCCGATACTGGGCTCCCACCCCACCCAGGCTGTGTTTGTGGAGCAGTCCATTATATAAGTGACATCTTCGGGAGGGCAGGGCACTAGAGGAGGAAACAGGAGAAGATGGTTTATTGACAAAAAATGAGAAACTTTCTACAAAATTGCCCTTTTGAATTAAAAAGAAGGTTTTTTGAGGACTCACCTGACTTCACCTGCAAAGTGGAGCTTGGAGGGCTGCTGCACATCCCGTTTGAAGCCACAGTAGTCACTTCATACGTCTCGCCACACTGCAGCTTCAGGAGCTCACAGTTCGTATAATTGCTGCTGCAGATGGAAACATTCCCGCTAGAGGAGCGGGCTGTTGCCGTGTAGTTCACAGCACCCTCAGCGTAAGCCCAGTCCAAGAGGGCGGAGTTTGTGTAGCAGTCCAGAACAATGGAGGCATTTGTAGGTGTGCAGGGAACTGAGTGAAGGGAGGAAGAAACGAGGTGACAACAGCATCATATGAGGAGATGTATTCATATCTAAAAGGATTTTGAGTTCTTCTTACCTGATTCAAACTCTAGAGCTTGGCTGGGCAGACTGGAGCAAATCTCATCCTCAGCCACCACCTGGACAGAGTAGGTCTGGCCACAGGTCAGGTTGGTCAAAATACCTATAGGGGTTGGGCTCTCGCAGATCGACACGTCTCCCTGTCTGCTCTTAGCTGACACTCTATAGGACACAGCGCCCTCACTGGCGCTCCAGGACACCTCAGCCTCATTTGCAGAGCAGTTCACCTTTATTTCCACATCAGTAGGGACACAGGGCCCTGGGGAAGACATGAGAGGGAGATTACTCAACGCTGAACCATGAGAAGAAGGCTGAGATTATATGAACAGGACTTTTAGAGGTTCCTGATTCAAGACATTGACAGTAGTGAGCAATAAATGTAGGAAGAATCCAGACATCAGGGTCAAGTACAGACGAATATCTAGATTTTCATCTCTGACTGACCTGACTCCAATGAATCGCCCTCAGCTGGGTCCGAGTCACACTCGTTGTTCGAGGCAATAACCTCAACGGTGTAATCCTGTCCACAGTTGAGGTTCTGCATGCCGCACTCCTCGGTGTCAGTCCAGCAGCTCATATTATAACCGTCTCCCTGCGTGACTGTGGCAGTGTAGAAAACTGCTCCAGCAGAGCCGGTCCATGAGACCACGGCAATATTAGAGAGGCAGTTCATGGAGCTGGAGACATCAGTGGGGGGGCAGGGCACTGAATGGGAGAGGAACAGACTAGACTTAGGGGGGACAGGTTTTTTAAAAAGCCTGTTAAGGTATCTCATCCAGCATTTACAGAAACTGCAACATCCCAAACACTAATGTTGTGGCCAAACCACACGAACCAAGACCAAGACGTGAATTGAGAGCAAGTCAGGATGAAGATCAGGGCAGGGTGAGACCAGAACAAGACCAAGACCATATATCAGAGAAAAACCATCATGAGACCGACCAAAGAAGAAAAAAAAAAGGTTCTCTTTCCTTATTTAACTAAATTTGTTCATCTAACTTTTTAAAAATTTGAAAATTAAAGACAGATTTATTTGACCACGTAAGTCCACGTAAACATCATATTTCTGAAATTAATAAATGGATGACTAAATAATTTCAAAGCAAAAGTCAGACCTAGCCGGAAACTTTCTGTTTGTTGAACCTGACCCTTAAAGAGTGCTCAGTTGGAAAACACTCTGAGATACTTCAGTATTTTAGAGAGTGAGGGATAGGAGGGGTACCTGACTGGAGCACTGAAGGCTGACTGGGAAGACTGGTGCACTCGGAGTCTGCTGCCTGAACAGACAGGAAGTACTTCTGTCCACACTGAAACTCAGAAATGAAGGTCCAGGTGTCGTTTGTGCTGAGCTGCACTCTGTGGCCGCCGTTGGTCTCTGCCGTCACAACGTAATACTCAGCGGTTTCACTGGGGTCCCAGGACACAGATCCAAACTTTTAAAAAGAGATAGGAAGAATATTCAGTGTAAAATTCAATTAACCTAATAAGTTTAAGATTTACAGTTGAACTTTGGGAGTAATGGTCTGTTTAAATGTTTAAAAAAAGCAGTAAATATTTACCTTATAAGTGCAATTCAAAGATGAATCCACGTTCTGAGGGATACAAGGAGCTGCAAAAGAAGACAATATGTAAGACAAGAGCTCAAAATAGTCTCTTTTTCTTTTTCTTCCTTTGTGTTAAATGGTGTTTATAAAATTGTCAGAGTAAAAGTGGAAAAACTTGTTTTATTTCCAGAACATCCTTGTTTTGTATCTCCATTTGTTCATACAAGAGAGAGCAAAACGAAGAGCAAGAGTCAAGTCTAATTTCCAGTTTATGATTTATTTTCGTTCTTGAAAACTTTCCTGAGTTTACCTTAAATTTGTTGTTTAGTGTTTCTTCTTGACTCTTTCAGATTTAAAAATATTGTTTGATGTATCACACTTCACTGCTCAAAGCTCATTTACCCATGTGTATGGAGGTGCTGTTGCTTGGCATGCTGCTGCAGAGGTCGTCATTGGCAACGACATGAACTGTATACTGCTCGCCGCAGTGCAGGTCGTCCCAGGAGCAGATGGTCGTGTTTGAGGTGCACATGTGGGTGTGGCCATCTTGACCCACTGCGATGGCCATGTAGAACTCGGCCCCGTCGCTCTTACCCCAGCTGACAGAGCCTGTGTTGTTCTCACAGGGTGTGAAGCTCTCGACATGCTTAGGTATGCAGGGCCCTGAGGACAAGGAACATTGTTGCATCATAGTGGAAGTGATTTATCGTGTACATAGCGAGGTACAATCACTGTGTTTACATGCCCACCAAACACCAAACATCATTTAGACATCTTTTTTCAGGCTAAATCATGTCGGCATGTCATGGTCGTAATTTAGCCCAAAAAAAGACGTTAAAACTGGGCTTTATTAAGATGGTCCAAATCTAGACGTTGTTTTGACGTATGGCGAAGACGTCTTTTCAACCACTTTTTGTTGGATGGGTGAGCACAAATAATCAGAATAAAGGCCAGATCGGAATAAAAAGCTACATGTAAACATGTCGATCGCAAGATTCCAGTCCAATTCGGCTCAATCAGACAAAAATTGTATTCCGATCAAGAGGGCTGGTTTATGCCGATCGTTATTCCAAAACGCGTCCATGTAAACACTTATTCCGATCGTGACTCTCTAACCTGACTTGATCTTCACTCTTTAGCCTTTGGTTTATTTATTGAGGCTTATAAAGGAGGTTTCATTATTAACACTCTGACACAAAACACAATCGCAGGTGCCGTGTCTGCTCCTCCAATAACATAACAAAGTGTACATACAGCGAAATGATGTAACATCTGACACACATGATGTCACGTCAAAACTCCTCAATTGGATGGAGTGAGCCACTACCACATTTGTTGGTTTGTTGACAGCACAGGCGTCAATGCAACTCTTCTTCTGCAGCTGTTTTCAGCAAAATCAGACAACTCTGCACATGTCCAAAAGCTTCTAATCTGAATAAAACTTGGTGCATGTATACACACGTCATTTGATTATTTGATATTGCGCCCAAATAAGCAGTGGATACAGATTTTCCAATCCCTCAAATTTTTAATCAAATCAAGAAATTTAGCATCGACATGTCAACATGGCGATTGAGCGGCATGGTTACCTGTCTTGAAATCTGCAGGCCGGCTCTGAGGGCTTTCACACCGTCCATCCTGGGCTTGTACAGTGAAGGTGTAAAGCTGTCCGCAGGGCAGATCTGCCTCTAGTATTGTCTCCTCAGTCTGGAAAGCTGTGACATACCCCAGATCTCCTGTGACCATCACCCTATAGGCTGACGCCCCATCAGCCTCAAACCAATCCAACACGACTGTCTCATTATAACAGGACCCAGAGAGAGTCAGACCAGAAGGCTGGCAGGGTTCTGGAGAGGGGACAGAAAGGAAAAAGTGTCAGACAATATCACCAATGAGACATGTGACCCCTTCACACGCATAAGAAAGTTATAAAGTAGAACGGCTGTGATAATTAGCCGTACCTGTCTTAATCTCCACAGCACTGCTGATCTCACTGCAGCACATGTCAACATAAGCGGCTACTGTAAATTCATAAGTTTCCCCACACTGCAGTTCGGAGAAGTAACAGGTGGAGTTGGTGGAGTTGCACTGCTTCATAATTCCCGTGCTGCTGTAGGCGGTCGCCATGTAGAGCTCCACTCCGTCACTCTCCTCCCAGTGCAAGTCAGCTGTACTCGTCCCACACACCAGGTCAACTCCGACACGTTCAGGTTTACACGGCCCTGAGTGACAGGATTAGATGAGCCATGCGTCACGCACACTCGAGGAGATACTTCATCTTAAGAAGGGAGGAGATGTTGTTCAACTCACGTGTGCTGAAGGTAACCTCAGTTTTTTTCTCAGTCCGACAGTCCTCGCCGATAGATATGAGGCTGATGTTATATGTCTGACCGCACACCAGCTTTGTCAAATTACACCAGAGCCCGTCTGTCTCACATGAATCTGAGGTGCCGTCCATTGCCATGGCAGTCACAGCGTACGAGTCTGCTCCAGCTGTCTCGCTCCAGGAGACTCTGGCTGTGTTGTTATAGCAATCCAAAGATGCAGTCACAATTTCAGGGGTACAGGGAGCTGAGGACAGAAGGGAGCAAAGACATACGAGATACTGATGAGGAAATGGTTCAATGGCTTTGAAGTAAGCTCCAAAGGGGGCTAAAAGGTTGAATAACTTATCTGTTCAAGTGCATGTTGGACGGACATCAATTCATCTTACCAGCGACCAGCAGGACGGGGGTGGAGCTGCTGCTGTTGAGCGTCTCTCCGATGGCGATGACACTGGTGTAGTAGACGACTCCACAGTGGAGGCCGTCTACTTCACAGTAAGTGTCATTAGAGTAGCAGGACATTTCGTGGCTGTCGCGCCCAGAGAGAAGAGCCTCGTAGGCGATCGCACTATCGCTGGCCTCCCACGACACCGCCCCCATGTCTGTTTGACACCGCACACTGGTCTGCACATTAGTTGGCGGGCAAGGCTCTGGGGGGCGTGAAAAATGATTTTAATACATGTTGTATAACTCCTTCATCTTTGTTTTTCACCACTTTTGAACCTGATATCTATAACGGAATACATCATAAGAGGCTCTATATCTGTGACCAATCGCTGCTTTTGTTACTGATCCTCTCACTGTAGGTCGTCTAAATCGATGATCTTCAGGTATAAAAGTTTACTGTTAGTTTCCTGCAGATAACTTTGTCTGTCATGCATGTTAAAAAATAAAGGATTGGTCGATTTTACTCACCTGTCATAATGACGACGTCTTCGGTTGATGTCGACAAGCCGCTGCAGACGTGATTGTTCGCCGTGACGCTGATGTTGTACGTCTGTCCACAGGTCATGTCATACAGAGCGCAGTAGGTGTCGTTGGCCATGCAGGAGACCATCAAGCCCCGATCCGTCACACCTTTGACTGTGTAGTCATCTGCACCAGCAGCCGCGTCCCACAGCACCTGTCCGACTGTGGTGCTGTACAGAGTGTTGATTCTCTCAGGGATGCACGGCTCTGATTGGCGAGACGGAGTCAAGCATCGATGGATTGATAATTTAGTTATTAATAAAAATGAGCCAGGCAATTTCCTTTAAATGATTTTTTTAAGTATCATCGTCTGTGTGCTCACCAGTGATCAGCTCTCCTGCCATGTAGGCATCGCTGCTGCAGGTCTCCCCAACAGCCTTGACGCACAGAGTGTAGCCCTCTCCACAAAGCAGCCCCCCCAGGTCAACGAAGGTGGAGTTTCCTTCCCAGCTGACGTTGTGTCCTGACGCCGTGATAGCTGTGACCTCGTAGGTCCAGGCGCCGTCACTCGGGTACCAACTGACCATCGCCGTCTGCTTGTAGCAGTCCATGGTTGCCTCGATGTTACTCGCCTTACAGGGAACTGAGAAGACAGGCAAGACAGTTAGTCCTGTTATTATCCTTCACATTTAAAGGTCTTAAATGTAAAACTATAAACAAAAATAAGTTGTTTCACGAGAACTTCTTACAGCTGGATTATAAAAAAGCACAATTATCTAACTTCTGTCCCACCTGAAGGCGTTTCAACCTCAGGGGTGGGCGGGCTGTCGCAGCATCCATCAGAAGAAACCACAGAGACGTGGTAGACCTGACCACAGCCGACTCCTGTCACATTACAGGATCCCTCAGTCGTACCCAGGCAGGATGTGGCCTGACCGTTACTGTCCCGCATCGTGGCGATGTAGGAGTCTGCTCCTGGGCTGTCAACCCAGGAAACAACCAGAGTGTTGTCCTCGCAGTCCATCTCAGAGGTGATGTATGCAGGAGTGCACGGCGCTGTGAGGGAGATACAAAACAGACATGAAAGTTTTTCTTCAACAGTTTCTGTTTAATAGATTTTCAACTAAACTGGTCTGATGGATTAAAACATGTTTTTGCAGTGAGATCATTCCTTATGCAGCATTAAAAAAATGCGATTTTCAGGAAATAAATCAACCCCAAAAATTATCTCCCAGCTTCACTTAACTTGAGTTGAACTAAATTTAACATACTCTCTTTACCTCACAGATGTTTCCTGTGCATAAATGTGCACTCATCAATGGCTTGTTCATTGTCTTTTCTATATAAATACAGTATTTCATAAGGCTTGGCGAAACCAAAAATTTACCGATAGCGAAATTATACACAATAACCGAGGTAATTTTGCCCATGTCAATATATTCCTTGTCAAAAAATAAATTAATAAAAGTTGGTTTTGGATGTGTGTAGGTAAGATATGGTCTCATGTCCCTTTAAGACGCTGTCCTACGTCAGAGACGTGACTCCGCCCCATCCAGTCCGTAACAAAGAGGGAAAGACAGGTGAGGAGATGGAGGACGGTTTAAAAGTTGTAGCGGCTGAAGTAGACGAAGTTAATGTGGGAGGGGGTGAACAGCTTGTGGAGTAGCTATTGTCCATTTATCGTTATCAAGGTGAACTGCTCAATATATCATGATATTGATTTGAGGCCATATTGCCCAGCCCTAGTATTTTCCTGACACACACGACCTATAAGGTGAACTCAAACAAACCTGTCTTGATTTCCACGCTCTCGCTCGTTTTGCTCTGGCAGTGGATGTCCTCTGCGGTCACGGTTGCTGTGTAATACTGTCCACAGTGGAGACCCTTTAGGTCACACATGTTCTCGTGGTCGCTGCAATTCACCTCATGTCCATCCTCACCCACAGCCTTCACAGTGTAAAACTGAGCTCCTCTGCTGTGGTTCCACGACATCGAGGCCACGTTGTGCTTGCAGCTCAGGTTGGCTTTGAGGTTCTCGGGGACACAGGGCACTGATGAGAAAAGATAGATACAGAAATTTTACTCTGCTGTATTTGACTGAGTTTCATTTATCCTCCCACTTTATTGAGTATAAAGTATCTTCAATACCCGTCCTAACAATCTCCCCTTCACTCTGGGAGCTGTTGCAGGTTCGTCCCTCGGCCACAACAAGCAAAATGTACATTTCTCCACACGGCAGATGAGTGACGTCACAGCTGCTGCCCGGTGCCGGTGAGGTGCAGCAGGCGGAGCCTCCGTTTATCTGCTCCAGTGTTGCCGTGTACGAGAGCGCACCAGGGACAGCTGACCAGGCGGCAGTAACAGAGTGATTCGCGCAGCCCACGGACATATTCACGTTCTCAGGAGGACAGGGAGCTGTGGAGATAAAGAATCTTATTTTAATAAAATCAGCAAAGTCATGGCCTATCTTAACTCTCGCCATGTCTAAGTGAGTAAATATGGGGTTTGTTGTGTTTTCATGCACCTGTCTCAGTCGTGATGGCGTTGCTGGGAGCACTGCTGCACTGCTGGTCACGGGCCTGGAGGGTGAAGGTGATGTTTTTGCTGCACATCAGCGGTGGCAACGCTAACGTCCTATCTGAGGTGGAGTTAAACTCATATGTCTGGACATTGCCCTGGCTGTCGGTCGCCGTGACGACATAGTCCTCCGCCCCTTCTGACTCCTCATACATCAGCCAGGCTGAGTTTGTCAGACAGTCCATCTCTGAGTCAGAGAGTTGGGGAACACAGGGAACTGGAAACAAAGACGAGAGGTAAGAAAGTTCGTACGCAGGAAGACTTAATCCATATCCAGACATTTAGGTAACTGTCTGCTACCAGGGTAGGCAGGTAGACAGACAGATAGATAGATGAAACAATGGATAGAACGATAAATAGCTAGATAGATAGCTAGAAAGATAGATAGATAGATAGATAGGATAAAAAAAGGACGACAGAACGATAGGTAGAACGATAGAACAACGATAGATAGATAGAACGATAGATACAATGATAGATACAATGATAGGTAGAACGATAGATAGATAGATAGATAGATAGATAGATAGATAGATAGATAGATAGATAGATAAAAGAACAGATAGATAGACAGAAAGATAAATAGATAGAATGATAGAACATCATATAGATAGAACGATAGATAGAATGATAGAACGACAGAAGGATAAATAGAACCATAGATAGAATGGAGGATAGAACAATACATAGAACGACAGATAGGACGATATATAGGACGATAGTTTGATAGAACAATAGATAGGACGATAGAATGATGGATAGATAGATAGAACGATAGATAGATAGACAGATAGATGAGTTTATTTATCCCGTCATAGCAGTCCGATAAAATACAATCAAATAAACAAAATACTGAAGAAGACGAGAACGAAAAACAACATATAAACAACATATTCACACGCCATTATCTGTCCTCACCTGTCATGATCGTCTGTGTGGGACTGTCTCTTCCCACACATCCGTCCCTGGATGGTGTGATGGTGATGCTGTACTTCATTCCACACTTCAACCTACTGAAACCGCAGCCAGTGCCTTTGCTGCTGCAGTTGTGTTGGCGACCAGTGCTGTCGACCGCGAACACTGTGTACATGACCCCGGGTGAGCTGTTGCTCCAACTCACAGACACGTTACCCGAAGCACAGTCCACTTCTGGGAGGAAGGTGCTGAGAGGACAGGGAGCTGAAAGAAACAGAGACAGAAATTAACAAAGTTTCAAAAATGAATAATTATGATAAAAAATGAATAATTATATTTGTTTGCCTACCTGTAACGACCTGCTTTGTGGGACTGTAAGAGCTGTTGCAGGCCTCATCTTCAGCCCACACTGTGACATTGTAAGTCTGACCACACTGCATGCCTGGGATGACGCGGTGATGATCAGCGGTCTTCCAGATGCTAGCGTCGCCACTGCTGCTCACTACAGAGGCGCAGAGCTGAACAAAGTGACCCGTCGACTCCCAGGTAACGTTCAGGACCCCAGACAGGCAATCGAGGTCGCTCTGTATGTTCTGAGGCTCACATGGAGCTGGAGGGGAGAGCAAAAGACGAGTTAGAAAAAGTAAGACCAACATTTGGACGCACAAACGGGGACATTTGAGTCCAACATGGTGGTTTGAACATGTAAGTAGCATGCTGAACGAGTGCTCAAAAAAGTCTGACCTGTATGAATCACTTCCATGTTGCTCTTGGCTCCAGTGCACTCGTTATCAACACCTACAGCATGGACCTCAAACCGCTGTCCACAGGGCAGGTTGAATATCTTACAGGTGGTGGTGGAGTTCGTACAGGCCCACTGCCGGCCCTCTTTATTCTCAGCCACCGCCATGTAGGAGAACGAGCCCTTCGAGGCCTGCCATGACACCACGATATCATTGGAGTGACAGGAGGAGTCCACCGTGAGCTGGGTCGGAGGGCAGGGAGCTGGAGGAGTGACATTGAGGAGTTGATATTTTAATAAAGGAAACAGAAGAAGTCTGTAAAACCATCACAGAAGCAGACATGTAAACAGAGCAGGTTTTACTTAAGTTACCTGTGTTGACTCTGTACCAGTCCCTGGCTGGACTGGGGCAGTTCTCCCCCTGTCCGCTGACGCTCACCCTGTAGCTCTCCCCACAGCGCAGGGAGCTGATGTTGCAGGAGGAGCCATTCGAGGAGCAACCCTTCAAGTCCACGATGTCAAAGGCATCTGCAGAGGCGTTGTAGTAGAGGATGCCGCTGCCTGGGGTCCAGGACACTACAGCGGTGTTGGTGTCACAGTCCAGGTAAGTTTGCAGACCACTGTGGGGACAAGGGCCTGGATAGGAGGAGAAGCAGGGAAGGGGGAATCACATAAGTATGAACGTACAAAAACGACTGACTACCCTTTAAAGATGCAGCTCGTTCCTTCGGTTTCATTACCTGTCATGACATAGATAGTCTCGCTGACCAAACTGATGCAGGATTCATGGCGAGCCACCACTGTAATGGAGTAGTTCTGCCCACACGGCAGGCGGCGGAAATAACAATTGGTGTCTGTGTTGTTACACTCATCGTAGTGGCCCAGATCGCCCTGAGCATATACAGCATAATTTGTGGCTCCGGGTGCCGTGTCCCAGGTAACTGAGGTGATACCTGTGACGCAGTCCACTCGTGCAGTGGGGTGCTTGGGAACACATGGAGCTGCGGGAGAGGAAGGGGAAGGGTGATTTTATTTCACAGCCACCATTATAACACTTGAACTTTACTTCAGTAGTCAAGTCAATTTTATTATAATAACCAAGTGGGTGCTCATTTTATTTTAACTTTGATCAAGTGGGTCTAAAAGTCATGACAGTGAGCCACCACACATGACATAGATATCACACCTGTCACAGATATCATATTTGACACACTTGTGCTTATTTTACTGAACATTTTTGCATTTCTTTATTCCTGCTACTTATCAGGTATATTTTTATTGTCACTTTGCAAACCACTCCTGCAGAAATATGAGGTCAAAACACAGTAAAAACTCAAAGTTAATGCATGCAGAGGTTTGTTTGGTATGTTTGCAAAGTTGTGTCAGTCAGGGCAAAACAAAAAAATAAGTTCAACATTTCTACTACCTCTACAGCATCTATATTTTCTGATCTCTATTATTTTTACCTGTTTTTACTTGAGCCTCTGCAAAAGTTATTTCACTGCTGCACGTGTCCGTGAGGCCGACCACACCGACGGTGTAAGTTTCTCCACATTTCAGTTTTTCGAAGGTGCAGTTGGAGCTGGTGGAGTTGCAGACAGTAACCCTTCCTCTGCTATCGACCGCCGACACCAACTGAGTCTGGTCTGGCCCCGAGTTACTCCAGGTTACAAATGCCATGTTCGTGCTGCATTGTAGATTCACCGACACACCAACTGGTTTGCAAGGAGCTGTGAAAAATAAGAGAACAGATATCAGAGAGATGTGAGGTGTGAGAACTTTTAGTTTTCATGTCATGTTGTTGGATTTTGATGTGATTTTGTACAAACACATCAGAGTAACAAGCTTACTTAGACACTCACAAAAATGAAGCGTATCTTATCCTCAGTTAATGAATTATGAAGATATGTTTATCTTCAATCATTCCAAATCAAAGAATTATCTGAACTCAAGCTACCTGACATCATCGTATAGTCCGAGCCCTCGATGATGCCACAGTCCACCGACGATGTGGTAACAACAATGCTGTAGTTGAGACCACATTTCAGTTCCTGGATGGTGCAGTTGGTTGTAGGAGCATCACAAGACAAACGGCTTTCGTCGCTGCCGATGGCGAGCGCCGTGTAAGTGCCAGAGTCGACGACGCTCGCTCTCCACTGCACCGCAAAGGTGTTCGCTACACAGTCCAGCTCTGCGACCACGTCATCAGGCAGACAAGGAGCTGTGGCGGGAGGTGGAGAGGAGAGTTTTATTAGTTTTGTGGCATCAAATAAAGAAAACGCATTAAAAATGAGGCTTAACTGATTTACCAGAGTCAAAACTCAAAGATTCCCCTCTGCTACTGTTGCACGTCGCACTGGAAGCGATCATAGATGCTGTGTAACGGTGTCCACAGTCCAGCTTCTCAGCACAGGTGGTTGTGTTAGAAGGACAGAACACCACATGGCCGTGGTCACCAGTTAGTGTGGCTGTGTAGGAGATAGCGTGGGTAACAGGAGCCCAGGTCAGATTGCCCAAGTTGGTGCCACATTCAGCTCTGGCAGTCAGGTTGGTCGGAGGACACGGAGCTGGAAGGTCGAAGATTCAGGAATAAATCAACGTGTCAGTCATATTTCAGATTTTGGCCTCTTGCTAAGAAAAAAAAAAACAGGCTCTTTTGAGACGTCAACCAAGTCTTTTTATTATTGTTGTGTGATTTGTACCTGTTTCCGTCTCGATGGGCACGCTGAAGTTACTGGTGCATTCAGAGTCAGTGACAGCAACTGACAGCGTATACAACTCGCCGCACTGCAGCCCGGTGACCACATGTGACGTGCTGCTCGTGGAGAAGTTTGCTGCGGTCCACCCTTCTCTCTGTGAGCGTATGAAGTACTCAACACCGCTTTCTGGACTCGGGTCCCAGCTCACAGTGATGTCATTGTTACTGCAGTTTGTCACTCCAGTCACTCTGGTTGGGGGGCAGATTACTGAGAAGAAAATGAAAAGAAGCGTTACATCTCTGCCATTTTTGAACACCCGTTGTCCTTGTAGCTCATGAAGACAGCTCGTTTTTACTATCTATGTGAACAGCTGTTTCTTCAAGTGTGTGGTATTTGAGTTAGAGATGCACCGATCCATTTGATCTATTTTTTCTGATCCCATCCGATACCGATACCTGAGCTGAGCGTATCGGACAATATCCAATATCGATCCAACCCTACTGTTGAATGAATGAACTGTATACCTTGCCATGTGAGTGAAGGCATCAGGCTTGACATTAGCCTTGTTAAAAAAAGGTAGCAAATTAACAGATAAATTAACTTAAAATTATTTATAAAAAAAAAAAAAAAAAATTGCAGATTAGCACACAGCAAATAGAAGTACCGTATTTTTCACACTATAAGGTGCACCTGATTATAACGCGTACCATCAATGAACGCGTCTATCACGCCTATTTTCATACATAAGGCACACCGGATTATAAGGCGCATCAAGCCGAACAAAACAGTCAATAACTCTTCGAGGCTACAGTAGCTGCAGCGTTCCGACAAGCCAAAAGGATTTTAAGTGCGCCTTATAGTGCAAAAAATACGGTAAGACTTCCATGTAAACATTTAGCGCAAAAGGATGACAGACATAGAATATAGAGCGAACAGAATCACTGTTTTGCTGTGTGTGATATGAATTAAAAGAAAAGTAGACTTGATCGGAATGCTGGATCGGCGTCCTTCATCAGACATCCGATCAAGTTAATTTGTCAATATTGGAGCTGATGTCTGATTCAAATATCTGATCGGTGCATCCCTAATTCGAGTGTCAAATATGTAACTATTCCTCAACACTCTCCTACCTGACTGGAAAGTAAAAGGCAGACTGGGTTCACTCGTGCAGCCTCTCTCAGTGGTGACCACCGTGACGACCGCCGTCTCTCCACAGTGGAGGTCTGTGAGGGAACAGTTTTTTCCACCGGAGGAGCAAGTGTGGTTGTGATCATCCGGCGCGGAAGGAACCGCTGTGACCACGTAGAGATCTGCTTGCAAGGCGGGATCCCAGGTCACATGGCCGATGTTACCTTCACACTGCAGAGACACGTGGACGTTGGTGGGAGGGCAGGGACCTGGGAGAAGCCGAGAAGGGTGGAGTGATGTTATTCGTTATTAAGTGGATAATTTATTACTCTACAATAATACAGTAAAAGTGTTTCCAATCTTCTCGCTCCTTCCTCACCTGCGATATAATTGTAAGGGTAACTGTGATAGCCCTCGCAGCTGTCGGAGTAAGGCGTGACCATGATGACGTAGGTCTCGGCGCAGTGCATGTTGGGTATGTAGCAGCTTGTGTTCGGCGTCATGCAGTTTTTCACGTCACCGTCTCTGGCAGTAGCCACCACTTTGTAAGAGACTGCGCTGGCACTTTGGTCCCAGCTCACCAGTGCGGTGTTGTTTTCACACACAAGGGAGGCGCTGAGGTTCATGGGAGGACAGGGGGCTGATGGGAAAGTGAAAGGACACAGAAGGATCAAATGAGAGTCTTATAAATGTTGGGGAGATGAATTAAAATGTACAACAAATTTCTTTATAACATACAGTAACTATTTGATAACTTGCCAACCAAATATCTTGTAACTAGTGTTATTTCAATGTTTTATCATGCTATGATGGTAATGATTATTCACGATTGCTACAATGGAGTTACGAACATAAAATGCAACTTTAAACAATTTTCTTTCTGCGTTTTATCCAAACAGAAATCAATTGAAACCAACTAATGTCATAGAGGGCACAACGACTTTAAATAATGTAAAATTAATGACTATAATTCAATAAAAAAGACTGTATTTATGTTTCATGGTCGGAAAAAAGTCTTAGTGTTACGGCAAAATTAAGTTATGAGTAAATCCAGCTCCAAAAGTCTAGGTTGGAGCTCTCTCCAGCCACTCTTCGCTCTCCTACCTGTCTTTATTTGTGTAACACCGGGCACACTGCTGTTACAATGGCCCGCCACTGCTGTCACTTCCACATAAAACATGCGACCACAGGGCAGTGACATCGGGGGGCAGAATGTGGTGCCGGATGGGCAAGGGATCATGTAGTCTTCGGAGTAGATGCGAGCGTAGAAAGTCTCTCTTCCCAAAGTCTCGTCCCAGCTCAGGAGGGTGATGCCAGTTTCACAGGAGTACGTGTACTCCACGTTTTTAGGGGTGCAGGGTGCTGGGTGAGAGTAGAATACAGCCAGTTATGATGACACTAACTCAAGTACTTCCTATATACCTTACCTTAATGCCTAAATACTCAAATCTTATGGCGGAAAAAAGGTTTACAAAGTACCCTCAAATAATCTGCAGTGATAGCCTGCAGCAGATTGTAAAATAATAGACTAAATAATAACTCACCAGTGACAACCTCAAAAGTAGCGCTGGGTTTGCTCAAACACTGAACTCCTTGTGCGACAGCATGCATGGTGTAGGTGTGTCCACACATCAGGTCATCCATGTCACAGCTGTTAGTCGTGGAGGAGCTGCAGGATGACCGGTATCCTAGGTTGGAGATGGCGTGGACGGTGACGTTCATAGCGTCTTTGTCAGAAATCCAGGTGACCGAGACGTTGTTTGAGACACAATCCAGGGAGTAGTCCAGGATCACTGGAGGGCAGGGGGCTGAGCAAGGACAGAATCATGGATTACTAACTTGTGTTTCAGGAAATTCTTTTCATTCATATAAATGTTTCTTCACTGTACAGTTTATACAACTCTGCATGGAGTTATTTTATCTGTCTGATCCATCATTTCTAATATATCTACTTAAATTTTAGTCTAAACTTGAGCATTTTTTAAAATCCTGTCTCATCCCTACACAAATGCAGCACCTGAGATCAATCAGCAATAAACCAAAAAGACAAGTGAGGAGATGGAGGACGGTTCAAAAGTTGTAGTGACTGAAGTAGACAAAGTTAATGTGGGAGGGGGTGAGCAGCTTGTGGAGTAGTTATCGTCCATTTATCGGTATCGAGGTGAACTGCTCAATATATCGTGATATTGATTTCAGGCCCCAATCTCGATCTATGCCACAGAGGTTTTCGTACCTGTTGTTATGTTGGTTTTGGCGAGTATGGAGCTGTTGCATTTTCCATCTCCGGCCAGTACGGTCACTGTGTAATCCTCCCCACACTGCAGCTGGGTCAGCTCACAGGAACCGTGGGGAGAATGACAGGAGTCCATGTGCCCGTCGGCTTCGGCCACGACCGTGTAGTTTATCGCTCCAGCACTGCGCCCCCAGGTCACTGTCGCGACACCGGAGGAGCAGTTCAGGGTAGCGGACACATTTGTAGGGTCACAGGGAGCTGTAGAAGGGTGGAGTAAAGAAACATTAGGACCATACCATAGACAAATCCCAACACTAACAGTTAAAATGTCTTTGAAACTTAACCGAAGCTGTACCTGTCATTGCTGAGATGGTGCTACTCTCAGAGCTGTTACACCTGTCATTTACTGCCATCACTGTGAATGTGTACATCTGAGCACACTTGAGGCTGGAGAAGAGGCAGCTTTCATTCTTTGAGGGGCAGGAGGAAGAGAAACCTCCGGCTCCCTTCAACGTGGTGATGTAGGACGCAGCGCCGGGTGTTGTGTCCCAGGACGCCTGTAGTGTGTTAGTTGAACACTCCACCTCACCTCGGACGCTTTCAGGAATACAAGGAACTAAGAGAGGGGGAAAAAAAGAAGGCAAACGATGAGGAATATATAAATTTTTAATTCTCCATTAAACACAGTACAGTGCACTGTCATACTCACCAGAATTGACTACTTCTGATACACTATGTCCATCACATGTCTTGCTCACGGCTCTGACTGTCACATTGTACTGCTGTCCACACTTTAAATCACTCAGTACGCATATCGAACCCTCTGTCATGTTCCGCAGTACAGTTCCATCTGCAGCCAGAGCGGTGACGCTGTAGTTTGCTGGCATGGACCCGGGCGTCCAGGTGATGGTGAGTGTGTTGGTGCTACAGTTCAGGGTGGTGACCACATCCTGGACGGCACATGGAGCTAAAACAAGAGGTGAAGAGTTAGTGTCAGTGGTAGTGTTTCAATAAGATTGACTTTTGACCACTAAGGGCCGGTAGAGTCCCATAGCTCGTGTGTATATTTACACCTCACCCACTCACAGTGAACAGCAAAACTGTAAGGTTGCAGGTCAAGACCAGACAAATATAGTGAATAAATTCTCATATAAAGTAGGGGTGTCCAGATACAACTTTTTTACCTCCGATATAATACCGTTATTGTAGCCTTCAATATTGGCTGATACCGATATTGATCTGATATTGGCACAAACTTGTGGACCAACATCACTTCTACTTCTTGGTACTTTGTTAGTGCTTTATTACACACTGTTGTTGTGATCACATGGGCTCTGCATCCTGGGTCCGGGTGCTGCTAGATAGAGGTGCTGGAGCAGAGTCTGGAATAGACTGCTTGTATCGGAGTGCTGATATCGGAGACTTTAGATGCAGGCTGATATGATCAGATATTCGATTTTTTGCTAATATCGGACCGAAATCCAATATGAATACTGTATCAGGACACCCCTAATAAAAAGCTCTAATGGACTCTGATTTAACATGATTAAAATCCAAAAATTATCCTGTACTGTAGAAGACTTGAAAATAGCAATCTTAACAGCTATTTTCTATTAGTTTTAAAAGAAAGTATTGATAACATGAAAATCCATTAAGAAGTGTTTTTTTCTTTCTGGTGTCTACAAGTTTGAGACACAATTACATGCTCTAAACAGTGTATGATTCCCGCCCAAGTTGTGGGGTATTTTCCCTTTTTTGAGGTATCTTGTCTCTTTTAAGTTTTCCAAAAGCACAGAAAACATTGGTGATGAATATAAATCCTATATCAGACTTAGCCTTCACCGGCAAAACAATGCCACAGATTTTATTCGCTTTGACAGAAAGTTTTAGAGCGAAACAAAATGAGCATGCAAGCCTCAAAAGAAATAGTTGAAAGCTGCTATTTCCTCCCACCTGTTGTTAGTATGACCGGTTCACTGTCAGGACTCTCACAGTCGCCGTCTGAAGCCGACACAGTAAAAATGTACTCCTTTCCACATTGCAGATTATGCAAATGGCAACTTAGGTTCATTTGCGCATCACAGATAACAGTGTGTCCATCTGTGCTCACTGCCCTCCCAGTGTAGGACACTGCGTTTGGGCTGCTGTTCCAGGTTAACATGGCGGAGTTATTGGCACAGTTGATTGAGGCATTGAACTGAGAAGGAGGGCAGGGCGCTGCAGAGGAAGGACAGATACGTGTTATCTTAGAAAAGCACTTCTCAAATAGTTTGCTCCTCATTGTTTTTACCTGTTTGTAGAGTCTGAGGAGCGCTCTCGTTACTGGCGCAGAGGTTGTTTAGAGCAGACACATGGATGCTGTAAACCTTGCCGCACATCAGGCCCTCCAGCATGCAGGATGTCCCGTTGGAAGGGCAAAGCAAGCGCTGCCCATCTCTGCTCACAGCAGCTGCTTGGTAGGAATCAGCACCAAGACTTGCTTGCCAAGTCACTTTCACAGAGCTCTGGCCACAAGTTCTTCTTGCCACCACATTAGTGGGCACACATGGAACTGAGGAAGAGAGTAGACCGCTTAGAGTCGTCATCAATCAGACGGATTTACATTTTCCTGATGAGGATTTTCTGGGAAAATATTTGCCACAATGCTCCCTTACTTTTGCCAACATGAAGCACTGAGGGATGACTGACACACGAGCTGTTGTAGGACATCACTTTTATGGTGTAGTCCTTTCCACACTCCAGCATGTCGAACGTCAGTGAAGGCTCTCTTGTGTCGAAAGTCATGTTCTTGTCGCTGTTTTGGATGAATATCAAGTAGCCCTCTGCGTTACTTGAAGACTCCCAGCTGAGGTTGAGCTCTCCTGACCGACAGTCTAAACCTGCTGTCACCTCGGGTCCACAAGGAACTGGACAGAGAGAAGAGAGGTGAGGGATTTTTCTGAAATGTTTGTTGTTCAAGGAGAATTTAATGCTAAATTCAGCCAGAGGGTGGCATCAGATCTAGGCTTGATCTTAAAAAAAAGTCACCTTCACTGCTCTGTTTGCATTTTATCAACATATGATTCAAACCATTCGCCCCTGATGTACTAAAACCTGCATTAACTAATCAGACGATTACGCGTGTTTGGTTTGAGACTGAAAAAGCCAGCTGGAAACATTACTTTTAATTTTTAATTTCACTTTCTCACTGATCATTTGAATTCACATACTTTTCCAATTTCAGACTCAAAGAGTTTATAAAATATGATGTTTTATTAATAGTTGGAAATTTGCCAAAAAATAACTTGAGAATAATAATGATCAGTATAAAATACAGTAGACTCACCTTTTTACTGTATTAGAGATATTGAAGTCCAGATGTCACACAACTTTTTACAGCTTAACCAGGACAAAACAAAAATACCAATCATCGGTTCAAAGGAGAAACCGGCATCTACACTTAATACGTTTGGACTAAACCCTGGCTAAACAGCAAGAAATTGAATTGTTTTAGTTGATTCAGATTTTAATTTTAGACCAAACATGTACGCTCTGAAACAAAAACAGCATTGTACCATCTAAAGAATATTTCTGAGGTAAGGCTGTTTCTCTCTTTGAGCAACTCAGAGAGACTAATGCACGCTTTTGTAACCAGCAGGCTAGACCACTGTTACGCTCTCCGAACTGGTCTACCAAAGAAGATCATAAACCAGCTGCAGCGAATCCAAAATGCATCAGTACAAGTGCTGACAGCCGTGCAGAGCCTTGTTTATAAGGTACTGCATGGCCTCCTACTAGACTACATATGAGAGATACTTTAAGTTTATTAACTTTTACCTGTCAGATAGGATTTTCTATAATGCAGTAAGTTACTTTTCACTTATTCAAAGAACAAGCATTAATCCAACACTGAATTTTCAAGTTCCTTTGAGGGCGTTGGAGTGTAAGAAGTATAAACTATTTGATTGATTCTTAAGGGGCCCCTACCTGAATCCATGTAGATGGGCATAGAGGGCATGCTGGGACAAATGCCATCATGGTGAGAGACAGTGACGGTGTACAGCTGGCCACATTTTAGGTTGGGTATCCAGCAGCTGGTGTTGGTGGAGCTGCAGCTGAGAAGACCCTGAATTTCATCTTCGATGATGGCAGTATAGGAGTTCATCTCAGGTTGGCCCAACCATGAAATCAGAGCCTGATTGGCGGCACAGTCCAGAGAGGCTTCAATATGATTGGGTGGGCAAGCGGCTGAAATGAGGGAGAAGGAGAGTTGACCAAAAGGAACGACCAAACAGAAGGACTGGGAATGACAAGCCATTCAATCTATATCCTCCCAAAGGAAAGCCCAGTACCTGTTTCTATGGTGACCATCTCACTCCCAGTGCTGTTGCACATGAAGTTGGAGGCGAGGACATATGCTGTGTAGTTGGTGCTGCATTTCAGGCCCACGATCTGACACATTGTATCTAAGGCGTTGCAGCTGTGAATGACGCCGTCGATGTCTACCGCTATAGCAACGTAAAAAATCGCGCTTCCACCGATCCAGGTCATCGTGATGGAGTCAGCTCCACATTCTCTTACTGCGGATACATTTCGAGGAGCGCAGGGGACTAGAGAAGAAGAGACAAAACCCGATGAGGTCAAGTTTGACCCCTAAACCTTCTCACAGTTGAATGACCAGAATCTGTTACAATCGACAACTAAAAAATCCTTTGATAATGCCTTTATCATTTTCATCTTTGATAAGTTATGAACATCTATTGATAAATTTAGTTCCTACTACATTAGTCAATAATTTCATAGATTTTTTTCGATAATTTGGACCAAAAACATCATGAAACAAGAAAAAAAGTCTGCAAAAACTTTCCACCATGTGGATGTAAACATTTTAAAGTACACGTTTTATCTAAACAATTACGCAAAACTCAAAGATTTAATCCACAACATAGATGTTAAGCTGTGCTGTTATGGAAAACATACTCATCAAGACACAAAACTTTTCCTTTGACGTTTTAGTAATATATCACAAAAATATTTACAACCAAATTGAAAACCCCTCTGTGACTTTTGCTTTACTTTGCACGAAAATCAAATACTACACTCATGCATTAAGACATCTGGGCAAGAACCATCCTTAGCCACAGAAGTATTGTATCAGTATCAATTATGTAAAAAGTCTCTCACCTGTCTCTGCCACAGGCCCCAGTGTCCTGGGGCTGGCACACTCATCATCATATGCTGTGATGTAGACGGTTAAAAACTCTCCACAGTGGAGGCCCTCTATAGCACAGCTGTTAGACCTGGAGGAGCAGTTGTAGTGGCTGTTGGTTCCCCTGTTGCCAAAGGCCTCCACCGTGTAGCTTAAAGCCCCTTCAGCCAGGTCCCACTTACTGAGCAGAACATCTGAACTGCAGTCTGCAGAGGTCTGCAGATTCTGAGGTATACAGGGGGCTGGAGACAGAAATAAAGAGTTGAAGTTATGCAGATTAATCATCAACAGTATCAGTTTTTGTCTCTGTCAATGTGAACACTTTCCACTGTATGGCACTCACAAAAAGATGGAAAGTCCAACTGTAGCTGAAGCAAGCTCAGCTGCTATTTGGATACAAAAACGGTTTAAAAATCTTCAACCGAGATCTGATTTAGACATAATCTGGACATACCTGTTCGAATGTCAACAGTGGAGCTCATCTGGCTATTGCATTGTCCTGTGATGGAGTAGACGCTGAAGTAATAGTGTCGTCCACAAACCGTGTGTGTGAAATAACAGGAGTTGTCCTCAGTCAGACAATCCTGGACCACTCCCTGTTTAATGGAAGAATCACAAAACATTAAAAAAACACGTAAAATAAACACAATTTTGAAATTAATCTTCATGTGTTTTTTGTAGACATGTGGTTATTTGCTGTCTTAGCTGAGCGAGACGACTCAGTCTAAGTCCGGGCTATAAATATAGAGCTACAGCTAGCAGCTCAATACCTCACTTATTCTAGATTTACAACAGGTAGCTTTGGCACCTCATGAACATGCAGCTCTTACACTATCAGCAGTGGTAGATATGCTGTTACCTACTAAATCCTGTATGGGACAAGCTTCAGAGCCTGAAAGCATGTTGCAGGTCATACTTTGCATTTCTCATGTCTTTCACAAAGCCCAAACAAACCTACATCATGAAATAATCAGTGCCCAAATGCTGAACCAAATCCTTTTAATTCAAAATGGAGAGATCAATGATTGAAACCAAAAGAAATGGCACACAACCTCTACCTGAATGTACAAAAACAGCACAAAAGCTGCAGCAAAAGAACAATTAGGCATGAGGTTATAAGCAGGGACTTCAAAATCTCCCAGTCTGGAGAAAAACAGAAGTTGTTTTGCTGGGTAACTTAAATCAAAATACATGCACATAAAATTAGTTAACCTTTGTAAGTATGACCTTCTTTTTCCTTGCTTTTTCCAGTCTTTGCGCTGAGCTAACTTCCTTTTTATAGGACAAACAGCCCTGAGAGTGGAATCCAAATTCTCGTCCCACGGTAAGAAATTTTAATTTTGAGAATTTCCTGGGGTTTATTCTATGTTTTATTTGATAATGAGGACCGTTTGAGTGCAGTACCTGAGAGTCCACTGCTCTGGCCATGTAGTGGTCTGTGTTGTTTGTGTGCTCCCAGGAGAAGACAATGACTTCACTGGAACACTCTCGCAATAACTCCAGCTGCTTTGGGGGACAAGGGACTGAGAGGAAATTGACACTTTTTAATAGACGACCATCTATCAATCTCTTTTACATTAAATAGGAAGCTAGATAGGAACATACATAAAGACATACACAGATAAGAGATGTTAAAAAAAGAAAAACGTACATGGAGTTAAATATCAACATCAAAAAGCCAGCGTCTCATATCCCATTCAGGTTAAAACGCCCTGATACTGAAGATTATGCTCCAGCGATGCTTTTCACTGTACAAGGTTTCAGGTTTAACACAAACACAGGCTCATTCTTCGCAGCCTGAACACAACACAATATGATAAGGAAAGAGAATCTCAATAGAAGACCCAGTTTTTTAAAGTAGACACCTACTGATGCGGTGTATTTTGAAACCGACCAACAAAGATGTAAACAGCTATCCCCAAATGACTTCTAACTGATCCGACCTCCGTGTGCCTTAACCTGAGGGGGGGGGACACAAACTATGAAGGTGCATTTTTCTACAAAAAGAACTTAAACATACTTAAAAATTACTTAAAAAGCTTTTTTAATAATTAAAAAAAAATGAAGTTTAGTTAAAAAATAAAGTGGATGTCTATATGTTCTTATTGCTTTTATGATTTTGAGTCTGAGTTTTATTTCGCTGGATTTTAATCCCTGAAATCCTGTTTTTTTTTTTTTCTTTATGGTAAACGCTGAGGCCATTTGAGGCCAATAACAGCAGTGTTAATTTACCAGACTAGATCAAAATAATTTTTTAATTGGCTCAGTTACATTTTATTACTCCTTAAGGCTCAAGGAAAAAAGTGTTAAGTCACAAGATTGCATTTATCCAGAGTTCCCTCAAGTATTAAATAGCCGTACACCTTGGATCAAACGGTAACTTGTCATAAAATCATATTGAGAATCATCCAAGTCACGTCAGCCCCTGTGACCCCCCCGGGGATTAGGTTGGACAGAAAATCTCAGCCCAGAGAATAGAGTGATACGTGAGATGACAGGATTAACTGCCTCCACTAAACGGATGGTTGGGTGGAGCTGTAAAAGTCACGGAGCATCTCCGTCAGGTGTAAGGCACTGACGGCACTGATACTAATCCAGTTCAGACCTTTATTTGAACTTGTGGTTCTTGTTTGAAACTTGATCAAGTTTTGGATTTTTTAGATTTTCAGATTTTTAGATTGTACTACTTAAGATGTGACAAGCGCAATTCTAGAGCTACATGAAGCCTGGATATAATAACTAAAACACAGAAAGCAGTAGGTCCAGACTTTTTGTTAGCACAGCACTTACAATTACTGTTAACTTGTTTTAAAAGCAGGTGAAACTGATTGAAATAATATGAAGGGTTGTTTAGCTGTTGTAGTTGAAGCCTTCCCAATAACAGGAAGTACTCCACACCTGTGGATTTGCGGCCTGGACAAAGAGTTCTGTCTGATTGGGAAAAGCATCCCAATGACTATGGACGTGTTTTAAACATCTATTAAAATCCCCCTGAAGATTAAAGACTTGGGTATTTGGAGGAATTGTCTGTGTATCTCTGGAGATAATTCCTCTTTCTCATGACTAGATCTGATTTTTTTTTTTTCTGCCTCTTTGGATTTAGATGAAATGTTTTCCAGTTTTTCCACCCAATCAGTTTGTCAACAAGATCACAAGCTGGGTTTTTGAAGGTAAACTCCAGCTTGAACCTTGAACCAGACTTTAAAGAGCAGTAACACTTGTGGATATGTTGATTTGGATACTGTAAGCACAATCCTCTTGAATCTTTATTGGCATCAGGTCCGATCAGAAAACCACAGGTCAAATTTTTCCTTTTGTTCCAAAGAAGATCAATTATCTTGGCTTTAACAAAAGAAACTGCTGAGTCATTTAACACAATAGTTCCTTTTTCAAAGACCGCTGTGTCTTACCTGTCTGAAAAGTGACTGTGGTGGTGTTTAACGTGTTCGTGCAGCTCTCTGAAATGGGTACTACGTGGACCACGTAGCTCTGGCTACAGATCAGTCCACTAATCCTACAGTTGGTTCCAGGGCTGGTGCACATCCGTTTTGTGCCGTTTTCACTGACTGCCATTGCCTCGTATGAGTCGGCACCAAACACACCAGTCCACTCCACCATGACTGAGTCGGTGGTGCAGGTGTAGTCGACGGAAACTGAAGATACAGGTGTAAGCTCTGCCGGAGAGAGAATTCACTCAATGAGTTTTATTCATGGGACGAAAAATTACTAGAAAGTCAAAAGAGGTCCACAGTCAACACAGTTGATATCAGAAACTGTCAATGGAGAGTGATAATTTTGTTGTACCAGACAATCAAGATACTGTTCAGCTCCGATGAAAAAATTCAAGTTTGTGTCTATCGGTTGAGAGGGGCGCCGTTTACCCCTCTACAAATAGGCTACTGTATGCAAAGATGAGGATTTCCAAATTTTCTCTGGCTACTCAGAAGAGGCCAACACTAAAACTGGTAAAATGAGCAAACATTTACTGAGGATTTTTAATTTTTCCAAGGTGCATATTTACACGACAAGCTCAACAACAAGTAGGATGTGAATCATCTGAATCCTATTTCCCCTGAGGATCACATTCTGCATGTCTGAAAGGAACGCCTCAGAGAGAAAAGCTGACCTAGATCCTAATCAACAAGTTACTGATATTTGTTTGGCCACGGAGACTTACTGTTAGTGGTGTATGTGTGGTCCGTGGGCTCACTCGGAATCAGGAACTTGTTGAAAGAGGACACGGATATCAGATAGGTGGAGCATGGGAGGATGCCTTGAACATCCAGCCTGGTGTCTGAGACATTGTAGACTTTAGGCCGGCTGCCTGGGTCATCAACATCTCTGACAATGACACTGTACAACAGAACGTCCTCCACTGGCTGCCATGTCACCCTCGCCATTCCTAAGCCAGTTTGTGTTGCTTGAACACCGACTGGAGGCATCACCACTACAGACAGACAGACATAAGGGCTTTGTTAGAGGATACATCATTGAAACATATTAATCTTAATACTGCTAAGTTGTTTTGGAGTCCAAAACAGATATGTGGAATAATGGATGTGCCAAAATTTTATCCCAGAAATGTCTTCTCTATAACTGATAAACCCAAATTTTGCTGCAGTGGTTTAATTAAATATTGGCCACAGTGCAATTTGGATTTTCCAAGGATGCTAAAAATGTCCTCAAGGAATAGAAATCACACTTATTGATTCGGATATTGTCCAGGATCTCTTTTTCTCAGTATTTCATCTCAAAAACTTGATTCCACTCAGGATTACTATCATGGAGAGATAACAAAAATCTCAGGATTTGACATCTTTGATGTGTAAGAGGCATAGATGTTAAAAAAAGAGGATGTAATGTACGATAAGGCCCACTTTATACATCAGGCTAACTCTAAAATTCATCGGCAATACTTTCATATACATTCATATTTATGGGCTGTACCATCAAGACATGTAATTGAAAGCAACTACCTATTTTTCTGGTCATGAATCTCGGCTTAACAACCATAAAACAAAATTGCAATGAGCAACATTTTTGTTGGGTCCTCTGAACAAAAAACCTCTGAAGATACCAGTGCTTGTCTTAAATCGTACCCCCAACTTTTCAATTTTCTTCACATTAGATACTGAGATGTTTCTTTGTCTTTATACCATCCACCCTTTCTTCAAAAGCTCTTTTTAGCTTGGAGATGAATTCACTCACAGGTTGTGACGGTCCTGACTTTGCTGCTGCCCCCCATCCCGGCATGATTTACTGTGAAGATGTAGATGTCGTAGTTGCTGGAGGACTGTAGGTTTCCCACGACTGCAGACGAGTTTTTGTAGGTCTGGTTGAACACTTCTCCTGTTGTCTGAGAGATCACCTGCAGGTAATAGTACTCTGCTGAGGGAACTTCTGTCCATTCTACCATTATTGAAGTGCTCGATAACGCCCTGCCGTCTACTATCTGTGATTTGGCGGGGACTGGGAGGGAGAGAGCAGACAAAATGCATTATAAGGGGGCTTTAAAGTAGTGTTATGAACTATTTATTGACACAGCCCTTAAGGAGTGCAGTTTTTGTTCAGAATTTTGCGCCGTTAAATCAATCATGTCCACATTTGACCCCTAAAACGTAAATGACATTAAAAAAGGAAGATATTTCTGCACTCACAGTAATAGGTCAATTTTACCTTCTTGTTCTATCATTCTGTTTACCTGTCGTTGCTTCAACTGTATCCACACACACCACATAGTAGAACTCAAAGACTTTGAGGGTTACACTGTAGTCCGATCCTGCTCTCAGACCATTGACATTCCACTCTGTGGTGCGTGCAGAAAGTGTCACCACCACTGGTGCAAAGTTTGTATTGTTTTTCACCCGAAGGTCCAAAAAGTAGTTTGTTGCATCTTCGCATGGTTTCCATTTTACCCGGATGGATGAGGGGCCTGAAGCTGTGGCTGACGTGATTTTGCACCCTGAAAGAGATGGAAACAGGCAGCACTGAAATATAACTACAAAACACCAAAACCAACCTTTAATTTGTCTTTTTATGGTGAAAGTAAATTTAGACTGAAGTTTTGATTTTGGCTTTCCTGATCCACTCTATATTGTACAAGTAAAGAAACAGAAAATATCCATATACACTCGCTCTAAAATCACAAGTACATTTAATTTCTTGATTCACTTACCTTTTGCACTACAGCTAGATATCTGTAAATAACAGTAATAAGAAATTATTCCAGGTTATAATGTTAGACCCTTACTCATATTCTTGTTGAGTAAAAAAAATAAATAAAAAGTCATATTTACCTGAGTTAAAGATACCAGTGCTAAAGAAAAGCTTATGACTCCCAACAATCCCATCTTTGACATTGAGCGAGGGATTACAATTAGTTTAGTATACAAGGGAGCCAAATACAAAAGGTGTTCTGGATTCTTTTGAGCTTAAGTCCAGCCTGCATGGGAACCAATCAGTATTCCCCAAACGGGGCCAGGCAGTCCCACCAACAGCCTGAGGCAGGCAGGAGGTGGGGATGGAGGGCGGGATGGATAGAGGAGAGTTTGGTGAATCAACCTGAAGTCCCTGATGAAAAGAAGGTCCCTATCATCTGCCCTTCTCTCTCTCTCTCTCTCTCTCTCTCTTCTCTCTGTCTCTCTCTATCTCTCTCTACTCTCAGGCACCCAAAAACACACCACTGCTCTCACACAATCCTCAGTTTGCGTAACCTCTATCAAAGAAATTTGGTCTCACACCTGATTGATCTGAACTGCTCTCGATCCAGTCTTGCATTTGTTGTTTTCTTAGGACTGAACAACATCCCTAAGACTTGAAAATACATTCACTGATGAGACTGCCAATATTATTCACAGAATTGTGCACCTCTCTTTGTTATCACACAAAATCTGGGATTTCAGGAGCTTCTGCATCCCAAGCATGAGTATATACTCGTTGTGGTGACCCTTATGAGTTTTACAACAGTGGTGTTGTTACTTTTTTGCATTTTGTAAAACTTGGCTATGTAACAACCTAAATTCATGCACATTAAAATCTATTATATGTGGTTATTTTTTTCAGAAACATGTTTCAGGTGGATTTTGACTTAAATCATTGAGTAGAAAAACACACTGAGCTATGCCTAAGATGTCCAAACATTACTTATTTTTGTTAGAGGCAATATTGTTCTCATTATTCCACAAATTACTACAGAATATTTAATACTAATACAGATCTGGTACTTGTTGATCAACTTGATGTTGCTTGGTGGCAGCTACTCTGACAAGACTGTCTGCAGACATGATGTTAAGATTTTTTCAGTCGGCAAAATGAGCCCAGATATCGGCTGATGCCAATCATTTCAAAATGCCTTTAACAGGCCCAAACGATTATTGCTCTATCTCTAAACTCTGGATCATATAGGTATGGCTGAATTCCCTTATTAAACAAAACCATTTCAGTGCATGTTTATCTGTACTACTTTTGATCTTGGGTTGCCACGTTCCATTTGTCACAACTTACAGTAGCTCAGCCTCATATCCGGTCAGCAAGAAGTCCAAGCAAGGCTCATTCTTCTTTGCCACCAACTGCATCACATGACAGGCCTGGGGCATGAAGACAGACAACAGACGTGCAGTTACACCAGGCTCCAGTCCCAAATCAGGCATTTTTTCACATTTTTTACCTACCCAAGTTTGGGTGTTGATTTGGATCAGCTGCTATTGACAACTTGGGTTACAAGATCATTCTTTAACTCATTAACCAGCCCATGATAGCTGACCATTAGACATGAGACATATTAACCAAGACAGATGAACATTTATTTCAGCTGTTTTTGTGCAAAACGAGTTCACATTTGGAGGACAATTATGCATTTCTTACTTCAGGACACAGAAAAAAAAATTAAATAATGGATATTAACTTTGCTCAAATGTATTGATTAGTTATTAGTCTAAATCAGCTCTGATGTTGTCATTCATATGGGCTGCTCCATGATGATCAGGGACTTCCTTACTTATGTTTGATCCATCTTTTTCATGGAGTCATGTATAACTTTTTAAGTGCACTGTTAAGTGTTAGTTGTGTTTTGGTCTGATTAATATATCTGGTGCAAGATCTGGTGTTGAATTTGGGAGGATACAGGAGATACACCTGCTCGGTCCAAAAAACACTGTAATACAAACTATTGGTACTTTTGTCTTTATTGGGGCCTGACCAACATTGATCTTATCACAGAAATGTCACAACCTTTGTGTTCAGGGATCACAGTTTTCACACAGCTTGAACTCCCTTGGCCTACTAACACAACCTGACATCCTTAAATGGAAACAAGCTATTATTTAACTTATCAACCTGAGCCAAAGCATCCAAAATCCTGACTGCTACGTCATCCCTCTACTCATCCTTTACACCTACAGTAGGTTGATTTTTTTTTTTACTTCTCAGAAACCTGCCCCCCCCCTATCTCTCCATCCTTCCACCCACCAGCTTAACTGGAAATCTCATACTCTGAAGGCACGCTGCGACTTCACACACGGCCATCTTTCTGTGTTAACTGTTCTTTTTCTTTTCTGTAACAATACATGAGAACACAGTGAATGACCCAAAGCTAAGAGATAAAGGCTTGGGAGGGTCCGCCCCAGCAAAGGAGACAAGTGCAACTGAAACCCAAGTCAAGAATGCAAACTTGGGAATTGGGGCTCCATCTAAGTAGGATTACTTACAAAACACGTCAAAACTGGAACTGTTACTAAGCTATTTCTTTCCAAAACTGTTAGTTTTTACAGGTTTGGCAACCAATTTGATGGAAAATGAAGCTCTTTCCCTTCCAGATAGGCTAATCCTGACACTGGCTGTATGTAGGGTACACGTCAGAATGAAAAGGATCCTTATCACAGTAGAATAAAGGGCTATCACCTGCTTGTTCTTAACCACGTACTGGAAAAAAAGGAAGTCAACATGAAAGCTGATATCAGCTTTAAACATGCCAGGAAACTTAAGCTACCCTGCTTAAACAATATAGCAATTTTTAAGCTGGGGAATAAGAATTAGGGATGTGAACTACTTGATATTTCATTGTATATTTATGTAGCTGTGATATTCTTCAGTGGTAGACACTGTTATAGGTCAAAAGTATTTAGTATTTTATGATGCAACTTGACGCATATTGAGAAAGACATAAAACTTCATTTCTGTTAATCTACTTGAGTAAAAGTACTCAGTATTTTCTTTTAGCTGTGGTACTGCTGGTAGGTAAGTTTATGTCCACAAAGGCATATTTTCATACACTAATTTTTGAGTTCACAGACTTTCAATGCATTGATGCTGCTAACAAACAGCATTCCTGGGTTAGGTGATTTTTGCCCAGTGCCCAAACTAAACCTAATGAATATTTTTGCCATATCTTCTGTCAGAATTGATCCCTGAACACAACGGTGATGGTTGACTGTCGTGACTAATGGTAATGAGCAAACTTTTCTTGATAAGTTTCTAGAAACAGGATGTAATCTAGAAACTTATCAAGAAAATGTTTGTCCAGTCAATTTAGCTTATATTTAGTGAAATGACATAATTTCACTAGATATAAGACAAATTTACTTAGTGAGATTTGGTTTCTGCAATGTAGACATGTTTGGCTGTCACACAGTGGATGGAAAGCTTGTTTAAATTTTTTTTTCTTCTTCATCATTTCACTCAATAACTGATGCACTGTATAATGTAGAGAAATAAAATTATCCCCACAGAAAAATATCAGGTAAAATGACAGAGATGATAAAACTACGTCTAGTACTGGGAACAAAACTGGGAACTGGGAACCGCTGCACAAAAAAGCATGAGTAGATGTGAATTGTTACTTTACAGCACTGGTTTAATCGACACTACATCGACGTTATATTGGGTTGTGTTTCATCCAAACACTGTATACGGTCTTACCACAGACTATATAGCCTATAAAGTCTATAGTTTCACCTTGTGGTCACCAGAAGAAATGGCATTAAACCACTACATACCTGGGTGTCATGGCGTTTTTCCCGTCATCAATTCATCGCTTAAGTCCAACTGTTAGCATTAGCATCCTTCGACGGTTTTAAAAATATTAGCATTAGCATCTTTAAGGGGTTTCTAAAGTATCAGCACTAGCATCTTTCAGAAGTTTTAAAAGTATTAGCATCCTTCAACGGGTTAAAAGTGTTAGCGTTAGCATCCTTCAACGGTTTTAAATGTATTAGCATTCTTCAACGGTTTCAAAGGTATTAGCATTAGCATCTTTCAGAGGTTTTAAAAGTATTAGCATTAGCATCCTTCGGAAGTTTTCCATAGTAGAGTACCAACTCTGGAGGTGGAGGAAGCAGCCACCCTGGTTCAAAATAAAATCTAAATTAAAAATGTATTTATCAGATCTTTTTTGTTGTAATTTTAGTTTTGCCAAAGTGGATATGTATTAATAAAAATTTGTCTTAAAATAATAAAAAGTTTTAAAATTCTAATAAAGGAAAACAGGTTAATAATATAGATTGGGTTGAGCTGGTCATACGACAAGTGAGTTTACTGAACAAATTAATTCAATAGATACAGTGAAAGCAGTAAATGTACAATTTATACACAACACTTTATTTTTGCCCAAGAGAGAATATTTTTCATGTATGTGAGAACAACCCTCAAAGGGACCAAATAAAGACTGAAGTGTAATGGGGAGGAAAGTCACAACTGTAGACTATGGTCACACCTTGTCATTTTCATTTATTCTTTTCGAAGTAATTAAACAAATTGATATCCAACAAACTGAGTCATTCATCTTTAAGACAGTCGGGTTAGCTGTTTCCACCAGTATGGGCTCACTGACTCCAAGCTCCAACTAATTGCTTGGTCATCTAACCAAATTCTCATCATAAATGCAAATTTCCCATGTTGTGTCTGTCACTAGAAAGGTTCAAGAGATTCAACTTCTTTTTTTTTCACTTGGCACCATAAAAACTTTGAGACCATCCCAGGACAGTCTGAAAGGGAAGAGGGGTAATGCAGGAGGATGCAAAACCCAAGATGACACCTCCCAATCAAAGAGGAGGGCGAACACCTGCCAACAGCTGATATACAGCATTAAAGATATGCGAAACCTGGCAATTTGTGTACACTAAACTTTTTATTTTCTAAAATGACACTTTGACCCATGTAAAAACGTATTCATTCCCAGAACTTTGCATCAGAATATTATGTAATCAATGTGAAAGAAATTCAGCTAGATGAGATATTTTGGCAGTGATTGTTGGCCAACATTCAAACACTCTTGGTTCCAGGATTGTTCTGGATCACAGTACAGCCCTATTTGACCCTGATGAAATTGTTAAGAAAATAATGACAAATTTACAACTTAAAACACAAAAGATGCTAATAAATCTACAGTGAGTCGAACAAGATATAACACTTTCAATAACTAAAAATATACCAAGGTCTTACAGAGGGAACCTACCACTGAAAGAGTATCACTACTGCAGCACAGATGGCGGCACCTTTTCTCTGCTTTTCATACCCTGATTGTTAAGTGGGCTCAGGTAAGCACGATCACTAAGAGAAGCTCAGTACCTGAGAAGCATCCTGAAACGCGAGAAGGAGAGGATACACGGAAACAGTCTTCATGTAACAATTATCCAAGAATTCAAACTGTACAGCACACTCTTTCAATGAGATAAGATAAAGAAAAGTTGGATATGTGTTGGTATTATCCATTACATGGCTTAAAAGATCCTTCACAGCTCAACATGATAGCACTAGATCAGATCTGATAGACTCTCAGGAGATGACCACATGCCAAAAGCAGGTAAAAAGAAATTTAAAAAAGAATGAAAACAAATTGAGGATGAGCTGAGGTGAATAACCTGTAGTGTTTTCCTATATTGTATTGTTACATAAGATACCTATAAACCCCTATATATGGGTGGGGACACATTTGAGATTCATGTGTCTCAACAAAATACTGCATCTTTAGGCTGAGTCATGTTTCCATGTTCAGCTGTGAATGGCAACAATTCCCTGATGAGAGCCATCACAGTGTCCTCACAGATCGCCTATACTGTTTACAGTAGACTGGGAATAATACCAGGACTCTGCCTTTGTGTTCAGAGGGACTTGAGCCAACTGAAACTGGTGTTGTGAAAAGGAGGCAGGGCGGCACATGTGTCTGGGATGGCTGCCCTGTGAGCTCGGTGACTGGGTGTGTATTAAGTAATGGTCTGGAGACAAAACTGGAAATCAGCTCATATGTTCTTTCTTTCTTTCTGTCCATGTGGGAAGTATGTAGATGTTTGCAAATAGATATCTTGCAGAGAACAAAAGATTTCACATTAAAAAACGTCATTTGGCTTTGTGTTGAATACTGATATGGATATTATTTCCTGAATGGAAAATTACCTGGATCAGTGCAACTTTTCCACTATTTTTATCCCTTACCAGATAGAGACATAACTTAAAAAGAACATAGATGAGCATATAAGTGTTTGACTCTCTTGGTGTAATTTAACAGAAGGCTATTTGTCTGTGTGCAAACGGATAAAACCAGGGTTGAATTGCTTTAAAAGAAATTATATGTTAAGTTGAGACATATGTTAACTTTAATTCTCCAATATCAAGTAAGTTTTGATTATACCCCTATGATGAAAAGGTTAACTTTGAGAATTGATGCCATGTTACAGCAGTTTTGGGTCTTTTTGAGTTTCAGGCAGAGGCGGCCCAGATTTAAATGGGTGGTCTTGTGATCTTCTCATCTATTATTCCAATCTGGGGGTACCAAAATCATTATCTGGTTTATTTATCACAGCGTAACACAAGATGGCAACTATAAAACAAAAGGTTAATGACTCACAGCTGAAAAAAACCCCTCATAAATCCTACACTGAAACTCTAATTTCGGCAACACATTTTGTTTTGGCTGCTTTTCCTATGATGTAAATTTAAACACAGCCTCTAGGCATTAGTTTTTACATAGTTTTGGGGTACCAAAATGAACCAAAAGTTGTGCCTTAGGCTTAGAGGCAATGTATAAGGCTAGTCAGTAGCACCTATGCTTGCTTCCTATTGAGCCTCGGTCAGATATACTTGGGGAAAGTCAGGCTAAATCACACAGGCTGGACAAAAGAGGTACTGCAGTCAAGCTTGCATCACATTGTTAAAGGCTAGAGAGATGAAACCTCCATGTAAACGAAAATTTCAGCATAAAACGAATATTTCTTTGACAATCGATGTCTGTATTTTTCATGGCTAGGACTCAACTGAGAGCTTTGCATAACAAAAACAGAGATAAATTATGTTTGAATAACTTGGCATACGATCATAATAAACATCTGGACTCACTCTTTCCTTCTCTTCTATCATAAAAGGAGTAAATGTTCATAGCAAACAAAACACAAACCACAAAACTGATGTTGGGAGTTCTTTATTGATTGAAATATATGTCAGGTTGAAACCAAAGTGAAACATATTTCATTCAAACATCCTGAGAAAAAGCTGTAGCTCGCTGTAAATAATCTTGAAGGGAGACAGAAACAGCGGCCACATTTAATCAGGAGGCTTCCTACTTGGGGCACAAGCTAAACAGACACTTTTATGTGGGTCAGTCCTTCAGTGAAAAACTCATAAAATGAAAGTCCAAAGGGTGTCAACAACTATCAAATTGCATGTTGGGGTGAAGTACCTGTTTTACTATTAATGAATTTAGCCTCAGTAGTGCATGGATCAAACAATTTATCAAAGGAATTTTTATTTATCAAATTTAAACAATTATTCCTGTGCCATGATACAGATTTTTATTTTTTTGTTGTGCTTTGTAGTGATTGTTGAGGGCATAGTGATGGCCACATTCATTAATATTATAAGTTAATTCTTGTATTTGAATGATAAGGTTGTTTTTTAACCCTTTAATGCTTGACACCATGAATTATAGCCAGAAAATTCAAATTTTTGGGAGCTGAAATGTTTATTTCAGTTACTACTGAAAACCAAAAAATTCAAAATGTCCCTAAAATTTAACAAATATATTTATTGATCTCGTATGATACATTAGATATTTTTCGGGAACTGATAAACTACAAGAGGACATTTTCATTATTTATCCGACGGTATTCAGGTGTTTTTTTTATTTGTTGATCATATTGATTTGATAGAAGTATATAAAAGTATGTATCAAATATGATACAAAAGGCATTAAAGGGTTAAGGGTCTTCTGTTAGGTTCAGGTGTGGCTGTATGGCTGTAGGGCAGGGTTGTTGTAGAAATTCGATGAGGATGTGAAGATGGCGATGTCTGTAGCATCAGAGGAGAAGAAGCTGCAAAAAAGAAAAAAATTTCAGTCCCTTTGAATTTTGAGTATTTTTTTTTAAACCAAAATATTTATTTTAATAATTATTAACCAAGTAATTATTCAATAGCCAGCAGAGAGATATATAAATATTGTTGTCAACAAACTCAAATTTGCAACAACCCAAGGTAAGTCTAAAGGCCATTACAAAAGCTTAAAGAAAGAGCTGTTTCAGATAACTCAATAGATTTTCTCTCTAACTATGCTGATAATCATACATCTCTAAGATCATGCAAAGGTCAGGTGTAGTGTATTTACTTACAATATGCTAGTCCACACTTCTCTTTCCTCTGTAAATTACTGCAAAATAAGAGGATCAAGTAAAATTAAAAATTAATGATGAATGAAACAGGTGTTTTTTTTCCAACTGTGGTAAAAATATTGGTGATTTCAACATGGTCATGTACTCACCTGTGCCAATATTGTTCCCTGTACAAGAAACTGTGAGAGAGGAAACAAAGTGAAGTTAAACCGAAATGTTGTTATCCATCTCTTATGCTGTAATCTAATCCTAAATACTATAAAAAATTCCATAACACAATGCACTAAATGACAGACACAAATATCATTAGCTCTGGAAACTGTATGAGAATAAAATCATGAAACTTTTGAAACATCAGAATCATGGCGCTAACTTCTTCCCTGAATTTGATCCCATGTCGTACCTGAGTAGTATCTCTGGGGGCAGAACTGGACTTTGCTGCCATCTGCTGTGAGTGGAGCCACCACCACTTTATAAACCCCTCCACATGTGATGTTGCTGACATCACAGCTGCTCTCGCCGGGGGATGCCGTGCAGGTGTAGTTGTTGGCCGAGCCAAGCATCTCTGTGACGTAACTGTGGCTACTGCCAGCGCTGCGCCAGAGCACCCGCAAAGAGTTACCAGCCATCCTGTAGAGCTTGACACCTGACGGACAGCACGCACCTGTAAGAGAGAAAGACAGACAGACAGAGGGGGTGGATGATGAGGCTTTATTGTCTCTTAGACCTCTGAATGTTAAGGAAAATTTGATATCATTAACTATAAATTTCCCTCTGGGATTAATAAAGTACCTACCTACCTACCAACCTACCAATCTATCTATCTATCTATCTATCTATCTATCTATCTATCTATCTATCTATCTATCTATCTATCTGTAAGAAAAACTAGACAATTAATTAACTAATATATTTTTTACAATAAAGCTACTTTTTGTATGGTTTATTCGTTTTGTTTTCCTACTTATATAGTCAAAGTCAAAATCCCTTGTAAATAACCAAAACTACCAAGATATCTAACAGTAGCTGAACATCCCTTGTATTAGTCATGGGTATCTACCGCCCTCATCTGGACAGACTACAGTAATGCAACCAAGCAGTGTTGCCATTTTGCACTGAACATACTTGATGTCCCTTGTGATGGAATGACTCTCTAAATATGCATTGTTTCACAGTTTTCTGTTTGGTTTTAATCTGCTGCTATGTGAATTTTTATGTTTAGTTATAATTATTGGTTAAAAACATAAAAGTGGTCACTTTTCCTGCTTCAACAGCTCATCTTTCAGATAGGCCTCTTAAAATCATTTCCCGTAAGTGCCCCATCCACCCTCTACCAACACACTTTCTTGTTGTTTCCTTACTGCGCTGGACAGCTGTAATATCAGGGAGTCTGCGCTGATTCTGGTTTACTGATTTGGTTTATCATTTGTCAAGGGAAACATTCAGTAAATAAAAACTTGAGAGTTATAATCCATACCGACAGAAACTGATTTTGAGAGGAATAAAAAAACACAAATAAGTAAAAAGATAGTATCTAATCTGCCTTCTTGACATTTTTAAAGCTACTTGATGTAACAGCCAGAGACCAGTTATACTATACTTCTGCAGAACCGAATAGTGCCACAAGGGGGAGCCACTTTTCTTTTCTGGTTTATGATAAAAATACTACCCTCAGAGACTCTCATCTCAAGAAAAGCACTAAGAGGCAGAAGGACTTTCAATACATATCATTCATCATTCGAACCCTGTAACATCCATTTAACTCCTCTTGATCTTAGGCGGACTATAAAGGATTTAAAAAATTTCAAGATGCAAACTCATGATGTCTGATTAAAAAAATGTTCATGTCCTTTAATTTTTAATTGTGACAAGTATATATCAAAGTTTTACCCATCATGAAAGCACATCACTTACTGGATGAGAAGCCATGATGGGTGCAGTTGGACAAGCGCCCGCTGTGACTGTATGCCTCCATGGTGACAGTGTAGTTGGTGCCACAGGTGATGCATCCCATGAGGCAGTGGGAGTCTTTGGTGTGGCAGCGGGCGTGACCTCGCGGTGATGTTAGAGAAACGATGAATGAATGCGCCCCTTTGGCGTGAGACCAGGTGACGTTGGTCATAGCCTGAGTCACCTGATCCACTGTGAGGCTGAGCGGGCAGCAGGGCTCTGTGGAACAAACACAGAATATGTGGATGTTTGAGTCACAGGTGTGTTCAGTAGATCAGTGTTACAAACACTAACTGATTCATGGAGCTACTTCCACACTTTTAGGAGATAACCATGGATATCTCACCTGTTTCCAAAATCTCAGTAAAGCTTGGCAGACTCTGCCCATCAGCGCTGGTTGCTATGACACCGATTTCATAGGTGGAGCCACAATTAAGGCCAGTGATGTCACAGCTGTTTCCGCTGGTGGTGCAGGTGAGTATGTCTCCATCTCCCACTGCACTCACTGTGTAGTTAGCTGCTCTGTTGTTTGCTGTCCAGCTCACACCGACAGTGGACGAGTTTAGACGATTGAGCATCAGATTTGTCGGCGTGCAGGGAGCTGATGGACAAAGAAAAGGAAACTGAGTTTAATGAGTATTTCTGTGACTACAGTAGAGCTACAGATCAGAATTTAAAGTAACTGAATACAAACAAACAAGTTTCTTAAACCTCTTTTGTATCAAACTTGGGTACTACTGATGTATGGTGTAAAAGTTTTTCACCTGTGTCTTTGGTGTGAGCCTTGCATGCACGGTTACACCCGCTGATTTCATTGCAGGGTGTCACCCTCACACTATAGGAGCTATCGCAGCTGAGGTCAGAGAGGGCGCACACAGGTGCTGTGTCATTGCACCGGATGACCTCTGAACTGTCTGCAGCCCAGGTCTCGTACAGCTCAGCCCCCCGTGAGGCTTCCCACATGATCTCCAAAGTGTCGGCGCTCACCACTGAGACAGACACACCCTCTGGACAACAGGGCACTGAGAAAAAAACACACATGAGCATACATGACTGAAACAACAAGTCTGTTTGAAAGTCTCCTCAGGTGTGACTTACAGGTGGTGTAGTTGAGAACCTCTCCTTGAGGACTGCTTCCTGCGTGGTTGAAAGCAAGCACAAACATCAGGTAGGTGTAGCCGCACTGGCAGTGGAAGGTGCAGTTGTTGTTGGTGGTGGTGTTGCAGGTCTCCTCTCCACCGTCCCCTCTCTTGATAAAGGCCTGGTAGCTGTCAGCGTAAGCAACAGTGTCCCATGACAGTGTGCAGTTTTCGTCTGGTGACTCCTCCAGGGTCAGAGAGTCTGGAGGGCAGGGGTCTAACAGAGCAGGACCATAAAGAGTTTTACCTATCAGACCGCCAAACACTTTGCAGGTATTTTTCTTTCCTGTCTACTTTTATTCTTATATTAACTAATCTACTTTGTTAAGTAGGGGTTAGTTTGCATAGAAACTCCTTTCTTTCTACTCACAGGTGATGAACGTGGCGGGGTTTGTTGGAGACCCGGGCCCTGCGCTGTTCCAAGAAGTGACCTCAATTCTGTGCACCTCTCCACAGCCCACTCTTGACAGGATGCAGGGGCCGATTGTGGCGTTACATGTAAGGTTCTGGTCACTCATCACAAGGTACTCGATTGGTCCGTGAACCTCTTGATCCAGTTCCCAGGACACAAAGATTCCAGCCACGCCGTTGGTCATTACCATGGTGAAGTTTACAGAGGATGGGGTTGGTGGGCCTGTTATGCAGAAAGTATTAGTACACATCAAAACGCACACAGACATAGGCAGATACAGTGGTGAATATATAGTAAGCTACTACGCCGAATCCTAAGTGTGAAGTATAATATCTCTCCTTACGTGTTGTCTGGTTGATGTACAGACTCTTCTCTCCCTGGCGGCCCTCCATGTCCCAGGCAAAACCTTTAATGTAGTAAATTGAGCCAGCATCCAGGCCAGAGACAGTCAGATTGGTGTTGGAGGTGTTGTACTTCATGTTGCTGCTAGAGCCAAGCTTGTAGACGGTCAGAGAGTACTGGACAGCGTGAGCGATGGGGGGCCAGGACACGGTGATGCTGTCGTTGCTGGGAGAGGAGGCGGACAGCACAGGAGGAGGCAAAACTGTAGAGGAGGAGAAAGTTTGACAGGGATTGAGTTTTAGTCTTGAGAATATGATAGTAAAAATTGATTTATAGCGAGAAGTTAAGCTTCGTTTGATGCTGGATAGGTGGGCTGTACTGACAAGGGGGATTGGGGATGAGTCTCCCTCAGTTCGAGGAGGATCATGAGTAGCAGTTGGAACGTATTGGCACTTACCAGCATTTCTACCTGAAAGTCCCAGATCTTTTAGTCCCAAGAACTACCATTCAAAGACATGAAAAGTTCTGTATGTGCCTGCCCAGTTTTGTTGGTTTACAGGAATCCTGTACCTGAAAAGCTTTCTAGTTCCTGGAGTGTGAAAGTGTCTTTTCTTGAGGAAGTGTGATAACTAATACAAAGAAACTGACCCTCTGAGGACAGCTTTGTGCTGAAACACTGAGGTTTTTGTTTTTTTGTGATGTGAGATTAATAAACTAGTGAAATGTTAGTGTTTTGTCCTCCTTAACCTGGAATTTGAGAGGAGCTGCCTTTTCAAATTTTTGAGCTCTGATCCCCGTGGATGAAGTAAACGTCCGTATCTGACCTGTTTTTTCTTTTTTATTTGATTGTGGCTTTTTATAGGGTCAGTATCAGGATTAAAATCTTTCGTGAGTCAGGTTACCAGTAAATAAAGTTTTATAATGTATCAGGAAGTCCTCATTTTTGTATCTTAAGTCTAAAGAGTCTCAAGTCACAGGTCGAGTTTATCACAGGTATTGGTAGTCGTGTCTAAATCTGACTTACAGCTTTGGCTGTAAAAATAAAAAATTCAGAGGCTTAATATGTGTAAATCCCAGTTTTCTTTTTTTTAAGTTAAATATTCCTCAGGTATGTTAATTTAAGACGTGGAAGTCCGATTTTTGCATCCTGGGCTATTTTGTTGTGTTTTGTATTTTACCTAAAAGTGCAAGGATGGAGGAATAAACTCAACAGCATTACTGTCAATTTGAATATAACCTATTAGTTAGTCTACTCTTGTAAACTAAAACAAAGTCAGGAGCTGGATACTATTGTCTCACGTGTTGTTTTTGGCTCATGTGGATCAGATTTTCCCCTCTGGGTGGGAGTGAAGGTAAGACGGAACAGGGCTGTTTTCAGGAAGAGGTCAGCTCATTGTGTTTGACATAGAGGGGTCAGGTACAATTACCATCTATACAGGAGGGGCCCTGAAGGGTCGCTTGTGCATCTATATGACAAACACACAAATACTCATACTGGGTTTTACTGACAGTAATATGTGCGTACATTTAGTCACACATAGTCTGTATGTAACAGGGACAATGAGGAGGATCAAGTGACTTCTGCAGGGCATAAGGATGGATGAGAAAAGAACTCGGTGTTTCTGATTGCATATATGACCCCTTTTGGTATATAAACCAGAGTTCAGATGCTGATTTTCGCATATTTTTCCATTCACCAGCTGTATAAGTAGAAAACAGTAAAAATTGATATTAAAAGGATAGTACTTGTCTTTGCAGTCACAGGAGCAGACGGCTGGTTGCGGCCTCCTTCATTCACAGCAATGACGCTGAGCGAGTACTCTGTGTACGGTGTGAGGTTGTCGATCACTGCTGGGGACGAGGACACTGTGTCTTCTCTGAAGACGCCATTGTTGTTCTGGACTCGAATGATGTAATAATTCGCCCCGCTCACCGAGGTGAACTCTGCGATCAAGGTCTCGCTGTCCTTTTCCTTCACGGTGTGGATGGGATCCATCATCTCAGGGGCTAAAACGATTTCACTCAGTTATGATCAGAGTTTGCAACCAGGAAAAATGCACTTAATAAAAAAAAATCTGCATTAAGAAAAGGAAGATTTTGATCATTTGGATTCACTCTAAATCCCAAGAAAGGTAAAACATATCAACTTTAAGAAAAGACACGCTAAATCAGAAATTCTTGTAACATGCTCAAAATTATTAGTTATCATATTTAACACATATTTATTGTTTTTCACTTCATCAGTAAGTGACAGACAAAAGAAAAACTCCATCTTACTTGTAGATGAGTCCAAGGCTGCAGAACTCAATGTATTTAGAGAGTCATCCAGAGCATTAACTGTGAACGTGTACTGGGTGTTCGGGGACAGAGAGTTGACGGAGCCCAATACTGTGTTTGGACCAAAGCTGGCAAAAGCGATGGGGCTGCCTGGAGAGCCTCTAAGGGTTACAATGATCTGGTATGAGCTGGCTCCAGGGTATCGGGTCCATCTGAGGAGCGTGGATCTTTCTGTTCCTGAGAAGATGCTTACCTCGATGCCTGGTGAAAGACATGTATAATAATTTAAGTATTTATTCCCATGCATGAAATCTATAAAAATATAGATATAAAGACAATGTGAAAAAAAGAGAAAGTACAGTACCTGATGAGTCAGCAGCCTGGAAATTTGAGGAAAAAAAGATTTAAAATTAGATAAAGTTACTTCTGACAACTACCTTTGAGATCATTTATCCATTGCATTTTCCCTTCCTCATTCCCCAAAACCATGTTTTTTCCATAAATTATAATTAGTTATTTGTCAAAGAGAAATATTTTGCTACTTTACCTTTAGACATATGCTTAGCAGGACAAAAACCACCAGCCTCTTCATTGTGCCCATTCTTCAAGTCTTCCTCTGAAAAAAGCCTTTTCACCGTTTCTCTCAGTGAAAAGTTTCTTCACTCTTGGACTCTAGTTTTACCTTTTTTTCCACACCTCAGGTCTCTGTGCTGGCTGAAATACCTGCATCTAACCCCTCCCACTGACAATGTCCAGTCATAGCAGAGCTGAGAGGTGCACCTTGCAGGAGCAGGTGCAGGTTGAGGAGCACAAGGAAGAAACCCCCTTTTTGGCTGCAGGCATGATATTCTATCTACAAGGATGTAGTGGAGATACTACAAAAAGTGACCTGAATTTTGGTATGGCATAGGAATGGGACTCCTCTTGCTCAAGGCTCAAAACTTGATTTTCTTACAGTGAGGTGTTCAAATAAATGAATAAATGGCCTAAAATTTATACTTTTACTAAAACTCCCATTAATTTATGAACGAGAAATTTCATTGGTTTATAAGTGATGTTTTGACTTGTCAAATGAGTAAAATAGGGGAGAGTAGAGTAAGATGAGCCATTTTTCATATTTCAGATCACTACATCAAGGCAATCATAGTTTTGTCTCTAACGAGTATATCTGCATATATTTCAAGATGTTGTGCATCCCTGCAAACCAACAGAATGAGTGTAAACATAACAGTCTTGATAATACAGCATGCCAAAAAAGTGGTCTTCTATGGTCAACTTACCCTGTGTATGGGGTATAACTGCTAAAAAGCTGTTTTGTAAAAAGTCATGTTAACATGAGAATGTCTTTAAGTAATTCAGAACATTCACAGCTGTATTTTTGAAAAGAAAAAGTAAAACATTTCAACAATTCGAACTGAAACTCTGATCCTCTCATCAGACTCCTTTACTTTCTCAGTTGAGACACTGACTCAACTTACCCCTGAACTACTATTATGACTTTATTAGTCCTCTGAGTTAAAATGGTGGACTTTTATGCAGGTTTTTGACCTCATGTTGTAGCTCATGGATACCACAATTGATGTAAACAAATTTAAAATGTTCTTTTTTGGTCTGAACACAATTCTAATCAAACTTACGACAGACTAAATTCACTTTCAAGAGTGAAAAATGTTTTTTTTTTTTTTTTTTTTTCACCCATGGGCTTCTATCCTTCACAGACTGCATGAATTGATGCCCATCTCCTAAATATTTGGTCACATGATCAGTTTCTTTGACCATTTCCAAGCAACTTACCATTTAGCTCAACTTTAGTGGTGCTGACAGGGGAATGTTTGGGCCATATGCTACTATGAATATCCGGTATTTGTCTGTTCCTGCTCGTTGTTTGTTCCTTGATTTAACGAGAAGGCGGGTTACTGTGATCTAAATTGCCCTTTAGGGTTCAAAAAAGTTGTCTGAATCTGAATCTGAATCAACTTACCCCACTCTCCCCTATATAATAGTCACAAACAGGCCTTGGATTTCAGTCTCCTAATCGTAAAGGTTAGCCCCCCTAACCAAATCACTTTTAAACAGACTTTTAGCGGGCCCGGTTAGAAAACTACAAAAACGGGCCGTCGCACACTTTTTGACGCGAATGACGTCACAGCCCAAGGACACGGGACAGGAAGAGGCGTCGTAAAGGAGGAAAAAAATCAAGATGGCATCGGGTTCAGATCACGGGCTTCAAAGAATAGTTTGGAAAAGTAAGATCCTTCTGTTTGAATGCGTGTTATGAATATGTGTAATAGAGCAGTACTTTTTAATAGTCTTTTTAACTTGAAGCACTTCTAACTGCGTGTTTTAAGTGTTAACGGTTTTTTGGCTCTGTGTCTTTGCATCCGGGGACGTCAGTTTGACTCTGCTGTTTACCTCTGCTCAAGTTTATCAACTTGAGGATTGGCTTGATTATACATGTGTTTTGGTTCAAAGGAGATGCTGTTTTGATTATGTAAACCTACCTGATCATTGTAGTGTGAAGAGAAGCTGCTTAAGGGTCACTTTGTTCCTCCTATTGAGCCCCACCTTAAACTCCACCACTGCTAACTTCAACATTAACAGACACACTGAAACAGGATAAAGTCAGTTTTAAAATACGTATCTTTTTGAGGTTCTGGTTAACCAGGATACCTTTTCCCTTATCTCTTGGAGTTGGGTCAGTTGTGTTGGGTGTGACAATATATTGAGATGAGCTGGTTCCTGAATTGTAAATATAAGGGCTCTCTCAGTTCATTTCCCAGTGATTATTGTAATGAAGTGTATTTCGGATCCAGACTGGTGCTATTATGACAATATTGAAAAATAATTTTGTCCATTAATGATCATGATACACACCTTTATTCACTGTAAAGAACAAGAAGTCTCATCTGTAATAGAATATTGAATATAGGGGAGAGTGGGGTAAGTTGAGCCTCTCCTTGAAGAAATGATCATGTGACCAAATATTAAGGAGATGGGCATCAATTCATGGAGTCTGTGAAGGTTAGAGGCACATGGGTGAAGGGGTTAGACATTTATTACGTTTTTTACTCTTGAAAGTGAATTTAGTCTGTCGTTAGTTTGATTAGAATTGTGTTCAAACCAAAAAAGATAATTTAAAATTAGTTTTATACATCAGTTGTGGTATCTGTGAGCTACAACATGAGGTCAAAAACCTAGAATAAAAGTCCACCATTTTATCGTAGAGGACTAATAAAGTCATAATAGTAGTTCAGGGGTAAGTTGAGTCAGTGTCTCAACTGAGAAAGTAAAGGAGTCTGATGAGAGGATCAGAGTTTCAGTTCAGATTGTTGAAATGTTTGACTTTTTCTTATTAGAAATACAGCTGTGAATGTTCTGAATCACTTAAAGGCATTCTCATGTTAAAATGGCTTTTTACAAAACCGCTTTTTAGCAGTTATACGCAATAATAATAATAAAAGGGATTATTGTACCAGTTGAATAGCGTATAATAGATAAAAATACACATGAATGTGAAAAAGTGACTGTCTTTTTCGACTGTGACGGTCTCTTATGGTCAACTTACCCCATACACGGGGTAAGTTGACCATAAGAGACCACTTTTTTTGGCATGCTATATTATCAAGACAGTTCTGTTTGCACTCATTCTGTTGGTTTGCAGGGATGCACAACACCTTGAAATATATGCAGATACACTAGTTAGAGACAAAACTAGAATTGCCTTGATATAGTGATCCGACATACAAAAAATGGCTTATCTTACCCCACTCTCCTCTACCTGTTTCTCATATTGTGATCATCTGTTTGTTTTAGAAACATCCAAAACAAATAAGACAAACATTTTGCAAATATATTTAGTAATGTATCTACTGTGTGTATACAAAAAAAATGCATTCAGGCCATGTAGCAAGCTGTAGTCTTGACAGGGAAGTTGAAAAGTGAAAGCATGTCTTGGATTGACAGTTAGTGCTTCTTGTGAGTTGTTTCCTGTATACAAACCACATTACAAACCACCAGATCTTTGAAGTCATCGGGGACAGATCTACTTTCTCGCACCGAAGTCTGAGCCGAACATGAAGGAGCAGTTTTAATGCTCCAGATATTTAGAACAAACTCTCAGAGAATGACAAGTCTACTGGAACTCTAAGTTGAGGACTCACTTGGTTAAAGCTTCCTTTTAATAAATAGGTAATAATTAATGATAGCAGACTGTTTTGATCCTTATTTTTATAATACAGCACAGCTATGCACTGTAACTTTTGTGCTGTTATTTTACAACTTTTACTTTTTAATCCAATATCTTGCTTCCGGAGTTTTTCTTTTTCTTTTCTTTAAATTTAATGGGTTGTTTTAATATTTTTAAATGTCCTGTTGATGTTAAAATGTGCTATAGAATCAAATAAACCATTCCTTTCCTCGTGTCTCTTGCAGAAATAAAAGAAACTATTATCGCAGACTGCAGAAAATCTGAAGTATGGAAGGTAGGACACAGCAGGCCTAATGTTGTATTTGCAAAAGTAAATATTCAAATTGTGACTTTTGCAGTGCTGCTTCTTTAACTTACACTGATTATTCTTCACAGATTCTGATTCTGGACGCCTTTACCACCAAGCTCCTCACATCATGCTGCAAAATGTCCGACCTACTGGCAGAGAAAATCACAAGTAATCTTACGGTTAGATACTTGAACCTAACTTCCTCAAGTCTTCACATGGATGTCTTTTAAACTATATGGTTTTTTTTCGTAGTTGTGGAGGACCTCTACAAAGCCAGAGAGCCTGTACCAGAGATGAAGGCTATCTACTTCATGTCACCAACAGCTGAGGTTTGTGCCTTCTGAACTTTTCTTTTATTTAGTATACTGCTTGTTCAGTTTCGAGTTTCCCTGCTGGTCTAATACATTTCATTTTGTAGTGTGTGAAGGCCTTCATTGATGATTTTAAGACCAAGCCCAAATATAAAGCAGCATATGTTTACTTCACTGACTGTAAGTAAAAATTAAATCACTGCTTTTTAAACTCGATTAAAATGTCTCATGTGTTAAAAGGATTAAAGAATATCAGTTTTATTTTTGTCCCACAGACTTACCAGATGACCTCTTCAACAAAATGAAGCTGAACTGTGCAAAGTACATACGAGTCTGTAAGGAAATAAATATGCACTTCATGCCACAAGAGGCACAAGTGAGTGTTTCCAGGGTGTCTTTCAGGTTCTTTTGTAATGCTCCATTTCCTCTTTTTCTATCTGAAGTGTTTCTTTTTAACCGAGCAAAACTCCACTCGGTCAAGTGCATCATGTCACGCTGCAAATAGGAGGAAGAGATTTGTTGTGTTTGGAGTCAACACAGTGAGGGTGTGGGCTGTTTCTAGCTGTGGTGTAATGGTTTAACAAGCTTTGGAAAAACCCGAGGAACTGCAGAAGTTTGAGCGCTGGAAGACACTTTTGAGCCAAGATTCTTACTTGATTTTACACTGTTAAAAAATAAATCAGGGCTCTTTTTTCTATCTGTACAAATATCTAGACAACTATATTTTGTCTGAAACATTACACAGGGTTCCTATGCAAGTGTGGAAAAGTATGGAAGTAGTTTGATCAATTTCCAGGTCTTAAAAAGTATGCAAAATGAGAAATAAAGTATGGAAAAACATCTATATTTCAAGACTATAACCACAGTTCTAAAATACTGTTTTCTAAAAAAAGAAAAGAAGGTATTTCCAAAAATAATTCTAAAAAGTAGGGTATGGAAAAGTATGGAAATTCCAACTGTGCAGGAACCCTGATTACAGAAAAGGAGAAAAAGCTTTTTTTTAAAACAGGTATTTTGACTGCTTTTCAGGTCTTCTCGTGTGATAATCCTGGGGCTTTTCGAAGCATCTACAGTCCCAAGAGTCAGGACAAAAGGAAGACACTGGAGACACTGGCAGACCAGCTTGTCACACTCTGTGCTACGTTGGATGAGTACCCAGGGGTCAGATACAAGAAGTAAGCCAGGGAGGATTTAGTTTCACTGCCCCTGAGCAGAGGGAGGGCTTTGATGGGAAAAGTTTGACCAAGACTACAGACTCCGTTAACCAACTCTGCCAAAATATGTTGTTGTTAATTCAGTGATTCAGCTTTACATATTAACATAAATCCAATCAAGAGAAGTGTATGGCTTCTTTTATGGGATTATGAGCAGGTACAGTTTTGATTGTCTCATACACAAAAGCAAAAGTAACACCATGCAGGAAACAGACAAATGGATAAACTGTTGTGTTATGGAGGTTTGTCACAAACATTTGCCCCTTCTGTTGGATGGAATTTTAACATTAGAGTAACTCATTGACTGTGTATGAGAAATGGATGTAGCCTCTGGTTTAAAGAGGAAAGCCTGTGTCTGCAAGGCTAGGGACTGTTGTATTAGAAGTGCAGTTCTAGGACTGAATTAGGGTTTTGATTCTATATTAAAGGGATATTCCGGCGTAAAATTAACTTAGGGTCAAACACGCTGAAACACCCCCTTGAAAGATGAATGTTGCCGACTGCTTGTTTCTCTTATACCAATTTTAGCAACGACCGCGTGAAAGTGATACACAGCGGTCTACGTCTCCACGTGCAAACCTCAACCAAAAAGCCACTCTATAGCCACAAATGCTCAGAACAGCACCTAACTTCATCAACATTACATATAGGGTCCCAGCCATAGTACTAGCCATCAAACATCTTTTTAGCTTTGCCTTATTTCTTCAGCAAAGAGACCAAACACAACTCACCTACTCTCCTCCAGCAGACACTTCTTTGTGGGGGAGCCCTGAGAAGGCAATCAACGAGTGCAGCAGAGTTTCACAGCTCAAGGAAGAACATTTATGATTATTACTTCATGAAATGCAATCAGAGTTCTTGTGTATCTTGTAAATCGGTTTATTATTATTGAGTGCTTCACGTAAAATCTTGCGTTTCTTCAAGTGAGTTTCCCCTGCAAATACGTAAAGTTAAAAATTATTTTATGCCGGAATGTCCCTTTTAGAGTCTTTGAGTTGCAGTCCTTGAACTGTAGTCCTGCTGGATCTGCAGTCACGTGAATAACCTTTTACCTGCAAGATTTTGCAAAGGCCAACTGAAGTGATTTGGTTGTCAAATAGAGAGTGGACTGTCATAAGGTAGATGGGAGAATGACGCCACTTCTCAGTTAATTAATTGCCTTAGTAAACACTTACTGAACAGTTAGGGATGCACAGTATTGGATTTTTGCTCATCTCCAATATTTTCTAACTGACATCAATATCAGTGCGGTCTGTGGTGCAACCGCCAATGAGTATTAACACGACTCTGAGTGTGACTTATGAAAATCAATATCTGTCCAAACAGGGACGGCAACATGGAGAACGCCAAGATCCTTGCAGAGCTGGTGGACACCAAACTGGCCAGCCACTATGAGATGGATGAAGGTGGCAAGAAAAAGGTGAGACATGAAGGATGTTGGCAGAATAAACAATGTCTCAGCCCAGGGAGTTCATGGAAACCCAGACACATAGGATTATTTTTGGAGCTGCACTTCAACACAAGCATTTCGTTTTTCACCTGGAGCAGAGTTATTTTGACCTCGACAAGAAGTTAGAAAAGGGAAAAGACTACAGTGGATGCAATATCAAACATTTCTTCAATTTACTGTCATGTTTCTTGTTTTTCAATCAGCCTGTTCTCTTTCTTTCATAAGGGGAAGACTCAGGCTCAGCTGCTTATCGTAGACAGAGGCTTCGACCCTGTCAGTCCCATCCTGCACGAATTGACCTACCAGGCCATGGCCTACGATCTTATTGATATCCAGGACAACATCTACAAGTAAGGAAAGCTCTTCCAACTTCATCTCATTAATTTTACGACAAATTGTTTTAATAATAATTCCTCTTTGTGCCCAGGTACAAGTCTAAAGACAGCTCCGAGAAGCAGGCCCTGCTGAATGAGGAGGACATGCTCTGGGTGGAGCTCAGACACAAACACATTGCCGACGTCTCAGCGTGAGCGTGCAGTGTCAAAGTCAAAGTGATTGATGTGATCCTCTTCTTCCTCATTTCAACCTTAAAACTCTTTTTTCTTTCATCTCACTACAGACAAATCCCCAAGATGGTGAAGGAGATCTCTGCTAGCAAGAAACAGCCAGATGGGAAGGTACGGCACTGAGGTCTCTTTGTGGATACTTCCTGATCTGTTTATTTTAAATGTATCCTGACAAAACTTTCACTTTAATTACAGATAACAATTAGCAATTTGGCCCAGATGATGAAGAAGATGCCGTCTTTCCGTAAACAGCTGACTGAGGTGCGTGTTTTCATCACTGTATTCTCTTTAATATATATATAAATATATATATACATTGTTAATATAGAGGTAGAAACAGTTTTAAAATGCAAAATAATGTCATTTTTAAAACATACAAATGTCATTAACCACAATTACCTATGAAATTGATGTAGCTAATAACAGTTTGATGATCATTGATTAGGTTTATTGTGTCTTTTTTGATGAATTACAATCAAATGTTCTTTTATACAGACAGGTTTTTTGTTTACCTTACGAACAGCAGCAGTCTTCCTCCGAGTGTCACGTGATGGTTGTGTGACGCTGGATCAGGGAGGCAATGGAGATTCAGAAGCGGACTTGGGGTGCCATTTTGCAGCGGGCAGCTGAAGGCGTGACCGATCTGTCAAACTGACGGAAAGGTCACGCCTTTGGAAACACCAGCTGTTTTAAGACGCGTCACACAACCATCACGTGACACTCTGGGGAAGACTGCCACCAGCACATCGAATCATGTCAGCAGTGTTGTTTTCGTTGACGATGATGTTGACAAAAATATGTTTAGCATTTGACTAAGGAAATGCTCATGAATTCGTCGTCCACCACTAACGTTTTCATCTAGTCTCGTCTCGTCAACGTAAACACACATTCATCTCATCATATTTTAGTCATATGAGACTTATGTTTAGCTCGTCACGTCTTCGTCGTGAAAAAAAAGGGGCGTTGACGGAATATTTTCATCAATGAAAACAACACTGCGCGTCAACATCTGATCGTAATTTGATGATCAAGTTGACAGTGCAATTAGATATAGTAAATAAAGGGAATTGGAGATTCATGTGGAGCAAGAGCCGTTTGAGAAAACAGGTTTGAGAAAGAAATCTCTAAATGGCAAGTATGCGAACAAGAGCAGTTCATAATGGTACCTGACTGTTGTTTGATAACCAATAAATGATCCTTTCTTTTTTCAATCCAAACCCAAGATGAAGAGAGCTTTCAAGATGCAACTTTTCCATCCTCCTTTAGATGTGCACAAGTGTGTGCTAACCACTTGTAATTAAGGGCTTCATGTATTATTATGTTGTGGTTGGGCGTGGTGCCTCCAAAGCCCAGAATCATGCGGGGTTGACTTCATCATGTTATTTGCAGAAAACAGAATGAAAAGCTGTGATTTATCATAAGTAATAGTCCTCAACTTTTCTCTCTCTGTCTGTAGAAAACTGTTCACCTGCAACTGGCCGAGGACTGCATGAAGCATTACTCCAACAACGTGGAGAAACTCTGCAAGGCTGAGCAGGTGTGTGTCTGTGCTCCATCCTGTGTTTGACATTTTTGCTTTTGGTCCAGTCTGAATAAAGACTAAAACAGTGGTCGGTGTCCCTGCAGGATCTTGCAGTTGGGTCAGATGTGGAAGGAGTGAAGGTGAAAGACCCCATGAGGACCCTGCTTCCTGTTCTGCTTTACCCGTATAACACCCATGACAAGATCCGAGCTGTGCTGCTCTACATCTTCAGCCTCAGTGGTACAAAAATCTTCTCCTGCTGGGCCCCGTCTCTGTCTGTCAGATATTATTTCAAATGCTTTAACATTATTATTCTATAACCCCTCGAAAAAGATCCATAAATTGACCCTGAACATGTATTCGTCTGACCCAGACCTTTATCTGAGATTCACCAGGAGACTTTCTCACTTTGTTTGTGTGTGTGAACAGGAACAACAGAGGAAAACTTAAACAAACTCATCCAGCACGTAAAGATTGAGACTGAACAAGAGTTCATCCTGAACTGGAAGGAACTGGGGGTCCCGATCATCACAACGGTACTTCTCCTTTTATTTATTTATTTATTTATTTTTCAATTTTCTTTTTATTCAGAAAGGCACAACTTCATCACAAATATCATAACACACTTACATTAATTCAGTTTGGACACAGTAATGTTGTCCATACTGCCCTTCTGAAGCTTTTTCCACAGACCCAAACATTCCAGGTGCAAACAATAACACAAAAACTACAGAACCCGAGAGCACACCCTTCATACAAAAAAATGTAAAATAAAAGAGGGTAGGTTTACACAAAACACAAGTGTGGTCAAATAAAATCAGATCTGGTTGGTTTTACATACTCAGTACATTTAGTCCAGATTTAAACCGTTTTAATCCATTCATAGATGGTGGGAGTTTCCGCTTTTAACCATTTCCTAGTCTCCTTTTATTTCTAACCATTATTCCCCAAAGAAATTTGAATTTACAAGAACATCAAAATCTTTACAAGAGACTGGTTTGGTTGGTTTTCCAACATTTGAGGTTTTAGCGTCTTAAAAAAAACGGTGTTAATTTTTAGGGTGTTTGCGTTCTGCTTTTTATCCGTTCAGTTCTGTTTTTCAGTCTCATTGTTGCTTTTGCTTTTTGTTTCCAGCCCAGTTTCTTCTCTCGAAAACCAACCAGGCGGGATCGTTCCCACGAGGAGAAGTATAACCTCTCCAGATGGACCCCTGTCATAAAAGATGTGATGGAGGTCAGTGAGGAGAGGTTACCATGTTGTGTAACGGCGTCTTCTTTTTCCCAGCCTTCTTTCTGCGTGCTCACATACCTTTTATTATACACAACTCAAAAACAGTGATTTTAAAGTTGTTTCTGTGTCATTGATTGATTTGCTCAAGGAAATTGAAGTCGTGATGAATCACAGAGCTGAATGTAAAAGTAGCCTGACTCCAGACTTGGAGAGAAGAGGGCGCATATAAGAAGAATAGGAAGAAAAGGGAAGGAAGTACCAGCATAATCGTATGTTATGTACATGGAGCTGGATCTAGGTCACTGTGCTAACTCGGTCCCCCTCTGAAAGGCATTCGTGAGAAAAAAAGTGAACCGAGCCTCGACACCACCAAAGAATGAGGTTATCAGATACAGGCCATCAGTGTCACATGTATGTTTGTGTTGTTCCTGACAGTTTCATACGTTTTGTAAAAGCCAACCTCTTAGTATCTACATAAAGCACAATAATGCACCACTTTTGTGACGATCCCTGGGGACGGCGCTTCTGTGGCAGCAACACGCCTGTGCGCTGATCATCAGATGTTTTTATTGTTCTCCGTATGAAGGGTTTTATTTTGGAGGTTAGGGTTGTAAGGTGAGATAAGGTTTTGTGTAAAAAAGAAAAAAGACAGGTCACTGTCAGTCGCTGCCTTGTTGAACAAGCGCTCTAATTTACCTTTTCACTCTGTCTTGTTTGGTTTGCTTTCAGCCTTTTTTTTTTTACTCTGGTGAGTTGTTGGAGCCCTGGGGAGAGTATTGTAGGATAAACATATTCGCTCTGATGTCAAACCAGAGTGCAGAGTAACTTTTAACCATGTGGTAGCTGAGTCTAAGTTATTTGACTCTAAATGTGAGGAAGAAAACACGGCCCTGAGCAGTTGTTAAGCTCTTTGTTTGTATTTTTACTTTTAACTTAGAAAAACAGGAAGGTGTAAAATATGTCAGGCTTCAATTGAAAATAAAAACAAAAAACCAATCACTTCCTGTATTACAATTGGAAAGCTCATTTCTGAGCACCTGGTTTCCTGTCAACCTTGTTTTGAACTCTTTCCTGCAGCAGGAAGCAGACCTGAATTTGATATAATACTTTCACTTCTTGCAGCCAGTTGAAACCGATCTTCTTATATAAAAAGTGTTTATTTATTTATTAATGAGTGAGAAACACATGGTGACTAAATTCCTGAGCACTCGTCTGGTTTCCTGGTCTCTGACTGTGTTTTGACACCCCCTGCTGCATGTCGGAGCTCACAGCACAACTTGTCTCGTGGTTGTGTTTTCTTCCTATGGTCTGAAAGTAGAACTGCTTTTGGAGATCTTTGCCAGTCACTTTCAAGTGATCTCTAAAGAAGCTAAAGCCTGGGTTCAAAATGTAGCACCAGTCAAAGTCCTTATTTGGAATTGACACTACTCAATGTTTATTGCTGGAGTCTGGGACAACTTATAAGATGATAACTGTGCCAGTGAAGTCCAAAACTGTTTGTTTTAGATTTTCATGAGCACCTTGATATGCCTTTGAGGTTTTAGTTTAATGTGGACATGAAGCTCAAGCCAAACTTAGTCTTTAAATGTTTGATATTTTTTTGTACAGAACTCCTTCCACCGTTAACACAAACTTAAAAATCTGACTTTCAGGATGCTGTGGAGAACAAACTGGACACCAAAGAGTGGCCGCACCAGTCTGAGTGTCCTGCTGCCTGGAACGGCTCTGGAGCTGTCAGGTAAAGAAGTTTTTCAGAACGATCTCGTCTCAAAATGGGACAGTACAAAAGTGGGTAGTTAGCGCCCTCTGCAGGTTAGTAAACTGAATATCTACTCATCAGTCATGTTTTCCTCCCATGTTTGTCTGAATCAATAACTGTTACTCCTGCTGTATTCGACAGTGCCCGCCAGAAGCACAAAGCCAGTGCTCAGGATGATCGCCGAACCGGCGCGCGCCTCATCATCTTCATCCTGGGAGGGATGTGCTTCTCAGAGATGCGCTCTGCTTATGAGGTCACCCAGGCTGTGAAATCCTGCGAGGTCATCATAGGTGAGCGTGGAAACTAAATCAACATTTTCTCTGAATATGTTGAATATTTTTATCCCACAGGGCTCCAATTTTTTAACTTATACTGGCGACTAAAGTCAGATTTCTCACCGGAGCAATGTTCAAACACTGAAAAGATCATATTGGTTGAATTACATTTTTTGTGGATTTTTTGGAATTTGGATAATACAGAATATCCTATGATAAGCAAATACACTGTATATTCGTGGATGTTTTTATCCTCTTGGCTCTTAATCAGAAAATCTCCAGTCCTGTGACACCACCTGCTGGAGCCTGTCAAAACTGCGACCTCCTTTATTTTCTCATTTCGATGTTTGTTTGCAGGGTCCACTCACACTTTGACCCCGACCGGTCTCCTGGACGACATCAAGGCTCTGAGCAAAGGCCCCATGGAGACTTTAACAATAGAGGAAAGGAGTACGGCTTGAAAATGTTTGACCCAGCTAACACAAACTCGCCCCTGCTTCTGTACATCGCATATCTTTGACACACTGCACTCATCTCAACTTCCTAAAAGGAAAACTGAAGGGAATGTACCTTATACTTATCTTTGACTTTTTAATACTCTTTTAAAACCTGGTGCACATTTCCAGAAAGTATGAGGAGAAATTTTCTAATTTGGTCATTTCTGGAAGACTCTTCTTGAAGAAAAAGATTTGAATAGCATCGATCAAATTAAAGATGAATTTTCCTCATGCCACTTTGAGCATTTTGAGTTTAAATTTTCTAATCTGCTTGTCTGTGTGTGCCTTTTTCATCAGAAAAATTCATGTTACTGTTTGTGCTGCATGTTGAAAGACGTCTGACAAGCTGTCAGAGACAGAATGATGGAGGTAAAGCAATGAAAACTTAATGTATATAATGTATGTAAGCACTGAGGCCCTGCTGTGTTATTCTGACTTTTTTGGTCACTACTGTTTATAAACACTTAATATAAATTTAAAGAGTGTTTTTAACAAAGATTATTTACCTTTTGTGTTGAATTGAACAACTGACTAATAAACGAATGAAGTGGTTCAAATCCTGCGCAGACTCCAGCGTTAAGTCCGACGTTTGCAGACAGGGATGCAGCTATTTTTATTTTTGATGCAGTAATCAAAATCTGGAAGAGCAAGGTGAAATGAAACTTGTTTGAGCCTAAGTCAAACACACACTAAGAGCTGTTCTCTAACCAGTAGAAGGTGAAGAAAACGATGATCCTTTCACATTAAAGTACAAACTTATGTCACCCCTTAGTTTATTGCAGGTAAGACCGCAGCTTGTCTAAAGCAACATTCTGCAGGCCGGACCCTCACTTTGTGGTGTCAGTTGCAGGGAAAAGTTTCAGGTGACACACAGACACTCACACACAGGATGGTTCAGCTCTGTTGACCCTTTTCAGAGAGACACTTGCACTGAACATGGATAAGCCTTCTCTCTGGTAATGACCTACTGTCCTGATGCACCAGTGTTTACGCTGCATTCACATTCACCATACCTCTTTTTCTATCTTCAATGTGGTGCTCACACTCCTCTATGAAGAAGTCCAAGTGGAGGACAGGATATATATCACATAACTTAACAATGTGGCTCAACAAATTTTGTGAAGTTTTAACATTTAAAATATTTTAGTGTATGAAAAGTCAGACTACAAAATACGCGTAATATCAGCGTAGTTGGAAAATAAGGTCAGCCAAAACCAACTGCTGCCATACGATGGCCGAGAACCACCACTGCTGCATATAAAACAGAATGCAAAAAAAGAAGTCGCAATGGAAGTTGCTGCAGAAAAAAACAAACAAAACAAAAAACGAAGCCCACTGCAAATGCAGTGCAAAAAAAAACAAAAAAAAAACGGTGCAGATTAAAAAAAAAAGTGGTGATGCAAAAAAAAAAGAAAAAAAAAAAAGAAACCGATGCCCACTGCAAATAAAAAAGAAATGGGGCTGATTGAAAAAAAAGAAAAAAACGAAGCCCACTGCAAATGCAAAAAAAAAGGTGCACATTGAAAAAAAAAGTGGTCATGCAAAAAGAAAAGAAACTGAAGCCCACTGCAAATAATAAAAAAAACTGTGCAGATTAATTTATAAAAAAAGGCACAACAGAAGTTAAAGATGCAAGAAAAAGTGGCGATGAAACAAAAAAGTTACTTACTGCGAAAATAAAAGCATGCAAATAAAAAAAAGCCACTATAGAAATGAGTGACCGGGGACCAATAATTATGATGCACCTGTGTTTTACGATCTAGGCACAGAAGACGACGGCGAGAAGACGAGCAAAGAAGTAAGTGGAAAGGTTATTGCTTAAATTCGCTTCAGTTCAACTTCAAATCAACTCAGGCGCTACATGGCCTAACCAAATGACACATTGAAAAGTACACAAAGCGAAATTAAACTTTTTTTTTTTCCATCCTCACTTTTTTGTTGTGTCGTTAACTTCCATTGTGGCTTTTTTTTTTATCTGCACCATTTTTTTTTTTTTTTATTTGCAGCGAGCTTTGGTTTCCATTTTTTTATTTATTTATTTATTTTTTGATAGGTAACCTTCGTTCCGTTCTTTTTTTTTTTTCATTCTTTTTTTTGCAGCAGTGGTAGTCTCGGCCACCGTATAGCAGCAGTGGGTTTTAGCCGACCTATTTTTCCAAATAAACTGATATAACTCTTATTTTGTAGTCACTGAAACTCACCTGAAACTCTGGTTTTCGTATGCGCATGCGTACAGACAACACCTCCGCCCCCCGTACACGATTCAGTTGTTGCCGTGACAACTGGCACTCGCAGAGAAGTCAAAACTTCAATCTGACAGTCTCAGGTTTGTTTCCTCTGTACTGAAGCAGTTTTTTCTTCGGTGAATACTCGGAACTGGTCGTCACGTTGGTTCATGTGAGTTATTTAGAGGTTGAAAGGAAAGGTTGAAATGCTGTCGACCTGTAAAGGTGTACCAGTCGCAGCTCCAGAGCGAGAAGGTGAGGTGCCGGGGTCAGAGAGACAGAGCAACGGTCACCGAGGAGCACAAACCCGGGAGGAGAGAGCGCAGGGGCCCGGGGTTCAGGAGTGGCTCGACGGATCCAGATATGAGGGAGAGTTTGTGAGCGGACTGAAACATGGTAAAGGAAGGTACACCTTGAGAAATGGAGAGGTACTGAACAGTCAACGCAGTCGTAAAATATTTAACAAAAAAGTTTTTGTAACAAAGGATGGTATTGTGGTTTTATGTGACTTTTTGGCAGAAATAACAGACTTTTTATGAACTGTTTCTTCCAATGGCGCACTCAGACTTTTAAGGGGCCGGGGGAAAAACGTTAAAAGGGCAGCTGTCATTGAAACAGATCATTGAAAAATCTGTTTCTGGCACCATTTTGAAGAGCATATCATACGCTCTTCAGTTTTTTTTCTTTTTTTTGGGATTCTGTATCATAAGGTGGACTCACACGCATAGTTTTAGCAAGTTACATGTTAACATGGGTAGTCTGAAGGTAACAGAAAATGGATCCACTTTCCAGCCCTTAGAGCCTATTGTCTGCTCCTTTTTGTAGTACTATGAGGGGTCTTTCTACAAAGACTACAAACATGGTGGTGCAATGTACTGCTGGCCCACAGGCCACAAGTTCATCGGCAAGTTCTACCTCAACAGAAAGGAAGGATATGGGAAACAAATGTTCCCTGATGGAGCCACTTTCCAGGTAAAGGACATTTTTAACAGGGATTTAAATTTTTATTTGCTGTGAATTCATATCAGTAAAAAACAATAAACTTCTCCTCTTCTCTCAGGGTTTGTACCATGCAGATCAGCGGTTTGGTCCAGGTGTGGGTAGTGATCCAGATGGTTGTGAGGATGTTGGTCTGTGGCTTGGAGAACAGTTGCTAAAGCTTTGTACCTCACTAAATGGTTTTAGCCTGAAGAGCATCCCAGAGTATGCTGCTTATATGGATTTAGCTAACAACACAGAGTGCCTCTCTCAGGTAACAATCAATGTAAGACTCACCATCTTTATCATCATACTCGTATTTAAATGTTCAGTCCTACTGATGGAAATTTAAGGACCTCTTGAGTCTGTCATTACAGGACTGCTCCAAACCATCTTTTCACAACTATCTTTTCTCTGTACTGTTCTCCTCTCTTACCCTCACCAGACCTCTACTGGGGATCCTCAGGTAGATTTTGAAAGAGATCTGCTGCCGGATGAGGTTTTTATCCTCCCTTCAGGAATCGAGGCTTACTCAACAGATGGAGACCACTTACCGCTGCCCCCCGGCCGAAGGAGAGAGTTGGATCGACTCTTTTATGGCGAGCTGTGGGAGCCCGATGCAGATGTGCACAGTGGCTATAAGCGAGACCCGCTCTCCACTCTGCCCTTACAGTCCCGCATGCAGGCTCACATACACAAACACAGGTCAGGGATACGAACATGTGTGAAACTGTTGATTATTGTCTTCAAAACACACTGTGAAAAGGTTTGAAAGGAAGACTGAAATAATGCGCTGACTGTATTTGTGTGTCTCTCAGACTACAGGCCAAGAATGTGGACTGGAACGTGACAGCTGTTCTCTCGTCGAATAGAGACAGTTTTGGTCCTAAAGGCCTTTTGGAGGTCAGCTCAGAGTTGTTGATCCAGAACGCCTCAAGAGGGAAGCTGGGAGCCATGTTACGGATCCTCCAGACTAGATTGGTTCACCCTGATGTAGCAGATTCACGTGGACACACCGCACTGATCGCTGCCACAGTAATGCTATTGTATTAATCTGTTACATTACATTAATCTGTTACTCAAACCCGGCGCCAAAAAACATCTCTATTAATTATGCATTTGACTTTTAAAAATTTAGATGGGCGAGATTTGTTGTCAAGAAACTACTTTAGCTTTGACAAGATAAGTAAAGACTGCTTTTCCTACAGGAGCTTTAAAAAGTGGATGAGGAAATGAAGAGTTTGATCCTCTTTGTCTTTTTGTCTGTCTTGTATCCGTCAGGTAAACTGCCACGATCATGTGATCCACCTGCTGTTGAATATGGGTGTCGATATTGACAAGTTGAATTGCGAAGGCATGTCCGCCCTGGCTGTGTGCCATGTTCTCTACTATCCTTTTCAGTCTCTGCACACCACCTTCACCAAGTCACCAACCAAAACTCAAGTAAGATTCTCACTAAATTTTCATTTTTGTTCAGTTTCACCTCCTCCTCTGTATCCTTTGCCCTTTTACACACAGATGTGTTGAATACAGACTTTTCCTGTGGTGTGTCTTTAGGTGTTGAGGTCTTCATCTGTAGGTGGGAACAGTCCTCAGACCAGCCAAGTGGACTTCACTACAGACACACACAGGTTCAGTGTCACACCTAAGTCAACCTTCAACACTGAGACCGTCCACTGCCTTCTCTCTGAACAGATTTTTGTCATGGATTTATCCAAATTTTATTATTATGATTAGCTTTTTAGTCTTTAAAAAGTCAAAATCATATTTTCCCAGAACCCAAAGTGACATCCTTACAGGTCTCATGTTGTCCAGCCAACAGTTTTAATCCCAAATGTTTACTCTCTTTTGATGGACCAATCGACTGATTTACACCAGCTCTATCTGTCTGAGGTATAAATCATGCCATTCACAGCTAATATTTTCCACTCTATCTCTTACTGTCACACCTCTTTTCCTTCATCTTCATCCACAGTGCTGATGTCTACAAGCTGATCGCAGAGCCGAATGAGACCGGGACCCCTACAGACACTGAACGCCCGCAGGAGGAAGAGATAGAAGAAAACAAGGAGGGAGATGAAGGGAGAAGAGAGTACACTGAGACAGAGAGAGTGGAAGATGAATGTGATGAGAGTGAGGTGGAGAGCAGAGGGGGTCAGACAGAGAGAAGTGGAGAAAGTGAGTCAAAAGAGGAGAAAGGAGAATTAATAGAGGAGGAAGATTCAGAGTTAAGTGAAAGAGTAGAAGCAAAGATGGAGGAGGTTAAAGAAGGGAAAGAAAGGGAGGCTGGCGGTGGACAACAGCTTAATAGTGAAGATGACAGTGAAGAGGAAGTTCAGGTATGAAACAGAGATCCTATCTGTGATTTTAACTTTGATAAGTTGGCTCTTCTTTGAATTGCTTTAATTTTCTCTGCTACAGAACAAAGACAAAGATCTGACCCGTGAAGCAACTTCAGGCTCTGAGTTTTCCAACAGCAGCCAAGTCTTAAAGACTCCGTGCTCAACAGAAGTGCGTGATCGATCAGTGAATCCTCAGACACAGGATACTGATTCAGGAACCATGAAGATTGAGTCAGTTCCCTTCTCTCTCCTTTCAGAATGGTTTGTTTTGCTGTGTTTGTTGTATCATATCTGCTTTAAAGATTTAATATATCTGTCTGGGCAGGAACCATGTTCGTTTGAACACTCTGAAGCTCTTACTGGAACGCGGAGCTGATCCTAACGTATGCAGGGTCCCCATGCCTGTCCTGTTTTTGGCCATTATGGCAGCTGACCCCGAGGCTGTCAGGAGACTGCTGCTGTGTGGAGCTCGCACTGACATTCCCCTCCCGCCTGTGGTAGGACTCTTGGTTACACACACCATCAAATACATAATATGAATATAGTTTTTGAGTAATTTGTAGTAAGGACAAAAGTGAAGGGATACATTTTGCTATCCTAAATCCTTCTTTAAATTCAAAGGACCCAAATACAGAACAAAAAATGATTTATTAAAAAGAACGAAATAAAAAGCAACAAAAAACAAAATCCAAACAAAAGACACAGGAAAAAACACCAGGAAACAAAGGATTCGCAGATAAGAGATCACAGGGAACAGGCTGACATGCACACACATCGACATACAAACAGATGTACAATGAACCAACAAGGACAGAGGGCAAGACAGGGGCTATATACACACTGGGAAACGAGCAACAGGTGAGGCAGACGAGACACAGATGAGACTCGTTAGTGATTAATGAAGGAGGGAAAACTGAGAAAGTGAAACCAGACTAGAAACACAAGGAACCAACTACTACAAAATAAAACAGGAAACACTGAAAACTGATGTAAAGGATAAGACACAGAGAACGGAGGGTCAAACACAAACTGAAAACTCGCAAGACCAGACCACAGGAACAATAGGGAACAGAAACACACAGAGAATACACTCAAATAACAAAACCAAGGGAAAACTAAATGAACAGAACATATCATGAAAATTCACCCTTTTCAAATGGAAACTTATACATCAGTCCTTTTCGTCTTATTTGTAGCAGAGGAGCCTATATCCCTTGCATGTTGCTGCAGCGCTGCCAGGTCCAGCAGGTCCCAAGATCACAGAGCTGCTCCTTAATGCTCTCGCCGACCCAGACGCACAAGCATGTGACCAGGATGAGATCTTTGAACTGGATAAGGTAACTGACTTTATTATTTTTTCTTATTTTTCAAACTTGTTAAATAAAAGTTTCAGTCTGATTATCATTATTTATTTTAAGACCAATAAACTGCTGAGCATGACTGAGAACCAGCCCAGGTCGGAAGGACAAACAGCCCTGCATGTAGCCTGCCAGAGAGCCAGTGACTTTAGGGTCAGTACTTGCTGCATGTGCTCATGCTTACATTAATACACCCCATCAGAGGGGGAATTCTCAGTCATTCTGATCTATTTCAGTGACTTTGTCATCATTTTGCAGGGTGCCAGTGAAATAGTCGCTCTGCTGCTCTCTCATGGAGCCAAAACAGATCTTCTCTGGAGTGGACACTCGCCTCTCTCCTTAGCTATAGCAACAGGGAATGACCTGGTAATACAAACCTGATAGACACCCATATACAAACACACACAAAGAGCCGCACTCTGTCCTGATCCTGTCCCTGTTCCCTGTGCAGGCAGTGGAAGAGCTGCTGAAGGGTGGAGCAAATCCCAACCTACCTCTTGGTCTCGGGGTGGGAAGCGCTCTCTGTGCCCTCGCCAACTTCAAGTACCCCTCAGGTGGCGACAGAGATCACCTGGTAGATACAAACGCACACGAAGACGATGAAATGACTTTTTATAAAATATATCATTTTAGTATCTTTTTATGTGGCACCAAATCATACAGAACAGTAGGTCCAGAACATACTGTGTGTGTCTTTGACATAGTTGGATATGTTAGCTAAGGCCGGAGCTGACATTTTGATGCCAGTCAAGGTGGGAGAAGTTGTTGGGACTGCAGTGGATTATGCACACGACTCTTTTAACCAGGTAGACACACCATCTGAACTCATGTAACTCACTTTTCTGTTGACTCTGAATCAGAGTTTTGGTTTTCATTAGGAGGGTTTGTTTCTGCTTTGCTCAGACTTTAAATTTTCTAATATCTGAGAATAAAATTTTGTACTCTTGTCGGAGAAAAGTTTTTGTTTCTGAATAGATGCCTCTTTGTTTAGGATATTCGCATTGCCAAAACTCCCTTCCATGCTTTAAGCATTAGGGAGAGGATTATATTTAAAACACGGCGCCATCTGCTGAGCATGATGGGAAATCTGCTGAGACAGACTGCCCGCAAGAGGCAGCTCGAAACTAAAGAGCAGGAACACGTCAAGCTGAACAGTGAGTACGAAATTCTTGCTTTTCTAGTTTTCCTTAAATAAAATAAATGTAAACTATGACTGTGGGCTTTAAATAAGTAAAAGACAGGTTTTGTTTACACAGGGGCAAATGTAATGTCCTTGAATAGGCCTCTTTCTACCTGCAAAAGTCTGTCACCCGATAAAGAACAAGACAGGTACTTAAACACACAAACATCTATCTTGAGTCATCTAGGCTAGTTGAAAAAAAGAAAACTCTTGACTAAAAGTGCGATTTTTGTCTCAGGTATCAAAAGTTCAAGTTCTGCTATCACTGCTGCCGCTCTACATACGTGAAGCTGACAGCCTGTAGCCAATGCCACAAGGTCTTCTCCTGCTCCATGAGCTGCAAGATAAAAGCGTGGGCTGAGGGACACAAGCAGGAGTGTGTGAGAGAGTCAGGAGGGACCCGTGGTGGCCCAGTCACAAACCAGAAAACTGCAGGCCCCAAAGAGTCCCCCAGGAGCACCAAAGTGCAGACAAGAAATATCAGTAAATAAGCTTTCAAATAAAAATGACAGTATAAGATGTGGTTATAGTGTTTTAAATCTGCGATATTTGCGGGATTATATCGTAGTACAGAGTATGTAAATACTTTATATGTCTGTCTCTCTTAATCCAGCAACTGCTGATGGCATTCAGAAGAGTGTTGTGTTTAAATCCCAAGGAGGCTCGACACACTCGACTGCCATGAGGAAACCTAAAACAGTCTCCAGGCCTCTGATTGAGGAGTTGAAATCTCCTCGAAAACTTCCCGAACCATTGAGCGTGGCAGAGGTCCAAAAGAGCCTAAAAGAAAACTACAGCTACAACTGACAGACGCTGAATCTCTGCTCATCAAGAACAGCTTCAGCATGACTTCATCTTCCTGATTCTCTGTGCACTTGTTTCACATCTTTTCTGCTTTCATGATGAATGTAAATATTCAGCTGAACAGTCATGACAGTGTTATGTGCCACAAGTGTTTCTCTTTTTAAAGAATGTAATCTGCCATATTTCCATTGATTTCTATTGCAGCCTCTGCCATCGGTGCACAAATTTGGTATGAATGTAAACGTAGACTTACATATCAATACGTAAAAGTGAACATGTAACCAGGATGTTAGTATGATAGTAGTTTATCTAAAGAGACCGTCTCTGTAGCACCATCTTGAGGATAAATATCACAATTACATCTTGTAGAAGTACTCCAGATAAGATATTCCTTTACACTTCATGTCAAGCTCTGTTGTATTTTTAAGCAGGACTAACGTGGCCGAGATGATATTTTTGTGCAGCACATTTTTTATATGTAATAAAAAATATTTTTTATATATAATTTTAAAATCAGATAATTGTAAATAAATAACACAACACGTTAAGGATGTTACTTTAATAAAATACGCAATATGGTGAAACACAAGATGACTATTACTATTATTTAGTTCATCATTAAATCAAAGAATGTATGAACTCTTAATAACATGAGCAAGGACTAAAACTGTCAATTTTTAGAGTATTATATGAGAAAATAGGAAATGGTGCCAGGAGGTAAACACCAACTTTTATTGGGCTAAAAGTCAGAAGGAAAAAACAAAAAAACAAAAAAGTGAATCTTTATCAGGCAGTCTTGAGGTAAAATGGTTAAGACTTATGACTGTTAATAAAATGGTTCGGGGTTGAGGCGGGGATGGAAGAAGGCTGAGAAGAGTAAGGAAAGAATTTTATGATTAGGAGAAGAAAATTAAGGAAAGAGGGAAGGAAGAAAATAACAAAATGTAAAAAATAAACAATCTAACAAAAAAAAAGGTAGAAATCAAAACAGGTAGAAACCATAGACTGTATATAGAATAGACGCCGTCTGCCTCCTCGCTGTGTGAAGCCACTTCGAGAACAGCACCCTCTGGTGACAGGCTACTGTATAGGTCATAAATCTATGGGGCTGTGGACAAACTTTAAAAGTTTATTACACAGAATATAATTTTTTCTCCCTTTTGGTTGCTATGTTGACATGTAGTTATTGTAAGACTGGTTTGTGCTCAAGTCCTCTTTTTTTTCTGTGCAGCTCCGTTTTTAAAAGTTATTAGGGGGTTCGTGTTTTCTTTGATTGACAGCTGATACAGCCTATGGGCGTTCAGGGATTGCGTAGCTCACCCGGGGGGATACGAGCTGCGTCCGAATTGCCAAGTAGTAGTCGAAGTAGTAGTCGAAGTAGTATCTAGCATGTCCGAATTGGCCACCGGAGCGAGTAGCATGCTACTTCAGATACTACTTCAGATGCTAGACACGCCCACATTGTAGGTTGGTCTCGGTGCATCCTACGGGCATGCTACTGACCCAAAATGCACCGCGGGCTTCTTCTTCGTCCTCTTAAAAGTTGTAGAAGCGCATGTGATGCTAGCGCCACCAGCTGCTCTGCCTATTTAAAAATGTCGCGAACGCCGGCTGGCCACAGCAGCGCGCACCATGTCGGAGCAGCAGCAGCAGCAGCAGGCGGGACCGCAGCAGTACAGATGTAAGTTTCATGTAACTTCACACACTGTCCTAAAAAATGTCCGGTTGTATCTCTTTGTCATGTCATGGTGTCATATTTGCCCAAGTAATCATTTTATGAGCAAGTGGCGACATCATGGAGGTAAAGCTCACTTATTCCATCATTAAACTGCACAGCTGCAGTACTACAGCCAGGCCCGCAGATGAGGGGCTTCAGTTACCACTGTCTGCACGGGCGCAGTACCTACTCTCTGCCTGCGGGGTCGTCTTTCCCCACCGCTCGTCTAGTGTGTCCGAATTGGGCCAACGTATTTAGTATGTAGGAGTAGGATCTAGCAGTAGCACGTAGCAGTAGCATGTAGTATCCGAGCGGGCAGTTCGGACGCAGCAACGCTGTTTGCGATGAACGTCATCACAGCGACTCTCGGCGACTGCGCGGCCGAATGCGCACCACGCTACTGCGCAGTTTGTTTCAGGAAATGTAGAAAAAATACGGAAATACCGAGAGCTTTTTGGCTTCAAATCCATGTACTGGCAGAAGGTGGAACCAAGCTGTCCATAGTATATAAAGTCTATGGTTGTTATGGATCAATACAGCTTTTTCTTCTGCTGCTATTTATCTGTAAGTATCATAATTTTGATTTATATGATGCTATAAGCTAAGATGGTGTAAAAGTACTTCAGTTCTTTGTTTGAATTGTTAATTTCTAGTTAGCAGAACTGCAGGCTAGTGTATATAGCAGTATGACTAGACATATTTTAGTTTTGCAAATTATGGTCTTATTGCGTGCAGTGTTGTTTTTGTTTTCATTTTTAATTCTTGATGCTATGTGTGCTTTGTTGTTGTTTTACAAAAGGTGTAGATTCTTCAATAAATTCTAAGACATGTCCTGTAATGGAGGACTTAAGACTGTTGCTTTTTAGCCTTTCAAATACATTTGCACAATGATCTGAATAAATCCAGTGTAATCCAAGAAACTGAGACAACTCTCTGCTGTATAAATGCTTTAATGAATAATTATAGCTGTTGTGTTATTTACAATGATAATTTATTTCTAGCTTGAATCTTTTTCAACCCTCAAGTGAATAGACATTTATAGGAAAAATGTAGCTGATTAATACATCCATGGAGAAGTGTTCTGTTTCATCCAATCATAGCCCTCGTTTCTCTATACCCAGTTTGTGTCTGTGCGGTCCGGGGCAGGAACTGGCTGCTGGAGAAGCTCTGATTGGAGCAGGAAGATACACCAAGGTTCCCAAAGAGTCCAGAGGTCTTGAAACAGGGATGTCTGAGGTAGGCGTGACTGAGTGTGTGTGCTCGTGGGGGTGCAGGTGTGTGTGGTTGCTGTGCTGATGGTCTGTGTGTTTGCTGTCTGCTCTGGCGTGGGCCTGTTCCTCCACAAGTGCAGCCTTAAAAAGAGGAGAGAAGAGGAAGAGAGTGCAATAGTATTTATAACATCAGATCATTGTGGGGAAGTCTACTTACACATAACACATAACCCTGAGAGCTGAGTATGGTGACTCTGAAGGTCAATACAAACATTACAGATTTCTGAGTAACTAAATTTTCTAGTGGACGATGAAAAAAATCAGGGTTACAATATCTGATTATCTGTGGAAATCTTATGAATGAAGAGTTTGAGGGGAAAAAAATGGTGTAAGAGGGGAAAAAAATTGCTCGGATAAAAACAAAATTATTATGAGTGAAAACTGGAGGAGAGAATGCTTTAATGTGGAAAAAAAACCTTTGTCAATTCTATTTTTCTAATTAAATGCGATTCTTAAACAATAATATCAGCTGAGGAAAAAGTCTAAGCAGTTGAAATGTTGGTACCTGGGGTTCAAAGATCTCACACTTCACCTCCACCTCGTTACGACTCTGAAGTCTCTCCTTCCCTAAAGGGAATACCATATCAAAGTCCTCCTGTGTCCTGTGGCTGCCCTTACAGAAGCCTCGGTGCTGCAAGGATAGAAATTGTAAGTTGCTCGTAAAATCGACAATGTGATCATTTTTTAACATTGGGAACATGCGTATTTTACCTTTTAAAACTATTTCATACAGGTCTAAATACACCTGTCTTATATCACTGAGATGTAAACACGTATTTGTTTCCTCAGAAAGCCTGTTTTTTTGGTGAGCTGAGCTAGGTAACAACAGTTAATCATAAATTAACCTATGGTGCATTTGAGTGTGTTATACTCACAGCAAACTGACAGTCCATCAGAGGGCAGTCGCTTAGCTCACTAGCAGCTGTTGTCTTTGAACACACCGTCTCCACTATGGTGAACTCCACATAGTAAGCAGGACCAGAAAACCACTGACAAAGCACACACAGATACCTGTGAAGTAATGCTGAAACCTGAAGATAAACCTTTTAATCTTATAATTAAACCTCTTTAACTTCACCTCTGAGCTGGCCTTGGTGATGTTCTCCAAAGTGAAGTAGTTGGCTAAGCCGCTCTCTATGTTAAACCTCTGCAGGGAGAGATTAGCCGTCTCCTTGATGACAGGATCACCCACGTTGTCTGCTGTGGAGCAGTCTGGACACTGATGCACCACTACAGTACCAGGAACTGAGCGCAAGAATGTACAGGTATTTGAGAGTGCGCATGATGGAGAGCTTAGCCATGGTCTTGGGCTGAGTGTTTAGCCCATGCAGTGTTGAGGTAAAGTTTTTGTGAGGAGATAGTGTTAAGGGTATCCTAATACAGAATTAAGAGATCAGAACCATAATATACAAAAGGTGCATGAAGGGAAAGGAGTCCGTCATGACAAACATTACATTTTGCTGCATTAGAAAAAACATTTCCTTATAAGTAAGATTGCTGCTGCGCATCTTATTTGCGTTATGGATGGGTTCCATTCCATAAAACAAGATATAGTTTGTGTCAGCCTCTTTAATTTAACACCTCAGTAATATTTACAAATCAAAACAGACCCTCTTTCACTTTGTAAATCTGTATCTGTGCTATCAAATAGAGCCTAAATGACTCCTTTCATTTACCTTCACGCAAGGCACAGGAGTAACTGTGGAGTGTGACTTGAGAGTCGATGAAGGCAGACACCTCACACTCTCCGTACACCTAAAGCAAACATACGCAGAGGGAAAGGTAAACATGTCTTACAAGTAATTATTTGTGATTCTGTTCTGTTATCAAATATGGTGTTCCTCAGGGATGTGCTATCAGTCCTCTTCTCCTCTTTCTATAAATGCACTCTGGGTAAAATGATTACTCGTCTCAATGTCAATTTTCATAGTTATGCTGATGATATCAAACTTCACAATACTTCATTATATCAACATCTGGATAATTGGAAACATTAAAAAAAAGAGAGCGACGCTGAGAATTGAAGCAGCGATTGCTGGGCTGTCCTTGAAAATGTAATTTTTTTCACACATTTGGGGGTAATTTTGCATTTATCAACCATTTTAACAACCAAAAAAAAGTATTCAAGAAAATAACAGTCAACTCAGAATAATGCAACCAGATTTTATCAACAGATTTCCCCTCTGCTTGTAAAACTGCACTGGCTACCTCTTTTATTTAGTATTGATTTCATAGGTGAAGTTCTTTGTACTCATCTACAGAGCTTTACATAATTTAGCCCCTTTGTATATCAGTGTCCTTGTTGCGGTTAACTCAAGGGAGTTTAAGGTGAAATCTACGCCTGAAGAGGCAGATTATTGGTCTAGACAACTCTCCTTAGCCGACAAAGTGAAGTGAATCTTAGAAAGAGGCCCCGTAAAAATTATGTTGATAGGAGAAAATCATCCGCCGTGTGGTACTTACTGGGACATCACTAATTCCTCTGACTTCACATTGTTTCCATGGTTTCCTGCTAGTGATGTGGCACATGGTCTCCATTACATCGATGGTCAGTTTGTAGAGTGACCCGCCTTTCTCCTGGACACACAAATGCACACACCAAGCTCATTTTTTTTCTCTCTCTGTCTCCCAAAAATGCTGTTGGTCAATCAACTTTTCCAACTATACTTCTGCTATTTTGTAAACTGGCAAGAGAGTGCATGACCTCTTTGTTGTTGGGCTTGCAAATCCTGACTTACCTTGTCAGGAGTGTGAGAGACGTCATACAGTCTCTTGAGGCTCAGGACGTAACCCTTGCTCTGGTCCTGGTTGATTTGGTCCAGGGCCTCTTCAGCCACTCTCACTGCCTCAGGATTATTGCAGCCTGGCGGGTCTGGCTTGGCTCTACCTCCCTGCTGCAGCAAAGCCATACACAGAACGAGAAGATACACACTCATCCTCACATACACGCACAGAATAGGTTTCTTAAACCCGCTGATTTTACCCTAAAAAAATGCAAAATCCTGTCCTTGAATAAAAGGACATTTAGGCGAACGCAGGCCCTAGTCAGTAATTCTTTCTTTGCAAGGCCTAAATGCTAATTTCCAGACAAGGTTCAGACAGAGACATGTGAGAGTGGACTTTTGCTTCTTTCCTAAATGATGAGCAAACAGCTGCTATCTGATGCTCTCTAGGCCAATGGCTGGCTCAGACACTCTGAGGGGTCGTAGTGCACAGGAGCAGGGGGACTCAGTGAGGTATGTTGTATTTATAACCACCAGTGATGTTTTATAAGAGGTGGAGTCCAGTCCTACTGGTGTGACTAAGCTTTAGATGTAAATAAGATTTTGCTAGCATTACACTGGTTATGATTAAACTAGTAAATGAGCGGCTACCATCAGCTGGTTTCTCTCTACAGCTTATAGGTAAATAAACGTGTTGTTCAAACTTGATATATTTGCCCCCAAAATAAGTCATTGAGATAACAGGCAGACGTATCCTGGTGAGTCTAGGGCCTCGGTTTAAAAATGGCAAGAGTTTCAGAAGTTTGTTTCAGATCTTTAAAGACTAAAAACCAATCGCCGCTTCCTCTTTATCCATGTTTGGTTTTGAATCTGTAGACAGAAAACAGACCTGTACCGGATGACCAGAGTGGTCTGGCTGACTCATACTTTTTTACAGGATCATTAATGTACTTTGGCCTTCAACCATTTAGTGCTTTGAAAGACAGGAAGCCAGTGTAAAGACCTCAGATCTGTACAAACAGTCACAGTAATAAAGTTGATTGAAGATAAATTCATGTGCACCTTGAGAATCACAAAAAGGATGATGTAAGCCTGTTTTTTTTCTCCTCTACAGCTATCCAGATATTCATTTAACATTTTAGGCTCACAGAACGCAGATAAGAGTAGTTTGCTGAGTCTCTGAATCTCACATGACCACTAGGGGTCCTCAAAGAGTGAGTGAGTGTAGCTGTGTTCCTGCTACGTCTGCTGTTAAGGGCTTCTCTGGGAATGCGACTAACAGGATCTCGAACTGCTTTTATTAAATTGGCAAGTCTATACTTGGACTGAGATAAAAGGGACTCGATGTGGACTAAGGTAATGGGGACTTAAGTCTAACATGGACTTCAATAATGGTAACTTGATTTGGACGATAGGGATTAGAATTTGGCGTAATGGGTACCTGACATGGATATGGACTCAGGTGATAGGGACTCCCCTTAGACTCAAGTGACAGAGACTCAACTTTGACTTTAACTTAAGTGGTAGGGACTCAACTCTGACATGGACTCAGGTATTGGGACTTGACCTGGATAAAGGGAAGGGGGACTTGACTTGTTCCTGGACTCAGGTTAATGGAACCTTCACACTTCAACTTGGATTTGGACACAGTTCATGGGGACTTCCCTTAAGCTTAGGTAATTAGAACTCAAGTTGGATCTGAACTTGGTAGCAAGGATTCAACTCAGGCATGGACCCAGGTACTTGACTGGAATTAAGATAATGGGGAACTCACTTGCACCTAGACTCAGGTGATGAGGAATCCAGTCAGATTTTAGTAATGGGAAATCCACTTGGATCTTGGTATGTGGATTCAACTTGCGTTCATGTAATGGGGACTTGACTTCGACTAAAGTGAAGGAGACCTAACTTGGACTCAGGTAATGTTGACTAGACTTGGATTTGAACTAATGTAAAGAGGAACCAACTCAGACTTGGACTGAGCTCATGGGGACAAAACATGGACTTCACCAGGTTCTTATTTGATAGCTCAGTTGAGAATTGGACTTAATATTTGGGCACTTAAGACTTGACTTAGATTTAAGATTGGTGACTTAACTGCAATGCTGCTAACAGGTCAGTTCAATTAAAGGCAAGAAGAAAAATAGGAAGAAGGAAAATACTATTAAGGAGGATTTTAATGAACTTTTAAAAGTAAAAGGGTTTTGGATCAGTGCAATGACTCAATAAGAGACACAAGTAATAAAACACCTGATGAGTATTTATTGTATAATTTATTATTTTATGAAGTGTCGCAGAGATAGACATACAAATACAAGTGGGACATTTTATGTTTGCCAGCTTGATTGTACATTGAGTCCATGTGGACAAAAGTTAGGGATGTAGTTATGTTTGTGATTTGTTTTGTACATATGGAGATCGCATATCTAAACGGTTTCGCCACTTAAGGACGATTAACTTTCAAAAGAAAAAAAACTAGGGGAAAATAGTATTAATGTAGTTTTGATGCACCTGGTTGTTAAAGGGAAAAGAAATGCTGTGGGTTGGTGGAAGCAGTCAAACTGTGCTGCATTATCTTTCAATGTGGAGGATATTCAGTCTGTGATATCTGCTTAGTTTTTCACTTCCACAGCCACTTTATGCAGCTGGCTTGAACCTGGGGTCCTCAGCAAACATATTCTCCACCAGGGTGGTTCCCGCTGGAGGAGGTGAGCACTGGGCGGAGACTGTGGCGGGGTAAGCCTCAATGAAGGGCTCCATCTTTCCGGGGATCTGAGGATCAGGCTTGAGGGGCAGGGTGACTCCCACCTCAGGGCCAGCAGCGGGGGTATCTGGGAAAGATGGCAGGGTCATGGGCTGGTCCACGGCGGGCAGCACCCTCACAGTGCCCTCTGGGTGGTTATGTGCTTGGTCATGTTCGTGATCGTGGTGATGATGGTGGTGTTCGTGCTCATGCAGGTGTTCGTGCTTGTGGTCATGGTCCAGAGCCTGCTCATGGTCATGCTCGTGGGTGTGATCGCCATCAGCATGCTGGTACTTATGGTGCTGGTTGGGTTTGTCATCTTTGTGGTCGTGCGCCTTGGCGTGATGGGCGTGCACATGGTCATGACCATGCCCGTGGTCGTGGGAGTGTGAGTGAGAATGCCCGTGGCTACCTCCCACTCCATGGTCATGTGTGTGGTGGTGGTCAGCGGTAGGGGAGTGTGTGTGGGTTGCATCGTGATGATCATGGCCCTGGGTATGGTCGTGGACGTGGTCATGGGGGTGGGCCTGGTCAACAGGGTGTGCATGGTCATGGTCATGGTTATGTGTAGCTGTGTCACCGTGGGCGTGGTCTGTGGCAGAGTCATGCAGTTGCTTTTCTCTGTCAGCAGCCTGTGACAGGAGTGAAAAGTTAGTCACGTGACAATATTGAGGTAAATCTGAGACACTCTTAGAGGCCTCAGGAAATTAATGTTTTTTTTCATCCACAAGTCTTACAGCATCCCAGAGTGTATCTGTAGATATTTCAAATAAAAAAACTCGAACTTTCTCTTATAACCACTAAAAGAAGGAGTCAATACATGTTTCATCATGGCATATTGGAGTCTTACCTCAGGCTCGAAGACCTCACACTCTACACTGACATCAGGCTCACCGCTGGGAGTATAGAAGAGAGATCCCTTACAGAAGCCCTTGTGCTGAGGACGGGAGAACAAAAAAACAAGTTAGAAAGTTGAAAGCGGAGGAATATCTGTGATGTGACATCAGTTTAAACTTATATTCAAGTTTCTAATGCTTTTTTATGCTGACATGGTCCGACGGGTCTGCAGTTCAGTACTGAGAAAGTCAAAGGAACAAAGTAAATTTCAGAGCTAGATAAGACTAATCAAGTCACTCATCCTGTAAGAAAAAGTAAAGAACTATTGTTCAAAAATGACAAAAAATAAATAAATCTATCATTGTGACTCACAGCAAACTCGCAGCTCATGAGTGGGCAGTTATCAGCCGCGTCGGTCTTGGAGCAAGTGGTCTCCTGGATGCTGTACTGTACGTTGTAATACATGGCCATGGCCATCTGGGTACACAGAGTAGACACAGAGACACAAGCACACAAAAAGACAGTTTTAACAAAAGAGTAGATGTGACTAAACAGAAGATGGTGTGGAGTTGGACAAAATTACCACAAGTTAGTTTCCATGTCAATAATTTACTTTATTTCTAAACCACAACTGTTGAGGTTAGATTTTTATCAAAAAATAAAATGTTTCAGGCAAAATCTCAGTTTTCGAAATAACAAAATCTCACCCCAGAGGTAGCTCGTTCAACTTTCAGCACGGCAAAACGCTTGGACATCCCGCTCTCCTTGTTAAACTTTTCCAAAGACAGAGTCATGGCCTTCTGAATCTCAGAGTTGTCCTGGCCGATAGGAGTGGGACAGTCTGGACAGCTGCTGTGTACCCTCGCTGAAGGAACTAAGCAGAGTGAAAAGCATTTTTTTATTTCTCAATTAATAAAGGAATCGTCTTGCATGATTTTGTTTAAATTTTTCCAAGTGAGTTTGATGTACCTGGTGTGATTTCACAGCTGTATTTGTAGAGACGCACCACTCTGTGTGGCCTGTTGGTGTAGATGACAGCTTTGCACTGACCATAAACCTGCAAAAATGAATACAATAAGCACATAATACTTTTGCCTGGTGCACAGTTTTATCGTTACTGAAAAAAGGCTGTAAAAATTGATGTAACAACCTATAATTTTCTTTTAGAGCAGCATTTTTGAAAATGTGCAAACTTGTGTGTATTTGTGTGCATTTGTGTCTGACCGGTGTGTCTGATTCTGGTCGAGGCACACAGGTTTTCCAGTCCCTCTTGCTGAGGACGCTGCAGTTGGTCTCCACAACATCAATCGTCAGGTAGAAAACCACCCCAGTCTCTTCCTGCCATGTGACACACACAAACATATAAGATAGCAGTCCTGAGGATGTCCTCGTCTTAATCTGTGTTTCAATGTAGGATAGTTGAATTATGATGAATTAAATGAAAGAATTCAAAGGTTAAGAGTATATAAAGAAATTCTTGAACTGTATGTTTACAGTTTCCCTCTTAAATTATCTGATAACTGACTCAAAGTGGGCACATTTTTGGTAAAATCCATAATATATCTATATATTACAGATTCTGATGGGATCGCTGTATCTCCTGATCCCAGCACAGAAACTTAAGGTGGTTTAGAGATAAAGACAGTACCCCAGTTGCTAAAATAAGTAGTCTTTTTCAGACTGAGTCATCCTGTCTTAACTTTACTTAGATAACAAAATACCCATCACAACCTGAATCAATCCAAACTGGCAGGAATATTGCACCAAGAGTTATGACTCACATGGATCTTCATGAACACGTTGGACAGGCGGTGCATGCTGAGGACGTAACCCTCCTGCTGGTTCTGGTTGATGGCTGTGAGAGCCAGCCCTGCTGCGAACTTTGCCTGTGCATCTTCACATGACCCCTGCTCTAAGGAGCCCTGCTCCACCGGTGCACCGTGGACAAGCACGCATCCCAACGCCAACAACAACAGCTTCATAGTGGAGGGTCCAAGATGACTCTCAAACACCCAGAGATGACCAGAGAGGGATGAGACGACTTTTTATACCTTGGTTACAGTAAACACGCCCACTCACCCTCTTTCTCTCCCTCTCCCTCTCTGGCGCACACAGACTTACTCAATCCCTGCGCTTCCTTTAATCTCAGGTAAATATAACCATTGACCCACACCCCCCTCAAAACCTATAATCCTCTCTATGTCACGGTGCACCGGTTCATCTGTTTACCAATCAAGCACCTACTGTACAGCCTTGCATAATGGGGCTCATCTGTTTGATTAAGTTTGAATTGCCTGAATCTTGAAATGATATTTTAAAATGATGCCAATCCACAAAACCAGAGGATTTGAAATTTCCCTCAACTAAAAAATAATCGCCTGAAATCCGTTCAAACTAACTTCTATTTAACAGCTAGCAAACATGTCAGTAAACTAGATAGTATCAGGTCACCACTGTCGTGACTGAATGTGTCAACTCAGGACAGATATGCCTTGATTATATCACAGACAAGGAAAAGATATTGTAGATGATCCTGTTTTTTCCTTTCTGATACCATTCCTTACACTTCCAGAATTGTATATTAGCTGCTTCAATTCTTGTGCAACAGTAAAAACAAACATTTTATGTAAAACTGGAGGCAAAAGTACCAACCTAGTCTGGATGTGATCATCAAGAAATGAAGAAATCCTGATTTGGAAACAGGCTAAGCTTCTGTAAACAAATGGCTAATGTTTGCTGTATCTCAGTTACCTGCTTTGTTGACAAAAAATGACCCTTAAACTCCTGAAAATGACTTTATTTCAGGTTCAATACTCACTTTAATTTAAATCCTAAACCCTTTTTAACCCTGAAATCTGTGATCACAAACACTGTCTGCTGATACTGTTAGCTTAATATCGTTAGCTTAATATTGAAGGCTTTGCTAGCAGTGCACTGTTCTTCTGTGCCGACAAAAAAAAACCGTAGACAAAGCAGTTGTAGTAGTTGCAAATATATTTATAGGTATCTCTACCTTACTAGCTTGTTTTAGAGAAGTTTAGTGTTTGCAGCCAATTCCTACAGTTTCCAGGAATGAGTAAACACTGCAGTTAAGGAGGGGATGAATGCTAACATTAGCTGTCATCAAACAGCTTCTGGTTCAATAAAGCCCTCAATGTTTATTCGTATTTCCCCTTTTTTTTTCATTTACGCACAATCCGAAGCAGTTATGGTAGAATAGATTATTTAAAGCTGGTCCTTAGTGGTTCAAGATGTCAACAAAGAAGACACACTTAAATAGTGAACTGTTAGCTCAGCTCTGAAAAGCACTTAGAGAGGTCCTTTTTTGGAGATTTCACAATGTTTCCAGACCTAATCACTTAAACGCTGTTAGTTTAGCCATCTTTTATCATTCTTGAAACTGCAAAGGCTGCGAATGCCTCAGCACAATCCTGAACTTTGACCAAATCCCTTCTACAGAATCACAGATCAGCAGCTGCACAGTCAGGCCGGCTTTTGTTGTAGGTACAGGCCCTGCAGGGATACTGAACCATCTGACCTTTGTCTTAGCAAAAATAAACAATCCGTGGAATCAACAGGACAAAAATCAATATTTCTTGCAGCGTCTCTGTTGAAACCTCTCTCGGGTACATTTACGTAACACAGAGAGGCATTGGGACATGACCGCGCATACCGAACTGAATTAGGTGCTTAAATTGAAGGCAAAGTATACAGAATCAAACAGGATGATAAGCTAAATCAAATGAATGCAGAGTGCTGGACTTCCTGTCTTTTACAGCTTTAAATGACAACAAACAAAATAGAAATTTGTGGCTTTTGCAAAAGCACATCATGTTGACATTTACCTCACATAAGCTCTGAGTTAAAAGGAAAAAAAAGTTGTCTTGCTGAACACTGACAGATTGTACCCGAGCTGACAGATGCCTACCTGTACTTTACATGAGAGCAAACCAGTTCATTCAAATGTAAGGTGCTGTTTGACTATAAGAGGGGTTGAAATGTGTAGAGGGAGGCTGCTGGAGCATTGGCACAGACTGTCAGGCCAAGTTCTGAGTAAAAAAAACCTCAGACCTTTTGCAAGTACTTCATGACAAGAGTAAAATTAGCTCTCTAACCCTGGTTTGCTTATTGTTTACACCATTTAAGACTGTCAGACCTTGTTTTGCTGTTGAGCTGCTGCTGTAAATGTTGATTAAAACAGATTTAAACAGTTTAGAAATCATTTAAACCCCATTCAATTGACAACAGATGATAGACAACACAATTAAAGTTCAAATCTAAACATACTTTTGTTTCATGAAACTTAAGCACTCATTTTTAATTGTTGAGACAAAGTTGTGACAAGGATGACAAAACTGAAAAAGTTCTGTAATGTTAAGAATAAAACATCTACCAATTTGCCAAGGGTGAGTGACATAGATTTGGTGGTTCCTTAAAAGCTGAGTCCCGCAGAAGAGGTTCAGACTCAAGGTTCATGTCAAAATTGGTCAATAAATTCAGAGTAATAATCGATTGGAAGGATATTTCATTAGTTTGTGATCTGCAGTACATGGTAATATTAGAAGATTTGGAGAATCTGCAGGAATACCTGAACAGAAATGACTCTGGGGAAAAAGCAGACGTGACTCTGTATTGGAAATCACTGCATGGGCTCCACATCACCTCCAAAAGCCATTGTTTGTGAACACAGTTCAAAGTGTGTCCTGCCAAGAGATTATTACTTAAGGCTAATGACCTTTTGGGCAGATTCAGATTGGAAGCAGATGTGACTCTGTAGTGGACATCACCGCATGGGCTCCACATCGCCTCCAAAAGTCATTGTTTGTGAACACAGTTCAGGCAAAGGGGGTATCACTGAAGGCTGATGACCTTTTGGGCAAATTTAGATTAGAAGCAGATGTGACTCTGTAGTGGAAAGCACTGCATGGGCTCCACATCGCCTCCAAAAGCCATTGTTTGTGAACACAGTTCAGTTTGCGTCCTGCCAAGAGGTTCTCACTGAGGGGGCGGTGAACCTTTCGGACGATTTACATTAGAAGCAAACGTGACTCTGTAGTGGAAAGCACTGCATGGGCTCCACATCGCCTCCAAAAACCATTGTTTGTGAACACAGTCCAGTTTGCGTTGTGCCAAGAGGTTATCACTTAAGGCTAATGACCCTTTGGGCAGATTTAGATAAGAAGCAGATGTGACTCTGTAGTGGAAAGCACCACATGGGCTCCACATCGCCTCCAAAAGCCATTGTTTGTGAACACAGTTCAGGCAAAGGGGGTATCACTGTAGGCTAATGACCCTTTGGGCAAATTCAGATTAGAAGCAGATGTGACTCTGTAGTGGACATCACCGCATGGGCTCCACATCGCCTCCAAAAGCCATTGTTTGTCTACACAGTTCAAAGTGTGTCCTGCCAAGAGATTATTACTTAAGGCTAATGACCCTTTGGGCAGATATACATTGGAAGCAGATGTGACTCTGTAGTGGAAAGCACTGCATGGACTCCACGTCCCCTCCAAAAACCATTGTTTGTGAACACAGTTCAGTTTGCTTTATCCCAAGAGGTTATCACTTAAGGCTAAAGACCTTTTGGGCTGATTCAGATTAGACAAGAGGTGGTGTGGTAAACTGGCAAAGACCAAAAAACACCAACCCACGTTCTGCATGTACTCTTTACTTCAGCAGCTTCACCATTTCATTCTCAATTACTTATAAAGTCATTAGTGATCTAAACTATATGACTAAAAAGTTAAACCTTTGACTGTCCTCTGCTTTATCTCTCTACATTGGCATGCTTGAAAAATGAACATCCTGTTTGTTAAGTTTACTCTGGCCACATGATTTTTATTCTGGTGCCCAGAAATGTAAAGTCAGTTTTGAGGGATTTGCTTTTGTATAAACATCTTTAAAGAGCCACAAGATGGTGCTGCGGTATCTCAAAAGGCTTCACCAACTCCTGAAACTTGAACTCACACTCCCGAGGTCCTAAAAAGGTTGTTGACATGTCTGTGGTTTCCCGAGCAAGCAGAAGAAGTTTAGCGACTTACAACCAAGTTCAAAATAAGTCATTTAACACATGATGATTATATTAAGAAGGAGATTTTACGGAGAATACAGAATGAAAAAAAGAAAAATTAGGGGTAACCCAGTAAAAAACTGTGAAAAACAAACAAAACATGCACGAACTCTTACACTCTTCCCACTGAACATCCACAGCAGTTCAGAGCAGATCTCTGACGTCACTGCTCATCAGATTTATTATTCGTGATTCACTTTAGAGGCTGTGACTGTTGCAGGAGGAAAAGAATGAGCTGTGATGAAGATGAGGACTCGGGGTCGTGACCGAGAAACTATTTATTTCATCAGACTTTCAGGTCTCCATCAGCATCACTTCTACTCCTCCTCAGTCTACATCCTGCCCTTTAAGGCAATTTACAGTGCTAACCGTAAGGCTGAGTCTTCATGAAACAATGTTGAACTCTTTCTTTATATAACAATACAAATCATAAACTGACGCAGAAGGATAAATAAGATAGCTAACACTACTGAGACTGTGATTTAAGCATGCCTCATATTTTTGTTGAAGACAAACTAATTAATTAGACAAAATTTGGCCTTTTTGAAGTCAAAGTGAGCAGAAATGGGATTATTTAGCCGCATCAGGCCTTAACTAAAAAGTTGCTTTGGCATATTTCACCTCTGCTTGTTCATATTGTCGCAGGAACGTTTTCCATCAGCATGATAAATTGGTCAACATGAAAATGAGAACATTCGTTCCCATCTCAGGCTGATCTTCAGATTGGGGAAACAATGACAGCGACCGGGCACAGAAAGGGGAGCAACCTCAAGAGTGACTGGACCCCGGTCATCACTCATTATGTTAGGTGATATAACTGGACGACTGTCCAAGTCTACAAGCACCAGAAAATGATTTATTGGCAAAAGTTTGGCAGTGGTGATATGCTCACAAACTATGTTAGTTAGAAATTTGCAACATCAATCAAACTTTTGTTTTGCACATGATTTAGAAGTGTGGTCAGAGTTGCAAATGCAATAACATCATGTAAAAAACTCTCTGAAGGAGGAAAGTGGTGCAACATCCTGTCCTGCAATCCAGGTAACGGCAGCCGAGCAGTTGAGTGCTTTAGGTCAACTTTAGCTCACGCTGTCTGGATTCTTGGCCACTCTGCATTGACACTTTTATCCCCATGATTAAAACTTGCAGGAGAATAAATATATGGGCATGGGACTGATCTGAAAGTGAAAACAAATGAATTAGTGTGTCTCTTTTTGTCATTTGTTTGCATAAAAACTAACATGGAAGATGAAACATCATGGATTCAAGTTCAGAGCTGTGCATGTAAAAGGGTTGCAGGGTTTTCCTGCTCCTTATGTTAATTCAAGCACCTTAAACACATTTAAAAAACAACATTTCTCTAATTGCATGCATATATACATTTATCAGAATACCTGTCTCAGCGCTGATGCATTCTCTTTTATATTAATGTGAAAAAACAAGGTTTAAATAAAGGTCGGATTGTGTTCCTCTCTCAGCACCAGAACAGCTGCAGGCTGGAGATTCTGTATTAAATTACCGTGTAAGGGTGTTATGGCTACCCCGCCACTGTGACTCTAACGAACCTTGAAGGGACAGAACAGTACACGTTGTTACAGACTGCAGGGAGGACCTGACAAATTTCATGAGAGAAGGCAAGAATTATGTTTTTACTTTAACAGAAACAGTTTCTTCATCCTTAATTTCCATTTGTGGGAGTTGGATGAGAAGTAAATGTTAGCAAAATGACCCCTGGACACACTTACGTAAGTTAGACTGCAGAAACTTTCCATTGTGCACAATGAATACAGGCAATTTGGACAGCACGGTTTTGTTAAGGTTGTGGGTGAAAGAAGGTGGAGAGAAATAGTCAGCAATTAAATTTTCAGAGTCAAAACAGGAGACAGCTTTGCTCTCAGCAGTCCACAGCACCACATTACACACATTACAATGACTACTGGGGAAATAAGCAGTTTCACAGGCATACAGAGTTAAACCTGTTAAAATGAAGAGAAATGTATGAAAGATACAGTTTATACACATGTTCACATACAAAAGGACTTCTTACCTGGAAACCAGGAGAAACTTCAGCAACCATGAGTTTAAAGTCCAGCTCCGATCATTTTTTTAACTAATTACAGTGTTATTAATGGTTTTTGAATTGTGATTATGAAGTTTTTTTAGCTAACATTACCTGTGTCATTTTCAATGTCTTTTCTTCTGCAGAGCTCCAGTAGCTCATTAGCAATTCGCCTATGAGTCGTGGGCAGAGACAGCACTGCTCTGCACACTCCTCTTCATGCTAGCTTGCAGTCTAACATTGCCAGTGTCGCAGAAGTGGCAGGTAACATAGGAGCTCTTCAGCTCAAGGACACTAATGACTTTGTGGACATGATAAAAGTGAATATCATAATTGGCTTTCTTGTGAGCATTGCCATCCGCTAGCGCACACGCTTGTTCCACGAGCTTTCTCTCTATTTTTTCGAGTTTGACCTGCATAGCAGGGCTCCGGGGGCGGAGCTTGGATTTGTGACATAGGAAATCTCACTGAATCTAAGCCTGCAGTTTGGGTCTGCCAGATATTCACAGCGATTTGAAAGCAGAAATACTCAGAAATGCAATTTCGCACTTAGTTTTCATATGATATATTCTCTAGCATCAGAAAAATGCCATAAGAACATGTAGACAACAGGAAAAACATGATTTTTATCAGAGTTGGTCTTTAAAATCCAAGATTTTTAATGCCTCACCTAATCCTGTCTGGCACATCTGGAGGATAATTTATTGTTTTTGCATCTAAAGCTAAAGTTGTAGGATTTGCATGCAGACATGTGATTTAAAAATCTGTGACAGGGCTGGGTAATAATAACTTTGTCTAGATTACACCGGGAACAACTTAAACACATGTGCAGTGCATAAGGAGACGACATACTTTTACTCGAAAGCAGACAAACAAGCTTTGACTCACTGCCCTCTGATATTAACAACATACCAGATATGTAATGAACCACATGTGTACTGACATCATGGACATATATGTCCCAGACTTTTTTCATTACACAGACCATCCCTCTGTAAAACAGCTGTGGCTGCGACATGGCCGACTGCTGGTCACATTACAGCACCTGGGAACATTTACAGACTGTCTGCAGAGCTACACGCTGAAAGTTTGCCTCCAGAGGGGCCTGTGGTCACTCTGTGTGAGACGGTCACATCAACATTTCGATGATATAATCACGGATGTTATATTTACACACAGATAGGGCCTGCTTTGTGATACATTAGATTTTAACAATTTTTATTTATACAGTGCCAAATCACAGCCATCGTGATTGAGCTTGATTTGTGCAACAGGATAAAAAGCCACTTCAGAGTAATTTATCATGACTCCAGCTTTACAACTCCAACATTAATTCATGCACAACTTTATTAACGTGCAAGACAAAAGGTGAAATAAATCCTTTCTCTGAGTGCAGCTTTCCGGTTGTTTGTTCTCATGGAAAATTTGACATTTCAGTGACACATCAGGAGAGTGGTGGAAAATTACTAGTCTGTGGCAACAAATGAGAGAGGCGTTAAAGTCACTGGCAGCAATTTGGCGCTTCAGTACTTTTTGATTGGAGCAGAAAATATAATTTTTGGGGTCAGGCCTGGGCCAACAATCAGCATACAAAAAAAACCCAAACTGTTTTGTTTTCTTTTTTGTCTTCGATGTACCTTACATAACTAAATATCTGGTTTAATTTTGAAAAGGGGAAAAACAAGTTAAAAAGGAGGTTCAGTGTTTAAGACACTGATGTCTCTGTGTTATGTCCATATCTGTGTCTGAAACCACATGAGTGTAAGTAAGAAATATAGAAAGATATTTAATTTAAAGCTGCTGAAGGACGTTTTAAGCTGGCGATGAATCTTGACCAAAATAAAAAGATGCAAATAAGATTGCAATCATAAAGATCAAAGTTATTATAATGTTTGAAACCATAAGCAGGGCCAGTGATACACACAGTTATCTCCACACAGCTGATTCAGCCTTTATTCTATTGTGTCACTGATCAAATAGAGCAGGATGAGATTTCTGTCCACAAACACTGATAACAAATAAGTTCAGGACCAAATCAGCAAGGACCATTCTGTCCACAGGGGGCGCCAGACTAAACACAAAACTAAAGGGTCCTGACACATGTCTGCAAATCAAAGCAATGTGAACAAATTACAGGTCTGAATGTTGTCACGATGACAGAAAGGTTCACGGATGATAAACAGCCCATGGGGAACAGATAAATATATCTTCTCTGGTGCTGATTGTTCATGCATTTTTTCTGTGTTTACGTTGTCAGGCATTCAGGGTGGTTTTCATCAATTCAGGTGTTCTCAAGGAGACTAAACACTGCAAAGCAACAAAGCAACATCCCACTCTGACCAGTACAAGCAGGCAATACCCCCGCTGACTCACACACACAGTCACAGCTCATAAACATGACTGAAACCCGCTCACACAACTCGTCCATCACCCTGGATCAAAGCTGTGAATGCAGCCACCCAACAACAGCGGCTCTGATGAGTATCTGAACCTGCATGCCGTTCCACACGTAGCCTCAGTCCACCTTATTATGGACAGCCATGGTTGGCTTACTGACCAGGTCTATAAACAGTTGCAGCAGCAGACGTCTCTCCTCTCCTCAAGCTCTCTTTCACGGGTCATTAAGCTGCCGGAAAGGTGCGTGTCTGTGTTTGGCTTCGATATGCTAATTGTTACAGCTGAGGGTGCATAATGAAAGCTGTCTTCACGGTAATCCTTATGTAAGTAACCTCTTACCCTCTGAGCGTGTTTTTTTTTTTTTCCCGGAAGTTTTTTTTTCTATTACAAACAGCTCATCTGATCCTGTAGGTCCTCATATGGACTGGATTCGTCTTGTGACAGTGAGATCGTCTTTATGTCAGCTTCAGAAGGTAAATTAGTGAGACAGGGAAGGAACCCCAACAATGGGAATGAGCTACATCCCTCAGAAAAGACAGGAGCTAATCAATTCTGGCTTTGTGCAGCTTGTTCAAAGCAACATTCACACAACCAAATAGATTTTTTTTTTTCAAGATTACCCAAACAAATTACAGAGAATCGCGCGTAACTGCTGTTGCCATGGTAACAGAGAATAAGACGTCCTCTAATATGGCCTTGGATTGATACATACTGCTGAAAGATCTTGGCCATATGCAGCCAGGTGAATATCTGAATGTGGTTTGATTGGGTCCCAAGGTGTCTTGAGTGCATTTACAAAAGCCATTCACACGTAATTGGATCACCCAGAACTCTTTCCAATGCGAGGTGTGAACATAATCTGTAAGAATAGGAGCTTACTGTTATTTGCATAGCTCTAAATAGAGCCTGATGTATTTATAAATGGTCAAACTATTCAGCAGGATTAACAATGTCAGTTATTGCAATTCACATGGCGGCTACTTTCAGCTTATTCTGTGCTAGTATGATGATCATATGCAGCTGTAGTATCATACTGTTGTGTTCTAAGTTTGCAAAAACATACAAAATATGGCAAACCTAAATCTACGGAGCCCAGGAGGAGACATGAACTGGTGCGATTTAGTATATATTGCAGGTGTGATTTTACTGTTTGTTAATAAACAAAATCACCTTCTGCATGTCCAATTATCACTGACAGCAAAGTCGCTGTGCTGTAAGGATCGTGATGAGATGTCTCCTACTCAAAACAAGACCAAATGTGGCTAAGCTATAAAATATCTCTTTGTGAGTCATACCTAAATGAAAGAAAATGTTGATAATATGCTCTCTGTCCACGACACTGTCCTTCTTCTCTCACAAAGAGGCGCATGGAGGATTATTTACAAAAACACATGTGCAAGATACAATTAAAATGCACTTACAAGATACGTATAAAATAAATAAAAATTCATGTCACATCCCAGGCTCCATATGAATCAGCATCAAAATCATTAGTTTGTTGACTGAATTGAAGAGTGTTCCATTTTGCAGTTTAGGTCAACCATTACCAGCTTTGTCCTGACTTGTTTTTGCTTTTCTTTCTTTCTTTTTTTCCCCTCATTCACAGAGAAGTAAAGGTGAGCAATTAGGAGTTTTAATGACCATACTGTCATGGCATCATATGCATTAGTGACATTTATAAGATGTTTACTTCTTGATGAGTCAAAAAAGAGATGTGAATGGATTTAGAGTGAAGGTCTCCATATGATAGTTATCCATAGTTTTTTCTCAAGAATGATGCAGAGTAAACAAGCTGCCAAGTGCTGTCTGCTATCCTCTAATTGCAGATTTATGTTCGACAGATTGCCTCATCACATTCATGACTGATACAGCTCTTGCCCGTTGAGAAATAATTATTCGCCCCCTAACTGTCAGAGACGGCTTTTAAGGCGCTCTGCCGTCCCTCGGTCGAGGAGCTGTGAGATCAGTGGTGATGAGGAGAGGCGTTGGAGGGGATAATTTATTGTGACTAAGCCACTTTAACAGAGCAATTCCCTGTCATCTACTGTGGTTTATGAGAGTCCATGTCCAACGCTTCTGATGGCGCCCTGACTCCTTTTAACCTCGAGAGCTATCAGTGTTCCTGTAAATGGGCATGCATCCATAAAACATCCTAATGATCGTTTCTGCGCTCACTGAAACCAACCGTGCTGCCAATCTCAGCCGTGTTTGATCAAAACTATGTGTCTGTTACTGTCAGCTGTTTGCTAATGAGATTTAGGACTGAAACTTTGCAAATAAGTGTATTTAAGTTCAGGAGTTTTGCATTTTGTTGAATACTTATAATCTCTAATTAACAAGGCTAGTCCCTCTGAATTTAAAGACCTAAGTATGGTAGCATTGTGAAGTTTCAACAACTAGATTAACAAATGAATAGAACCACTAAACTTAAAAAAGAAGTCAATAGCAATAGAAGAAGTTTGAAAACGGACCCAAATGACTTAAAATAAGTTGATCTTGCAGTTCTGCAATCGGCCACTTGAGGCTTACTTCAAAAGTGAGTCGAATCTGCCTAACTATAAAGAAGGAGATTTGTGTACAGCATGGAGCCTGGGAAGTGACATGAACTTCAATTTTTTAAATTCCCATGTGTGATTTAATATAAGCACAGACAGTCTTCACTCAGTGACACAGTCTCAACCGTTTTTCTTTTGGCAGCCCCTTAAAACACACTTCGTCTAATGTAGTGGTGCAACTGGTGGTTGCTTTGAGGGACAGATGAAAACTGCCACTCACCATTCAATGCAGCCTTCCTCCACTTTATGAGGGTGAAAAGTTATGTGTGTCAGTATTTTCATGAAGGAAAATCTGGTGTTGTACAACTATCTGAGCTATAATTTTGTCTGACTTCACCATTTGTCATAAATTGATGAGAAGGTTAGTTATTACTGTGATAAACGGATCTTATTCGGTCAGACAAACGAGGGTAAATGAGCTCATTCACTAGCTAATGAATTATGGGCACAGGTTGTTTAGCTTTCATATCTTGGCATTTGACAGCGCTGACTCCTCTCCAGTTTCACCGTCTGGTCCGAATATGGTCACTCCAAGATTAGAAAAAGAAGGATACTAATGGGGGAAATGTGCTACTCCAGGCTCCAAAATAGCTGTCAGCTAAAGAATAGGAGATGTCACATGCAATTTAGTTTGTTCTGTCGATCAACCGGTCTGGCCCAACACCTGCTTATCATCCTGTAGCTGCTGCAGCGCTTGATGAGATGCTGTCAGGGTTGAAAAAGCCTGCTGAGAGACGAGGTTCTCTCGCAGGTATGTGTGCCCGTACCACACAGAGCCATCATCGCACCGCTGCTGCTGAAGGAACTGCCTCTGGTGCTGTAATCATATCCTGCTGCCTGAATGTACGCCGGTTATCAGCAGGAGATTGTGGCTTAAAATTCATAATCAGCCCCTCGGTGCAGAAACAGGAAAGACCAATCAAACTGTCAAAGTGAAACTGAGGTTAAACATTTTTATTGTGCTCTTGTGTGATTATTTGTAAGTCTTGAAAGGAAAGGAAATGTTTTTCTCGGCACTGAATCTAAGGGTCATCTGCTAACAAGGATATGTTTCAACATTACTCTAAATTTTGGGAGTAGAGGTAATATTTTCTTTCTTTCTCAAAGTCTTACTTCAAGTTTATCAAAACATCAGCCCTAGTAGATTGCCCAATGATTAAAAATATGACCTTTCAGTTGTACACGCTTGTTCCTTTGACAGAGTGAATGGCTAAACTAGCTAAAAATAGATGAACTGGTCTGAAAAACACAGGCAAGACCCAAAACCAACAGATTTGTTCCGTAACATTTGTTTGGCAAATCCATCTTTGTTAAGATAGTTGTACACAATCTGGACTTGTTGATACCCAATCTGCCAAACACACATCAACTATGACTGGACATCCAAAACTCACAGAATATGAAAAATATATAATAATACTAGAAAAGCACTTGTGTCTTTGATCAACTTTTATTTGTGTTTAAACTGGTATGTTCACTGTTCATAATGTTCCTAAAACAAGAAATGCCCTGACCCGGATTTGAACCCAGGACCTTCTTGCTGTGAGGCAACAGTGCTAACCACTACACCACTGTGCCGCCCATCTACACCACTGTGCCGCCCATTGGTTATCTTTCAGCATTAAAAAATTCCAACGACACCCTTATTTTTGTGTGTTCTGGATCACAGTATCCGGAATTTTGTCTGGATCAGGATCAACCTTTGACACCTCTTAAAACTCATTGAGATCCTTTTGTGTAATCTTTTACTAAAGACTCTGGACATTTTTATAGAGTTAAATGCAAAAATTCCAAAATTTGCCCTGTCTCACAATGATAAAGAATCCTTCAAAAAATTCCTGGATCCAGAAGGCGATCCGGATCACCACCGAAATGTAATGGGATCGTCCTGGGGCTGAGACACACCTCTGGTGAAAATTTCAGGTCAATCCGTCTGTAACTTTCTCCGTAAAGTTGTTCACAGACAAACAAACAAACAAACCAAAGCTACCGAAAACATACGTACTCTATTGTTTGGCATAAGTGCTGCCCTCCTCGATGGATCAGCTACTCATGCCGCTGAGGTCGTGTTCACACCTAAAGGTCCGTTTCCTGATTCGAATCCAAGGCAAGGCAATACATTTGTTTTGATTGTTTAACTGGTCCAGTTTGCGTTCACAAAGGACAAACTCAATCGCTCCAGAAAATGGAACAGGAGGTCATGTGACTTTGAATATCGTTCGGAGCCAAGTTGTCCATAGTATATACAGTGTATGGGTATTACTGTATGAGCCACAGGAAGAGATCTGCTGTTTGCAAGGTCATTAAACTCAATGAATATTTAAAAAGTTATAATCAAAAAGATTAAATGAACAAGAGATCGCAAAGAAATAACGTCTCTGAACCTGAACCCCCAGGTCTTTATCCTGTGATTAAAGCGTTGGGGGACTGTGAAGTCTTAAAGAGGCGAAGATTTGTGAGTGCTGCTTTCATCTGCGTTTTCATCTTGACCTGAAAAGGACTGCTGTTTAACATCTGCAGCCTCACTCCCTGGTGATGGATAAATGAGATTAAGCTACAGGCAGGCGATGTCACTTCAAAGTTTGAGGGATAACCTTGTGATTGATGAATGCGTGAAACTAAGCATCACCGCCCACTTCATTCTTTCGTCCTCCTGATACCTTTTTAACACATGACCTCACTATTTTATCTGTAGCTCCACACAAATTTTCTTCATCTGCTGCCTGAAAGCAGCCTGGAAATGTTCCCCGAGTGATAAGCAGACATAGCTTTGCGATTTGTAACCAACATGTGTGTGCATTTAGAGCAGGGAGGGCTGCCAATGGGTCCCTTTTGTGAAAAGAAGATTGAATGCAAACAGTTAGGAATGAAATTGAGCGCAATCACAGCTGAAGTCGTAATGATTGTTTGAGAATTTGACAAATGGTTCCCTGACTGATAAATGTGCCTGTCCCCCTCCCACCATCACCCTGTCATTTTCTGACATGCAATTTCACAAGGCCTGCGATGCACTTTCGTCCAAAAACAACTCCACGTATAGAATAAACAAACAAAACATCCTCATTCAGAGCCAAATGTCACGCATTTGTAAAATGACATTGTCAAGAAAAAACTGTTTGTTTGGATGTTTTATTTATTTTTCCAGTCAGAGAAACTGTCTGTATGTGATGGAGGGGCAGAGATTCAGAGCTTGATTTTCTAATCTAGGAAACTAAAACAGTCTGAAAGTCTACCTCACTACATTCCCATCCCAAGTCACGTAATACACTAGCTTGCTCATCAGCCTCGAGCTTTAAAATACAAACTGGAGTTTGTTGGCAGCTGCAGGATTTCAGGGTCAACAACATAGTCAGTCTGTTTGCACTTTAAGGGGAAGCACCTGATTAGCCAAACCACAACCTTACTCACCGCAGAGGTCAGAAGTTAAATAAATTGTCAGACCTCACTGCTTTTGTGAGAGGCTGCGTGAGCGTTCAACAATTTCAGAGCAATGATCCTCAGTAAGAATCTTGAAGTTTCAGTAATTAGAGACAAAAATGAACCCCGAATAACTCTTAAAAATGGAGCTGCACAGAAAAAAAGAGGACTTGAGCACAAACTAGTCTTACAGTAACTACATGTCAACAGAAAATTCTATATACAGTCTATGGTCATACATAGCAGTCAGATTCTTGATCAAAATGCCCCCTTGCTCAACCCCCTATATTGTTGAAGTAACAGTGGCCTTTTAGGACAAGAAGCTCATCTGATGCATGATGAGTATGATCTTCATTCTGCAAGATTGAAGAAATCTAATTATATCAGAAAAAATCACGTCTCCTGGTGTCCTCTTTCACACTGTGAAAATATCCTCTCAGATTTTTCAGACATGAATAAAACATAAAAAATATAAAAAATCAATCAATAAATTAAAAAACTTTCAGTAGTGGTTCATGAAAAAAGGCGGATCAAATGAAAAAAAGTGCCCTCTGGATGTCCCTTCAGCACATTAAATATTAAAATAAAGCGTCTTTTGGATGTCGTAAGTGGATAAAATATGATAAGGTGCCTTTTTGGTCATTTAACCATGATATATTCAGTTGACATGGAAAGTTAAAGGGATAGTCTCACACTTCAGGAAGTCTTTTTTTAAATGTAAGTTTTATTCTATCATTTAATTCGCTTTTAACGTCTTCTCTTTTTATGACTGTTGGAAAATAAAGAAAACCAGATCGTACCAGAGTGTGAAGCCTTGATTTCCTCGTACTTTTATATTATCATGTATTTTTTATTTCCACCAGTAACTGTTGATAAAATATTCACCACACTGCAGGGAAATTATTGCCTTAGACACTCTGAATCTCACAGCGGAGGACCCCCCAGGCCACCTTTTTATTCATATCTCCTGTGCTGAGATTATTAGGGGTCTGAAGAGCTTTTCCAATATTTCCAACCTCCAGGCTGCCTACTGTTCAGGGTCGCCTGAACATGATAAAACTTTGACCAGCTCATTATTATTTCAGTCAGGCTCTGTTATGTAACTACTGTCTGATCACAGAATGTAAAGGAGAGACAGAAATAAAAAAAAAACTGTTTTTAAAACGCTGCTAGAGACCAATCATGGATCCAAATTCTCTGTGGGTTGATGCACTTTTATTTACTTTTATACCAACAGCCTGAATCACCTCTGCAAATGCTGCTAGTTTGTCCATTTTGAGTTTTGTAAAAATTTGATGGCCTCTGAAGGAAGTGGAGCCACTCTGTATGTAGATCTGAAAGGCTTTTATTAGGTCCATAAAAATTAAGATTGGTTCAGTAATTTGATCATACCAATGAATATCATTCTCATTTTCTACAAAGTCTGTGCGGCTCAGCGCAGCTATACCTTTAGGTTGTAACAAAACCCCTACAAATGAATATTTCTAACCATTAATTAGACTTTATAAAGAGACTGTAGTGTGTGTTGCAGTCATAGCTTTTAGTTTATGTAGAGTTATTTCAACCCCGCTGGCAGTATGTTAGCTCTATTGGCAGTTTTTTTTCTCATGCATTGGCTCAATTTTCATCTCTAAAGGTTGCCCCTTGGTTTCCACTGATGTTTTTCTGCAGTGGTGCACAGCTTAGCTTCTTTTTGGTGCTTTGGTTGCATTATCCACAGTATGTGTCCAACACTGAGTACCTCATAAAACCAAATTTTTTACACATTTATATCATTTTGGAAAGATGTGCAATATTGTAGTTGTACTTGGAAGTTGGAATTTCCGAGCTCCGCGTCAGAGATTCATCTGGAACGACCCCTGAAGTTGGATTTCTGACTCTAAAATACTGTGTTACGCGTTGTTTACAACCGGTAAAGCTAACAACAGCTGACAACCGCTAACAACAACTGACAACCGCTAACAACAACAACTGACAACCGCTAACAACAACTGACAACAGCCAACGACAGCTGACAATTGTAAAGAATGCTGCGTTTAAGTTACCCCGGAAGTCAGAAGTCCGAGCTGAAAATGACGCCACACCCGAGTTCCCAGCATTTCAGTTACCAAGACAGAAAAAAGCTAAATCGGAGGCCTGAAACAAGATGGCTACATCTACGAAAGTTATTTTAGTGCTTGCCTTGTCCGAATATAAGGCAAGCACTAAAATAACTTTCATAAATGTAGCCATCTTGTTTCAGGCCTCCAATTTTGCTTTTTTCCGACTTGGTAACCGAAACTTTGGGAATGGGTTTGACGTCATTTTCAGCTCGGACTTTTGACTTCCGAGGTAACTCAAACGCAGTAACGGCTAACAGTAGGCATCGATCTTGGTTTTCCGACTCGTTAACTGGAACACAGTCAACTCGGGTGTAACGTCATTCCCAGCTCCGACATCCGACTTCCAAGGTAACTGGAACGCAGCATAAACATTAGTGTTGCCATTTAATGTATTATACCAGCTTAGAGACAGTTTACATCTTTCTATTTATTTAATTTGTTATGCAATCAAACACAATCAAATTGTTGCTGTTCACAAACTTGCATCAGGTGCAAACTGTGGAAAGAGGTCATCTGAAAGATCACAATAAAGTATGCAGCCAGAGTCAGGCTGTCCTTTCACTTTGCAGACACTTTGTGCAAAGAGAGTGTTTTACTACCAAGTTCTAAAACTTAAATATGAAAACACGACACTGTACTTGTCTTATGTGCTCATGCAAAGTCTTGCAGGGACAAAACACTCGCAGTTTTACTGTTCACACACTTGTAAACACGCTTGTAGATTTTGACGCAGGTTCTTCTTGATTTTTTGTGTGCACAGGGTTGATCCGCTATCAAATCATCTGATGCAGACATTTTAATTACACCATAATGCACTCTTTTAGTCTGCACCTCTGCAGACTCACAAACTCAACTCAACTCAACTCAACTTTATTTGTAGAGCACTTTAAAACAACCACAGCTGTACAAAGTGCTGTACATAACAGGACAAAAACAACAAGATAAAAAACAATCAAGAAACAATTAAAACAATGGATAAAATAAAAGCAGAATTAATAATAAAATATAGCTTCAATGTTTTTAAAAACTAATTTAAAAACATAGAAACAAATAACTAAAAACAAACCATAAAACACTAAAACAGGAGCCGAGTCTCATGGAGGGTTAAAAGCCAATGAATAAAAATGGGTTTTAAGACGAGTTTTAAAAATGGACAGTGTGGGGGCTTCTCTAATTTGGAGGGGTAGCTTGTTCCATAAAATTGGGGCAGCAACAGAAAAAGATCTATCCCCTCTGAGCTTCCGTTTGGACCTCGGTACCTCCAGGAGCAGCTGATCAGCTGACCTGAGGCACCGAGCAGGGGTGTAGGGGTGGAGAAGCTCAGAGAGGTATGATGGAGCCAGACCAAGCTTAACAGCCCCTGACCAAATGCACATAAAACAATAACGAACAGACTGCAAACAAGTCTACACGTGCACAAAGAGTTCAGGATAGAAAGATTCACTGCCATCTGCCATTCTCCACATGTGCAGGATGAGTGTGGTAATCCAAAACATCATCAGGACACCTCCCTCCGAGGAAAAACATCTTGTGCTTTTGGATACATGAATTCAGGCTGTTGCAGAGTCTCCTCAACTTCTCTCCCTCCCTTTCTGTTTCTCTCTCTCTCTCTTTTTTTCCTCTCTCCCTCTCTGCTTGTCTGGTGTGATTGGTCAGTTTTCTGTCACTGTAACTGCTACTGTGGGTGGAGACACTCCCAGCCTGCTTTTTAATACCAGCAAAGCCTGCTCATAATCACACCAACGCCTCTCTGACATCTTTTGTAACGCCCGCACCGACTTTGGATCTTTTAACGTTCGACCATGTGTAAAGGACTCGCAACTCTTCCTGCAACATGCTTGAAAAGGTAAGAAAGTTTGACACTGTTGTTACACTCCTGATAAAATAAACTTTGGAAAAATCTGAAGCTCTGTTGAACTTTGAGTTGAAATCAAACACTTGCTATTTCAACCCTGTGAGATCACTTGAGAACAACAGTAACTAAAGAAAAACGGAGAGAGCCGCTAATCTCTTGCTTACACAAAGCAGATTGTCTTACAAGTGTGTCTTTGTGCTGATATTTGTACTCCAAACAAACTGCAATCTTCACTCACAGTCTTTTTTTCTGCCTCTCCAACAGTGCCAAAGACATCAAGCACAAAATCAGCTTCTTGCTCCAGAAGCCTGAACCCCAAACAGCGGACCAGAAACAGACGAAAGAGATAACTGCGAAAAGGTCAGAGGGATTCATGTAATCTTGAGCCTGTGGATGTTGTAAGATGCCTGATTTTATCCCTCAAATCCCACAATGAGAGAGATGAAACACTAAACTCGCTCACTCATCTTGCGTTGAATATAACAAATGAACTGCACTTCAATCTGTGATTTTTCAAAGTAAAATGATGGAAGTTGTGCAAAGAGCACTTCAGTTGAATTATGCTCATCTGTCAAGAAATGAAATGTGAAGCTCTGCCTGTGGATAATGTGTCCATTCATTCAGTGGTTAGATTTAACAAGTGTGGTTTGAGACTGATGAATGATGTCCCCCTCCTCTGAGACGAACATTTGGCCAAGAGTTGTTCGGAAACTTGATTAATTCGTGCCTCAGAATCATTGAGCAATGGCCGTTTAGTAGAAAACTGTAAAAAGAAACCAAAAAGCAGAATCACTAGGAAACCATCATCAAAACTGTTATCCTCCGCTCTAATAACATGTTTTGGACTTTGCCTGTGGCAGTGAATTTGTGCAGGTGCTGTTTCAAACAGTGTATTTGTTGTGTGATGGATGCAGGAGCGGCTCTAGCTTAGGCTGTCATGTTGTCAGGTTTAGACGCAGCTACAGGTGGGTGGGGTTGCCAACACCTTAGGGATCAGGACATGAAAAGGTTGAGGACTAGTGATGTATACTTACCAGAAAATACAATGTGTGTGAATCTTCAGACTGAATGTACTTAAAATCATTGGACTTTTTTTGCATGTGAAGTATCTCAGATTTATTCAGGGCTTCAATGTTGAATAAATGAGACGGTTTAAAGCTCCTGTAAGGACAGTCTGTCTTGTGTCTTGCTGATTCTGGTGTCAGATATAAAAAAAAACAGTCACTGTTGTTGTTAACGGTACATTTGTGCTTCTTCATTGCACAAAGACTCATCAGTATTAATTTCGATTCATTTTACAACCAGCTCAAATCTCCTCCCAGGAGCTTTGAGTCACTGGAAAACAGAATTGGATCATTTTCGGCATGTTTTTTTAATACTTCGGTTCAGGAGTGTTGCTTTCCTCTGAGGGCGGCAGGTGTTGCTTTGCGTCACCGTGGAGAAAGTGACTACTTCCTGATGATGAATGCTTTTACTCTTTTACTTTGCGTGCACTCTCTGCAGTTTGAACTGCTGGTACTCACCCATGTCCCCCTCTCTCCCCTCGGTGACGTGTCCTCTGTTTATATTCTGAACAGGTTAGCATTGACCACTCTCACCCTGACCTTTCCCTTTCAGCAACATGTGATCCTCTCACTGACAGCTTTCCCATACTCACTTTCAGCAGCTTCTGTTCACGCTGCAGAGCCCCAGAGACGCGCTGATGGCTATAAATATCGATTATTCTTTTTAAATCGCACGTGCAGCCATTAATTGTTGTCATTAATGCTGTTTTTCCTCAGCTGCTAATGGAGGCTTTATTATACTGTAAATGTCAGATGACGTGTCCCGCGCACGTGTGATTAGATTTGTCTCCATTAATGATAAGTGAATAGGCGCAGCTGGGTTCTACATTTAGCAGTGCACATTTATTGAGAAAGAAAGGATATGAGGGGAGGATGACAGGAAGCTTTTTTCTTTAAATCTGTTCAACCTCATTTACAAACTCTTTCAATCTTCATTTCAGGGTTCCTTCTGCAGCTGAAGTGGAGAAATGGAGGGAGTCTTTCAGCCACGTGATGAGCAGTGGAAGTAAGTGTCACTCTAATGTTCCCACTTAGAAAAATATTAACCTTTAAGATTTAACCCAAATAAGGCCAGTGAGCCCGCTTCTACGATCCATATTAAACCCAGAGGATTCAGTCAGAATGCGGATGTTTGCCTCATCCTTTTCCCGACAGAATCTCTCTTGTGATTAAAAAAAACAGCACTTAATGAAATTATCCTCATGTGACCCGCTGTTGTTGTAATCTTGGGAATAGAATGGGAAAAGGGCCCTGACCTTCACATTCCTTGACAGCGTTTGACGGGAACGTTTTGTCAATTTCAAAAGTTTTGCTTTTCTTCTGTCCTCTTTGCAAATTATATAACCAATAAAACAGATGTGCCAGTAAAGCCACATCAATCGGCTCGAATCCCTTGATAAATCAATTTCGTGGTCTAGACGTTAAAAGGAAGTTGAGGATGTTGTTTTGGGAGAAGAAATGCGTATTATAAGCAAACACAACGTAGACTTGAAGAAGAACCCCCCACAGTTGACCAATAAAACTTGGAGGAACAACTTCCAATAAAGTATATTCATTTGCATCAAGTTAGTCACATGACGAGAATTACTCAGAAGTAAATACAGGGAAAAAAATCAACATTTTGTGAGAGAGGAAATCGATCAGAACTTCCAGAGTAATGTTTCTCAGTGATTTGTTTATCAGAAGTACATGATACTCAAGATTTAGAGGATGTGGAGAAATCTCTGTAAAGACGAAAAACTGGTACTCAAGGACCATGAAATAATCTTGACTTTCTGGAGACTCTGCATCAAAAATAGACATGTCTCTATAGTGGAAATCACTGCATGAGCTCAAAACCACATCCAAAAACTGTATCTACAAATGCAGGTTAAAACTTTACCATGCAAAAAGGAAACCTATCTTAATATGATCCAGACAGGATACAATATGAGACGCTATTGATATTTGATATCGGTCCGATATCATCCAAAATACGAATATCGGATTATATCGACCTGCATCTAAAATCTCAGATATTAACACTCCGATACAAGCAGTCCATTCCAGACTCCACTCTGGCACCTGTAGCTAGCAGGCAGAGCCCACGTGATCACAACAACAGTGAGTACTAAGGTACAAACATAGTAGCAAGCAGTAGGAGTGATGTCGGCTTTGTGGAAGTATTTTCCGATAAAGTCAGAAAAAGAGGTTGCAGCTGAGTGCGAAACTTGTCATGCACAAGTTTGTGCCAATATCGGATCAATATCGGTATTCGCCGATATTGAAGGCTACAATATCTGTATCGTATAGGAAGTAAAAAAGCTGTATCAGGACACCCCTAAGTAAACCAATGCAAAGTGAGAAAATGACTCATGATCTGACAAATCAAAATATAACCTTTTTGGAAATCATTGACACTTTATTCTCGGCTTAAAAGACGCAGCTTGTTGTCGGTGCACACTTGAAAAACAGTGCAGGGGAAGGCAGCATTAATGTGAGTAACATAGACAGGTTTTGGAGCCACATACAGAAAAATATGCCTGAATACATTTTGCACTCAGCAGAAGAATTAGGGTGCCAGCAGTCCTAACTTGTCACCACTAGAATACCTTTTTGCCCATCATGACACAAACATACAACAGATAAGTAGCTGATATACTATATGAGGAAAGAATGAGGCAAGATTTCAATCTCAAAAAGTCCAGAAACTGATCTCCTTGGTTCTGGTTTCCATTTTACAATGGAAACAAAGTTTTTGCCAAACAAGTAGCTTGACATCATATCTAATGAGGGACTATGATGCAGGAAAATGTCAGTAACTTGTTTATCTTTCACAGCGAGGAGATTGGCCCCGATTTTTTTCCAAATTAAAGGCTCCCTGGAGAGATTTCTGTGGTTATGAAACAGGCTGAAACTGATAATAAGGCATTAGTATGACCTACAAAAAGTAAACCAGACCATCAGGAGGAGGACTGGGTTGGTTAATATGGAAATTTTGAAAGGCTTTAACTGCTGCTACCAGATCAGCGTCACTCATGATGCTCAACAGCGGCTGAAACAGACTTTTGTCATTTATTAGGGGGAAAAGAGAGGGGGAATGACATGGACCAAACTGTGTTAGCAGTGGAAATAGAGCCCATGATTATCGGTCATTTTGGTGAACAATGAACTGAACAGCTCAATTTGAAAATTTGTGAATGGAGAGGCCAAAGTTTATGGTAAAATCTTTGAAATAAATAAGGTGTCACTCCACCTTTACCTTGGCTTTCTTCAGTTTGACTGAAGGCACTGTTTTCTCTCTCTAGTTCCCATAAATATTGCAATAATATCTTTTTGAATTCCTGTGACAAAGATGTAAAATCTGATGTTATGGCAGCACCAAATTGAAAAAAATGATTAATATAATTTGCCTAAATGTTAAGTTTGGTGTCAGCCTGCAGGACGTTTAGAAATGCAGGGTGAGCGTTGGTTAGAAATTAGATGACCGCAAAAGCTTCTGGTTAGTGCACCTCATCAGGTACCAAAGTGTTTCTCAGGGCGCAGTCTTGGCACCGTCTTTAGCCAATAGGAAAAGGAGGATGATAAGTCATACCATAATGAGCTCAAGTGCTCAATGGAAACAGGGCTCTATATACAAACCCACAGGCACTCTGCTGCATTCTCAGGGTCTGCTCCTCTGCTACGTGTCTCAAGGCACTACTCATCGGCCCCTTAGGGCGCACTGACCAGTGCAGCATGTGCATGTGTGTGTGCGTCTTTGTGTGTGTGTGTGCATATATAAGCCCTCTGAGAGTTACACTGTGTGAGTGAGGGACACGAAAGGAGAGCAACGGCCTTGAGGGAAGCAGCTGAGTTCTGACCCGCTCCGTTCCATGACCTCCTCCTCTGAACTCTAACTCCTGTCATGTCCTCCTCCTCCGGCTTTTCCCGACTTCGTCTGTCAGCTCCCATCAGTCTGATCCTCTTTTTTGTGTTTATCTTGGTCTCCTCCATTTGTCTTCTGCTTAAGTTAATCACTTTGATAAAATTATATAAGTCCCTCAAAGGCTCAGATCCGACATTCATTAACTTCTGCGGTTATTGGAAAACACTTATCTTCTGTATCAGGAAGACAGGATGTATTTTTTTTCCCTGCTGCATCTTTTTTCATTTTCCGTAAAACATAATAAATCTGTATAATTACACTACTTTTTGCTTCCTGGCTCTACTCCACATGTGCTTATTTTCTCCTGGGAAAATGCACAAGTTGAAAGACAGCTATTAATCCGACGCTTTCCCAACGTGCACTGTATATAAAAATGTTTTTCTTGTTTGTCCCTGTCCTCTTAGGTGGACGCACAGTCTTCACCAGCTTCCTGCAGTCAGAGTTCAGTAAGGAGAACATGGACTTCTGGGTCGCCTGTGAGGACTACAAGAAAACTGACCCTTCAAAGCTCGCAACCAGAGCCAAGCAGATCTATCAGCAGTTTGTTGAAGCTGATGCTCCAAATGAGGTAGTTACTTTAATCAGAAACATGTGGTAACACTGACGATGATGTGTTTTAGTGTCATTACGAAACAGGGATGAAGAGACAAAAGAGAGGGAAAAGATGAGCTAAACCACAAGCGGCAGTAGTCCTTCAAATTCTGACATCATAAAAAGGCGACGCTGTGCAAGTTATTAATGCAGCTGCACGCTGACAACTCCTTGAGTGTTTTTTCTTGATTGTCATGTTGGTGTGAGAATGCATATTCACGTTCAGTCTCATTGCTGATTAAAGTCAAGTGCGCTGTGGTTTTATGGTGATCATCCTGGGAAATCTGATGCTGAGTGTGAGCACTGCCACCCGACTGACCCAGTTTAATCCTTTAAGAAATAAATAAATACAAGTGGAGATACAAATAAAGATGTTAAAGCTCCTATAAGGAGTTTTTTGATGTTTATGAAATTGACTGAAATTCATATTGGGACCTTTTTATGATCTGACCATCAGTGAAAAGATTTAAGGTGGAGATGTGCTCAATTTCAATGCTTGAGACCAGTAAGAGAGGGTAGAAACAGCCCCCTCTTATTATTTACATTAAATTAAACAAGACTGTAAGAAGCTTGTAAGATGACATTGTTTCTCGCCCACAGGGGGCGCCATAATAACACGGAATCATTTTGGTTTTTCTGACATGTTTTAATTGAAAAGATTGAAAAATAAAATCTTATATACTTTTATTGGTTTCTCTGAGGGCGTTTCTGTTCCTTTCTGCGATATTTCATCAGAGACAATTTTGGATCAGTAATGCCAGCTAAGAGGCAGACATCACTCTTGACTGACATTGCTAGTGATAGGCATCACTAGTCAACCACTGATCAATGTATAAGTGGATTTTCTTTTTACAAATAACAGGAAAAAAGTCACACATCAACAATTTGCACTTGAGCAAATACTCTGAAACATATTCTGAGGTTAAACTTTTGCTTAATTTCAAAATGACCACTTAAAGCTCCTGTGAGGAACTTTTGGTTTGTGTCAGTTTTGGCGCCCCCCTGTGGACCAAGCAGTCTTTGCTCATTTTGTGTCGTCAGACTACAAAAATCCCATCCTACTGACTTTTGACAGCCAAATATGTCTTTTCTTTAATATTTAACACTGAAAAGATAAAAACGTGACTTTTTCTTGATGGCTATACATTTTTGACCAATCAGAAATAGTACTGTTTGTTTTCTGAGACTGAGTGCAGCCTCTGTTAAGACTTGCTAAACTGTTCCAGTAGACTGTTGAAATATGAGGTTGTGTTCAGTATTTTAATCCTTCATTTCTGTCCTCTGTAATTTCAGGTAAACTTGGACGCAGCCACCAGAGAAGAAACCCGGCAGAACGTAGAGAACGCCTGCCCGTCTTGTTTTAATGAAGCGCAGAAGATGATCTACACTCTGATGGCAAAAGACTCGTACAGACGCTTCCTCAACTCCAAACTGATCAAAGATCTGTGTCTGACACAGAGAAGTGCTGCTGAGGAGAAGAAGGAGAAGAAAAACTGTGTGAACAGGCAGGAGTCAACAGGCGGAGCGTAAACAGGAAGTCGACAGACACGACCCGAGGATGGTTCCAAAGATGACGATGTTTGAGAGAGTTAACGCTGGTAAACCTCGTGTTTGTACCTGGTGTTAAAACAAGGAGACCAAAAAGAGATAAATGTGAAACATGATGAAGACTTTCTGTTTTTGATACTCTTGATGTGCCATGAAGTCAAAATGTTTAATACTTATTTAAGTGTTTCTATGTTGTGTCCGGTGATGTGTGTATAAAAACACATTCCTTATAAGCTATCTAGTATTTCTTTAATGATAGAGGTTTGTTGTGACTCTATCACAGAAAAATATTTGAGTCTGCGTCACGAAGCCCAGATTAAGCTGCTACTGTTGTCAAACACAAACAGCCCACAGAGTCACAGCAGGGTCATATTTGTGCTCTCAACAGAGACCAACCACAAGCTCCACCCACTCCTCCAAACAAGCCTGCTGGGAGTGCGAACCTGTGGAGAGCTTAAACTAAATAAGAGCGCATAAGTGCCCTACATATAAAAAGTTTAAGCATATATACATGTCCTATTATAGTCTATGATGCAAAGTACAACTTACTCTACTTTTGCAGCTGTCCTTGTTGCTCTGTAATTATCCATTACAGTAAAAATAATTAACTGATCTTAACTTGATCATTCTGACTCAAAATAAACAAAAATATCACTAAAGAGATTCACCAAAATGATAAAGCAAAGAATATTTACTCATTTTGGTGACATGTGGTATACAGAAGTTTATATAGTTCTAGACGACATTAAAGCTCAAACAGCTTTACAGCTCAACAGCTCAAATTCCTCTTCTTGTGAGTATTTGGCGTGGAAATTTTACAAAATGACTTTTTTTTTTGTGGTTTTTACTATTTGGTCGGACAACTACCCGGTGACAACGGGTAGAAGAATTCAAAATACTCATATTAGAAATGATCAGTGTTGCTACTGATGTCCTTGTTTAGTTTCACACTCTGATAAAAAACACTCATGGGAGCTTTAAACTGCACAATTCAACTACTCTTCACTGAGTTTTTGCTGTGTTTACATCGAGCCTTGCAGTATTTTCTCTCATTAGCTTAAACTCGCTAATATGCAATCTCAGTTTTTTTATTTCCTTCTTTTCTTTCATTGAAGACAGCTGCTGGGCTATGTTTATGATCACACTGTCATGACACTGTACATCTTAAAAAACTGGCCTTGTTCAGACCACATCTCCAAGGAGAGTTGAAATCAATGTCTTTTTGAAATTTCATGCAAGCTTTGACACTGCGTTATTGATTTTTCTTACATAGCATCAGGGTTAAAGGTCAAATTGTGACTCATCGGATCAAAACCTGTCTGTGCAGAGAACTACAGAGTATGTGGACGTTTCTTCATTCAGTACCTTCTGGTGGTCTTGCATGTGAAAATGTTTCATTGAAATGTAAACTGTGATAACTCGTGATCAAGCTGTATGAAGATATTTATCAAATGATGTTAGTGTCATATTTCTACGTGACTATTCACAAATAAAGTGATGTTTGTAATGGTCTGAAATGAGCGTGGTTAATCTTCTCAGGAAAGGACACTTTACATTTTATTGTTATGCATATTTACCTGCTGTTTAATCATTTAATTCTTTCAAGAGAGACAAAAAAAGAGACAAAAACTTTTTTTTTGATATACCAGGTTTTAAACATGTTTTAATTCTGCTGTTCAAATAGATATTATATATATATAATAGTTATTATATTATATTATAACTATATATATAATAGTTATATATATAGATTCTGAGCCATTCTGAGCTCTAGATTCCTAGAGCCAGCTCTAAGCAGACACCTGAGAAACTGAGACTTTTTTGTGCTCCTACATTATCTTCACTTTTTATAGTAGAAGATGGGTTATAATAGTACAAAACTAGTCTAAGTAATAAGCTGGGACTGATGGTTCATAATTTGATGAATACTCAAGTAAAAGGCGCAGGGTCTTTTGAGCACAGACAGACTATTCGAGGACAAACCAATCTAACTTAGTGCTCCTTATGTGGGTTGAGCAAAAAGTACAAATAATGACTTTGCCAATCTTGTTCTGGACATACTAAAGAAGTATTTTCAAACCCAACCAGCCAAATGTGTCACTTATTGTAAACTTTTGCTGCTTTAATATAAGGAGAGGCTTTTATTAGATTAAAATCAAAGTTTTAATCAAATGATAAGATTTTGACACTTCACCTTGAAGCATTAACATTAATTTTATTGTCTCTTTTTTCACATTTAAGAGTAGATTAAGTTGAGAATAAGTAATTAAGGCATCAAGTGAAATACAAGAGGTAATGAGGGGTGATGGGAAACAGATGGGGTGACACAGTTGATATGCAGGTGTGACAAGACTGTGGGCCAGGGCAGACAGGATCACATCTGAAACAGAGACAAGGGTTTCGGACTTCAAAATAAAAGCGTGAATTTAAGACATGAAATGTGAGATCGTGAAATGTGTCACCTGATGTAAATTTTGCTGTTTTAATATAAGGAGAGGCTTTTATTAGATTAAAATCAAAGTTTTAATCAAATGATAACAATTTTGACACCTGACTTTGAAGCATTAACATTAATTTTATGGTCTTTTTTTCACATTCTAGAGTAAATTGAGTTGAAACTAAATGAGTTATGTCAGGAGGAAAGATCATTTGGGCTAAAAGTGTCAAGAACCTCTTCATGATCCGGTCCCTTTGCAGCTGCACAGCAATCATCTATAATCAGCAGACATCATGCGGACTCTGTAATCTCCGGCAGTGATTATGTAACATCTGCAGTTTATAAATCATGACCAGATCTCAATCTAACCACATTAACTTACAATGACCAGATAACGGTTTGGACAAAAGATAGAGAGCTCGTTATGTTTTGTTCAGACCAAATTCAAAGTCCAAACTTTGTACGGCTGAGCTGCATGTATCACAACCGAGCCTCTGTTTTGCTTAGTTTAACTTTGATTCGTGGTTAATTACCAATCCAAATTAAACACATAGTTTTAAACTTATATATGTATTTTCCATTTCATCATATATCCCAGCATGCAAAGCACAGGGAAAAGATTTATGTCCTTGCAAAGTATTTTGGACACTTTGTAATTTGAAATCGACTTGGAAAGTAACAGAGAACATAAATATTTACATCCAAGTCATTAAATTTGAAAATGCAAAGATTTGGATTTATTCCCAAAGTTTGAGTTTCTCCGTGGAGCTGAAGTGGACTTGAGGGCAGGAGGTAAAGGCTGTTTTTTCTGCAGCTGTATTCATGCTCACTGCCTGATTCAATGACTATTTAAGGACACACTTTCAGGGCTATGACGCACACTTAAGCAAATTAAATATTTAAATGTATTCCCCTGCACACCAAGTCTTAGCAGACAGGATTAGGGCAAACGTGCCAGAATATTTACGCTCTGTTAAATCGGTCCTCCTCTTTTGCTTCTAGGGTAAACAAAAGGACTCTTGGTACCTTTTAAAGGCTTAATTCGGGAAAGATCTCCGGTAAATGATTCAATGACAGTCACGTGAAGAGACTGTAATTACAACCCTGTTTCCAGAAAAGTTAAGAGGCTGAGTAAGAAGGTGATGAAAACATAATGGTCTGCAAATCATCAAAACCCTATAATTAATTTTGAATACAGCAAAGACAACTTATTAAATGTTGAAACTGAAAAGTTCAGCTGGAAGCACGTTTCAAAGAAGTTGGGATAGGAGGATAACAAACTTAACAACTCTCTGTAAACATTTGGGAACCATGGAGACCAACAACAACTGGAGGTTTGGAAGTGAAGAGCTGCCTTCAAACGTCCAGGGTTTTGTCTGGAAGTTTTAAGTTTGACGACTATCATCATTTTTACGTGGACTTACTGAGTTGTTAGTGCGTTCCCGCATAGTCGTGTCCTCTTTTGGGGATTGAGAATACGGTCAGTCTCGGTGAGTCACACCTCAGAGTCATGTCTCCTTTTATTGAAGTGCTTGGGGCCAATGCTGCCTAGTTTTATTTAGCCTTGTTTATTTAGATTCTCTGAATATGAAACCCAGTCTCTTTGGGAAGTCCTTTTTATATCTAGTCTAACCTGATGTTATTAAACCTCAGTGGTTTGAAGATGCTCCTCCAGGTGTTTAATGTTAGCTACGGCAACTTTTTGGTGTTTCATGGTTAAGGTTATCTTCACTTCTTAGACCCGAAAATAAACATAAAGGCCTATAGTAATTTTCCTTCATTTAATATGTTGTCATTGTACTGTTTTTGATCAAATTCAGGCTTTGATTGCATTGTAAATTATCACAAGAGACTTTTACAGCAGTTCACCCCTTTGAAACTGAGGTTGTGTGAGACCAACATTCCTATTACTACCTGATATATTGTTTAATGTCAGCTTTAGTATGGATGAATTCCTCAGTTAAACCCCAGCATTAAAAAAAAAAAAAATCATAAATCTACCAAATCCAGAGTGCTTGAGCAAATTTTTAAGTGTCATGTGACGTAAATTTAACTATATGGCGAGGAGGACTCTGTGAGGGGGCCAGGAGTTAAAAGATTGGCCAAAACCTGCACATTTTCAAGAGGAGAAGACCTTCATAAAACTGAAGGTGGTGCAAGTGATCTCTTAAATCCTAAATAATGAAGGTCTTGAAGTTATTGTGGTTTCAGTCGCTGAAGTGACACACGTCACAATGTACTTTAACAGTCAAACAATGTCGGGACACAGTCAGTGAGGAAAGTTTGATGTTTCTTTTGTTCCCTGACCTACTTTCCTTGAGTTGAATTCACTCCTGTGAAGCAGTAAAGCCCGTCTGCCTCTCAGAACGCACACGCAGTTTGCATCTCATCATTTCCCTGCATACAAACATTACAGAGCACTTTGTTTCTGCCTGCAGGATGCTAATACAGGGAGCTTCAAGGGGGGATTCAACTTGTTTGAATACCAAACCCCACTTAAGTCAAGTGACAATAACTGTAAATTATGCACATCGGTGAGATTAGGTTTCACGCTAACGTGTTTATCCAGCAGATTTCAGAGGATCTCTCATCACAGGTTCTGGACTTATGATTAAGCTCCTTGGAGAAAATTTTAATCTGCGTTATTGTTTCTCTTTGTGTTCAAACATTGAGGTACTCTGTCTTAATCTACATAGAGGACAATGTCTACTAATGGTAAAAAAAATATACTTTAATTTACTAAATCAGTCCTTGATTGCTTTTGTCATTAGTCTGCTGAAATGAAATGTGCAAATTAATTTTCATACATGAGTGCCAGGTGCTGCTGGGTATGACTCTTTCTTTTTCTTTCTTCTGTTGTTTACACCTGCTAAGACCCTCATAAATAGACACTTCTATACTGGCTGTAAGGCTTGTTCATTAGCCTATGAAAAGCTTTTTCGAAGTGTAAGTCCCTAATATGCCATTACTGACTTTTAACAGTTTTCAAAACACAAAGATAACTTTCTTTTTTTCCTTGTGAGCACACTATCAAGCGTGTGATGATGGCTATGATAACTAAGGCCTGACAAGCTGTATTGGCTCCAGCCATAGAAGCTGGCTCTACTTTACAGCTGGCTATGAGACTGTATTAAGCAGGTCCGCAAGGATTCGGTCACCACAACACGAGCTGGCTGTGGCTAGCGGTTAGCAACTGGCTAACTGTTAGCCAACAACTGGCTGCTATCGGCTCATGCTGGGCCTGCTGACGTATGCTGCTGAACTCTTAGCCAGGTCACCTTTGTAAAAGAGATCTCGACCTCAATTAATAAATAAATTCAAAAAACAAAAAGTTCTGGCAGCAAAGGTTGTCTTGCTAGGTTTAGCTCTTGCAGCTATAGGGATGGCTTTCACAACCAGCTTATAGCTAGCAGCTACAACCTGCTAAACGGCTGGTTGTAGCTGCTTTTAGCCTGGTTTCAACGACTATAGGGCTGGCTGTAGAGGTAACTGGTAACCACGTAGTAGTGTCCTTTTTGGGGGGGATTCAGAATATGGTCACCCTATTTCATTGTCCTAAGGGTGGTTGAAGACAGCATAAAGTTGGTGGTTTTAGCGGTTATGAGGCTAACCCTCATGGCTATTAGGGTAGCTGTCACGGCTACAAAGCTGGCTTTTGCTGCTTTGTGAGACTTGAATGACAATATAGTCCAAAATGGCTTCTCTGTCTCAATTTTTGCATCATGCTCTCTCACTAAAAACCTCCTTTAAATGAAGTCATGATGCTGTTTAAGTTGTAACTAACCCTGCTACACCCCTCAGAGGAAATGTTTGCTAACTCAAAGTAGAGAGGTTCGCATTAGCAATAAAGTAAAACCTATAAAGATTAACTGCAGGTCAAAAAACAAACCTAGTCAAGCCTTTGAACCATTTCACAACTACAGCCACCTGTTGACAATTTGGTAAGAAAGTTATTTCTCTGTTTTGCTTATTTGGGTTTGTTTTGGTGTTGGACTCGGGTAAGGTACAAAACAAGACAACAAAGATGTGTTCCCCCTGCAAAACATAAACAGAGAAACCACCTGCAGCATCTTCTGGTCTGCAGATTTCATGCTATACAAGCCTGGTGTCGGTGGAATATTCTTTGCCTGCAGCTGTGAAGTTAGCCAGAGTCTGTTTAGTGTCAGGCTCTCAGGTCTGATGGGACCTTTATTTGACATTAACCTGCTTACTGCTGCATGTTCCCCCTTCTGCCTCTCGACACAGAGCCGCTGTGCAGCCTGATAATTGAAACCTGGCAGGAGGTTCTGGTGATCTAATGTAATCATGCATGCAAGAAAGCACGTACACACCGACACTTGCACTGGAGAGAGCCGCTTTGTGCTTACGCGAGATCTCCGACCACTCCTAGAAACCGAGTACATACATCCCTGAGGCTGCACGTCTGAATCTCTGTTTTTTTATTGTCTTGATAGGTCTGAATAATAACGAGTGATTCATCTCTATTTATCTCTGCATAATGTTTTGTTCTTATTGTCCTGGATTTGTTATTATTTCATACTGAATAATACATCTTGTTTTTGCTTCAACACCGGGGCTCGGCAATCTGACGTTTTTTTAAAACGAGTACCTCTGTTTACGTAAGTCGTAAATGTACCAAATGTAAATATGAGCTTTGACGACAGACGTCAATAATCATCAAGAGACAGTCTTCAAACAAAGAGAGAGACGAACACACTGAGCTTATCTGTCAGTGAATCTGTGTCCAATCTTATATTTCTACATTCCTGCAGAGATCAGATAGTCCCTTCAGGATTCGACTATTCGGTGGTTTTAGGGTTTTATAGACCGCACTGTTTTGCATCATAAGACGGTGCCAAGGATTGCAGAACAACTTTTAAACAACTGCAGTTTACTGACTCAAAATACCGATTATGGGCTTAAAAATGGAAAAATTTGTGGGTCATGAAGTTTGAAGAGAACAAAAGAACAGAACACAGTCCACCGGAACCAGGAATTGGATTTCAAACATTACTCCTGGTCTGCAAGGCTTTACCTTGCATGTCTTCCTGACCTGCTCACTGACTCGGGCTGTCAGGTTCGGCCCTCCTAAAGTCAAATTGCTGCTCTGTGAAATGGACGACCTGTTGAGCTGAAGTGATGTTGTTCCCAACAGGACAAGAAGCTCCTATGTCGCAGAATAAATATCACACAAAACCAGTCAGAAATGTCTTTCAACATTCATTCATGATTTTAAGTTTGTCTTGCAGGTTTATCTTCAGTACCATTGGATAATCGACTATGAAGTAAGGCGCCCAAAACCAACACGGTTATCCTGAAGTGTGTGTCCTGCTTGATAAAAAGATGGAGGAACATTTGCAGCCTGCTCATTTCTTAATATCCACATTAAATTGAACATTTCCTTTGATTTACAACAATGTAAATGGATCAGTGGGGACTTTTGTTTCCATTCAGCTCTTTCTTCTCTGACCTTTTGCAGTTCACAAACTAAAAAAATGATGTATGATCTTGTTGTCTCTGTCACTGCCAAGGTGTTTTGACCAATCAGAATCAAGTATTTCACACGGTCAAGTAATTGGCAAGAAAGCCAGGTGATCAGCTTTAAGACACAGTTTTTCTTTTGTGCATTTAGTCGTGATATTTGGTTGTGAGTTTATGTGTTTCTGATACTTTCGTTGTATCAAATGTTGGAGTAATCTGTTTGTTTTTTTTATTTAAATGAATAATTTTTCCCATATATGTTGGGTTTTGTTATTTATTAAGCACATTGGGTTCAGATTTGTCTAAAAATGCTGTGCAAATAAATCTAGACTGAGCTGAATTGAATAATGTTATTTTGGATTCTTAGGATAGTTAATGAAGTTTGACAGATAGCAAACTAATATTAGACAGAGAAGTAACTGCATGCCGTACGATACTAAAATAAGATTTCCTTGAAGTAAAATACTAAAGAGATTACTCACTTCCCGCTCCTTTCTCGTCTTAATTTACGGTTTAATCATTTGTTGATTTTCAAAATAGACTTCTGATCAGATTAAAAAGAAACTGGGTCAAGGAAATTCATTACTCCTAAATTAGACAACCTGTAGCACCTCAGATAATGACTGAAACCTTCTTTAGTTTAAGATGTGTTTGTTTTTTCACTGGAGGTGAAATGATCAGGTTGAGATAGGGTAACGTCAGGTCATAGTACCTCAGTTTAGCTCTCTCTTTTTTTTTTTTTTTACCACCCTATACTTTTGTAAGTTGCTAATACAAAACCCCTAAATTTGAGTTACTATATTCTCTGGGCGAATATAACAAACAGGGATTTCTGGGGATGTGATTTAAGCAACAGACAGCAGGTCTAACAATGGTGGCCTGATGAGAGGGGAAAATTAATAAAGATGAAACAACAGTGAGTGGAGTCATTATCTACGAACAGAGTGAACAAAAAACGGATTCTCTGAGAGGAAAAACATCCCTGTTCAAGCTTTTTCGTCTCTCGTCTCAGGTGTGTGTTTGCATTGATTGGGCACCAGGCTGAAGTGTTAGAGGTTCCTCCATGCGCCTTGAAACATGCGACTCTCTCGGCTGATCACTCCTGCAATTTTCTACCCCTTAAAATCAGACACCTGAGTGCAAGACAGGAAGTTGTGAACAGAAGTGTGAAGCGAGCTCTTACAATGTGAGTCTGCTGAGGGTTTGTTACAGGCACCAAAGATGAAACAGAGCTGAACAGGCAGACGACAACATGACCAGCTGACAGGGAGCACATGCGAAGGCCAGCCGGATAAATCTCGATTTAGATTTATGATTTGATTGTGTTTTCTTCCGCATTGCAAAGGAAAAATAACGAGAAGAGGTTATAGAAGTGTGGGTGAAAAAGTTTTTATGTTGTATTTGGTGGCCCAGGATTTTTACGAGTCCTCATAAAACCCCCAACTAATAAGTTTGTGGGTCTATTTTTACTCCTCATCATAAATATGTCTTGTGCTAGGGCTGGGCGATATGGCCTCAAATTAATATCACAATATATTGAGCAGTTCACCTCGATAATGATAAATGGACGATAACTACTCCACAAGCTGCTCACCCCCTCCCACATTAACTTTGTCTACTTCAGCAGCTACAACTTTTGAACCGTCCTCCATCTCTTCACCTGTCTTTCCCTCTTTGTTACGGACTGGAGCAAAGTGGGCAAAGTGACTTTGGTTATTGTTGTAAATTTCAGTATCAGTTAATTTTGGTAAAGTAACTTCACTTATTACAACCAAATATCAGACAGAAGAATAACTGCATGAAACTTTTAAGAAAATAATTGATACCAAAATAAATTTCCTTGAGGTAAAATACTTAAGGTAGATGTTGTCGTGTTTATACAATAACCAATGACTGAGTGATTAAATGATTCAACCTCATTCATAATAACGGGATTCCTCACTTCCTGATCCTAACTCGCCTCTTATTCATTTACGGTTTAATTATTTGTTGATTTTCAAAACAGACTTCTGATCAGATTAAAGAGAATCTGGGTCAAGGAAATTCACTTACTCCTAAATTAAACAATCTGTAACACCTCAGGTAATGACCGAAACCTTTCTCAGTGTAGGATGTGTTTGATTTGATGATCAGTTTGAGATAGGATAACGTCAAAGTGATGTCGGTTATTGTCATAAATTTTAGTATCGATAAATTTTCAGTTTATCGCCCAGCCCTATTTTGCATGCACACAGGCAGCTACACAATGAGGATGTCAGGTGATCGTTCTCCAAGCAGCTGGAGATTTAATCCCTCTTTAGTTATTTGTTGAATGAATGTTTCTCATGACGCAAAAACAAGAAAGTACTTTAAAACTGGTTCGCAAAACAGAGAGTTAAAAATAAGGGTTACAGTCTGGGGTATAATATGAATTTACCAGAATGAACGCCAATGATTCAAGATGGAGTTTTAATCTGTGTGTTTCCCACAGAAAAACAGTGTGACTGTTGCCCGCAAGGGGATACATTCATCCTTTAAAAATATCTGAAAGAAAACAGAACCCCTCAAACAAAACAAAATTATAAGTAGGTCGATATGAAAGAGAAAAGGTTTTAAATAAAAACAAGTATTCACAGTAGACAATAATCACACGCAACTCGCTGTCTCGCTGTTTTCCCTCAGGAGGTTATGACTGTCAGCAGAGGGAGGAAATTTTCCACTGAATAATTGCAGACGACAGAAAAGCTGAGTATGAGAATGGGACTCTGTAAAGACACAGTGACCTTTGACCTCAAAGCACCAAAATCTGACTGGTTCATCACAAAGGCCTACCACCGAAATTTGAGGAGAAACCAGCAGTTCTTGAGAAATCCCGCTAAAAAAGACTTGGTTTATACTTCTGTGGGGATGAAAACACACAAAAATAGTGTTTATCATAAAGGCTGAAATCGACAGGTGAGAGGCCTCCTTTTTCAAGAACAAACCGTCAGATTATTATGTTGAGATTTATGCAACAAAGCAGCACTGTAGGACACGAGGGCTGGGTTTTACATCCACCTGCAAAAACTGCGCCAAGAATAACCATAGAGTTGTTTTCATCTCTGCGCAGATCGGATCAGTTTTCTTAGACTAACAGATTTCTTACTCTGCTTCGTCAGTGTTTGTTCAGGACGCAGCTCTGCAACAGTGATACTCGCCAGGCCCGCTGATCTGAATACCATCAACGCCGAGCGAAAGCACATATTACCTCATTCCTGATTCTTGTTAATACAGACAGGCTGAGGTACTTTCTGTTTGTTCCACTTCTTTATGTTGGTTTCACGCCAGGCTTGTGCCGATGTTGAAAACGTGATGTTTTTAAAACTGGGAGTTTCGGACATGATAATGTGGTGACCTCCAAGAGTTTGTTTTTGGATGAAAAATGTAACTCTTCCAGTCTTCAGCACCCTTTCAGCTGTCTAGTCTGACACCGACCCTTTAATACAAGTATAGCCAGCCTTGTCACAGATGTTATTGTTGACTTTTTTAAGCTCATTTTCATTTTTAGTGTATGCACTCCTTCTTAAAAACTCCTCACAGAGACGTCAACTAGAATAAAGACGAGAAAGCTTAGGTGATGGATGGTTCGAACGCCTGAGTTTCACCAGACTCCAGAATAGTTGAATTCCTGTACTTTTCTCAAAGGTATTCTTCCTCATGACTTATGCAATGTCTAGCACAGCTGTACTTTTCATGTGTGTTTCATGCTGCATTGGTTAAGTAATACGTAAAGTGAACGTGCTGCGTCAGTTATGTAACGTATGTGAGTCGATTCATCATTTATCCTGATTTCTGATCTCTTTCCAAACAAAACCAAGATGTTGAACATATGGAAACGCTTCGTTCTCAGGCAGGTGGTGCTTTAGAGTCAAGGTCAACGCAACATGCTTTAGAAAATATGGGATTTACTGTAAAGGCTGTATTTAGACACACTCATTACAGCTAGTTAATGATCTCTTAATATGAAAGAGTCATCAATGAGCTGCGCTTGTCTTCACTGTCTGTTTCAATCAATGTTTCTAGATGATACTTGTATTATAACTCAGCCTTTACCAGTTGAGTTACTAACTTAAGCTATCAAGTGCACATGCACCTGTCATGTTGGTTAAGTTTCCTTTTATTTTTGCACATTTATGTTTTGTTTCATGTCATGTATTTCCTGTTTAATTTGTCGCTCTCTAACCCTTGTTTCGATTTTCTAGTTTTGTTCCTGTCTGCTCTGCCCTGCCCCCGTCTTGTCACACCTGCTGCCTGATTGCGTCTCCCCACCTGTTTCCCATCACTCTCATTACCTCTTGTATTTAACCTCCTGGGTCTCATGGGCCCCGTTTACATGGGTCCAAAAATCCTATTTACAATCAGATTGAAAGGTCAATCAGATTCAAAATGTCTCATATAAACACCTTAGCCAATCTGATTCACCCGGATCTTATTGTATTTGGGGTCGGATTGTAAGAGGTAGTCTACACCGATTGATAATCCGCTCCATGCTCCATATATACGGCTGAGTGGAGCGGATTGGGTTTACAGAGAGGCTTGTTCGGTCTACGACTCTACGCAGGCGCTCGGTAGTACGTAAGAGGCACGAAGTGACGTACGCAGAGCGCGCCCAAACGATAACAAACATGGCGAACAAAAAGAAAAACTGGACGGTGGAGTGTGAAAGTGTGTGGTTTCGTGCTACTTATGAAGCGTACACTTCTTGCTGTGTAACCCGGCTGGATTATACTTTTATTAGACTTCAACACATCGGGTTCCTTACTCTGCTCGGTCTGGTAACTCCGGCGGTGTCACACACAAACACGTCCGTGCGCAACTCTAAAACGGAACTAAAACAATGGTTCCTATTAACAATTCCCATTGATACAATACAATACAATTGGATTCAGCTGGGGCCATGAAAACACGGACTGAACGTGGATCTCTTTACGTAAAGTTTAAAGTCAAAGGTTGTTCTGTGTGTGCAGATGTGACATCGTTACGCTGTATGTACGCAGACATGGTACCTGCGGTTGTGTTTTATGCCAGAGTGTTGATAATGAAACCTCCTGAACTGGCCTTAATGAATTAAGAGTGAAGTGTTTTTTAATAAGTGTTTATACGCGTTTCAGAATAACGACCGGCATAAACCCCCCATCTTGACCGGAATACAATTTCTTTCCGATTGAGCTGAATTGGATCAGAATCTGCTGATTCAAATGCTTACATGACGCATTTTTACTCAGATTGGGCCTTTATTCCGATTATTTGTGCCCATGTAAACGCAGCTTGAATGTCCTCCACTCTGTGCTCTGGTTCATGACAGCACCACGTCAAACGCAGACATCAGGGGGTCACTTATTATTTACCAGAGGTTCCCAGGTAATCCTAATCCCGTGTGTGTATTTCACAACTGTATTTTTGTTCGTAAATAACATTTTTCTTTCCCATAAGACACGTTGTGAGAACATAATTCTTCACTCTCCAGAGAACAAATCCAAGTCCACTTTGTTGTCAATCACCAGCCAACACTGTTCCCACCATTTCAAACTGGTCGGCCAAACAGAATCAGAAAAACATCATCATTTAAGGGCAGCGGGGCTGCGATGAAGAAACGGCTGGCAGCCTCCAAAGCAGCAATTTTACCTTCACTCTTAAATAAACATGTGTTTTCAGTTCTGTTAAAGCTCACAGCGCTCGGTCCTTGACCAACTTTGGGTGGATGGAAACCCAGTGGGTGTAGCTTTGTCAGCGGTGGACTTCCATGCCAGCCACAGATATCACCGAGGGGATATCATGTTTTTTCTCCCACATAAAAACAGACCAGCCTCTTTCTCTAAATCATATAAAATGTCCTGAAACTAAAAGGAATCTTGACCGCAATGTTGTCGATGTCGGGTGAAGCTTTCTTTTCTTTTTCATGGGGAACTCTGTGAGTAATCAGCTTCTCGAATCCTGCAGCGCCCGCGCCCCCTGCCTTTTAACGGCGCTTGAGTAAACAAAAACAGCACTCAAGTTTTACAGAGTCAATCCATCAACTGACTACTTTAGACCTTGATATTATCTGTGTTTTCCCAAGTCTAGATGGCAGCATGGTGGTAAAACATTCAGTATAAAGGTGAAATCAAAACATTAACTGACTTTCAGATGTAACAAGCACTTTCTTATCGAGAGTTTTGGCTCCCAGAATAAGATTTGACAATCTCTGCGGGTCTGTTTCATTTGGAGGGTAACTTACAGCCGCTGGCAAACACGAAGAAATGAATCATTCTGGGAAAACATTATTAAACCTTATCACAGAGTTATTTAGGAGTGAATTTTACCTCATTGTCAGGCATATGTGAAGAAGAATCAACAGGATATTAAAGAAGAAAAAACTTCTGCTGTTTTAATCAGAATAATTATTTCATAAATCATGGATTATTCCTCCTTCAGTCTTGTGTTGCTTCACTTAAACAGAAACTTGTTAGTAAAATCTATTCTAATATGACATCATTTCTGATATGCACAATACTCTAGGGACTGACCAGAAAACCTCAAAAAAACGCCACAGTGTGTCGAACGTGCACAAGCAGCGACTAACACTTAACTAAATTTTTTCACAAATGTCACCAGCCCCCTTAAGGGACCGAAGGAATCTGACCTTTTTCCATCCTTTTCGAGGAACTGGGCTAGTAATGGATGCGTCCGAGTGAGCCTCTGACACTGTTTGTGTTGGCAGCCAGCTCCACGGCTGCATCTGTTTCCGTTCTGTTTTTCACTCGTTTCTCACTGACCTGTTTAAGTGGCGTAATCCTCACACAATGTTTTGTTCCGTACGGCAACGAACATCGAGACAAATGATGAAAAGAGGGAACAGATTTGTCAAACTGGGGAGTTTTTTTCTTGAAGGTCTGGTTCATCTCTGTCTTTTTGTTTGATCTGTCGGTTCGTTGGCGTCAAGGCAACACGGATTAATCCAGGAAATAATTACACAATTCCTTGGAAGTTGCCAAATAGTGACGTGTAATTAACCCTTTTCTTTAAATCAACAAAACACAACTGGATGTAACCGCGATCGCTCAAAAACCAGTGATGAATCACGCCACAGATTTGGTCGTATCGAGGACAGACGCAGCATTACTGTCATGCTGTTGACCCTGCTGATTACAAATTTTCCCAGAGACACGCTGTGTTTATTTTCCAAGAACTCATAAGATTGAATATTCCCAATCATGGGAAATCAGACTGGAAGATCTGCAACATTTTATTCAGACACTGCGATGAATTTGGCGAATAGGATCAATATGTTAACATGCTTCAAAGGTGACAGTGCCAACACGCTGCGGTGAACCGACATGTTCATCTGTTAGCAGATTAAGTGTTGACAGTGCTCACAATCTTGATTAAACGTGTTGTCATGCTAACATTTGCTTAATATCACTCGATCCTAAGTAGAGTGTTTGGCTGATGGGAAGCTGTCTACACTGTACTGTTAGGCCTTGTTTCCACGTATGTGTGCAGCACAAGGATGGATAGAAACCTGATAAAAGCTACCTGTAGTCATGGAAACACACTAGCTTTGTCTTTGACTGACAAACAATCTGAATGTATCATAAAGTCATATTTATATAATCACGTTTGGCAGAAAAACATTATTAAAGAGTAGTTTTTTTATGTTTGTGAAATTGACAGAAATTCATATTGATGCTTTTTTATTTCACACAAAAGTAAACAAGACCATCAGCAACAACACTGATGCATTTTATACCCAAATTTTTAATGCCTGATACAGAAGGACTGCTTTGTCCACAGGGGGGCGCCAAAATTGTCACAAACAAAGCTCCTCTCTGGAGCTTTAAAGTTCTTGAAAAGTTATTTTTAATCACACAAACTTATTAGACAATCAACATTATGTGACTAGATTTAATAAAATAGACTTTAGCTGATAGCTTGTTAGCTAAGCTAGAACATCATCTCACCCTCTCTTCAAAATCTACTACCGTATTTTTTTCACTATAAGGTGCACTTAAAATCCTTTTGGCTTTTCGGAGCACTGCATCTACCGTAGCCTCGCAGAGTTATTGAATGAGTTAAATAACGTTTGACTTATCTGACTGTTTTGTTTGGCTTAATGCGCTTTATAAACTGGTGCACCTTATGTATGAAAATAGATGTGAATAGATGCATTCATTGATAGTGGGCCTTATAATCAGGTGCACCTTATAGTGCGAAAAATACGGTATTTTGCTGAATTTTCTCGAGTTAGATCGCAGGCACGTTTGATGTCATGAAGTGTCCCATTACAAATGAGATATTAGCAGATAAATTGTTAGCTTTTAATCTTAGTTGTTGGTATGATAATATATGTAAAGGCACAACAGTCAGGTGTGGATGAGACTGATTAGCACGCCCCCAATTTGATTCCATTGTTTTGTAAATTTGATATGTTTGCTTCTTTGACTGTTGTAATCTCAACGGCATTGGAAATGAGAGAAAACTCTATACCCCTTCCAGAACAAATAAATGTTTGACAACTGAAAAGAGGAAAGTGAGCTATGATGTTGACAATGCATGGATAATCTAATTTGCTGCATTTGAGAGCCTGATTCTTATACACGAAACATCCCGATGAGCGACACCAGATATTCATGGTCACCTCCTGACATTTTGCATTGCCCTTGTTTTTTCAAATACATTTTAGTTTGTCATTATAGTTTCAAACATTCAACTATGAGGTGTTTTTCTTTCTTTCTCTCCACACATTAAAATCACCAGATAAAGAATGAAGAAAAACAAAGTGACAAAAGAAAATGAAGCGTTTCCTCTTTTATGTTGTTGGTTTAAAACACTCTTATAATGGAGATCTGGAAAGGACTCTGTCAAAGAATCAAGGACTCCATCGTTGTATTTAAGAATAACTTAGACACAATTGTTTGCAAATAGCTGGTATTTACATGGAAAAATAAATACATCTTCAGGAATTGTGAGCATATATATTTTTATGTGGACCACTCCAAAACGTACATGCAAAGCTACATTGAATAATGCATACTCAGCACTGTTGAGGCCCTTATTGGTTATTTTGAGGCGTGATTGTTGACATTAAAGGTTTTGACACCAGACTGGCCAATCTGTGCCATCATAAACCCTTACTGATAAAACATAAATGTCATATTCTCCATTTAATCTGATGTTTTTCTTTGTTATAGATGAAAAAACAAGTTGCAGTTATAAAATATACCTTGTAAACTATCACTACAAGTGTTAAAAATTTGTATTTGAGTGAAATAGATTCAGTTCTGTGAACAATAAGGACTCATAAAGTGCTGAATATCTAGATAACAATACTCTTGTGTCGTTTAAAACATTTCTACTTATGTTTTCTACTATAAAAAAGCAGTAAAATATATAATCACACTTAATGGTTGCTACATTCAGCTGAAGGTTATATACTTGAACACCGTCACCAAATCCACCACCACCACATCCCCTTTAATCACCAGCATTTATTGTCATTGTGAAGAAGTGGAAAATAAAGTGTTAAACGTTGAATATAAGACAAGTGTGATTGTGATTAATGTGGCTTAAAACAACCTCTGGTGCTGTCCTTTCCTTCGCTTTTCTAGACTTCAAATAAGGTTGGCATCATATAAAGTTTTAACTTGTGTTTCCCTAACACTGAAACCATGTCAGGACTTTTTCGTGACTCTGCACGGATGCATCCAACTTTGGTATTTCTCACATGGAAAAAAAGACCTCTCTGTTTAAACCATTGCTCGTTCCTTTCTTTTAATAAGATTCCCTCCCACTAGGTTTTCCCATCTTAGCAACTTGCATTTTAGTGGTAGCCAAGGAGCTCGACCACTGAGCCAACCAGCCGGCACTGTTCTCAGAGATGACTCTCACAGGATGCATCCCAATTAAAACCCGGGGTTTGGTGAAAATCCAAACTTTACTTTAAAAGAGTGTGAGAGAGTTGAGGAGACAATGAGTGAGTCACGTGATCGTCTTGTGTCAAGCACGGACGCATGTAAAAGGTCATGAAGGCTGCGTTTGAGGTCTGCTTACTGAAATGATAAATCACAGTTCTCTGCAGGGTACTATCTAATAAATCCGCCGATTTATAACCAGGGTTTATCCGTTTCTCTTCACTTAGAGCCTCTTAAAGTTGAGCCGTTCTGTGAAAAAGCTCTGGGAGGTTACTTTGTGCCCAAGGCAAGGAAAAAAGAGTCCAACTGTTTACTGTATTTTGAAGAGATCATCTGGTTTTGAAGTTTTTAGATGGACTTTTGGAGAATATGCTTTTTTTTGGACTTGACCCAAAACAAATGTTAGTTTTTGATTAAAACCAGTTCTCCATTTACACAACATCGCAAACCTTTTTGGGCCATGATTGAGCAAAATAGTCGAATTCCATCAGCAAATTCAATATTAAAAGGTTTTACTCCTTGTGTCTGTGTCGAATTCTGGATTTCTAGCCTGAATTGTTCCTGCAGCCACTTGATACTTGTGCCGCAAAGTGTTGCCCAAACTAAGTCGGTGCCTGTCCAGTAGATCTTTTAAAAGTTTGACTTGATCGCATGAGAAATTGAGAGCCAAAAAACAGAAAAGAAAACTCTTCTTTGTCAAGAGAAAGTCGACTTATTTTGATTTAGTTACCATTCTTTAGGTTTAGACCCAAATTGTCCCTCTTGGTGGTTCCATATTTCTCCCAACTGCATGCTGGTGCTAACTGATCTCTCCATAAACAAACACCAAAGAACACAACAGCCACACTACCACAATAATATTCTGAGGTAATTCAAGATACTTCAAGAAAGCAGAGTACAATAATCTTCATGTTCAGGCTGCTGCAGTGATAAGACATACAGTATTAAACTGGTGATGATGATGATGATCTAGGTGGTCAGCAGAAAATAAACAGATCTATGTGCATGTGTCGCCTGTTTCCTTTCACCTGTGCTGTTGTAGATTAACCGGAGCAGAAAACTGATGAAACTGATTTAGTGACTATTTTGCGGATAAAATTTAGAATGAAGATCATCACCTCTGGTTCTGCTGTAGCCTCAACAACACTTTGATGCACAAGTTGCGGGACACTATCAGGACGATACTTTGCGTACAGTTTGCACCTGACCTGTGAAAGACGTGAATTTGTGGCCAAACTACGACACTAAGCCAGTAGTGTTGTAATTGAAAGATGCATCTACAGTATCTGTATCTCGACTCTGCATGTGTGTTTATATATTTGAGTGTGTTGTTGTTGTACTTCTACCTTTTGTGAGGTTTTTTTACTGAAATAATACGTACTGTTGTCAATGTTAGGTCCTCACTAGTATAGATAATCATGAATATTTGTGTGTTGGTGTGTTTGCTGTCGGGGAGGGGGGGTATTTCAAAAGGCAGTCTTTGTTAAATTTGTCGTACAATTTGGAGAGTTTAATTTAGGATCCCGGTCAAATAAAAGTCTTGAATACTCAAACCGTGTTAGACAAAAGTGGTTTATTAGACGATTAATTTAAGAATTTGTGTCCATATTAGGTAGCTGCTGTTTGAAACGCCCCTCCCCCTAACCGACCCAGCCCCGCCGGCTCCTCCCGCTTAGTTGACCAGGAGCTCCTGGTACTGCTCAGACCGCAGGAAACGACCGAAGGAGTCCTTCTCCATCAGGGCGTAGATCCTCTTCTGAGCCAGGTCGAAGGTCACAGAGGAGAGATCCACCAGGTTTCTCAGGGTCACATCCTTGGTGAAGTGGTCAATGTTCACCTGAAGGGGGAGACAACAGGACAAGATGTTAAAGACGAAGTAAGTGGAGCTAAAGCAGATGAAGGTGTGAGCATGAGATCGGACTTTCCACACGATCTCAGCTCCAGTTTGGGAAGGATGCTACCGCGCAATTAATCGACCCTTATGTAACCCGCAAAGGTTGTTCCGGATGAAGTATAAACAAACACAATCGAGTCCCATGTGCGACAAGATGTTTCCATGAATCAGAGTCCTGATGTTTACAACACGGAGCTGATTCAAGTATAAGCAAATTCCCATCTGTCGCACTCGAAGGTTTTGGGTTGAACTTCCCATTCATGAAATCACAGCGGATATTAAAATCCTGTCCTGAGTCAACTTTTGGGGTCCTGATTTAATTCGGCGGTGAGGTCGTAGGCCCCATGTGCAGGGGGATGCGGCCCTTGAGGCAGCTGCCCCGGGTTTCACTCTAACCTTCAGCTCTTTTTCCCATGTCGATCCCTGCTTTTTATTTCCAAAGTCCAAATTTATCCTCTCAATGAAAGCATGAAAAAAAAAACAGAAGAAGTCGCCCTAAAAACACAAAATTTCCAGCAGTGTTGCCAAATCAGAAGCCCTGAATTTAACCAACTATTTCAGAAGTTTTATTGTTTGGTATCGTTTTAAGGCAAGATGAAAATTGTTACTCTGGCATCAGAATAAGCTATGAATCAGTGAGAACTCACAGCCATGATCGTACAGCACTTTTTGCAAATTATAATGCATTACAAATGTATTCGTAAATGTGTATTTGGGCTTCATAGAAAGTGTTTTCTTTATAAAAAATCTTTTAGTATTGATAGTTTTAATCTGTTTTATAAGCCCCATAGAACTTGTGCTATTAAGTACGATGGAGTATTAGGGCCACATTAAGAAAAAAAAAAAATTAAAACTTTGAGATTGAAGTCGTTTAATTTGAGAACAGAGTCGTTACTAAAGAGAATAAAGTCATTATAAAATCATTATGATACTTATGATAATGTGGTGCTGATGTGCCAAAACATTAAGTATCTCCTTGTTTGAGAAAATGATCTTAAAGTACATTTTCACAAAATGCTCCTTGGCTCTCATTTCAACAACTGTCATTTTTTTTTTTTACTGTGGCCCTAAGTGCTGTAATACTTATTTCATGTACATGGGAAAATAAAATGTGATTTTTTTTATGTCGCTGTTTAATTTGCCTTTACTTAATTCTCATTTTACCAACCCAGTATTGAACGTATCCTGATAAATGTCACCACATTTATGTTCAACATGTGTGACCACCATATTTTGTTTTTGTGAGGCTTGTAATAGCTGTTGGCTGGGAATGAAATTTATGCAAACATTTGTTTTTTGGACGCTGATGCATGTTTGTGCATCAGGGATTTGATTAAACAGACAGGGATCGACTTGACATTTAACATTATGTAATGAGACTCATGAGAGTTCGTAGCAGCATGGAGAAGTTCAAACTTCATTGACTTTTTTGGGGTTTTGAGTGACGTCGGACCTGGTCCTTGATAATTCAATTTTACTGTCCATTTCAGCTCGAGGATGTGTTTCTGCTCGCCATCCACAACGCCACTGTTACAGCATTTACTGACGTCCCATGAAGGTCAGAAGAAGAATTTTAATTAATGTGTTTGACGGTCCTAAATTTTTTAATGGTTGGTTTCCGGATCAATCAATTTAACTTTCAATTAATTCAATTTTCAAGCCCGAGCAGAAAGACTGGTTCACCTTTGGATAGAACTACACCAGCTGTATGTTGTCATTCACAGTCAGCGCATCGATGATAAAGACAAACAAACGTACACGCTCATGTAGAGCTGTCACAGTACAGTGAAATTCAGACAGGAAGCAGATGGATTTACTTCTTAAAAACGTGCAAAGTTTGAGTGTTTACCCCCCATGTCTCATCTCGTCTGTGCACAGTTCATTGGTGTGCATCATCTCAGAATATTATGTCTGTAACCTCATTTGTTTACACACAGGCGCGCCTGTATTTCTCTTGCATGCATTCAATCGCTGATTAAACAAAGACTCTTACTCTTTTGCATGCGAGCGATTTGTTGCACAGGCAAATATCCAATCTCTTAATTTTCTCCCTTTGAACAGAAACAGAAGTTTCTCATGAAATGCTGCAAACGATCTTGATTAAACGACGCAGCCGTGATAAAAACTGCAGCTGCCATATGTCAAAGATATGTGGAGGGCATTCCAATGGAGGTTAGGGTTAGGTTGGTTTGCAGGTTATAAATATGGCCTCCATGCTACTCTATGCATTAAACTTCTGCTTGTTATTGGAGAAATGCTGATGGGGCTCAAAATCTGGATTATCTTGAAAATGTATCCCTTAACCAGTGACTTTTTACGTATGATAAACTTGTTACAAATAGGTGAAGTGTTGGGAATCCCTCACCTCTCTGGGTCCCTCAGACTGGATGAAGTCCTCGTAGATCTTCTTGGCCTTGGTGGACATCTTCACGGGGTTCTTGGTCTTCTTGAAGTCCTCGCAGGCCATCCAGAACTCAATATTCTCATCGCTGAATTCAGACTGCAGGAAGCCACGGAAAGCATTCAGACCATCTGACGGAGAGAGGAAAGAGAAATGCAGAGAGAGATAAATAAATCAGACAGGCGAAATATATGCTGGATATTAAAGTTTGGATCAAATTTTGAGATATTTCCCTGAATCACAGCAGCAGTATTACTCCCAAAATGTCAAATCCAATTTAGCAACTGCATTTAGTTCAATATGAAATCAGAAACATAAAGTTATATATGCTATTTCTTCACTCATGCATGAATCTATATTAGTCATTTCTACATTTATGAAAGAATCAGGTTACTCATTTGTCATAGTCGGGTAACAAAAGAGGAAAATTATCCTGAAAACGTGAGAGAAATACAGAGAGTGTCTGCCAATTTGAAGGACAAATATCACTGATACAACATCTAATGACATTGATAGTTTTAAACCCATTACTCTAACGTTTATTCATCATCATTTCCATGTCATACTTTTTGCAAAACTGCTGCCTACGTGAACAGATGCTCAAAATCACACCAGCACTTCCATGATGGTTTTTTCTTTTTTTGAATCGAGGTATTATGATTATTTACAAAAAAAAGCAGAGAGAAAAGAGGAAAAAGGGAAACGTCTCTGTTTGTAATGGGTGGAGAATAAATAGAGAGTCTAATTACATCTGTTTACGAGGGGAAGTATGATGAGATGAAATGATCTTTAATTAATCTCCATGTGTTCGCTCTTTGTAGTTAACATAAAAAAATAGACGGAGTAGAAAGTATTTCATTGTTTGCTCTTTTGCAGGATCTTAACCCAAACCGAACCTGAACCCTAAAAAACAAAAGACACTCTTTGAATCACATCTCAATCAATCAATCAAATTTTATTTATATAGCGCCAATTCACAACATTCGTCATCTCAAGACGCTTTTTAAAGAACAAGAGCAGGTCTAGACCACGCTCATCTGCATCTATGTGCCATTTCAAACACAAAGGAGCGCATTTACATCACATGGCACGAACAAATTCTGATCCCAGCCCTATTATAAAAAATAGAAAAGTCTTTCCTTTGTATAAAAATGATTCTGACGTGGAAACACAATACACATGTGCAAATGGGGCTCTGAAATTACCATTGTCATGGGATCCACGTATTTGTCATGTTGTGTTCTGTTGATCTAATTTTTCCCTGGTTATGTTTTCTGAGTCTATTTTCTTTGTATTTTCCCCAGTGTTCCTGTAGTCCAATCTTGTGAGTTCTCAGTTTGTGTTTGACCCTGTTTCCTTCCTGTTCTCTGTGTTTTATTCTTTAGAGCAGCTTTCAGTGTTATTTTATAGAAGTTTGTTTTGTTTGTTTTGTAGTAGCTGATTCCTTGTGTTTCTAGTCTGGTTTTACTTCCCTAGTTTTCACTCCTTTTGTTAATCACCCATGAGTTTCACCTGTGTCTCGCCTGCCTCACCTGTTGCTCATTCCCCAGTGTGTATAAAGTCCCTTGCTGTGTCCGAAATGAATCACTCAATCCCTAACCCCTAACCCCCATATGGGGTTTTACTAGATAGTTGACTATGTAGTGAGCTCAGACTGCCGCTGGAGACGCAATGTGTGACGGGATGCCCACCATCGATGAGTGACTGTCGGATGGTCACTACATTTTGCAATGCTCTATGGGAATTTTGAGTCGCCTATGTGGGGCATTGGAACTCATCACTCAGGTTTTGCACACCCCTCAAAATGGCGCTAACCCCCATATATTCGCCTACATCAGGGTTAGGGATCCATTTTGGACACAGCCCCTGTCTTCCCCTCTAGGGAACGCATTACCTTTCTCGTAGCAGTATCTGTTGACAACCTGGACAAGACTTTTAGCATTACTCTTAATTTGTGGACCAGTCACTAGCAAAGAAACTGTGCATTAAGAAATGATGGATGTTGAACATTTAAGAGACTTTGAACAAAAAAAGACATGAAGGTCTGTGAAGAAATCAGTCAAAAGTGGAAAGTTTCTTGCACACATGCACAAAAATCATTGCAAACAACAGAGCTAATCAAAACTACATTATTGAACCTCAATTTCCTTTTTTGAATATGTGTCAGAGACGTGTTAAAGATCAGTAGTCACCCAAAGATAAGGATCCAAGAAAAAGCTCTTGATAAAAACAGCCACTCTTTTCAGTAAGGACCATTGTGATCTGATATAAAGCCTCCAAGAGTCCCATTGTCTGGAGGGGCATATGCTGCTGATGATAAGCACTCACTCAGGCTTTTATCTCCGATCTGAGCAGCTACTTTGGTTGAAAATAGCACAGAGTCGCAATCAGGCTGCAGTTTTTTTAAGGGTTTTCAAAGACCTTCAGTACAGGGAGGTGCACAAAGGGCTCACTGGACCGTGCGCTGATGACTGAGGGAAAAACTTGTAGAAACCGAGGCCCTTTTCCGTTTTCATTGTGCACTTTTTTTTATTCCTTTGTTTAACAATAATTGACCCGGATTTGCAAAGCTGTACAAATAAACCCTCTGCAGAAAAGAGAAAACATAACTGTCTTATCCTGTTGCATAATGTACAGTACATGACTTGTTTTGATGCAGTTTTTAGCATATAGAAGCTGAAGTGACCATAAATCTCAGAGGTAATAAGTCACTGAGAATCCCATGAGAGTTAATGAGGAAGAAAACGTTAATGTAAAATATCATGTTGATAAATATTAACGGCGCAGCACCTCGGCAATAAATCAACTCTGGTGCATTCAGTTTGACCGTTCCCTGGAGATGTTACCATAACACATAACCTCTGGGGGCCAATACATACACACAACCACACATGCATGCAAACACACAATCATGTAGGCATGCAAACACTCGAGGATCGTACATCTCTCTGTGCCGGACTGAGCTGAAGGAGCCTCTTAAGAAAAGGTCTCCAACCACCCACTTAGCTGTGCCGAAAAATGTGTGTCTGCATGAATCAGCCGCTCCGAATCATCTGTACCTGCTTCTGTTTTGATGCTCAGGGGGAAACTCAAGTGACTTATTAGCAGCAGAGTTTACACACACACGGCTGAACAGCATCAACTATCAGAGTTAATCATCAGTCTCCAGGCTCTCTGCGCTCTCTGTGAAGTAAACAGTCCAGCCAGGAGTCCCAGGTCTGGTATGTGTTGTGATAGAAAAGTTATTTTTTTCACACAGGAGCAAAGATTATGTAATGGTTTAACATTTGCAGGATGCTCTTTAAGAAATGCGATCCTGGATTTCTTCAAAGTGGATCTGATTTACATCCATGTGGACAGTGAAGCAAACCAGGAGGCTGCTTAGTTCCCGTGACGTGCAATCGCACCTCAGCGGCAAAATTTGATTAAAAAAGTAAAAAATTAGTCTCAAAAAGTCAACAATATGATAACTCCTGTAACCTCACAGGGCAGTGACTAAAAATAGACTAAAACAGGGTTCCTATGCAGTTCGAATTTTTATACTTTTCCATACCCTATTTTTCAGAGTTCTTTCTGGAAATACCTACTTTTCTATTTTAGAAAACAATATTTTAGAACTGTGGTAATAGTCTGGAAACATCAGTATTTTTCCGTACTTTGTTTTTAATTTTCCATACTTTTTAAGACCTGAAAATTGATCAAATTTATTTCCATACTTTCCACACTTGTGTAGGAACCCAATGCTCCTTTGAGGAGTCTGTCATTTGTGTTGATTTTGGCGCCCCCTGTGGACAATGCTTAACCTCTTGATTTGTTTTCTGTACATGTGTAGCCTGATCCAGAATATGTAGACTTTCACAGACTACCAATCTAAAAAATGGTTGCATAGCAGGAACCACTTTATCCACATTAATAATAATTCATTCTCAGAGCACACCAAAGTCAGCTACGGTGTCCCATAACCCACTGAGCATTTGTTGGTCTAAAAGAGGTCTAATAGACGTCTAAATGTAGCCTAGAAGACTGGTCTGATTCTGGGCTATATCTATACTACACTCCATATCGCTCAATGGCTATCATAATTATTTTGGTTAGGTACTTGGAGATCAGTTATAAAACTCACAGTTGCTTTTAGAAATAAATAGTTGTCAAATAATGGGTTAAAGTGCAACGTCTAAAAATATACAGAATCTAGACGGTTGAAATTAGGTCTAAAAAAACTCGACGTCTAATAGCCGTCTATTGCTCAGTGGGAAGGTTCAGTGCTCGGACCGGTTCTCTTCACTTTGTTCATGCCTCCTCTGTGTAAAAACCAGGAGGAAACACTTGGTAAATGTTCACTGTTATGCAGACGACACTCGGTTGTACAAATCAATAAAGCCAGAAGAAACAAATGAGGTAACCAAACTAAAGGCGTGCCTCAAAGATACAAAGTCTCAATAACTTTCTCAATGCTCAACTCAGACAAAACCCTAAAGTCCGTCTGGTTTTACCCGGGCTGCTTTGGGTAAAAAGAAGGACGTCAGCTTTGGAGCAGATGGAGTTAACCGAGTTTTTTCAAGCTGCAGAAGTCGACGAAATTATTCTGCAACATTCATTTTGCTTCACCTCTATCTTCACATTTGATAGATAGAGTGGAAACCAGCAGTTATTAGCCGCCACTTTAAAAAGTCAACTTAATCTTAATGACTTTAAAAGAATGTATGTAAGGGGAACATTAAAATCAAATGTTATCAAAGTTGTTCATTAAAAGTGCACAATGTGGTTTTTGGCGGTTCACAGGTTTTCTTATACGAGTTATATAAGTCGCTACAATGTCGTTATGGAAACCAGACCCTTCCAGCTGCACTGTAGCTGTTAAATAAGTCAAGTTAACAGACAGCAGAGCTCAGAGAAGACCTGTTGTCTGCTTTTGGAGTGGATAAAGTGCCAGCTGTTATATAAGAAAGAACGCAGCAGTGAAAAGAAAAAAAATGACGCTCTGATTGTTGTCTTCTGATGAAGTCAACAGAGCGGGGACACTTTGCCGTTTCAGAAATACGCTTACCTAACAGGTGAAATGTGCTCTATTCCTGGAGTTGGACAAAGGGATGTTATCTTGGGGGAAATAAGTGTGCATCCTTCAGGGGAATAAAGATGTGCGGAAGATGTTGTTAACAAGCGGGGAAAAAAAAAAAAAAGCTGTTCGGGAAATTTGGGAGTAAACCACGCTTCATTTTGTAGTCACAGGAAAAATTGAATGCATGGCGCCCACACAAAAAAGTAATCTCTTTCTCATGAACTTGTCCCTCGCACCATCTACATATTTAGGTTCAGAAAAAAAAAGGTTATTTTTCTTAGTTACATAAGACTGGTGTTCAGCCTATATATGTGCAATTAGATTATGTAACGCCAACCGTCGGTTGACTTTGGGCGTCACACGAAACACTGATAAACATCTCAAGGCTAAAAGTGTTGCTTTGGTTGACCCATCTATCTACCTAACGTCCCGTTGGGGATGTTTTGTTTTTTTAATATGAGCCGCTGTCATTATAATTAAGACAAACAGTTCGCCTCCACCTACAAAATAAATAAGGTGAGCGGATGAAAAGCCAACAAGGTAGTAAATTCATTGACACATTTACTTCAGTTAGCAACCTACTGGACAATCTATTAAAAAAAAAACAGTGACATATATCAAAATAAACAGAATTTTAATCCTGACCAGCTTCTAAACTAACATCTTGTTTGTCTAGAAGCCAGAGATCTTTAGTCGCCACCAAAAACAGTTCTCTTTTCATGAAATCGAAGCCTTAATAATCTGGTTGCCACATGAGCAAAAACTGGACTGGTTGTTAAAGTTTGGTGTGTTCGAGTTTGCAAGTTTTGCCCAAAAAAGGCAGACAACAAAGTCTTTTTAATGAGTGTATGATTTCTTCTTTTGTTCTGTAATATTGACCTGGTATTCATGCCAACCCTGGACTCTTAATTCATGGCGTCATGTAGGCTGGGCATGTCACCCATGCAGGCTGGGCATGTCACTATGTACAAAAAGTGCAAAAAAAAGTGTGTGCATGAGTGTGAAAACGTGAGAGTAAGTGAGTGGAAGACAAAGAAATCAGTAGACTTACAATTGTTGTTCAGGACACGGTCCAGACCCTCACGCCACTGAGCCGCTTCCTCTGCAGAGGGCCTGCACACAAAGTACCTTAGTTCAGTCAGGTTTCTCACGTAGAACAAATTAAAAAGCACCACCCTGCTTGGGAAATGTAATCTGAAACACTGAAGTTTGCTACAGGCTCTGTGGATGGTATCCTGTTTTAAAATTAACACCTGAACTTTTTCCAGTTCTTGTGCGTATGAGACGTGACAGGAAGGATTCTTGAAGTGGATCCAACAGCAGGTTTAAAACTTTACCAAATTACAAATCAGTGTTTTTGATTTCCTAGAAAAATGTGTTTTTCCCTGTTACGTGATGTTTTCATTGTTATCGAGAATAATCGCAGTGAAACTCCCAGACTTTCCGAAAAACCTTCAAATAACAAGCTTTAAAGATTCAAAGGTACTTTTTGATGTTAGACAGCATTGTTTGATCTCTGCAGCAAGATTGAAGTCTGGGAGACATTCAGAGTGAATAAATTACTTCTGGTGTGTTTCATGCAAATCAAAGCGGACATTTAGACACGAACTTGGAAACTTTTTAATGAAAATATTCACATTTTAAAATTGCATGTTTTTTTCTTTTACTTTTGAGGACAAAATTAAAAGAGGAGCTTATTTCTAGTTTGGAAGTTTGAAGGCTTTTCTCTGTTTTTATCCCAAGCACGCAGATGACCTCCCATGGCTGACCCGTTTAAATGCAATTTTAAAGTGGAAAAGTTGAATGACATATTTGCCATTATTATAAATCAAGGTGGATCAAACCAGTGGTTTAAAATCGGTCCATAAATAACTTAAAGCGCTTTGATAATCTCAACATCCTGGGAGAAAATAAAGATATAGGAAACAATTCAAGTTGCTGGTTGGGCTTCAAGCTATCAAGAGTGATTTACTGTCCAAATATTGGACGGCAATTAAAAATAGAGGAAGTTATACAACACCAGAACAAATTTAGGGCTCAGCCAAAGCCTGCTGACCTAAAAAGCTTCTGGAAAATACTTCTAGGTGAGGTTTGGTTAGGTTTTTAATGCCCTCTAATTTCCACATCTTGTCCCTGCAGATGGCTCTTCCACTTCGCAATCACTCATCTGGTTGACACTCTTACAAACAAATCCCCCCACAGCTCTAAAACTCATCCCCCGTGAGACTGAGGCAGAAAAGTTGACTCACTTCTGCAGCTTCTCCGGCTTCTTCTCGACCTTCTCGGGGTACGGGATGATGAGGTCGATGGCATTTTCGGGCTTCTGCAGTAAAACTCCGAGCTTGGACTTGATCTCCTTTGCTCTGAGAGACAGAAAACAGACAGAGAGGTTGTTTAAACTGCCTCGACACAAAGGGAAAACTGTTTACTGAGCTTTCACGATGCTCTCGCTAATGTGTTTCTGGTGAATTGTACTGACACATGACACTGAGATTACTTATATGGATAAAACTAAAAAGTTATTCTCTAAAAAACTCTTGAAATTCTTTTTAAACAAGTTGGATTATTTAAAAATAGAGGGAACAGAAACAGAAAAAAGTTGATGTCATTAGGAGTGAGGCTTTCAATTTTAAAGACCATATTTTTAGATGAGGTCTCACATTCAGCATCACAAAGTTTTACACTTTCCATTAACTTTTATTAATAAATGAACTAAATAAAGGGTTTTTTCAATCTTTTTTAAAGTTTGTGTTGATATTAAAATTTAAACAGGATTACATCGATTACAAAGAAAGTTGAGAAAGTGTTTTCTTTACACAGTAGGGATTCAAAACAGGGACATTAAGTTGGAAATAGTTTTTAATTCTAAGTTTAACACCTTTCCAATCTACATTAACGTATGAGAGCTCACGCAGAAGAAAACACAATACAGAAAATGAATGATCATTATATGTAGGAAAAGAAATACTGAAGTAAATGCTTTCAAATTGGGCTAACAGAGAGAAAACTTAATCTTCAGGTCTTAAACTCTGCTTTCTCGTGCTTTTCTAGGACACAAAAACTTTCTGTCTGTTCTTTTTATTAATTTCCAGCCAAGTTTGACAATATCATGTCACATTGCAACATTTCTTTTACATTGGTTGGAAGAGAGCAGGGACAAGAAACATCTTATATCAAAACTTAACAAGTTTTATATAACATCTTATATATAAAACTTCATTCAAAAGTTCTCAAATTGAAGCTTTAAAGACTAAAGCTTTCAGAGATGGAAACTCTTGACCTGATGATCACAGTTTTCCTCTTTGATCTGTTTTCTAAAAGGGTTGAATAAACACAAAGTTCTGCATCAAAATCACTCAGCGTTAGGAGTCGACAGGAAAGGTAAAATGAGGATACAGGTCTCACCTTTCCAGGCAGGTCTGGGGTAAAGCAGCTAATCCTTTACACATTTTACGGCACTCTTTAGTTGCAGTTTTTTCAAAGTGAAATCAGTCTTCCTGTAAGCTCACTGAGTCTCAGAGCCTCTCTTGTTGTCTGACTCGGGTTTTCAGCACCAGGGGAGTTTTATACAGACGTCCTGTGGGCTCTGGGCCAATAGCTAAACCAATCAGGCTGGAATGTGTTCAGCTGAGGAGCCGGGATGAGGAAGGGCGGGATTTTAGATGTGTGTGGATGTTTGCTTTGAGGTTTCAATAAAACAACAGAAGCCAGGACTGGGGGCACGGTGCCAACATGACGGTGAAATCTTAAATTCTGTATCATGAGATTTCATAACTGTCATTTGTTACGTATTTGTGCTTTGTCATATTCTACTTACTTTGCACACTGTTAATATGATTTGGTTATCAACATAGTTGTATATCATAATAGATTTTGAATTCATCAGATAGAATAAATGCCTCTATTTCTTCACTATCTTCACAATCCAATTGTAAAGCTCCAGTGAAGAGTTTTTTATAATCTATGAAATCAGCTGAAATTCATATTAATGCCGTTTTATGTTATATAAAAACAAACAAGACTACCAGCCACAACATGAGTTATTTTAGGCTGTAATTTTTAGCACCTGAAGCCGATGTGAGGGGGGTAGGTGTCACCCGCGCAGTTGAAGAAGCAGTCCTGGTTTTATCATTCTCACATAACAAATGATACTGGATGAGATTTATTTTCAAGATAAACAAAGACTGATTTGTCCAAATTAAGTTCTTTAAATTTCAGCTCATACAAAATGGTCACTATGTGACATGAAAATAATTTTATAGCTAGAAATGACTTTATCTTTCAAACTGGATTTGAGAATTAGATGTTGCCACCCACTGATCAATAGACGGCTATTAGACGTCTAGTTTTTTTTTTCCGACCTTATTTCAACCGTCTAGATTCTGTATATTTTTAGATGGGATTTAGACGTTGCACTTTAACCCATTATTCGCTAACTTATGATAGCCGTTGAGCAATATACACTGTAGTATAGATATAGCCCAGATTCAGATTTAGTCTAAACTTGGTCTAGACGTCTAAAAAAACTTACATTTTTAGACCTGTGGTAGCCTGATTTTAGACCAGTCATCTAGGCTACATTTGGACGTCTATTAGACCTCTTTTTAGACCAAAAAATGCTCAGTGGGCATGATGACTTGACTTCTTAAAGCCTAATCTCTGTCACCATATTGGTTTATAAAAATCCAGAAGTGACCATATTTAGATGCCAGGGTGGAGATGTTGGTTGAGTAACTGCCTGGTAAGGTTTCTCATCACCAAAACAGTCCAAAATCTCAGGGGTTGTTTGTCCAACACTGTGCTGTCCATCATTAACTATTAACCTAAAACACTTAACCGAATGTACTCTTCAGGAACAAGGGGGCAACCTGTGCTGTCTGCCTCAAACAGGAAATTATCGTACAGCTTGACCAGAGGTGGACTGAAAACTGCAGACGCTTTAATAAAGTGGTAAATAATGTCACTTCACCAGCAGCATTAGGGAGAGAGCACCATTCAAAATTCAGCTCTAATCCTCATCTGTAGATCAAATTATCTTAACCTGAGAAAAATGAGAATCGACATACACAAATTTAAATCTCATCTTCCAATAGTAGCAACCTAAAGCGTACTTTACTTAACATCTGATTTACTGATGTTTTTGTTCTGCAAAATGACTATTATAGCTGCAGTGAGGAGGATTAAACACTGATGGAGAATATGGACTAACTAGGAAAATGTTAATCAATTACCCCAGTGAGAAGTGTTGTCATGTTCTCATAGCTTTTAATGCAATCACACCAATATCGGTGGGTCGCCCCCTGCTGGCCTGGGGAAGAATGGGAATTATTCTGCTTGCATCTCACTCAGCAGACACAGAGGCTGTGTTCACTTCACTTTTTTGGGTTAGTAAAAACATGTTTGAGACATATTTTACTACCACAATACTTACACAGATTTTTAAAAGCTCTTTACAGTTTATACAGGGAAGTTTCCAGGAAGTTAATCACGAGACTCAACAAAAGCGCCCATAAACACACGTTTGACAGTGGAGAGACAACCATAAACTGGTAAACAACAAAGTTCCTCATGGTCCACCTCTGAAATCTGACTGACCAACCCAGTTTCTGCTCCTAAAATCCCTAATAATGATTGGCTATTTGATCAGATTCCACTTCGACTCATAGTCAGTCTTTCCTGATGGTAAAGTTCGGCGAAGGGAAGACTTTATGGTTAAATCAGGCCAATGAGCGTCTGACTGTCCTTTCCTTGCGTAAAACCTTTCACTCTGAAGTTCTTACTCACATTTACAGCCCTATTCTTCTTCTCAGGAAGCCCATTTATTACCATCAAGGTTGACTGGGCAAAAACATATTAAACAGAGGATGTTATAAGAAAAATACAGAAAGGAAAAGTACTCAAATGAATCCGTACCTGTCGTATCATAAGCGCTCACGTGTTTCGTCGTAGAAAGGACTTTATGTGTTTGAGGAGTTTTTGAATACAGTGGGTGAGTGGAGCCAACACTTACTCTTTATCTATCAACAAATTATGAGTTTGTGACGCTGCAAACAAGCTTTCCATTCACACTTATTTTTGACCCTGTCAGTCTCATTTCACAGTGTTTTATTCATATCATTCATTAGATTCTCATTAGCTTTGTTGGTGTTGAAACTGAGCCTCTACATTGGTGTTCAAATGGGTAAAAGATTGAGTGAATAATTTTGTTTTTGTTGATTTGTACGAGTAAGAGAAAGGAGAAGACGTGAACATAAAAGATGTTACTAATTTTGTTGTAATTCTCAGCTGGATGTCACTGCGTTTCTAAATTTCTCATCTAACTGGAACATTCTGAGATTATCTTTATGATGTATATTGAATTTAATCATGCTTAAAAGCTCTATTTCGTCTGTGAGGACATCAGGTTTTCCTAATGCCAAAGCATTTGTGCTTAATGTTATGTTGACTCATACTAAGTGACAGTTAATCACGTAAACCAAGCAAAGTCGACTGAAATCATAACTTTTCATTAGAGCTGCTCAGTTTTTATGTTCAGCTGATATTAACGTTGGATATCTTTCATTCTACATCTCAGTCATAACAAAGATAAAAGTGAGAAATGGCTGTTTTGTCCCAGTTCTATGGAGCTCATGATTCATTCGAGGCAGAAGTCATTAGAAGGCAATTTTGAAGCATTTCATGTAAAAATCTAATGAGCTGTCTTTTATCAGCCTCTAAAATCCGCTTCATTAGGCTCGACCCATTCATCTTGATGTGTTTGAGTTTAGCTGAATGCCTCAGCCAATGAAGTCTTCAGCATACGAGTCAGTACGTCCGTAATTCTGCCAAAGTGCCACTGTGTAGAGGCAGCAGAGCACTAATGCAAACTGTACATGAGAAAAGCACCGACCTGCAGCAGAGAACAGGTAAAAAGTTTAAGATGCTAAAATTAGCAAAATAGAGCCATAAAGTATAAATACAGCAGCTTTTTTCTCCACAAACATCGGAATTTTACATTTTTGAGCTCTGAGACAGAAGCCCACACGCAAGAAAGTCATCATTATGACGACTACCTGTTTCTGTCTTTCGAATGTAATGCGTCACCTGGCCGTGGATACAGTCGATGCAGCAGACAAAGTGCATGAAGATGATGAGGTCGGTCGACACGACAGAATATTAGGGTCACATTAATGACCAGACAGTTAGGGGTCTAAACTTCAACATAAGATTAAATGCATAAAGTTACAAAAGGCTCAGGCTTTCCCGGCCTCAGGGTTCTGACATAAAATGAGGTTGTTTGGCATGTTTCTTACGCACTTCTAATTTAGTTAGTCCACACCACACAAACTCAAAACTTCCATGCAAAACCCAGGACATTTGAAGGATTTTATAAACAACCCCCGACAAGGCCGGACATGTGGTCACCTGATTAAAGGAGTTAAACTTGGTCTAGATCAATTATCACTTACGACACACTTTTACATTTCTTAACTACATCATGATTAAAAACTTTTCAATTTTACCAAACATTTTTTGTAATTCTGCGTCAAGAGTGGGATTCGTGGCTTCACAATGCTATCGCAAGTCAAAAAAGGTTGGGGACTCAATGACATAGCCAAGAGTTAACCATAAACTAAAACCGTATTTGTTTCTCGTTACAACATTAATATTTAATCCCTGTGCGTGAGTGATAAAAACTGCCTTCCCCTGGGCGCCTGCTTGAGGCTAGCTTTAGAAGCACCAGAACAGACACCAAAATGGCCAGTTTTTAAACAAGTTTGAAGTCCAGTCCAAAAAACTGTTTTGGTCTGAATAGTTCAAGGCTTTTAGATCGCCCACTGTACAGTTAGTCACGGTTGTTTCGAAGGAACTAAGGTTGCATGATCGATGAATCAGAAGCATGGCTGAAATGACGGGCACACTCTAGCTATTTACGAGAAGGCTAAAACTAGGTTGAGTCAACATTACCAGTATGGTTAGTATACTGGATGTGTTAGTCATGGACAGACGCTCTAGGGGTGTTTAGAAAATTCGCTCATGTTAGTTTAAAGTTATGGTGGAACTCTTTAATTTCTGTTCATCACATTTTCACCGGACCGACTTCTTCACTCCTTTAGTGTTACTCCTAAGTAGCTGAGCCAAACAGCGATAGTTGCTCATTGTTACCTACCTGTATTGTTTATTTGGTGCGTCTGTTGCTCAGCCTCTTTCGTCATGAAGATTAAGGAAGTGTTATTAGCAGCTGATAAGGTCCTAATGTAGGACACGCTCCACTGCTTTGTATAGAGAAGTGAGCGCAAACAAACTTTGTAGCCTGACAAATCGCAGGACCAAAATAACTTTATTGTGCTTCTGACTACATGCTAACGTCACACGGTTGTACAGCACGTGTATCACTTGAGTGCCTCTATTTGGGTCCAACTTCACGGTTCAGTAAGATATGTACTCAAAGACCGAGCTTTAAGCCTCAGAAGCTATATATCCTTTACATCCTATTTTATATATCCTATTTTCCTCATTGTCTCTTTGTGTTTGTTCTCACTTTGAGCCAGCAGAGTGCACAGTTAACTGAAAAGAAAGAATGAGGAAGTATCACCTGGAGGCTTGAAATGATGCCGTTTATCCCAGATAGTACAGCTCCAGCTGACTAACCACCTACGCAGACAAGGTAAGCGTGGAGTCAGAGGAGGTGGGGCGGTGGGCTGCTTTTGTTACTGAGTTTCCTGGAAGCCAAAGTTCAGGAAGGGACAGTCCTTTAGAGTGGATGTGTACTTTGGCCGGCAGCTCTGGCTGAACCGCTGTTCAAATAAACGGGCAGCAGTTGGCATCCAGGTGCTTTGTTTACCCTGATGACAGAAGCTTTACGCTCAATTTATAGATGTGGCGGCCGTCTGAAAGCTCAGGCGACCCTATAAAAAACCTGTTTTTGAAGGTAATGGTCACCAAATGGACCAAAAAAGATGTTTAAAGACAGTTTATTGTGTTTTGACATGATAAATATGCGGTCAGTATCACGTAGGTGACATTTTTAGCTACCCGGCTGGGATTACTCACACATTTTTAGCTCTTGTTTTTTTCACTCACAGCCAATGTATGTTTATTATAATTATAGGACATTAAGATTTTATGTCTGACAGCTTTTCTGTGTTAAATATGAATTATAACAACAGCTGCTTCAATATTTAATGCCCTTACAGCTGTTATGCACCAAGAGTTGCTGAATAAATAATCATGGGATGTTTTCTTTTGTTTGGATGTAATTATAAAAGATGTTTACTGCTCTGGTATTGAGCAAAACCTGTTTTTAAATACTTAGGGATTATCTATTCATGATACTACAGAGCTAAACTTGGACGCGCATGGTGCTTGTGGGAAATGACGTTTAGAAACAACACCCCACAGTAGCTTTACCCTCATATATGAAAATCTGTAAAGATGTAATCCTCCAAACTCACAAAAAGTTCTACTGTTGTGATTTAGTGCAGAGATGAAGTCAGCTAATTTGAGCTTTAGAGAAGACCAGGGATTTCACCATAACTTTATGTGAGCAGACTTTTGATGTCAAGCTCATTTTGTCAGTAATGATGGTCACTGCATCAGGTGGGGAATTACAGGCTCGTAAATTCTTGCTTTGACAACTTGCAGATATGACAGACTACCTTGTTGGTGCACCTGTTCGTCACGTTTAGCAAGATGACGTTGGGGGGGATGATGTGCTCTTAAAATGACAAGCTAGCTAGCAAACAGTATGCCAGTGCTAACACCGGTGCGCCTGTTATTTCTTGCCAATTTCTTTTTTCAAAGTTAGTAAAGGTAGTACCTTTACAACCCATCACAAAGGCAGATGACGTTGGAGGGTTGATTAGGTCTTAAAATGACAAGCCAGCCAACAAACATTATGCCAGTGCTAACGCTAATGCTAACGCTAGTGCTAACGGAATGCAAACATCAGTGCGCCTGCTATTTCTTGCCAATTCCTTTTTTTCCCAGTCAGTACTGGTAGTCTCTTTACGACCCATCACAAAGGCAGATCACTTTGGAGGGTTGATGTGGTTTTAAAATGACAAGCTAGCTAGCAAACATGATGCCAGTGCTAATGCCAGTGCTAGCACCAGTGTACCTGTTATTTCTTGCCAATTCCTCTTTTTCCCAGTCAGTAAAGGTAGTACCTTTACAACCCATCACAAAGGCAGACGTAGTTTGAGGGTTTGTTAGGTCTTAAATTGACAAGCTAACTAACAAACATTATGCTAGTGCAAATCCCAATGCCAACACTAGTACTTACCCTAGTGCTAATGCCGGTGTGCCTGCTACTTCTTGCCAATTCCTTTTTTCCCAGTCAGTAATGGTAGTCCCTTTACAACCCCTTCACAAAGGGAAAGATGAGATAAAACGACTGATATGGGGCTGGTGGGTCCCTAAACATGTGTCTGTTTGACTTGGCTTGAAGCATACTGTCTGACCTCTCTGTAAGACGGTTGTACTTGAAAACTGAGCGCTTGGTTGCAGATCACTTGAATCACCTATTATCAACATGTATCAGCTCATTGAACTCAGATGAGCATATTTAACACTCTCATTCCTGCCATGGTTCCATGGCTTTCATCTCTTTCTGGTATTTGCAACCATTGTTGGGAAGAAAATGAGGCCGCCTCTTAATCGAAACCAGATGTCTTTCTGGCAAACTCTAATTCTGGGCCACTCTCTGAACTTTATTTTGAGTCCTTGGCTCAAATGGTTGTGATCGTAGAGTGCCCGGTGTTGACCTTTAACGAGTGGGAAGCGAGTGCAATGCCAGGAGAACCAGCTGACGTAAACAGAGCAGGGTAAGGGGGGTGTGTATATGTGTTAGTGGGCTGAGAGTGATGTCAGTAGGCCGGCAGCCAGGGTTCGTCGGTAAGAAGACAAAACCACAGAGGGTTACGTTTGTGCATGTGCATGGGAGTGAAAATACTGATTTTTTCACCGGATTTCTTCAATCAAATCTGAATGCTCAAAAACATCCATTAGATCAAACTTTGCACATGTTTTGACTTTGTAGAGTTTCAAGCTCCTTAAGATCCAGACAGCCTTCTGATTGATCTACCTGGTGCAAAACAAGCAGTTCTCTTCGTTGTAAAAGTACTGTTGTTATCCAGATGTGGGTGTTTGTGTTTGTGGACTTTGGACAAATGCAGCACAGCATAGGCTCACGGGACTGGTTTATGGCATTGTGGTCACTCTTTCATTAATTCTCCTTGATAGCTGTGCATTGACAGTTTAAGTGCTTTATGGTAGCCAGTTTATGAAGTGCAAACATAGATGCTGTTGCAGATGGAGAAGTCTCGCCATTGTTCTGTTTCTTTAATCGGCAGAGCAGTGCTGAGTTTGGCGTTGGATTAAAACCACAGAGTAATTCTAACCCTTCCCACCTAATCTCAAATTTTAGAAAGGATTGATTTTTTTAATACAACTCAAGGGTGTCTAATTTAAACCACATTCACCTGACAAATCCAGAAAAATAGGCTTTTTTCCTGAATATCACACCCCAAAAATAAGCCTGCATGTGCTTGTAATGAGTAAGACAAAAATCTGCCGATAGGAGAAAGAAAATACTTGTCATAATGAGACATTTTCTTTTAACTTAATTTTTTTCTCAAGAAAATTCAAAGGTGAATTTCTCTTATTTCATTGGCAGATTTTCTTTTAATGACTACAAGTGAGTCAAGTCCTATTTTTGGCATGTGTCACCTTGAAATAAGAAATTTTTCTGTATATGGTCTAAATTAGGATTAATAAGATAATTTCTACAAGACATGAGACAAAAAGCACTCACATCTACTTAAATTGAAGTTTTTTTGAACATCGTTTCCCCCGCCAAAGATCTGACGCATCAATTATAACTTTTCCAGTCAGTCATATTATATTCCACTGCTTATGTCTTCTGTTGGGTTTCACCTCATGTGTGATTATCCAGGAGCTAGTCATCAGATTTGGAGCTATTTTTAGTGATACAGATCATTTTTATTCAAGATGGAGAGCTGGGATCATCGGCGCCTAAACAGCTTTTTGATTTTTAATAAATCAGCCATTTCATGATGATACATGTGCACATATACAGTACTTGCAGTCACGAATAATAGTAGATTGTATTTCTCCCAGATTCACAAGTGATGACTGCTACTACGAATAATAATGAAAACTTTATGTAAGTTAGATCTTTTCAAAGTTGTAGAAAGGTTCAAAAAGCCAGTAAGAATAAATGCAAATAAAGAGAGAAAAAGTGATGAAACAGTTATAAAGAAATAAATCATAACTTGTAGAAAATAAAGAAGTAGAAAAAGAATAGACGAAAAAAGAAAATAGTCGAAAAAATAAAAACTGAAAGATTTAGAGTAGCGGGAAAAAGTTGATGAATATGTGAACGAATCAAACCTTTGAAATACGGTAAAAAGAGGAGATGAAAAGAGGAAAAGAGCATCATAATAATAAAGTTTTCAGCAAATTAAAGCAGCTGAAAAGTGAAATCGAAGAAAAGCAAGTCTGCTGAAGTGAGTTTTGAATCGTGATCTAAAAGAATTCGCTGACTCAGCACGCCTCATCTCCTCAGGGAGGTCTTTCCAAAGCCGAGGGAGCTGGCCTCGACCTTTTTTAGACTTGAGCCTTAAACAACCGAGAGGGCACCACCTGAGGATCTAAGACTGTGGGACGGCTTGTATCGTGTAACTTGGTCAACATTAATACTTTACCATCAAGCAGCAGTCCTCTTGAACACGACCATCGCCTCTCTGCCTGCAGCTGATTGGCCACATGACTCACATTAACGGCATCTGTCAGCGTAGAGAGGAGATTACTGCTTTTTTTAGCTGTAATTCAAATAGAAACAAAAAAACAGGTGGAAAAGGGAAACTGGCTCTATAATGGGGAACAGCAAAACCTTAATGTATCATTGATAACTCATCAAAACGCTGACTCTTCTGATCTGTTTTGGTTTTCATCAGAGCAAACATGCAGATTTTCTCCTCCGATTAAGTCCAAGACACGCAGATGTCTGTTACATAAAAATACAAAGTGCTTCAGTCAATTTCTTCGTACACAGGATGTGACATAACCGTCCCATGCCTTGAGATATCTGTGATACACGCTCATGCTAAACGCTTATTTAGCAAACATGCGTGTAGACGGGGATAGTGAGAGGTCACAGAGATCAGGACTGTCATCTTGGCTCAAGCCTTGACTTTTCCAAAAGACATGAGTGATTTCTTTTCAAATTCCAGCCTTGTTTTTTTTCCTCCTTAATTCTGCAAGATTAGATCCAAATAGGGATGAAATTTCTCGCTCAGGCGGGCGCGCTAAACCTGAGGCATGAGGCGGGCTGATTAAGAAGGTGTCCGGTTTCTCAGCGCTCCGTCCACAGGCCTGCCAGAGGAAATTAAAATGCTGTTTCCCACAGCTCCATTAATTGTTTTCGTAATGTTGTTTGTTTGCTGAGGCTTTTCCGGTGAACCTGGTGCTCAGGAGGGCAGCGAAGAGCTACAAAGAGTGTTTTTACTCGAATTACGACGGATTTGCGAGTTACGGAATCATGGCCTGAAGACAGAGAGTGGCGGAATTTGAGGATAAATAATGATTTGTTCGTTATCATTCCTGCCTTGGAGAAATAAATTTGGTTTTTCATTTGGACTGAAAGTGGATTTTCCATGGGGGAGGTCAGCGCCAAACGCTAACAATGAATCTTTTGCTGGGCTGCTTTTTATGTAACACCGGGCAGCACCAGAATAAACCTCAAACACTGTGACCCCCAAACTTATTTTTCTTTACATACCAAAATAAATTGTATTTTTTGATTTCACTGCAGCTTCTCAAATACATAATCTGTTTCATGAAGGATAAAAACAGCATTTAACGCCTGAAAATATATGCGCCGGACATGAGAAACACAAGCACACAAGCTTTTCCTGTATGTTTTAACAGCTTAGAAAAGTTCATCTCGCTATCAGATCGGATAAACTTCAACTTCAGAACAGGTAGTGATCATCAAAAGCCGTTTAATTCAAGCCTGTAGTTTGAGTTTGTTTGGTTTTCAGAGATCTTGACACAAATCAGAGCAAATAGCCTCAAAATTGAGCCAAACTAAACACAAACGCAGAGTTAAGCCAGTCAGGATATAGATGGAGAAGCAGTTGGAGGTGATTGGCTGGTTAGTGTTGCTCTGTGTACATACAGTGGAGAGCCGTCATAGGCTGTTTGCACAAAGAGTGCATGTACATCATGTTTTTCATGTGTGCAGCGAGTGAGGAGGGGTTAATGCACGGAGGAGGTTTGATCTACAGACTGTCTGTGACTTCCTGTACTGTTTATATTACTGTGTGTGTGTCATTATGAGAACTGAAGAGCTGAAGCAGTCTCAGACATTAGAACTTTTTCACTCCTGGTTAGGACAGATCACTGAGAAAAATGACTAACATGGACTGCAGAGAGTCTACTTAGGAACTGTGGGGGGAGGGGTGACTTCTAGGCTCATATCTTCCGGAAATATATTTGAGATATTCATGGAAATTATTAATTTACTCTGATGTAAATGCAAACATGAGCTCAGCTGGGTTTCGTAGATGTTACTGCAGCTGAAACCGCTGAAAGTGAAAACTTTGTGTCCTTTTGGAGTGAATGATTAATCATGTTGAATGTGCTTCCCCCACTTTAATGAAACGTCTTTGTCACATGGGTTGCTCTCGGTGAACTTTGCAGTGTCCTTATACTTCCTGGAGCATAGATGTTGTGGGTGGTCACCACCTGCAGTAATGGTGACTGAACTTCTGGTGGTTCATAGGACAGCGTGATCCAGCGGACATGAAGTTTTGGGACCCGCTTCATGACATCCTGAACAGGATGTTCTGAAGTTCCTGAACTGAAAGTTAATATCATAACCAGCTTTCTTATGAGCATTGCAATACGCTAACGCACACTCTTGTTTCGCGATCGTTCTCTTTACTTTTCCAAGTGTAGCCTGCATAATGTGGCTTTGGGGTGGAGCTTGGAATCGCTACATAGGACATCTCAAAGCGATTTGAATGCAGAAATACTCAGAAATGCAATTTCGCACTTACTGTTCGCATGATATTTCCTGTAGCATCAGAAAAACGCCATATAAACATGTAGACAACAAAAAAAACATGATTTTCATCGGAGTGGGTCTTTAAACTAGCATATGACTAACTGCAACACTTCCAATGCCGCCACATGATCATTGGTCAGGTACCACCGTGTAGTGTGATTTATGTGTGAGTCAAGTTATGGCGCAAATGTACGGCCCTGTTATCAGCTGATCTTACATGGTGACCATCATAACAGATACAAAGATTGTATAGTCTAATCCTGGTATAAATCATCTTATCTAACACCATCAGTTCCCAAACTTTTTCTGCCATGCCCCCTTTGTTCCTGTGATGTGGAACAAAGGCGGCATGTGACGTAACAACTGATGGTTGAGTCCCTTCGCTTCATCGGACATCAGCTTTCTGATGGTAAACTCTTTATTTCTGTGACATTCAGAATCACTTCTTTTCCACAGAAAACATCAGTCTTTAGTGTAATGATTGTCCTGAACCTATCACCCAGAAAAAAAGGTAATCTGTGATGATTTGTGGATAAATTCTGTGGAAAGGTGTTCTGTTTTTAGCTTACTATGCTGTTTTGGTGTTACTAGAGGCGGTATCTGCGATCAGCTGGCATGAAAGGATCAAATCTGACGCCAGGCTTTCTCTTTTTTAGTGACGATAATAAAATTTGTGTTGCTGACACAGAAAACCTGTTCAGACTTACATGTTTCCAATCAGAAAATCCACTGGAACCAAGAAGGAAATCATCAAAGAAGTGCATGATTGAGCAGATATGATAATAACACTGATGCCATTGCAATCCTGTCATTCCCTATCCCTATTCTTAGACACATGTGCCCCTCCCAAAAATGTGTCCATCCACTAAAGGGACCACTGTCTTACATATATCCCTTTCCATCACTACTGCTAAGAAATGCATCGAACAATCAATCTCAACGTCAATTGTCTTGTTTGCTTTTCTAAGTAACAAAGAGGCATCTGTGCAACACATGCATATAAACATCTGAATAGCAGAAAAGACTGCACAAACTGTTGGTTCAAGCCATCGTTTTAATTTTTACTAGCAGCTCACTTGGTCCGTCCTCTTTAATAAACTTCCACCCATCGTCTCTGTCTTGTGCATCAGATGGCGTCATAAATTTACAGGATCTTGACCCCCTTCCTCATTACATAACTTTGCATTTTTGGGACCCAAAAAAAGATAAATTCATGCAACTAACTTGCAAGCTTCTCTTGAGGCTGAGCGCTGGTGGGAAAATTTTAATCTACAAGAAGTGAGTCTCTGACCTGATGAAGATTTTAAACACGAAAGTTTGCTTTTTTATTCAGAGAGAAAAAAGGAAAGAAGCTACAAAGTCTGGAAATATCATTAAAGAGTTAAGAAAGAGATGGGGAGGATGAATAAAGTCTTTTCATTTAAGACATCTCTGAATCACAAGTCACAGGGTCAGCCTTTTTATTTTATGAGGTTTCGGCAAACATGTGGTCTGCGTTATTAAAGCATCTACAGTGGAAACATGTCGACATCTGATTCTGGTAAATCACGCGATTAGACACAACAGATACGCATGTGAGACCAAGGAAGAGTTCAAATGTAGAACCTGAAAAAAATGACAGACACACACGCAAGAAGTCAAACTTTATGGTGCAGACTTAGTGCACACAGCAGGACCGGGCTAAAAAGTTCCTCCTATTCATTCGGTCGTGCAAAACCTTGAAATCCAAGCTAAGTATCCAGTACATATACTTCTAAATTCATGACAACTGAAGCAGCAGAGGTGGAGACTGGTGAATTGTTTGCATGTCAGTGGGTATGCATCATTGTGCGACAATCAGAATATATATTGGGGGCAGAAAACTCCCTAAACACACACTGCAGAGCAAGCTGATACATGCAGAGTGAAAATGAAAGGTGCAGCAGATATTCAGTATGTGAGGCCGTTGTTTTTCCAGGCCCGAGTGTGATCCTAAGAGGACAGAGGATGTGAACCCCGAGGAACTGAGAGTCAATAGACAGCAAAGTTTCCCCTTTACACCAGGGACCCTCATCAGCAGATTTCCCACGCTAGCAGTGAAATACGCTTTCGCTGTCCCATCTCCTCTGCTCATCTGTCTGTCTGTTCCTGCCAACCCAGCCAACATGTTTATCGTGATTCCTTCTATCTTCGCCTATTTTTACAACCTGCTCCTTTATTTCTGCCCCGTTACCATAGCGTTAAAAAAACACCGAGAACTGTTTGTGGTAGACGTCACGAAGAAAAGGATGTGATAGATGGGTGGAAAAGATGGCCCCCCAGAGGTCTAGGCCACATGAGGTGCGTGTGCGTTGGGAAGATGCACAACGCATGTCCAGTCCGAGGGGAGGCCCAGGAATGTTTGAGGGTCGTCTACGCCAGATCTGCTTACGGCCACCAAGGGGGTCACGCCTCATCCTAAAGGAAACAAACAGAACAATGTGTGTTCTCGGCACCTATTTAAAACTCGAGGTCACTCTAGGTCAGCGCAGCTTTATGGGGTAAAGTTGAAGATGACTTCAAATGGACTTACGATGTATGTACAGCATGTACTCTCTCATTGGTTCTGCTCAGGGGTCTTTCTTGTTGTGATGAGGGGATGAAACTCTGGATCTTTCTTCCAGTTTCCGCTGGAAAATAAAGGATGCTTTGAAGCTCCGAACAAAGAGTAAAGCTAGGAAGTCTGTGTGTTAGGAAATTAACCTGGTCTTATAGCCAACTTTTATTCATGTTTTACATTTTTGGCAGGTGCAAACTTAAACAAATCTGTTTTATAGTTGCATGAAATACCTAACACTTTCTAAACCGTCATGCAAAATCAAGTTTTGTTTGTCATTTCGTTCCACATCTTTTGGGTTTACTTTGCACGAGTTTTGGAGCCTTGCTGTCATACATCCATCACCGCCCTCTGACGGTTTTAAATTAGACCCACTTGTTTATTCTTTGGAGTCACAATGACCCAAAAGTTTTGTATGTTATTTTTATTGCCCAGGAAACAGGCTCTCGGGGCTGTAAAGTGCTACTTGGGAGCAGATACCATTAATCAAAAGTCCAATAAAAGTGTTCGTTTTTGTCACGCAGGCTCTGACTACTGTTTTAGTTTTTGAGCGTATATTTATTCTCAGTATATCTCAGTATATTTATTCACAGTTCTTCCAACAATAAACACTGTTTATTTATTTATTTATTTTTTCTAACTGGTATGATTACGGTTAGTCCTCAAGGGTAAGTGCTTGAACCTGTATCCATAGCAACAGTCTGCTATATAGAAACAACAGACCTCGGAATGCAGCAATCACCCAATCAGCCTCAAGTGTCATCAGCAGTTTTGTTACTAACTAAAAAGGTGAGGTATAGGGGTGCCTTCTCTTGTGGTTGAAGCATCCTACTTACAGAGGTTACAGTCTTAGTCGCAGTGGTCACTGGTTCGATCGTTGGCCCTGTTCCTGTGCTGCCTGTCATTTCCCTCTATTTGCTCCCCAGCTCTCTTCGGTTGTCCTAATCATGTCAAAAATGCCCAAAGAAAAAAACTGAAAAAGCTTAAAAAGTTCGGATAGTACCAAAAGAAAAGGAGCAGCTATGAAGGTCCTTACGCACCTTGACTAGAGGTCTAACATCAGCTTTTTTGATTATCCTCATTACCAACTCTCCAACGTATGAGGAAACACACACCGAACACATGTGGGGATTAGATTTAAACCAAAGTACTGAAACAAGCTCAGACATTCATCTCCATAAAGTACAGACTAATTCAGTTTAATATTTTGTTTCCTTTAGGAGATGTTATACACCTGCTAGACTCCATAAATTTAAACATAATATTTCATCTGTCTGCCAGAAATGTAAATATATAAACGCAGATCTTGTATAAGTGCTGCACATACCACAAGTCCCTAAATTGTGGATCCTTGGTGATTTTAAGTCACAAAAAAAGAAGATATTATGTGAAGAATTTGGTCTTACTAGCAAAAGGAATCACAAGAACTAAACCGCTATTGTTTACAATATCTCTTCTTCAACATTTCTGCCATCTTTTACATGAAAGGAAAAGAGTACATTTGAACATGTTGATAAGAAGTTAAAGTGCTTTATGTCGACCAACTTTAACAGCTTTTGTCTCATTTATTAAAAGTATTCAAGTATTTTGTTTCCTCTTTATCATCCTGACCATGATCATTTCAGACTCATGATTCATTTAAACTCCAAACCAGCATTATTTTTTACAGTTCGCTTTTAAGTCACAGTTAAGAAAGTAAAAGGTAGAAAAAATCAGATCAGTCGCTATAATAAAGTTTAATCATAGCAATTTGCTGCCCCCTAGTGGCGCATATAGGTAGTTACAGCTTCATTGTGCAATCAGAACTCAAATCTGTCACCACTTTTTGCCACAAATATGCCCCCCTCCCCTCTTTACTAAACTTAAAGGCTAAAAAAAAAAAAAACCTTGCAGAGTGCTGCTGTGGAGGAAAAGTAGGTCAGTGTTTACAAAATCTACCATGAGAAATATTAAGAAGCAGACCCCCTATGAGGCTCAGCTGGAGCACCTGGGGGAGGTGAGCACTGAAGTGGCTTCCTGGAAGAAAGCAGAAATACACCTGCTGGTCCAGCAGAGACGGTGTCACGATGAGAGGAGCGCTCTCCATGAAGCCTTTTAGTTTCTGCAGTAACCATCAGAGCAGCAGCAGCGGGAGTGCTCTGAGAAAAAAGGTGAAAGGGTGGACGGTCTGGAGTGCCAGATGATGAAAATGTCAAAGATGAAGTCCAAATACACAAAAAGCAGATTGTCCAGGTCATCTGTGTTCTATCACGGCCTCTGATATCAGATCCTGTGTTTTCTTTCAGAACATGTGCTGATACAAATGTGTTTTATGGATCATATAATGCAGGAAAAGGGGAACTGTCATTTCAGCAGGAGAGTAAAATACATTTAAACCAGAACATTTTGACTTTGAAAAAGAAAAAGTTGTTATAATTTAAAAGGATTTTAAATATCTAATAAACCAAGACTTAGAATGGAACTGAAGGAGCGCTGTGTTACAGTGAGAGGAATAAGTTTGTGGAACAATCTGAACAAAGAAACTCAAGAAGCTAAATCAAATTTTATCTTAAAAAAAAGTGTCAAAGCCAGTATGTTGAGTAAATACTGGGAAATATCTTCATCTAATTCTTGGTATGTTTTTTTGTTTGTTTTCTGTGATAAAATGTGAATTAACGTGGTCTTTTCTGTTTGTTTTGTGGGTTGTTTTTGAAAATAAGAAATAATGAACTGTAAAAAGGCATGTTGGCCTGCAGCTCTAGTTTATTTTTATTATGTGTTTAGTTGATTTATGTCTTATGAAAGAGGGATGGACTTTATACTGCTCCTTTTCATTCACATGTTTGAGATTCTTACTTGTTTGTATTGAATATTTTAAATATTAACTGAATGAAATAAAGTTTAAAAATGAAATGAAATGAAAGATTTTGAAGGTTTGTGTTTTTGTCTCCTCTTCTCCAGATCTAACTTCTTTTCTGAGCAAATAATTCAACAATTTTGTGATTCTCTCATGTCATTTTCCCCTAAATTTTAAATCAACTACCAAAGTCACTTTTGTGTTTCAAAAACTGTGTTCATCTACATCTCATTTCCTGTTTTACTTTGTAATTTCCTCTTTCTTCTGTGTTTTAAAATTCTACTTCCTGTCATTTTGTGTTTTCCCTCCTTTTTGACTTTTTGCCCCGCCCTGTTTTCACCTGAACATGGCTGGTCTCACCTGGGCCTGATTAGCCTCATGTCTCTCCCAGTTTCAGATCAAATTTTTCTCAATAACTTGATCAAACTGCCTGGTACTACCACTGGTTTGTGGCCTTGGAGTTCTGGACTCGTCTGTCTGTGGATTTTGGAAATATGCCTCCAAAACGGTGAGTGTTTTGTCTACATTTGTTTCCTGTCTCTCTCATTACATTTACACCAAACTTGCAACACTCAAAGCAGTTCAGGGACCAATATTGAGGTTATGGAAAATTAAGTAATACCAAATCCTCACGTTAGGTGTCAGCATCTCACCGCATACAGCACAATCCTGGATGAGACAGTGATTTATTCATCAGGCTGTATCAGTTCAGCAGCTCTCTCTATGATGAGCACATCTATAATGCGTAATGGGTGCCTTTGTTATGAGTTATGATGCTCTGGTGGTGTTTTATGGCTGCAATCATAAACACACATAATGCTTGCTGACGCATTATCAGCAGTCATAAAATAGTATGGAAGCAATTTATGAATGGGTTTGCAGATGTGTGTGTTGGTGGGTGTGATGTGTGGAAGTTTTACAGAGTCTGAAAACAATCAGACTTTATTTATGAGGCTCTTTCTTACAAATATCATCTGCAAACTCGATACCAGCAGGATTGAGTTTGAAGAATATAGTGGTGTTGTAGCGAAGCTGCAGGGGTGGGAAGCTTTGTTCACCATCAAGACTAAACCTTCACAAATAGACTGATTGTGTGGGATGTTGGTAAAGATGTGCTTCCTGTATCACTTGTTAAGCTTGCTGCTCCAAGTATAATACGGGTGAAAAGAGTTGTAGGGTATTAAATGAGTTTTGAAGTAGCATAATAATCCCAACACTCTGTAGTTTAATAGATTGTTAAAAAAAGTTACTGTGTTTGTAATTTAACCAAAATAATACAGTTCAAGATTAACTTTCTCATCTGTGTACATACCTCTGTTTAAGGAAGAAGATTAGGGCCACTGGAAAAAAAGGTCAGATGTAATTTTTAAAAAATTTATTATTCTGAGAAAAAGGTCAGAATTATGAGAAAAAAATTCAGAACTCTGAGAAAAAAGTCAGGATTCTGAGATTAAAGTCAGAATTCCAAATTTAAACTCAGGCTGTGTCCGAAATAAATCACTCGATCCCTAACCCCCATATGGGATTTTACTGTATAGTTAACTATGTAGTGAACTCAATTACCAGAAGTTTCGGACATTACATGGCAAGACGCAACGCATGACGGAATGCCCACCACTGGTGAGTGACCATCGGATGGTCACTACATTTTGCAATGCTTTATAGGAAATTTTGAGTCGCCTATATAGGGCACTGGAATTGATTACTGAGATTTCTGGGATCCCTTAAAATGGCGCTAACCCCCATGTAGTCACCTATATAGGGGTCAGGGATCCATTTCAGACACAGCCTCAGAATACTGACTTGGATCTTTGAATCCTGACTTTTTTCTCAGAGTTCTGACTTCAATCTCAGAATTCTGACTTTGATCTCAGAACTCTGAGGAAAAAGCCAGAATTCTTAGATTAAAGTCAGAATTACAGATTTAAACTCAGATTCCTGAGAAAAAGGTCAGAATACTGACTTAAATTTCATAATTCTGACTTTTTTTGTTTAAATCTGAATTTTGAGATTAAAGTAAGAATTATGAGTTTTTTCTCAGAATAATAATTTTAAAAATTATATTGGATTTTATTTTTCCAGTGGCCCTCATCCTCTTCCGTATCTATTGGACTTAAACTGGTATAAGAGTTTGATGTATGCTCCACAGTTTGCACGTCTGGCTTTTATATTTTAATAGGCTTTTATATAAGTTTAATAGTATAGATTTGCTGTAGGAAGTCAGGCGGACAAAAAAATCTTTGCAGAGGAAGAGAGGATGAAAAGGCACAAAAGTTTCATTTGTACGAAAAGTAGAGAGCCTCAAAGTTGTCTGTATTTTTATCAGCTGACTTCTGATCCCATCTCACTGTCTCTTGTTGAAAATGAAAGAGAGAGTAGAGTTTTGGTTTGCCATTTAATATTTGTCCTCTAGAGGATCCTTCCCCGTGGAGCGGGGGGGATCAGCTGTGCTGTAGCTTGAGGACTGCGGCACAATTTTAGGCAGAAATGAAACTGAAAATGTATCAACTGTAAAACTGTCCTCTGCGGCCCCCAAGGCACTTTAAAAGTGACTTTCACACCACCCGCTTATTGTTCCACCACTCTTACAAGAAAGTTAATAAACCAGGAGAGGTTTTGTGGTCTACAGTGGTTCAGGGGGAGGATGTTTTTTTTTCCCAAGTATCCCTACTGGCAGTTTAGATTCACAGGAAAGAAGCTGAAGTGAGAAAGCTTACAGAAAGAAAGGCTCTGTGTTTGGTTTGTGGTTAGTGTTTCTGGAAAGAGCGCCTCTTTTCCCATCAGATTCATCTCACATGGTTATTACCAATGTCAGCCATTATAAAAACAAACTTGTATAGAAAAAACAACAAAAATACTGAGTTTAACTTGAACTGAATGTTGAGTAAACTTTATTGACCTCTCCTACACAAACAACAGTGGGTCTTAATAAGAAATGACAGAGTTACATAAGTTTAGATAACATCTGAGGAGGGAGTTCAGGATGACTGCTCGGCTTTCATAGTGTGTGTCTTTAAGTCGTAATGGATCCTCTCAACAGTCAACATTGATTTCTGGTGAATATGAAAACTCTCTGTATCTGATTTCCAATATTCTTACATCATCAGTATATTTTCCATTACTCCAAATCTGCTTTTAAAAGTATGTTGGATTGATTATTTAAGGATTAATTGAATATACTGAGTATTTTTACATTTTTATATTGATACCTCTTTGTATGATATAGGGGTACAAAACTGAGAATACCACCATTTTCAAATGAATATAATATAAATGAAAACAAACCTTGGAGCTAAAAAAGAGGCTTTTAAACAAAAAGGAGAAAAACTTGATGTAATAAAGCAAAAATGCAACCAAACACATCAGACGTTTTAGTGCATAAATAAGCATATCCAGGAGGCTTCATCTTAAAGGTGGTATAAGGTTTTTTTTAACTGATCTCTAAAAACTGATCCTGATGCCCCTTTATGACATCCAGAAGCAAATGAGACCTTCAATAAAGACGCTTATAATCTCACTATTGTAGTTTTTAAAGCCTGAAACTGTTGTGGGGTCTAAGTGTCATCCTGGCTGATTTACAAAACAGACTTTTTAAAACTTTTCAGGACTAAAAGGATGAGGACTAAGTCTGAAACTACTTCTTTAACACTTTGTCCACAGGGGGGAGCCAAAATTCAAACACACCAAAAGAATCTCATGGTAGCTCTGCAGGTGCTGTACTTTGCGAAAACCTGATAAAATTTGAATATTATTGGTATGAATGTGTTTTTATATTACTGTGTAATCACCTGAATATCAAAACTGTTCTGTTTGTTGTTGATATGTATTGCACATGTGCCAAGTTGGTTGGCTACTAGCATCGGTCTGCTTGGTACTCAGTTTGATTGCATGTTTACAGGGGAAAATTATTAGCTCTAAGTTTCTAACCATCTCAGCGAGCGCGCAAGCATTCTGCTACTTCTTCTTCGTCTGTGGCAACCAGCGTACAGGACCACCAATATAAACCTAAGATGGAACTATGTGTCATTTTTAACAGTATATCAATATTTGATTGCTTGTTATGATCAATATGATCGGTACATAGTGACAGCCCTACTATTAATACAACATTATTCAGTTTTTTATTCTGTCTTTATAGAGATCCCCAAATCGTATAATCACAATGTTCTTCTATGGCAGACCTGTGCATTTTAAGGCCCGGGGGCCACGTCCCACCCTTTGAATGTCCCTGCCCGGCCCTTCGTGAGGTCCATCAATCAAATCATCGATACAAATGTGTTGCTTTTATTTTGAAAACCTAGCAGGTGTTTTATTTCCATTTGGATGCATGTGCGTATATCCTATCCAGAGACAAGTTTAAACATCGGCAAAATATTCGTAGACGCCTTATGGTTGCCAAGTCGGCTTATTATAAAAGACTTAAGCTTGTTTACTCGTGTGTCGCGGGTGGTTGGTTTGGCCCTCCAACACAATTCAGGTTTCTCATGTGGTCCCATGTAAATATTAATTGCTCACCCTTGTTCTATGGTGTTTGACAGGATAGGTTGTTTACACACTATCACCACCTGCTGGTCTGGCATGATAACACGGTTATTTTCAGCCGTTTTTGTGTTGAATTATTATAAGTGTCCTTTTATCCTGTGTGTTGAAGTCCTCAGTCGAAATAAGATGCTTGATTTTGACTTTGAATCACCTTTGTGTCTGAGACTTTTTTTCTTAATTTGATTCAATCGCAGTAAATGTAATTTCTTGTGTTCAAGTCGTACCCTTGGAAATGTGCATCAGCTTGAGTTTAATTTAATCTGCAGTCAGAAGCTATAACATGATTGTCAAAAATCAAAAGCAGTCCAGTCCCCCTCATTGTCCTGTATTGAATGTTAATGGTGATGTTACTGTTAAATAGCTCTGAGTTTGTGATGTTCAGGGAAAGAAGTGGGCCAGTGTGAGAGTACTTCTTTACACTCCTGTAACGTTGTTCACAGTGTGTTAAATCTTTAAAATAAAACAGGTATTACAGATGGTCGCCGCCATGCTTGAATCGAGATAAAAATGTCAAAGGTTACTATGCAGCATTATGAGATGTTCCTATGCATCAGGCCTGCATGTGGACCAGCTGTTATTCACCTGACACTGGCTCCACTTTACACTGATGACATTTGAATACACAAAACAGACCTCCAGCCACAGTTTGTACTCCGTCTGTCGAGGGGAAAAGCCGTTTACCAAAACAATCATCATCGCGGTAATTCGTTTTCATGAGATCAAACCAGATATCCAAAGTAATCACTGTCATTATTACCTAACTCGAGGGCTTTGAGGGGTTTTGTCTTATCCCTCTGTTATGTCTTCTTCCTCAGCGCGCTTAGTTCGCAGACAGAGGTGATCATGCTCCACCCTGGTAACAGCTTTGTTGTGATTTATTACCTGAAGTCAATAGCTTGTGCAAACAGTTGCTACGGCGATGATAAAGTTTTACTGCTCTTTCTCTACGTTCAGTCTGTCACATCACCTCTCGCTGCTTCCTGTTTGCTAGAAAGCTCCTCTCTTTCACATGATGTGGGCCAAAAGCGTGTGGCAGGCAGGCAGATGCTGTCATTGAGTTGTGTATGAATAAGAGCAGAGCGGTTGCCTTGGTGAATAACATTGAAGCACAACAGCAGCTGCAGAACAGCTCGTGATGTTGGCAAATACATATTTGTCATTATTATATCAGGTAGAATCAATAAAAAATGGGTATTTGTAGTCGTGTGCAAACTCCACATGACCTCATGTTTGCATATAGGGTCGTATCCATGTCACTGGGCTAAATAAGAGCCTTTAAATTCAGCTCTGACGTCGACAAAATATGTCGTTTTAACCATCATTTTGAATAATGAGGACAACATGTTTAAAGCATTTTTTAAATACTTTATTTTATTAATAATTAAATTCATTTTCAGGTATGTACAAAAAGTCAACAGTGATATAAATATTAGAAATTTATAAATAGAATTGCACATTTTCCTTCATTTTTGTTGATATCAATGCGACAAATATAACTTGCAAATAAATACAATAAAATATAAACTGTAAAGTAACATTATGAACCCGTTCACAAACAGTGTAAGACTTTAACAAAGGAACATTGCACATCACAGCTAAAAAAAAGAGTTTGCCTCATGGCAAAGAAAAGTGCTTTCCAGCTTCTCCAGTCCTCCGGCTTCAAAGTCAGAGTCTTTAACTTTCTGTTCGAGCTTCATCTGCATTCGCACAAACGTCCAGTGAAGCTTCTCCTCCTTTTTTCATTTCATTTCGTTCAAACTTCATTATCTTCCTGCAGAATATTAATCCGCAGCTCCCCTCATGAAGAGCACTGCGTCTGCACCCGCATCCAGCTTCATGATGCAGCACTTAATGCCATGCCCGTCTTGCCATCTCAACCCTTAAAGGTGAACTACAAACAATCCGTCGTCGGCGGCTCATGGGTGGGTGGGGATTCACGCCTTCTTCTCCTGCCGAGGCTGCTTGGTAGCTTTGGTGCTTGGTTTGGCTTGGCACACTAAATCCCTGTAGGCCGGGGAGCGGAGGAAGCGTGGGTAGCAGTCTTTGGCCATGAGCATGTAGATCTTGTGCTGGGCTGCATCGAAGCAGGATGTCGACGGTGTCTGCATGTTGGCTTTGGTGAGGTCACGTGTTTCGTGGTCGATGTTAATCTGGTAAAAGGGACAAAGAGACAGATGCGGATTAGTCGGATGTTCTGTTCTATGAGACAATGCCACATGATGCAGCTGGAATGAGTGGGTAAATGTGGAGTTTTGCAGGGCAGCTGGAAGTGAGTGTATCTGAACCCTTACCTCTCGGGGAGCATCGCCGCAGATGAATTCATCGTAGATCTTCTGTGCTTTGGCTGGCAGTTTGGCAGGAGACTTGGTACTTCTGTAATCCTCACAGGCAAAGTAGAAAGCAATGTTCTCCTCGCTAAACTCTGATACCAGGAAGGCTGTGAAGGCACACAGTCCATCTGGAGAGAGGAAGAGAGGAAATTTGATTAGTGATGTTGCACAATGACCCCACAGGAGATGCAAGTGCCCATTAGTGTGTCTACAGCGTGCATTTACTGGCATCTGCACACGTGTTAGTGAAAACCGACATGTTCACTTACATTTGCTGGACAGGAGCTTTTCAAACGACTCTTTCCACTTGAGACATTCCTCCAGGGTTGGCCTAAAAATGGAAGAAAACTGATTAGTTTTAACCCAGATTTGCAATCATGCACACACTAGCAATGCAAATAAAATAAATGAGCTGTAACAGTGAGAGAAATTAATCATTCTTACTTGTTTTGTCCTATTTTGCAGCCAGATATGATCCAGTTTGACTTTTGCATTATGCTTGCAAGCCTCGCTTTCAACTCCTTGGCCCTGTTGGAAAAAAGGGAAACAGGTTAACATCACTTTTACATCAAACTCTAATGCAAAACAAGCTGCTTCTGTGCAGAAAGATCCAACACAGGAAAGTCTAAATTGAGCAAAATTGACACTGGTGCAATCTTAAACTCACATATGCTCACAAATTGTAAAGAAAACAGCAAAACTATCTTAAATATCCAAGTTTTCATCTATCATCCATGTTGGAATATGCATGTACCTTTCCAAGCAGCAGGTAGGCAGCGATGCTAATCCTTTACACATAGCAGCAGGTAACAGCTGGTGAGAGTAGTGTCTCGTTTGGTTGGCAGTGAAATAATCCGTTCAGTGAAGCTCAGAGGAGAGTGAGATTGTCTGTGAGGCTGAGCAGAGCCAGCACAGAGTTTTTATAATCCTGCCACCCCCCCCTGCCTCTGACATGTCATCAGCAGCTCCAGCCAATCACAGCAAAGCAGAGGTAGAGCAAGAGAAATAGAGGGAGAGAGAGGGACAGAGACGCTGAAGTCAGAAAATGTGGGGGATATGCAAGGACAAGAGGAAAATTACCGTTAAATGATTTTAGGTTTTTTTGCATGTCCCTGAACAAATGCCACAGTGAAATCACTCAGCGATTTATTCTCTCCAAACTCATGACAGATGGAAGTACAGCTTTACCCAGAGAGTACAGAAAGAGACGAGCATTCAAGCAGTGGGAAGAAAGCTATTGAGATTGTTCAGACTCTGATAGAAAACTTCAGTATTTGATGGCATATAGTTTTACATATTTGAACTATTCTTGAATAATATCGAGGAGGAAAAGTCACTATTTTATACAGCTCTGATTCCAAAACTGAAAGGACACTGTGCAATATAATGACAAATCTCCAAAGGGGGGCCGTATCATATTGCTTGCAATCCTGTATTTTAAGGTTCGATGTTGAGACAAAAACTTTGTTGATTTCTGAAAATGACACACTCAGTTTGAACCTGATACCAGCAACATGTCTAAAATGCAACACCCAGAGGAACACCTCCCTGCTTATTAGGGTCATTTGTGAGTGGTCAGTGACATAATAAATCACATTTAACAAGTCGTCACCCTATCAAAATAATGGCCTAAGTCATTTTTTGATGAAAATGGGTGTTTGGCTTAGATAATCTCTTGAGATGATTTAGAGACGATTTAGGCCAAAAACTAATTTTCGTCAAAAAATGACGAGGCCATTATTTTGATAGGGTGACGAAGTGCTACAACAAGGCGAGGCAAGTTTATCTAATAGCACCATTTATACACAAGGCAATTCAAAGTGCTTTACAGATACAAGGAAATACATAAAAAGTAAAAAAATGAGGAGAGATTAAAACAATTTAAAATTAAAAAAAATAAAACGATTTAAAATCAGAGACAAAAGAATTGGAAATCAAAAAGATATAAAAATGTAATTCAAAATCATTGAAACAATTGAAATTGATGGAACAGCAAAGTAGAAGTTTAAAGAATTTACGCTACAGGCATGGCTGTGTAGTAGAAGAGTCCAGGAACACCAAAAATTTAACATTTGATAACATCTTTCAGTTTCAACATACTGTCTTTGCACTTTTATCAAATAATAAAGCATTTCATGAGTTAATAAAAAATTATCATTTCTTCTAAATAACGTCTTACTGTGTCCTAACTTGTCTGAAATTGCGGTTGTCTCTTCAAATATCTGATTTTACAGCGACTTTCGGCTTAAATTTGTGTTATATCTCTGACCACAAGGGTTACCAAACCGAGCTCTGCCCCTGTAACCTTCTTCTGTATAAACACAGGTTGTAATCAATCAGCCCTGTGTGTGTGTGTGTGTAGATGATGTAACCCAACAAGACAGTCCACTAACAACATCCTGTGTTGTCAAATTATTTCTCGGCAGCTCCTTTGCTTGTATGTATCTAGTGGGCGGTCCTGCATTGAACGAAGAGGACATCATTTCAGACACAGGCGTCTTGCCAGAGAACCTTTCCCCTTGTAAACACAATCGCACACATACTAGGTTCTTTATGGGCCTCGTGGTGAAAGTCCCGGGAATGATGAGAAGGAAATGTAGTCTTCGCTCAGTTTAATTATATTACTGTAAGCTGGATGGGCGCACAAACACCTGCTGTACAAAATAAAGCCGAGGTGGGAATTATTCCCATAAGTTAAGCTGCAGGTTGTTTATCTAAGGTGTGTTTGTCCTGTAATTCAAAGTAAATGCACTTACATAATCAAAGAAAACGTGATGAGGAACGATGTTGACTAATACATTACAAGAATCGCCTCAGGCAAAAGAAGATATAAACAAGAAGTCACTCATAAAAGTTGTGTTTACTTAAATTTTACGTTCTTCTGATTTTCAAAGCTCAAGAAAAGCCAGAGTGGAGCAGGGATTTACAGTTCTCAAATAACCTCTGAACACTGTTTTCACATGACAGTGGAAACACTGTATCGGACCTGTTATGTAAGTGTAGCCATCGGCGTTTCGGGGAACTGAAACCAGACAGTTTTGGCCGCGTGACAGGTGACATCAGCTTTAGGCGCTCACTCCACTCTGATATGAACTTTTGTCGCTTATTTATAAATTCATCAGTAAAATCCAAATGGCGTCTCCACCATAGACTGTAGTAAATGGAGGTTGCATTCATGACGTCACCCAGTTGTTTATGAAGCCGAGTTTTGAAAGCATTCAGTATGGTTGCCATGTTGGTAATGCTAATTTAATATAACTTTCAGTCAGACTAATCTAAAGCCTTCTCTAAAATCAGCTCAGTGTGCTTTCCAAATGAGGTGGCCAGCTGGGTGTCTGATTCGCCAACCTTCAGGGTTCCTAAGCAAGTATGGAAAAGTATGGAAGTAATTTGATCAATTTCCAGGTCTTAAAAAGTACGGCAAATTAAAAAGAAAGTACGAAAAATACTGTTTTCTTAAATAGAAAAGTAGGTATTTCCAAAAAAGAAGGGTATGGAAAAGTTTGGAAATTCCAACCATGTAGGAACCCTGAACCTTCTGACCTTAGCTACTATGATATTGGGAAAAAAACAACATTGCAATTATTTCAATCCTGCGATAAATATTGCGATATTAAAAAATAAAGGAATTTTTACCAGATGAACTGAACAGCACTTTATGTAATGCTGCACTGCTGAAATCTTGAGGACAGTTAACCTGCACTGATCTTACCTCTTTTCGTGAATGTTAGAATGGCTTCTGTCTGTCTCAGAGATGTTTTTAGCTTTTATTGTGCTGGGACGTTATTGTGGCAACATGTGAACACAGAACACGTGTTTTGGTCGACATCATCCTTCTTTTAACAGAAATAATTCTAGATAACTGACTTTCCTTTCCATTTTGGCAACAAATATTCATTTTCGGTGGTTTTCTCTTGTTCGTTGTTCATTTTGCAATCGTTGTTGTAAACGATGTTGTGCCGAGAAACCCATGTCTGCCGAGAATTGCATGCACCTCACAAAACGTGCACCGCTTATGGTAGAGTGGTTTTACGGAAATGTACAATTTAAAACCCATACAATTCTTATTTGTGGGGCTAAACAGTGATGAGTAATGTTCCGATAGTAATTCTCGGTGTTTCTCAGCACAACACCGGTAGCACCAGTGACTTACTCCATGTGAAGGGGCGTGGTTTGCTCCTCTTGGATTTTGATTGACGGCTAGCAGGGTAGTCTGATTGGCAACTGAGTAAAGAACAAATGTGATTGGCAGATTGCTGCACAGCACATGCAGAGTCACATGCAGTGTATCTCAGTCAGCTACCCTTGAAATTAACTGAGTTCATTGACCTCCGACATCGCAGTCTCTGCGATGTGACTATCGCGCACATGTACATTGCGATGACGATGCTCAAACAATATATCGTGCAGCCCTAGTTTTGAATCCACGTGGTAAATTAGTTTGTTTTTGGGCTTTTTACAATTATTGTGTACGTGGTGTCTGGTGTTTTTGCGGGCATTCGGTGAACTGCTGTTTTTAAGTACTTCTGCATCAGCTTCATTTCGTAAGACCGGATGTTGCCGGTTGATTTCCATCCATGGAACTGAACACGTGTATGATAGATACCTTTAGTGTCCAAGGCAACCCACTTCTCTTTGGGTGAATAGAAACCATGGTAACTATCTGTAGCCCAGGGCGTGTGGCCATTTACTCTATGAAACCTTTATAACGAATGGTATAACCCATATTTGTTTGACTTATGTTTTCCATTGTGTTGAAGCTTGATTTATTTTTAATCATATGGACTTATTTGTCGATCAATGTCCATTTGAATTGAGATAAACAACCTTTAGTTTGTTATGTCAAAGGTAAAGAGTGTCAAAGGCACATGCAGTCTCACTGGGATTCCCAAAGGAATGAACAGACCCTCGCTTCACTGACCCCCGTACACTTATGCAAGAGGAAGTGATGCGTTATTGGGCAATACCATTAAACTCTCGCAAAGTGCACACTTATTTTTCTGATAGCCGGTCACTGGAGTCATTTCTGAAAGGCTCTGCAAAACCAAAGACCCATGAATTAGCCTTTAAAGAGTTAAGTCTGGAATAAGGTTATCCCCGGGCTAAAGAGGAAGCAGTTCAAAAGGACATTACCTGAGACACCCATCCATTTAACCAAGAGCTCAGAGTGTACCAAGACCAGGCAGCACAGATGAGATTGAATCAGCTAATGTAGAGGCGATGGCTCCGTGTGGGATGAGAAACAACAGCACGGGGATCGCCTAACCTGTCCATTCATCGCGTTGGGGAGGATTTAATTGCACCTTTTACCGCTAGAAAGGAACAACGGTTTGCTTGAGGAGCCTGGGGGAACCCAGCCGTTCACTCACTTACCCACACACTGTGATGTCAGGTCTGTTTTCCTGGCGGGCTCAGTGACAAAAGACAACCGGAAACTAGAAAATACAAGCGTGGAAACATTATGTGAAGTGGATATTTTCTCTGTGAGCCAGGGCGTCACTGGCCTTGAAACTGGCTGATGCAACCAGCACATGCATCACCTACATGTGCACTGGAAAAGGGACACCTATTAGCTGCTGTTAGCATGTGTATAAGTAGCATAATAACTCTTAATTACTTAATTGTTGTGAAGCATTCCACGCCTTTTATTGCATAATGTACAACTATTTTCATGTCCTGTTTAATTGCCTATAATGTAGCACATTAATATTGTGGTACTAGCACATAAATATGCTGTTATACTAAGTTTTGAGGTTTTTGACTGACCTTCAAAACAGGATGGCTCACAGCTTTCCACAGCTTTTTTAGCACGTCAAATCAGTTGTTCAATCATGTTTTTATCAGCTTAAAACAGTCATACCTGCCATCTCTTGACTCCTGTAATTCTCTATATTCCTGAGAGTCTAAATAAACTACAGCAAGTCCAGAAACTACATGACCTTTACAGGCTCCAGGTTAATTTCAGAGTCTATTTTAATTATAACTTTTAAGCACTTTCCAGACTTTCCCCCCCAAGTACTTGACTGATTCCTTCACACCTTATGAGCCCGGTCATACCCTGAGGTCCTCAGAAACGGGTCTGCTGACTATTCCGTGGTCCAGGGTGAGGACCAAAGGGGACCAGGCTTTTTCTGTCAGGGTCCCCGCTGTCTGGACTTAACTGCTCGAGGAGACTTGGCAAGTTCCTTATCCTCTTTTAGAATTCTTTTAAAAACTCATTTTTATATAAGAGTGCTTTTACTGGACATGAGCTTCAACTTAGATTTAAGTTTTTTAATTGCGTTCACTTAGTAGTAGTATCGCGATATTTTGTCTGGGGATATATCGTTTCGTCTCATCCACCAAGTATTGATTTTAATCACAATAATATCTAATCTGGACCCAAGTATCGTGATAATATCCTATCGTGGGGCCACTAGTGATTCCAACCCCTAGGTTAAGTTGCATTTTTTTTTATTATAGATATTTTGTTGCTGTATATTTTGTTGACAGTTTTATTGTATTCTTTCTGTCTTTTGGTCTATTTTGTGTTGTGAAGCACTTAACTGTATTTTTAAAAGTGCAACATCAATAAATGTTCTAATAAATGTAAAAAAACCCTTCGTTAACATCTCTGTACTTGTAGAATAAGTCAAGGTGTTAACAAAAGCTTTATAATGAGTAATTAAAAGCTGATATACCACTAACTGACAACCTAACAAGCTTAGAATTGTCCTATCCTTGTCCTATCTTTACTGATGTAATAGTAAAAAATAAAGATATCCTATTGCGACCCTGTAAAGATCAAGGTAGCCTAACTCTTTGGACTAATAATGCTACTGCGAATCATCAAGTTCAATGGGGGTAAAGGGTTTACATCATTTTCTAAGTAGTCCAAATCCATATCTGAGATCTGGGTTAATGAGGAATTCGTCGAATCAGTCTTCTCCTAGATGTACAGACCAGTGCCTGTGGACGGTCATGCATCCCTGTCAGTAAATATGCTCCACTAGATCATGTATAAGTGATATTCATACCGACTGTTGATAAACAGAGCTGAGACTGTCTGAACTCGGGTTTTCTGAGTATTGAGGTATGTGGACCTTTTCGTGGAACAACCTTGGGTGTCTTGTGTTTGTCTTGGTGTCAGAGGTAGAGTCCGATAATGGAGCGATGAAGGAGGCTGTTTCGAGTAATTGGGTCAATAACGTCAATAATTAGGTCAATAATGACTTGAGTGAAGCTTTTGAGATGGTGTTAATTTTACGCCTCAGCTGGAAACAGATTTTTTTTCTCAGGTTATCAGTTTACCCAACCAGGGGTCCCATTCTCATGAATATCTCCAAGTCCTAAAAGGTGGTCTTTTTCAAATCTTACACTTTGAATACATTGTTTATTTCTGCTGTGCATATATAATAACATTTTTTCAGACCATTGAAAAGGTCGTCCAAGGTTCAAACTACTTACAATGCTGCTGTGTTGTTGTCTTGCTGGCAGTTGTTTGCATGTAATTCGCATTCCCCAAGATAGCATACTGCTGGTTTGTTTGTGTCGGCTCAGGTTTAATAACATGTTTAGATAGATTAAATAGATCATGGTTTATAATTTTCAATGCACATGTAAATCTGCAAAGCCTGAGGAGAATCTGGGACGAACATCTAAATGGGTTAGCAGTAAATGTTTTAGAAATCCGTTGTCAGAAGTCAAAGCCTCTGTTATCTCCTTCCTGTTCCATTTTTGGGAACAGCAATTTCAAGCAGCGCCTGGTTTGACTTTTAACGTTATCTTGAAGCTTTTTCTCAAATGGACTTACAAAAGCTCACTCAGCTGCTAATAGGAGAGAGTGGGATCCTGTCAAAACCAAATTGCACATCTACTGCAAAGACTGTAATTATTGCTTTTCCAGCACTTAGTTTGCTTTCTTTGTCTCTAACCAGGAAACAGTAAAGGCTTCGATTTGACTGCAACATTTTGCTAATTTTGATCTTTGTTCGATCAGGAAGCTTGAACTCATGAATCTGCCCACCTTTCTGTGGGTTTTCTGGTTCCCAGTTTGCTATTAATCTGACAAAGGACTTCTGCTGGGGTTTGATTCTGTTGATCTCATCTGTCAGCACCCACTGGTTACCCCTAAATTCCACCAGATCCACATTTAATCCGTCTCTGCTCCGATAGTTTTTGCTTCCACCAGCTCTGCATTCGATTTCTGCTCTGTCTCAGCTCTGGCAATCTGCAGCCCTCCACAGCAGACCCACATGGCTTCTATTTTTACCACACGCCGGAGCACGATGCATCAATCAGCACGGGGCAGACTGAGGACGACAAGAAGTCAAAACGCAGAAACACTTTAACACACAGTTTTAAGTCGATGCTGACGCCTGATGTGGCGTCAGCAGGTCAGGGGATTTCAGAGCTCATCATAGAGGTAGAAACGTGTAGATTTTGGATTTAATGTGAGAAATGGTATATGGAGTCACTCCAGCTGTTCAGTGGTGCAGCAGTCTGAAAACACAGCCATGAGGACAGGAGATAAGTCAGGCTGAACGGGGATCTGTGAGTCATATGATTGAAGACTTCCCTCCATAATTACAGAATCTGTAGTTTTTCACTGTCATGCAGAGCTTCTCCTCTTTCGGATTGCCATCAGATTGTTTAAGTTGTGATGAAAGAGATACACAACACAGATGAGCACGCATGTAAATCAATCAGCTCTACAGGTGTGACGTAGGAAGGACAGACCAAACAGGAATCTGATGTAGGGATGGGCGATAAAGGCTAAAAAATTGATCATGAGAAGTGATGTCATTCTGCAGATAACGATAAAAGTCCCGATAGAAAAATACTATCATTCCTATCTATGTTTTTGACTCAGTCTATCTTGAGAACACCAGTTGGCATAGTCCAAAAAGATACTTAAAGGGATATTCCAGCGTAAAATTAACTTAGGGTCAAACACACTTTAACACCAAATTAGACACCCCTTTAAGAGATGAATGTTGCCGACCACTTGTTTTCTAGTTATACCAACTTTATTAACGACCGCACATAGCAATACACAGTGGTCTGAGGAGCCATAAACAAACCTCAACCAAAACACCACTCTATAGACACAAATAATGCTCAGAACAGCTCCTAACTTCATCAACAGTACATATAGGGTCCCAGACATAGTACTAGCCATCAAACATCTTTTTAACTTTACCTAATTACTTTTACAAAGAGACCAAACACAATTCACCTACTCTCCTCCAGCAGGTGCTTGTTTGTAGTGAGACCTCTGGCCAGACCATTATGGACTTCAGTGGGGTGACGCAGCTCAAGGAAGAACATTTATGATCATTTCTTTAAGGAAATACAATCAGACTGAGGCGCTAAGGTAGAAGAACTACCGTGTCTGCAGTGTCAAATGATTAACATGGTGATTATTACTTCAAGGAAATGATAAAGAAATGATCACAAATGTTCTTCCTTGAGTTGCATCACCCCGCTGTAGTCATCGCCAGAACATCCCTTTAACTACAAGTTTAAGTTAAAGAGACAACTAGTGACAGCTGCGAGTCTGCCACTTGCGCTTTCACCATCAACTTGCGTTTATCGTTAGATGGCTAATATTTACCGTGGAGGATTTTTCTAATGATAAATCGTGAACAATAATTTATCACCCATCTCTAATCTGGTGGAAGTTCTCCATTACGAACCTGTGGCTCTGATCTCTGGCTCATTTTCAGGAACTTGAGCAAAAATGGTGGCATCTCGAGTTCGAACCTCTAACCGGGTCATGTTCGGGAGCCTCCTGGCATTTTTCCTCTCATGACAACGAGCTCTGAATCGACTCATGAAATGGTCTCGTATCTTTTGAATCAAGTCCTGAATGAGGACTTTGTGTTGAAGAGGAAAATAAAAAACAAAACGGTGCCTTTCTTTGGAAACTTTTTATCTTTGTGCCAACATGTGACAAACACAGTAAAACAGCTCACGACTGACCTGTTGGAACTGTTTTTTTTAAACACTTTGGGGTCTATATGCCCTAAATTTTGAGATAGAACCACAGAAAACTGTAACCGTTCCCTTTTGGGTTTACCTAAAATAGTGTCAGGCAAAAGGAGGATATTAAACTGTGCCAAGGAAATGTATCATCCACAACTCTGAATCAACAAGAGACAGTATTCAGTGACTTTTAGGTGTGCATGTTTTTAAATAAAAGGTCAAATCTGGTTGCTGGCTTGCTCCGTCCCCTCACAGGCCAGTTTGGGACTCTTGCGTCTTCTGTCCCTGCCTTACCTCAGCCCACATTTGTTTTTGTATTATTTCCAAGTAGAGCAAGCCCTCTCTCCTCACACCACCTGAAATTGAAAGTCTTTTTCATCTCATCACTGCTGAGGACCTTTTCAGTTTTCATCCCGCCTCAGCTGTGATGGAGAGAGTGCTCACCCCGAGCTCAGCGTGGCCCTTCACAGCTCCGCTCCATCTCGGTTGTGCCGAGGAGATGAGAGCGGGAACACATTCATCCTCTCTTCAGGGGATTGCTGCTGCGCTGTCCTCGTTGAGGGTTTGTTGGCAAAGAAGAAAAGATGAACAAATCAGATGTGGTCCCTGATACCTCGCCTCACCTCTTTGTAGTTTCAGAGCAGAGAAAAACATCAAAACGACCACCAGTTATTAGCCATCTTTCTTTGTGCTTGAGAGGTTCCCATTAGCACAGAAAGTAGGCCAAGGAGCTAAGGGGGATCCACTTATCTTTGTGAAATTATCAGCTGGTCAGCTCTGAAACCAGAAGTGTACTGAGAGGAAGTCAAGGACAGGCTAAAAAGTAGGCCAAACCAATCATCTTCTTCTCAAAGATGGGCTAATTTCACATCATAATCACAATCATACTCAAATCTCAAGTGATCCAACTTTGGCTCGTTTTTAGACACCGATTTCCCACACTGCGTTCCTCCAGACGGATATCCACGAGTGAGTAGGAGGAAAGTTTAATGTGTTTGGGCTGGAAAAACATTTGATTCAGTGCTTTAAGTCATCTGTGTTGGAAGTTTCTTTTACATGATTTCACAAAAGAGGTAGCTGAGTCTATAACTTAAATTTTTGCTATCCAGGAGTCCCTCGGCCTGATGCATTTGCTTTAATCAGTACAACCTTTTCACCTGGATGGTAACAATCCCAACACCGCCCCCTCTCAAGCACCAGGAGAGGATCGATTTCTATATGCTAGTATGTTTCCCTCTGCGATTATAGTGTGCTGTAGATAAACCCTCTTTCAGCCACTTGACCTCGTTTTGGTCACTGTGAATGATGGAAATGTACTTGAGCACATTTCAGACCTGTGCCATAATCCAGCTGCGCTTCAGTTCATGCCCTCTCTGTGATCCTTTGAAGACAGGCCAACACTGCTGTTGTATTTTTTAACATTGATTATCCTCATTTAAACAACACTGTAGAGAAATGCAAATTTGCATGTGTTTGATCCTAGTACTTAGCAAAAACAGACGATAGAACATCATCTAGAGTCATCTTTAGGACATATCATGAGAAAATAAGGGAAAAAACGGCATGTCTGAGTATTCCTGCTTTTAAATCGCTGTGAAACTCTGGCAGACCAAGGGTGTCCATATGTCCTCTTTCACCCGTACATATCCTCTTTTCGGGGGCTGTCCAGCTTTGTCCTGGGAGTCCATAAAATCCTTCAAATGTCCAAGGTTTTATATGGAAGTTTTGAGTTTAGTCACATGGACTTACTGAGTTAGAAGTACATAAAAAACACTTGATCCAACCCAAAACCATGCCTGACTCCGTGACTCCACTCCCCAGGTTTTTGGGGATTCAGAATATGGTCACCTTGGGCAGACCCTAACTGCAGGCTCAGACACAGTGAGATTTCCTATGTCACAATTCTAAGCTCCGCCCCCAGAGCCCCGCTATGCAGGCCAGACTTTGAAAAATAGAGATGACAATCGCGGAACAAGCGTGTGCGTTAGTGAATTGCAGTGCTCATAAGAAAGCGAATAATGATATTAACTTTAATCATGTCCTCAAAGACATTAGTGTCTGAGAGCTGAATAGCTTTTATGTTACCTGCCACTTCTACTGCACTGGCAATGTCAGAAGACATTGAAAATGACACATGTATCATGATTTTGGCTGAAAACTTCATAATCACAATTTAAAGACCACTGAGAACACTTGTAGTAAAAACAAAACAAAAAAATTATTGGAGTGGGACTTTAAATTTGACCATTAAAATAATGCAAAATAAGAAAGCAAATTATATCAGAGAAATGAGGGTCACAGTTGAGGAGCGTGGAGAACCTCTTGCTCCTTGTGGTTCCATTAATGGCGACTTCACGGTTATAAAGCTTTTGTACTTGGGGGGCCAGTTTAACTCTCCACATGCACCCGCTGTAAGGCAGCCTTCCTTGTTTTGCAATAAAGCATTAACCAGCTGTTAAATCTGCTCAGCTTCGTGCCGCCGATCACAAATCACTTTCACAATAAAGAGAGGCACATTAGGCTGCATGACAAACACGGCGAACAGCTGCTCTGATGACACACTTTTAATGCGACTGAACAAGCTGTACAAAGTGTAAAACCTCCTGCATGTGCATACTGTGCGTTCAGTGAAATCCAAAGTGACAAATATGGTCAGGCTTCCTTCCAGATGAAGTGTGGCTTTATGGTTGAAGTGAAATGATGCAGAAGAAACAGTCACAGTCAAGTATTTGTTGTCTGAGTACATAAAGTTCATGTGTTTGGAAAGGTATAAGAGACAAAATCCAACAGCGAGCCTCATGTCAATGCCACAGGAAGTGTCTGAAGTTTCCCTCTGATTGTAGTTTCCCGCAAAGCTCTACACGGCCTTGTTTGTTTGTTTGCTTCCATTGAAGGTCCCTCAGAGCGGTGACTCAGACCGCAGAAAGCCTGTGTGAGGAAAGTGGATGGAAAATTCAGGCCTAATGGGAAATGGTTATCAGAGATAACCGAAAGAGGGAGTTTGCTGGATTTTCCCCCATTTATTTCCCTTTGGGCCAATTTTTGTTGTGACCACAAACCCAACTTTAATACACTGATGTGCTGAGTATTGCCAAAGATACAATAAATTTCTCTGCTTGTGTCATTAAGTGATTATTTAAGGAGTTTTATCCTTCCATCAAACCCAACATTAAGACCATTTTAAGACCTGTTTAACTATTCTGGTTTAACTGTATTTATAAAAATCCCTGTAGCTGGTCACATTGGCACACTGAAAATAACTTGACCCAAAGTAGAATCTGGTCATTTTTAACATTTCCACAGACTTTGGTTGAGTTACATAACTGGGAAAATAACCAATTATCACTTTGCATGACAAAGTTCGAGAAACATTCTTTATGAAAAAGGTTAAAATAAAAAAAAAAGACTTTACTTTGGGGACTTTCATTCAGGCTTGTCTCTGAACTTTTGCATCATGGTCCTGCTTGGTCTCAGTAGGAGTGTGTTTGGAAGTCCACGTGTGTGTGTGGAGGAGCCTCAGGTTGCTCATCTGTCTGACGGTCCTCTGGGGAGGAGAGGAGGCAGTCTGCCGCAGGCGCAGCCAGATGCTCGGTGTGGCTGTTAAACAATAACCAGTGGAGTGTGCTCCCCCCCCTCAGCAACACTGTGATCTGAAACTGCTCCCAGGAGGCTGTTTAGACAGAGGTCAGCCCAGCTTCCAATATGCAAACTGTCCAGAGACTAGAGGTGATCATCCATAAAATCACTGTTTTTCACTGCTGGCTTTATTGCTGAAATGTTATCTCTATGAAGACTCTATTGCTCTCAGAGCTCTGTGAGTCTTCAGGGTTTTCTTTCACCTTGGAGTTTATTTTCAATCCTTTTTCTGATTGTTAAGCTTGTGAGATTGAAGGACGGTCTGATCTCTTCATAGCTGTTGAAGTTGTCAGCTTGCAGAGTATTATTTACCTTTGCTATACTCCATTTAATGCCAATTCCGCTTGTATGATTACAATCAATCTTAGATCCATGCATCACCACATGGGTGTGCTTGGTAAGGAATTTGCAAGCCTGAAATATCAACAACTAGAGACATTTTTACAGAATCAGAACTAGAAATACTTTAATAATCCCCAGGGGGACATTGCTTTTGTCACAGTACTCCAGTGCAAATACAGCAAAAGAAGAGATAAATAATAGATAAGTAAAAATATAGAGATAAATAGGTAAAATAAGTAAAATAAGTACATACAACACAAAACAGTGAGCAGAGTCCAGGTAAAGACCACTGACTGAGTGTCAGAGTCTCTGAGGGAGGAGTTAAAAAATAATATGCATATATCTTACAATATAAAAACAAACAAAAACATCTTTTTTGATTAATGAAATGTGGATACGGTGCTAAAAATTAGTATGTGACAAGTTGAAGTTTCTGTTAAGGGCAGGGTTCCTACACAAGTACGGAAATAAATTTGATCAATTTCCAGGTCTTAAAAAGTATGGAAAATGAAAAATTAAGTATGGAAAAATATTTGTCTCCAGACTATTAGTTTAAAATACTGTTTTCTGAAATAAAGTAGGTCCAAAAATAATTCAAAAATTAGGGTAAAGAAAAGTATGAAAATTCCAGCTGTGCAGGAACCCTGTTATAGGCTTGTAACATAACTTTAAAGCTCCTGTGGGGAACTTTCTGTCTGTGTTGACTCTGGCGCCCCCTGTGGACAAAGTAATAACCCTTGTAACCATTGCTTATTTTGTTTAATTCTTGAGAAAATGGTTAATTTTTGTCCTTTTTTTCCTGTAAAATGTTTCACTCTCTGTAAATATTTGCTGTTTCTCCCGTGTAACCCATACACAGCTGTTATACCCGTAAAAAATTATAACGCGAAAGGGAACAATTTTGTCATGAATGGTCTCTATTGTTTTAATACATCATAATGAAGCATCACTGTGCATTGCAGTCTGTTTCATAAACAATTAAAAAACTCCTTACAGGAGCTTTAATTTGACTTATATTTGTTTTTAATTGAGGTTTGTATATATATATATTTATATATATATATACAGAATTGCTAAATCTATACTGGTTGTGTGTCGATTTTTTTTGCAGTAACTGTAAGGTGAAAAAATTGTAATCTGGATGGGCTTCATAGCAACTAAGGACGCAACATGAAAATTAATATTGCAAGTTGTGGGTAGCAGCTGCACAAACATAATAAAACCATCAGAAGTTTATTTCCAGCTTTGGTGCAGCGCTCCAAAGTCTCAGCCTTGTATAAGCAAACAGTGTAAGCTTACTTTTCTATTAAATGTTATGCAAAATAATCAGGTAGTGCACCAGGTAGTGTGACTCAACAGTCAGATATGTGCTCAATGCTTCTGAATATGAATATGAATATGAAACATCTCTTATTCTTTACTTATGTAACTAAATGTTCCTGTTATCAGGGTCTTTTTAATTGTGCACATTTTTCATACAGAAACCTTGATTATCTCCACATTTTAACAGCATTGTTTGCATGATAGATTCCTGTAGCCTTCATATAACATACCACTGTGAACAGGAAATTCTCTGTTAATCATAAAAATCAATACGTTCAGTCAGTCCACAGCAAAGACACGTGCCCTGACATGTGCAGCAGCCATCTGTGAATATTAAATGCACTTTAAATGTTTTGATTATGCCGGTAGAAGAGGAGACATAAGACCGTTTTGATTTAAAAAGTACATATTTCCATTGCTGTGCTGCATACTAAGCAGAGGGACGCTTTTGTGTTTTGGTTTGTTTTGTCACGTGTAGATTCAGTATTCCTGTCTGCTGTAGTAATTCACCTTTGTGTACTGTAACACGAGAGCAGCTGAGCGGAGACAGATTTCACAGGCATGAATAAAATATCACAGTGATGCCCCCTCCAACAAAAGCCCCTTTAGGTGTTCGATGACTCTAACTCGTGGGTGGTCCCTAACCCTGTGGAGCTCGCCTGCAGAAATCACCAGTAATGATTAACCCGGCGCTAAATGGCCTTGTTTTCTTCTGCTGTATCGCTTTAGTGGGGTTGCGAAATTTCAGGCCCAAATGGCAACAACAGGACTGATATCTGACTCCTGTCAACATCACGTATGGAGGTGCCTGCTGCCTCTGAGATCATAACAAACAATCAGTCATGTCAGGGGCAGGGAGCAGCAGGTACTGTTATTCAGAGAGGGTTGTTTGTGACTAAAAATACGACGTATCGCACAGATGGACAACCCAGGCCTGTGGGAGTAGGAGAGTCTTAGTGGGATACAGTATACTCACAGAGAGGATTGTGAAGTACGATGGTGCTTTTACACTTCGGATATTAAGTATTTAAACACTTCTTTGGAGTAGGGCTGCAATGATTAGTCAATGTTGACAATAATCAATAATGAAAAAAGTCGACTATTATTTCTGTTGTCAATGATTGTCACCAGACGTGTTTTTTCCAGTGGAGTGAAGCGTCTTACTCCATTACAATCTCTGCCTAGACTCACACAGTCACCAAGGGGTAGGGTATTCAAACACGGCAGCGCTGGTGTCCCATACAGCTACAAGTATACGCTTAATAACCTTCAAAGTTTGGGAGCACTTTAGCATAGATAAGTTCATAATTATCCGATTAGTCGACTAATCATTTCAATAGTCTGTGACTAGACGAGTATTAAAATAGTCGTTAGTTGCAACCTGTCTTTGGAGCCACTAAATGACCAGATTATGTTGTTGTTTACTTATCTTTGGTTTACAATCTCATGAAATGTAGTCCACTGATCCAGGATTTGTAAGTCTGCATAGAGCTGGAATCACTAGATTAGCATGACCTCTCCCAGACTTTTTTGCTTTTCTGCAAATTTTAGATCAGTTTTAATTAATTTACACAGATTTTAATTGACTTGATGATTGAGGACAGAATATGAAGTGATACAGCTCACACCTAAAACATGAAGCAAACAGATTTTAAAGTCTTAACTCCGGCTATGAAAGTCGTCTGAGTCCAATATCAGTAACTCTGGACTGACTTTTGTTCCGCACAAACTCCCAAACTTTTCCTGTTTTTGTTTCATTTACAGTTTGGTAATCTGGCTGTTGCTGTATACCAGTATTGACAGTAATTGGCCAATTACAGATACTGATACTGGGCTAAAAATAAGCAGATAGTAATACCTTTGGATGCACTTCAGTTATGTGTTTTCAGTGCAGTGAATAAAAACAATAACTTAGTTTGAGTTTAATCGCTGCATCTGTTGTTAACTCCTGGGCAGGTGTGCACAATGAGTTTATTCAAGCTCTGATTATAAAACTGTTGAATAAAGGCTAAAAATAAACAATACATAAGACACACAAACACTCGAGACATTGAGCAGGTCTCAGAAGCTCTAGAGAAAATAGCAGCTGACCGATAAAAATCCCTGTGGCATTATCACAAGCAAGCCCTTGTACATTAAACAGAGTCGTTTAAGTCAGTGGTGAAAATAAAGGGAACATTATGTTTACATTTCTTCCTACTGTCATGTGAGGATGGAGCAGCATTGGATGTAATACATCCGTTCTTAGAGCGGAGGTTTTCATAGCCGTAAATCAAATTTGTTTGGATGTTTTTCTCGTGCTGCTTCTGTTGTTTGTCTCAGATCTGAACAGGAGGAGTAATCAACTGTCCTGTTCATCCCCCACATGATCCATAGTCATGGCAGCGCTGCACCATGGGTATTATGTTTACTATTGATAAAGTGAGCAGATACAGAGAGAGAGAAAGAGAGGTACTGCAGGAGAGGGAGGGCAAAAACAGGACAGAACAATCAAGATGAAGAAATACTGATCACCATCAGTTACCATCTTATAAAAATCTTTCAATTAATCTCTTTATTTTGAGTCTGTTACAATAACTTAAGAGCCTTTTTGACATTTTGAATCACAGCAGCCAACTCCAACAGCCGCCTTATGGCCAAAATAAGTACCATCAGTCCACTTATTGACATGTTGACATCCAGGATTAAAGGGATATTCTGGCATAAAATTAAATTACAGTAAAACACATTGTAACACAGAGTTATACACCCCCGAGAGAGATGAATGTTGCTGACCGCTTGCTTCTCTAGTTATACCAACTTTAGTAACGACCACATGATAGCAATACACAGCGGTCTACGTCTCCATGCGCAAACCTCAACCAAAACACCACTCTATAGCCACAAATAATGCTCAGAACAGCACCTAACTTCATCAACAGGACATATAGGGTCCCAGCCATAGTACTAACCATCAAACATCTTTTTAACTTTGCCTGGTTTCTTTAGCAAAGAGACTAAACACAAGGAGCCTGACAAGTCGATCACCAAGTGCAGTGGAGTTTCACAGCTCAAGGAAGAACATTTATGGTTACGACTTAATGGAAATGCAATCACACCAAGACATTAAGGTAGAAGAAATACCACGTCTGCAGTGCAAAATGATTAATATGATGATCATAACATCATGGAAATGATCCGCTGCACTCTTTGATCGACTCGTCATGGCTCCCCCCACAAACAAGCGGCTGCTGGAGGAGAGTGGGTGAGTTGTGTTTAGTCTCTTTGCCAAAGAAATCAGGCAAAGCTAAAAAGATGTTTGGTGGCTAGTACTATGACTGGGACCCTATATGTCCTGTTGATGAAGTTAGGTGCTGTTCTGAGCATTATTTGTGGCTATAGAGTGGCTTTTTGGTTGAGGTTTCGTGTGGTCGTTGCTAAAGTTGGTATAACTCGGGAAGCAAGCGGTCAGCGACATTTATCTCTCTCGGGGGTATCTAACTCGGTGTTACGATGTGTTTTACCGTACTTTAATTTTATGCCAGAATATCCCTTTTAAGGAACCTGAATGCACTGTCCTGTTCTCATCCAACGTATGGGTTGTAGCTGAAACCAGTTTTTTCAGTCGTACAAATTTGTAGGTTTATCAGAAATGAGTAAATGTGTGATCAAGCTGACAGCTGAGTTTGTGTACGAGGGTCGGGTGAGAAACAACAGCCAAGGACTCTGAGAGAGAGAGAGAGAGAGAGAGAGAGAGAGAGAGAGAGAGAGAGAGAGAGAGAGAGAGAGAGAGAGAGAGAGAGAGAGAGAGAGAGAGAGAGAGAGAGAGAGAGAGAGAGAGAGAGAGAGAGAGAGAGAGAGAGAGAGAGAGAGAGAGAGAGAGAGAGAGAGAGAGAGAGAGAGAGAGAGAGAGAGAGAGAGAGAGAGAGAGAGAGAGAGAGAGAGAGAGAGAGCAGTTTGGAGGTAAAGAGGTTGGCTGTCAATTGTGTGTCATTGTGTCTGAGACCTTGTCCACACATGGGGGGGTTTTTGAAAGCCGCTGTTATGTGTGTGTGTGTGTGTATTTTGCCGGTCTGTACACACACAGAGTTTTAGGTCACTGGATACAGATTTTTGAAAAAACAGGGTTTTTTTTTAGACTAAATGCAAAAGTTTTGTAGGACACTGACATTGACGCTGTTGTGCATCAGTATAGCTACTCCATACAGAGTTAATAAATCACTGGCAGCCTTCAAGAACTGCCAGCACACAAAAAAAACATTGAGGTAATGTATGGTGATGGTTATCGTCACACTTTGAGCACAGTCAATAAAGCCATGTGGGGTTAGTACTTTTCCGAATAATACATTTGCAAGTAGAATTGCTCGCCTATTTCCAACGAAATGGAGTGTTTGCCTTCCAGCTCCATTAACATATTATGTGTAATAGTGTTTACCTTAGCAGAAAACCTCCACAGCCTCACTATTTCTGTCTCATCCCATCTATAAAAGGCCTTACTGCCTCTACAAATAGCTCCCTCGCCCTCTGATGTCCAAATACATCACAGCAATTTACACTTTTTAGAAGCAGAGATAATTCGCAGCAGCCATTATTTCACGCTGGGTTCGTACTCGGCTTGTGATCACTTCCACTTTTGAGTAGTGCGTCTGCGCTGTCTGAAGTCTACTGGCCCACATAGGCTCGTGTTGTGTCTGCTGAGCAGGGTGCTGTCCCACATTCACTCCGCTCTCCACTCCCTCAGTGACTAACAATCAACAGCGGTGAAGTTAATGGCTGTGCGCTGTCACAGTGGGCGACGATGATATCCCACAAGCGCCCCAGATACTGCAGAGGGCAGAGCGCATGGTTTTGATGCTAAGTAGAAATAGTCCCATAAATGTTTCATGTTCTGTTTTTAGTTTGGATTTTTTTTAAACTTTCTGAGTCATCGCCGCATAAAAGCAGCGTCGGCATCTAACCCAGGGAGCAAGGAAATGCAGTCACAATGTGGAAAGCAATTCAACAACTCCTGTTTCCTACTTGTTTTTTGAAAATTTCCATTATTTTCCAGCTAATTACTCCCTTAAAATATAGACATTATAATCCCTAATCTGGGAATAAATCTGTAAATGAAGGGATGAATCACCCCAGGTTGAGGATTCGTGTTTTCATGTATCGACTCTGACTTTTCTGCTTTTATTTCTGTTATAAAACAGCTGTGAAACGAGGTCAATCTGTTCGCCTGATGATTGGATGAATGCATTTTCATAACTCCGAAAAAAAAAAAAAAAACCCTTGTGGCATTATGGGAATGAAGTCACACGGCGGACACAGAATGGATGCAGATTCCTTTTTAATCACAAAAGAAAAGGGGGAGGTTACATTCATGTGGAGCACAGTCACATTGAATATAGTAGAGCGATATGTTTTCCTGCCAGTTTTGCTGCATTTCCAACAGTCTGGCTCGTACAGTACTCATGCATTAACGAAAATATTTATCTTCCCTGAAACACCCAGGAAGTCTTTTTAATTAGCTTATTCAAAAAAGGAGTGCAAATGCTAAGAGAGCACATCCAAACACATTTATCTTATTAACTACAGATTGTTTTTTTTGCAGTCGATTTCCTAATACAACATACAAGTCATAGAATATCTAAGTAGTTATTCTGAGTACTGCGTCATGCTGAAAATTTAAATCATTTGCAATCATTAGTCAACTAGAGCGGAGTCTATGAGGGTCAGGTTTTTTGCTTGTAGTCCGCTCAGAGCAGGGTCAGGAGAGCAGTTTGTGATAATCAGGTTAACGAAGCGCTGCTTATTAAGCTCTTTACTGGAACACCGGAGTTACGCAAACCAATGAGATTTACCTTTTAATGAATCACCACTTCCTGATTTATGTAACCGATTCATTTGCAGACTTCTGTTGATTTCAGATGAACCTTTTTTTCATAATATTAACTCATTCAGTGCCAGGTTCATTTGTGCAATTTTCACCCGGTGCCACCATTGACCGCAGTAGAAATTTCTGTATCTTTCAGGACCAACAGAATATCTTGTGCTTGGACTAGAATTAAGTGCAATATCTCAAAAGTAGAAAAAAAGTTAGTCTCTAGCGAAATCCTGTGTTTAAGTTATCACCTGCTCAAGGCAGCGTGGTCATTTCATCTTTGCCGATCTGGAAAAACACATTTTTACGAAGAAGAGACTTTCAAGCCAAAGTCTGATCGTCTATTTCATTTCACTTCAAACTACTTTACCGGTGGCATCAAGGTCCTCCCTCCTTGGACACCACTCCCCAGATCCGATTGTGATAGGTCACTTTGCAACAGCTGTTAGTCGTATTGGCTCTCAAGAACCTGACGCGTGATGTAGACCACACAAACTGCTTGCGTCCTCCTCACCGGGACTGTCGCTGAATGCCGGCTTAGTCTCGCTCAACAGTAAAGGCACCAACGACACGCCGGAAAATTGTTACTTGATGCTTTGACTCTTGATCCAGAGACGGTAGCAGCGTGCCGGGAGCCGATGTGCCAAGACTGTTTGTTCTTGGCTATAATGACTTTGGCATTTTCCTACTCTCCTCACGGAGAAAAAACACTCAACAAGTAGGCTAATTGGCACACTACTCACTGGCGAGCACTTGTTGTTGTCATTGTAACACGGTTATGATGTATTTGTCTGCTTTTCTGCGTTCAGAACGACCCCAAACTCAGTCGCATGTTGGTAAGGAGTGCTTTCTGGCGGAAAACAAAAGACCTGAAAAATCCGTCAAAACGGTCATTGGCGCTGAATGAGTTAATGTTACATGAATTTAAGGGGATAACTTTACTAAGGAGAAATGATATTCTCTCTTTTCTGTTTCCTGAACTGAGCGAAGTCAAAGCAAAAGTGAGCCCGACCCTTTTCTACTCCACATTTAAAGTCACAGTAAGAGTTTACAACACACAGGATTACGCAGCTATATCAAGTGCAATATACTGTATTTTGGCACAGTTTCAGATAGTGAGTGTTCACTCACTAATTATTCTTTGTAAACACACAAACTACCACAAAAGGTCTACTCACCTGCATACGACAGTGTCTATTTCACACAGAACTGATGGTAAGTAAACTAGAGGTAGTGCTGGGTGATGAAACCATGATGGTTTAATTAATGCATTCATTTTTAGTTGAAGGAATGATACCATCTCAGGAAATGCTGAACCTCACCCGCTTAAGAATTCAGTCATCAATATCGTTACTTAAAACTCCTGTAAGGAATTTTTAGTATGTGTCCATTTTGGCATACAAAGGCTTAAGTGGGGTCCTCTGACTCATCCTGCTGACTCTTGGAAGTCTGGTGTTTAATTCATTTTATATCTTTGTGGAAATTGTCAAAACAGGGTTGTCTCTTTCGACGCACAGCTGATACCTTCCCTCTCGCAACAGTTTCAAACATTAAAAATCACAATTTTAAACTTGTAAATCTTGTCACTAATGGTTGTATTTGCTTTCCCATATCATAAATAGATCTTAATTTTAATTTCAGTCTGTTTCACAAATGTCAAAAAACTCCTTTAACATCGATACTGTACCTCAACCAGCAAGCACCTCCCATGTATACATGGTTTATATCTGTAACTGAAAAGTTCTGATTTATTTATTTTTCATCCCCAGCATTGATCCTGAATCCAAGACTTGAGTGTTTGTGTAACAGAAAATTTCCAAAAGTGGTCAGAAAAGCCAGTAAAATCACTGATAAAACTCAGATGTGACCTGATGAACTCTGACGAAGCCAACTATTCTCTAGGCTGCTGTGAGCCACCTCAAATGCTTGAACACATCTTTTCTTCTGAGTGCAGTAAAAGGATTAAGTTCTTCACTGTAAAATGAAACTTTAACTAAAACTTCAACCTATTTTTTCCAAACAATAAATAATATCCCCCTGACTGGTGAGGGTTTATCAGGGATTTCTCTAATTTGTAAATGAAACCTCCAGACATGTTACTTTTCACTCCTAGTGAGTATGAAATATGTCCCCCTGATTTTAACTTTTTAAAATACTCTTCACTCCAAGCTCCAAGCACTTCCTGTCTTGTTTTGAATGTCATCTTATTTGTGAATCAGGTCACTGTCGTATTTTATACATTGTGGACAAACAGTTTACTAAGTCATCCATTCACTGTGCTTCCATTAGATACTTGAAATAAACAGACTGAGAATTTCCTGTTTTCCTGCTTTTGCCATCGTCACAGTTCTGGGTTATGATACTTTTCATTAGGTCTCTAAAACTGGTTAATCTGAGTTTTCTTTAAATCCAATCTGAACATTAGGCTGCTATAGAAATGGTACAAAATCAGTTTACACAGCGATTATGTATTTATTTACTTCCTAGGTACTTCCTTTAAATAGTTATTAATAATCCAAGAGAAGTGTGAGGAACCATTTCATGAAAACAAACCTCCACTTTTAAGTTAACTTGTGATTTTCCAGCTCGCACCTTCTAAGGTTTAAGATTAGATCCCATACCAACTTGTCCCAAATCCATTTTTAGGCAGTGTCATGTGATATGATAATGGTTAATGATGATAAATGAAGGTATCCGCCCAGCACTACATGGAAGGTAAAGCTAATTTATCCTCATCCGCTCCAAAGTCTCTGTATTTTGCAGTGAAGTTTATCTTTTCTGCAGGGATTGCATGCATGGATTTGGTGTTGATAAAGGACACAGTCGAGCATGTTCCTCCATCCTTGCAGATTCACAGTATTCAGAGATGAAGTCAAAAGGTTTATGATTCATTTACACTGTAGGCCCAGTTTTTCTCTCCTTTTGTGGTCTCTATTGATCCAATCAAACAGACCTCCGCTGGCTTTGTGCCTGCGCCCGGTTCACTATGTCCTGGTACATCTTAGACCTGAGGAATCGTGGGTAGGAGTCTTTCTCCATGAGGCTGTGGACTTTAGCTTGGACTTCATTGAAGCTGGTTGGAGACGGATCTTCAAGGCTTTGTTTTGTCTTTTCTCTGGTGCGGTAGTCGATATTCACCTGGCGAGAAAAGAAGATCGAACACAAATCCACATTAGGCTCAACAGGTGACGGTTTTCTCAGTGCAGGGTTGATGTCATTGGGAGACCAGAAGCATGACTTCTCACTGAAATGTCTGAATAACTTCTCCAAGTCAGGGGGTAAGGGCATTTCAAATATGAATCAATTTCCCTGCCCTCAACTTGTGCCTCTAAACCACGATTAATCAAACAATCAAATCTCAATTCAGCATTCAAAATCGGAGTAGGTCACAGTAATATCAGCCACACACACCTCTCTTGGTGCCTGAATATCGATGAACTCCTTAAAGATCTTGTTCGCTCTGGAGACAAGCTTGGTGGAGCTCTTAATTTTTTTGTACTCCTCACAGGCCATCCAAAACTCGATGTTCTCGTCGCTGAACTCCGTCTTGAGAAACGTCCGGAAGGCAGCCAGCCCATCTGGAAAGGACACATAAATCACACGGTAAGAGGGGGGGGAGGTAGAAAAACAAAAAACACTTCAAATCATGATTGATACCTCTGTGTTACACCTATTTCTGTACAGCAGCTGAAAACTCCCCCTCACTGTTTACCCCCTCTTCCTGACCACGTGATATTCGGTAATGTCCTTCGTCTCTTGTTGATGTTTTCAAGTGCATACACACTTGTTCCCAGAAGCGGGGAAATGCTCCCATGATAAGAACACACAAACAAAATCTGAGAAAAAAAATCCTCCCACCGAGAGATATTTTACCCTGTCAAGATAAATGATCGATTTATGTGCTCCCCTTTTAATGATATCACAGAGGAAGGGGATGTTTTTCCACGGGCCCGGTCATGTTGACATGTCATTTGGACCCCTCTTTTTCTCTGCTGTTTACTCATTAAGCTGGGGCGAGAGAAGAGGCGCTCCATCTGTTCCGATTGGGCAAAATTGCCCACACAGATGCTCACACTCTAATGAGTGAGAGGGACACGTAACACGGAGGTCCACACAGGCTACGAAAAAAAGAAATACTCTTTGCTGCCGACCCTGAATGACTGTGGCGCACAGACGTCAAAGGCAACAAGGAACCTTCAAACCTTTAAAGCACTCCCTTTTTTTCTTCTTCTTCAGTATTTTTGAAAGCATATCAAAACCAATTTTCCCCCCTGTGATTTTCCCATCACTTTTAAAAAGGTCACAGAGAGCGTGGAGGTGTGTGATGTCGACTCTGGGGAATTCAGAGATTCCCCAGAATGATTAGGAAAGAAGAGACACTCAGGATTAAAGTATGCCAATCCGATAAATCCAAATTTGAAGTTTGAATACTTAACATTTGTCGGAATTTGAGGATCTTCTTTTCCTTTGTGTACATCAAAACTTTAAAGTAGCGAAAAAAAAAAATCAGATTCACAAAATTTGATGCAATAGCCCAGTTTTTTTCTTAAGTTAAATAAAAAAGTTTTTTTTTTCCGTGCTAATAACGCCTTCATAAAAGGTTGTGTTTATTCACAAATTTTGACATCTGGCATTTTCAGAAATGGCAGAGTCCGTGGAATAAAGTAGATTTAAAGTCAACACATAAACTATAGATAATTTTCTTTGTAATTCCACAAAAATTTCAGCTAAATGTTGGTTAAAAGCCTGTTTTGACAACCTTTTTAGGTCAAGAGGATGTAACATTACGATTGTAACTCAACATAAGTAACAAAAGTCGATCACAGAGTGCAGCGGATCATTTCCATTAAGTAAAAATCATCATAATAATCATTTTGCACTGCAGACACAGTAGTTCTTCTGCCTTAACGTCTCGGTCTGATTGCATTTCCATGAAGTAATAATCATAAATGTTCCTCCTTGAGCTGCGAAACTCCGCTGCACTCAGTGATCGACTCGTCAGGGCTCCCCCACAAACAAGCAGCTGCTGGAGGAGAGTGGGTGAGCTGTGTTTAGTCTCTTTGCTAAAAAAATCAGGCAAAGCTAAAAGGATGTTTGGTGTCTAGTACTATGGCTGGGACCGTATATGTCCTGTTGATGAAGTTAGGTGTTGTTCTGAGCATTATTTGTGGCTATAGAGTGGCGTTTTGGTCGAGGTTTGTTTATGGCTCCTCAGACTGCTGTGTATTGCTATTGTGCGGTTGTTACTAAAGTTTGTATAACTAGAGAAGCAAGCGGTCGGCAACATTCATCTCATAAGGGGGGACTAACTCTGTGTTATTGTGTGTTTGACTTTAACTTAAATTTATGTCGGAATATCCTTTTAACATGTACCTTTTACGGTTGTTTTGCTGGCTTGTCTATGGCTGCTGTACTTACTGAAGCACAAAGACACTCTTGGCCTCAACAGTAAAGTTTAAAAATAGCCTGTTGGTTATTTTTGCCCCAACTATTTAAATGACCGACACTAACAGATCTATTAGCCTTTGGTGCAGCAGGAATAACACATCGTACTCTCTAAAGTTGATAAAGCATGCCTCTGAATAAACACGTCCTTGTGTTGGCTGTGAAGCAGCTGAGTACTCTGCTATATTTACAGTTTCTGTCTGCTGGTAAGTACTTTGCTATATATATAACAATTCTGTCTGCCGTTGAGTACCGAGTGGGTAGTCGAGTCTGCAAGAGGCTGCAGAGAGAACAGTGAGTGAAATCAAACTAAACTGTAAATGCTGATCAACTTAACAGTGAGATAAACAAGATTAAGATATTTAAGGCAGAGGGAACAAGCGGTGATTCTTTCTAACTGAGAGCATTTCTTAAGGGAAGCTTGTTTTGTAGATAATTTATATCGTGCAAACTTAAACGTATTTTCAGACTCGACCTTCATACTCATAACATTTGGAGGGTGATATGAATGAACCACTCAATAATAACAATAATAATGAAAAACGACTTAAACCACTGGCCTTCTGTCGACCAAGTGTTTCAAACAGCACCACCTTTCAGTTACACAACATCCTGATTTGTTCTGTACCCTCCCACACTCACAAAGATGCCAGGGTCTGTTGAGTTCTGCTTGCAATCGAAGTTTACATTTGACATTGTCAGCATCTTAGTTTCCTGCCAGCTGGAGGCAGGAATAAGTGGAAAAGGTGTCAATGAAAGGTCGATGGAGTTTGGAGTAAACGCCACTTCACTCTATTTTTTCTGCATCAGACCTGAGCAGTATCGACGCCATCTAAAGCACTGCATACTTGTGTTGTACATGTACAGTATGTTTTGTGCAGAAGCATAAACCAGGCTTTAGAAACAATAAGAGTTTCTGGAGTTTCTCATTTTGTATGGCAGCTGTTTAACATTTTTTGTGCATGTGCTGCATCGTGATTTCTTTTCACCTGCTTGGTAAAAGTAGGTAGGGCACCCATACGTCCTCTTTTACCCGCACATGTCCTCTTTTTTTTGGAGTTTATAAAATCCTTCAAGTCTCTGGGGTTTTGCATGGAAGTTTTGAGTTTGTGTAGCATGGACTTACAGAGTTAGAAGCGCGTAATCAACATTTGACCTGACCCAAAAAACTCACAAAATTTACTACACGCTGCTCCGTGATTCCGCCCCGCGTAGAAACATATCCTCTTTTTGGGGATTCAGATTATGGTCACCCTAAAGTAGGTTTAATTGCATGATTGCAAGAGAACCTAGCTCGATTTCATCTCTATACTGAAACATTACTTACTGTTCAATCGCTTTTAATTTACCAGTCCAAACACAGTCCGTTAATAACTTCTGTTTTGAAAAATATGCATACTTTAGCGGACATATCCTAAATGCTCTTTGATGGATATTGGCACAGACCCCTATTGCAGTATTTCTGCACTTCTTCAGATATAATAAACTTTTCATTCTCCTTCAACTTTCTGAGTGTGTACAGCGCTCTCTCGCAGCCGAGTGTGCACTGCAACGGAGAGGTGGATTAAAAATGTACAGATCTATTTTTGTGCATAAATGAGCCTCAAGACTGGGTTGAATTACAACATCAGAGCAGGGTACAGGCGTGTTCACATAACTTAAGCACAATGTGAGTCACTGAGTGGAGGGAACTTGATGAACTGATAGGAGAATGCCTTGAGACTTGAGGTTGAATACATCACAGCAATTAGGAGCCGCTGGGAGTAATGGGGACAATGCAGGGCAGCTGGGGCCGAAGCAATCAACGGAGATCCAGGAGTGATCGTACAGCCTACGCGTTATTTAAACAGTACATTGTTGCTCGGCTTAAATGCCCGCTTTGTGTAGACCTCAGTTACATGAGTTGACATTTGTATAACAACCTTTGCGACAATACGAAGTGTAATCCTGACACTTGATGCAGGGAAACCACAGTGCCTTTCTTTGTTACAAAATGTCCTAAACTGAACAGACATGTAACAGGTGATTGTGTGTTCAGGTCAGAACACCAGGGGTCACAGCAAATGCATTACACGCTCAACAGTGACAACATCCCTGTTAAAACGAAATGAAAGCCTAAGTGAGTATAGTATTGTATGAAAGGAACATTTTGTACTATATCTCATGGCTTTTACTGCTTTATGTAATGTATTTATTTATTTGTGTGTGTGTGTGCTTATGTACTTGCTGTAGTTCACCTCACTAATGCTTGGTCAATTGAAACAGGATACACAGGTGTATCGTGCTGCCGGTGCCTGGGGAAGGCTCTGTTCTCACCTCTAATAAGCCTGCTGTGAGTGACATTAGCTCTCTGATGGTTACGTATCAAACGAAGGTGTTATTTCATAACTTCTACCGAAACAAAATATTAGTACAGAAAACAGAAGAAAAAATTGCCTGAAAAACAGAAAGAGGGGAAAAACATTTAGTAGAGAATAAACAGAAGAAAAAAATTCTCAGAAAAAAACAGAAAAACAAACAAAAAAATGTATGAAAAACTGAAAAAAAATTTGCCTGAAAAACAGAAAGAAGGGAAAAAAATAATAGTACAAAAAATAGAAGAAAAAAATAGAATAAAAAGACCAAAAATTAGTCTGAAAATCAGAAAAAAAAACCTAAAAAATAAAGCAATTTTCTTTTCTTTTTTTCGCAAGTGAATGCAGTATGCTTCCGTATGCATGCACATTAGTTGCACAGCTCACATTTTTGGCAGCAACCCTTTAATATGACAGTCAATTGGATTAACTCTATCTTATCAATGAGTTAAACTACCTGGGTGTGTTAAAAGAGAGTAAAAAAGACGTGGTCTGCAGCTTTTTAATGTCCTCTAGTCAGTTTATTGAGGTTAATGCCGCTAATTCACTGCTACAAGGCCTGTGAGCTAATTGAGAGTGAACCTCTTGACCAGGTTGTATAGATTTGTGTTTGTGGGTGAGTTTGTAACCATTGAGTTTTTGGTCCAAGGGGAAGGTCAGAGACAAGTGGATGACTCATTACGCAGCAAGGAATCCTCACAACACATGAAGCCCTTACATAAGAGAGATGGGCCAGGAGGGAGGACAGAGTGGACTTTACTTGTGCTGAGAGGAAATTTGATTCCAATAAACAGAGAGGGGAAAAAAAACCCTAACATTTATAGATGTAATTGAAATGAGGAGACTTTTCCCTCTTAAAATAAAATTGTCTACTCACGTTTGTGGGAGAGGAGATGATCAAACGACTCTGACCATCGAACAACCTCGTCCGTCGACAGTCTGATGGAGAGAAAGTCAAAGCAAACTGCTTGAGTAAGATGCAAACCAACAGTGCTTTCATGCATTTTTAACACAAGATGGTACCGCGTGTATTATTGAAGGCAGGCTTAGTTTAATGTATGATTTATCCGCTGCTCTTCAGCTGTGAAAGAAGGAAAGAAGAGGAACAACAGCTGACATTTGTTCACATTTTAATGAAGCGCTCCGACCATGACGGGTAACACGCTATCTTGAAGATTAAAGGGATACGTTTACATTATGCATCCTTCATTTAGATAGAGGGTGCCTGGAACATTTGGCTATTTGTGAAACACCACAAAAGATGAGTAAAAATAGCCTTTTATGTACAGTAGATGTCCTGTAATAACACCTTTCATTACGCCTGCTTTGATTTTATTTTTACTCTGAATCAAACAAAGCCGGGGCGTGTTTCATTTTAGAGAGACTGCCGACATCTGGAAACACAAAGATGACGTGTTTAAAACTGGTCAGAGCTGAAGTGGTGAAAACTGGCTGTCGGATTCAACTCGTACTGAACTCTGTCAGATCTGAACACAACGAAAATCATGTGTTTGGACAGCCGAAGCCTGAAACATGAAGTCACTTTAGTTTGAAATCTTAACAGGTGTTGAAAGTGTGAGAAAGCCCACAAAATAACAACAGATTTGATTTAACAACCAGACTCACGAACTTTGAAACTTCACAAAATATTGTCAAGTCAAATTGCAGTTTGTTGGAAACAGTTTAGGATCAAAATAGTATTAAAACAGATTAAAACCTATGCCTATAGATTAAAAACAGTTTAAAATGAATAACATTAAAATACAGTACTAAATTAATGTCTTTAGATTAAAAAATTCTAATTGTAGTGATAAATAGGTCATTTAAATATAGTTTACAGTAATGTTGCTGTGTAGGATAGATAAATAAATGCAGTTGATAGCAATGCTGCAGTAGGGGTGGGAGAAAAAATCTATGCAGCATAGTATCGCAATATTTTGTCTGGTGATACATCGCATCGTCTCATTTACCAAGTATCGATTTTTCAATTATGTTAATATGAAGTCAAATCTATGATAGTGTAAAAATAAATTCAACTGTTTGTCCAGTTGTTTTGGCAGAGGTGATATCTTAGAGTAGGAGAGGGTTAGTACAGCAAATATATATATATATGTATATATGTATATATATATATATAAGGTTTGCAGAAAGTGCTACATGAAAATAAAATACAGTGTACATAAGACAAACATAAAGAAAAGCTAAATGCTAAATTAGCTAAACAGTTGAAAAAATTATATAACGTACAATATATTGTAGCGCAATACTCACTGTATTGCAAAAAGTTAAAAACATATCATGGGGCCACTGGTGATTCCCACCTCTAGTGCACAGTAAATAAACAAACAAACAAGTAAGTAAATCAATCAATCAATCAATCAATAAATAAATAGGGTAAAAAGATGTGTAGAAAAAATACATTTAAAAAAGTTAAAAATAGAGCTCATTTTAGAAGATTTTCAGTTTACGAAAGTGGTGTCACCTCTTTTTACCACTGTGATAACTTTCACTGAAAATCGAACCTGCTTCACCTCGAGTTATGTTCAGGATAAGTGATCGATTTTTAGAAAACTCTGCTCACTTTCAAATCTCTTTGCTTGGCTGTGGAGGGAAACTGAAACTATGCATGTTAAAAATAAAAAAAAACTAATAAGCCAAGAGAGTAACAAGTCAGTTTAATGAAATAAACAGGACCTGGTGTTGTTGGATCTTTTCCACTCTAAAGAAGGGAAACTGTCTGTCTCGATTTACCCTCTTACTGCAGACATCTATTATCCAGTTTGTTTATCTTTGTGCAAATGCAGCTGTGTTGATTTTTGAATCATGCAATTAAATTCACATTTTATTATTATAGCTCACTCTGTGTTTGAATATAACAATCATTGGACAGCAAACCTCCTAATGTCTGTGATTGGTCATGTGCTGCCTACACCGCCCCCTCGCTAAGACGCTTACAGTCACTCTGAGTTTACTTATTAAATTGATAACCAGTGTCATGGGACCGTTTAGAGCGATTTCTTCTGTCAGTGTTGGTGAAACCAGATAAGAAGAAACTTGAGGTATGTTCAACTTATCTTATAGTATGGGCCCCTAGATTTCTAACTATAGATATTTATAGTCGATATTTATAATTTCTAATCAGTGCAGCCCCGATTGTCTTCCAAGACATAGAAGAATCTGGACTCTATAACAATCCCAGAATAGGGTGTATGCTGACTTTTGGGCTCAAATAACTCTGACTTTAAAGCAGAGCTCCTTACAGGCTAAAATAGCTTTTAATGCCACAAGAATATTATAAACTCAGGGCTTTACTTGGTATGTTAACGGAAGTTATTTAAGCGCTTGCCTTGTCTGAATATAAGCAAGGACGAGGCAAGTGCTAAAATAACTTTCGTAGATGTAGCCATCTTGTTTCCGCCTCCGATTTAGCTTTTTTCTGACTCGGTAACTGAAACACTGGGAACTCGGGTGTGACGTCATTCCCAGCTCGGACTTCTGACTTCTGAGGTAACTCAAACACCGCATGAAGTCAGAATTTTGAATTTTTAAAAATTATATCTGACCTTGTTATTTTCAGTGGCCCTAATCCTCTTCTGTATTGCGTTCAAACAAAGGGAAGAAAATATGTCAAATGTTTACCACTTTTATTGTAAAGCATGGTGAGAGTTTAAAGTGATAGTAAATAAATGCATGAATAACTCGGTTTTTTTTGGAAAGTTCAACTCCAACATCAGTGGAATCCACTTATGTGGTGACGTTATAGGCACATTATTTGCATTGATTTACAAATAGGATTGGAATAAGCTGCACAGAAAGTTCACCTAAATGACCGAAGATTATTATTACATTATTACAGTTGTGAAGTTTTCATCCTGCTAAAGCTACACTGTCCAAGTCCAGCATCCTGAGAGTTACTTAACACAACAGAAGTCTGTGTCTCCATTTGTTAAAACCACATTTGAAGGAACAGGATTTTGGCAGACTCACTTCAGACACCTGGCCGTGGTTTCGTGGGCAGGAGGCAGGAACTCTGAGAAGTCACTGTAGGAGTCAGACTTGTGGGAGAGACAGCCTAGTCTGGTCTTCATGGTGCTGATCCTGTAAGAACACAATGCACATTATTGAAATCTGTCCTTCCAACTTACAGCTCTAACCTTGCGACTACAAAAGAAGCTTTGTCATGTGCGCAGCTTTTACATATAATGGCTTGTTGGAGTGCATGGGTGTGTTCTCCACTTGAAATGACAAAGAGCTCCAGGAATATACACATTGAAAAGCAAACAAAGCTGAGAAAACATTGTCTTCAGCTTCGTCTGAACAAAGATTGGCCTTGGTTTCATGTTTATGCAACTGTAAATTTCCTGGACAAAATGAGCCCGACTTTGGAATTATGCTCAAAAAATTGCACATTTTGTCTAAAGGTTGCTAAATTTATGTTTCACTAGGACCTTTTTGGATATTTAGACTATGCATTGGTTCTTAACTGTCGGAAAACCTAATGAATAAACTGATTGTAAGAAGTAAGATGCAGAGAGATAAGGCCATCTGACAGGACTGGACGTAGACGACAGGTGCAACTCCATATGCAGACTGCTGATTCAGAACAGCCCTGCTTCATTTGCAGCATTTTTAATGCCCCACTTCTGACGAGGTTGCTCTCGAGTCTTCGTTTTCTGTCTGATAACAAAGAGTTGAGTGTGCAGAGTTAAGAAAGTCCTCCGATGCAGCGTTTCGTGACAGCAGCTGCTGTATGGAGGTAGCACTGTCTCATTATGTCACTTTTCTGCTTACATTTGCCTCACGGCTCTTTGCTCCGGCTCGTCTTCTTCTGTATACATAAAAGGTTCCCCAGTAAAGCTCATCTATTCATCATGAAACAAAGCATTATGCAACGTCGCTGGCAGGAAACAGCAGGAGCTATCAAGTGGAAAATTACGACTGTTTTTGTTGTAAGTTAAAAATAGACAAATGAGTGATTATCTTTAGCCTTTAATGGTCCTGCTTTTATAATTGAATACAAATTATCGCTTAATTGAAATGGGTTACCTAAACTCAGATTATGTGAACCATTTTATCATGCACTGGAACAAAACAGTCCTCCATGTGGCTGAGAGATGTTCCATCTAAGATCTAAAGTTTGTGCAAAAGTGGGTCTATGGCAGAAAAAAAACAAAACAAAACAAAACTGAATGCACAAACGATGTAAGCTGAGATGTTGGACTAACAAAGTATCTTTCCCCTTTTTAATGGGAAGTTAGTGAAGTATGAGAGTATTACCACTGCTTCAATACAGAGTTAAATACAAGGCTACGGTCTGCTTATTTGTGAGAGTAAGCTACCTGTGCTACAACAGCCAATCAGCACGGAGATCCACTGTGACTTATATTAAGAACACGGGTGGAGCCCAGACAAGTTGATCACCACTGCACTCTGTGATCGACTTGTCAGGGCTCCCCCCACAAACAAGCGGCTGCTGGAAGAGAGTAGGTGAGTTGTGTTTAGTCTCTTTGCTAAAGAAATTAGGCAAAGTAAAAAAGATGTTTGGTGGCTAGTGCTATGGCTGGGACCCTATATGTGCTGTTGGTGAAGTTAGGTGCTGTTCTGAGCATTATTTGTGGCTATAGAGTGGCGTTTTGGTTGAGGTTTGCGCATGTGTATTGCTATCGTTCGGCCATTACTAAAATTGGTATAACTAGAGAGGCAAGCAGTCGGCAAGATTCATCTCTCTCGGGGGGTGTCTAACTCGGGGTTACGGTGTGTTTTGACAATTATTTCAATTTACGACGGAATATCCCTTTAACGGGAGTAAAATGAAGCTCGTTTGAGAGAAAGTGAGGGAGGTGAATTAACAGCCAAGTTGCTATAAAACATGTAAAGTGTCACCCACCCTCAATCATGTGTTGTAAAAACTGACTGCAGTGGCGTGAAAGAAAACCCCAATTTTACTAAAGTTTGCATCTGTGGGCATTTAAGTAGACTGCACAAACGGAGCAAAAATAAGCAGGTAAACACAAAAATATTCAGGTATTAACTGCCTACTGTTACAGGGTTCCTACACAGTTGGAATTTTAATACTTTCCATACCCTACTTTTTAGAATTATTTTTGGAAATACCTACTTTTCTATTTCAGAAAACACAATTTTAAAATTGTGGGAAAAGTCTGAAAACAAAAATATTTTCCATACTTTATTTTTCATTTTCCAGACTTCTCAAGACCTGGAAATTGATCAAACTTGTTTCCACATTTTTCCATACTTACATACTTGCGTAGGAACCCTGCTGTTAGGGCCCAAGCCCTCTACATGGGGCACACCTATTTGTATAACCATGTGTTTGGAAGTACATGTCCAAAACTCATAAGAACATGTTTAAAGTTTTGAGTTTTACATCTTTATCACATTGATTTCATCATTGATTCACGCAGAATCATACATGTGCAAAATTTGTGACAAATAAGTATCAAATTTATACAAAGTATAGGACCATCGAAGTGGGATCCAGTTGTGTTGGTTGTTCTACTTCCAACCAAAAGCGAGGCAGTCTTTGTATAACATTAGAGGGACAGGAAATGTTGGTAGAGACTGGGCGATGGTGTGCACCAAATTTCACTAGAACATTAACCAATCTCACAAACAAAGCCTTGAAAATAGCTGCTTTTGTCCGCCTGCTCTACTAACCAAGCTCTACTAACCGATCTCCCAATAAACTAACACCCTATTGTCAAAGCAATCATGATGTACATCCCAATTTTTGTCAAGATAGGCAGGCAGAGTAACAACAAAAGAGAACAACAACAGCATTGTCAAAGCGGATGAGTCATTTCGTCTCTTAAATACAGATTCATGTTCCACCGCGATACAAGGAACCAATTTATTATCTTATGTTTGATGATGGATTTGTTATGTAACCCCTGTGCGGTCATAAAACAGATTGTGTGTAAATAAACCGAGCCCGTCCATACACCTTTTGTCTCAGTCTCCCTCCTCTGATCTGCTGTTTCCTAAGAATCCTCTCTCCCTGTCTCTGCGGATGTGATCAGTGCCGTCACATTTGTAGTGGTGGATTGTTTTGATGCTTGGACCTTGAATAGGGAACATTGAATGAGAGTGTACTGTTCATTTGCCAAGTGAAAGCCAATTGATGGCAATAATGGTTTATTGCCGCTGCACATATTACGAGGCTCTTTACAATTTCACGTTGTGTCCTTCATCACTGGCTGTTTTACGGTGTGTGAGCATCAGAGGCAGTGTTTGCATTGTTGTTAATATAACAGGTTTCTGAAAACTAGATTGCAGTTTGTTTTGCCATTAAATGAGCATTTTTTCGGACAGAGAAATTGGGTTAAACAAAGAAATAATGGGGATGATTCTCTGAGGGGCCTTTGTTTGGGTTGTATCGGCGAATAAACGGTGTACGTGCTCCTTGTTTGCTCATGAATAATTTCATAATTTAGCTTGTTTCCGGCTGCACTCTCGATATATTGCTTTCTGCCCTGAAGACACTATAATATGCATCAGATGTTTTATATAAGCCAAGATCACTGGGCCGGAAAGGTATTTCGCGTGGCATCTGTGTGAGTCATCATCTTAAGGTGCGCTTCATTTGTTAATGCAGGTTTATTTTCAGAGAGGTTTTTTCAAAAATAACAAGCTGAGGTATTTTAGGTAAAGCTCTCAACAGGCTGAACTATCTGAATAGAGCAGGAAGGTTTTTCTGTTTTTTTTGGCGCATTTCTCCACAGGTTAGAGGAGAGATTTAGGAGAGAGCAGAGGTACAGAAACACATAATTAACTCTCAGAATAGACACGTCTGCTGTGAATGGTAACAAGTCGGCATAAAAAGGTGAAATAAGGATGTGTGACAAACCAGAGGTGGTAGACATTTGATCATGCTCTTTCTCTTTGGAGCATGAAAACACGTACGAAAGCGGCATGGGTGCTACAACATTGTGTAACAGCAAGTGATCTTTTGGTTGAAGGTCAGGAGGAAAATGCCAGAGGATGACTAACTTTATTTTATGCATCTCTTTTAAACATTATTTATCTTTTTAATGATAGATTCCATGCCATTTTGGTCATGTGCCGGCTCAAAAGTAAATACACTGAGTGAGGTGAATATAAACAAGATTACATCAGGATTTTAAACAGTCAGAAAAATCTCAGAATTTTGCATTTGATTACTAGTTTAGAGGTTTCAGTCTGATTTGTGTGTGTCACGATTTTTCCTCCAAATACCATAAATATTCAATCAGTTCTCTCTTCAAAAGGCTCAAAAACGAGCAGGCTGGTCAGGATGCTGGTCCTCCTGGCAGTAGTTCTGGTTGTGCAGGGCTTGCAGGAATAATAAATATGCAAAGTTTGTTTAGGCCGAGGGCCACTGACCAAATTTCAGTATCTGATGACCTAGAGAGGAGACTGAGCCAGAATATCCACACAGACCAACAACACTTAATATTGACTGAAACAATAAGATATGACAGAGTAAGTGTGTTATTTTGTGCTTGTTGATTGGTGTAAATATCTACTCTTTTTTCAATCATGTCTGTAAAAGTTCCCCTTTCTGTTGCCTTGAATTTAATTGGGATTTTGTCCTGGTGAAAGGGGCTGCAAGAATAAACAGAGCTTCCACTAACATACTAGCAAAGGGTAGCCTCTTGTACTGAAAAATGCTTATTTTGTTGCATTTGGTATTTGATATTTTGCATTAGCTTGTCAGTGCAAAAAAAAAAAAAGCAGTTCCTCAAGTGTCCACTTGAGGCAGACTGCAGAATGTCTTTAAGTCTCATGTCAAAATTCCAACTTCAAACTGTTTTATGCCAAAGTTGAACGAGATAAAGCTTGATCTGGAGGATGCAGAGTTCCAGGACCCATCTGCCCCGAAAATCAACTGTTGTACCCCATGTGGAGAGTCATCTAGGACCTCCCTTTCTACCATCTGTACTGTGCTCTGTCATGTTCGTTGTGTTGGCCACAACATGCTGTCTGCATTACCAGCATGACTCTCCAAAATCATGTATGATAATGAAGGCTGAAAATCTCTGTGTTGCCTAGCGTTGTCGTGTATGATGAATAGACTGCACCTTTTTTCTCTTTCACCACAGCTGAGCATGTGTTAGCTGCTGCCCGTCAAACAGCTCTCACTTTTAAAAACCCAATTTGATGTGCAACACAGTTTGGGTGGAGGAAGCTGTAGATGCCGTAAAAGTTAATTAGTGACGGCTGTATTTTTGTTATGTTAGGGCTGGGCGATAAACCGAAAATTTATGATGATAACCGACGTCATTCTGCCCACGTCAGTATATTTGTTGAGTGTAGGTGTGTGTAGGTAGGCTATGGTCTCATGTCCCTTTAAGACGCTGTCCTACATGAAAGACGTCACTCCACCCCATCCAGTCCATAACAAAGAGGGAAAGACAGATGAGGAGACGGAGGTGGAGAGAGGGGAGCAGGGAGAGGACTGGTGTGTCTGAAAAGCCAAGGGACAGAAGGAGCATGTCAAGTAACGGCACTGATTTATGGTGACCATTTCAGTGACCATCATAACAGACAAAAAGATGATGTTTGACCTCGGCGTTAGGGAGTCTATGGTTTTGCTATCTAGCTTCTGCGTCTGCCTCCATTACCTCTAACTCATACAAGTCCAATTTGGGTGCTATTTCATGCAAATGACTGTATCTGTGCTATATTGCAGTCAGACTTGTAAACACATGATTTTTTTTGGGATATGTGGATATCTGCACGGATGACAGCAGCTTTCACACAATAATTCCAGAAATGGAAACTTGTCTTGAACACTTATTCATGGTTGAATTCATATGTGTGTCAGCATGCGGCGCTCTTGGCAGGCAGGGTCATTTATCGAAGCGTACGAGGAGAGATGTGGAAACATTGACGCATCATTTTGGTTGCTGTCAACAGCATCATAACACAGACCCTCTCCCTCTTCCTCTCTTTCCCTCGCCTCTCTGCGTCTGTTTTGACAAACAGACACGTCTGAATCTCTGAGCTGCATCCTTCGTCTGCAGTATGTCGCTGACACGTGCCTCTTCTGAGCTATTTATAAAAAACCCCTGACAAATCCATGTAGTCAGGAGGAAACAGTGCATGTTCTATTCAGCCGTGCAGTGAGGCCAGCTCCTGGAGGAAAGGGGCTAAAAATGGCAACAGCGCTCCAACATCGCAGATACACACAAGTGCGTCTCATGAATTTCAAAGCATAGGCAACTTCCGGTAGACCTGAGGTGCCTGGTGGGGTTTTGCGGATTAAGAATTAAAAATCTAGATCACAGAAGTTGTGTTTCTGAGAGTGTGAGTATGAACATCTTCTTTGATGTTACCTAACTTGGTGCAATGCAGGTTTTCAGATTTCTTTCCATGTCCTCATTTCGGGATGCTGACAGGAGACACCCTGCAGAGATGTGTGGCGTATAAGCTGACATGCTGGGAAGTGATTATGAAACCAGATTTGTATAACAATAAAAGATGAGATGGATCTGCACAGTGCAAAAGAATGCGGCTCCAACTACAATGAATGCTTTGAAGATTTATTTCCCCCACTCTAATGATAGTGTGGGACTTGTGTGGGTATGTATTAATAATCTACAACACTGAGTGTGATAATGCATGAATGGATGCTCAGGTATCTACGTGCTCACAGACGCACTGATGTCGACGTATAAGCGGGGTGTGTGTGTGTGTGCATGTGTGTGTGTGTCACATCATCTCTAAATTTAAAACAAGAAACTCTCAGGGGAAGGTCAGACCGCTGCTCTCTCTCTCACTGAGGGTGAGTAATAATAGCAACACCGGCCAGTTTGGGTTGAGCTCAATTATAGAGGCTCACGTTTTTGTCCTATATGTGGAATTTTGTCCACGTCACTCAGTTTTTCCTGAGTAATTATGTCCCCAGTTTAACTTTTATTGCTGACAAAAACTACAGCAGGGAGGCCAAATTTTCTTCAGAGCAGCAGCTTGAATTTGTGATATGCAGTACAGATACTTTCTGTAACTTTTAGAGCTTGTACATGACAATATAAGTAAGAATTTTCTTTCATTTTCCCTTTTGTTATAGCTTACATTAAATATTCCATTTGAGTGATAGTACCTCCTCTTTCTTGGCTGATCTTGTCTTGTTATCATGAGAGTTGTGATTTGAAGGTACAGTGTCTGGAAATGGAAATATTGACCATTAGTGGTCATTCTCCCTGGCTCACCCCTCCCCCTGTAAAGCAATGGTGGCCTTTGAGGACAAAAAGTTGTGAGATTCATGATCAGTATGTTCACCTACTGTATGTCTTAATCACGTTTCTGTCCTCCAAGCAGAGCATTTTTGGCTGCCACTAAACTCAAAGACGTGTATGGCGTGTAGTTTGCCCTGTCTGTGCTACTGTAGAACTATAGTGGTGCAAAATGGTTACCTAATGGTTAAAGGACTTGCTCATAAGTAGATATAAAAAGCAAAATAAGTTTAATATTCATACTTATCATATTCCATGTCTACCAAGTCCACTTAATACCACCCACTGCACCTTTTAACAAAAAAGGAAAAAAGTAAGTCTGATAGTTTTTAACTATGTGTCAATTACTAAGTCTTTGCTATAGGACTGGGCGATATGGCCTCAAATCAATATCACAATATATTGATCAGTTCACCTCGATAATGATAAATGAACGATAACTACTCCACAAGCCGCTCACCCCCTCCCACATTAAGTCTGTCTACTCCAGCCGCTCCAACTTTTGAACCGTCCTCCATCTCCTCACGTCTTTCCCTCTTTGTTATGGACTGGATGGGGTGGAGTCACGTCTTTCATGTAGGACAGTGTCTTAAAGGGACATGAGACCATAGCCTACCTACACACACCCAAAACCAACTTTTATTTATTCATTTTTTGACACTTAATGTATATTGACATGTGCAAAATGATGTCAGTTTTGTCATAAATTTGGGTATCAGTAAATTTTGGGATTATCGCCCAGCCCTATTTTGCTATACAGTTTCCCAACATTGATGTCAACCACTTTGTCTAACCTACCCTGCAGCAGTGTTTACAGACATAAAAATGAACTATCTGAATTGAAAAGATGCATCCTTTAGACTGATTAAATCAAACTGCTAGTATAAAACGAAGAGGGATTTTATCGAGTTATGATATTTTACCCAGAAGATGGCGCTCCAAGAAACAAGAAACTGCTCCAGAGAGCAAAGCATGCTAGATACAGAGCATGGCAGATGAAGCTAATTATCACTACACTAATGGGTGTATCATTTTTGTTGCACTGATTTGATAGAAATGACATTGTAGTTTAAGACAAGTGAATCTCAAAGAATTGGGCAGTGGTGGTGCTAGAGGAGTTACATTTACAAGAAAACTGCACAAAGCTGATTTAATGATGGTCTTTAAGCGTGGATACTGGTGCAACTTATGCATACCCTCAGATTTATGGTGTTAAATGAATGTCTTGTTGGATTTTGTGGGTCAGAAAGAGGCATAACAACCAGTTTAAAACTCATTACATCAGCCCAAATTGTCCAAAAGATATAAAACTCACTTGTGTCCGGACTGGACTGCAAATACTCACATTTTTAAAGCTCCCTTGCAAAGGATTTATGAATTAAGTCCACAAATGATTGCTAATATCCTGTCTAATATGTCCTCAAGTCCCTCAGATTGTAATTACTGGACCTGTTCTGCTTTCATACAGCCTCATTTATCTACAGCAGCCTCCCCCGTATCCATTAATTAGTTTTAATTCATGAACTTGCTAATTAATTCACTCACTCACTCTCTGCCCGCCTTCCCTTTTTCACACTTAGTGAAACCGGGTCATTTGCTTGTCTTATCTCTGCAGAGCCACTGAACTGTGTCAGGCACTTCTGCCTCGGTGACACCACACGGCCTTGTGCTGAATTTTTTAAAGCGAGCATCAGGGTTGAACGCTCACCTGAACGCTAGAAAGGGGAGCATCTGAGGTGAGCGAAAGGGTTTTATAACGCTGGGACAAGCATTGCAAAATTTGCAGATAGTTGCACGAGAAAGAGGATGCAAATTATCTTAAAGTATCTGTTTGTGAGTGATATAGTATTTAAAAGTGTTGTTATTTGCAGAGTTTATGTAATTTTCAGCTGGTGAGTACAAAGAGGAAGCGTTTGTACTGTACGTCTCCCACATTTAGGTCTTATCCGTGCCAAATGTTTTAAAATATTATCACATTCATAATCTAGCTTCACTCCATTGAGTCCCAAACACAGTTTTCACAGCTTTCAGCCTTATTAAGATGCACCATGACTCAGAACACAAATTGTCCAAGCAGCCATTCAGTTTTGGCAAAGTCGCTTTCCTCTCTGCAAACCGAGTTGTCAGATTTGGGTCTTTAGTCACAGGAGCACAACTGTGGTCTTGCACTTGTGTGTGTAGATGTGTGTGTACCCTGCCTGCAGAACGGAAGCCTGTCTGCCCACAGAAGTATGTGTCAGCCCGTCTCCATCTGATGTGTTGCCACCATTAGAAACAACAAAAGGGCTGATTGTGGGTTTATTTCTGTCCAAGCAGATGTCTGCTGCACTCAGCTGGCTCAGGTAGATTTCAGGACAGAAAATACTCTACCCTGAGGAGACACTCACAGCTAAATCAGGAACACCTGCAGATAGAAACTCCACTTTTCATTGACCTGCATTGTTGTGCATGTGAGAGGGATTAAAGTGAACCTGTCTGAAGTATCGGATCTTTTTGAAGACAAGTGCAAAACGATTTGGAAGTCCTGCACGTTGTCTTCGAGCTACAGAGCAATGGGAACTGCTGTGTCAATCATGCAGAAAGATGTGCAAGTTTTAGAAATGCAGCTGGGAGCACATATCACAGAATGTGACAGTCGGATGAGAGAGTGCAAAGGACTTTTGCATGCTAAAACTCTGTACTTTGTATTTATCCCTCGATTGGCAGATCTTAAAAATGCCTCTTATGTAACTTTTTGTGTCTTCATCAATTTCTATCCTTTTTAATGGGTGAATATGTTGTATTTGTAGTATTTAAATACCATAGCTGACCTTATAATCCTGCCTAAACTCTTGACTTAAGTTAATTTGTGTACCTAGTTTCCCACTACAATCGTTTTTTTTTTTACTACTTGAAGTGTTCTCAGTGGTCTTTAAATTGTGATTATGAGGTTTTTAGCCAAAATCACGTCACTTATGTCATTTTCAAGGTCTTTTTTTCTGCAGAGCTCCAGTAGCTCATTAACAATTCGCCTCTGAGTCATGGGTGGAGACAGAGATGCTCTGCTCCGCTAGCTTGTGGTCTAACATTGCCATTTTAGTAGAAGTAGCAGGTAACATAAGAGCTATTCAGCTGTGAGACACTAATGTCTTTAGGGACATGATGGAAGTTAATATCATAACTGGCTTTCTGACGCTAACGCACACGCTTGTTACGTGATCGTCCTCTCGACTTTTCCAAGTCTGGCCTGCACAGGGGCGGAGCTTGGATTTGCTACGTAGGAAATCTCACAGCGATTTGAATGCAGAAAACACAATTTTGCACCTTTCTCATGTCCCGTAGCATCAGAAAAACGCCATTTGAACACATAGGCAACAAGAAAAATATGATTTTCACCAGAGTGGGTCTTTAAAGTAACTTGTTCTTACTGATTTTGTTAAACTATATTCAAACAGAGTCATAAAACACAATTTTGAAGGTCTAGACTCATCCTCAAGAAAGTTTCTACACAGGAGAAACATGGGTAAGGGTGTTAAACCTGGGTGTGATTTTGGCGTCCTCATTTTAAGAACTTTACCAGACTTCGTCCAAACCTGACATCTGGCTCTGACCTTCATATCCAAGCTCTATCAGATTTTCAGTTCAGCGGTGAAATCCACTTTACTGCTCTGTCTTTTTTTCCGCCTCTAATATTGATTAAGTTTGTCTCCACATGTTGTGGACACACATGTTGCTCCAAGTGTTCCTAGTCGTAAGAGAAAACTCCCAGCCATTTTCTCTCCCCAATGCCACTTCACTGATGAGTCTTTTGTTGACAGTAAGGCCAGTTTGAGCCAGATCTCATCTTTTTTATGGAGCTTTTCTATCTGTAAAAACTTAAACGAAGAAAAGTCGAGTCTTATGTAACAGTGTGACAGTGGGCGCTGTGATAATAGCTAAGATACAAAGTGGGAGCTAGCCTCTGATGTGTTCTGTGAAGGCAAAACTAACTGCAAAGCTGTGTAAAAAATAGCACCCATAAGAATCAGCCAAATGAAGTGCATCAGGCAGAGGCTGAATAGTGCTGAGTGCTACTCTATAGGTGTGACATAACAGGTCAGAATAAGAATAACAGGGCAACAAGTAGTTCTCACAGGTGAAAAGGGAGACGCTTCAACACTAAGACTGCATTTATTCTGCAATCCTTAATGCTTAATTAGGATATATTGGCCTTCTACTAGATTTAAACTAAAGTAAATGTGTGAATTATGGTTTATACTTTTCTGTTGAAACACATGTACTCTGAAAAATAGCAAATCTATAAACAGGGACAAAGTACCTCTCCTGCTGCTGTCTTAAGTGTCTGTTTATACTGAGAGCTAGTGACACTAGCTCATGCCTTCACACCAGTCCAGAGCAGTGACAAGCATGGGCGTGGTAGTGGGGGGGGGAGTGGACCTGACTACCAAGGGGCCCGGTGTTTTTATTTCGAATAAATCAGGCCCTCTAATTAATTTGTGTCATAATTTATTTCAAAATAGGGCTGCAAGATTTTGGCCAAAAATAAAATCCTGTTTTTTTTTGTTTTTTTTATGACCACTCAATTTTAGATTTCAGTTTTGATTTTTTATTTAGTGACAACTTCGCCAAATCACTGAAAACGATGTAGTGCATATACCAAGCCAGTAAGTGGCACTGTATTGCAGCCCAGGAAATGCACAAAAGACAGAAGAAGAGTACTGAGCACGCGTATGAAGGTTGTTTTGGCCTGACACGCCCAGGTGCCATAAAAGAGTTACGCTGTGTGTCACATGATCGTTTCAAGAGATGCAAATAGACATCCATACGGAGATGAAATGGAGTGGTTTGCTCTTCTTCTGAAAAATAAAAAAGCTGTACCAATTCCACATGTTAATTTGGAATTGACATGTTAATTTACACTATGTTAATGTTAATTTACACTAATGTGTGTGGGAACTGGGGAGCGCTGTCACAGGAAGGGGGAGCTAAGTGCCCTCGGTGGCCTGGAGGCGCGAGACATGATTTAGGAAAATGGAATAGACGATTTAAATTATTATTTTTTTTAATAACCTCATGATCAAACAATCCAATTTAAAATCGATTTATCACGCAGCCCTGTTTCAAATATATTGATAACATCAACTGAGAGAATGAACTTTATGTCACAGTCCTCCCAACATATTAGTCATTCTGGGGGCCGCCCCCTCTTGGAGGTGCGAAATGGTTTAGTCCGCCTGACAGCGACGGTTACCAAGTGTAACGTCAGTGCGCCCAGATTGAATGACCTGGGGCTAGAATTTGTTGCTACGCCCCCTGGTGACAAGTGTCCCCCAAGAGTGATGTCTTAGCCTCTTTCCAACCTGGCTGCTCAGACTGAGGTCCCAGGGCTAAAGATTTGATGTATCATCTTTTTTAAGCAACTTAGTTTTATTGGAATTATTGTGACCCTCCTTGTATTAACATTACAGCCTCCACTATTTTAAAACTGTCTTTTAATGTCTCCTTTCAGTCTTTGTAGCGGCTGTATAACTCACCTTTTCTTTTAGTAAAGAGTTCAGATTCATCTTGTCCTCCATTTTAAAGCTTCTATTTTTAGGGTCCGCTCTAATAAAAGTGCTCTAAACTGAATAATTGATCTCTGACATTTGGTAATAATGACTTCAATATCAGAGGTGATAGTGGCTGATGAATGAGTAATCTGTCTCTATATTAGGCTGCAGCGGTGAGTAATCATCACATGTACTGCTGGCCTGACTTCGCAGGAGAATCTTGTTGATGTGGCCAAAGCAGGTGTGAGATTTATTATGCACACGGGAGATTCAGAGCATCTCTGCAGGCACAGATTCAGAGTTTATATATATGATGTATTTTTAACCGATTTTGCATGCAGACTTGTACTTTCTATTTTTGCGGTTTCAGAATAATTTATTCAAACTAATGAGAAAATAGTTCTTGAGTTAAAAAGTTTCGTCTGGTGAGTCATACTCTGTACCATGCATCATCTTCTGTAACTGGTCCCTCCGTCCCCCTGAGAACTTTCTGATAACACCTGAGCACATTGCTCACTCTCAACACTCTGATAGGTTAACCTGGGATAAAACCACCTGGGGGCTTTTCAGCACTAGCGCCCAAATACTATTTTTATCTCGCTTTCTATCCGGAGAGGTAAACTCATGTACTGTTGGATTAATATCACGCCCCCGCCACACGGGCTCACCTCTATCTATTCATTTTCTATCAGCTTAATCTGTTTTCAGTTCACCCGCATGAGCAGCTTAGACTTTAATCCACAAAGGGATAGAAATGCACTGTGCGGAGCAGGCTTTACAGGGACACGGTACATTATATATCTGTGCAGACTGTTCTGCAACCCCTAAAAGATTGCACATTTGTTCTATAAATATTCTGTGTCCAATAATCTAATCCTCTTTCCACAGAAGTGCACCCCATGTCCTCTTGCATTCATGCCACCTTGACGTATTGTCAAACATATGAACCGACTGCGTACTGTAAGGGAGAGAATGTGAGCTAATCTTGCAGACGAGAATAACCTAAACCTAAATTAACCGATTTTTCTCGAGAAATCAGGGGAAAGTGGCAAAATTGACCAACTTGTTCGAGTCGATGAACTCCTTCACCTTAAAAAAAGGGATGCACTAGATCTTCATGTGATAACTGCAGTGATCATCCAAGCTTCAATGAATTAAAAGGACATAAAAATGTGTGTAATGTAATCTTCTCTAAAGCTTCAAAGGAGCAGCTTAGGTATCAAAAGCTCATAAAGAGTCTGCTCGATTATCACGGCTGATATTAGCATTTATCCCTTCATTTGCATGAACCTTTTATTTTACAGATGAGCGCTTTGGCTCCACTGTGTGTGTGTCTGCCTTTCTGGGTCTGTTTCCACCACCATGATTGTCTGGATGTCACACAACGTAACCGTTTTAGTCAAAGTCTTGCGACACCTAAACTCCAGACATTGGGTACCAGATTCTGTGGCAGCGTGTTTGACTCAGAGCTACGTCGGATTACTCTGAAGAAAATCTTGTTGTCACTGACTGGACAGAGCTATTAAAAGCACACAAGTGTGTCAGGGGTGTTCAGGATGATAAGGGCACGACACTGACTTGCAGTAGCTTCTGGAGAAACAGTTTGCCCGCTGATAAAATGAGAACTTGTCATCCTCTGTGGGTCATATCCTGCTATGATTGAATCTGAACAGACTCGGCGGGTACTTCGTAATTTTTAGAGTTGTTTTTGAACAAGGAAAGTCCGACTAACCACTGAAAATAATCACTTAAATAAAGATGTTGGAGTTATAATGAAAGCACAGGAGCATGTTATGCAGGTGGCAAAATGGCCGCCATGTGTTTGTAAACAATCTGGACCGTGACAATGGATTAGCCCACCAGTAACCCTCGACAGCACCTGCAACAAACTGTCTGGTCCAGTTCTCTACGGTGTTTCTAATCCCAACCTGGTCTTTGTTGCTTTCAGCTCCAACTGTTCAGAGCTACAGCCTAAACGCCTGTCTGCTATCGCTCATCCCGCCTTCAGCCATTTATGTAATCATTTTGTTCCAGGGATTTATTTTGCATTGCAGAAGGCGGATCGGCTCCCGGGCCCGCGGCTCAGTCTACTGAAAGCATTTCTCCAGAGGAGGATTTGAAACGGTGTTGTCATTCGCATACACTGACTTGTGTTGCCGAGCTGCAGCAGTGCACTTGCTCATTTGTGCGTTTCAACACATGTTGTGACACATCTTCTGCACACTGTGACAGCAGACCCAGAATCAATTATCTCCTCAGCACTTTACCACATAATGTGTTTGCTCTGGTGCCGGCTACACACCTTGTTCATGTTATTACCCGCAGACCTGGATGTCAAGTGCTGTCACTAAATTACCCATCAACCAAAGAAAATAACACAATGAAAACAGAGCTAAAATTAGACTCTCTGATCTGGAGGTTTGTTTCTGTGCGGTGGATTCAATTAAATCCACTCATTTTAGTTGATGGAAAAAAGGGACGCCAGAAAATAGTAACTTTGATGGACATGCAAATAAAGCCAGTGAGATGACGAGCCTTTAGCTATTAAAATGTATGCATGGGAACTATTGATTATCAATGTATGAGGCAGCACAGATAGATTATGTCTGCAAATCACTCATTCCAATGCAGCATGCATGCAAAACATCTTCTATCATAACATTTCATTTCTCGCATCTGAAATCTGCACAACTCCTGACATGTGCATCCATGAAAATAAATCCAATAGACCATTAAAAGCTGTTTCACTTTCCAGCAGGTTCATGCAGCTCTCACTCTTTTACTGTGCTCCCCAGTTAAGATAAGAGCAAAGGTCAACTGTGCGAGAGTTTTCTATTTAACCATGAAGGAGTGAATGTTGGGGAAAATACCACGTTGCTTTTAACTCCTTCCACCTTATTTCAGTTCTTTTTATCTTTAAATTAATTTCATCTATTGTTTCTATATCCTCCATTCCCTATTCTTCTGTAGTGGTTCTCTTAGTCTCTGCTTGGGTTTTTAGGTTTTATATTTTTGGGTCGATAATGTTGAATGTTCCTTTGGACTGTAGAGCTGTTGGGTGTTAAAGTTATTTTTCAGCTTCTCTGTAAATATGTCTATTGTTTATCTACAATTACATGTCGAAACACTTTGTGAACCTGTGTTTTTAAAGCTGCTGTATAAATATCATTACTTTTACGGCAGAATCATAAATCAATTTTATCACCATTATATTCAGATTGACTCCTAGACTGTTTTGCAAGTGACTGATCATGGAAAAGTCCTGATATAAAGACAGAGAGGTCAACTGGAGACAGAACTGCCATGCAGGAGTCTTAAAAGCATCGTATGTAACACCGGGTTCCCAGTGTTGCATCACGTCTATGCCATAACTTGTTCTTGTAACGGGGTAGAGGTCGGGGACCGTGTCACCAGGACACCATGAGTCAAGCCATTGGGTAAAATCAAACGTCAATGCTGACTTGTCCAGAAACAAATGCAACATATGTGAAGTTCAGAACGTAACACCCTTCCGTGACTAGCATACCTGTTTTGCAAGATGTGGGTCTAGGAGGGCAGTTAGTTGGTCTGAAGAATCTGACTCTTGACAAGTGGACTCTGTTTTTAGTCCTAAGGGAACCACGAGTCAATACTGACACAACATCATTTGTACCTGAGGTAATTGCAGTGCTTGAACAACGGCAGAAAGGTAATTGAGGGGTCAAACAAAGACAGGTTTGTGACATAAGTCTCACCTTTGACTTGGGTGTGATGTAACTCAAATGTACACTGTATAATATTTATTATTATAGGCGCAGCTGTCGTGTTCTTTCTTAAACCAACCGTACACTTCTCTTGCCAAGATAACCAAACAGGGCATCACCGCGTTCGTTCTGCGTGTTTGTGTTGTGAGGACAGGGTGTGTTCCCGACTATCAGGCTGAACTCCTCCAGGTCTTAAGGGATCACCTCCTCTCATGTGGTTTGAACCTCTTCCAAAACAGGCTATCCCAGATAACGTCATCAGAAGTGTAATAAGTATGATGGTTATCGACATGCAATGATGGGAGAAGTAGGGATCAGGTGGTGGGATGTGGGTTTGATAAGGGCAGCGGTTGGATACTCTTTACCCTGAGGTGCCACTCGTGTGGGCTTTAAAACTCCACTCCATCTTTGATGAGTGACATTTACTGCACTGAGAAGCCCTCACAGCTTTCAGCATGACAAGTGGGTGGGTAGGAGGGGGTGTGTATGTGTGAACTGATTTTTTAAGACATGCGTGAAAACGACACCGCTTAGCCAAAAATGTGGACATGCTGACATGAAGTGTACACAAACAAATAAAACGTGCAGAATCAAACACTCGTGTGTGAAGCTCCTGAGCTGTCACACAGACGTCAGATTAAACAGAAAGCCTCCATTCAAGCAGCGGATAACAATCAGTCCTGTGAACCGTAAATAATGGCAGAGACCCTCCTAACGCAGAGTTATGTGTCCGCAGCAGTATTACGTAACACCTCTTCATTCAATAAATGAATATGGATCCTTTACCTTGAGTCCGGTGTGTGCAAGAGCTGCTGGTGATCTTCTCGTTTTTTTGATCACAGCCCCTCTGCAACGTGCGTTTGGCAGACTGCAGCCTCCTTTTGGCAACGCCGCTGTGTTATTTGCATGAACCTGCACGGCTCTAAACTGTAGAAATCTAGTGTTTCTGTTGCCAGCGAGTGGGAGCTACACGCGGCATGCTCGGTGGTGTGAAATCATGGAGAGGGGAAGGAGGGGAGGGGGGCAGCAGAGATGGATCGTGGAGAGAGGAGAGGCAGAAGGGGGGTGGAATAGGAGGGAGACAGAAGGGGAAGAGGGCTTTTGTTTGCGAAGGGAACTCTCCAAGGACAACTGGAGCACATCTGTTAGTGGAGTGGAGCTTCAGCGGTGCTGTGGTTAAAGAGATGGAAGCATGAATGTGAAGAAGAAGAAGGAGGGACGGGTCTGATGAACCGGTCAAGTACAGGACTGCTAGTTTAGATATTGGACTTCTAAAGAGAGAGTCTATTTCAAAACCTTGATGATAATTTAAACCACTTTTATAAAATATAGTAGAAACAGTTAAACGATTGTTTAGGGTTTATATATATAAAAAAAATTTGACTTAAAAAATTCTGACCTGTTGTTAGTTGTTTAAATGAACGCTGTGGAGCATTTAGATGAATTGTACTTCAGTAGCAAGGTTTCACAAACAAAGAGATACTAAATCCTTTGGTGTTTCAGCATCACATTGTCAGAAGTATCAGGACAAATGCAAGAAATTCATCTTTTCCACAGAAAGGACCAGGCGGACTTGTAGGGAATCGTGAGGAGGGGGGAATGGCTGGAAATGTCTGTGCAGAGGTTAAATCCCTCAGTGCAGCCGTTTATATCTGGCTTTAGTTTCATATGAATCTATATGCCATAAGAATCTCCCTCTGAATCGCAAATGTTGATCATCAGTTGGATTGTTTCTTGCGAAATCACAAAAGCTCTCTGAACGGCCCACTGATGAACCCACTGATAACTCTGCAGTTGACCAGTTCAGACATTTCCTCCTCCACAAAAGCAGCTTTAAGACTTCATTTACTTTAGAACTTTATGATTTTATTACAACTTTATTCTCGTAAAAAATTACTTAATTATTACTTTATTTTCATTAGTAATGATTTTATTGCGACTTTATTCTCATAAGAAACTACGAAATCTTAAATGTTTTTTAATCTTACTGTGGCCCTAATACTCCGTCGTAATATATAAAGCAAAAACTTGAAAAATCTTCAGGTCTAAGAGACAAAAAACAAGTTAATTTCTGAGAATGAAGTAATATTTGGTTAACCTATATGTTACACTGAAAGACAGATCATTATCAGCTACTGAGTCTAATTTAAGATGATCTACTGTTTGTAATTCTGGTGCGAGCAGACCAATTTGGCATAAACTTCAGTTTAACACCAGTTCAAATTGGGCACTGAGTATTTAATTCTAGCTGCTGTGTCCTGCTGCACGTTTTCACAAATAAATGTTAGTCTCAAAATAGCGGCACAATCTAGATCTAGTTTATGTTGTAGCTAGTACCACATTTTTTTTCATTGTGTGCACATGTGTTTTTACTCCACTCTGACAACGACGCATCAAGCACATCAGTTTTGCTGGAGAAACCTTTGCAGATGTTATTTTGGACGCTCCTAAAGAGTCGGAGAATGGCGAAGTTATTTTTGAAACATAAAAAAAAAAGGCAGGACTACCCAGCTACAGCAATGATAACCCAGGGCTCAAAATATCTGGGTGGGTACATAACATGCAAGTGCCAGCTTGGTAGATTTCTCCTATACAACCACATCTCTGTTTATAAGACCTAGAAAGATGCAGCCTCTTCACAAACAACAGGATATACAGTAAGATAATACAGTATTTTGCTGTTTTGGCTGTAGGATCATAACTGAGAAAATAAATAGGCAGTGTTTCAAATAAAAACCTTGGCTCTCAAGATCAATTATCAGTTTAAATCTCATAAATGTACGGTCTCTTTTGTCACTCATGTCCAGCTACGATCTTATTTTTTTCACCCTAACCGTACAAATCTCTCTATTTTCATTCATTTGCAGAAAAGGAGCACATTTAATTTTATGCTTTTGAGGTTTCAGCTTTCAAATAGAAAACACATGATCTGTTTTGGTATCTGCTTTCCCTCCTAAGGTTAATATGCAAGCTATTAAAAAAACTGCGTTACAAATCAGAAGTTCGTGTCAGGCTTTTTGATAAATCAGATTATGTAAGCAGTGATGGATAGAAATAATTCAACAAAATCTATAAAGTTACTGTTCATTATGTCGGTTCATATTTCACAGTGCGGTACATTATTAATGTTTTAAATTTTAACACACACTCTGTTAAATTGGTTACATAATTTACATTGACAAAAATGCACCCTGAAATTAAATTATTCCCTCTTTGCATGTTTGATAAAATTAGTCTTTAACTCCAAGTGTTCTCCAGTGTGTGTGCAGAAAGATATTACATAACCCAATGGCACTCTGAAGGTTACGCCGAACGCTATCATTTTATGCTCTCTAAAGCAAACAGCAAGCAAAGCTGCAGCTCCTCGCACCGCAGCTCCGACTTAAAATATGTGAACGTTATTAGATGGGAATGAAACATATTGCACATGCAAATATGAAGCCTTCATTTGCATAAATCTGAAAACATATGGGAGATTGGAGGGGATTTGCTTGACAGGGACGGGGAGCGTTTATATTCTTTCGATCTGGAAAGCGAGAGACAACTTACAGGGGGCTTAGAGTGTGGAGGAGGCAGACGGATAATTCTTGCAACGGAATAGACAACCAAATGTTACATAAAGACACACACACACACACACACACACACACACACACACACACACAGACCAACTAAAAGCCATGCAAAAGCACTGCCTACTCACACATGTCCCTCTGGCTTTCTCTTCTCAATATCACACACACACACATATACAGAGTAAGGGAGTAGGTTGTAAAATATTTTCACAGATTGTAAAATTTACTCGAATATATCCGATCCAAAAAGGAGGATGAAAAAAATCTAAACCAGGATCAAATGATAAGACAATTTAACCAATCAGTTGTACTAAGATTTTCCAACAAGGTTAGCAATAACCGCAAAGACAGCCTTAAGTTTGATATCTGCCGTAGAGTCGAGAGTTAGCAATGCTCAGGTATGCAAGCATCTCCACTGCAGTCCACATTTACCACGGCGTTCATCTTACCTTAACATGTCCACAGCATCGCCAGCATATAAAATGTGCAACAATAAAATATGCTCAAGTCAAATAGATCTGTACTACTGAGCATTGCATAACCTAGGTTACTTTACAAATGAAAATTTCTGTTAATAATAGTGGGGTTATATAAATGTCATGACACAGATAAGTCCCGACCCGTCTACCTCAGCCTCATAAAGCTGAGGGGCTTTTTCAAACACAACAAAAAACACCAGCTTTGATAAATTTGGTCTTAAATGTTGGTATTTACACCAGGCTTGATGCAGCTACTCAGCACTTAAATAAAGGACTGTCACTGATGTGGTATACCTGACGCAGACGGGAAATGTCAAGGATGACCAAGTGGTAATCCCCGGTCTTCAGAAATGAAGCTGATGTATAAGTGCGTAGTTTTTTAAGCACCGTCATTTTAAAGATGGTAAAGACCCACTCTGATGAAAATCATGTTTTTGTTGTTTTCTACATGTTCATATGGCATTTTTCTGATAATACAGGACATATCATGAGAAAATAAGTGCAAAATAGCATTTCTGAGTATTTCTGCATTCAAATCGCTGTAAAATCTCTGGCAGACCCGAATGGCAGGCTCAGATACAGTGAGATTTCGTACATCACAAATTCACGCTCCACCCCGTAAAAGCCACGCTATGCAGACCAAACTCGCAAAAGTAGAGAGGACGATCGTGGAAAAACCATGTGCGGTAGAGGATTGTAATGCTCATAAGAAAGCTAATTATGATATTAACCCTCATCATGTCCCCAAAGACATTAGTGTCTGAGAGCTTAATAGCTTGTATGTTACCTGCAGTGCTGTCTCCACCCATTGCTAATGAGCTACTGGAGCTCTGCAGAAGAGGAGACCTTGAAAATGACACATGTAATGCAATTTTGGCTAAAAAAAATTCATAATCACAACTTAAAGACCACTAAGAACACGTAAATTAGTAAAAAAAAAAATAATAAAAGTTAAACTTTAAGGTCACACAGCGAATTAGAGGCACAGCTGATTTGACAGGTGGGGAAATTGACGAAGTGCTAGGTAGAGTTAGCCAATAGGCTCACAAACTCCAGATGTGAGCTGCAACTCAAGCGTTTACGAGCATTTAAAGTGTGATGTGAGGTAAACACTTGAGACCGTACTTGGTGTCCGAACATGTGCATTGTTGACGTATTGACACCATAATGAACACTGGAGCCATAATGAACAGCGTCCTAAGGTACAGCGAAGGTGAAAGGTGTAAGACATACTCACAGAAGACGTAGAGAAAAGACCTCACCGTAGCGAGTACAAGATGTGAAAAGAGAGAAAAAAACATCAGCAGCTGGGAGCCAAAGAAATTCTCGACTTCTTCATCAAATATTTCATGTCCAACCTAGTATTTATGATGAATGCTGCCCCTGAATCACCCACTGTGCGGCTAAAACAATGTGATGTATGATAAAAGGTCTTTAATCATCGCGCTCTACAGCTGAGGAAGGATACGACCGACTAAAGTCATCCGGCAGTGGCAAACATTACAGCGAACAAAAACTCAATCAATGTGTGATTCAGAGACCCTTTCAGTCACGGGAAAGCAGGCCACAAAAGGAGAGTGATGAGAAATGTTCGCCCACGCTGCGGGGATGTGTGGCCTTGATGATGCTGCAGCTGGAGAGCTGCTCCGGAGGTTTTCCGGGTCAGATATTGTCTCAATCTCTTTGGATGACGAATCGGAAATCCTCTCCAGGTAGCAAACATTGAGACACGTCATTACTCTACCAAACAGTTGTTCTGTCACAGTTTCAGACATGTAGTCTCCTGGCACTGTTAGGCGGTGCACACTCGGAAATATCACCTGTTAGTACTTGAGAGTAACTTTGCTTCTTCCAGTTACAATTAAACACGCACTTTTCATACATTTTCAAATTCAATTCATGAAAACGCAGCACTTGTGTTGCTTCTTGTTTGTTGTAGGCTTAAATATATGAGGTGCCTTTGTGAGAAAAGTCCTTTATTCTGTCACGTCCTAAAAAGCCTGTTTGGGATGATTTCTACCCTTACAGCATCCTGTCTGGTTTTTTTATTGGATGCTAATTTTGGAGTCAAACCCCCTGCATCCTTGCCTCTGTGTTTTTCCCCTTCAGTGTTTATGACCTTCACTTTTATTATTATTATGTCTTACACAATAGAGCGCGCTATTATGGTTACACAAGGAGGAACTGCAGATTGGTTCAGGGATGTAATAATACTGCAGGCACACCTGCATGTCCTCAGGTGAAAAAGTCATTCTTCATTTTTCTCGAATAGCTTTTTTTTAGCCACCAGGTCTAAATATACTCCCTCTTAGTCATCTCTGTTGTGTCTATCTACATCATTATCTCAGGGAAGCAGATTAAATTACCACCTCTGTTAATCTTTGCCCCCTTTCGCTTGTATTGTTTTTTTATAGCAGCGGTTTGGCCTTTACATAAACTCTCATTATTTGGAGTAGTTCGGTTCCTTGTGTTGTGTGACTCACAGGCCATAAATATTGACTTAGACTGATAATTAGTTCACATTTTATAATCATTGTAGCACCACCAGGTTAACATCTGCATTTAATTGCTCATGATTTAATTGCGTATCTCATTGGGGACAATTAAACTGTTTGATTGCATGAGCTCATTGCCTTTAAATTGTTATAAAAATGCAGTTTAAAACCTTCCTGTTGATAAAAGCAAGACAAGAGAGAGAGAGATATATTTACCCAAATGGCTTTGTAGAAGAGTATTTTTGACCTAAATCCATCAGACCAGACAGCACAGAGCCTCTAATGTCACGAAAACACAGACTGATAGTTTTAATGAGGGCGACTCTACCTCGGTGTGTGGTGTTGTCATGGTTTTTTAGTTTTACTTTTGCCTTTCTTGAATATCCAAAGAGCCAAACCGCCAGTCAGCGCACTGCAGACAGTGAAATAGGTGGTGCACCAAAGAGTAGCGATAAATAGAAATAAAAATTTAAGTGTTTATTTACGGAGGCGTATTGCATTTGTAAAAGCTCTGTTTTTCAGAGTATTTTTTTCTGTTCTGTTATTCTGACTTTTTTTCTTTTCTGTTTTTCAAAATAATTTTTTCTGTTTTTCTGATTTTTCAACTAATTGTTTTTCCTATTCTCTGGTATTATGATCGTTTTAGAGACAGATGCTTACGCCCCCCTCTGCTCAATTTATTGAAAGTAAACATGGCCCAAGTTCAAGTTTTATTTTCTTTTGGGTTAGAGACACTGGGAGTTACTCCTCCCTTTAAGTCAAATAGATGGAGTCGACCTAAGTTTGTCTACTTCGCGCAGGCACCTCAGGATTTGCATACCCTATATTAAACTAATAACATGCTTTACTCACATTGACCCCGTAGTCGAAGTTATCTTGGAGCTGGAGGTTAACGTTATCTGATTGTATGAGATTATCACAGGACTTGGAAGTATCTCGCTTAGTTAAGGAAAAAATAGTCCGAAAAACAGAAAGACAAAAAAACAGAATAAAAAATTGTCCGAAAAACAGCAAATAAAAAAAATAAAAAAAATAAAAAAAAATCCTCTTTGTAAGTGAACGCAATACGCTTCTTCATTCATTACACTGGTGATGGTGTTTTGGGTAAGGTTTGTGAAAATGTCCTGAATAAGGTGGTAAACGTGGTCCTGTATGAACCCGTTGATTCCATAGCATCCGTTCTCCAACAGCTTACGGCTCGAGCTGATGGGATCCTTTGTCTCATCTTACATATACACTTACTTTTAACAAACAACCCCACTTCATTAGAAAATACATGAACTATCCCTTTAAAGACGTTCATGTGACACAGCAGTGAGATCATCTATGACATATTTAAATCAACATATAGGCGGGGATGATTTACCTTTTATTCATTTACATTGCCTTTAGCTATAAATGACTCAGCGAACACTGCGTAAAACAATGAAGAACAGAGCTGACCTCCTCCCACACCTTCCTAAACCTCCTTCGTTTACAGTTTTATCACAGCGCTCAGAGTCTCATATAGACTCACGGGGCCAGTTTAATCTGCATAAGTTGCACTGAGCTTTAAACACCAACGTGTACCCATCTATAGGAACATTACACTCAGAGGGAGTGCTTCGAACAACAAAACGGAGGTCATCTGAGTTTCTTAACTTCTTGTTTTAATCACCATGGTGTGTGTCAGCAACTTTAACAACTACATAAAGAATTAATTTGACTTTAAACTTAGAGATTCAATATTTTGGCTTATATAAGGCAATACTCCTTCTTCTGTAAAGTCTCTGCAATGACTACATGGCACTTCAGACACAGGCAGATACATAAATCCATCAAGTGACACCTGTAATCCAATCACAGCCTTCTTAAAATACTTATTTATGCTTGTGTCAAATTCAGCCGAAATAAGTTTTGTTTCTGGATGGTGAGTTTGTTGTACACGAATGAGTTAAGAAATAAGAAAAAACAGAGCCAAAACTTCAGCGTAAGTGGTTGTGACTCAGTATTTGGTACTTGTAGCTCTCAGGTATTTTTAATAGTCCTCAGAGGTGAGCATGACCGAACACAGCATGTAATTACTTTGACTATTTTAAGGGTTTTTTGAAGTTGTTCTCAAAGAGGAATCCTGGGACTGTCTGAGGTCACGTAAGGGGATTACAGGGAGTCCCAATTTAAGAGGAGAATAATGAGTACACAGAGTTTTTTCTCAAATCAAAGTCTGGGGTATTATTTGTCAGTTTCCGGGTCCTTAATAGGTCAAAGTGGGTAAATACAAGCTTGTGTATTTTATCTCTAGTAAGTTTACAGCTCTAGTAGTAGCTAACCTTTGGTCACACGTGGAGTACAAACAGTGCAGCACAGAACAGATGGGAAAAACATCGTTCACGACCTTCTCCAGCGAATCGGGGCGAGGATGACTCCAGAGAGCAAGGAGAAGGGGGGAAGTGGGAGATGCTAAATGCTAATTATTGCAGATTCTGCCATGTTTTCAATCAGCTCAGATAAAATAATCCCCGGGATGGGTGGCATGTTCAGCGGGAACACATGTGTCAAAGCTTCCCTCCATCTGTTCTCATGTACCAGTGAATCACACGAGTTAACCCACGGGCCTGCCATGTGATGTTAAAAAATAGCCTCCCCCCCCGAACGTGCAGAACTCCAGCTAATTGGATCAAAGATGTTCTGGGTTAGAGGGGGCAGAATCTCATACTGTGCGGTGAGATAGAACCCACGACCCAACATGTCAAAGCAGACTATGAGTAGACGATCAGAAGTGCCCTTCTGTTCAGCGCTGATGCACAATTACGCATTTTGATCCACGCAGACATAAAAGCGTATTACGAATTTAAACAAATGAAAAGGATTGGTTGATGTGCAACTCTATAAAACACCAGTTATGAAGTTAGAGAGCTGCAAAGAAAACAAAGATGATTGAGGAAGAGCAGAAAACTATCCCAGGAGACAAAAGTTGACATTAAGTTTGGAAATCATCAATATTGTTTCCTACACTTTGTGGAGGCAACATGCACAACGGTTTATCTTTGTAGCAGAGTTGTTGTTCTGGTCTAACTACAATCCCAGTTTGTGATCTTTTTAATGCACATTTGATGCATTATGAATTAAAAAATACACAAATGGAGACCCCAAACTACGGAGCAGCTAAAATCTCATACCAGGCAAGAACAGGACAGCATTTCAGGGTCAAAGCTTGTTGTCTCAGTTAGAGATTTATGGCTCTTCAAAGGGAGCTGGATCTTTAGGAGACATTCAGACCGGCTCATTGTTTGATTTATTTATTTTTTTAGAAGTCAACTAGGGCTACACATGGGTGGGAGTTATTCAGAAATATTAATTGGAATTTTATTTAGCTTGTGTTTTCATCGTAAACATTCCTTAAGGTAGTACCATATCCTTTGACGGGGAGATAACTATTTGTATAAACTATTTGTATAAAAACTGCATAGGCTACAGATAACTGATAAAAATTAAGACGATAAAAAAATGTGAATACAAGATTGTACTACCCTTCCTAGTGTTTGGGGCATAGAGATGACACATAAAGGCAGCTTGAGAAAGGAACGGCTCGCCACTGTGAACCGGTTCTTATCGTTCACTTAAAGAGTCGTTCAAATGACTGACTCGTTCACAAACGTCACATCTCTAATCTTGATTAGAGAGTGTCTAATATGCAAACAACATAAGCTGCCATTAAATAAAGTATCTCAGAATCTAAGAGCGATACTGAATGGATGACTGTGAGAACTGCTCCCTTATTTAGTCATTTTCTGTATCTAATAGAACAGCTCTGGGACCACAACTTAAGCCGTAAACAGCTTTTCTATGAATAGTTTGTGTGAAAGCTTGAATGAAGATGAGGCATCAATTCCTCGAAATGCACCTCAGGGAAGCACAAACTGTTTCCTTGTGAATTTATCGTCGTACCTTGACTCCGGTACCAACACTTCCTCTTTACTAAACACAGATCATTATTGTTTGTTTATTTTTTCCACATCTCAGCTGATTCAAAACCACATCAGTACCGGGAACTGATTCTCTGAGGGGTTTTCTCAGAAGAAAATTTTCGACCTCTCTCAGCAGGTGAAGCAGGGGTGTGAATGATGAAATTAATGATTTCTGAGTTTCTTTTCTTCCGCTTTAGTTTCAGGATCATTGTATGGTCCACTTTGACTTAATGCCACATTATCGGTATAAATATGAAGTCATAGTTTTCCATGATGGTTATCCTGTTATATGTGTTTTCATTAAAAAAAAAGTTCAGAAGGAAAGTTTCCTCTTTAAACTATTTTTATCACTCATAACTGGCAATGTGCTCAAAATTACAGGCATTTTTAAAGAGTAAAAAACCTGTTTCGGGGAAATCAAGTCATCTCAAGTGGAAATTTTATGAGTAAGCCAAGCTCATAAATTGTGACGTGTTTGCTGGTGTTTTCTAATAGTGTCTGAGAGTACACAAGCATATTCTGTGAAGCTGGATATCGACAACAAGAGCATTTATCCGTGATCTCATAGTTAGCCTGAGGATGAATTTTGAGAAAGTTTCACTGTTTTCTTTGTACTTTTGCATCCGGTACTGTTTTCAGGTCAAATATACTAGTTACACAAGTTTACAGTAAGGCTAATATAACCAAGCTGACATGTAATGTGGTCATTTTTAATCTCTATATGAAAAAAATACACAAAAGGTAAAAAGCAGAGTGTTGTATGCTGGTACTGTTGATGGTCAGTGGGGACCAAAGTAGCTGAAATCAACGTCTCTCAGTGGAGACAGCAGTTCACTCTTACCTGAATCTGACTCTGTTTTTGTGACTCTTGGCCTAAAAGCTAATCATATTGGAAACCCTAAAATTTGGGCTTCGCAGGGGGCTATAATATCACCAGGTGAAAGAAAATGGTTTTAAAGAATGAGTCACATTTTACAAAAATACTGTAATTACATGGAAAACACCCTCTTGCATTTTTGTCATCTAGGACTAAGATATGAGTAAATAGAGAATGAGGTGTTTTGTTGCAGTACAGTGTTTTACCCAGAAGATGGCGTCTTAAGAACAAAAACTTCTTTGCACTTTGGACATTATTAGAGATGGTTGAAGTAATTGCATGTGTAAGTAAAGTTTACAAAGTCACATGTTGCTCTTCCATCAAGTTTTCTATAAATAATATCATTGTTGTAGTAATCGCAGTAATCATGAGGTGAAAGTCTGATATCTAAGATAAGTAACCAGCAGAAACTGGTGGTTGGGGTCTCCTAAAACTGATCACAGGTAGTGGCCCACTGAGCGTGTTTTGGTCTAATAGACGTCTAAATGTAGCCTAGACGACTGGTCTAAAATCAGGCTACCACAGGTCTAAAATTGTAAGTTTTTTAGACGTCTAAATTTAGACCAAGTTTAGACTAGCCAGCTATACTATACTACACTGTATGTTGTATATCAGCTATCATAATTATTTTGGTTAAGTACTTGGAGATCAGTTATGCAACTCATGGTTAAATAAATAGTTATCAAATAATGAGTTAAAGTGCAATATCTAAATTCCGTCTAAAAATATACAGAATCTGAAGACGGTTGGAATTAGGTCTAAAATATAACCAGACATCTAATAGCCGCCTTTTGCTCAGTGGGGAGCCTGATCATTCCTCATATCTAGCAATTGTATAACTACTGGACCAGGGACAGATGGAGACAGACAGTGCCTGACAGAGACTTAGAAGCTGCACTCACTGTTTCCCACTTTGACATCCTTAAAAAAGACTAGCTGGGTCTTGTATAACAATGTGACCTCAATCCCTGCTTTTTTAACACAGTTACTATCTTGATCTAGAATGTAAGCAAGTGAGACACCAGACACTCTTTAAAGTCAGTTTAGTGAGTGTCAGTGAAAACTTTGTCTGCTCAGGTAAGTACAGCGTTTACACAGACATGTTCTGCTGTCTCAAGACAAAAAACAACACTGACATGTTAAACTAATACTTGGACAGTGTACTTGTTGGTACTGATGCATAGAAAAGAACTTAAAATACTTTCCAGTCCAAACATAACTGAACAAACTTGAACAGCGTGTGCTCTCCAGACTGACTGACCCCACCTTCAGCTAAACACACCTGATTTCAGCTTCATTTGATTAGCGGGTGACCTGCGATAACACCAGCAGAAAAAACACAACCCTGTCTTTGTTTAACATGATTGATAACCTACATTTGCAAAATACATAAGGCCATTAGGCTAATATTGGTTATTTAACACTGAAATGAAACATAACAGAATTGGGGTAATTACAATTATAGCTTAATTTCTGAGGTCTCATTTTAAGTGGGACAGAAGCAGCGTCTTTACCGTACATATATGAAAGTGGTAATGAAAGCGGCAGACAAAAGCAGGGGACATGTCATCATCGAAATATGGTTAATTGGTGAGTGCTCTGCATAGAATATGCCAGCTCATTGTAGCTAATAGCTGCCCCTGTCGTCCATCATGAAGCAGTAATGAACTTACTGTTATAATTATGAATTATAGGTCAGGCGTGACTGCACATGCATCATCCAGACCACTCATAAAGGCTAATTTTTCCTGTCTACCCAGCTGCTGTATGGTGTTAATGAATGAGGACACAAATTGCTAATATGCAAATACTGTAAACATGCAGATCTAGAGCAACACAATTAAATATCGCCTGCTGAGCGTCACAGCGCTGGATTAGTTTGCATGAGGTCAGCGTGACCGCAGCGCATGTTTGTTTCTCTTTCTAATCAATTCCTGAAAATATAAGTTTGTCTGAGAAATATCTGTTTAAAAAAATCACCCGTCAATAAATCCAGACCGTTCTGAACAGGGCTCTTATTCTGAAAATGAGGCTCTGTTACCAGGCAACAACATGCTGCTTTAAGTTCTGCTCTCTTGTGATTTTGGTGAACAAAGAGTGCAGAGGGATCACCAGTTTTACCCCCAGCTTTCAGCTGGATGATAAATCCTCAGAGAGCTTTCAGATGGCTCTGGGTTTTCTTTCTCAAAACCAGGAGAATCTCTTAAATGAATGGAGGATGTTTTTTTTCATCAGGACCTGCAAAACCATCCCCTGAATATTGTGTTAATTTTTTTTTCTTCTCTTTTCAAAAACATGCTTTCAAAAACACGTCAAAAGACTTCATTTCTGCCTTTTTTCATCAGTCAGTTAAAAAAGAGACGAACCACACTTCACATAGATCCTGCACATTTACCCACAAGTGATTTCTAACGCATTATTTTCAGGTTTTGAGGATTTATTTCTAGATTGAAAATATGTTAAGTGTCTATCAAGGCGTGTTATTCTCCGTTTGTACTGTCTGTGCCATTCTACAATAACAAAAATAAACTGTCCCCATTTTACCTCAAAGCTATTATATTTACCATGTCGCTCTTAACATAACAAGTGTGTGGAAATGGAAAAACAAGTATGAATATCTTATAGTTGCCTCTGTAGTTGGACTGAAATGCCCCCTTGCTCATCCCTCCAGTCAAAAAAATAAAGGTGGCTTTTCAGGACAAGAAGCTCATATGATGCACGATAAGTACAATTCTCCCTTTTACCATCAAAACAATCAGTTAACACTATACTTATTTACTGCACAACAATCACTCTTTTCTTCTTCTTCTACCAAAGGAGGCACTTTGCACAGCTGCAACCCTGAAGTTTGTACAAGTTTGTCCTCTCTGTGCTACTGTAGAAACATGGAGGTGCACTATTGGGACCTCTGGGGTCCACTCCTAGATAAAAAAAAAAGGGTCACAAAAACTTTTATTTATTTATTTACTTACTTATGTATTTTGTGGTCAGATTAAGGTGATTTAACACTAATCTAAACATACTTACAATTGCTTTAATCCATTTCTACCAAATCTGTTATACTAAATATCACTAATTTCTACGTACTGCACCTTTAAGCAACCTTGAATTTAACTGTCATAATCCAAGTTACTAGAGGTAGAATAATTCAGACTGTAGTCTATAAATTTTATTTTTATACATGATAAATTGCCTTGAAAAATGCTGTTTAAACACACAGATTTGAAAATAACCAATCCGATTAAACACCTTTACTGCAAATTGAATGAAAACAGAGTTCAGTTTATCTCTTTGGAGATGAAAAAAGGTCAGAAATCTGCAAAAGTTAAATTACTGTCACACACTTTTTATACTTGTGTCAAATTGTTAACAAACATGTATAGTCACCATAACACTTCCTAGTGTTGCAGTTAAACCAGCACTGAGCTGTCTTGTTCTGTAGTTGCTTCTATATTGTGGAGAGGTTGCCCTCTAGTGGCGACATTTAGGGAGTGGACTAAACAGACAGCATCACGGTTAATCTGTAGACTTGGTTGATTAATTCCTCCTGGTGACATACAGATAAATATCTGAACCACTTTAACTGTAAATTAGATAAATTTACATTATGACATATGTGAGTAAAATGTCACCATCGTATATATTCTCTATATTCTATCAGTTTTTGATCATAAGTAGCAGGTTATGTTCGTTTTTGCGCCTCATATTCTCCACATTCATCAATCTTTGGGCAAAGGTGGCTCAGTTCGTCTGATTGTCTCCAGCGGGACATTTCATATTGAACACAGTGTTCACATCTCTGTCGGTGAACAGCAGGGAAAAGACAGCAAATGAAAGATAAGAAAGTGAAAGAACTCTGAGGAGAAATTGTGCTGTGAAGGACATTTTAATTAACCACTCCATCAACCCAATTATTCCCTTTGTCTCGTGAGATCTGTCTCTGTTCGCCGGGCGCCCTTCATGCAGCATAATTTCTTTCTCTGATATTCTCTCTGTATCAGCACCCTCTATTTTCTCAATCAAATCTGTTTTTTTTCTGTCACTTGTATTTCTCAATTTCTTCTTCTGTCATAAGAGCCTTTTATTAAAAGAGAAATAATTTGCATCCATGATATCCGAGAGAGAACAGACCATGTTTGATTTTATAAAAAGAAGATGAAAATGATCAGCCCGGCTGTTTGCATATGAATGAGTCTGAATTTAAAGCTCCTGTGAGGAACATTCAGTTTGTATCAATACTGGCGCCCCCTGTGGACAAAATAGCATTAGCTTACCTTGTCCTCTACATGCGTGAGCAGATTGTTTCTTTTGTATTTTTTACAGTCATGTGAATACTTTGTGGGAATTGTAAAATCAGGTTTGTTTCTCCAGCTGCTTGGCTGAAACCTACCCCCTGGTGCCGAGTTCAGGTATTAGAAATTATGATATAAAAAGAGAGAATGTTGTAAGTGATGCTTTTTTTTTGCTTTTAGGTGTTATAAAAAGGAATTTATATGAATTTAAAATTATTAAATAAACATGAAAAAAATTCCCCATAATTGCTACAAGTTCCTAAAGGATACATGTGGAGAAAACAAAAACCAAAAACAACAACAACAACAAAAAAAAGTATATTTGGTAGGAAGAAGCTTCTGTTTAGTTTGAGAAAGTTGCTAATCTTACAAAATATTTTGAAGGTTGTAAGGGAAATCACTGAAAAAATATTACTACATATCAAACAGGGGATGAATCATAAATAATGAACAAGAGACATCTATAAAACTTAGAAAATTAGCCAATGATCTCAGAAGACTTAATAATCTGTTACCATTATTTATGATAAAGTGTGTTTTTTCCAAGTCAAAGCTCCCGTGTGGGGTTTTTGACATTATATGGAACTGACTGAACTTTTTATATTATACAAAAGCAAACAAGACCATCAAGGACAAGGCTGTCAGTTTTATACTGTGGTTTTAAAAACCTGAAACTTGTGCAAGAAGGGGGTTGGTGTCAGTCGAGCATTTTATTTCCCAACCACAATATTCATCAAAAAAATATATAAATTTGACTGCCGTAAGTTATTTTTTATATATTTTTTTTTTGTCAAACAGCAACTCTTAAACGTGTAAGATAAGCAAAGACTGGTTTGCCTACAGGGGGCGCCAAAACAGACACAAACAGAAAGTTCCTCACAGGAGCTTTAAATTCACATCTGTATTTTTTTAGTTTGATATACACGAGACTTTGGATATTTCATGTTAGTTACGTGAACATGGATAAACGTTATGAATATGTTTGTGTGTGCTACAGAACCTACGATGTGAGAGGCGTAATATGGAAATGCAAAACAGATCTCTGAAGCAAAATTATCTGATAATGAATGAAACAAAATCTGATCTTTATAAAATTTACTGTATTTCCACAGCGCTGTAAATCAGCATGTAAAGCCTGATGCTCAACAGGCTTTCTCCAAATATTTCCCGTTTTCAGTTCTGGTTTCATCCCATATTTCCAATCTCCACAGCAGATTCATGCATATGTTCACACAGATACACACTGTTCATGGTTACTCTGCTCTCCTCATGCATAACTGGCAGCTGACATACGCACAGTTTATTCTGACGTACAGATGGTGTCAGGCTGTTTACAAGAGAGGGAAGCATGTGTCGCTGTTGTCAGTCAGATCCACGAGGAACACAGCCTCAGTGATAGGGAATCCCCCCGGGACCAGTTCCCTCTACACAGACCACTCCAGGGACACGTGTCCCACAGTAGCAGAGGCTGCAGAGACCACAACCGCACTGTGGCTGCAACTGAAGCATAAACATTTCACTACTGTGTGTGTAAGGTAACATGATAAAGATAGATTTTTATAATTTGTTTAAGGACTTCCTGCTTAAATTTTTAACATCTAGTGAATGATAGGGGAGGGAAAATGACTAATACCACAACAAAATATCACAAATCGACGGTTGTATGAGGTGCCTGGTAAAGACTCAGATATCACAACCTTTCTTTCATATGTATGAAATGTACACATTACCATCTTTTCAGTAGTACAAGGCGAAAGATTATCTTCTCCATCAAAAACTGGAATTTAATTTGTAAAGCTGGTTAAAACGTTTATTTTGCATTTTCATCAGAGAAAATAGGACAGCAGATACAGTACAAAGATACAGGGTGAGTGAGAAATGACATGAAGCAAAGGGCCACAAGAAAAAGGAATAGTAATAGTAATAATAAAAGTGATAATAGTCTATATTTATATAACACTTTAAAAAAAGTGTTTTACAAAATGAAATAATGGGGTATAAAGAGAAATGTGAGAAATATGATGACTAAATATAACATTTTACGTTAATTTAACAACATAAGAGATATATGAAATATATTGATGACAGAAATGAGGAAGAAATTAAATAAAACAAGATTTATCCCACCAAAACCATAGACCATCATACAACCAGCTAAATAAACACCAAAAGAAAAATCAATATGAGAAAAAAATAAATAAAGATTAAAATAATTTCAGTCTGAAATGTGTGTCCCAAATGAAGCTTGTGTTTGTCACAGTGGGTGTGATAGTGTCAGAGAATTAACCCTTTATTTGTAGATTTGTCAAAGACTACTGCGTCTGATTATTCTGTGTTCAAAGATGAACATACAAATTTGTTTTTACTCATCTGCACATGAGGCGAGCAAGTTGAACCACCAGGCCAATTAGCCGCCCTCATTTATCCATTTTTAAGATTCATTCATTGCAGAAAAATTATAATTTTAAACCTGATATAAATCTGTCCTGATCATCTTGAGTTGATGAGTTTAGAAAACAAACATTTCTCATTTCAGCCACAAGGTGGCACAGTGACACACCACAAACCTCCCTCCACTTCATGAGAGGGAGTGTGAAGCTTCAGTCCTCGTTGATGGATATGATGTGAGAAACTCCAGCGGTGGAACTTTTGAGCACGATTCACTTTAGAAGTTTTCGTTCCTTTTCTCCCATTTTAATCCTCTGGGACTCTCCGTGTTTGTCCTCTTTTTCTCCGTCTCGCTTTCACATCAGATCACTTGCCACATATGCATCACATGCTCTCCATCACTGTCCCCGCTTTCCATTCAGTCCCCAGGGACACAGATCCATCCACTTAGAGCTCTTTATCCCCCAGAATGTATGAAGAGGCTGAGCATAATTACTCCTATCTTTGATTTTCTTGTCTATTCATGTCCATTCAGTGCTAATAGTCCAACATGGACACCACCCAGGCCGATCTGTATATTTAACATGTACTTAATCAGTCCCCCAGGCTCTGATTAGCAGAGGGGGGTCAGATGGAGCCTGAATAATTAGACCAGTTTCCACAGAAGTGTCAATTGAAGCCTTAGCAGGGTCAGCAGGAGCCCACTGTAAAGCTAAATAGAGGGAATCGATATTCCAGCTTGGCTTTGCAATATGTTCAAACAGCAGGAGTCTATGCTAAATTGGCGATTATACCTCGGCTTCATTTGACATGTGTTCATATGGATTATATAATGTAACCCATAGATTGAAGATGAACAGCGGACTTTGAATGGCGGCGGTGTAACCATAATATCAAACTTTTATATGTTTTTTGACTTGTGGGGACTTGTGTGACTTGTCTGGAGGTAATTGTTCCCCGGAGTACGTGCAGTGGCAACGATTTTTCCAGTCTAGGATCTGCTCCACTTTTGTTGTAGAAAAGGTGACCGACCTCGACAGTCCTGGCCCCAGAGATCCGGCGTCTTGTCCTCTGCGCTGAGACACATAAGAAAGTTAAATCAAAAACACAGGATAAGGTTCAACTACGAGGGAAAGACAAGACACAAAGTGAAAATTTACACGGACTTAAGAGCCTTAAGGAGAGATTTTAAAATTTCAGCAGGTTAGCAAAAGCCTGAAACCGTTTAGTTTTCAGAGGGGAACTGGGGCTGAGGCTCGGAGGGTCTGGTTAGGGTTAATGGTTTACTATTTATACCAAACGACCCAAGCGAGACGAAAAATAATGAATAACCCTGTGTTTATCATTAATCAATATAAACGATTGAATCTTAAAAATGATTTACCGCTGAACCTGGACCCATTAAAGCCAAGCTCAGATTAAAAAAAAAACACTTCGCTGCTGAATGTTTTGTCAAAAGGGTTCAAAATGACTCAATTTTAACCGTGAACATAAACCCGGGTGTCATCAGTGTAACAGAGGTACTGTACGTTATGGTTACTGCAGGTTTGACCCAGGGGAAGCATAAACTAGCGAGAACACTAGCGAACCCAGGATCGATCCTTGGGGGACACCTTGGCTGAAGTATGTGAAAGATTAGGTGGGATTTCCAGTAATGATGGAAAATGATCTGGTGGGATCATAGCGACTCGGGTTCCTTTGGGTTTTTTTAGTAGTAAGCTCAGACATCTATCTCATCCACCTTGTCTTGCCAAACCCCCTTGAAAATGAGATCCTGCATCTCAAAAAACATCAATATTGTGCAGATCTGAAATCGACAACTGTGTTTAGTCATGTGTTTCTCTATTTAGCTTTATTTCTCGCTGATCATAACAGAGCCGGTATTGTCATTGGCAGATTTTTGGAATTTGAAAATAAATCAAAAAATAAATAAAACCTCACATACTTGTCTTTTAGCAAAAAACCAAGCATATATCCGTCTTTTGATTGCTGCATCCTCTCTCTGCTCTCCTCCCACTACAGAACAGACAGACCTCTCCAACTAGAACTGGCCATTTCAGGTCTAATTTGTTGGACTGATAGGCTGGGCCTCAAAGGACCACTCTGCAGGATTTATTGTTGAGAGAACCCATGGCATTTCTAAAACTAGGTGGAAATATGCAATCCTTCTTCTTGTGCCATTGTTTGTTTTTTTCCCAGTGAGAGTAAAAAAAAAAAAAAAGCACAAGTAAATATCAACATGAGTAAGCACCATAAAACAGCTTCAGCTTTAATAGGACACAGAAACTGACAGGCAGTGCAGAGAGACGACGCACAGGGTACATCAGAGCATTTTTTCAAATTACTTTATCATCATCAATATCATTACCATAATCATCATCACTGTCATCAATCAATGTCACCGATACCGTCATCATTATGTATGCCTTGTCAACATCAGCAACATCCTCATTAACATCAATAGTTTCTCTTTAAAGACTCAGCCTGCTGGATTGAATGTAAGGAAACATATGGCAGCTTTGAAACTCGAGAATAACACAGTTTACTCTCTGTGGTTCTGCAGGAACATGGTGGAGCTCCGTTAAAGAAGATCTGCTTCCACTTTGGAGGAAACGCTGCCTCGTATTCATGAAAATGTAAGTTGAATCTTATTTAAAGTTTTGACGTGACGTTTCCAATGAGGTTTTTTGTTACTGGATAAAGTTGAGGGAGTTATAATATATTATAAAATTCAGAATTTATTATGGTCTCATACATTTTAAGTTATACATTTTGCTTATACCACTTCATAAACATTGCTATAAGTTTATATTCAGCCTTATAGTCTCATATTGGTATAAAGCCTGAAGAATGCATTATAGAAGGCTTTTCAAATGTGCATCAAAAGTAGGTTTGTTTAAAAGAGTTAGCAAAATAGCTGAATTTTTACCGAACAGTACATTTTTTATGCACTGTTATGTCGTCAAAACCACTTATTTCATTATCCCAATATAACAAAGTTTGTTTTCACATGATAACTGACTATTTTTGTTCTTTATCTCAAAATAACAAAGATCTTTTTCTTGTGATAACGGATTATTTTGCCGATCCAAAGCAGTAACTTTTTAAAATGCTGTCAGTGCTGTCAACAGCTAGCCAGGATTGTCAATGAAAACGCAGACGTCACACTCAGGCATGCGCACCTTACACTTTTAACCTGGGAATCATTTAACTGCCATGTGCAGATCAGACAACAACAGTGACAATGGTGGACATATTAATTTATTCATTATCAAGAGAAAACGATCTTTGTTATGTTGAGATAACCAAACAATAAGTCATTGCTCATGAGATAACTGCATAAAAGAAAGAAAAAATCTATGGCTGCGCTCGTCCTCCGTACATTTTCGCATTTACTTAGACAGAGCAAGAATAATCATTTGGCGTCCATGTTGCTGCGACCTTGTAAGAATGTTCCCTTTAATAACTCTTGAACATCATGACTTAGTGACACAATTTCACCACTTCATGAGTTCAACTTAACGATTATAAATTTAATGTATACAACAATAAAAATAACAGACCACTTCTGCTAATAATCAAGACTAGAAAAACAAATGACGTACATCAGTCGTTGCACAAAATTCTGCTGCATGTTTTGATAAAATAACATCTTAAAATGTGTGTTTCATGTGGAGGGAATAAGATTCAACTTTGCTGCTAATACGAGGTCAAAATCAGAATGAAATCATATTCAGCATCAAACGAACTGTGAAGACTGCAGACCTGGTGAATGAAATCTCTGTATGCATGCTCTGAATATATTATTCATTACCCTGAATTGTAAAAGTCTTACTGAGCGGCTTTGGACCGCAGATTTGCAGAGGTGCCCTGTAACTGTAATTGTCCTTGAAAATCATGCTGTTCAAAACAACATAACTGAACATAACTCAGTTTGTTCTGCATACACATTTGGTTTAATCTCAATACTAATGAGCCTCTAAAAAATGTTGTTTTCATGCTCCTGGACACAGTTGTTATTATTATGCTGTGTGTGTGTAAAAAATGAATAATGTTTTGTATATCTGCACCATTTTATCATGCTAGCGATCCATAGTCATGTTCTCCCTATCGGTTTGCAGCAGGTTTTTTCCTGGGGGAGATTTTCTAAGAGTGGAACAGAGAAAAATACAACAGGACTCTTCAGGGAAATATCAGACATAGGCCCTACAGCTTGACTGCATGTTGGGCAGAACCATTTACAAGTGAAAGGCATACAGCTGGATGTGGTTTACACAGAGTAATTGCCTTTGGTTTCTTGGGAATACAGGAATGTATCAGTACTATAATCAATAAAAGTACACTGGCTGGATGGCAGCAGCTGCTACACCCATCTGGGAATGAGAGCAGGCAATTAAATAGTCTAATTAATGCTGTTCTATTGTGTGCTGCGCTTTGGGGGTTGTGAAATACTGATAGTAGAAAAGGATTGTGTCTATTCAATTATTTTTGTAGCAGAATGTGTACAACACCCTAAAGCAGTAATGAAAATGTTTTCATAAGAGCCCTAACTTTTTCTGTAAAGCTGCATATGCAGGAGCTGGTTTTCATAGTTAGATTAAGTTTATTTTGCAATACAGGAGCCTTTGGGTCTGGAATGGCGATGCAGAACTACCCTGACTGTGAAGCATGGGTAAAAAGAAGGCGGTAAAGTTTTAGAGTGTTGGTGAAGCACAGAACTTTTTATAAACAGCAGTGGAAAAAGAAAGATTATGCAGGTAGTGACTTTGATTTGGGGGGGGAAACTGGGATGGGTGACTCCAGTCTGGGGTCTGTTTGGGATGTGATGGGCTCTTTGGGTGAATTTAGGGCAGCAAGAAGAGCTGGAACACCAAGCCTGTTTTGGTTTAAGGTACGAAGACCAAAAAATTTCCTCTGTAGCCAAAGAACACTTTTAGATAGTTGTGTATTTGGGAGACATCAGCTCGGAACAAAGTACCATTTTCAGTTTACATAAAAAAATGGTGTATAAAAATTGACACCACAAGTTTTCACTGATTCTGAAGCCAAAAGATTCAGAGCTCCCCCTACTGACAGGATGCAGTATGGGTCATAGACTCCACCTCCTCTATTTAAACCAATGGAACATGAGTTACCATGTATTTAGGTCCAGTGGTTAGGGCTTCTTGATAATGGCAAAAATTAAAGATCACCTTTATTAAATACTTCACCTGCATCTTCATAAGAGCAAGGAATATGGAATACATTTTATTATGATACAGACCAATTTCACTGTTTAGTCAGGCATATGTTAGCTTGGTAGCACTCATTCATGCTTGTGGTTTCCATGGCTACTCTGTCCTTTGGCTTTTCAGACACAAACACAGACAGGCCCAATGCGAGGATCTGTTTGGCCCCAAATATCAGTTTTTTTGTTTGTTTTTGTAGTAAATCTCACAATGGCAGAATTCAGGCACATAGTCCATTCTATAAAAAAAATCTAAAGTTTATACATGTAGTTTTTGAGGGGGTAAGAATTAAGGCAAGAGTCTGCTGACTGTGTTGGTCAAGCTGCTTGTCTAATAGGTGTAATCACTCTTTTCCTTGAGGTTGTACGCACTGCCTCTGGCTTATATATCGCATCTCTCAGGCTGCAGAAAACAGCTAAATGGGACCAAACCAGTGTTAGCATGTGTCTTTGTTCTGGGGATAGACAAATCACATTCGGTAAATGTATCGAACATCTCTGTCTCAGTTCTTGTAGCAACATATTTAACCCAACATTGACTCTGAGCATACATGCTGTGTTCTGACAAATAAACAGTTTCTATGAGCATGTTTACCACTTGTTAGCATTGCTTATCTGCTGTTTGGTGCTTGGCAAATGAAAACACACAGTGGGCGAATCAGAGGTTTCCACCGGTTTGGAAACAATACTGCTGAGAGCTGCGAGAAGAAACCAATTCATTAATTTTGCTGGATGGAAACAAAATAAGGAGCTAAAAGATGATTGAACACTCCACGTGGCCGAAGAGGGCTGCAGAGTTTGGTAATAATTCTCACAGTGAGACCTTTTCCTGATTACAGAAAGTAATCTGACCCTTTGTTTTCACTTAAAAAATATATCCACGCAGATGTAAGAACACATAACTAGACTTCTCTGACTGCTGGGTGAGACAGACCAGATGAATTAGTTTCACATTTTAAATAACAACACGGATGCACAACACATTGATGGTAATGGGTCACCTGTTGATGTGATGATGCGGTTTCCCACACTATTAAAGGCTGTGAAGTTTTAGACACAGTTTGAAAGATATAATCATTTCAACAAGAACTCTAAAGAGTTTCCTAATGACACATAACATTAGTTCATTTCCCTCTGCTTAATAAAGCCATTGTGCTTATTTGTCTGCGGTGATTTGTGTTTATAAAATGAGGTGTGACCTTAACATATCATGGCAAAATACAGACATTGCTGTCAGTTTCACTCTACTTGAAATTAAAAAATGTTGTGTTCCGTTCCCTCGGAAGTTAGTTGTCAAAGCTGGGAATGACGCTACACACGAGTTGACAGCGTTCCAGTTAACAAGTTGGAAAACTAGATGAAAGCCTACAGTTAGCTGTTGTTAGTTGTTGTTTACAATTGTCAGCTGTCGTTGGCAGTTGTTAGCGATACAGTTAGACCTTGGGCAGTACAACATATACCACTTATTTAATTTCCCAAAAACAAATTTCCAACTCGGAGCTTGGAAATCCCAACTTCTGAGTCTTCCGAATCCACCAAAGTCTGGCGGATTTCATTTACCATCAACCAGAATGAAGCACTTAGCAGCATTTAGCAAGTTACAGTAGAGAGAAGAAACTTTTTTTAACAGGCAGAAACCTCAAGTGGGACCAGACTCATGTTGGACAGCCGTCTGCTGGGACTGAGCTGGGTTTAGATAAGGTGGCCATACTCTGACTTCCCAAAAAGAGGGCACGATGATGCAGGGGCGGAGTCTCAGAGTCGCACAAAGTTAATTTTGAGAGTTTTTCGGGTCGGATCAAGTGTCTTTTACATGCTTCTAACTCAGTGAGTCCATGTGACACAAACTCGAAACTTTCATACAACACCGCAGACATTTGAAGGATTTTTATAAACTTCCCTGGACAAAGCTGGACAAGGCAGGTCAGCCCCCCAGAAAAGAGGACATGTTCGGGTTAAAAGAGGATGTATGGTCACCCTAGTTTAGTGAGAGGATAGAAGGAGATGGACAGAGGAGAAACTGATGCTCGCCGTTGAAGCAGTTTCTTTGTTTAGGTTACTACCTGACTGGCTGTTGTCAGTCCATGTGAGAAACCACCCAGCTGTTCTCAGGGTTACCCAACACAACAGGAAATCTGGTAATATTGAAGATACTTAATATTTATAATTTCCAGAACTTGTCATTTAATCATAAATTATTTGGACAGGGACCCCTACGAGAAAGACTCGAATCATAGGTTCACTGCGGTATCTATGGTAGTACGACTCCTCCGACACACCAGGCCACACTCTCTGCTCGCTGACTCATACTGCTGTAACTAAAGAAGGCCAACTGAGCCAAACAGACCCCAAACCAGCCCACAGAAATAGAAAGTCTGCAACATAGGTGAGACCCTGGAGGGTGATTACGGCCTTGTACTCAAGGAAGTCTGTCACCAGGAGGACAGGGACAAGAAGAACCGGGCTGGAGTAAGTCCACACTGAATACACCTGTCTAGTCACCTGGGGGAAGGCAGACAGGGACCTAATTATTTTTTGGAAAGTGTTCCCTAACTGCTGATTGCAAGAGTGGCTGGAAAAACTCGATGACAGAAGCACACCAGATGCACTTCCATTTCCATTCACTGTCAGCTTAGAATTACCTCTGCGTGTGCATGATGGACTCATAAGCAGCGTAAATGAGGCTTATAATGTGACAAGTTGATACATTTTAATATTATGCAAATAAACTCAATGGTCCATTTAAGCAAAACATGCCTCCAAAATTGTTGCTGTCAACAAGTTTTTTTTTTTTTTTTTGTGTTCAGCTTTATGAAAAGTAGCAGCTCTCAAAGCTCTGTCTCTCTGCTTCACGTTGGCCTTGACTGTAATAATATTCAAAGATCTATCATGTTGGTACAGCTTCAAATCTGCGGCTTACATCACTACAGCTGCACAAGCACATTGTAGCATCAGGATTTTAGTATTCAAAATAAGTGGAAGTGCTCTCGAATGTAAACACAATACAGAATCATCCCTCTTTAATATACAAGAACAAACATGCATTATTTGTCATCCTCATTTGCCACTAGAGAGTTGTTAAATCCACTTACATCTAAAACATACCTCTTGTTTTTAGTTTGCATTCATAGTGGCGGTTTTAGGTAATTCATTGCAATCATATCATTTGCAAAGTGACAGTGTTTGTTGTCCGCTGTCTTTAGAGTGTATAATGCTGCTTTGGATGTCGGAGCTGGGGATAACATTACACCTGAGTTGACGGCGTTCCAGTAAACAAGTCGGAAAACCAAGATAGAAGCCTTCTGTTAGCCGTTGTTAGATGTTGTTAACAATTGTTAGCTGTCATTAGCCTTTGTCAGTTGTTGTTAGTTGTTAGCTGTACCAGTTGTAAACGATGCATAATAAAGTATCTTAATCTCACAACCATAGCACCGTGTTCACAGTTAGATGTTGGGCAGTACAACATTAACCACTTATTTAATTTCACTAAGACAAAACAGAAGTGCTAATAAATCCTACATTATGAGAGCTTTCACTGTTGCTCTTTACTGTTGATGCACTGCGCTGCCATCTTGGGTTATGACGTTGTCGTCAAGTCGGGGTCAGTGAGGATTGTGCGTCTTTCCGAGTCAGAAATCTGATTTCAGGGGAGCGTTCCAGATGAATTTCCGATTTGGAGCTTGAAAATCCTGACTTCCAAGTACAACTGGAACGCAGCATAAGAACTCAATGTAAGACGGTTAATGTTTCCTTATTCCTTCCTGTGATGGGTTCGCATGGGCTTCCCATACGTGTTGTCTCCTGGGACTCTGCCTTTCTACCACAGTCCAGAAACATGCTTGTCAAATGGTCCAATTCGCCCCTAGCTGTGACTGCATGCATGAATGGTTGTCCGTCTCCGTATATCTGCCTCGGCCAATGACTGCTGAGACTCTGCATTGGATGAAGTAAAGACAATGGTTGAGCCTATCTCATAAACCACAACATTAACAGTATTCGGAGCCCATCAACTCCAGCTTTGTCTGATGACTTGGCTCAATAAAACTATTCCCCAGGACACTCGGGTTCGCTGCCGATGTGACGCCAATAATCAGTCCTTACAAATGTATGTACCATCTGTTAAATACTTAACAAATACCCTTTTTTTTAAAGTTAGAAACACATTAAGTATTAAATTATGAACCCTGAGTTAACTGTTCTTGCGTGAGCAGCGTGTGGATTGCTTCTCAGCCTATATTTTCAATCTGTCTAGACTATTCAGCTATGATTGCTGAGCTGTACGCACGCAAAACTCAGGCCACAGCGGTAATTGCGATTGCTATATTTTGAAGTGTAATTAAGCAGTTGGGCTATTGTGTTGCAGTTAATATAAACTGGTATAATAATGTTTTTATGGCTGCATTGTAAACAGATACACTCGAGTCTCCTCTGTTGTGTTTCTAGCAGAGAGGCTCCTCCAATTGTTACAAACTGCAGCCGTTATCTTAAGGTGACTTTAAACAATGGTTTGAAATAGATTTATCCTTCCCCAGAGGAATCTTCCTTATTACTTTGGTGTACCCCTGGATTTTATTAGAGCCACCGTGATGTGAGAGGACTTTGTGTCTGCAGGAGCTTAGCTGGTTATTTTATTACTATGTTCCTCGAACAGTCAGTGTGATACACTGAAACAAGCTGCACATGCTGGAGTTCAAGCTAAAACACACAACAAGAACAGGATGTGGGAGCACGTCCAAAATAGGACGGTTTAGTGTCGCAGTTTTTGGATGATGGTTTTTTGCATCATGAATGGAGTGTACCTGCTGTAATTTGTAAACATAACCGCAACCATAGTTTATAATGTACACTATCAATGAAGGACTGTATTTAGTTTCTTTCTGATGCCACTGAAGCAACTGAGATGTGAAGCTGTAGAGTCTGTGATGTGCAGCATCATAATGTGAGAATATATTTATAATCCAACCAGAGTTCACCTTCTTCTTTTCGAATCTGAATAAAAGAGTCTCAGTGATTTGATTCTGCTTGGAGGTGTTTTGTAATGAAAAATGCAAAGTTCCCTGCAGGTTGGTGAATCTCTTCAGGTTGACCTTATGGAAGGTTGAGGGGTTTTATTTCATCTAGTCAGGGTTCGATGCTGTACGATCGCTGAGTAACTACAAATTAGAGCTGGGCGATAAACCGAAAATTTACAAATACCAAAATTTACAACAATAACAGAAGTCATTTTGCCCATGTCAATATAAATAGTGTCAATAAATAAATAAAAGTTGGTTCGGGATGTGTGAGGTGGGCTATGGTCTCATGTCCCTTTAAGACGCTTTCCTACATCAGAGACGTGACTCCACCCCATCCAGTCAGTAACAAAGAGGGAAAGACAGGTGAGGAGATGGAGGACGGTTCAAAAGTTGGAGCGGATGAAGCGGTGGTTAAAGTAGATGAAGCTAATGTGGGAGGGGCTTGTGGAGTAGTTATCATGCATTTATCATTATCGAGGTGAACTTTTTTATTGCCTGACTGCTGAGTAAATATACAAGTAACTTGACACTAAGTACTACTCACTAATATTTAAAGATGATAATAAAGGTTTTAAAGTCCTTCATCTGTGAGGCAGAAAAGAGCTGATGAAGAAAATTATTCAGTTCCTGTATAAGCGCCTCTTACCGTGTTGTTTTCTTACTGTTTTCTTTAATTTGATAGATGTCTCTTTCAGTCAGGTCTTGGGTAATTAAACATCTCTCTTTCTTTCCCTGTTTTGCAGCATTGTTCGTGACTTGTTAAATGCTGTGAAGATGATAGTTTATGACGGTAGGATTTATAATGCATTATCTCATAATGCAAAACTAACAAAAGTCTCTTTTGATTCAGAGTTCCCTAACACATCGTGACTCTAACAGCTTTTCCTTGTTAAAAAGGTTCATAGAGATCTGAATCAGAGTGTCGTAAGAAGTTAGGATTTCTGCAAATCTCAAATTTAAAAAATCTCAAAATTATACTTAAAACATGTCGGCGCTCAAAGTAAAATATAAAGAAACCAATACAGCAGTTATTTTAATTTATAACGATATTTACATTAATGAAACAAATGCCTTTAAATTCCTGTTTACACTTCCTTTCTGTACTTATTTGAAAAACTGGTATAAATTTGTCAGAGCAGAACAAACCGAGCAAATCTCATAATCTCAGACTCCCATCTCTGAGCAGATATCTTATTTCACAGCTCAGTACTTCACCTGCTCCAAACTAAGACTCTCCTAAGGCCCCCCTGAGAAACTCTGGCCTGACAGGCTCTGAGGGACTCATCATAGAGCAGAAACCAAAGATGCAGAGCAGAACAATGAGGCCCACCCAACCATCCAGCATGTCCCGTCCATATAATGGCCTGTCCACTACACTCCCTGCTCCTGCGTAAGCCCATCCTTCCTCTCAGACTCCTCGGGGACTTTCTGCTGCTGTTTGGAGGGAGCGCAGTCTAATTCAGGCAGTTTAATCTGAGATATGGAAGCCCCAGATAAGGCCAAGGTGAGACTGTCTGTGAACACGGACTCACCTGCCCCACCATTGTTGTTTCCGTCCTCTGAAGTTTCCTGGCTACAGCCAGACAGGGAAAAATGTGAGGCTGTGAGTGAAGATACATTAGGATGAAATATGAGGCGGAGATGTCCCCCAGGGCTCCAGCAGGTTATAATAAACACTGTCTCCTCCTCTGTCTTTATAGAAAACACTCTCATTCCTGCAGATATTTCAGAGGGTGCAGAAGTCATACAGAGAAATATGTATGAGCTTGTGTCAGGGTGTGCAGGTGTGCACACCAGGACGCTGTTTTACACCTGTAGACTGTGGACATAAAATGTACCTGTGTAGCTTCTGGACCTGCAGGAGACCAAATCTGTGTAATCAGAAACTATTGAAGAACTGTAGCCCAAGGAAATACTTTAAACACTGAGCTCGACAGAAGAAACAGTCTAACAGTGCAGCGATTGGTATTTTTCTTTTCTATGATGGCAGGTGTTGTGCTGCCTTTACCTAAAATGTGAAAAACCTGATTATTAAAGTTAATACATCATTTGATTTGCAAAAGCATTTAGACTTATAAAACAAAGAAATTCAAAAATCTGACTTTTAATTTATGAATCAAAAGTCAGAGGTTGGGTTGGCACAGTTACATAAACCCTGACACTGAAACCCAAATTCCTCTCATGTAACACGATTAAAGTATTTAAGAATGAGGAAGGGATTCAAATATCAGTCTTTGGAATAACTAACACTTCATGACTAAAAAGCCGATAAAATAATCTCTGCAGACATGATCATACCAAGGGAGGCTAACAGCTAAACTCCACAGGATACTGAACGGCTGCGCTCTGCTCCACAACAGCAGCCTGATTAAATACGCAAGCATTATAATCAATGCGCGTGATTCCACACAATACATCCGCCACCCAGCTCCGCTGCAGATCAGCTCTGGCGGTCGGATCAGATACACAAGACGTCTATTTTTGCTGGACGCCACAGCACGAGCGGCAGCAGAAGTTGTAGGCCAAGGTTGTGGGATGTGGGTGTTTATATACATCGCCAATCTCATTCAGTGTTTCACAGTGAAACACGCAAGGTCTTGTGAGATCTAGTCCAGTCTCGAGAGAAATATATGTAACATCGCAAGCGCTTCTCCTCCGCTTGTGACAGCGGATCGGATCTGGTGGGCGCTGTATACTCGCGTTTTTGATCCGCCTGCTATTCCGGAGTGGAGCGCACCATATCTGCATGCGGTGGAATCCACAGGTTAGACTACAATATGAGGATATTCTGCAACAGGAGAACCCAACAGTGAATTAGGTGACCAGTTTTCTGCATGACTGCATGAACCAGCGTCAGTCAAAGAGTACAACAGGGACACAGTTGGTTCAGTATTAGAAATACACATGCACGCTGGTGGTTTGTGTCATTATCAGCATTTGTTGTGTATTTTGCTCTCCTAAAATAAGAGCTCTGCAGACATGATGCAACATAAAGTAAAGAAGCTAATTTTAAGAAGTACTCAGTTTGCAACTTTGCAAAAAAGCCACTTAATGATAACATGAGTCGGTATAAATAATTACTTTCCATTGGGCTCAAACTGCTTTATATCCCTAAAACCTGCATAATTAAAAAGAAAATTCTGTAAACAGGAAAACTATGATCACACTTTACTTTATTGCACAGATGTATGTGACTTCGCTTTTATTCAGGCTGCTCAACAAGAAGAAAGATTTAATGTAGACACTCTGACACATCCACAGATATCTGTTATCTCTAAATTAAACTCTTCAGCTCCATTTTTCAGAAGAGCTCAATGATCTCATAACTGAACAGTCAGTTTTTGTCTCTCTGACTGGCATAAATATGTTCATATAACATTGTCAGTTTCAGTTTTGTGGTGTTTAATTTTTAATACTTATGAGGAAAGAAATGAGCAATGCAATCATCCCGAAATGAGAATTACTGTGGACTGTAATTTAAAAATGCGGACAGTGAATTATGACTCACCAGTGAGGCGTCAACAGAAAGCTCAGCCTGTCACACTGTCTCATCGACTTAGTTCTCAACATTGAGGTCAGTGGCTGGAGAAAAAAATCATCATATTCATGTATTTGGCGTTTGCAGTTAAATGTTGTCATGTTTGCAGCATCTGACGTTTAAAGTAGCTCTGTTATTTTCTATATAGTTTACCTCAAAAACATATAAAAACTCTTTTTCGGAGACAATGTCAGATGACCTGAGTTTTTAATCTTTAACTTAATAAGACTGTGCAGCTCAGAGACTTTACACATCTATTGATTTCTTTGTGCGACTCATTCATCTTACCTCGGTCTTGTAGGTGTGTTTAGTAAAAGTTTTCTCATCGTTTTTATCTCACTCTGAACTTTAAGTCTTTTTTATGAATTTGTCTCATTGACTCATCAGTAAACTTTCTCTCCTGGTGTTGTTGCTGTGAGTTCTTGGCTCGTAGAAGAGATATGCACAGTTATTACAACCACAACTCCACACAGAAAGGATCCATTTAGGGCTTTTAATGCGATGCTGATCGGGGGCATGTCTAGGCTGTTCTGACTGAGGTGTTCCAACCATAGACTGTATATAGAATGGACGCCGTCTGTTTCCTGCCACCTTAAGAACAGCACCCTCTGGTGACGGGTTGCAGTATAGGTCATAAATCCCGTCTCCTCCAGCAATCACTATGGAGTTGTGGACAAATTTTAGAAATCTATTATTCAGAATATACATTTCTTTCCCCCTGCTTGCAATGTTGACATGTAGTTACTGTAAGACTGGTTTGTGCTCAAGTCCTCTTTTTTCTGTGCAGGTCAATTTTTGAATAGTTTTTGGGGGTTCATGTTTTTTTATGATTGATACTTGATACAGGGAATACGTTGTTTGAGCCAAGGGTCATCACAGCAACTCTTGGCGACTCTCTTGCCTAATATGTACAATGCTACTGTGCCAGTGGTGGTTTGCTCGGGCCCCTTTGGCCAACCCCCTGATCGTTTTATGAAAAGGAGAGATTTACATGCATCTCAAATAGATCTAAAGAAGACCCCTGACTCTCATTTGCTAAAATTATCTTGAATTTTTTAAATCTGTACGAGTTGTGCTCACATTTTTTTTGTAAAGAAATATGAAGAATAAATTCAGTCTGCCTTTTCTGTCCATCTTTCCTTTCTGACATCCTGATGAGACATGGTGCTGCGTCGTACACTTCTCTTGACCTCTCGGATTGATCTTGTCACTCCCGTTGGGTGGATTAAAATATCTTGTGCTTATAATAGGGGTCAGAGACCCCACATTTTCCCCCTCGAAAAGTCAAGAAGTCTTTTCAGCCTTCAGCTCATTTTACTTCACTTTTGACAGTTATGATATAAAGATCTTTTTTTCTGCCATGCCTTGCTTTGGAGGACGAAAAAAGTCTCTTTCACATCAACAAAATTTCTCCTTCAAATAAAATCTTCACTTGTCATCAAAGTTGGAAATGGTTCCTGTGGTTTGGGTGTTTTCCCAGTTTATTTCATGTCACTGTAAATCAACCAAACTAAATAGAAAGTATTATTATTAACAGCTGTAAATACCAGGACTGTGGGCGATTTGGAGCTGCTTCTGCTTTTCCATTCACACCTAAATCATCCCCACAACAGAACCGCTTTGCGTTCAACACTCCTATTAAACTGCTCTCCTGTCTTGAATGACAAAAAACAACGTGAATATTTCAATCCTGCAGGAAGCTTTGCCAGAATCACCTGAGCTCAAAGCCTCTTTCCACTCTCTAGACTCATTAGGCTTTTAATCATCTCTGACCCGCAGTCTTATTCCTATTAATTTAGAGCAGACAGAGATGGACCTCTTTCTCATTTCGAGCAGCCAGACTACCTCATTTTCTTTTTGCTCTGTAATATTCTCCAGCCTGTTCTGAGACTGAAGTAATGATCATAGTATCTATCTTTCATTTCCCCTTCCTTCCCATGTGTAACTTCATGGATAAAGATAGTGTGGAGATAGAAAATCCTGTGATGGAGTAACAGCGTGGTGACAGTAGGAGGCGGTGGTGAATGTTTGAATCTGCCCGCTGTGAGCAGTCGGACCAAATGGAGCTCAGCATGTTGAAGGGCATCGAAAGGCCCGTGGCGCCGTTTTGCCATCAGTCACTGAACTTTGGAAAAAAAATTATCCGTCAGAGAAACTGCGTGAACTCAGGGTTTGACTGACAGGATGTTGAGTGGGCTCTAAATGTCCCGATTGACCCCGCTGTGAAGAGGAGGTTTGATCAGCCAAAGTGAGAACCACCAGAGCTGAAAGTGAAGCCAACACAGTACTGCCAAAAAAACTGCAGTTCCTCAAGTGGCCTCTTGAGGCTGGCTCCAACAGAGAGAAAAGAATCATTTAGAGAAAACAACAATTTTTCACTCAGTTGCTTGTTTCTCTATTCTTTATTTTCCTAATTAACAGACCTGTTTATTTCTAGATAAACCTTCACAGTGGCTAGTTTTTCATTTGGCAAAGTTATAGATGTGGTTGTTAATGTAGCACTTTATCTAGTCTTCTGACCTTTCAATACCATAGACTGTATATAGAATGGCGCCATCTCGCTAGATGAAGCCACCTTGAAAGAGCACCCTATTGTGACGGGCTGCAGTATAGATCATATGTCCCACCTCCTCCACCAATCCCTATGGAGCTGTGGACAAACTTTAGAAATTAATGACACAGAATATAAATGTTTCTCCCCCCTGGTTTTGATGTTGACATGTAGTTATTGTAAGACTGGTTTGTGCTCAAATGCTCTTTTTTCTGTACGGCTCTATTTTTAAAAGTTATTAGAGAGTTCATGTTTTCTATGATTGACACTTGATACAGCCTATGGGCGTAGCTAACCCATCATCAATTCGTACGATGCTACTGCGCAAGTGGTGGTTTCAGGAAGTGGAGAAAATCCCAGAAATACTGAGAGCAATTTGGCTTCAGATTCGTATAATGATGGAAGGCAGAACCAAGTTGTCCATAGTATATTATATTGTAAGGAGTTTTATGGCTCCTTATATGGGCGTACAAAGATTGCATAGCTCACCCAGGGGATACGCTGTTTGAGCCGAGCGTCATTACAGTGACTCTCCCGCTGAATGCGTATGAAGCAACTGTGCAAATGGTTGTTGCTGCAAGTGGAGAAAATCATGCAAATACCAAAAGCAATTCGGCTGCAAATTCATATAATGACAGAAGGTGGAACTAAGTCATCCATAGTACATACAGTCTGTGCTTAATACACTCTTACATCACATGTCACATTCACTCATTCACACCATGTTCATCAGCTTCTGACTAATCCCATCCACACACCGCTGGACAAAGCCAGTGGGGGCGGTCTAGGGTCACGTGTCTTGCGTGAAGACTATTTAGCATGTGGACAGTGTGGCCTGAGATTGAAGCGTCTGACTCAGAGACAGGAGACGCTACCTCTGAGTCACAATTGATTTCCATCCATCCTTGCATCCAACTGTTCATTGTCCACCTATCCATGTATTTTTATACTGACCCACTTACGGATTACCATGCATTCTGGTGTATTGGGGCTGTCACTGGCCAGACAGTCAGACACCTGTGTATCCGAACCTTTGAGCAATTTGGACAACAAGATCATCTTTTGTTATTACTTTACTAATGTTTATTTATAAAGGACAGCTTCAACATACAGACAAAAACTCAAAATAGCCACTTAATGCAGTATTTATAAGAGACTCATATTGGAACACCCTCAGTTTGAGTGTGTATAAAAGTTAAAAGGACTGAGGTAAAGAGGACAAAGCTACAGAAAACCAGACATGAGCACAGGTGTGTTGCTGGATTAACCAGGATTTGGTGGCTCTTGTAAGTGGAGAAGTTTGCAATGAGGTTTAAGAGATAAGGCGGCAAGTTTCCAGGATTTTCCTCCCTCCACAGAAAAAGCTGTTCTGTGGAATCATAATTGACAATCACTACCTCGAGCTGCACTGGTAGATCTGCTGCCTTGATGTTTTTGCAGAAAGGCTGAGGACTCCATTTAAACACAAACTTTGTGTAATGAACTGTGTGAGGCCAGAGTACCCATGCATGTGCAGGAGGAACAGGGAACACACACACTGAGAGGCCCCAGCTTGGATTTTCTAACCACTGCACCAACATCCAGCCCGTCTGCAGACCAATGTCCACTGCTGCTGTGTTTGTTCGTCTCCTCCAGATGCAAGTTTTTGATTGAGACAAGCGTTGACATCGGGGTTGCCCATGCCTAGAAGCAGGGGCTGTTTTATTATTCCAAGACAGCTTGGGAAGTTATACTTGCCACTCTTGGCCCTGCAGAGACATGTGGCTGAGCAATTAGTCCACTGCATTCTGCAAGTGCTCATTATTAGTCCAAGAAGTAACTCCTTTCTCCTATCTCTACAAATGGTGCTATACAAATGGGGATAAAGCTAAACTCATTGTCGGGCTAATGGATCAGTTAAAGGTAACCCTTAAAGTTAAATGTGCCTCTGGATCTTTAACTGCATATTTGTCCACAACTGTGTTGAACTCGAGGTTCAATTCATTTCCCAGTCAGTGCCCTCATTTATTATTTCAATTAACCTCTTTATCGTTTTATCCTCATCACCTCTGAATTTCAACATCTGACAGAAGAATCGACACATATACCGCCTTTGAATGTTCACTAATGCATCAGAGACCAAACCCTCCTCTTTCTTCTTCCTCGCTGGCACATCATGTGAGGCTTCGTCCACGAGGAGCCCAACTTTGAAACAAACGAGGAGTGTGTGCTGGTGTGTTTTCTTGTTGCAGTTTGGGATGTGTGTTGTACATTGAGGTGTTTGTGAGGCTCTGATAAGCATATGTGGTTTGGCTGCGAAACAGAACTCCCACTGTGTGGAGCTGATAAGACGTGGAAGTCCATATGATTTTCTGTCTTTTTAACTCTCCATAAGAGCTTTATGTTGATTTCACCGGACAAATGACTTTTTATAAGGCAGTTACACAAAGTTTCTTGTTTTGACACGGAACAAAAAACAAATAATTAAAAACAGCTTTTCAAGTTTTTAAATTGAGATTCAAGAGTTTGAGTTTATTTCTTAAATTCACTTTTCTGGTCTTTATTGGGGGTGAATCTGGTCTTATTTATGGTGCGTAAAGACATTTTTTCTGGAATTTTTGGATCAGTATGGCTTACATTAAGACTAGTGAGACACTTTGAGTAAAATAGAACAAAAACCCTTGTTAAGACGTTGAGAGGCCCAGTAATCTCTCATCTATTGATGAAACCACAGACTGAGCTTGACCACTGCAGGCTAAGATAGGAGGTTGGTGTTAAGAGATGCAACTTAACAGAGCTACACATCTACATAAAAATCTCACATTGCTGAAAATCTTTACAGTAACACAGATGACGCCTTTGTTTCCACTACAAAACAGATAGCGTCTTTTATGTTATGTATACCATCCCCTGTTGATGTGTGTTGACTGAAAGAGCTTGTTTCATTCAGCACACCTAGATTGAAATAGTAAGTTTTTAAATCTGCATTTGGTTTCATTGGCATTAGTAACATCGATCCTGCAAAGTTTCAGTCCACCTCAGTGCTGCATCCACTCCTCTCTGACCACCTATAGTCCCTGATACCCTTGTTTTAAGTGCTTGTCATACTACCATTACCAAATAACACTGTCATAAATCACTATTGTCAGCATTGAGTCACCAGTTAATGGTGATTTAAAACCATGATTTTATTCCCCTTTTACTTCATCATGTTTTTGGATAGCAAATGTAAAAAAAGGCGGTCAGTCTTGGTTGAAACCAGTAAAAAAATGACTAAAAGTGAATCAAAACTCACACCTTGTCCAATCACATTCATTAAAATGTGTTTTTAATTAATTTTTTTTTTTTTTTGCTTGTGTGGCTTTTTGAGATACGTAAAATGTACTTCCAATTGAGCCTTCCCATAAACCACCATGAAACCAGGTTATCTGCAGCATGACTTTGAATTGAAGCCCCTAATTCCACATGCCAAAGGTCTGATCTCTCCTTTTTCTGTATCTAAATTCAAACTGAACATTAAAACTAATGCCCACACTAAATGTAACCATATGTCATAGGTAAATATTAAAAATCTCACTCACAGTAGCACATCTGGACTGTTTTTGCAACTTCCAAATATACCAGACTGAATCAGTAACTGATCAACCACCTCAAGTTTGAAACCCAGCTCTGAAATGAGCACACCCACAACACTAGATGGAGCTCTTGTCTCATCCTCCACCTGTGACATCACTCCTCATGTCTGTGAAACTGGGCACAGACGGCACATACCTGAGATTGTTTGACAGCCTCAGCCTCGCACTTGTGCGATCTGCGGGGAGAGCGGCACATGACTGACACGCGGACGGGCAGACAAACAGTGCAAACCTCAAAACCAGCTGTCCTTGCCATGCCACCATCTGCTGCTGCCTGTCTAATTGGATGATGAGGACTCTGATTGGAATGACGCTTTGATTGCTGAATATTTTGTTCCCATATGCTTTCAATAAACTTCCTCCTTCCAGAGTGTCTGTGTGGTTGGAATACATGTAGGAGAATTAGCTGTAATACTGGCGGTGCTGGGATTCAATAGATCATCTCTGTAGCTGCAGGCTGCTATGATCTATTGACATTCCTGTAGTGAGAATATAACTCGGTCCACAGATCATATAAAGAGCCGTATGTTGGCTTACAGCTAAGCCCCTTTGACATTTTGTTCACTCAACCATTGGTTTGTATTTCCTGACACTCAGACACATTGTGAGGATCTTCTCAGGCTGTAGTATTCACCTACAGCAATGTGGAAAAAAACAAGCTTAACTCTCCTAACTCTGACCAGAATCTATAATATGATGGACACCTCTGGAAGTCTGGACATCACTGCGATGATCGATAGCAGAAGAGGTGTGATTCATACAGTAGAACCAATTTGTCACGGAGGCTAGTTCCTGTTTTTCACTGTCAGTCTGATGAAAAATGAAAAACAAGCTTTTTCATCATGCATTCCAGTGTTGAGCCATCTTTGCCAGCCTTGATGAATAACATAAATATTTTCTTATAACGTGCATAAGTAGGTGATCTCCGTTTCCACTAGAAGCACTGCAGCAGCAATGATTACATTTTTGGACTGCCAAGCAAATCAAGAAATATGGTAACAATATGTTGCAGCGCCTGCAGGAATCAACACCAGTGAATATGGGGAACGAGACAGAACAGAGGATCCAGAGAAATTCAAATGTCACTGAATATCAATGTGCAAAAGCCACTGTAAAGCTCACAAGAAGCTGCAACCGATCAACACTTCACATTCGAGCCAAGTGGACCTATAGATGTCAGCGTCGAAGTCGACCCACTGACATTTAAAGGAAGAAACAAGAAGGATTTTTACTGGCCCATCGCACAAAATGACAGCAAAATGTCCGAGTGTGTCAGGGATGAAGGCTGCAGCAGAATTTTTGACATTCAGAGCTCAGCACTACCGGCCATGACTTTATCCCAACTTTCCACAAAACCTTTTTCACTTCTTCATAACTTTTTCACTGGGTTATTTTAGCCACCATCATGGCAGCAAAGTGTCACAAGCCCAAACTTCTGGGTGAAGAGACCGACCAATTCAATGAGTCATGAGCTTTGTACTTTTTAAATTCTTGGATGGCATGCCATATTTATAAGTCTGAGTCGTTGGCCCAGAAACTACAAACACTCAGTGCATTTGCATACACAGTTAAAGCTCCAGTGAGGGACGTCTGGTTTTGTGTCTATTTTGCTGCCCCCTTGTGGACAGTACAACCTCTTGTCTTCTACATGCTTCAGAAGTAATTTTTGACTGAAAATCTCATCCTGCTGACCCATCACAGTCAAATATTTTATTAACTGCAAATATTTCAGGGGGAAGTTTAGAGATCAGATTTTTTTCTTAATCTAAAAATGACTGAAAGCGACATCCTGGTACGAACTTCAGGTGTTGAAAATCAGGGTATTAACATCTTTATTCTGACCACTGATGGTCTCAAAATGTTAAAATGAATTTTAGTCTTTTTTTATAACCTTTAAAAAAAAAGCTGTTTTTAAAAAGTGCTATAAAAATAAAGTTGTTATTATTATTGTTGTTGTTATAGCATGATTACTCAGTGACATTTTACTACTATGTTGTCCCAGACCATGTGTACCCAGCGAGGACCACTCTGTGATTGACTCGTCAGGGTTCCCCCCACAAACAAGCGGCTGCTGGAGGAGAGTGTGTGAGTTGTGTTTAGTCTCTTTGCTAAAGAAATCAGGCAAAGCTAAAAAGATGTTTGATGGCTAGTACTATGGCTGGGACCCTATATGTACTGTTGATGAAGTAAGGTGCTGTTCTGAGTGTTATTTGTGGCTATAGAGTGGCTTTTTGGTTGAGGTTTGCACGTGGAGAAGTAGACCGCTGTGTATTGCTATGGTGCGGTTGTTACTTAAGTTGGTATAACTTTAGAAGCAAGCAGTCAACAACATTCATCTCTCAAGGGGGTGTCTAACTTGGTGTTACGGTGTGTTTGGCATAACCTAAATTTGTGCCAGAATATCCCTTTTACATTGGGGTGCTTACCAGTTGACAAACTGTTAGACAGTCTATACCAAACAATCAACTTATTTTGACGTTTGCAAGACATCGGTTGTATGTCGAATGACAAATCCTGTAAAACATATGAGCTACAAAGAAATCTGCCTCTGGTTTCCTACAACATGTTTCTGCTGTTTAGTTTCTGGGTTGAAAACTGTTAAGCATGTGGAGATTGTTAAGGCCAATTTGTGTCCAACTGAGACGTGACAGGAGAAAATTGCTCCTCGACTGCATTATCTTGGTATGTTGGGTACCTATGTAATCTAACAACATGTGATCTAAGGAAAGTCAGTTGGCTTTTATACACGTGAACCAGGGTTTGGAAACATAAAATAAAAGTCAAGTAATTGCCACTTTGACACACGGGGCCCAGCAGGCGACGCAAGTTTATGTACGTCTAAAGAACATAAAGAACAATTCAAAGTGCTCTATAGAAATACATCAAAACAGTGATGGTGATAACATAACAACGAATCAATCCAAAGAGACGTTTTCTCATCTGTGAAAGAGATGTTTGTCAAACACCAGTTAGATTTTTTTTCCGGTAGGTCCACAGGAGTTAAGTTCACTAATTGGTAAATCTTTATTTTATCTCTGCATTTTGCTTCAAGGGCTTCTGAGGTGGTTGCAATGCAAAATTAAAAGGAAAAAATAGTCTGCCTTCTTCCCTCTATAACCAGATTGTGAGGTTGAAATTTGGTTGATATCACAACTGGATGTCTGATTACAACTCTTTTATTAATCATACAAAAACACGACAGTAACAGCAGTGTGTCACAAATCATATTTTTTTCTTTTAATTTCAACTAATTATTAATTTTAGTCTTGAGAGAAGGATGAAAAAGATAATTTTAGTTTCTTTTCAGGGGGGTAATTTTTATTTTATTTATAGAAAAGTTTGAGTGGCAGCTGTTCTCTTTTTCTGTGAGAAATTTTTTTTAGACTTTTTTAAAGTTTTATTTTAGACATTTATGGTTTTATTTGACGAGGACAGGGCTGGTCGCTTGAGGCAGAACCTCCATTTCCTGCTGAAATTTATTCTAAACATAGATGTCTAACATACATCTGTCAACCAGCTTTTAAAGAAGTTCATTTTTAAACTATTTTTGAGTCTCTAGAAACAATATTTCTATTATAGCTGCATTTGATGCTTCATACTGTCTGATTGGACCATTAATATCTGAAGATATCACAAGGTACTTACGAGGCCTTTGTGCAGATATTTTAGTCCAGTTTGACCCCAAAACAAACCTACGAAGGGCGGACATTTCTTTCAATACAGGGTCTATTTAATTCCAAACAAAAACCATTCACTGGGAGAGATGCTCTCAATAGCTGTGACGACAGATAGTAAACTCAAAGAATTAAGAGCGGAGTAAAAACAAACTTTTACCGTTTTCCCCACAGTAAAATCGACACATCATAACTTCTGTGCCTTGTCAATGCCGCAGTGTCATTGAGGTTCAGCAAATTTGGAGGGCAGAGCTGTAGGTAAAGTTTGACTTCCCCTGGTGCTAAAACCTTGGGAGGAAAAATTAATTGAAAACAATGGCCTTGCTGTGCACAATGTCACAGGCTGGTTCATATATCTTAGAGGCTTGCAAAATCCCATAGATTGAGAGTGGTGACACGGCTGGAGGCTCATGAAAGAAGAGACACGTTTTTGAGATCCTGGAGCAATTTCAACTGGTCCCTCAGAGGTCAGTGATGACTTAATACCACTTTAACAAGTCCTAAACAGATAAATGAATTGAAAAAAACGCCTCAATATGGCAATATTCACGCCTGTTAGAACATATCTATTAGGAGCCATGCATTAAAACTCATTAGAGCTCGTTTGGAGAGGATGGAAGGTCTTTGGCACCAATCAATCAAGGTCAGGGCTAAGATGATGCCGTGCCATCGCTGAAGGGCTCTTAGACTGATGAGTGTCAGCGGCTTCTAGTGAGCGCTGGAAGGCTTACGCTCCCCTCGCTTGGCTCTTCTCCTTTCAGACGAGCCGCGCTCTGACAGAGAGAGCTGCAGGAGGAGGAAGGAAATAAAAGCTGACATATCAGCAACCCTTCCACATCTTGTCAGAGTTGTCCTCTTTTGCCCCGATCCAATATCCAGAACCTTCTTGTTTTCCTTTCTTTCCATTTTTCTTTCTCTGCCAAGTTTTCATTCCTGTATAGCCCCGGCTCAGGCTCACTGTGAGGAGACTGCCTTTCATTAGCTCCCTGTGTGAGTGTGTGCAGGAGTGCAATATGAGTGAATGTGTGTGCATGTAATCTTTCATACTTCCAGGACCTTTACCACTACCCTTTTTTCTCTTTAGCACCAGTTTCCTGTTTCTATCTTTGAGCCTTCACCAACTTAATTTCCTCCTTTATTTTCTCCGTAACTTACCTGGGGTGATAAATCTTGATATATGAGGTGAGGAACCATATTGCCGCGGCCGCCATCTGCTTGTGATGTTCCACACAGAGTGGTGAGCTCAAATATTGTTATCACGCCTTTGTGCTACGTTCCAAGTCGAAAGCCGTGCAAATGTAGATAACCTGACCCGTGGTAATTTCACAGTTTCTGATCCAAAAGCGGCCATGAAGACAACTGTGCAGAAAATCCTGGAGGGAGATCGGGTCATACTATTGGTCAAAACATATCAGACAGGCTGTTAGCTAACATCAGATCACAGCTGATGTGCCTCCGAGCATTTGAAACCACAGATTTGACAGTAGGGTGACTATGTGTCCTCTTTTACCTGAACATGTCCTCATTTTTGGGAGCTCTCCAGCCTTGTCCAGCTTTGTCCAGGGGAGTTTATAAAATACTTCAAATGTCTGGGGTTTTTGGGAAGTTTTAAGTTTGTGTCACGTGGACTTGCTGAGTTAGGAGCGTAAAAAACACTTGATCCGACCCAAAAATCTTGATGAATCGAGCTTGATAAATCGATCTGTCATTTGTTGATTTCTTTGAATAAAAATTCTGTTGCACTAGAGAGATTTTTCATGCATGCAACTCAACTGAGGTTCAGCCCATTGCACAGATTTTTGTTGCTCTATAAGCAAAAGTGCATAAAACTGCAGTTCAAAGAGTGCCCACCATGGGTCGGCTCTGAAAACAACGGAAGCCACATACACACCCATTCAAAAAAAGCCTATCTTCACAGCAAAGCTCAACATGTTAACAGCCTGATAAAGAGAAGGTTTTTGTAGTGGATAAACTGATCAAAACATTAGCTGATGATTTTAAAAACATATTAGTTAAGAAGATATTAAGGTGACAAATTTTGCATAATTACAGCCGTGGGCGACTTGACTTACACTGAACTAATTAACTAATTGACTGGTCGACTTCGTAAACCACCAACCAGTGCTGTGAGCGATTGAACTTGTTGAACAGTCAACACAACGGGGAGGGAGCTGGCCTTGGCTCTGACGTGCAGCTGAGGGTTTGTTTTGTTTAGAAAAGATGAAAATGTTCTTTTTTTTTTTTTTTAACTCAGATAAAAATGTGATTTTGTGTTGTGTGACATCCCACTGGAGTGGGTGAATGGAAAAAAGGTTAATGGACTGTATTTGTATGCTGTCTTGCTTTCTTTTCTACATCTCTGTTATTATTGGCTTGCACACAAAAGAGAACAAAAGTGCTTGTTCCTGGTCGCATGTGCAGAGATTTCAGAGCATTAAAAGCTCAGGAAGGGATTTGAATCATAATAATTGAGATAATTAAGTCTGAAAGCAAACATTTAAAGCCCTTGACCGCCCTCAGGACAGACAATTAATGGATCAATACATGAATGGATCAATAGGTTCATGGTTCGGGGCGAGCATTGTTATGTGACCTTTTGAAAACACCGGACAGATTTTGATAGGAACGGATATTTTCTGGATTGTTAATTTCAACCTCCAGGTAATGCTCCCCGTAGAAGTGCCGCTTTGTGTCTTTTCTTATAATTGGCAGTGCAATTTGCAGCAGTTCCCATTAAGCCTTATATGTTAATGGGAAACATTAAAGAACAAAGAGGGAGAAAAAGTCCGGGGTAGATAATCAACAGCGCTTGATTTAGACATTAATTATTCTAATGAAAGCAGGAAATCCGCTCTTAGGTCAGAGCAGGCTACCTGCAGGTGCATTTGGTATTGGAAGTCATACTGTATATTAATAATAGAAGCTCTTCTGAATGAGGTGGAGTGCCAAGTACTACTTTCCAATGACCTTGCTGATCAAGCTGCCCTTATGATGCTGCTCTCTCCTAATGAGATAGCCTCATTATGTATTAGCGCTGTATTGTTGCTCCTTCTTAAAACAGCAAACAGTCAATTAATTCCCTGTCCGTTAAAAAAAAGAGAAGATTCTTTAAACTGTTTTGCACATCTGCGAAATTAATTCGATAGTACACATGCAGGAGCAGAAGACAGTCGCTCTGATTTCCACTTCAACTTCCCCAAAAAGCCTTTTCTTGCACCTTTCAACTCGGGTGAGAGTGTACAAGCTCTGAGGGGCATAAAGCACCCAATCTTCTGGTCCTAGATAAGGATAGAGGTGAAGAGATAGAGAGGTATGTTGACTGAGAAACCTGAGGACAGAGAGGGAAAGGCTTACCAGGTAAGAACCTCAGACAGGCTAAAAAAGGGGGAAACTGCAGAGGTTTTTTATCTCCACAAAGGTTTGACAAATAAAGCTCTATTTAAAGAAAGATCTACTGTAGACCAGGGTTTTTATTTTTTTTTACATTATGAACTGATCCAGGTTTAAAGACCAGGAAACAGGCTGGACATTTCCAGCATTCAGAGTCATTTTTCTCTCCGTTTGCTAAAGACAGACCTTGATTAAATGCAAATGAATGGAGCAAAATCAAAACATTCAGCACTCGTAATCACATTTCCTGCAGAGGCACGTTGAAGTGCATGAAGTGCATCATTTCAAAGATTCACTTCATTCATAACAGCCAGTATTCAATCTCCCTCTACTCCAGAGTCAGTGCAGTTCAGTTCAGAGCTTTATCATCCCTCAAGGGAAATTTGATCTGCAGTTAGCTGTGCAAACAGTAAAACACACACAATATACAGTAACAGTAACAGTAGGGAATCAAAGTAGCTGAAGACAAACAATTGATTAAATTACATCTTGTAATTTTAAATGCCTGAAACGCCTGTGAGAGGGAAGATCAATTTGCATGTCAAGAGTCAGATTGATAGTAATTTTTTTATTTTATTATTATTATTATTTTTTTGGTTAAGTATTTTTTGGGGCAATTTTTGCCGTTTATTGATAGTACAGGATGAAATGTGGGGAGATAGAGATAGAGGGGGGGAGCATGCAGCACAAGGTTGGGGCTGGATTCGAACCTGCAACCTCTGCAGGGACCGTGGTCCCGATACATGGAGCGCGCTAACTCCCTCTGCCATCTGTGCACCCTGATATTTGTATTGTTTTGTTTTTTTTAATTTTTTTTTATTTTAAGCATGTTGAGGAAAAGATGAGCAAAGACTGCTTTGTCCACAGGGGGCGCCAAAGGTGACAGAAACCAGAAGAGATCTCTAGAGAAGCTTTAATACTCCTTCTTGTGCTGCAGTTTGCGATTGGCTCTTTCAGCTTTACGATTATACGCTGCACTGTGAATTAACGTGTCTATGTTTGCATAAAGGTGCATTGGATTCTAAGGCGCATTAAGCGTTGGCGCATTGATTGGTTTAGTGTTGCTAGTGTGTACTCTGGGCTAGGGCTGCCTTACATGTCAGGCAGTCTTGTATACTGCTCAGGGGTTCTGTGATTGGGTCGATCAGGTAGTGACACAGCATAACATGAAATCGGTCAGTAAGCACAACAAGTAATCATATATAAGGCCCGCTGGATTATAATGCGCAATGTCAATTTTTGAGACAATTTAAGGATTTTAAGTGCGCCTTATAGTCCGAAAAAAAAGGTTCATAGTTTTACTTAAATGTACAATCTTGTCTGCTTTATCCAGACCTTGTGTTTTCACTGGTGCTTAACCCCATATAATGAGCCAAAAGTGAAGGTTTATCACACAATGCAAGAGATGATGCACACCTGCTCCGTGTACAAACAGTTTTACACAAAGTTTGAATAATAATAAGTCCATAAACACAATTTTTCTTGTATGATTAATAAGTTCCAAATCTAACAATCACCATCCAAACAAAAGCCGTCTAACTCTCCAAAATGTAACTTTTGCTGCAGAAACTCATGCTGCAAAAATAACTCCTAATTTTGGAGCGTACTGAGCGTCTTTGTGATATCATTTCAATTCCACCCTACAGGCAGATAAGCAGCATGGGGGCAAACAGTTGGCTTTGGTTCATGCCATCTGTGATATAACACTATTTATTCAGTGCCTTTCATCTTGCTTTGTGTCGTGATTTGAATAGAATTTATTACTGGAGTCACAGGACAAGTTGTAGCTGTGAGTTTTGACAGTCTGGTTGTTGTAAACAGTAGAAATTGACCCGTGACAAGACGGCGGGAGCTAATGTGCTAATTCTTGTGAAACTTCCTGCTTCCGTCTGAGTGTGTACGTCCTTTACTGCCTCATTAAAAAAAAAGCTCAGATCTCACTCTAAAAATCCACATTATACCATGTCTTTAGGACTTCTTGACTTGTGAACATGAACATCTGCGCTGCTGTCAGCACTGAGGAGCTCCTTTGGCAGTTGGAGGAAAGTGAATGTGAACTTTGTGAACTTGTAAAATGTTGGTTTGAACTTGTGCACCACTTACAGCAGCGCTAACAGCTCTGCTGGAACACAGACCCGAACCTTGAGCTTGCCTTTGCCACCTTTTCCATCTTTTCTAATTAATTCTCTGTGGAACTTCACACCTGCGGGGGCCGAACCAACTCTGCTCTCTTGTTTCTGGCTACAGGAGACGGTAATAAATGTTCGCCTATACAAAAAGAAGTGTCCCAGGTCACAGGGATGGAGGACGGTATAGAGGAAGACTGAATCTCACTGTAAGGCTATTTTCACAGCGGGTTTATTTGTCAGAGTCCACAGTTTGATTGTCACCCCTGCCTTTAACCCTGCTGCTCTGCTTCTTGACTTCTTTCCTTTTGTTCTGATCTGGTGGTCTGCTTGGCTGCCTTTGTCAATAAAAGGCAGCTGTGTACCGCTGCTGCTCAGCGATGACATTGGTGCCAGTTTCGACATTTGGAGCCACATGAGCACTTCTGACAGGTGCACAGTGCCCTTGCCTGATCAAAAGTGAAGGAGCAGCTGAAACCAAACTTACTTTTTTTTTTTTCATGAAACCGCAGTCTAGAAAAGGCGGGGCTTTGTTTCAAAAGCCTGTTCTCATTCTCATTCTCTCTGTCAAGGCCCTTTTCAGTCTCATGCAGACCCACAAGGTACCCTTTATCGTCTTGGAGAAGCCACCTGAGACCCACTAGGCTTTGAACTAACCCGAAAGAAGAAGTATTAGAAGAGTGGAGCAGCTGGGACGTTGTAGGCAGGCTGATAAAGTCTACTCAGGGTGATCAGGAGTGATAAATGAGTCAAACAATACAGGACTTTCAGAGAGGAGGATGGCGGTAGTGTGCCGAGCCAAAGGTCAACGTCAACATATTAATTTCCTCATGCAATGATTTATTCCTAATCTAAATGAGTAATTTTTTCCACCTAGAGGGAAGAAATCTGACCTGGGTATACATTGTTGCCAGGTATGAGCTGCCATGACAGAGCACTACTGTTTGATACCCCAGGGTTTGAGAAATTAGTCCAACCTGATCTGGAAATAAAGGTTTATAAAAGGGTTGAGGTTTGGAGTCAGGTCTGAGTCTGACTAATCAATACTGGGCTGACTAAAGAGTTCCTGAATTGAATTTATTTGTGCATAAAACTCAACCAAAATGTTAAATGAGTTGTGCAGGGGCCTCATATTGTTCCTTTCATGCAGTTGTGTTGTTCTTGTAGTAAAGTACAATATGTTTCTGCATCTGTTTTTTGATTTGGTTTGTGATTCTCCTACATTCTCCTTCTACGACAGTGAAGGCTTCTTCATGTATTCTGCAAAGAAGCCTATAAAAATCTCTCTAGTGGCACAAAAGAGCTAGCCATAATAGCGAAATATGTCATTATGTAGAATAACATATAGTTTAACACAAAGTATTTTAAAGTGATGTAACTTACTGTCACCTAGCCTACAATAACTTAGAGAAGAGATATACAGAACAGAGTAACTTATGTGAACAAGTCATACAAGTCATTCATTATAATGTTACCGTACTCAGAGAAACTTCATATAACAAACTGTCAAGTAACATGAAGAAATTTCAATGTGGCCTAAAATGAATTAATGTAACGTAACAAGACAAAATGTAAGCTAAGTTAATGTAGGGTAACATGATGTAAAGTAACATAACATTAAACAATATAACGTAACATGATGTAAGGTTATATAAAACAATGGGATGTGACACAAAATAGCTTAATGTAACAACAAAATATAACAAAATGTAACATTATACAACGTAGCATAGAGTAGTATGGAATGTTAAGGAGCGTAATGAAGTGTAACATAACCTAATGTAGCGTAACATAACAAAGCTTTGAGGAACACAGCGTAGGGCAGTGCAACCTAACGTAACATAATGTAACGTAGAATTGCGTAACATAGTAGAACATCCCATTACATATCTTGACGTGAAGAAATATAAGATATCTTGACATAATGCCACAGAGTGAAGTGTAGGGTAATATAAAGTGGGATAGCATAGCGTGTAGTAACATAGTGTAACGCAATGTCACATAGCGTCATGTAACTTGATGTAACATGATGTAACGTAGCATAGTTATACGTCACATACTTTTATGTAACTCTGCTGAAGGTAACATAATGTTGCCTAGAGTAGCATGACAAACAAAATATTACATATCTTAACCTAGCATAGTGCTATGTACGTAATGCCACATAGTAAAGTGTAGCATAATATATAGTGGGGTAGCATAGTGTGAGGTAACGTAGTGTTACGCAATGTCACATAGCGTCATGTAACTTGATGTAACATGGGATAACTGAGGTAGCATGATGTCACGTAAAATAGTTATATGTCAAATACTTTTATGTAACAGTGTCACAATTGAACATAATGCAATGTACTAAAACTTGACATCATGTCAAGTATCAAGATTTATGCGTTATGTTGTATTAAGTAACCTGGTGGTATAAACAGTGAATCCTTCTGTGTTGTATTGCAGGAATTGAGGATTGTGCTGCCTTAAGTTCATAATCCTATTCTAATGCAATTTCAAGTAAAACTGAAGGTGAATTCATAGGAAATACATCCTACAGCTCATCACAGGCCCTTGATAAATGTCAAGAAAAGCCTTTTTAGTCGGTTTATTTGAACATTTTGCACCCCTTTGTGCTCCAGCAGTCCTATGGTTGTATAAATATAGGTGTAGGTACTGGGTGGCCCCTCATTGGTGAGAAAATCAGCAGTTTGAAACATGTGAAAACAATCTGCAAATTTCCAAGTGTGATGTGTCATCACAGTTTTACATATGAATATTGCTAAAGTTGCTCCCGCTCACACCTTTCCTGGAGGACCGGCTGTGGTGGAAATGTTGCGAAGTCCTTGAAGAATTAAATACCATCTGTAACGAGAGTGCAGAGTGTGTGACTTTTTGTCTCGATCATGAAACGCAGATGTTTCTCCTCCTGCTGGATTGCACGGCTCAACTCCTCAATCTTGTCCTCTCTTGTTAGTGAAAATGTGTTTATATTATCCGGCGTTGTTGATACACCTGTGCCAGATTTAGATGAAACCACCAGCCTGAAAGCGCCCTAAATCTCCTCCCCTTAAACTGTTGGATGAGGATGCCACCTTGGCTGCTCTCGCTTGGCGCCCAGTTGTTTCTGATTGGAGGCCTTCGAGCTGAGCCAACGAAGCGCAGCATCCCTGTTTGATCTGCCAGGGCTCTGTTCCCTCATCCAGACCGAACAGTGTGAAACATAAAGGCAAAGCCAAAAAAGACTTCTATAATTAGTGAAGTCAGTTGGGTTTCACCTCTCGCCACCACATCTCTTAGCTGGCAGAGACCCCTGGAACGAACACACACACCTTCCCTCACACCCGCTGCGCCCACCCTCCTTGCTTTAAGATCCTTCTCGTGGCTCCGGTTTGTAATTGCCTTGCAAGCCTGGTTAGTGAGAGCCAGCCTATTAGGAGAGTACTGGAGTGGAACATAACATTTTCAGTTTCAATTAGGTCTATGAGGGCATACATAAAGCACAAGAGAGGAGAGGGGGACGGGTGGTGGGGGGCTGGGTTGGTCCCCTCGGAGTGGTGAACTGATGAACTCGTGGGGAAATGACGCAGCGGCGGTCGGAGGAGAGGAGCTGAGCCGAGCTGAGCTGACTGTTTGTGCTGCATATGGCTGTGAGATACGTCAGCCTTAAGTGAATTAGTGTGTGCTCACTGGTATGTGAAGATAAGTTTGAGGAGAGTGTAAGAGTGTGTGTGTGTGAGAGAGAGGGAGGCAGTAGGCTGTAAAAGAGGAAATTGCACCAGACTAAACTAACTGAATTACACTCAAACTTATGAGGCTGCAATTACCTGATGTGGAGTTTAGCTAACAGGTGCAGCAGTCCCTGCAGATTGGGACCTTTTACCATGTGACGTCTCTTCTGTTTTTAATCTGCTGCTTAGACATGATGCATAAATAAAGCGTGAATATGATCTTATCCGAGCTTGTTGTCTTATTTATAATCATCCAAACTAACTCCACAGGAAGACATTAATGTTGGATGACTCTCAGCTGGAAGATCTGTGATTCTAGAAAGCCATAGGTGGTGGGGGGTTATTAGAGGACGTGCGCGTTTGCAGCTTTCATGCAGTCAGCCGAGGTCTGGAGATGGAATCAGGATAGTTTATCTTCTTCATTCATCGTCTGCCGTTTCACTTTTCCTTTGCAACAGAGCCAACTCAGTGGGGTTGAACCCCCGGTATTGGCGAGAGGCGGAGAGGAAAAAAGTAAATAAGAGGCAGAAGTTTTTTCTTTCTCTCTCTCATGCATACTCTAAAGTAAGTTGGTGTTTGAAAAATAAACAAAAAATCAGAGTAAAAGTGGAAACTGGATGTTAGAGCCAAAGCTGAGTGACAGAAACTCAAAGAGAAGATTTTCTTTAATGCATATTGAGTATGAGCCAATATGTCGAGGAGAAAAGCCAGCATGTTGAAAATAAATCTGAAAGACAATGTGGTGAATTAAGTCAAAATTCTGAATACAGCTGTTTCTGAAACCGAAATTGCTTCATTTGCTTGTAAACATTTGCCTTTCCCTCTTTTGTCACTTAACTTGTGGAATAAAAGTAAATACATAATTAAAACACATGATTTCACCAGAGTTAACTTTAAGTGTATTTACACACATTTTCTTCAATGTCATTTGAGAAGACAACTTCAGACTTCTCTACTTCCCTTTCACATCGTGTTTATATCAGTAAACAAACAAAACCAGAGAAATGAGAGTCTTTTTAGGATTTGGTCTTTTAGAAATAGCAGAAAAAACACAACTCTACAGCACATTCAACACACGGGAGATGCTCTGATCCTGAAACAGCTGTGACTTTATCAACAAGCAACTGTTCAATTTTGACGAGTCTCTTAATATCTGAACGAAACGCATGACATGGAATCAACCTTATTCTCAAAAACTCAACTTATTAAACTTTCTACTCAATTTTCAAAAATTTAAATCTTTTTCCTGGAAATTCATGTTCTCAACATTTTGACCACATTATTCAACTATCAACTTTTTCCATGACATTACCGCTCTTTGTGAGCTCTATGGTCCGCCGCGAACATGAACACCTAATTTCTGACATTTTGACTATATTCTTCAAGTGTACAAAAATCTCCCTCCTTTGAAGATCTTTCAAGCTTGTGTGGCGAACTTTTTTGTTTGTGTCAGTTTTGGCGCCCCCTGTGGACACATACCTTATAATTTCCATGTCCTCTTAAAAAACAACCCTGCTGACTTTTGACAGTGAAATTTATCATGTATTATCGATACATCAACATAGAAATCTTAAGTCAAGTCACTAATTGTCTGGTTCACTTTTTGATATCATGAAAAGGCAAAAGTATAAATTTCAGTCTATTTCATAATTGTCAAAAACTCTTTAATTTTTAGCAGTTACATACTTATCAAAATGCAAATCTAGAAATTGATGTTTGTTTTCTTTCTTTTTATACTAATATTTTTGCTTGGCCTTCAAATTTTTCGATCATGCCACTTTTAATAGCTTGAATGTCTTACAGTGTGGACCCACGTGCAGTTAAAACACCTGCCGACCTGCTGCTTCACTTCTTGTGTTGACTTTTCATTCTTCTCGATCTAACCAGCACCCCCGTGGGTTTATTTAGTGAAAAGTTTGCCAACTATTTTTTAAAGAGATGTTTTTTTCACTAATGGGGGAGAAAAAAATGTTGAGAAGTGGTGCTGTCAGCCTAGCTCACAACTCTGGGTTTCCCAGAATGCTTTGCACAGGGAAGCAGACGGTTGAAGTGTATAATGGGTAGGAGCAGATTGTTAGCCAGGTTGCATGCAGTGGTTCCACACCATTAGTGTTTTATTTTATTGTACTGTAAACACGATAGTTTAGTATTGAACTCTTAGAGCTTTAACAACACTGTAACCAGTTTATTTGCCATCATCACATTACACACATTTACAGGATTTTTCGCTGCTTTTTGTGCTCAACTTTAACAATAATGAACGGTTGAAGAAAGCATTTCTCTAACAAGGCTGTTTCTCTCCTCCTCCTCCACTAAAAAGACATTTATCCCCTCTCTGCTGGCTTCCCTCTGTGCTTCCTGTATTAATGAATGTATCTCTGGAATTAAAAGTGCTTACGTAAAGTTTTACTGACTTGCGAGACAGATGCTCTGATTAAATCTGAGTGTGGAGCGGCCCTCGGTGCTCAGAAGATTTCTGCTCTTACTTTTTGACATCGTTTGCCCTCGGGCTCCCAAACTTCATATCTGCGCCGTCTTCTCCAGCTGCCAGTTAACTAACTTCTCCGTCTCTGAACAACCCAAGTTTTTCTCTACCTACCAGTCCCTCTCAGCCATCCCATTGACTGTCTTTCCCTCTTTCACTCCTGAATTCATCTTTTCACTCAGACAAACAGGATTCATGAGCCTGCAGCATCCTGCAAACTCGTATAAAACTTATCAAAAGGAAAGTTGAGCCAGTGCACGTATGGATTTTACATGTTAGCAGTATTTAGCTAAAATGAACTCCATGTCTAAGTACTTAAAATCTTTAAATAAGTATTTAACTCAATATATGTCTTTAGGATATTTTAAAAAAGTTCTGGAGGAGGGTCTCTTGGATTGGCACACAACTTAAGCTACAACTGCTGAGGAAAACTTTGGGATGCAAAGAAAGGCTGATAACTAACTTTAAGGGATATTCTGGCGTAATATTAAGTTAGGCTCAAACCCACCATAACACCGAGTTAGACACCCCTTCAAGAGGTGAATGTTGCCGACTGCTTGCTTCTCTAGTTATACTAACTTTAGTAACGACCGCAGATAGCAATACAGAGAGCCACACACTCAACCAAAAGGCCACTCTATCGCCAGAAATAATGCTCAGAACAGCACCGAACTTCATCAACAGGACATATAAGGTCCCAGCCATAACAATAGCCACCAAACACCTTTTTAACTTCGCCTAATTTCTTCGAAACACAAGGTCTCATCGTCTCAGTCTCCTGATCTCTTTTTCATTGTCCCTCTTATTGGGAAGATCTCAAATGTGGAAGTTCAAGCGAAACGGCCCAAGACTTTACAGAGAGTGGAGGCTTTTTGCCAAGAATAACAGGCAGCGTTACCATCAGAGAAAAAAACAAAAATGTGCCCAGTCCACAACGACCATGAAATACGTCAAGCTTTCAATGATGTTCAAGGAGCTTTCATGTCTTTCAGCATCTTCAACCCTCATGCACAAAAAACAGCATTTCTAAGTGGTGTTTTTTTGCTTTTTGGAAAACCAGAAAAAAGACAAACTCAGTTTTAATATAAAGTTATTTTTCCAACTTTTTATTTGGGTAAATAGGGATCTGCATGCACAAGCGACATACTCAGGTGTTGGTCTGCTGCAGCGTCATAAAAATGTAGAAAACAGGAAAAAGACTGACCTGCTTCTATCAGGGGCGAACCATGCATTTTCACAGTAGCTTTCTTAGGCCCAAATAGGCATTCACAGCTGTGTCAGTGACACATAACTGAGTGTATAGCATGTGTCATACAAACACGATGTGATCAACACAGTTCCCATTTTACAGACACGACATATAGGAGGAATAAATAACAGAGCTGCACCAATATAAACCCAGAAATCGTGGCTAACTGTGGAGAAATGTGCAGAAAACGGGACAGAGTAGGTTCTGCAGCTGTCTGCAGGCGTGGAGGGACCAAGTGACTTATGTCTCCCCATGAGCTCTATAGCTGACTGTAGGAAAATACAAATAAAACACATCACTTACACAGAAACAGCTCAGGTCCTGTGTTTCATTAAGTCCACATGGTTCAACAGTGTTCGGCTCATGAATCCAATAAGATATATATACACTAGATGGTTGACCAGACTGCCCCCTCTAGAATTAGATTTCACTCTTTCAATACTGGTGAATTTGAGGGTGTCTAGCAATGGTACGGTCCATATAACCACATCTAACAGTGGCTTTATGTTCGGCAAATCTCAGGTTGAGATTAAATTTAGACATAAGGGAATATCAGGAAGTAGACAACATGGGTCAAGAGGCAGTTAATGAATTCTTGATGTTCGCCGTCTGCCGGATGCATTTGTGAGGCTAATGTCGTGGTGAATTTCGAACAGCAGGAATCCCAAGGATTCACAAGAACCCACAATTTCACATGTAATCACACGATAACAAGTTGTTTCTATAAAGACAGCCATAAAACCATATATGTAGTAGATTGTTAGATTGTGGTTGTGTAGATTGTGCTGAATTTATGCGGCATGCTGCGGTGTCTGGAAAAAATAGAACCCTAGAGATTAGCTACAAAGCCCGCTGAACCGCAGGGGGCCGGAAAGAAGTTGGTGGAATTTGACAAATTAACTTGAATGGAAGCGATCGGAGGCGACGGCCTTTTTGCAGCTGTTTTGCATGCAGTGGAAACTTGGATTTAGTATTCAGACTTCCTCAAGAGAGATAAAGATATGTGAAATTTTAACCATCAGTAAATGTTTGATCGCAACAATGTTTGATACTATCTATTAGACACTCAAATACGTCCTAACACAGTGACAGTTCTGGACAAAAATACTGAGTTTACTTTTCAGATTTTCAGTCCCTTTATTTCATTGCACAGACCTGTTTTAGTCTTTGTTTCCTCAGGGTAGTTATTGGTGTTTTTTGTTTTCTTTGTGTCTACAATTGTGATTTTCTTGGCAATCAACAGAAGTTTCTCTTTTCTGTATCTCTGATCCCTGTTATAATAGACAGAGGAAATTTGATTCCAGTTATACTTGTATCAAACGCAATCCCAGCCAAATTAAAAATCTGAAAATTAAAGTCGGTGCTGGTTGACATGAAGTTGCTGGAAGTGTTAGAGAGTCAGAGAGATTAACTGAGCTGTGAGCTCCTCTGGGGTTGATGGTATTTGGTTAGTCGACAGTAACATGAGGTGTCTATTCATTTCTGGTCTGAACCCCGTCACTCTGACTGTCTTTGTGTCTTATTTTAGTGGTTTAAATAATAGCTTCATGGTGTCATCTCAATTTTTTCCCTTTTTCCTTTTAATTTTATGCCAGTTTGATCGTGTTTGGAAAGTGTTGTATTATTTGGCAGCCAAAGAAAAACTCTGAAAACTCTGTTGAAATAGAACTGCAATGTGCTCAGGGGATCACTGTGTGGTTTCCAGACTGTGAATCAACAGAAGAAAGTCTGCATGAATATTCATAAAGGCTGTTTTGCAATGTCACTTTAAAGAGAGAGAAAGCTTTAAAAAAACCAACAATGATTATTTTACTAACTCCATTTTTCTGTGATGGTTTCAGAAAGTTTGGACTTTTGATGCTGATGTGAATTCAGTCCATGAAGTGAATCCGTATGACACGTTTATTAAAATGATGTAAAATCTCTTGATTTGGATGTTTAGGTGTGACGCTGATTCATAAGAAATCGGTCTTCAATAAGCTCCTCCAGGCTTTACCCAGGCCAACAAGCTCAGGGGTTTCTTGGACATGTTTGCACAGCTAACTGTCTTAATCAAACAGTTATTCGCTGTATTTTTGCTTTATGTATTTAAACCCTTTTCCTGTTAGGAATCAAATTGACTATTTTGCATGCAAATTCACATGTAGTTGAGATTTGGAGCTTCACAGAGAAGGTTTCTTACACACTCAATGCCAAAAACATTGGGATGCGGTGTAAAAATATTGATGAAAACAGCGTCAGGTGGCTACCAAATCATTCAAACCGAATTTAAGGATTCAAAGGAGCTTTATTAAACTACTACTACTACAAGTAATAATAATAATAATAACAATAATAATAATGATAATTAACTAAAGGAATCATAATAAAATAAACACTAATATTTACATTAAAAATATAACGATATATACAGCAGCCTTAACCTAAATAACAAATAATATTTACAATCGCCCTAATCTAAATCACAGTACACACTGGGGTATAAAGCAGCAGACTAATGGAGCACAAACAGGCTTTTGTGCAAGACAGAGTACAATAAGGAGCAGTTTGAATTGAGTTAAGTTGACATGACAATAGGGAATAAAAAACTTTCAAGTGTTAAAAACAAAAGTGGTTTTATTTTATGGATAAATATGCTCGTTTTAAATTAGATTTTAGTAACAAAGGTGGGACGGAGACAAAAAAAATCCTAAAAAAGTTGAATAATGCCCAGAAAAATCAGGAAGACCATCTCCCAGCGTATTAGCTAACATGGTTGGGTATGGAGACAGTTTACAAGAGAGAGTGAGTCTTACAGAGAAGGATGGGAAGAGGTTTGACACTGCAGGAAATCACATGAGCAAATACTTCAACAGATTAAGAGTCATGCATTTTGCTTAAGTTTCAAATAATTTGGAGATTTCAGAGAGTCTGGAGAAATCTCAGTTTGAAAGGAACGAGGCTGCTAACCAAACAGTCAAACAGTCAAACAATAAATATTGGGCGTTCAGATGGCACTGTATCATAAACACATATTACTCTGTGGTGGAAAACACCGCATACACTCAAAATTACCTCTGAAAACAATGGTCTGTGCACTCTGTCAGTCAATTAAAGAGGCCATAATATGTAATTCACCCAAATCCAGTGTATGCACAAGCCCATAGATGTACTTTTTCTTTTATTATTCCACATTTGTAAAACTTTATCAATTAGTTTGTACTCGCTCTGATTTTTTTGTCCGTGTCTATTTATAAATGTTTTAAAAATAGCCGGTGTTTCAGTCAAAAGCACCCAATTGTGACTAAAAGCTGGTTTCACCGGAGGAACTATCTGTTGGTTTTCCCATGGGACCTAGTTTAGACTCTCACACAGTACGAGGGGGCTCTCTGTCAGTCATTTTGAAGTCGGCCAGCCCTGACACCAACTCCAAATAGAAACACTCAATTTTTCAGAGTACTGAAAATCCTTTTTTGCTAATCTAATCTTGGCTGCCTCTCCTGTAGTTTTGACTATTAATCTTTGCAGAAATTCTCCCTCGTCTTTGTTAAATCTTAGCATGACGGCTACAGTCGTCTGTGAGACTTCAACAGCATGTCCATCTTTCTTTAAGGTTGATGGTCACGCTCGAAGGTATTTCTCACATGTGCTGCAGGCCGGGTTTCCTTCTGTGACACAAAAACAACCTGTCACTGGAGGTTGCATTGTGATGTGTGACCATGCACAGTGCAGCAATTGACTCTACGAGAGAGTGACACAAGGCTGCATGGCTATACTCACCAGCACGGAGGAGCTCTTTGTGTGTGTATTTATGTGATCGGTCAGGCCAGAGAGGCCAAGTGTGGCCGAGTGGCCGCCTCAGCTGGAGCAAATGAGACAGGACAGAACAAGCCATTTTCTCCAGCCCCCTCTGGTTAAACTCCCCATTTTCACACCAGCCGCCCCTGGAATTGCTCTGTCTCTCTCCATGAGCGACATCCTGATGGCACAGCGGGCGGGGAAAGCCAGAAAAGGAATGGGAGGAAGCTGGCGAATGGCGTAGGTGAACAAATTAAACACACGGCCAGAAAAGAGAAAAACAGCCAATAAAATCTCAAACGCTCTGTTTAGTTTTGGTTCCACCTGTGGACAAACCTTTTGGCAGCTTGTTGACGTTCATCTGGTTTTTGTTCATCTACCGTTGTTTACTCCAAACAAACACTAAAAAGGGAACTGCGGCTGCTCTCTTTTCCCTCGTTTGCCTCTGATGGTCTACATACGTAACTTTCCCCTGACCCTCCTCTGAGTCTGTCGAGTCCAGCCGTCCACAGGCTGAGCTTTAGCTTAGACAGTTGAGCAGTTTTCACATTCCCCCAGGTCCTGTTCGCTGGTGGAGGATCACAGGACCAGAGAACTTGGCTCCTCTTTTAGTTCAGACTCAGAGTCCCGGGGGCTAAATTGGTGAGAACAGAGAGTCTGATTGCTGTTGAGGCTGCACAGGTATTACAGCATATACTGTGGACCGTCTACACCACGGTTTCTGAACTAACTCAGCTGGATGGGAAAATGCATTATTTATTGTTTGAAAGTTTCTTTGACAGGGTTGTAGTGTTTGTGCATCTCCGAACATGCATTCTTATTTTGTCTTATATTTGTGCATAAGACAGAAGTCCTCATGGGTGTTAACTAAACCTGTTTATCAATCAACAAACTTGGCTTCAAGTTTTACCCAAAAGTTTGTGACCCCCTTGGTTATTGGTCTGCGCCATGTTGGTTTGACCTCAGGGTGGATCAGTTTGGGTTAATGAGTGGATATCCAGTGATAATGCAAACCTGAATCCTGACAGGGTGAGACAGGATCCCAAAACAAAGTTCATTAAACAGTAAAAACACCTTTATAAAGTACTTTTCCCTGTAACTTTTCTGTTGGTGTTTTTCTCTCTCTTAATTGCTCCTGTAACGCTGCCAAAGCCTCTGCAGTGTTAGAGTTTGTGGTTTCTGTTTTCTTCAATTTGGTGGATGTCTCTTTCACTGAACTTGCTCCCCTTTGTCTCTTTTTCTCTGCTGGAGACTGGTCAGCCATGAAATCTTTGAGAAAAGCCTTCTATGTTGTGTACTAGTCCTACTTGTTTTATTCACCTTTGCAATCCAGAAATTAAAAACCATCGTTTAGAGGTTTTGACCAATATAGGAAGTATTTCCAGATGATTATCATCGCTTTGTCTCGTTTTTGACATGCTCCTGTGTCAGTGACTTGATGAACTAGATACATCCTGTTAGTTTTTGCTTTTAATGGGATAAATTGACAACATTAAGTTTAAGAGCGCAGATGTTTTTTAAGGTAACAGATACAGGGAGAAGTGGATCTTTTTGCCCCCAAGAAGTCAGGTTTAAATCACCTCTGCATCGCCTTTTCTGGTGTAAAGTGTTAAGTGGGGACTTTTAAAAACGTTATACAAGTATGAAGCAGGGTTATTTGAGTTTCATCCTGTTCATATTGAAAATGGGAGTGATAAAAAAACTCTTCCTACAACCATGGGATTCAATCTTCCGCTTTATCAGTGTCCACTCCTCGAGGAAACTCTTTAGATTTCAGAAAATAGCTGCAGGGATTTGCTCCCGTTTGGACTCAGGAGTTTTTATTGAGGTCTGCTTCCCTTCAGGTGGCAGAAGATTTCTCTTAATTGGAACTGAGGGACTGAGCCCGAACTATAAGGAAACAGCCAAGAAGCACACAGGGGTATACTTTTAGTGGCATCCTTGCAACTTTTCACGCTGGCTTTATGCCGAAAGAGAGAAGAGGATGAAAAACTCACCTTTAAACCTGACTCCATGCCAGCGTAGGATCTATAAATCAACAACATAAAGCGCTGACTAAAACACTTGAAGTTTGCAGACCCCCCAAAACTGAGGAGGGTTACCACGAGACATGAGTCAAACTGTCGCTCCATTCGTGGCTGTTTCCAGAAATGTTTTGCTTTTGATGCAACCTCATACTTATTTGAGAGTTTTACAAGAAACTAGGGCTGGGCAAGAGAATAAATATTGTTAAATCGTTTTTGATAAAAGTTATAACTTACGAAAAACCGTAAAAACACCACCTAAACAATAGAGAAGGGGGCAGTAATGTGCTTTAGATGCTACTTATCATCCAACAGAAGAGAGATGACAAAGAGATGAGACTATACCTGCTTGATGTGCTTTTATTTAGAAGAAATTGAAGCTCAACAGGGTTCACGGTAAAGAACTAAACTGTAAACAGTAAGGCTAATCCTTTGTTGAAAGGTCAACTGTTTGAGGTTCTTGAAGATGTTCCTCCTCTCTTCCAAAAGGCGTCTTGGGGCCAAAGTTGGAAGTTTACAGCCTCTGTTGGTCATCCAACTGAAAATGGGCTGGGTGGTCACCTTAGTGTCGCCCTTTTGGGTTTCCTCAGTTTTGCCGAGATTTCATGATGTTGGTCCCTGTAAAACAACACAAATGTGTAGTTTTGATTGTTGTTAGAGGAACTCAAAGTTAAATTGTAAGTGGTGGACAAGAAGTGCCTTACTGTCTCCACACACCAAGTGTGAGTAAAATCATTGGCGCAAATGAATTACATGTTAAGTCAATGCAAATTCGCGATTAGACGCTTCTACTACTATGGCGGCGCGAATGATGCGAATTGGGTGGGAGTTGCAAATCAGCACGAAGGTTGCCGGGTGATGTATGAAAACGGGCGGTTATTCCCTGGTATCTAAAATGGAGGACAAACTGATTGTGTCGGTGTGTGGGTGCCCGAAATTATATGATACCTTTACTGTCAATTACTGAAACCGGAATAAAAAGGAGCTCACCTCAAGGCAAGTGAGTGAGGAGGTCGGATTACCTGGTAAATTGTATGAAACCTTTGTCTATCACTTGATCCTGCCGGTTGAATTGGCAGGGATTACCGTTGATGCGCGAATGAAGCGAGTAGATGATTTTACTCGTGCTTGGTGTGAGCGCCATTTAAGTCTCCTGCCTCTGTTCAAAGATGGTTTCTCCAGTTTGACAAAGATGTCCTTGACTCCTCTTGCAGAGTCTTTCAAAAATCTTAATTTCTACTTAAGTAAAGTTAAAACATTAAAATCTCTCATGACTCAACGATAAAACTGCAGGAGTGAGCGCTCCTTCAAAAACTAAAGGTGATTCTTCAGTGCAGACCAGGTTTAAGTAAATCTCACTTCAAACAAAACTCATCCTTTAAATTCAAAATAAATATTGATTTGACATTTATCATGATAATCACCATTATTGACTGAATTCTACAGCGATTATATTTCCGGCCATATGAACCGGCCCTATCACCACATTCTCACTCACAGTATGCATTTATTACACCACTTACAAGTGACTGCACCTGCTTTTGACAGGTATAAAAGATTCAGTAATCTACTGGACTACCACGGCTAAGAGGCTGCATCCAGCGAGTTTAAAAAGCAGGAGACCTCATAAATAATAGCAGCTCAACAGTCAATGGATCTTCATGCAGGCTGACTGGAGAGAGAGAGAAGAACTCGGCTTGGTACGCCTTTATCTCAGAGGAAGAAAAGAGTAGACTGAGAGAAACACTCGGTCTATGGTTGTTTTTTTTTTGTTTTTTTTGTAAATAAATTAATTACTCTTTAGGGGAGCAGAGACAGTCACGACACCGTGGGGCTGTAAAGTGTTTGATCGAGAGAGTGCACGATCCTTCTCTCGGAGGAATCTATCACTTGCTTGTGTGTGCTTGTGTGTTATGTTAATTGATTTTGTTGGTTGAGGAGGCATCTGCAATCCCCTGCGGTTCATACCGACGCCGGATTTCCATCAGCGCTGGCATCGATCTTTGTTTTTGTACCGACACATGGTCATGTGTGCTGCAAAAGCCGAGCATGTTAGATAGATGTGCTTGCATGCAGTGTGCGCACATTCACTCTTGATTTATTTACACATGGACACTTGCACACATGTTCATGCCTGCTTTCAAAACCCGCACTAAGTCCCATGTTGTCGTGGTTACAAACTCTCTTTTATCTCTCTTTTGATTCTTTATGCATGTGATCTCTCACACACATGCAAATGGAGCATAAACATGCGTACATTAAATCATTAATACCACATTTGTACACCCTGTGTGTAAATTATCCACAGCTTTTCTATTAAGCCGTCTGCAGTGCCTCATAAAGCCTTACAGAGCAGCACAATGTGCACATTATTATTACCATTATTGGACTGAATATCCAGTCTAATGACCTGGAAATCCATGAAGTGTTCCCATGGAAATACAGGTTTTCCCCATGAACGCCATGAAACAGAGCTGTATATGCAAAAGTGCAGACAGATGTCAAATTATCTGCAATAACACAATGTAATAAATAATTGATTCCTGACTCTCGGGTGAGGGAAAGAAAAGGTTGCCAGGACAACCAGTAAAGTAGCTCTCCTTTTTTTTTTTCTCTCTTTTTTCTTGGGAACGCCGACACACACTCGGAGTGTGTAATAACGCTGTCTAATGTGCGCCGACCTCACTGACTCTAGACGCTGCCTCCACATGAGCAGCCGGTAATTGTTTAACTCCGAGGTTCTCCTTCATTCTCACCTGGACTCAGACACAGACGCAAGAAAAACACAATCTGGTGAGGGAAAGAAACACTATATGTGAGCTTCAGATGTAACATTTATTTGTTTTAACTTCTTTATATGAAACTGACCTCATGGTCGAGCGAAATATCTCACAGAATCAATACAGCTGATACAGAGATGTGCTTTTGGAGTCCCCCTAATTGTCCTCCATGTTTGGTGCTCTGGCATTTCATCATTCTCAATGCTTTAAGTGTTATTCTGATAGTCTCTCTGAACAGATTATGCAGAAAATTCACAGTATCTAAGGTGCATGGTTTTAGCATAGGAAATGCTCTGGTTGTTGTAACTAGTCTAACCCCCAATTTCCACCGCATCCGGAACAGCTACGAAAAGGCTGTGTCTGCCAATCGTAGCTGATCGTAATTGTTTAAGTTAACATGTCGATTTCCACTGGCTTCTTTCCATTCCACTGTGGATCGCTGGACTCCACAGCTGATCACAAGAGTTCCATTTTTCTCGGATGCGTGAGAATGCCGGATAAACTCAGCACATATTAACCTGTGCTGGAACGGAAGTCGGGCACAGACACAAAATAAAACATCCAGCTTCTTTTCAAAATAAAACGATCTGTGTTTCAGGCAGATCGTATTTCACACCATGCAAATAGGCAGGGATGAACAAGTGAAAGGTTTATAGACAGCATTTCATCCTGTTGACACCATGATGAGAGGATGCTGACTTTAGAAATCTAGAAGTAGATTATCCTCCCCTGTAAGGACACAATCTACTGCTTATATGGTTAGCCTATGTGGCTAAAGACAACTTGTTATTGGCAATTTCACGTGAATCCGCAGGTTCTTGTGAGTTCTCGCAATTCCTGCTTTCCATAATCTGCCATGAAATTCGCCTCACAAACTGATCCGGTAGGAATTGGCGTATGGCAAAAATCACTGCTGTTCCGGATTGGGGCCGTTCCGGATGCGGTGGAAATCCCTTGTAAAGGCTAAAATATACAGAATCTGTATTGAGCGCGTATCGTCCCGTATCGACCCATATCAACTCCGTGGCAGCATCGTATCAGACACGTATCGAGAGCAGCAGTGCTAAAGATACATGGCGAGTCTACTTTTGCTGCTCTACGCTTTCAATGTGCATCAATCCAAACATAGAAGAGCGTTTTAGGATGTCAAGCACGAAAACGGCGCATGTCCTCCAGTATTTCAAAATAAAACACCATATGTTGAGTCCTGACTGTGTATCAGTTCGTGTAGATGAGAAATACTTCCTGGTTATGGATTCATCAGTAACACAGAACGAACAATCCGATGGTCAATCCCTGATCCATGTGGACCCCAACAGGACTTTTAACTGCGAACTCTATCTGAAGGCAACAGCATAAAGGAACATAGTTTACTTTATTAAACACGAGTAAACCTGCAAAAACCCAAACTGTAAAATCACGTTGCTTTTTCACATACAGTTGAGGCTCAACAGTCACTGAATTATATCCAAACTAGCAGGAAATAGACCGCAGGAAGGCAAAACAACCTGTTGTGAGCATGTTGTTTCCTCTATACTGAGCTCAGCTGACCGGCGCTGCACTACGCTGCTGCCACGCTCCAAATACGCATCCTGGAACACGTTCAATATGGATCCTGTGTGTTTTCGGCTTATACGATATTGTTAACGAGTGTTTCGGCAGGTAGGGCCACTGTCTATGTGCAGAGAGCGAAGAGCAGCTCACAATGCAGTCTGGGAATCTGTCTGCACTCTTCTACCCACATTATAACTTTTATTAATCCTTGGAAACACATCACCATGCCAGTGCACCTAAGAGTCTGCCCTTAGAAGTCGTCTCTGAACTGTGACTCCATTCCTGCCAAGTTGTTAGGAAATAAGTTGTCCATGGTAGAGTACATCTTGCCCCGAAGTCTTTTATTCCTTACCCCTGTGCTACACTGGCAGCCCCCCAAAATTTCCCCGTCTGTCCAAGAAGTTTATCTTCAAATGAAGTCAGTGGGCTCTGAAATTGACCAAAGAAATCATCATTCACACCCCACCTAACACACAAGTAAGTCAAAGCCAAATTGAGCATAGTGCTAGTAAAGACAGGGCACGAAATCTGGATCAGTCCACATTTGCTGATCTTGAAGGCAGCCAACACATCCAATTTACAAATGTTAAACTGGCTGCTCTGTTTAAACTGCTTTAGCCTGATGCAAACCACTTTACCATCCACCCCTACCCCAGCTCCTCCTTTATATATGTCTGCTGTGTCTTACATGTACTACCACTGTTTTGTATCCAGGACGTCTTTGCTGCTGCTCTCCCTGCCTTAGCTTTAGCTTTAGCATCCATATACACATGTGGATTTGCAGGGAGTGTTTTCAGCAGAGCCTGACTGCAAAATATGACTAACTGTAAATGCAAATGATTATTTTGACTAAAGTGGTTAGGGCTGGACGATTTTGGCCAAAAATAAAATCTAAATTTTTTCTCTGCAAAACTCGATTTTAATTTTTTTATTCAGTGACAACTTCACCAAACTTCACTTTGACAGTAAGTTTTTCCATCATCCCTCAAAACCAAACCACTGAAAACCATGTAGTGCATATGCCAAGCCAGAAAGTGGCGCTGAAAGGCTGCCCAGGAAATGCACAAAAGACAGAAGAAGAGTACAGAGCAAGTGTATAAAGATTGTTTTAGCCGGACACATGCAGCCGCTATAAAAGAGTTATGCTGTTTGTCACATTATCGTTTCACCTGATGCAGATAGGAGATAAAATGGTGGTCATTTACGCTCTCTCTGACCCATTCTCAGCTAACAGTCACCCGAAACACTGTTTCTGAGTGGATGAAATGTAGATATGACAAAAAACTTTTGTGTTTACTCCCGAATTTGTTTCTGTGTGGACGGGTTGATACGGCCTTCAGACAGACTTTACAGCGGGGAGTGATTTGCTCTTCATCTGAAACTGCGAAGCCGTACCAATTCCACACGACTGACTTGGTCCTGCCCCTTTTAATTTTTTAACAATGTCATAATAAAATAATCTGATTACGATTTATAATTGATCAATCGTGCATCCCTAAAAGTGGTCCTGACTAACTCATTGGGTATTAGAAACTAACTGAGTAAATCCTTCGAGGTTAAAAAAATGACAAACCAAAAATGAAAACTGCACATCAGGGAGTGGTTTGACATTATAAATTGATGTTTCCTTTTTGTGTCACCCAGGCCCTGAACCCTCGAACCCTGGACTCCTCTGTCCATGTCCTGCATCAGGAGCAGACTTCCCTCAGCCTCAGGTACGGCGCTCAAACCTAAATTAATTTGCAGATCACGGTGCATTTCTCATCTTAGGTATCAGAGCAAACAATCTGCAAGCACGGCCTGCTTCTTCTTCTTCTTCTTCTTCTTATCACTAATCGTTATTTTATTACCACTGTGAAATCTTCCAAAAAGACCTCCACTGTCTTACAGCCCCATCAGCTAATTTTTTTTTTTTTTTTTTGTGGAGCATTTTAATCACACATCTCATATTTTCATAATTACAGGGTAATTAGCTGCCAGCGGAATACAGTGTGTAAAATTATGGGCTGTTAATCTGCACTCACATCAGTCATCTTGGAGAGACTTTTTAATTTCATTTAAAACAAGCAGAATTCAGCTGAATCCACCAGTATCAGCGGCGGATCTTCACTCAGGATCAATGCTAAGTGTATTGGCACAGAAACAGAAGCATGCTAAATATACTTTAGCAGTGTAAGTAAGGGGATTTGGGGATATATAGACCGCTGAGAATGAATACGACGATCTAATTTGGAAGTTTAGATGAATATAGCTCCATGCCTTTGGGTAAAAACACACACACACACACGCTGTGAAAACAGGCTGGAAAGTCACAGTCACAGCTTTTCTTGGACTACAATCCTTCACACATCAGATCCAGAACCCGCCGATCTTGGCGGGTTAGTGTGTTATTAATTAGTGAGAAAGGAACTTTAAAGAACGTCTCGAGGAGTCGTCTGAGATGGGCTTTTGTCTCGCCGTGAATGCTCGGCTCTGATCAGATGGGTCGGAAACATATTGAATGGATACAGATGACTGGCCCTATAGAGCGGCAACAATCCCTCCATTCACATTTTGCTCTGATTAAAAAGCACTCCTCAAAGCTCCAGGTTTCCTTTGATGCTTTTTCCCGAAAGAGAAAAAAAGCCTTAAGGTGTGGCGGGGGTGATGCAACGCTGAGCTCTTCCTTCTGCTGTCGTAAAAAAAAAAAGAAGCTGATGGGAAAAAGAGGCTTTAACTCAGGCTACAGCAGACAGGGACCATGCATGCGTCTCTTCGTATGTAGATGAAGTGTTTCTATTTCCCCCTCTTTCTCCGTCGTCCCATCTCCCTGTACTGCTTCGTTCATTAATCAGCCCTTTTATTAAACAAAAGCAGCCTCCAGCACTGCCTAAAAGGTGCATAGATAATCTTGACATGAAGACGGAGTATTTACCCTCCGTACCCTCTAACGCTGCTCTGCATTCTGCATGGTAATGGAGGGAAAAAGGCTCTTTGCTGCCTATGAAGAGTGATTGAAAATAGAAACCTTGGTAAATATCATATAGAGTTCTGTTTAATGGCATTTGAGCTATTGTGTGTGCATCCACTGCCAAGTACGGTTTGTGCAGCACAGAGATGACGTGCACGGACACAATGAATGGTGAGGTGAATTATCCGCTGCGGAGAAGGTCTGGAATTTAATTACCGCAGCTCGACACTGACGTTTTTAAGGACACAGGCAATTCTGAGGACCATTGTTTAAGTGCTCGGCAGGAGAAGCGATACGGCCGAGGCGGCAATCAAACATCCCACAGCAGAGAGAACTGGGCCAGGATGTTCTTTCTTTGAACAACAGACAATTTAGGAGTTATAGTTTACAAGTCTACGGCAGAGGTAAAGGGACTCAGAGGGGGAAAAATAATAGCGCGTAAAGGTTGGATGTGTATAACAATGACAATGAGGCATCGAGTTGGAAAGGAGCCCTTAATAGGTGCCTTCCTGCCCCAGGGACCGCGCACGCATCTTATTGGTCATCCATTCACGGGACAGCGCTGCATTCTCCTCGCCGCCAATCAGCCAATTACAGGCTCCATAACAAGAGGCCCGCTGGCAGCAAAGCAGTCTTTACAAGCCTAGCATCCCAGGCAGGGGAGTCGACCCTGTCACAGAATCATAACTATGATGAATATGGTTTCAGGTTTACGGCGATGCCACCATTTCTGGTAATGTGAGGTAGGCGTGAAACGGCCATTTACAGCGACCAGGAAACATGACCCTGTTAGAGGAGCGGGGAAATGGTTTAAAATACTGTAAGATGATGAGGAGGGCAGGGAAGGAAGTGTTAATCCAGATGTGCTGAACATTTATGAGTGTAAGAGGGGTACAGCACCGCTAATGTTTCCTCTCGCACGCTGATAATGAAAGAGGATGGAGTTTAGAGCTGTCAGAAGGGCAGAGAGAGTGGATATTTTTCTGCTCTGCTTTAATATTTAGTTCTTTTATAGAGTAGAGCCAGTCCATTTTACCCTGCCATTATTAATCCGTCTGTTTCAACGAGGTCTAAGCAGATCCTGATCTGCATTAGAGGCCTGCCTCGCTGGCTGGAGTCCATGTCCCTTTGATTGCTGCTGAGCACCAATGACTCTGCAGCACATTATCTAGCCTGCCAATGATGCTGATCATCCAGTAACTCTATGCATTTTAATGTCCAAATTGCAGCCCATGCTGACATTACAGCATTTAGGTAGTGACTGAGGCTGGTGATAATGTCACAACACAAAAGTGTGTGTCTGCGCGAGTGTGTGCGGGGCTGTCTGGGGCTCGCAGCGCTCTTGTTTGATCTGTAATCAGTGTTATTGGGTACATCAGGGCCGGCTGAAGCCTTTATGGGGCCCTGAAAGGAGAATTGAATTTCTCTGCCCTCATCCTCCTCAGCAAAGCAGAAGTATAAAATAGCCATCCTGTTAAGATAATAGTTCCTTTTTAATATATTTTTCAGACATCTTTGCCTTTATTGAGACGCCCAGGGAGGATTTTTTTATAGAAAAAAGAAAGAGGTGAATGCAACGAGCTATAAAAACTGCTCTCAACAACTCGTGACTTTAAGGACTGGAACCACTTTGCAACCAGGTCCCCACATACTTCATTCATAAGGACTAAAATTGATATTTATCGATCAGACGAACCATCTGGGATGTTTCAAACAGTCTCTCTGGGCTTTTTAGTGGCGAAGGGAGGCCCACAGTCAGTGCTTACTCAGCTTAAAACTTGGCCAATCTTGGAGCTAAAATGTGGGAATAAAAGCGGGACTTTGAAGCCAGCGAGGGCAATAAAAACAAGCAAAGGGATAGAGACAGGAGGTTGAGACACCAAGTGCATCCAAGAATCTGGTGGGAAGATGTAAAGACACACAAGCCAACAGCGGGGTAGGTACCTGAGATGACCTGAGAGGGAAAACAAGCAGAAAACAGGACTAAACAGAGGTAGGACCTGTGCCAAGGGGGCCACTCCTGCCTGCAGCACAACCTGGAAACCCTCAAGGCGATGATGCTGAAACCTGTTTTCAATATTTTATAAGCAGCACAGTGTTAACATGGCAAAAGTCAACATCCAGAGGATGCTGGGTAAACTTGAGAGTTCAGGAGTCCAGAGGACGAGTGTCTTAAAGTTGTCATTGTTTACAAACACTTAAGGAACAGGACATGGTGGATTTTCAGCTCATATTTTTGGTCATGTTTTCACCAATGTGCCTCACAAACAGTTCAGACATAAAAAATTATATTTCTGGAGGTTGAAGGGAGCATCCGCTATGTGAACAACAATCAAAACTAAAACTATTTACGCCACCTCTTGTCCCCTACGGGCAGCAAAAAGCCTTTTAGCAGATGTAGTCGAAGCCAGACAACATCTTCACAGATCACTGAGAAAATTAAAATTACAACCGGGATGACAAGTATTAGAAAATGAAAATATCTGGCAGGATTTTAAGTTTGCTGAATTAGCTGGGAAAATATGTTTGGTTTTTTAAAAAAAAGCTCTTTTACCAAATTTGCCAAAGCTGTGGGAGATTAGTGAGCTACAGAAACAATCAGAGTGATCATCTTCACAGACTCGGTCCAACTTTCTGTTTTATCTGCATCAGCCTGTTATTTAAACACACAACATTCACTAGTTACATAATAAAATAAAGAAGTTAACATTGAGGGAACAGGAAATGCCCTGCTAGTGTTTGCAGTATTTTCCTATGACTGAGTTATACTGGTACAAGGCTGAGAAACAAAAAAATCAATCATGAGGGTCAGGGTGAAGAATCAGCTCAGAGATGCATTCGCCAGCTCTGCTGCCCTTGTCTGGATTTCAGGAGAGGATATAGCATTAAAAATACACATCATGTTTAATCTGCCAATAATGCATGCTGATGGAAACGAATAGACTGCACAGTGATGCAGTACGGCTGCTCGATTTTGGCCAAATATAATTTCCAGATTGTTTTCTCTGAAAACTCAATTTTCGATTTTGATTTTGTATTCAGTGACAACTTCACCAAACTTCACTTGAGTAATAAGTTTTTCTATCATCTCTCAAAACAAAATCACGGAAAATGATGTAGTGCCTATGCCAAGCCAGTAAGTGGCGCTGTAACGTTGCTGAGGAAATGCACAAAAGACAGAAGAAGAGTACAGAGCATGTGTATAAAGGTTGTTTTGCCCCAACAAGCACAGGCACCATAAAAGAGTAACGCTGTGTGTCACATATTTGTTTCCAGAGATGCAGATAGGCGTCCACGCGGAGATGAAATGGTCGTCGTTTATAGATCTATGCATAGATTTATACCGTTTACAGTCACCCGAAATGCCGTCTCCATGTGGATTAAAAAACTTTTCATTTACTCTTGAATCCGTTTCCCTTTGGACGAGTTGATACCGCCTTCAGACAGACTTCAAATTGATCTGATACAGCATGTATGATCTGTAACAGGTGGTGCAAGGGTTCTGACTAATCAGAATCATGTATTTAAGATACTTTGTTGGTTAGCAAAAAAGCCAGTAATAAGAGGCATTTTCTGTTGTGGGAGCGAATAATAGACATGTTTTTGGAGCAAAGTTATTGCAAAACTGCATACAGGATACAGCCAGAGAGAGTCCAGGTCATGGTGAACTTTCAACTGTCCAAAGAGGAAATCTGGCAGAGCTGGCCAGCAACAACATGTGTACAGAAGAAATCATGTTATTGGCTATCAGACACCAACGTGAAGGCTGATTACGGGAATAGGACTAATGACGCCATTGGAGGGCAATTTGAAGGTCTAATTCAGGGGCTTAAAATTTGTTTCAGCCTGAAGACAATCATTGCTTCTGGCAAAATGACATTTCCATGCTGATATGTAGCTTTTTGTAGCACCATGTGTCACCAGCCTTCCAGCTACCTGTAAGGAGGTTGAGCCTTGCTTATGATAGCATCGTGACGTGCCGTTTCCATGACTGGTTACTTGTCTTAAATTGAAGTTTTTCCTTCTAAATTACTAAACATGTATAAAAAAAAGCATCTTACAGACCAAATTTTACAGCATATACAATATTTGCGTCATCCCTAAACACACAGTAGGCTACGGTGCAAAATGAGGCTTCAAAGCCTAAATTTGTCAGAGAAGTGGGATTCAGTGGAGCCAGGTCGGGTTGCTGACCCATCATAAGCGTGGCTAATCTGGGGAGTGAACACTGGCAGCAAATGTAATCCAAGGAGCCGCAGATTTCTCCAATAGGAGTATTTTTAGATGACCCACTAACTCTTAAAAGAAGGATGTGAACCTTGAGCAGTACTTTATGAGAGTCTGAGCATTAGGAAGTCTTTTACATCCATGTTTCCTGAATACAAACACATGTTTAGTAATAAAGGTCCACAGTAAAGTTGTCTGAAGCTGTATATTCTCATTAATAGAAGCACACCACCCACAGGGAGCTCGTTTCATTGAAGTGCTAGTTAGCTAACCAAGCTCATTTGTAATTATTAGCAAGACGATGCAAGCTTTGTAGTCCCTCTATCTTTGCAAGCATGTTATCAGCTATGGAACAGTATATCCTGGGCTGAATTCATGCATTATTCAAGGCATATAAGGGATATAGAACATTTTGATCTTTACTTCGCAGAACACAAACTTTCCAAATATGTGTGCACCACATGCTACTTCACAAACACATCTCATACGCTCAAGGCTACCGACAACTGCTGCTCTGGTTGATATTTTGCTTGAACAGTTTTAATACAGTTGGTGGATTGGCCAACAGAGTCAGAGAGAGATGAAGGCGGCAGATTGTTCCACTATCAGCAGAGAGGCTGTAGCCACTGGCCACTGTGAATAGAGCAGAGCAGAGATATAGCAGACCTGTGTTGACACAGGTAGAGACTTGGGGGCTCTTATCTGTTGGAGCTGAATGCAGCAGGAGATAATACATATTATGCATACAACAAAAGAGATCGGTGGAGGCGTTGTTCTATGCATGTAGCAGAAAACTTGTCCTGAGCAAACATGCACGGTTGACGACAGGGAAGGAATTTAAAGTTTAAAGTTGGCTGTTGTGATTACTGATACATATCTGTTAATTCGCTGTTTTTGAAAATCCAGTGCTATTTCATCCATCATTATTAGCTAAAAAGGCTTAAATCTGTCATGGTGTCTTTTTAGTTGATTTGTATCAGGGTGAATTGGTAGTTCAGCTGACAAGCATTGGTCTATTTTTTTGCCAATTCTGCGACATATCTGCGATTTAGGGATCTACTGAAGTTTTTTTAAGACTGATATCAACATGAGTTCATTAGTAGTTTATGAGACCAATAATATGCATGGACTGTAAAAATGAACAACTTGCACAAAAAATGTAGAATTTTAGATGTTTCAAACTTCAAACAAAACTTTGCTTTACTTCTTTAGGCACGTTTGATTAAAATTGAACCATCCGACATTTTACATATTTTAATACGATAAACCAAGATGGGCAAGGTGGTCAAATTGCATCTATAGACTGTATATAGAATGGACAGCACCCTCTGGTGACGGGCTGCAGTATAGGTCATAAATCCCGCCTCCTCCAGCAAAGCTTATGTGGCTGTGGACAAACCTTAGAAATTAATTACACAGAATATATATTTTTCTCCCTCCTGGTTGGGATGTTGACATATAGTTACTGTAAGACTGGTTTGTGCTCAACTCCTCTTTTTTTCTGTGCAGCTACATTTTTGAAAGTTTTTAGGGGTTCATGTTTTCTATGATTGACACTTGATACAACCTATGGGTGGACAAAGATTGCGTAGCTCACCCGGGTGATATGCTGTTTGAGCCAAGTGTCTTCACAGCGACTCTCCTGCCGAATGTGTACAACGCTACTGCGCAATGTTGGTTTCAGGAAATGGAGAGAAAACGCGGAATTACCGAGAGCTTTTTGGCTTCAAATCCGCATATACTGATGGAGGGCGGAACCAAGTTGTGTATACAGTCTATGAATGCATCCTTTTAAATAAGTGTGCTGCATGTTGACTTTATTTTTAGTCTACTTTTTTTAGCATTTTCAGATATTTAAGTTGCAAAGCAGTCTTATTGACAGGGAGCAGCAGGTTCAAGATGAGCAACACATTTAAGGTGACCATAATCCAGTTTTAGAACGTTCTCTGTGCCTGGTCTTCAGATGTCTCGCTACATTGGTAATTTCTTTGATGATTTTTCAGAGGGATCAGTAAAGGTCTCTGTTTTGATGCTTTTTCGTAACAGGTCTGCCATTTTTTTTTTGATGATGCATTTGCAACACACCTGCCATGGGCACTTTTTGCTTGATTTTGCAACAGGTTGGCTTGGTCACTTTTTGATCTTTTGGCGAAGACAGGTCCGCATTGATCATGTTTTTGATGGACATTAATTTTTCACTTTGGTCGTCTCACTAGGAGCCAAGAAAGAGCACAGAAACGATCAGGCTGGTGGAGCTGCACTCACCTTTGGTTAACTGATGCATGTCCCTCCCCTTCTCTAGCTTGCATGCTTCAACACAGCTGTAAATCACAAATCCAAACCCAACTTCTCTGAAAAATGAATGTGCATGATGGAAACTAACTAAAATGACATACAGCATCTCTGAGAAATAACAGTTTTGTGTATATTTCAGTTTCCTATTGTGGTCAATGTTCAATCTGATATAAGGGAAGAGAGCTTTTAGACCTTTTCCGCTGCTAGTCAGCGGGCAGAGCTTTGAGAAATTCCACTCCACTCGGGGATCGCTGTTGTTCTGTCTACACTTTTATACAGCCCATGGTGTCAATCAATAACTGTGTCATTTTCAAGGAAGCTTTCGGCCCATGAGTTGTAAGTTTTGACCGTTCCCTGTATCGCAGTCTTCAGGAGGCTTACTTCTTCTTTTGTATAGTACCTGCAAAAATAAAATGCTGCTTCTGTGGATTGAAGAGTGCTGAGAGACATAATTGTGCCCGACTGCACTCATTAGAGCAGAGGCATGAACTTGCAGCAGGCTACATTTTAGGGTCCCAGTCTGAAGCCTGGAAGGAATGGTTCAGATCTTTTAAAGTGCGGCTGAATGTGGGACTCCTCGATGGTAAGTCTATTAGCCACGGGGAACGCTGGTCAGCTTGGCCCCTTTTGTTGAGACCGCAGCTGGAGAACCGCAACACAAGCTAAGCAATATAGACCGGTTTAGGTTCTAGATGTGTACGGGCTGCCAGATCAGCTTGGAGCCCAGCGCCTGTTGAAGACGTCACACTACGGCAAGTCCACATAGACAAACTACATTGCGCTCCATTTAATGAGTCAATTGTGCTCAGTTAAAAGCCCCTCGCAGTTTTCTTGATTTCCGTTTGTTCAGTTAATTGACCTTGAAATTTTGTCTCTGTATAATACAGATAATTACAACTCACTGTACTGTGAATTTTAGACGGCTTTGACCCCAGAACACTATCGCTAAAATTAATAACACCATCGCTATCACTGGGTAATTTTTACCCGAAATAATATTCCCAAGAAAAGGTACTTGTCATCAAAATATATCATAATAGGACAATACATGACAAATTAAAGTAGTTTTCTTTTACTTTTTCACTGTGCAAAGTCCAAAGGGAGGAAAAAAAAGTGCCATGAGGGGACCTTATAAAAATGCAACAAGATAACTAAAACCAGGCATTCATGAACAAAACATTCCTAAAAAATATATGTATGTATATATATATGTATATAGAAACTGTAAACTTAGTTTCTTTTCCACCCATTCCTGGGGCATGTGAGTCTTCCCTGGTGAAGACTCAGGGTCCTTGGCACAATAACAGCTGCAGGAGAGAGAACCGAAATATGGTCTATTTTGAGTGAGTAAAAATGACTATTTGACTAAAATATTTCATATCACCATATGAATTCACTTGAAAATCACTACTTTGTGATAATTATTCATAACCACTGCGCTAAATATAGATAGCATGCTAATTCCAGGACCACTCTTACTGACCTTATTTGCCTACATGCAGCTATCAAATCCACCCAAACCTACTTTACCCTCTATCACTACTGCTGGGTAAAAATCACCCTGTGAACATGTGTCTGTAGAAAAAAGCAGGTTTTGAATCAGGGAAACAAATAAGCCTTCAAAGATGTCAATGCTGAAGCTACCCAGGGACTCATGATACTCAGACAAACGCAACAATGAAAATCACGTAAACATGTTTGGTCAGGTGAAAATCACCCGGCAATAGTGTTCTAGGGTTAATTGTATATGTTCACATCTTTTAAAGAAAAAGGGGAAAAAATGTATGCAGGGCCTCTATTTATGAATCGATAGTTTAGCTTTTATTCCACGTTTCCTAAAAGAGGTGGTACTCTGGTTGTTATAAGTCCCCTTTGATGAGTAGTTCGTCCATGTCTTCTCAGAAGAACTACAATCCCATGGAACCTTATCCAGCGAAAACCGCTTCTGTAATGTTCAGACCAACCACAATATTTTCCGTCACCCGAACCAACTTCCAGCCAATCGTATAGCGTGACATCATCGGCTGGCAGCCCGAACATCTGGTACCTACACCGGATCAGCTGTACAAAGTGATTGAACCAACAAACTCAAACTAGAGCTATTCTCGCTGTAAGAGGTCGCCATACTTAGATTTTTTCGATTACTTTTACCATCATAGAGAAGATTGGTTCTGCGCTTTCCTTGGAAACAGCACATACTTGGTAGAAGTCCTGGTAAAGGTGACGTGCAAATGTTCGAAATCCATCACAAAGCCTCCAAATTCGATGTTATTGACGAAACAAAGTCAAGGCGAGTCTTAAGAGATCTAGAGGACAGAACCGCTTTCACGGTTTACGTGGGTGTTCACAGATGTCATCAGTCTGTTTATATCATTGGGGGAATAACACTGAGTTTTTCATTTTATGATCCCAGAACAGATGGCCCTATACTGAGAATAACAGAAAAGGTTACATGGAAAGCTCATCTATAATTTATAACAGGAGTGTTAGCTGATACGATATCTGACTCCGACTCCATCTGGCACCATTAATGCATTATAATTTATGCTCTTAAATAAATCTTTCTCCAACCCGCCACACCCTCTTGACAACTTCTCACATTTCTTCTATCATCACATGTCAGCGGCTGACGGTGAGCACTGCATCCCTTGCTCCATATTCATCTGGCTATCCTTTTTCAGAGAGCGAGACGTGCTTTTCCCCTTTTTGCCATCAGCCCCCCCGCCTGGCTCAACCCAGCCCAAAAGCCCTTTGATGTGTCACTCCTCATCTCGCCCTCAAAGCTGCGAAATCTCAATTTTCTGATAAGAGCAACCTCAATTTGTCAGGAGATACTATTTATAGATCTGACAGAGATGGAGCTGCACAAGTTGCAATAATTCTTAATCGTTTAGAAGCCATTGCTCACTTTGTGTCGAGTAAAAGAAATGTCTCAGCGGTCGATTTACCTGATAGACACGTATAGAGGAAGTAGATTTCTCTTGATGCTCGGCAGCACTTTTACTCTGCTGTTGTATTAGACACAAGTCCATCGTGGCCCAGCTTCCTGTTTGAACTCTTACCTCCAGAGGGTTGGAGCTCTTTTAATATCTCAATTTAACCCACTTTGTGCTTCTCAGATAGAGCTGCTCCCAGCGCTCGAAAGTAAAGCGTGAGTGTAGTAGTTTCTGTTGCCCGCGGCGTACGGCGCACATATAGACGTATGCTGTGAGAAAATCCAAAGCTGGGGAAGCAACCATTATGGTTAAATAATCCTACCGCGAGTCACAGAGGGAATGGATGAGCCGGAGAGACCGAACAAGCTCAACTGAATTACAGGAAGATAGTTTTACTTTAAAGTCGTCGCAGCAAACTGAGTTTTCTGTCTTTATTTAAAATAAGTTGCTCATTTCTTTTCAGAATGAAAAAATCAATATCAGAGACTGGAAAAGAGGCCGATGTAGCCGTAGGTTATAACGCTGGGTGTGAAGTGGAGCTGTGCTGAATGACCTTAGACCTGCAGTATCTCTGAGGGACACAACGGGAGGCTTGACTAGTTTTAAAGAGAGCGGGGATGCTCATTTTTGTTATGGATGGTCTTAAATGTGGTCAAATTAAAGACAAAGCAGGGTGCAATCCTGGAGGCGGAGCAGAGGTGGTTCTTTACACTTGCCATAAAACATAGAGATTAAGAAGCTATGGTGATTATAGTTTTGCAGTATTTGTTTTCGGTTTGCAGTTTTCACATTTGTAATCCCTATAAATTAGCATGCACAAATACCTTGCACATCAGTCCGGTGGGTTTTAATCCTCGATGTGAAAGTTTGCAGAGTGAAGGAAATCATCATTGGTGCGCCAGGGGTGAGTCCTTCGACAAAGTAAAACCACCGAGTCTCTCCACTCCTGAAAACAAGACAAGAGCGAGGAGAGTTTCAGTTACAAAGGCTGCAGAATTTCTTCCAGGTATATTTCAGGGTGTCAGTTGTCCAGACTGATACACTTACAGCACTAGTGGAGCAAAAACACACCGAGAAGACGACCGCCAATTTCCACGAAACAATTGATCCTGAAGTACAGCTTATTCCACGAAACTGCTGAAGTGAGCGGTGCCAGGCCTTGAGTCAACAGCTCATCACGGAGGTAGAAAACCACTGTCTATTGGTCTTTGGTCTTGTGACTTCTACGGTCCAGTGGTGCCACTCTGCTGGGCTGGGCTGACGTACAAAGGTGGGCAAACAAACTGAACCAGATCTAGTGGAAGACTGGTGTCTAAATTAAACCAGATTAGCTCCATCTTCAATCGTTGCTTTTCAGCTGCTTCATCATTTACTAGACCATTTTGAAAAACTGACCTCTCTTATCGCACTTTCATCTTGTTCTCCAGGACTCTGAATCACCAGTCGACAGATTGGTGTCTCAAATAACAGTGTTATTTTCGATAAATGATGTAGCTTTTATATGAGCTATTCTGTCCTATCAGATCACAGGGTACAGTGAACGCCGAGCACTCTATCCCTCTCATTTAACTCCCGCAGAGCAGAGTGTTGAACATTTTATTGACAAAGACCTGAACCTAGCTGTGAACTCCTGTTGACATGCGGCTCTACCTCAAGCATGTAAGTACACATAAAAGCAGAGCTTTCTCCACTTCTTTAAAAAAAAAAAATAAGTCTATTTATCTCCACACTCTGGCTGATTTTCCAGTATGGTATCATTTTCATTGTATAGTCTCCTGGAGAATAGAGGCTTTTGCTGCTTTACAGACCCTGCATGGGCCGCGTAATGAAAGGTTTGGGATAGAGAGCCAGTTGGTGTGGACTGAATAGCTTATTGGCAGTGTGTTTTTGCAATCAGGGTGTGAAAAGGTTGTGTAGTTTCCTAGTCGTGTCCACTCACTTCGAGCATGTCTCATAGAAAAAAGCTGAAAACATTTATAGATAGAATAACTTTCATTGACTTCTATCTCAATGATGCATGCATTCCGCAGATAGGTCCTTTATGCTTCAATTTAATTTCACTCCGGCTCTTCTGACGGGGAGAAGGAAGTGGAAAAGATTGAAAAATGTTAAAGAAATGCAGAAAGCTGGTTCTCAAGAGGAAATGTGGAATGAAGAAAAGAATAATACTTCAGTGCAATAAAAGAAACTAATCTGAAGGGAGATGTGGATGTGAATAAGCAAGTTTGCCTGATTCATAATCACGAAAATTGAGTTCTTTTCATGGTGTTAATATTCTGGTGATTTTTAAATTCCAGACTTTCAAAAGCTCTCAAATTAAAATGCTCATCATTCACACTCCAACACAGACGTTAACTTTCTCTTTGGGTGAGATGTGCTCATGTAAATGAAAGTCCTTTACACATATTAATGTTTTAATCCAAAATCCTGTTAATGGCTGCATCACATTGTCCAGATGAGCGCTGGACAGATGGTGTGAAATAAATCATACACGGGCTGATGCTGCCAGAAATATTTATCTCCTATTAAGGCATTAAAAAGGATGGTCTGGTCCTCCAATTTTGATTAGCGTTTAAATCTGTACGCATTGCATTCTGGGAAATCTTATAACTTGTCATACCATGAAATCAGAGAAAAACTTCAGTATTTTATGCTCTTGAGAGGTAGAAATTGATGAAAAAAGCAGCTCAGGTTAGTCATTTTTAATTTTTCATTAATAAAAAAAGTTAAATGAGATAAAATGTTGAGAAATAGACTGCTTAGAAAAACAACTTTAACAGGATTAATTTCGAGTTCTAGTCAATCAGAAAGTTGTAAAGGAAACATTCAGCTTTGAAGGAGTCTTCTTAAGAGTGAGTGCAATTCGGCATATTCAATCAATGAACACGGTGTTATATACTGTTGAAACCAGAAGAAGCTTGTGGAAGCATATACAAAACATTTGAGTGCAGTGGAGTTTCGCAGCTCAAGGAAGAACATTTATGATTATTACTTCATGGAAATGCAATATGACCAAGATGCTAAGGCAGAAGAACTTTTGCAACACAAAATGATTAATATGATGATTATTACTTCATGGAAATGATCCACTGATCCCTTTAAGTATTGCCAAAAGAAAAAAGAAAAAAATTAGACACAAAATAGAATGATTTTCAGTATCTGTGATGTATCACATTTCTTTGTATTTTTCATAAACGATTAGATCGTAAACAAAATGCGTTTTCTGTGATTATAAATAACAGCTGCATCTGCGTTATGGCAGTGAAAAGTACAAAAATATATTCCATAGCATTGTGGTGTTTTACCCAGAAGCAGCTCACGTCAAGAGATATGAGTTAGATCATTTTCAGCACCTTCGAACCCTTTTTTTGCTCATCACGCTAAAATCATGCTTTTAAAGAAAACATCAGTACAGCGTTAAAATAACCTTGTGGAGTGCCAGATTGATTGTGAAGATGAGGGGATGTGGTGCAGCTCTGAGTGAATTAGCTGTCCGCTGTGAACCCTTCTGTACGTCACAACTACCAGCATCATGTTTGCTAAGCTCAAACACAGAGTGGAAGGACAATAAGAATAGACAGACAGAGGTGGAGATCTGCAAAGAGACTACATGTGGCTGGATGTTGGAGTTCAATGCTCACCTGGTTTCGTTTACGTATGTAAGAGTCCGTAATATCTGAAGTGGCTACAAAACTCTGTTCCTTTAAAATATTTTCACCCAGATTTTTCAAATGTACATAAAAAAAATATCATTGGTTTAGCATAGGGTGACCATACATCCTTTACCCGGACATGACCTCTTTTTTGGGGGGCTATCCGGCCTTGTCCAGCCTGTCCGGGGGAGTTTATAAAGTCCTTCAAATGTCCGGGGTTTGGTATGTAAGTTTTGAGTTTGTGTAGCGTGGACTAACTGAGTTAGTAGTGCAAAAAACCCTCAAAGTTAACTATGCACGACTCTGCCCCACGTCGTGTCCTTTTTTTGGGGGATTCAGAATATGGTCACCCTAGTTTAGCAACCAATGAGTCGTTATAGTTGAACTTGTTTACGTAGCTAATACACGCCTTAATTCTGACTTTTTTTTGCCAAAATAAGATTACGTATGATTCAGTTGTTTTTGGTAAAATGTTCTTAGGATATGTTGAATCCGTAAACCCTTGTTATTTTTATTTCTTTGTAACATTGTTTGATTTAATTACACATTTTTATTACAAGTCTGTGACACCATACTAATATTTTCTACAAATTAATGTAACTGAACAAGTTTACGGTCAAAGCTTATCATGAGCATGTTTTTCTGCTTCGAGTTTGGTTGTCTTTTTTGCTACCTCCAGTCTCTGAGTCATTACAATGGAAGGAAAGCCTTGTGTAGTGGTTCCTTAATGGCTCGCACCTTACTCCGTCAATCTTTAGAATTGAACTGCATTCGGAGGCACGCTCTGTCCAACCTTTGGGCTACTGCTGGCCCAGTTTGTCTGAAATGGTAATGTTCTGCTTTGAAGTTCCCTCTATTGAGGAAATAGGAAAGTATGGTCTTACAAGGCCTCACACTATATATAGCCAATTTATACCCGTCTGATTTTATATTATATACCCGGCAGCATGCTGAGTAAAGGTCTCAGCGTTAGATCAGTTCTGACCCTTAGAAAAAGGCTCTTACTGTACCTGTTTCTTTCATTCCAATGAAATAATTCTGCTGCGATTTGATTACCTGCTGCTGTGGAGACAGAAAAGAGCAATTTGAAGACAGATTGACCTTTCTTTTCTCTCCGCCACCGCTTCCTCTGCCTTTTCCATCCACTGCATCTCATCCATTCACTCTGCGCCTCAACAAATACCTGTGATGCTGGGAGTTTCACCATAAACCCTTAAAGTCTGTGCATAACAGGATGGAGAAAGGTGCCCCGGAATGTTTACGTATCCCGGTGGCTTTTCTGTTGAGACTCTAAACAGGATTTGCACTAGATATCCTTGACTTGTCGGGAGGCTTTGAGATTGAATCCTGCCTGAATTTTGAATAAAGCAAAGGTGAAACAAGCTTGTCTGCTGCGTCAGATATTTCAGGTATCTTTCTGTGCATTTAAGAAGACGAAAAACATGAGACAAAGACGGGGACGCAATCTGAAAGGGAGGGAGGTGACACTGCCCCGGGGCAACGTCCTATTACAGCTTCAATGTGATGCTGAATTCCAAACATTGCTTCCCTATTCCAGCCGGCGAGCCGTGGCGCTATTATGCCTCCGATAGAAACATCTCTGTGTATCAATTTACTATTGAACCCTTAAAAATGCCTCCGCAGCAAGATGTGACCCAAAAATGTCAACCAACTCAAGGGTGGTGTCCTCAGATGGGAGGAAATTATGCAGGGAAGAAGCCTGCTGGCAGAAGTGATCAACCGCAAATGATTCTATTCAGATTCACAAAGCAGCGGCTAATTTGAGGGAGTGACACCAATTTCCCACAGGCCAAACTGCACGTCTTTTTTTTTCTCTATTTACTATTAAATACCAAAGAGGTGTGTGTCTACGAGCGAGCGTGGCGAGGACTTTAATGGAGGGTGGATTCCATTCAGCCGCTCAGCCTTTCTTACCCTACCCTTTACCATAATAGTTACACAAGCTTTAAATTCTAGCTCACACGTCCCCTAGCAACCACACCTTGTGCTATCAAGCAGCTCTGCAGAATTAATGGCAAATATGTCAAGGCTTAAGAACATGGCTGGATACATATGCAAATGAGGCGGTGCTAAGCTGCTACATCCGTGTTGTTTGCAGGTAATTCATGCACTAATTCTTGCATTGTTTTCACCAGTCTGTGGCCTAAATGTTAGAAAATCTGCTTCTTTTTCAAAGCGTATTTCTTTTAATGTAAGCCAAAGTGAAACCTCAGTGGAATAATTCAAGTCGTATTATTCATTTGCACGATAAGTTTTGAGGTCTGCAAAGTTTTAGGACCAAAGACAGCCTGTTTTTAGTTTCCCTCATTTATGAAAATAAACAGTCTCTCTGAAAAGGTTAGTTCACACAAGAAAAATTACAAAGCAGGAATATCAAATCTAACAGAAAATGTAACTATCTTATCTTTTTGGTGAGGTTTAGCCAAACTATCGATGCTTGCTATGATCCGCCAACATCCACTTCTCAGGACTTCATACCACATCTCAAGTGATATGTTATTCCGCCAACATGGAAGATCCTTGCAAATAACTAAATATTCATGGACTGAAAACTTACCCTGAAGTTTAGTCCAGATAGGTTTATGTTAAACCTACGTCAGTGATCTATGTTGTTAGGTTAAGAAGCGAATCAAATTTTTCGTCCAATACCGAAGCCACAAATCTTTGCAATTTGAAACCAGTCCTGAATTAAAACTGGTTGTTGATACCCAAGCCTATTAGAGTCCCAGCCTGTATCTGCTAATTTGTTGATTTCAGTTATGATTAACCACCACTCAAAGGCCGTACTCTTCCATACACTACACTAAACCTCAAGCACCAAATATCTGAACTCCGTAACCTGCATTGGTGACCCCATCCTCCTGAAAGAGGCAACGAGGCTCCCACTCTTAGTCTAGTTGCCATTATGGAAACTTCTAGCCGTATTATTATTTAGCATCATTATTGTTACTGGAATGCAGGTGAATTTCAATCGTGACCTTAAACGCATTCTTTGTTTTGGAAATCAGTTTGAAACATCCACGATGAGCCTCACAAATTTCCCGGTCACTGTCTTCCTACGTCAAGTATTTTTACCTAGATGTCCTCTTCAGCCTCGCTCATTGTATTGCAGGATTATGTTCAAAACAACCATTAGGCAATCTAAAACCCTAATTTGGTTTGGTCTGCAAACCCATCAGATCCACTGCATGACTGAATATATATGCTGAAACAGGGACTGACGTTTTGCTGGTAAAATGAAATACTTGTAGTTGGAAAACCCCTGTAGGAAAATATTAGATCGGTTGCAAGATCCATTATCAGCCCATTAAAACCCATTTTCAGTCTTGACCTAAGTGCTCTGTGACATGCTGTCATGTCTGTAAAACGGGGACAGTCTGATACGGCTTTGTTTTTTTCTGAATTGACTGAAACTTAAGAAAACTCCCTGTTTGTGATTTCTGACCTGAATAGAAATATTTATCTAGTATTAAAGCTGTCGACACAATTTGAAATGATTCCCAACAATAATCTGATAATAGTATAACAAGCTGAAGAACTTCCCTGCGTCTCTTAAGAAGTAGCTGAACAAATGTTGTGCTTTGTGAAAAGTTGTGTTGGATCAAAAACACTTCTTGATTTGATTTGTTCGACGCCTCAAATGCGTTCTTCAACAAGCAGTTTGCCATCAAAAGAAGAATTCTTGGACGCCGTCTTGCAGAGACTTGGACACACACAAAAAAAACAATACCAGTATCAGGTCTGCATGTATGCTGAGCCAGAGAGACTTTGCGTGGCTGTGTTTAGCTTGGCTTTGTTTGATGATTCGAAATGAAGGAAAATGCTAGCTGGCTGTGTAAGAAAACAAAACCCACTTATCACCTATGTTTGTGCAGAAAAAACAAGTTTCAAATGAGAAGAATTGATTTGAGCACTTAGACATGTGCCAATAAGAAAGTTTGTTGTGGGCAGACTGTAATGTGAGTTAGAAGTTGTGCAAATCCAACCAGTTAACTACATAATAGATGACAGAGAGCTACTAAGAAGGAAAGAACATTAAAATGGATGTTTGGTAAAGGAAAATATCTGCCAGCGAGGGAGTCAATTTAGAGCCTCCTCTAGTCTTCTTGTTTTCTAATCTCTTGTGCATTCACTTCACCTAACAGCTGTAAATCAGCCGCAGACAAGTGAAGTCGATGTGAAATGTCACCAACATGAGACGCTCTAGTTGTTGATGCTTTTTCAAACCGGTGCCTCAGCCTGGCCTGCATATTGCCTCTTGTGGCTTGATTGTTTGGTGTGTTTTCTGCAAGAATCTTTGACATTTTCTGCCTCTCCATCCGTATTGAATTCAGCCTCTCTCATTTGTCTAAAATATATTTATTTCTGCAAGTGCAACCGGTCGTTTGTCACATGTCAGATATCAAGCTGGTTAGGAAAGGGGGCTGGTGCGTGTTACCTTTTTTAATAATCTAATGATATTGGAAAAATTACAGACATAATTGACCTTTTGCAGAAAAAAAGCATAATAACATTTGATTACCTTGACCCAGGAGTGTTTTTTATTCAAGTCCAGTCACATATTCCTGCTCTGACATGTTGACAACAGTTGCCAAACACTCTTACACCTACACTCCAATGTTGAATCCGAGGTTCAAATTTTTCTCTTGAACTATGAATAAACATCCGAGAAAGGAAAAAATGTTTTCTAAAGGCTCTCTGGGAATTTTACGTCCATTTTGACTCCAAACTTGAGCTTCAATCTTGACCTGAGAAACAGCATGTAAGAGAAACTCTTACTCACACGGTCCTTTTAGTGGATGTTTTCTAGCTTTTATTTATGTAGCATGATATGTATGTATATGGGCCTAAACAGATGGGTTTAATTAACGTGAAACAAATATACCTGGAGGCTGTTTATTTAATGTTACAGTGTTGACAATAACAGTAGATGAGAAGACAACATTTACAAGACAGGAATGTGTGATGGAGGATTAGAATACATGATGAAATCTTAAATTAGTTTTTTTTTTTTTTTACTACTTTAAGTGTTCTCAGTGGTCTTTAAATTGTCAATATGAAGTTTTTCAAATCCAAAATCACGTTACCTGTGTCATTTTCAAGTGCTTTCTTCTGCAGAGCTCCAGTAGCTCATCAGCAGTTCATCTCTGAGTTGTGGGTGGAGACAGCGATGCTCTGCACACTCCTCATCATGCTAGCTTGCTGCCTGACATTACCGGTGTAGTAGAAGTGGCAAGAGCTGTTCAGCTCTCGAACACAAATGTCTTTAGGGACGTTAAGAAAGTTAATTTCATAATTAGCTTTCTTACGAGTATTGCAATCCACTAATGCACACGCTTTTTCCGTGATCGTACTCTCTACTTTTCGGAGTTTGGCCTGCAGAGCGGAGCTCTGGGGGCGGAGCTTGGATTTGTGACATAGGAAATCTTACTGTATCTGAACCTTCTTTGATTTACATAGAACCTTCTGGTTTTAATAGGACTGTGTGAATAATGTCAAATCAAGTCTCACTATAATGTAAACTTCACACAGGCAAATAGCATTTATTACTTTTGTTTTCCACCCTTATTACATGAAATCTCACCAGAATGCATGAAGTCAAATGTTAGATGCTCAAAATTTCTCAGTATGTTTAAATGAACTCTGCACTGTGGGTAACAGAAGTTTGATAAACTACTAGAGTTTCCTAAACTTCAGGCTACCTACTGACCGCAACTGCCCAAACAAAGTTTTTACCAGCCCACAAGGATTTTCGTCTGACCAGAAATACTCAGTTTTATTGCATAGAGCCTTGAAGAGACAGAAATGTATAGAGAGCAAAATGGTTTTCATAGAACTGTGCAATGGTGCCCATATGACGTTAAGCAGGTGCCTTTTTTTATTTCGCCCCTGTCCCTCAAACCGCCTGAGTACGTCACTGATCTTGAGAGGTAGCTGGGATCAAGAGTTTCTGGCATTTTTATTCTGTAGAAAAGTTTGGGAGCCCCTTATGTAAATCTTAAAAGAGCATTTAAAAAAGACAGGCAAGTCTGCTTCTTCTGAAAGGCAAAAAGTACAGTTATTCACACCTGAACTGTAGAAAATTACCATTATTTTAAACCATTTCTGATGTTGTTAGTTTCAGTTATAGTGATTAAATACTCCTGAAATATTCCTCCATGAGCTTTAAGTCTGTCTAAAATCAATTCCTGTCGTTCTGAGCTACAATTTGACATCCTCTGCTCACAATAACTGGGTAAGAACGACTAACTGTGCCGCATATATACAGAAAGAGCCGTGGACGATCCGTGCCATGTAGCTGCTCATTGTGAATGATTTGGTGAGACGGGATTAAGAGTGTAAGGAACTGAAGCAGCTAGGTGACATTGTGATGTGAATCTACAAACTGAAATAGAAAAAATAGTGAAACAGGACTGTTTATGGAAGGAAGGAAGGATTTACAGGACGGACCAGCTTAGCCGGGGTGCAGCGGTTAAGTTTGGGGAGAGCTAAAAGGCCTGAGTTAAAAGGCGCGCTGAATGAGTCCCTCCATCTCTTTGCCAACTGTGGTTTCCTGCAATGCTGTGATTTGATTGTGCTATTAAGGCTCTCTTTGCTCATAATGGCACTTCTTTATCCACTGTAATAATATTCAAATGAGAGTCCAATGACACACTCCTCCAGGGTAGGAAAATCCGCCCAGGCTTCAGATTAGTTCAAGGGCCCCACGAGAGATGGGACGGCTAAATGGAGGGGGCCGTCAAGTTTTTAATTTCTATACTTTCTAAAAGAGTGAGATGAGACCAGAAAGAGAGGCGGAGGGAGGAGAGGCTGTCGCAGTGGAGGAGAATCTTAATGTCGAAATAAAATGACATTTCAGCGGCGTGTGAGAAATGGTGTTTGTCTGCTTCTCTTGCAAACAAAAAGATCAATTTGGGGAGAAATGATTTGTTATGCTAATGTGTGTTTTGTGTGAGCTAAGCCGAGATAGGTTGCAAAATTACAAAGAGAAACAGCAACAGCAAATAGGCGTAAAAACAAATAAGCTGTCTCTAAATTCTGTGCACAGAGCTTCAGATGCAAGCGATGCAGTGTTTGCAGGAATGATGTCACCTTTACATTCACTGTTGTGCCATCAATGACTGCATATTACCAATAGGTGGCAATCTGTCCTTGTCACTCTATCTGACTTGTGTTCATTCTTATCTGCAGAGCTTTAATGTATGCTGAACGAGGTTTTTACAGCTGTACATGAGGGGAGAAGAGCTGGAGTGTTGCAGAGGAGAGAGATGAAAATGACTAAGGGAGGTGGAGAAAGGCTGGGAGGGATGACAGCAGGACGACAGGGGTGCTGACTGGTCGAAAGGTTTGCTTTCTCCACCTGCCATGCCTTCTGTCCATGTGAGGCCAAACCCCTTTGGTGTTTTAACACTCCTCATAAGGGATTAAGCCTCCCACAATGCCTTGTGTCTTTGCATCCCCGAGTCGCACTGCATGTCAAGAGTGCTTCTACTCTGCATAAAGGTTAGCGGCAAGGACAGAGCGGCTGTAAGTCGTTGTTCTTGTTTCTCATTAAAAGGGCTACCATCAAACGAGGGCTCGGGGGGGGAGCAGAGAGATGGCTGATGATTGCATATTTCACCGAGGCGGCCGCTGTTGCCGCACAGCTGGCTGGCACAACACACGCGGGTCCCAGTCGAAGCCAGCGCAATGGCGAGTGACGCCAATCAAGCCCGGTGCCTCTGGACGCCTCCTTACATGAAGCAACTCCAGCATTCAGTGTCTGTAAAGTCTTCTGAGGCTTCCTGGCTTCGTTTCTTCACGTGTTACAGCGCTGACCTGAAAACAGACAAAGGGCAAAGCAATACAGTCGCCTGAAAATAGCAATCGAGTTAGTCTACTGTGGAGCTATTATGCTAAACTGACTCTCTGGTTCCTACTTTTCGAATGGAGGAGGGTGAACAACTGATGCACATCATTACAGCTTTAACATCACACATTGAATTGCTGTTCCCACATGGGATGTTAATAAGACAATTTCCTGCCAACCATGATAAAAATGAGTCCCAAGTATTTGACGACAACTGTCGGCAAGGGCATTACAAGTAATTGCTTTCCTCCTTCTCCCTCTTTACAAGCAAAAACCCATGAAGAGTTTGTTCCAGAAAGAGTCGGTCCTCCTATAGTTCGGCTTATAAATAACTCATATGGAACTGAAGACACATTTGACAGGATCATAATGAAGACATGCTTCAGTTTTCTATTAATGTCATGAGTAAATGTTGATTAATGTAATGAAAAAATGTTAATGCTAAATGTTTCACTTGAACAGATAAGGAGTCTGGGGCGTGGGTGTAATAGTCAGAGACTCGGATAAAGTTCTTCAGATAAAGTGCCAAAAAAGTAACTATTTTATTACAAAGTCATAAATATACAAGGACAAAAACTCACAAATCTTCAATACATGATGGAGAAAATTGAATTTTTTTGTCAAAAGGCTGCAAGTAGAAATTAATTAGATCAAATAAGAGTTGTGCAGGATGGTAAGAACACGATTTAGCAGGAATTTGAAGGTGTCTCTTCAAGGTCCACTTCGGGTGCTGCTTGTAAATTCCTGGAAGTCCTTTATTGTCAGACTGAATAAATCAGTGAACTTCAACCAAGATGATTTGTTTTGGCCTCTAAGCTCCTGGGACGAGTTTTCTGTCTGTGTTGACTTCAAATTTTATACTATTTCTAAGTCCTTATCGATACCACTATTGAGTCTTTTCTATTATTGTTTACTTTAAACTATTGTATTTACAAAAACGAAAAGTATTTTTTTCTTCTGCTGGTTGTGACATTTGAACAAATCACGATAACTAATACACTTTTTCCCACTTCTAGTTAAACCAACCCGACCTTGAACACCTAAGCGTAATCGTCTGTCCTCTAGATTTGTTAGCCTACTAGCTTTTATCCTGATGATTACGTGTTGACGTTAAATTTCATCAATACTGAAACATTTTTTAAGACTTTTTAATGATCCAACTCCTTATTGATACCACTTTTGACCCTTTTTTATTATTGTTTACTTTAAAATTATTGTCTTGACGTGACATTTAAACACATCATGATACCTTATATACTTTCGCCCAGTTCTCGTTAAACCGACTCATCCCTGAACACCTCACAGTGTAATCGTCTGTCCCCTAGATTCGTTATCCTACAATTTTTTATCCTGCTAATTACAATGCTAAATTTTAATTTTTAACCAATGGTGATCCAATTCGTAGTGTTGACTTTGGCGCCCCCTGTGGACAAAGTGGTAATGCCTTAAAATCATTGCTGAGTCTGTGTTGTCCTTGACAAAGCAATGTGAATAGACAAAAACAATCTCCTCCTGCCATTACACTCATCAAATAACTTCAATAAGGGAGCATTTTTTATTACCATTTTTGAGTATTAGCGACAAATCTGCTTGAGTCAGGGTAAAGGACACACAGAAAGGATTTAATGGTCAAGCTGTTTTTTCTAAAATAAGTTCAGTAGTTTCTTTTAACTTTAAGGATTTCACAGAATAAACAAGTCTCGCAACACTCCATTAGCCCGGCACTAACCCTCAGTGCATCCAGGTCTTCCAACACACCTCAGAAAATGACTTTCATCCCCTCATTAGTGTCCGTTGCTTCATCATCCTGACATAAGTAAGTCAGAAACACCATGTCAGTCTCTTTAGACCATCCTATTTTCAAGTGAAATCGGAGCGTGTCAAAATGAACGCCACCTTAAGCTTGAATCTACATGAAACGCTTTTGTCCTCTTACCTTTTGCAGAGTTACAGCCAAGTCTGCAAAGTTTGATGCCAATTAGTGCCACTCAGCCGCCACTGTGAAACATGACAAACACAAAAGACTCGGAGAAACTGACACCCAGCTCAAAGTGAAAGTGGAGCAGCCAGACATGAAGTAAAACAACTAAATTAAGCGTAGCTTTGGGTAAGTGGGGGGTCAAAAGATATCAAGTAGTCTTTGCAAAAACATCTGAATCTTATTTGAAACTGTATATTTCATTCGTTATGCAAAATTTATGCATGGGTTTTAGATAAATCCATGCAAATCAAACTAGTTCTTCAGTTTCCTGCTCGTCTTTTGTTGCCAAATGACCCCTGAGGTGATTATGGCAGACTAATAACATCCTCCTCAAGCTCTGCAAATATCCTAGGAAACCACATTAGCCCTGAAACGTCCACATGATGTTTTCATTTGTTTGTTTTTTTGAGGAAAAGAAACTAGTGAATGCAGCATTATTTGAATTATTTAAAAGAAACCCAGCTGAACAAAGAGGATTTTTCTATAATTTAAATTAAAATGATGGTCTTTGCCTAACCTTTACTTGAGAGGCTCAGCTGGCTAAACAAATGGTCTCTTTGTACCCCCTCCATCCACCTCACGGCTTCTACTTCTTGCTCCAGCAGTGCAGTAAATAGCTGTTGTGTTTGATTTACTACAACAGAAGTATGAGAAAGCAGTAAGTCATTAGGAAAACTGTGACATTACAAGTTTAGATTCAAATTTAATTTCAAGGAGAGAGAATGCAGCGCTTATCAAATCTGTGAAAGCGTGCCTTATGCGCCGCATACAATTTTTTGCATTCAAACAGAGTCCCTCTGATTGCAGGCTTGGTCTAAAGAATAAAATGTGCAAGACAAACCCTGCACAAACAAAATGTAATCAGCGAGGGTGAAGAAAAAAAAACCTCCCTCTCTGTCCTTGATAAGAATCGACAAATGAGCTCATAAAGGAGAGGGAGAGAAAGAAAGCACCGGACAAAAGAGCTGCTATCTATAAACCTTACAAGGCCTTGGAAAGATGCAAAGATGCTCTTTCTTTTTACTCCGTCTGCACAGGTGGAGGTCAAACCGTTCTCTATGACGGACTCACGCAGGAGAGGCTGAAGGGTCTGAAACGAGTAAATATGCACGCTAACATAAAGCTGTAGCTTAACCTTAATGTTTGATGAGAAAGGACTGTTACAGGGATGGAGGTTGGAGAGTGGCTGTATTGAACCTAATGAGTCTTGACAGAGAAAAAAAACATGGTTCATCGGAGCGCTTATGCTTGTCTTATAAACAACAAAAACTACAACAGATATATGTACGACCTGATGGTACATCCTGAGACATCATAAAACAAAACAATAAACATCTAACAGGTATATCGCTAAAAAGCGGCGCCCTCTGGCTGGCCCTGAGGCAAAACAAAAAGGGTTTAACAACATCTGAAGATCATTTACAGTCATTCATTTGAGGATTACATCAAGTAACAGGCTCTTCATCAAAGTGTTATCACATAGGAAAACCTATCAGACATGGCAGTCACATGCTGTGCTGATCAAGCTGTTTGTAATCTCCAGCTAAGCATATATGTGAATATTTATCTTACCTTTATCCCTGTTTGGAGCACAGGTAAATTGGATTAAGATCAGTGATGATGATACATATGATACATTCAGCTGATAGAGTTGATCTGGGACATCTGTTAATCATCAAAAGACAATGTCACAGTATCACCCGGTGACAAAGATCAGAGACAGTCGACTGAGTTCCTGATGTTATTATCCTCAAGGTGAGAGTAGATCAAGTGATGCAGTCTCAGGAATCAATTGTTGATTTTTGATTAGAGTATAATAAGACGTGTACATGTTACAAAAACAAAGTGTGCATCAACCTTTAACATGTTGACGTAAGAGTGCAGAGTTAGTTCAGGCAGTCAACCTCAGCCAATATCATCTGACAGCTCAGGGCCTAAACCTGCTTTACGTCCTGTCTTCGTCCTCGCTTCTCCTTTTTACGCTGTGTCTGATGTTACCAATGTCCTACTGTTTGTTCTACTCTGTAGCCCGAGATCTTTGCTGCTGCTCTCCCCGCCTCAGCTTTCTATGTATGCAAAAGAAACCAATAGGGCTGCAAAGTCCTAGTCGACTGTTCGACTTATTGGTTGATACATGTTGAGTCGACCAAAATTCTTATTAATTTCATTAAGAGGGACATACCAAGTGCTAATGGGGGTGTTTTCAGAGCACCCCTGTTTCACAGCTTACAGACTGTCTCAGAACACCCCCTTGTTTTCACCATTTTTGATTCGCCCAACCCACCGAAGACCGGCTGGAGACAGAGAGATTGAAGAGTGACCACGTCAATCAATTAATTCTTGTGCTGATATCAGTATATTTTCACCCCGCCGAGCCACACTGACCCCCGCCACTGAAGGGTTTGTCATCAGTCGGAACCCCCTCCCTCAATTAGTTGATTTTTGGTCAAAGATTTTAGGGTTTTAGTCGACCAAGAGTTTCTTTGGTTGATTACAGCCCTAGAAACCAAGTGGAAGTGCGCTACAGTACCTCGGACTGTCATATTTGACCGACACATGTGGAGCTATTATTTCATCAAATATAACATCATGCCTGTAAATAAATAATTCTCTTTGACGACAGTGAACAGTATTTACTAAAGGACACTTTTCTACCGACTCATTGAAATCAGTCCTGGCAGATGGCTGTCCACCTATGAGTCTGGTCCTGCTGGGTGGAAATATTTCACTTTCTGACCACTGTTGCTAGCTGCTAGTGTATGGTGCATGAATTTGGGTCTCTACTAATAGTATTCCAACGAGTTGATTCACACCTACTTTTTATTTTAAGTGTCACGGCTTACGTACTGCAACTTCACTGATGTTTACTCCTAGTAGCATGCCTACTCCTTTATGATATAAATCTAGGAATTTTACTGTGTTAGCTTTTATTTCATGGCTGACTTGTAGAGGTATGTATAATTGCTTCAAGTGGGCCCAGTACTGCCTTGTCTAAATTCAACCTATGTGCAACCCAGGACTTCTTACCTGCTTCCAGTACTCTCACCTGTCCTTTCTCCATGATACAGTTCCCCTCTGTGATTCATAATAGTGTTAAAATGCATTATCCATGGCACATTACGTGACACACATCTTTTCACGGATATTACATGATCCTCGTTTTTTTCTTTTTTTCGATGGTGAGTGATGTTAAATTAACGCCAAGGTCTCTGCGGCGTCGGATAGATGAGGTAAATCTGAGTAAAAAGACGCTGACGGTAATGTTGGCCTGGCTCCAAAGGGCACAGAGAGGACATGAACTGAAGCAGAGTTGAATGATAATAAAGGTCTTCTTTTATTTTTATTAACGATAGAAATTTAAAACGTCATAATGATTTATTGATACTGGCCACATGATACACATGCCCACGAATCAATTATGGGAGGACCTGTACTTACTGTATTTTTCCACTTAACGCTCGGAGTTGAACCGACCGCAATGTTGAATTTAACATCTTTTAAAATCTGTATGAAGTCTTTTAGATCTCCTCTGCTTGGACAACTTTGATCAAATATTTATCCCTCTGCTGAACAACAGACATAACTGATGAATGAACCAAAAAGATAATGATAAAACAATAATGTTCTTATAATACAGCAGCCCTCGATAATAAATGGCTGTTTGCTCTGTGGGGCTGCATCAGCAGCATGAGAGGAAATGTAACCTGTCAGATTATAAAGACATAACCAGAATTACAAATACATGATGAGAAATTACGATGGAAATATCTGGATAAGAGAAAGACAGACAACCAAAAAAGCATTTAAAAATATGTAAAATGAGATCATGTAGATGTGCAGGAATATGTGGGAGCATAGTTGTTTACAGCATGATATACTGAAACTATACGCAGTGTGAACATGCCTCAGATTTGATTTAGAAGTATTTAAAATCTTATATTTTGATGCTCTCTTCCTCCTTTTTATAAATCAATAAAATGTGCATTATTTAGTTCCCTAAAGCTGCTTATAAATTGTATCTGATGTTGGGAAATTAAATCCTAACTGTGATTTTTTTGGGTGAATCAGAGCAGCCTGTCTTAAAGCTGCTGTAAGGAACTTATTTGTGTCAATTCTGGCGCCCCCTGTGGCCAAAATGATCTTTGCTGAACGTGTAGTGATTTTTGCAGACTTTATAATTTCTTGTGTGATTTTATCTGGGAATTCAAGCAAACAAGGCTGTTTTCTTCAGCTGCTCGGCCTAAATTTACCCTTACACCAGTTTCAGGGATTAAAAATTAGGATGTAAAACTCTTTAATCTTGTCACTGATGGTCCTTTTTGCTTTGGATATCATGAAAACACAATGATATGAATTTCAGTCTAATTCATATAGAGTGACCATATTCAGAATCCAAAAAAGAGGACAAGACTATGCGGGGCAGAGTCACGGATTCGCACATAGTTAATTTTGAGGGGTTTTCGGGTCGGATCGACTGTTTTGTCACGTGCTTCTAACTCAGTTAGTCCACGCTACAGAAACTTAAAACTTCCAAACAAACCCCGGACATTTGAGGGATTTTATAAACTCCCCTGGACAAAGCCGGACAGCCCCCAAGCAAGAGGACATATCCGGGTAAAAGAGGACGTATGGTCACCTTAATTCATAGAACCCAAAATCTCCTTCATTGGTGCTTTAATATACATGAACATTGAGTAATTAACTGTAAAAAGAAATAACTACAGTATACTACTGACCAAACTCATATACACACTGATAAATCAGATAGACTCTAGTGGCAACAGCATTTATTTTTAATACTGTGAGTTTTGGCTAACCAGGGAGCTAAAGAGCAGTCTTTATCATTCTCTTATTAGCTAGTCATCCTTTTGTGTATATGAGCCTTAGCAGTCAGCCTCCATTTATTTATAGCTTTTATATGACAGCAGCAATACACTTGAGGGTGTTCTTTGCTGTGATTATGGCCACTTCAGTGCTGCTGACACTGCTCAGCTGTACCTCATACCTACTGCACTGTCGGCATGCTCATCATCTGGGGGTGAACTGCCTCGCGGGTGCTATCGCTGTATTATATCATTTACTAAGGGCTGGATCTCATCCTGGGATGTCAGCACAGGAATAAAACTTAGGGAACTATAATTCAGACCAACCTCTCAGCTCTTGTTTTCCAGCCTTTTATTATTACCGTTTCACAGTTTCTAGGAAGTGACACTGACTGTGTCACTTTGCCTCAACATGCTTTGCTTGATGGGGCAATTAGGTGGAGGAATGCGAGCCGCTTCCAAGCCGACCGGTCAATAAGCATCTGACAGATTTGAGAGGACAGTCTGTTGACACTGATGACTGCCATGGAGACGCGACACTCGGGCTAGCAGGGCCACCTAATTCTCAGTCATGACCTGAGCACACAGACCATGTGGGCTGAGGAACTGTCATGGCTAACCAAGCACACGGTGTCTCCACATAATGAGCACTGGTGGGTTCGCTTGTCTCCGGACTGTTGGATGTATCTGGCTCAGACTCAGAAGTCAGTTAAAGCGGTGACAGGGCTTCAGGGGGCTGTGTGAATGCCACCGCAGATGTCATTACCCAACCAGTGTGACAGTTTTTATTTTCCTGCAGAGAGAAAAGAGGACATGTGGAACTGGACATATTTCATACATTTATATATATATTTTTTTGTTCCGCTTAGTTTTTTGTGTTATTTTATTTTGTACATTATTCAAAAGGATTTGTACGTGACGTGCATAGATTTTTTTTTATTTCAGGACAAAGACAGTGATCATGAGGGTGGGGTAAAAGGCATGATGTTTACCTCTTCAAGAATGTTAAATTCAATCTTTATGATATGATGCAATGCAGTACAATACAATTCATTACTATACAGTATGATACAATACAATATATTTCTGCACAATATGATACAATACATTACTATACAATATGATAAAATACAATACGTTAGTATAAAATATGATACGATAAATTACTATACAATATGATACAACACATTACTATACAATGTACAATATGATATGATACATTACCATACAATATGACACAATACGATACATTACCATGCAATATGATTCAATATGATACATTACTATACAATATGATACGTTACATTACTATACAATATGATACATTATCATACAATATAATATAATATGAAATGATCCAATGTGAAACTATACATTATAAGAGATGATGATGATAATGCGATATAATTTATGAAAGGCTACAATACTAATTTTACTATACGATATGATACATTACTTTACAATATGATACGATATATTACTATACAATTTAATACCATTTCGATATATTACGGTATAATATAATATAATATGATATGATCCAATGTGAAACTATACATTATAAGAGATGATGATGATAATGCTATATAATTCAAGAAAGGATACAATACGATATGACACAAAGCAATGCATTTCAATACAATCTAATATTGTACAATCAAATATGATACGACAAGTCAGGGTACAATACGCTTTGCTGTGATACGATATGATAGGATACAATATGATACAATTGGTCTGGCCTTAACAACCGGTCCTTGCTATGTTTGAACCTAACCCAAGCCTATTTTAACCACAGTATTGAGCTAATATTACAGCATTTTATTCAGCTGTATGATAACAAAAACAATTTGGATTCTCAAGAGGCAACAAATTTTATTTTTTGGCCCTTGAATAAAAAAGTTTGGGAACTTGGGTGGTTGACTGGCATTGGCTGAGCTTGACTCCGTGACCTGCCTGAGCTAGCACTATACTCAAGTTAGCTTGCTTAATGTGACCATACATTTGCATCACAGATCAGAAAAGCGTCAAAAGTAAAATACCTAATTTTAGTTATCCTGCTCTGGTAGCTGTCATAAGTACAAAACAAAAAGTGAAATGAAATTACTCAAAGAGGGGAAAATTACTTCTCTTGATTGCAGATTTCTCACCGCCAAACTTTATCGGCGAAGTTGTAAACACAGACACTTGGTTAAAAAGAAAATAACCTGTGTTTTGGGTGATATTCTGATTTTACCTTGAGGATAGTGGGCGAAATTAATTCTTAAATTTAGCTAAAAACTCTTCACAGTGCTTTCAAAATTTTACAAGTTTATGTCAAAATATCATAACACAAAAACCTGGCAGCACAAAAAGCAAAACACAGAGGAGTGAGAGGTATTGGAGATAAAACAAAGATGGGAAAAAAAGAACAAAAACACAACCACGCTATGAGACTTCGACAAAAAAACAATGTAGTATCTGTGTTTTAGCTTAGTTTCAATTTAGTTTCCTTTATTGTTTCATTAGAGCACAACAAAGTTTGTTTTTCCATTTAAATAATACAAAGTCTTGAAATAAAAAATGTCTTCAATCAAATGTTTTCATTTTGAGAAAAAAATGCGTATCGTTTTCTTTTTTAAAGTAAGATGAAGAGCCACGGGCAGAAGGCAGATAAGAGGAAAACTATCTCTAATTAGTGTTTGTTCGGTTTAAATTGTTAAGAAAAAAAAAGAAAAGTGGTTTGGTGCTGGATTCAAAATCTGACAGAGAAAAGGATGACTCAGTTTGCACCGAGCATCAAAGATCAGTTGGCAAAGGGAGAAGCTCAGGTTCCTGTGTCCTGAAGCTAATGAGGGAATGAGAGGCAGGTGTTCTGGCGGGAGGAGAAGCAGCCACAGGTACAAATCCTGTCTTCACCTTTAAATCACAAATCCATGTATACGCTCGTTCGAAAAGTTCCATATTTTCACATATGTAAGAATGGTATTTTCCCCAACACAAATACAAACTGGAGGTGCAGCTTTTTCTGTTCATTATTGAGTGATGTTACCACCTTGTCCCATCCCTCCTTTCGAAATCATTCTGAGCCCATAAAGTCACACTCTGCTGATGTGTGGTAAGTGCCAAGCTTTTGGGTGAGAAGTTGTTGGGCCAACAAGCTGAGCAGACACAGAAAGTGACAGGTTGGATGGTGAAGGATGACAGGTCTACAAAAAATAAGGGGGAGGTAGAGGTAAACTGAAAAGCCCATGTCAAGGAGGGAAAGAAAGAATAAATAACGCCAGGAAAATTCAATGTCTATGTTTAGATAATGGGGGAAGAGGCATAAAGATTTTTTTTTTTTTTTTTTCAAAAGAGATCTGTCCCATTGAAACCAGTTTGAAAACCAAGGACAAATACTCAGGACTGTAACCCTTTATGAAACGAAAATTTGTTTTAAATGAAACATTTTATTAGCTGATTGAGATATTCAGTATCAGAGTAAAGTGTCTTTTAATTAATGTAGTTTTATTGTTATAAATTTTGCCTGCCTATGCTTGATATTTTTTATATTATAGTGCACTGATCTTGATATACATTTACTTTGCAGAAGCAATTTCTTTCTGTGAGGGAACCCATGATAGACTGTTCAAGCAGAAAGTCTGATTTTTTGCAAGCACACTATAGGGAGACTTAAGTACGAGGTTAAAGTTAATAAAACACATGTGTTAGTTAGGCAAGTTAAGAATGAATGCAAACAGGAGTTGCTAGCACTGTTCTTCAAAAGATATGATAGGATACGTTATGTTGCAATACATTATATTACAATGCATTATGTTACGATACATTATGATATATTAGGTAACTATATGTTATATGTTATGTGATATGTTACAATGTGTTCTATGTTGGAATGCGTTATGATAAGATGTGTTACAGTATGATATGTTAGTATATGGATAGTTACTTTACAATGTTAGATTACATTAGATTATAACACGTTAGGTTACTATATGTTATAAGTTAAATTATGATATGTTATGATGTGTTATGATTAGATGTGTTACAGTATGATATGTTAGTATATGAAAAGTTACTTCACAATATTGGATTAGATTACAATACATTAGGTGGAACTTTATTAATCTTTTTGGGAAGGTTATTCAGGGAAATTAAAAGTTAGCATGATGCTTATGTTAAAATATGTCACATTATTATGCGTTGCACTATGTTACATTACTATATGGTACGAGAAACTATGGTGAGCTGCATTGCAATACGATGTCTTAAGAGATTATATGAGTAAATACACTAAGATACCATACACACTATGGTAGAGTATGGTTTAGTATGAAACTATAGAACATCATACAGTAAAATGTGACATGAGACAGTATGCACCACACTATGTATGATGTGCTGTGATACAATATAGTACAATACAATATAATAAGAAACAATAAGATATACTGGATATTATACACCTGACAGAACATGATAAAGTCAGGGTTACTCTACAGTGCACTGTGATGGGATTCAATGCAATATGATACGGTGGAAGCAATATAGTAAGGTATAACATGATAATAGGATTCTGTGGGTTATGGTATAATTAAATTTGATAACATATGATACAGTTCATGATTTGATCCACTTTATTGTTTCTATATGAACAATTTTCTTGGATTCTAGTGCTGCACACGTTCAGCTGCCTCCATAGTAGATCAAATAAACATGAACTATTTATACATTCACTGGGAAATACATTTATAACAGGCTCAATATTTCATGTTGGCGTTGAGAATGGGTATAGGACATAAACTGTGAGGTGTGAAGTAGTCCGGCATGAAGATTTTCACTGTATAATGACCAGCAGGAGTTTTCTGCATCCACAGAGGCAGTGGAAGTGTTTTCAATAAAGGACTCTTTTATTATATAAACATTATAATACATGTAGAATATATCGTAAGGGGTAGTTCAAGAGAGATTTACCTAGACTGTATACAAAAGATAGCACACAAGATTGCTCATTTAATTCTTGAGAAGGCACGCTTGTCATATTTGATCACAATAACAATGAAATAATGACTGTGCATGTGGAAATCCAATTAGGGTTGACAGCAATCCCCAAGGTAATTTGTATACAGTAGTTAAGCCCATGTGGTAAATGTTATTTTACGTTGCGCTCTAATTAATACTGATTGTTGTATGGTTGAGCTGTAATATTTTTTCAGTGGTTGAACGGTATCATCTCAGACTGTGGTCTACAAAACCGTTAAAACCTGTTTGGGGAATATCTCTGTGATGTTTTAACCTTTCAAGGAGAGCCACTTTAGCTCAGAAATTGGCTCCACATCCTTAGTAAGCCCTTCACAACCTGTAAGTCAAACACTCTGAGGAATAAATGTGAGAAACCCCGGTAAGTGAGATGTGGTTGAGTGGAGAAATGAAGAGTTTTGGGTGATGAAAATAGGAATGCTAATGCGTAACGTCTAATTGCTCGTTGCCTGAATTGGCTGACATGAGCACCCATCTGCTGAAGGTGAGCAATGCTGCAAAGTGCCTGCTAATTGAAATACTTGAAAGATAATTCGGGGAATTGAAAAATATTTAATGCTCGTTTATGTAATTCCAGTGCATTAGGGGAAAACAGGGTGAGAGCATGCGGTGTGTTATTATTGGAAACTATTGTGCATGTAGGAGTGAAGGTAACTGAGAATGTCGCGGGTGAAAGAGGCGGAGAGTTGGAGGAAAAATGCACAATATTTATGAAGCACTGTCAGGTTAATGTCATGCAACATTTATTGATGCAGTAATGTTTAATTTAGCATACGCTCCTGTAATAAGCCATTAGGTGTTGTGCTATGATTCAGAGCTTGATGGTGCTGTAATGACAATCAGATGCCCTTGAATACCTCACTTACACTGTGTCGGCTGCAGTTAGTGGCAGAAAATGAACATAAATCAAACTTTAAATATATTTATTCCGGCTGAAAACCTCCATGCAGTTGTGCCGACTATTGATAACACGGAGATCTGTCTCTGAATGGCTGGCTGTAAAATATTCAAAATTTCAGACAGCAACACGATTGGATTAGCTTTGATAATGGATGCCGTAAAAGCAGGCGGCGCCATTTTAATAAATCTGTCACACTGCCAAAGGGTAGAGATCGTAGAAGCGTCTCGTAGAACGACAGCACTCTGTTCTGGCTCTGCACAAGCCTTTTGAAACACACACACGACACGAACGTGAGCATGAAGAGGCTGCAGCACCCTCGAGTTTGAGGTTTACCACCCATCACATGAAAATACAAAGAAGAGCAATGTCGGCTCAAGGAGGATTGACCTTTGAGATAAAGCAGCAGACTCTCCGGTGTTCCCGTGATTGCGTGACACCGCTTAAATGACCAGGTGTCCTTTTGTCCGCCGTGATTAATGCCCTTAATTTGCTTGTAGCCATCCTGATAGATTGTGTGTTTTTTAGTTGTCTGCAGCGTTTCCTTTGACGCTCAGATGGACTGACAATGATTTACATAAGGATTAAAGAATAGATTATCATATCAGATGTGGAGACAGATCACCGGAATAACACAAGGAAAACACAGCTATCAGCTGGATATCATACCACACTGTGCATCCGGATGAGCACAATGAAATGTGTCTCTCTTTTGTCTGCTGTGAGGGCGTGAAAGACTGTTGCTGTTTGTGTGGAGCTGACCCGAAGGAAGCTATTTCTAGAAGGACTTTAAAGTTTGTTTCGATCATTATTTCCAACGGCTGTCAACGGCAACGGCTCAATCACCGCATAGGGGGAGGACTTCACAGGGTCACATTGTTATCATTGATTTCCTCACCAATGACATGACAATAAATGGCCAGTGAGAAAGAAAACAAGAGCCTAGATCTGTGCGGGGAAGCCATCAACGTTTATATGAGTAATCCTTTCTTCCTCTCCTATGGTTCCCCGCGCAATGGCTTTTTGTTGTTGCACTAAGAAACATCAAGTCTTACATTCACTGCTGTCTCCCTTTCATGCAATACAGACTTTATCTTTATAATGGATCATTATACATCTGCCACAGAGTTACGGCAGCAAGACAAAAATAATGTAGCTTGATTTACCTCACCAGCATCCTCCATTAGATTTGAGGCTGGTAAATTAGCAGTGAAGAAATAAGGATCGCGGAGTAGACGAGCTGTGAGATCGAGAACATACGCACTGTAAAATTGCCCCATTATGAGAGTTGCATCTGAGGGACATTATAAACAACTCCTGCCAGGGGATTTATTAGCAGAGAGCCAAACCAGAGAGAGTAGTAGCACTGACAATATCCTTTTTTCATTCTTCCAAAAAAAAAAAAGCCATTAGTGCACCACTCTGAACAGCTGTGATGGGATGGGAACCATGCAGGGATAGGAGGAAGAAAAAGGAAATGATTGCGAAGGGAATTGAGTGAAAGAAAATGATGTTCTGAACTACTAAAAAAAAAAAAAGAACTTTGAGAAATGTCTCATGTTATACAAGAACTTAGTTTCAGTCTTATGCAACATTGTATTTAAAGAAAGACTTACTTAGAGAAAGTTTCATCCAGATCTGTCCAGAAGATCACTCTGTATTATAGATCATGGAGTCCCTCAGGGGTCATGTCTCGGTCACCTGCTCTTCTTTAATCACAGGATTTTCACATTAGATTTCTTTATATTGACACAATTTCTTCATTTAGTGACCAAAACATAAGAAAACCATCAAACTTGTTTTGTTTGTCACTTTTTTTATGCTAAATTGAATTGTGAAAACTTTAAACTGTTTCTACATAATAACAGAATCTATTTTTTCCCAAGAGACTCTTTTGTCATATTCCTACAGCGATTTTCTTTGGCCTAGAGTAATTTTGATTTGATTTGATTTTTTTATGACAAAGTAATCCTGCTGCTTGACACGATTTGATGCCTGGGGTCTCATTTTTGAAAATAGTGTTGGATCAGCTTTTCAAGATAAGTGGAGTAATTGGTGTGTCAGTTTTTTTCTTGCTTCCTGTTATGACTCTTTTTAACATAATATTTATTAAGTAATTCAACCTGCTACAGGTACATTTTTCAGCAGTTTTTTTTTAATCACAAAAGTAAAACACAACAAATGTCAGTCATGTTTTTTACGTGTGTTACTCTGGTAGTTAACTCTAAGTCAGATAATGATACCTGCCTGGTTAGTGAGTCTAAATAAGTCTCAAAATGGGCCTTTGTCACAGCGGTGAGTTCAGACTTTTTGACTAAGGTGGTCTGAATGGTACAATGACCTGTGTAGAGGTGATACTTATTATTAGTTACCATTTTTTTACTACTTCTTATGTCTAATATAGGTACACAACTCAAGGTTTTACGGTTATTTCCCTGTTTCTTTAAACTCTTGGGCTGAAATAAACTTAGAAAAATGTTGGCCTGAACACAGTTTAGAGCCTTAAGGGAAACAGGAAATTTTCACAGTTAATTTTGTCAGCTAGGTAAACCCATGGAGTAACTTTGCATGTTTTACAGCTTGAAAAACTCCTTATCTTACTCCTGATCTCATGTTGGTGCTTGATTTTCTTATTTAAATTGATTTCTACAAGACATTATATGTCTGTTTATTATATATGTCTAACATTATATGTATGCACTGGCATAGTTGGTTCCTGTGACAACATTGCTGTCAAACTCCTGCACACACTGTTTGCATCTGTCGTTAAAATACATTATGTGTTAATGCTTTGGTGGCACAACATTATCAATGAATGTGTCTCTAATAATTAGACAGTGTCCAGATTGAACTTTTTAGCAATTTATTAGACTTCTTCTTAATGCTCCAACAGAGGATCCTAATCACCCAAACTTGATCTCCTTAGATTTTCTTCCCTTCTCAGTTTTTAACCAAATCAAATAGTAAGGTTAGGAATATACTGTAGTAGAGACGAGGGCATTTTCCTTCTACTTTGGGATGAATATATAACTTTGCAAAATACTGCACATAAAATTAAAGAACAAAACCCCTGGCAAACACATTTTATTTCCCTACAGATTTAGGTGAATTTTAAATCAAATGGCCCTCAAGTTGTAACACAATGACAGTCAAACTGTGTTGAGAAAAGAAACAAGAACATTCCTATCATCCGCTCGTCTTTTTCAAATTAAATTCTCAGCCACAGAAAACAAAGTTTACTTTTTATAAACTATTAAATCCAAAGACTTATTATTCTTATACTGCACCCCAACACAGCATAGACAGTCTGATTTGTCTAAATCTGTAAACACACAATATAAGGGAGGAGATTCCTGATGAGATAACTAATGTGGCCGCCTGGCTCATTGTATCTTAATGTATGATTCATAATGACCTCGAGTGACTTAAAACCTCGATCTTCTCTGACAGCTAAGAAGGCAGCAGCGGCGTATCCCAGGGAAAGACAACGACCCCGGTAACTTCAACACAGATTGGCAGCACACACTTCCCAAGGTCGACAGAGCGCTAGAGCAAGAGAAAAGGTTATTCCACTGCATTTAGCCACTGACGACATCACGTCTCACTCCAGCCCTTGGCTTCTTTCAACCAGCTGTCCTGCTGACTTCTTTTGAAACAATTTCCCGAGCACAGTCTGACATTTGTTATTTTCCTCCGCCGGTTTAATACTATTGCCTTTTTTCAATACCACATGTGTCTTGTGTAGATTAGGAACAGCACAGGCTAACAAAAACCTAAAAGCCACTCAAGACCAAAATGTTAGAGCAAATTCCCCATCACTTCAAACCGCTGCACTGTCACTTTGACAGGCCATAATACTTATTAAGCTGACAATGCCATGATGACTTGAGCCTCAAAGAGAAAAACATTTTATGCAGGCCGGAGCTGAGCCACTGGTCACAGCAGTCATGGAGATATCAGGAGTGAGCCTTTCCTGACCTTGTGAGGGGCTTTTATGAGTGGAAGAGGTGATAGTTTTTGTCAGCATAAAGTTATTGTGCTTGCTGCTGTAACAGGATGATATCCTGACTCTGCACTGTCTGGAAAATACACCCTCCCCCGTTAAATTTCATCTCTTTATCCCTGAGAGTGGGAGCGCAGCAGCCTAGAACCCCACTCCCTGTGGGTGACAGAGAGGAGGATTAGGAGCTCCCCATGTGCACAGCTGTATGCTGGGAAGTTGTTTTGTTAAATTGATAGAGGGAGACAATTTGTCTAGAAGTATGACCTTATCCTTTTTGGCTCCACTTTTCAAAGTGAAAAGTACTGATGGAAAGATGGATTCCAATATGTGTTTTGTGACAATGCCACTGGCTGTCAGAGTGGAAAAAAAAAGACAAAGATTGCATCATCTTTTCCATCACTCAAAAGCAATTGAAGCCCTTAAATCGAGTGGCAGTGCACCAAATTGAATTGACAACCGCAAGGAAATTGGTGTTTTCATGTTTTAAATGGATTAAGTAGTGTTGGAATTGCTCTTTTCCACTAGTTTGGCCCAGAATTCGTAAATTTGACAGGGCGCCTTTAAAATTATTAACCTCTCTTCAGAGGACTGGCATGCTCGGTGAATATGATACTAAAATCTGGGTACTATGGGGAGCTACTCCCTACCAGTGGAGCAGACAGTGTTCATCATTGAACCACATTGATATAACAATTCACTGTATCATGCAGGTTCAAGACCATGCTGGTTAGGAGTGGGCTTTTGGTCTTCAAACCTTTGTCGCTCTTTTGTCAGCAAGCTTTGAGCAGTGATTTTTAACATTATGACTAAAAGGTAGAACTGCTGACTGGGCCTGTTTAAAATGTTGTTTTTTTGCATTTCAGAACAATATTAATGTCCATATTAACGATCTAAAGCTATTTTGACCAGCGTCTTGATTTCTGAATCAAATGAATGCAATAAGATATTAGGGTGACCATACGTCCTGTTTTACCTGGACATGTCCTCTTTTTGGGGGGCTGTCCGGCCTGTCCAGTGGGAGTTTATAAATCCTTCCATTGTCCACGGTTTTGTATGGAAGTTCTGAATTTGCGTAGCGTGGACAAACTGAGTTAGAAGCCCGTAAAAAACACTCAATGTGACCCTAAAAACCCTCAAAGTTTTGCATGCCACTCTTTGGGGGGATTCAGAATACGGTCACCCCAAATATATCCTTTGCTCTTGATTTCAGGATAAAGCATTCAAATAATTGCTACACCAGCCTGATCTGAAACCTTGACTGAGAGAAGAGAGTCATTTTTAAAATACTTATCCTGTAAAATATAGTCTTTCATAAAGAAATATGCAGGGGTGCCTGTATTCTACAGAATATTCCATCAATCAATCAAGTAATTGGATAAAACATATATTTTTTTTAGTTAAGTGCAATTATCATGGAACAAGTGTGTGCGTTAGTGGATTGCAATGCTCGCAAGAAAACTAATTATGATATTAACTTTCATCATGTCCCCAAAGACATTAGTGTCTGACAGCTAAATAGCTCCTATGTTACCTGCTACTCCGACTAGCTGATGAGCTGGTCACAACATGCCAACCCGACTTTCTCATGCCATCCATGTAGCCACTGCTGTATTAACATCTTACACAATGAAAACAGGTGAAAGTAGCCCTCACCAGTCTAAAATGTTCAGTTTATCCCTAAATCCTCTAAACTTCCATATCCTCACTTCTCTGCGCAACACATAAAGAAATATATAATGACGCAAACAATTAGTTCAGGGGTTCCTCAGGGATCTGTCCTCATCCCGCTGCTTTTCTACCACCATGCAAATAACTGCACGCCACAAGAAGCATCTTTTATACAACTTGTACAACATCTCCTTTCTCTGGACTGCTGACGCAAGACTGTGACTTCTGTGGAGACCTTCAGGTTTCAGGACTTAAAAGTCTCTCAGGGTCTAAATTGTTCTCCAATTTAGACACCATCAGGAGAAAGGCTTAGCAGAGAATGCACATCCATCAGTGTTTGGTTTGGATCAGCGGCTATAACAGGACAGGAAACAGACTAGAGAAGGAGGTCAGGACAGGAGGGAGAATAATGGAAGCCAACCTTCCTGAGTTTCAGGACTTAGAGAATAACAGCTGATCTTCTTTAAGACTTTCCCTCCTCTAGTGTATAGTACAGAGTGCTGTGCAGAAGAGCAGCACTTAATTCTCGTCCTCCCAGTAAAGCACCAGGGTTCACACTCTCCCCCTTTGGGCGGCACTGAAAGGCTAACCGGTGACGGACACTGGCGAGCAGCTCGGACACAAAATATGCAAATTTGACTTCTTTGGAGTCACTGGAGGCGACAGTCTTCTGTTCCTGGCAGAAGTTATTTCTCCAGCTACTGCATGGAGCCAAAGCTCAGCCTGCAGGACCACTTGTCTCTTTCCAGCATGCACGAAAACTACAGTGATATAACAACATCCATCTGACTCCTGGTGAGACAGTAACCTGTCAGCTCCCGTTGAGTTACATAAAGTACACTGCTAAATGGAAAGATGTCAAATTACAACAATATAACACTTAAAAAAACCTTTTCTATGCTATGAGGGAGTGTTCAGGAGGTTTTATACATTTATTGTAGAAAAGTTAAATGTCTGCCGATTCAAGATGATTATTCTCCGGCCGCTCAGCGATTTCCTTTGACACAGCTGGATGTTCGGCTCCTGCAGGCTGTGCTTAAAACAACTATACTGGTCTGTACGAGTAAAACTACAGTCTGGGGAGGATACTGTGTTTTACAATGACTCACTGGATCAACATTTACCTTAACGTTCAGAGTGTACAGTGTCATACTGTGTATGCCCGCGTCAAGCCGTGAGCACAGCGCTCTTCTACGGTGTTTAATGTGACACATCATGACCACCTACTGCCTTAATTAAAGGGACATTTTCAACAGTTTGTGTGGTGAAAAATAAACAGGAACATCTACCGTGGAGATGTGATTCTTTCTGGAAACGAGAAGGAAAAAAATGTATAAAAATATCAGTACAAATAGGCAGTATACCTGTATTGGCAATAAGCGCCTTTTTGGAAAAATTTAACACGTAAATTGTGCTGAATATAAGCGCACCATGAGTTTATTGTGGTCTTTCACATTTCATGAAGTAGGGAAAAGACAAAACAAAGCGGCAGCTGCTAGTGGGCTAGCTGTAGCAGCTCAGTGAGGAGTGATTTGGTACTTTCGAAAACTGATATTCAAAGATTTACGGTAAATCTGAGAACTATGCGGAGCTTGTGTCTCTTTCGACTAATTATCAATGGAACATCAACACTTTCAATTGATACACTGTAGGAAGAAGCTGATATTTCAAAATAAAAGCACAGGTTAATCATGAGGGAAATGAAGGACAAATAAAATATTGGCAATAAGCCTTTTTGGAAGCAATTTAACACATACATTGTGCTGAAAATAAGCAAACCTTAAGTTTATAGTGATCTTACACACGTCATAAAACTTTTAAAAATTGATTTTTAAAGACTAAGGGTAAATCTGGGAACTATGTGGCGCTTGTGTCTCTTTGATTCTTTCAATTTATAAGCTGTAGGAAGTAGCCAGCATTTCAAAATAAAAGCACAGGTTAAGCATGAGGGAAATTGAGCAACAATAAAATATTGGCAATAAGCGCCTTTTTGGAAAAACTGACATGTATTTTGTGCTGAATATAAGCGTACCATGAGTTTATTGTGTTCTTTCACACGTCATGAGTTGGAGGAAAGACAAAGAGAAGCAGCAGCTGCTAGTGGGCTAGCTGTAGCAGCTCAGTGAGAAGTTATTAGGTACTTTTAAAAACTGATATTCAAAAATTTACGGTAAATCTGGGCTTGTGTCTCTTTGATACTTTGAATTTATAAGCTGTAGGAAGTAGCTGACATTTCAAAATAAAAGCATAGGTTAATCATGAGGGGAAATAAAGCAACCTAAACACAGGACCTCAAAAAATTCAACTGAAATTAAATTGAAAGCAAGATGATGAAAATATTATGTGATTTCCCTTGTTGATTTAGTAGTAATACAGGCCATGCACCAGGATGGTGGAGCCACCTTAGATCACCTCTCAGCCAGACAAGAAATGAGACATTGCAAAACCATCTTCCCCTCTAAAGAAGTCAATAAGCCAGTTTATCATGTCACAACAATAGAGGCTACAATGTCCAACCTTGGAGTGTGTAACCCCTGTCAGAGTTACAACAAGGGGACATGCAAAGCTTGGTAAAAACAATTCACACAGTTCTGCACTACGAGCAATAAAAAGACAGCTGAGTAAGTGTTCGACTGATGATGAATATTCACCAAATGCTTCAACTACTGAAACAAAGACAGGAGATTAAATGGAGTCTTCCTGTTTCTTGTACCCTGAGCTGACCTAACAACACTTGAAGTAGCATGTTGCAGAGGTTCTTGAAAAGCCTCTATTCTGATGGTGTTAAGCAGGTTTTTTAAAGATACAACTTTATTTTAGAGCGGTCCAGCAGGAAAAGTTTGGCGTTGTTGCTGAAATTAAGCTGCTAGTCACATCTATCTTTCTAATTCAATGTTAGCGTGTTGTCTGTACCCTTCATCCCACATTGCAAATCTGCCTTGTGAGGCATCTGCAGGTGTCTGATGTGACCGTTAATTGAAGTAAATTTATCCCCGTCTCCCGTGTGGCGGGCTGTAATGTGTCAGCACCGCTTCATCCTCCCTGACCCCCTCTGGACAGGTTTAAAGGTCACGTTCTCCGGGTCGCTCTCATCTACACCTTTCAGGTCCATCGCTTCTGTAGAGTGGACTTCTTGTGTCAGCCGCCACAGCCCAAAGCACTGCATGGTGCCTAAACACACAGTATATATCCCCTCCCCCTCTATTTTTCTCCCCTCTGCACTCCACTGTGGGCTTCAAAATGAGATGCATACTTCTATAAACACCTGCCACCACTGACAACCGATGTGGAATAAAACGAGCATATTTATCTTATGAGCTGAGTTTATCTCATGCGTGTGCTGTACTCAATTTCGATGCGTCTCTTTTCCTTTGGAGTGACAAATGAGATGGAAAATTCTCATGTCAAAAACAGGCTTTTTGAAGGCTCTCACGTTGCCGCCCTCCTCGGCGATGTCAGAACTGAACAGCACAGCGTGAAGAGACGCGGTGTAAGAAAGCTGGAGGTTTGAGTTGTCACAGGATGGTGACATTTCGCGTTGCACGTCATTATGATAATGAACATTCACTCTCTATCACAAGCACCTCTTGGGCAGCCTTCCTTTTAATGTACTTCTCTGAAGGTAACGGTCTCTGACAGTCTTATTTATTGCATTGCATAGCCGGGTTATTTCTGGAACCCACTTTGAAAATTTGCCACAGAGAATATCTGTGAAAATCTATATCAAAGTAGTTTTCCACAATGTATCATCGGGTGTTATGGGAAATAAACTCTGTGCTGAAAGCAATAATTTCATCTGCTGTCCCTCTGCTTACACTGTTTGTTGGCCTTGAATATGCATGATTGCTTTTTGACTGACTGAGCGATGATGAATCTTAAAAATTAAAAGCACAAAAATCAACTGTGCACGGCTTCTTAAAATGAGCTGAACCACCGGCTTAAATCTAGCATGAAATAAAGTATTCAGTCTCTGATTGCATATCTGCTCACACATAGCGTGATTGGGACGCCGGTGCACCTTAACAACCCTTTAATGATCTAAAACCACTGCAATCTTTTGGCACTGATGCATGACAATATTATCATTTAAAAAGCCTGTTGAGCCCCAGTGTGCTCGCCTTAGCACAAGAACAAATGATATCTCCTCTCATCTCAGGAGGTATATTCAATGAATTCACACTTAGAGGTTTTTAACAAAGCTGCCCGCCATTGCAGAGCTCGGCGCAATTACGAATTCTTTCTGGGGAAATGATTAAATGACTTTCATTTACCACGGTTTTTAAAACTAAAGCGCACAGGCAAAGCTGCCCTCCGCTGAGACCGGCTCAGTAAAAGCTTTCCTCTGTTGCTCCGGTTTTGCAAGCTGATCCCAAAACACATCCGCACCTGCAGACGAAAACATGGGCACAGACGCTCCGTGCAGTCTGTGCACTTACTACCTGCCACTCACATCCCCACTCCTGGGCTCCCGTTTGCCAAAGTTGCCATAGTAACACTTTGGAAAGACACAACTCCCATTGTTATGCAAGTCGTGCTCTTGATTGATGGAGCCGCAGCAAGTGTTAATTTCTGAGGCTAAGAACAACTTTGCACAGATTTAAACGAATAAGAGTGTTGTGAATCTCTCACACTTTAAATAGATTAAATCAAAATTAATCAGTGGTGTTAATTTTGGGAGATATTGTTGTTGTCTTAGTCCTAAGACAACCTTAGTCCTTAGTCCTTAGTCCTTTGTCCCGTCTTAGTCCTATAGTGCGAAAAACGCCCATTGGTTTCAGTCACGTTGTAGTTTTCATCTGATTTACATCAATTTAAAGTGACTGGGCCCACGCAGCACAATTTACGTCTATACAATCCAACTGCAAACTGAGTGGGGCATAATAACAGCTCTCTTCTCTAGGACGGAGAGTGCATTGGACGTTAATCATCATTCCATCCAGTCAAACACGTACTGTCAGCATGTCCGGAGTTTTGAGTGTTAATGTTGAGCTCTTGATTGATGGAGCCAAGGCCAGCGGTGGTTTCTGAAGCTTAGAGCTACTTTATCTAATCTTAAAAGAACAAAAGTGTTTCAATCACAGTAGGAGTGGATCTCTTAACTTTTTTGTTCCCTAAAATAAAAACTCACAGGTGGTGGAAATTTTGAAGTTTTTTGGTTGTAATGCTTATTTTTGGTGCTGATTTTCAGCTCTTAACAGACCAGAGATGTCCCTGAGCTTTAATTAAGCACACTTTCTGATTACATTCAGGAATAGACACAAACTCATATTTACCCAGCTCTTGGTGCCGCTAAACAAAGATATTAGATATTATTATTAACTCATTCAGTGCCAGGTTCATTTATGCAGTTTTCACCCAGTGCCACCATTGACCGCAATCGAAATTTCCGTATCTTTCAGGACCCACAGAATAACTTGTTCTTGGACTAGAATTAAGTGCAGTATCTCAAAAGAAAGGGGTGATTCTCTTCTTTCACTTCAGCATTTTCCTACTCTCTTCATAGAGAAAAAACACTCCGCAACTGGGCTAATTAGCATACTTGATGGCACACTTCTCACTGGGGAGGACTTGTTTTTGTTATTGTAACATGGTTATGACGTATTTGTCGGCTTTTCTGTGTTCAGAATGACCCCAAACTTATCCGCATGTCAGGAAGGAGCGCACTCTGGCGGGAAACAAAATAATCTGTCAAAATCCATCAATGGCACTGAATGAGTTAAGACTGAAATGTATCCATTATGCACATGATACACAGTAAAGCCAAATATAAGGTAAGATAAGCTCATTTTTCTCTGATAGAAAGTGCATTAGACTTTATTTATAAATCCAGTCCAATACTATTGGCTCGTCCAAGTTTTAGGTTTGTCAAGTTTTTACCAGTGATTTCCAGTCCTATGAGAAAATTCAGGTTTTTGTTGATTTTGGCGCCCCCTGTGGACAAAGCTGCCTTTGCTTACCTTGTCCTCTATATGCATTGGTAGTCTCCTCAGACAAAAATAATTTTTTCCTTCATTTTTATTTGTTTCACTCCTGGCAATGTAAACAATCTGGAGGAAGAAAACCTCAATTTCACTCAAAATGCAAATTTACTCTAGAAATAAATGGTCCATCCAATTAAAGTCAATCAAAATTAAAATAAGAAAGAAAAACAAGAAGCAAACTGACAGTCTTTAGTGAATCTTCAGCAATAAAAATCTCTGTTGTATTTTTCTACTGATCAGCTGACACCTACCCCCTCTCAGTGCTTTTAGGCATTAAAATTGAAATATAAAAATCATGAATCCTGCAGCTGATGGTCCTGTTTGCTTTTGTGTATCATAAAAAAGCACCAATATGAATTTCAGTCTGTTTCATTTATATCAAGAAAACTACTCACAGGAGCTTTAATTGTCCTGGAATTGTGTTTTTCTCTTTGTCTGGGGTGTTAACATTTTGTAGCATTAGATTTAACAGAAACAGATTATTATTGTTGTTATTTTGAAGTTAGCTCTGATTTGATTTAGTCTCTCTTATGTATGCATTGGCTAAAGTCTAAAAACATGTCTTGGTAGTTTAAATCCTTATGCATTCTCATCGGTTTGTGTTTGAAGTTGGGAAAAGTTTGTTAATCGGAAAAGAAGGCCCAAATTATTCGTCTCCTTTTTTACTTTTCTTGTAAGTACCTGGCTGGCACTGCCTTGAGATTGAGATTTGTAAAGAACAAAGAACATTAAAAAAGGAAGAAAAAAAAAAGCCAAACTAAACAAAAGAAAATAGCTGAGCTCTCCTCTAAATAGCCAGCTTTTACATTTCTTCAAGTTAAGAGCATCAGTGTTGTTAAAGTGCAGCTGGGGCTGAAAAATGAGAGTCCTGAGAGATGGTGTCAGAGGCTGCACCTGCCCACAGAGCCTGAATAATGCACCCAGACCTCAAGGACACCTGCTGTAGCTGGTACATCTGCGGCATCACGCGCACGCCCGCTAACAAAACTACATAACTTAAGAGCATGCATGTAGATATACGCGTGCACGGACCCGCTGAGCCAAAATAAACGCTCTTAATTTGAGTTAGGAGGCACGACTAAAAGGCATCAGTCACACACAGAGCGACACAGGCCTGTGTGTTCGCTGCTTGTCTACAGTTTCTCTGGTTGCAGATGAGTAAAATCTGTTATTCTGCGCTTATGTGAAACCCAAATAGCTTGAAACGCGCCTTGCAACTCTCTAGGGAGCAAACTGAGTTTATTTGATCAGTAAACACCCTCAATGCACGCCATGAGGATGTACATATCTGCTAATACAGGATGTCGTTACTGTAATGGTGTTGCATGAAAGTGGGACAGTCTTCTTTTACTTATTTTTACTTCTGCGGGTGAAAACAGGAAAACAATCAAGTCATCTCAGCAGCTTGAAAAAAAACAAACATCCCCAAAGCGATCCCAGCCTCAATTATTGATGACTCTCTCTGTCAAGCAACCATCAGATGGTTGTCGGGCTTAAAGCAGAGATTGGCGTCGAGGAGGGAGGTAGGATTTTTCATGCTTTCTGTGCCGACAATTTGAAAGCAATTACCTGAGCTGGAGCCTCGCTGTGAAAAGCCTGCTTCCTGCTATCTGTTTCTTGGGAGGATACTTATGATATTTCAAGGTTAGAAATGGAGGTGGTGAGAGAAAGAGAGTAGGTAGAGCTAAGGTGGAGGAAGAGAAAGGGAGCAGACGCAGGATAGAAACATGCTGTGTGCCACTTTTGCATATTTCTTCAGTGTGCTGGTGCCCTGTGCTGGAGCAGAGCAGAGCCCGGCTCATCAATACTGGATGAGTTATATCTCTGTACAGCAGGGAGCTGTCAGTAGGAGCTCAAACATGCCTCTACTGCCAACACTCGCCTCACTGTATCACCTGCGCTTCAGTGTTCTGCCATTAACTCAATACTCTTCAGTGAAATCGAATGTGACGTGTCATATGTTACCGCGCAGAAGTGAGAACTCAGACCTCACTCAGATACTCAGCGGGGAAAATGATAACAGAGGGATTATACGCTCTCTGCAGGAGGATGTCAATGCTGAAGACTGTTGGTAAACATTATTTATCTGTGTATTTAGATGACTTAAACTTAAAGTCAAAGTGTTACATAACCTGCAACTGACTTAGTTATGACTAATGCCGGGATTCCACCGTATGCAGATCCGTTCTGGAATAGCAGGCCGTAAAAAAACGCAATCATGCAGCGCCCACCGGGTCAGATTCGCTGGCGCAAGCGGAGGAAATGCGCTTGCGATATTACCAATATTTCTTGCAAGACTGGACGAGATCTCCTGAGATCTCACGTGTTTCACCGTGAGACACTGAATAAGATCGGCGGTTTACAGAAACGCCCACATCCGGCAACCCTGGCCCCTCCTATTATCATGTGAAAAACAGTTTAATATATTGACTTTATTTTATTTTGAAAACTAACCAGATAGTTTGCTCTGTAGCCGCATACAACTTCCACTGCCGTTCATGCTGTGCTGCACTAAATTGATGCCCCGTCCTGCGGCGTCCAGCAAAAATAGAGGCCTTGGCTATCTGATCCAACCATCGGAGCGGATCCGCAGCGAGGCCAGAGGGTGGACGCATTGTGTGGAATCTTGCACATTGATTATAATGCTTGTGTATTTAATCAGGCTGCTGTTCTAGAGTGGAGCGCAGCCGTTCAGTATCCTGTGAAGTTTAGCAGTTAGTCTTCAACCCAAACTTAAGGTCGTTACACACCTGTAAATTAGCGAAGCAAATAAATCCCTTTTTTTTTTTAAACCTAATAAAGTCAATCTAAGCTTCCAGACTGGCTACAAACTTCTGCCGAGCAAAAAATTGACTGTAATTTTTTTGACCCTGTAGCGAATTTTGCGAACACTCACAGGCGAATCTCACCTTAGGTGAGCCATTGTTCTGGATCAATCGGCTCTCTGTAGTTTGTCCTCTCCTTCTGCAAACGTGGAGTCAGCTGATGGAGCAGTTCTTGAAACTGTCCTCGGGACATTCTTGAGTATTGTCAAAATTTCTCAAGATACAATCTAAGCTCCTAGATCGTTGAATGGAGCTCCCCCATCTCCTGACACAAGGTCCGTTTTGGACGTACCCAGACACTTCGATTCTTCTTTTTCTTTTTGTTATTTAATAGGCTAACAACCATGACCAGGTCATCATCACTTAAGGATGTAGTCGCCATTATTTCTCCTTCCTCTCTCTCCCCCTCTGTTCTTCAGTGGCGTATAATTATGCAAACATGAAAATCGTATTTGCATCGCACCAGGAATGTGAAGGAAAAAGCGCAAGCCGAATATTTCGCATTTTCGCATCACTTCAAACCTGACTGGTGGCCTCTATCCACTCTCAACATTAATTTAGATATCTGTAGAAGGTTCTGACAACATTGATGAGAAGAAAATAACAGACAAAGTGGGAAACAAGAATATTTGTATAAAGCTGTATGAAGACAATAATACACATCGCCTGAAAGATCAGCTCACAATGATCGATATGAACTAGTTGCATTGCTGCCTCCACTGTATCCTATCACCTATCATGCTGAGTGTACAAGGCAACCTGCTGAATAAATGAATAAAACCAATACAGCAAAGGTGCAGAGGTCCCATCATGCACTGCTGCAATAACAGGATGACATTTCTGGTTGGTTGAGCCAACAACTTTCACACCAACACCTTGTCCTCCTGCAGGTCAGCTGCCCTGGGGAGGGCAGGTGTCTCTCTTCCAGTGGGAGTCCTACACAGCATGAGAGTGCCTGTGACATGCAGTGAAAAACACATGTGTTGTACATATGCATGAATGCATGGGGCCTGTGTATGTGTATGTACATGCCTCCAGCAGCGGGAAGAGGTTTGGAACATAACCTGGGAATTTGTGCAACACCTGGAGCCAGACTTCCTCAACCTCGTTTGTGAAGCGGCACATCTGATTGGCCGATTTCCCCGGCATCGTAAAGGTGTATTTTACACGGACAGCTGGTGCATTTTAAACGGACAGCTGGTGCTCCCTTTATTCGAATTTCTTCCTTTTCTTCCTGATTTTTTAATGAGATCAAATTGATTTCTATTGCTGTGTGACAGAAGAACTCATGTCAAAGAGGAATTTTCAGTGTGTGTGTGTGTGTGTGTGTGTTTGTGTGTGAATCAAAGAAAAACGTGGACATGGTTTGACAGAAGGGGGACGAGTGTGGGTTTGCAGAGGGATGATACAGATATCTTTGGAAAGAAAAAGAGACAGAAGGACCCCTTTGCTATTATCTCTCTTTCATAGCACGGGACAAGCTGATGTTTGAGTGAACATGAGCCAAAACCAACATGGCAGCTCACAATTAAAGGCCTAATAAATTAGGGCACAGTTAACAGCGGCTGCGTGGCAACATGGCCCAGACTGAGGGCTGCGAGCGACATATCGAGGATACCGCGGCTACATGTTGGAAACTGACTAATGGGAAGCGATTTGGGGTTGGCCCAAGATATAATTACCGTCCCCACCTCTCTTGTTCAATGAGGCCTGAGGCCTCCTGGGAAAGGCCTATTTCAGTCAGGTAATGGAGAGCCCATGCCCAGGAGTGGATGATCAAATTGTCTGCGGCAATCTGCTTTTTGCTCTCCTGATCGTCCCCAAAGACACAAAGAGCTGACCCAGGGATTTTTTACCCCCTATTTTATAAGAGCCAAGCCAGCTTTGGAGGCAAAGCCCTCCCTTCCCATCACAGTTGTTGGATGGTGGCGGCAGTGTGTGTGTGTCTGTGTGATTTATGTGTTGTCAAGCTAACAGGAGCTTAATGAAGTTGTTCTTGCAAACACATGTTTGGGCTCTTAGGGGCCAACGCTACTGCAGGGAGAAAGGAGATAGCATCCATAACCATAGGAGACCTGAAAAGACAGAGAGAGAGAGAAGAGAGAGAAGCGAAGAGAGAGAGAGAAAGAGAGCGCACATAGATATGATAATGTGTGGCCGGGCTTTGTTTGAAACATCTGCTCAAGGGTTCGACTCAAAGATAAGACGTCACTTTATCCAACCAGCTGAAAAAACTCACTTAACCTTCACCCGTGTCAGAATGATCCAGCGTAGACACCACTTAAACAGCACAGAGAGCACAGGTGCAGCCATTTAAAATAATCAGCACTGCACCAAATGCAGACAAGCAGTTACATAGCAACCGACAAACTCAGAATAAAGCAGAGCGTAAAAACAATCAAATAAAGACACATATGTGTAAAAATGCTACATTTGCACAGTAACTGAATAACCAAAATGAGAATCCTCTCTCCTCATATATCATGTTCTTTTTCACATTTTACCTGTGTTAGGCCGTCAGCTGTATAGGAGCTCCTCTCTTCCCTCTTTTAGCTGTCGGTACTTTGTTCCAGACGTTTCAGATCTTCATCCTCGGAGAGACTCAGCCTCACCTTTTGTCTCCTCTTCTGAGAGACTAGTTCCCTTGAGTATGCTCAGTCTATCTTCTTCCCAGGCCTTGGTAGAGAGCAGGTTGTGTGGCTCTGGTCCCTTTTTTTATCAGCACCTGGGAATTAATGCCTCAGTGCTTTACTGCATCCTATTCTGTTTGTCCTCCTGAGGTTCCCTACTTTTCTCTCCTGTTACACATGGACAAAAACATGCCTGGCATGATTTCTCTCTGGACCTGTCTCTGCAGCAGATTGGTCTGAAGACCCATACACAAAAATGTGACAATCCAGATATTTGTGTGGCATCAGCTTGGCATGTTACTGCAAGGAAGCTGTAATAAATACGCACCATCTGGTTCAGGGGGGGAAGAGGGTTTCATTTTTGCAGGGATTGCACAAAACAGCAAATTCCTGCAAGTCTGGCGACATTAATGTGGGAAATGACCCCGTATGACACACGGCATTAGCATGGTCGTGTTTAGGACAGACTGGCCAGAGCTCTCATACAACGAACGACGCCTCATCGAAAACAAAATGAAACTAAACAATCCAGTACAACAACTTTTAGTGTCTTTGTAATCGAGCATCTTTGCCTGGTGTTGGCTCTTGAGCTGAATTTAAGGCTGAGGCAGAAATTATAGTGTAGATAGGTGGGATTACCTTATCAAAACTATCCTCCTTATTGGCTGATTCAACACATATGTTAACTAGAATAGGACGCAAGAATCACATAACTATAGAATGACATTAGCCACTTTATACATATCAATTACAACGTCATTTAGCAGACGCTTTTATCTAAAGCGACGTACACACAAATCATACACCAGCGGAGGACACACACTGGGAGTAAGGTAGGTCAAGTGTCTTGCCCAAGGACAAAACGTACAGACTAGGGATAGTGGGTAATCGAACCGCCAACATTCCAGTTGTTAGGCAACCGCTCTACCTCCTAGGCTACTGCCAGGCTAGCCAAAGTTACAGGCACACCAACACCATCAAATAGACTCTTGAATATTATCCATTATTACACTCGTTAAATGGGCGTGAGGTCCGAGCATAGACTGTAATTGATAGACATAGCATCAAAGTGGAGTTTTGAAGCCTATCAACTGTGATCACCATATCGGTAATGCTGCCTCTGCCTTTAGTTTGACCTATAAAGTGCCGACCTGTTAGTCAAATCAGCCTTGCCTCTCAGTGGCCTGGCTACGTCTGCAGCCAGCCTCAAGTAGGCACTCTGGGAACTGCAGTTTTTAACACTGCAATTTTGTAAGTTGATGCATGAGTCGAAGAAGCTCAGACCCATCTACTTCTATGCTACTGTCCGTCAGTGAACTTCCTTTGTAGCTGCATTGACAAAATAGTCTTGTGAGTGAGGCCAACACACTCATACACTTGTGGCAAACAAATCTCAACAATAAACAGAAGTATTGTAGTTTTAATTATCAACTATATACCGTATATCTAAAGGTATTTGGTGGGGAAAGCTTGGCCTTCCAGTGTCCGTTGATTAGACCCTTCTTGCCGGGAAATATCGTCTTTCAAGCACTGTGTTCGTGTTCACAGGTCGTCTTTGATGAAGTGTGGTCTCAAAGCCCAAGGCGAGACAACCTCTTTGTTGGAATCATCAAAGGCTATGCTCTTAAACATCAGAAAGCCTCACGCTGAGCCACAACAGCAGTATATAACTCTTAACATGACTTTCAAAGTGACCGACATACGTTGAATTCACAGTGTTGATTTTTAATTGACAGGTATTAACAAAATTAGACGTGGATCTAGTTTGTTTCGTACTTGAAAGCAGTTATTTTTGTGTATCTGTAAACCATGAATCAACAAACCAAACTCTGTGCCGAGTGCTCGCTCACGCTCCGGACTGTTTTCATGCTTTTGCATCAGAAAATCAAGGTTTATGGGAAACTCAATCCTTATTTCAAGCAACACACCCTGCTACTTGTAGTCGTTTTATCCCTCGGGCTTTAAAAAGATCAAGAATTATTGACGATACAGTATATCTGTTACAGGCTGACTGGGAGAGGGGAACGAAAACAAGGATGACTCTCCTGCCCTCCTTCCGCGCCGCGTGTTTGAAAGTGTTTTACGAGGAAAAACGGGAGAAAGGAGCCGTGTAGATAAATCCATGCCTCACAACTCTCACATTGTTTGCTATAATTAAACTCTGCTTTCCCTCGTGGATGGTGAAAGAGACTTCAGTGAGTGAAAACATGTCAGAAGCTCCCGGTGGGTTGTTTGTATTGTCAGTGATAGTTTATCAATACAGTGGATCTTAATCTTTCTTCCTGTGGCGTTGGGGTCCCTCGGTCTCTCCACATCGACCTTTACCAACTGGCATTACAACATGACTGAATGACTTCTGGTGCGAGGAGAGATTGTCTCTGAAGTCCCCATGGAAATTAACACAGCACCAATGTTTTCCCTCCAATATCCGCTCAAATGGCTTTTTAATGAAACCGTAAAAGAAGCCCTTAAATTTAGCAATTACCCGTAAAAAAAACTTTAATGCTCAGACAATGACTCATTCCAGACATTGTGGTGTAGTAAGTGGCCTTTTGGAGACACGAGGTCACCAGTGATTTAAGGCGACACAGTGGAAGTCGTAATGCATTATAAACGGGGATGTGGATGATTCATAGTCTTCTATTTTGATGGGAAAACTCCATTAAAGGTTGATGAATTTTGGGGGAATCGCACACACACCCGTGCAGGCAATCGTGCCCCCAAAGCATAATAACGGCAGCCATATTGGAAAGGAGCAGCCGTCTGGAAGCATTTTATCAAAATCATAAACTCCCTCCCTCGGGGGGAGCTCCCACTTCTTCACGGGGCCTTGACATCAGAGGTTAGCGAGAGGTGATCGTCTCTCTATCTGCAGCCAATAGAAGAATGGGACTCCCACATGTCCCCGCTGGCCCTGAAGGCTATCAGGTCCAGGAATCTATACCTTGAAATGCTCCCTGTCCAGTGTCCTCTTTCATTCATCATTGCCCTTATAATGTCCGGAAGAAATATGCTGCTGTGAGTATCATCTTTCACGCGTGTCACAGGTTGAGCCTCCCATTTGTTCTGGAGTGAAAGAGTTCCTGTAATTCTTCTGGGTGGACGCTGCAGGCCTGAGAGTCCAGCACTTCAGTCTGTTTAAACAAAAAGACAACAGAGCTTTGGCAGCTTGGGAAAATAAAAATAGAGAAGATTGAGATTAATGGACTTTGTTAAGTTTTTCTTCAGCTCAATGACTCAAAAAGACTTTTTAAGCGATCACATTCAAGCATCTAATAAACGAAACTGCATTAAAAACACATAATGTAATATTCTGACAAAGCATTTTACTTACGATGCCATTTTTGCATTTCAGAGAGAGACGTTTTCTTGATTTGTTTAATGTGTTTACCCTCGACACATCCGCATTAGGATTCTTTTCAGCTTTTTTATGTCGCCATCAAGCTTTTCCTTAAAAACCCAAACTATCAAAGCCAACTCTGTTTAAAGTTTTCATAATCCCTGGAACAAGATATTAAAATGAGTGAAGCAATCCGGCCTTGAAAAGATTATTTTAGCTTAAAAAAAATAAGTAATTCTCAAGTAGAAATGTGAGAGAAAAATCTATGAATAAGAAATACAACAATGCTGATTTATTCCATCGTAAATGAATTAGAAGCCCCTCTTCTTTTTGCCTTTCAGCTCTTAAGTAGTTGTATTGCGTCTGTGGTGCAACATTGATACTCTGGATTAATGCTTTCCCCTAAAAATACCTGGAATCTGCTTCTTTCTTGGCTCTGTGTGACAGAGAGCTGAAGGAAAGTTTGATTTAGAAGAATACAAACTGAGTAAGGTGCTAGTCCAGGCAGGCACTGAGGTCAAGCCCAGTCGTTAGCTTCGCCTTTTTAGCTGTGTCGGATTTCACCAATCTTGCATGAAGCGGCATCTTTGCTGCTGCTCTCCCGGTCTTGTCTTTTCGTGTTTTACACTCGACCATGGAAGAAGAGTAGAGAACTCCCAGAACATAGCTATACCACCCAACACAACTTACTGGATGCAACCCTTTCAAGACAGTCTAGTTGCAGACCTCCACTGAGAGGACCCGAGGTGACATTTTTTCTCACGCACTTCCTTATATTTGAAGTGGACGTCCCAATTTGTATTTTGTCTTTGTCGAATACATGAATACACAAAAAAATCATATTTACTAGGGTGACCATTTTCTATATCGCCAAAAAGAGGACATGACTTAGCGAGGGGCAGAGTCACATAGTTTGGCATTGTCAATTTTGAGTTTTTCAGGTCAGGTCGAGTGTTTTTTTTACCAATTCTAACTCAGTAAGTCCACGTGACACAAACTCAAAACTTCCATACAAAACCCTGAACATTTAAAGGATTTTATAAACTCCCCCAGACAAGGCAGGACAGCCTCCAAAAAAGAGGATATGTCCGCGGAAAAGAGGACGTATGGTCACCCTATACTAACATTATATATATCAAATAAAGCCTCAAGAAAAAAAGGAAAAAATCCAAAAAAAAATACATACTTGGTGTAATCGCTTTTAATTCGAGAGGCTTTGAATCAACTTCGGACACAAAAAAAAGAAACATACTCCCAGTATTTTTGCTTTTATTTTGAAAAGTTTTAAAAAACTTATGGTCTGCTCAGTGGAGGTGGGTCCACTCATCGAAGGTGGGTCCTCTCAGTGGAGGTTTGCAACTCTACATGCTGAAATGTCTTTAGGCTACACATTTGACCTCCAAACTGCTCGTTGCAGTGTGTGAATGGGAATAGTTCATACTGATGGACACTTTACATTGCAGCCTGTACCATCAGTGTGTGAATGTGCTGTAAATGGGGTGAAAGTGCTTCAAGTGGGCAGAAGACCGGAAAAGCGCTGTATACCGTATATTTACCATACGCCATTTGCAACAGCTGAAAGGCTATTGTCAATTATGTGATACAGCAAAGAATAAAACTCTCTGGATGCTGTTATAGACCTGTGATGAAGGGAAATAAGTCTTCAGGGTCAAAATTATAGAGTGACTAAAAGCAGAGATGAGAGGGAACTACAGTGACCATCAGTCTATTCTCGACGTTATTCTTTGCGATCTGTTTGCTGCCCCAGATTCTAGTACAGTGTAAGTGGGCTCCGGTGTGAGCAGTGGACAAAGAGACAATTTTAATGGCTTTTAAATACACGTGGAAGCAGGAAGGGGAAAAAGTGATGGACAAATCACCAGACTGTGAAGACTATAATAAGAGTCCATTTGCAAATTTTCAACCTAAAAATGATTTGAGAATATACAAGAAAAAAATGAATAAATAAACCCAAGACTCCAAAGGATGCATTTACAGCCTCAGTTAGAGGGTTTAAGAGATTTCAGGATGTGTCACTGAAAATCTAAACTGAGAGAAAAAGGCATGTTCAGAGCCTGATATGTAATCGTGACCCAAAATGTTATTAAAAAAAAGAAAAAGTTATATCACCTGGAGTGTAACAATTAGTCAAGAATAAAAGATTCTGAGCCAAAAACATAACTTTTTGCCCAAAGCAACTTGAAGTAATTTTGGGTTAGTCATTATATTTTTGGTTTTATGACAATTTTTTACATTTGGACTCAACACTTTTGTTACATTATTGACAAATTTTTTACATTTTGGGCTTTAAAGTCCCACTCCAATATTTTTTTTACTACTTAAAGTGTTCTCAGTGGTCTTTAAATTGTGATTTTGAAGTTTTTTGCCAAAACACATTACCTGTGTCATTTTCAAAGTTTTTTCTTCTGCAGAGCTCCAGTAGCTCATTAGCAATTCGCTTCTGAGTTGTGGGCGGAGACAGCGCTGCTCTGCACACTCCTCTTCACGCTCCTCTTCACGCTAGCTTGTAGCCTAACATTGCCAGTGTAGTAGAGGAAGCAGGTAACATAGGAGCTATTCAGCTCTCGGACAGTAATGTCTTTAGGGATGAGATGAAAGTTTATCACATAATTAGCTTTCTTATGAGCATTTTAATCTGCTAATGCACAAGTTTGTTCCGCGATTGTCTTCTCTATTCCTTTGAGTCTGACCTAGCAGGGCTCAGGGGGCGGAGCTTGGATTTGTGACATAGGAAATCTTACTCTGTTTGAACCTGCCGTCTGGGTCTACCAGAGATTCACAGTGATTTAAAAGCAGAAATACTCAGAAATGCAATTTCACACTTATTTGTCTCATGATATGTCCACTATCATCCAAAAAATGCTATATGAACATGTAGACAACAAGAAAAAACATGATTTTCATCGGAGTTGGTCTTTAAAACATTTTTCTTTAAAAACATTTAGGGTCATTGTTACATATCAGGCTCTAACAGGTCATTTTCTGTGGTCAATAATGAAGAATTTAGAAGGTTAGTGAACATGTGGAGCTAGAAAGTAAGGTTTCGTCAAGGTCAAACTTTAGTCAAACACTATTAGAAGCTCTCTGCAAAGAGACAACACTACACAGAGATTTAGGAAAGCAAAGGATGGGTGGACTTCGCCAGCAACTCTGAGCTGTATAACAATCACACTGGCATTATGGTTGCAGTCCTCTTTCTTTTACAACATAATGATTAATCTCATACCACGGGTAACACTGGTTTGTGAGAGATAACAGCAGAAGGTGTTTTTGTGAACTAGTGGGGGGAAAGTTGCCAGCAGGCTGGCTACCCTGCCAGGACTGGGGATGTGCTCCCAAGCCAACTGCTCTAACTGCTTTCACCACACACTACAAAGAAACACCAACAAATCCCAAATGAGGAAACAGCTTTCTGCCTACGGGGCAGAGAGCCTGACAATTCATTTTGGCAAACATGATCAAAACTTAACCCACTTGGACGCATGACGAAATCTGCGACCTGGGAAAAATCTGCACGTTTGCATCAATATTCTCTCTTCAAATGGCACCATCCCAAGAAAAAAGTAGTTTCTAAACCCAGACATGTACTTGTCCTAAAATATAAAATATATAAAAATGATTATAATGCATTCCCCAGCCTCACATAAAGAGGAAAAACAGTTTTAAACAAGGCTAATGTGAATCTATGAAAGGTGCCAAGTCAGAAGAAAACTGCACCGTATAAACATCTTCATAGAGTCAGCAATAAATGTTTTTATAGTGTCTATAACAGGAAAAGTCAACATTATGGTAAGACCTTTCACTGACAAGGATCCAGACAACAGGGTGAAGACATGGACAGTTCAGTTTAAAGGTTATTCCTCAGGATGGCACTGCAAGAAGACGAAAATCACAAGTAATGAAAGAAACATGTTCAAGAAAGACATGCCCCCAAACATTGAAAAAGGCCCCAATCTTCTCCATCCTGCTGCTGTAGTTCAGTTTAAATGATGAGATTTGAAGTCCAAACAGATTCTAAGAAACTTCACAGATGTTCCTATTTCTGATCTCAAATGCACACATACCTCACATGTTCATAGTTGTGGCATATTTGACTCTTCAGGACAGTTATGACGTTTTCATGTGTTGGGGTTGGCAGCGAACAACCCCATGTGACCTCGTGAAGGGGCAGGTGCAAACGAAATGGATTCTGACACGGTGCTAAAACAGCAAGAAAAACAGAGGCAGAGGACTATGAGAGTCAAGAGGGGTCAAATTTTCAGCAAAAACTCAGAGGTGAGATTTGAACTGTCAGTTTTAATATCTGTCAACACTCGTAAAAGCCGTGAGAGCTGAGATGCTTGATGTTGCATCTTGAGCTTATTTGTCTCTGAGGAGACTCTGAAAGTTGTGTCAAATTTTATATCCAAAAAATCAAACATGTTTGGAAATATCTAGGAGTTCCCAGTGGTTCTGAAAACAGCTCTGGAGAAAAGAAAAAAACAGACACAGACTATAAACTCTAATGCTCCCTTACTCACCCCTCTTAAAGGTGGCCTTAATAGACACGGAGTCCCTGCAATACTTGGAAAGTATGATTATCTATTTGTCAAGTTTTTATAATCAATCGTTCCTTAATATAAACTATTTTTTTGCACAAGGATACTCCTCCTTTTCATTTTTCAGTTTGTATATTTTGCAGGGCCGTTCACGACAAACAGGAACATGTATGTTACTAATTTGTCTATTCTGTGCTGCAGCAGAAACCCAGCTCCTTATTGTAGACCAGAACAGTCATTCTAAGTTGAAAATAAACAAAACCCTTCATATTAAAGCATCCTTATGATGATTGTCTTCCATTTCTACCAAGTCTAAAGCAGATTTCATCACAAATTGTCATTAAAGTGAACCAAAGATGAATCCTTTCAAACTCCTGGGTAGTCAGAGGTTCAAAGACGGAACATGAAACACATAACGCAACAACACATCCAAGAGCTCACTCTTGAAAATGTCTCTTTAGGCTGCAGATACACACGCTGTGTGTAAAGCTTGTGCTTGTGACAGGTGGACAGAACACAGTAATGCCCAACTCTGTTTTTCAATGTTTTTCTTTGTTTTCCAGAGTTTTTCTTTGTTCCATTTGGTTTTAACAGACTCATAAGTACTTCTCTGTCTCTGGGTATTTTGGTGGGCATGTTTGTTGCTGTACAGATGAGAACAACTGTGGACTTGGGCGACTAATACTGGGGTCTAGGGCTGAAATGATTCCTCGAGTACCTCAATTACAAAAAATGACCAAGGAATTTTCGCTGCCTCAAGTACTTATTTATAAGCTCAAATCGTCACTGTTTCGCATTGATTATTTTCAAGGTGACACAACACACTTACGTCACCATGGCAGAAGAAAAAGTAAGCGTGGTTTTGGTTTTGCAGAGCGGATTAAATTAACAATGAGAAGGGCCTTTCTTCTGCAGAGCTCCACTAGCTCATTAGCAATTCGCCTCAGAGTCGTGAGCGGAGACAGCGCTGCTCTGCACACTCCTCTTTATGTTAGCTTGTAGCCTAACATTGCCGGTGTAATATTCGAAGCAGGTAACATAGGAGCTATTCAGCTCTCTGACACTAATATCTTTAGAGACATGATGAAAGCTAATATCATAATGCAATTGCTTACGAGCATTGCAATCCACTAATGCACACGCTTGTTCCTCAGTTGCCCTCTCTACTTCTCCATGTCTGGCCTTCATAGTCGGGCTCCAGGGTTGGAGGTTGGATTTGTGACGTAAGAAATCTCTCTGTATCTGAGTTCACTGTTTGGGTCTGATTACTCGATAGAATATTCGGTAGAATACTCAGTTACCAAAATATTTGATAGCTGCAGCACTCCTTGGGGCGCAAACTTTTTTTTGTTGGATGGTAGGGGAAGGTCCCGCCCTCCTACACCTCTGATTGGCTAGAAGTGCTGGGCTCCGATTTGTTATTGCTTATGGCTGTAAAATGTCATTGTCTGTTGGGTTAGGGTTAGGATTAGGAGATTTAGGAGTGCGATAATATTCTGTAATGTTCTGTGGGATGCACAGAGCCGACAGCCTGCGTTTGACTTGAGCTTGGGATGACGTTTCCAGCTTTTCTAGCCAAGCAGAAGTGAAGGAGGCGGGATCGCACATTGGGACACCCAATGATGCCAATGTTGGTGGTAGCCATCTTTCATTCCTTTCAGCATGGTTGACAGTGGATTCATCTCCACTCATTCACTATATGAACTGTCTAAAATCCATCATCCGGGTGAGTTATTATAAACAATCAATGCAGACTCCATATTGTGGCTCCCTGGATACGTCAGTATCTGAAGTTCCCTCCAGGATTTTTATTTCATCAGTTTTTGTTGACAGGGCCAGAAAAACAATATTTTTGGGGGGCAGAAATGAAATAGAAGATCTCTATGAATAAGAAATAAAACAATGCTAATTTATTCAGTTGTGAATGAATGACAAACCCATCTGCCTCTGCACTGCTCAAAGCTATTGCTGTTTATTACAGCTTCGACCAAAAAACAACATTAGAGTGGTTCCTTTCTTACTTCTGGATGTGACATTGAATGCATAAATATATGAAAATTAGTAAGAAAACACCAAACGAGTTTCTTATGAAACAGCTCCACTGCAAGGGAGAAGAAAATTAAACACCAAAGTGAGCTCCAAAAAAAGCTAACCAAAAACAACCAACCTGAAGAAAGTGTCCATGTCCTTGTAAAGAAGTCTATTTAGTTTGGCTCATTTAGACTGATAATAAAAACGGATGAGTGTCAGTGTAGAAGTTCGTGAAACGGTTAAAACAGCTTCATTTCAGACTCTACAGGACAGCAGGATTTTTGAGTTAGCCAGAGGGAGCAGTGCACTTCCCCCCTGATCTCATAGGGAGGCAGGTGTAAACACAATGGGCACTGACACGCTGCAAAAACAGTGAGAACAAACCAAAACAGAAAGCTATGAGAAAATGTTTTTCAGCAGCAGAGTCAAGAGGGGTCAATTTTTCAGAGAAAACCCAAGGTGAGATTTCTACTGTCTGTTTTTATATCCATCAAACAGTCGTGCTCTAACTCCTGTGAGCCTCAAAGGCTGGAGTGTTCACTGGTGCTTTCTAACATCAGCTGTTTGGTGTCCCAGTCGACTTCTCTGTCAGGAATTCAAATTCCATTTTAAATCAGATCCAAACGACAAATGTTCATTATGCTTTTGTCACTTTCACTTCGATGCTGACTCAGTGACGCTTGGTTTCAAGGGGGCGTATGTGGCCAGGTGGTAGAGTTGGTCATCTCTCAGTATGTTGTGTAGAGTATTCACCACTCGTGTCTTCTGGTCCTCATGATTTGACTCCTCTAGCATCTTTTTTTGTTTTGCAAAGCTAGTGCAACTGATCAGAAGTCATCGATAAGTGAACGGTTAAGCACGGGGGGAAATATTACAACATCTCTCTCTGCCCAAGATTGGTGAGGACTGAGAAAGCTTACTGTGAGTGTAATCTCTTGTGTTTTATCGAAACCTGGTTGAATCAGAACAACTTGGACTCTTGTGTGGATCTACCTGGCTTCACTCTCATAAGATCAGACAGAGATGAAGAAAATAGGAGTCTGGCTTTGTTTGTCTACCAGAGTTTGGGTGGCTCTTGACTCTTAACTGTAAAGGAGAAACTGTGTTGCTCTTCTTTGCAGTTGCTCTTCGCCCATATTATGTTCAAAGGGAGTTCAGTAATATTAGAACAAAACCTCTTTACATCCCCCCCTCGAGGCAACGGCTGAAGTTCCATGTGATGTTTTCCATGATACTGTTTTTTTGTTGTTTTTTTTTGTTTCTTTTTTCATGCAAAAAAATTACTGGAAAGAAGTGACTTAACACAAATTGGTGGGAAAGAGACACAAAATTGATCAAATCATAAAACTCTGAAATTGTATTTTTAGAAAGCCAAAATTATATGAACACTACAACATAGCAGAAAATGAGAGAATATCCAGAATCATTCTATAGTAAAAATAATCCTAATAAATAATACACATTAAAATAAGAGATTAAACAATAGCCTGCCAAATAAGAATACTAACAGTGACTTGTTTTTATCATGATTAGTTACAATTGTTAAATAAATAATACATTTGATTATTTATGTTAATTTGATTATGAAGTTTTAAAAAATAAATAAAACCAGATATAGAAAAAGAGGAAAACATTTTTTTATGTATTATAAGCTGCAAATGATGCAAACAATTAAAAAACAAAGCAAAAATATATATAAGTCTTCATGATACTGTTGGTGGAGAGATGCACACTGAGGTACAAAGGCCGTTCTAAATGATGGATCATAAACTCAAAGATAAGAGTATAAATAGCTGAATTCTTAGATTCCACTAAAATTACCCTATTTTCCTCCATTTTTATGTAATAACCACTTGGAACATAACAACAACAACAACAACAAAAAAACAGCAGGAAGACATCTTTTTCTAGTTCTCCCAGCCTGAGTTTGTCATTGCCCAGACCGTTAAAATATCGCCTAGTGATAATAGATTAACAGTTACTTCTCCTTATAATAAAGAGTTCAAACCCTTTCGCTGTCTTGACTCTTAAAAAGTTTCACCTCGTTCACTCTTGAGGAGTTCCCAGTATACGCGGCATACATCTCCATGTCCGTCGTCTGTGTTTCGCGGCTGTCTGAGCAGTCATGACTCCTTGAAGACCGAAGCAGTGAAAACTTCTCGTGATACATACATCACAGTAAGAAGCTGTGCTGTTCATTTCATCACCTCCAGATGCTGTGTCTCCAGTAATGAGAGCTGCGATGGTAGAAATTGACAGATGTGATAATTAACTCAACGTCTTCAGACTGCGGATCTGCCATGATGCATCAAAGTGTCATCCAGCTGACTGGCCAAAGGTTCGCCAAGAATAGGGCTAAATATCACCTCAGATGTGACGGGTAATAAATTAGCGACACCCCTCCTCCTGAAGAATCTGTTGACATGACAACAGTTTCAGTGAGTTGCTCCTCTCTCTAATTTGTCTCTCTGTGTAGTGCATTTGTGTTCTCATCTTGTTTTAATCATTATGTGTCACACACAGATAAAAAGATGAAATCTTAACATTCACACTGTGAGATTCACGCAGAGCGGGGATCATTGAATGCAATTTGTTCCCGTTTGGTATTTATCAGGAGAGAATGACTCAACTCCTCGTTTTAGATTTTTCCACTTGAATAAAAGTAAGAGCTCTTCTCTAAACTATGAAAGACGTTTGAATCATTCAGGTTTATCAAGGGTCCTTGGTCCTTCTCACTCATCTTTGTTTTTCTATTTCCGCTCCAGCTTCTCTGTTCTTTTTTAAAGTTTTAATTAACTGAAAACAGAGGCCTGTTCATGGTCATAAGTTTGTCTCTTTAGTTTGGATAGGAAGAAAACAGTATACACTTGAGATTTTTAAACTCTGTTTTTGAAAAGGTTCGTTTTACAAATCAGGACAGCTTTCATCATTTGATAAAACGGTATTCAGCCAGGGCCACACTGGTCAAAAGGATCATCATTATTATTTTTTATGCAAGTAGTTAAGTTTGGCCGTGTGGGTCTGCTTTGAGAGCTCCTTGTCCTTCCACATACGGTCACTGAATCCAAAGGTTGGGGCGGGGAGAGCAAACCACCCTGCTGTTTCATGTGCATGTATAAAAAAACAAGGTAGGCAGAGCAGCAGCAAAGATGCCTAGAGGACAAACCAGAGTAGGCATCAGTGACAGCTAGGGCTGCAGCTATCGAACATTTTAGTTATCGAGTATTCTACCCTATATTCCATCGATTAATCGAGTAATCAGATAAAACACAATTTTTTTTAGTTAAGGTGCAATTATAGCTGATTGCAATGCTCGTAAGAAAGCTAACTACGATATTAACTTTCATCATGTCCCTAAAGACATTAATGTCTGAGAGCCTAATACCTTCTATGTTACCTGGTTCTTCTACTACACAGGCAATGTCAGGCTGCAAGCTAGTGTGAAGAGGAGTATGCAGAGCAGCGCTGTCTCCGCCCACGACTCAGGGGCGAATTGCTAATTTTTCCACTCCACAAAACCAAAACTGCGCTTATTCCTCCTCCTACCGTGGTGATGAAAGCGTGATGTGTCACCTTGAAAATAATCAGTGCGAAATAATGAGGAGACTTTAAACTAATAAATGTGCTTTGGTTAAGCATAAAAAACTGTAAAATAACAATTTCATAGATTTAATTATTCAAGATAAATAAAAACATAAATTATTGGTAAAACTTCAAAAACTCAGCTTGTTCACCTGAAGTCATGCGTCCTCTCAAAATGATTCCCCTTTTTTTCTTTCCCGTATGTGTTTGTGTTTCGGACGTTATTGTTCCAAATATGATTAAAAACTTCAAAGCTCGGTTTTGGAAGTTGCTGATGTCAGGCTGCGAAGCCCAATGAAATATGCATGTGACGTTTTTTCCACGCAGATGAACTCGGCATGACTCGACTTGACTTTTCTTTCCTCGTATAAAATCAGCCTGATGTTCCTGCTCTGAAATGTACCAAACAAATTACGTTTGACCTGATGCAATTTCCAGACTCGGCTGTGGAAATGCTTTTCTGTAATGTTCAGAAATTGCATCACCAAAGCTGAAGTACTGTTTGTAACTCAATTTTACAGAGAAGGCACAGTGGCCCTGACACTTCACAGCCAGGACCTGGATCCTATTCCCACTCTTAGAAGTATTTGCATGCCTCTCATTCAACAGAGGGTTACAAAACACGCAAGTGGATTGGAGACTGAAAATCGCCCAGAGGTGTGAATTGAACTGAAATAAGCGTGTAAGCCTCACTGATGGTATGCCAGCCTCTACGGTGTATTCCCTCTCCTGCCTCCCATTGAACCGACACTGTTTTCCACCAGGAGCGGAGGAAGGCTATAAATTATTGAATCTCTGAATATTAAAATCTGATAAAGTGATGCAATAAAAGTGACATTTACAAGAGATTAACTTTCACGCTCTGGACCACATGCTGAATTGAGAGCCAAGGCGACTTCCTCAAAGTCAGAGATCCCCAGAGCTCACAGCCCAGGTCTACTGTTTCTCATTTTAAAGTGTGGTAATGTGATTACTAGTAAATGTTTGCAATGTGGTCCTCAGGTGACACCTGCATTATTACGGTATTAGGGGGGGTTGCTTTGTGCTGGGATATGTTGTCACTTCCGTTTATTTATGGATAACACGCTTACATGCGACTACCTTAATAAATTTGCGTTAAATCAAATTACTACAAACTTATTTACATACACAAACGACCTGCAGGGTGTAATATTTCAACATAAAGTCAAAGTGCTGGTTGGTTTCTGGGGCTGTAGGCAGAGTATAATGAAGCTGCCATGTATAGCCCGCTGTGCGAACCGTTCTTGATGACTACCCGAAGGTGATTCAGAATACACACAATGCACAGACAAGAGAGGGAATGAGGTTCACAGCTAATTTCTACCCAGGGGATATAACGGGGTTGATGCAAACATGACAGGTATAGAGAAGGATGCTCCCCAGAGTGCAGGGCTAAACAAGAATTTACAAACACAACCACGCTGCACCTAAAGGCCGGTTTTGCAATATTCATTCTGGGAAACAGATCGCCTGTTTTCTCCAGGAAAACTCTCGGCTGTTTTTCAGGTACAGTTCAAAATGTCTCTTCATCATACCATGCTATTAGTTTAATTAAGACACAGTTTCCAGCTCAGACCACCTTCAGCCATTTGGTAATTTAAGCCTCAATGCTGTTTCTCTTTGCACTCCTGTAATTAAACCCATCCATGTTAAAGACACGTTTGGGATATTAAGGTGATCCTGAGCAAATATAACTGCAGTTCCTCTAGTGTCCACTTGAAGCCGGCTCGGACCCTACTAAGTCCAGTGTCAAAATGTAACTTAATGATAGAAATATGTTTAAAGCCTGATTCAAAGCAGTTTTGGTCATTGAGGCTGTCTGGGGTGTGCTGTCAGCCGGCCAAAAATCTGCCTCAGTCTCTCGTTTTTGACCTTTTCTTGGTTGACGAAAAATTCTTTACCGGTGGCCGCCATTTTTAGCTAAACTAACTGGAAAAAAGGACCGGGCGTGTCATGTGTGTACACGGTGGACAGTGTTGGAGGGGAGGCAGCGCCGATGGTGCATGATATAATCAGAAACCAGGAACATACATAATGCATAAACAAGAAGGTGAGCGATTACGTTCAGGATGCAGCCGGTTGTGTAAACACATGCATGACTATCTCAGGACTACATTCACAGTTTTGAAGACATCAAGCTAAGCATACTGTATCTTGTGTTTTTTTCAAACTAGTTGTGTCTGGAGTGTGTGTGGCAAGTTTGCGGCCTATCGCTTGCTGCTGATTGGCTGCTTTGGGTGCGGACAGGTGGTAGGCTGCTGTAGAGCTTAACCTTGATTTAAGAAGTGGTGTTTGTGTGCACCAGGCATGCCACAGCAGTGTTGAGAGCTCAGCTCCTTAACAATGGTTTGATGAGTGTACTCTTGGCAGTGAGGGGGGTAGATCTGGTTATGTCAAATGGTAACACAAGTTAGCTAGACAGTAACTTGATTTTGTAGATTAGTTTGGACATCTCTCTCTTTTTTTGTTGTTATCTCTGATTCACTCTGAGGAGCTTAATGTTCTTTGTTATGATAAAATAACTCCTCTTGTGTAGATAAATTGTATTATTGTAAAAACCTTAAAAGTTTTGTGTAGGGAACTGTAAAGTCCTTGTCAACTGGTCGACTTATTGGTCGATACGTGCTGAGTCGACCAAAATTCTGATTGGTCAAATCAATTTTTTTTCGCATCAGGTTACAGTCTATGGTTAATTTAATCAGGAAGAACATACCAAGTGCTAATGGGGGTGTTTTCAGAGGACCCCGTTTTATAGGTAACAGCCTGTCTCAGAACGCCCTCCTTGTTTTCGCTGTTTTTGATTCACCCAACCCACTCGAGACCGGCCGGAGACAGGAAGATTGAGGAGCATCCACGTTAATCAACATCCGGTGATTTGCTGAAAATAATATTTGTGTTAAATTGCCTTCGTTTTCTGATATCAGTATATTTTCCACCCACCGAGCCGTGTCGTCCATCCTATGTCTCCCCACAGATTTCGATTTCTGGTCGAAAGTTTCAGGGTTTTAGTCGACCAAGAATATTTTGGGTTGATCACAGCCCTAGTTGCATGGCAGTTTGAAAATTTTGCAAAATGGGTAAATTTCATGTCGTGACCTGGCCACTCAAAGACAGGGTGTAACAATAGTTTATCTTTGTTTGCTTTTTCTTGAGTCGCTTTGTTCGTCGCATTTATTGTCCAGTAGCAAACTCCCTCCTCTCTTATACATAAACACTAAGTTCATGCATTTTCAGTGCTTCTTTTGAAATAGTGCATTTGGCCGACTGTGCGATACCATTTCCCAATTTGGTCTAAAGGGGGACTCTTAAATTACAGGTCAATACACCAAGACACATTGTCACTAATGGAGGGCATGATTTGTGGGGTACGATGTGTTTACTTCTGCTGCGTTAATATTTACAAAAGACAATAATATTCGGCGTTGACATAATTTGATGAACGACCACTTAAAGAGTGTCATTTGATAGTGAGATCTTTTTGGCACAAAATACCTCAAGCTAACTTTGAAAATATCAATCAGGCTGTCAGACGAGGACTTTCTGCTGTTCCAAGCAGAAACTATCACTCTCTTTGATTTACTTTTACACCAACTCTTCTCATAATCTGGTCTCCTTGAGCCTTAAATCCATTACATTTTTATCTATAGTTCATAAATGATTTTCTCTCTATTACCCTGATTCTTGTCACAAGTTGTACCAACATGTACTGTACAGAGTGACTCATTTTACCTGCTGTAAGCCTCTCTGAATGACTGAAACAGCTAATTATAAGCTGACGCAGCTTCAGAGCCAACATAGATTTAGTGATGCTCTGATGTTCAGGGTTCACTATGAACTCGCTGGCATGTGCCTGAATAAACCGGGATGTCAGCTTGCTGTCTGTCAAATTACAGATCCTTGATGTGGAAATTACGCTGAAGTGTTGAGTCTGGTTCCTTTCACAAAGCCAGACAGAGGAAGGATGCGGTTTCTTTTCATCAAAAGTGGGAGGAAATCAAGCAAACATGTTCATGTACTGTTTGGAGCTTTCAGGTAAAAGTAAAAGTTTGCTTTGACCTCCTTTTTTTTGGTGAAATTTTATAAAATTCTGCATTTTAGGCCCCCTTTTTAGCATCTTTTCGATCGCCTAAGAAGTAGGGCGCATCCCATACTCCAGCAAACATGCAAATTCCATGGTGTTATGGCAATTTACTTGCAGATGTCAGTCAAAGAAGCTTTAAAAGGCTGCACATGCTGGATACAAACAACATAGACCAGACAAGTGGCACTTCATAACAGCCGAAAAGTGACCAGGGTAGAAATTGGCGAGAGTCTCCTTTGGCTGCAGGTAGCCAGTCCGCCCATACCAGCACTACTGTGGGCTGAGAACAGCTACCTTACTGTTGGCTACCGGGACTGCAAACTCCACATGGCAGAAACAGATGGGAGCGGAAAGCTTCACAGAAACCGTGTTTTGCTAAACACAAAAGGCGTCTTTAAGCAAGAACACAGGTAAAGCTTTTCTTCCTCTTCAAGCTTCCCTCCCAAAAACAGACTGTCTTATAAACTGCTGAAACTTCTGGATATTACAGGGGAAATATATTAAAAATAAACGTAAGCTCTCAGCTGTTCAGATCAAAATTTCTCCTCGACAACAAACTTCATTTCTTTATGCACCTCAGCAATTAAACGGTTGACTGATAAGCTATGCAAATTAGGCGATGACATCATCTTCCGACCTCTACGACAGCCACTAATGACGATCCTTACTGAGGAGTTGGCAACACTGTTACACTGAGACCTGGAGCTCCCCAGATGGTAATGTCTTCCCTTCGTCTGTCTCGGACAGTGTTGGTTTTCTCCTCATAGCTCCCCAGCCCTTTATCTGTTCTTCCCATTTCATTAGTTAGGTCCCAATTTGGTCTTTCTTTCTCTTAGAAACTTGGAACAGAGTAAGCACTAGTCAGCTTAAAATCAATAAAATATTAAAATGTAATTTAAATCAGTTGAAATTGACACAACAGCAAAGTAGATAAAAAGGAAATGACCACTCTGCTTGGTTCTGACCATGGGGACAATGAGTAGACCTGTCCCTGACGACCTGAGGGGTCTGAATATAATGTAAAGCCTGCAGCTTCTTTTACATATGAGCTATAGTTTTGTTATTCAGTGTATTCAGTTGTTATTCGTAGTTTTCTACTTTGGTCAGTAAATTGGACAAGGACAGTAGAAATAGGGATATTAGTAAAAATTTTTGTGTCCTGTCATATTGTAAGAAATGCTAAAAATGAATTCCTAATATCGTAAAAACTGCATCACAATAATAATCCAAGGTAAGACTCAGTAATCGCTCTAAAATGACCAACAACTGCCCTCATGATCACAAACTCAGCAATTGAGGAGTCTGTAGATGTCAACACTGGATTTACTTTACGTAAACATGACAATTACAGATTTTAAGTGGTGAATTATTTTGCACACAAAGTTCATTCAGTGAAATAAAGTGGACTTATCTGGTAAACCAGGATCCAGTTGCCTTATATAAAGCCAAGCTTCCACAGTATCATATGAAAGATGTCATATTATTATAATTATCCACATTGTGAAGAAAAGGCATTCAGTTAAAAAAAAAAGAAAAAGAAAAAGCAGCTCCTCCTTCACTATGAACTCTAAATTACAGGGTGCATCTGTGACCATTTTCTGCGTCGATTTAATAGTCCTCTGACCTTCTCTCTAATGACTAAGAAATGGTCGGTGATTACTGCAGCTGAACCCATGGAGGAAATACATACAAACCTATGATTCTGTCCCCGGTGAGACCACTTCCCTCCCCGGAGTCTACAATCCATCACGTTGAGATGATCTGGCATGTGCTTGTTACATGCATCTGACAGCAGGGAGGCAGCATGTGCGAAAGCAGAGGTCTCTTTATTGCTCCTGAAAAGGTCACAGATTGAAAAACCTGTTAGATACAGAAAGGTATTGAATTCTGACGTTGGGGTATTTGCCTCGATTGAAGTCTGTAAGTTTAGGTTTTTCTTTTAACTGATGTCTGTTGCGTCACCTCTTATCAAATTTCCAGCTGCGAATGACTCATGACCCCAAACTTTCCATAAGCATAACCTCTGGGAAAATACAAGACTGCGTTGTTTGGTTCTTTCGCGCAATTTGATCATCTTTTCAACGGCGAGATTTTAGCGAATCAATACCAACGAGTGGTCCAAAGTTTCATCTAAGACCTTGTTGCGAGACGAAATCTATCTTGTTGCATAACTAGCTTGTTTGTACAGAACCTGGGTCTGAGAAAAACAGATGAAATGTGAAGCCAGATTCAAAACTCATTTTGAGGTGTTTTTTTTGGATGCCTTTAGATACTAAAATTGTCAATAACCTGGAAAGATGTAGACGGATCAGACACAGTCGTTGTGCATCTGAAGTCATCGGTGGATATTGAGTGTTTTTTACTGGACTTGGATCAAGTAAGAGATTAATCCAAGTTAATGTGTCTGTAGTGGCACAAAATTTGAATCAACAGTGTTTCCCTTGGTTCTAATCTTGTAAAGTGGAATAGCTAAAAAAAATCATAATCTCGAATGGGAAACACTCAGTTTCCTAAAGGCTTAACTGAGTGCAAAAACCCAACACTTGTGCCTCACATTTGTCCAAGTCTGCCTCTTCATCCAAGCCCATCTACTTGGCTGAATCTGGCCTCTGGGCAACCCCTGAGTGGCCTTGGTGCCTGACCCGCATCAATAATTCCAAAATGTTGAATAAAACTGAAGAGCAGGAGAGCAGCTACGAGTGAACCATCCTACTTCATTCCTATCTTAGTCAAAAGTTGCACCTGTGTGGTGCTGACTGTAATAAAGGCTCACATAAGTAGTCATGAATCAGACTATGTGGCCTAACCTGGTCTGCTAAGTATTTATTAGTGTTATGCTCCAAACACAAAAAGCTGCTCACTTATCCTGGTCTTCATATCCAGAAGCTGAACGTGCAGTTTAACAGCCCTCAGTCCAATCTGACTGACTTTTCTGGTGCGTTTGTAATACTCACAATCATGGCTTGTTCTCTTTTCCCTTCACAATCATTGATCCCAAGTGTAATCAATAGGTCGTGAAAGGCTGTGTGATTTTTCATCCATTAATAAACTGGCCCATTATAAACACTTACTGTAAAACAGATAAAGCTGCTTTGTTGTCTTCTGATCAATCAACGCTCTCCAAACGACATGCCACATTAACACACTGATTGCAGATCTACTTGATAGATCAATAGACTGTATAAATAATGGGAGTAATCTAAGTGATGTCACCCCCAGGATGCATAGTTCTGAAGCTCATCAATGGCGGTCGCCAAATTGAAAACATATTGGTGAGACATTGGGACAAAGAGGTTGAGTTTAGCCTCCTTGTTGACAGCTCCAGTATGCCTTAACTCTTTAAAATGTACTTCAGCCTCTAGTGGACACTCAAGGAACTGCAGTTTTGAGCATTATGACATCATTTCCCAGGACCAGGGGAAATGGACGTCTGGCTTTGTCTCCTGAGCCAAAGTTTAACTATATAGTTGATGAAGTTAGGTGCTGTTTTGAGCATTATCTGTGGCTATAGAGTGGCTTTTTTGTTGAGGTTTGCGCATTGAAACGTAGACCACTGTGTATTGCTATCGTGCGGTCATTGCTGAAGTCGGTATAACTAGAGAGGCAAGCGGTCAGCAACATTCATCTCTAGAGGGGGTGTCTAACTCTGTGTTACATTGTGTTTGACCATAACTTAAATTTACGCCGGAATTTCACTTTTACTCTACAAAATATGTCAGCTTCATAGCTTCACTATCCAAAATTCACTTGAGCCTCTAGTGGACACTTGAGGAACTGCAGTTTTGAGCATTATGACATGGACCAGAGGATCCCTCTTGGAGCCACCACAACAAAGACTCTTCTGCTGCTGACTTTAGGGAGCACTTTTTGGTTTAATATGTGTCCCAAGGACACTTAATCATGAGAATGGAATAAACAGGTTGTCCTCTGATTAGTGGACGTCTGGCTTTGTCTCCTGAGCCACGGTTTAATTATCTATGAAAATTCACAAAAGCTAGAGAACAATTAAAACGAAAACAAAACCTAAAAGACCTTTCCCGTCTTTCTTTTCAAACTTTTCTTGGCAGGTAAAAAAAAAAAAGAAGAGGTGAACTGTCATACATCATTGAAGAAGGCTTTTTTTTTATTCTAAGCCTCAAACAGGCACCCTGAAACTAAGCCAACAAGATGTTATTAGGTATACCTCTGCTTATATTGCAATGAAATGTCAAAATGTCTGCGAAGGAAAGGTCATCAACACAGAAAAGTCGATAAAATGCTTAAAAGCAAAAGCCATATATTGACAACTGACTTTTTACATGCACCGAAGAGAGATTTCTAATATCAAATCCAGGAATAGCTGCATGTTGGTTTGAAATGCTAGTGAGTGACTTTAGGGAAGAAGAAAAAAACCACACACTCCATCCTGATAATGGTTTCGAAATAGCCCACTGTGTGTCATTAGTGCTTATTTGCATCAAGAGTGCTCAAACTGAAGAGGAGACATACTGCACATTAGTTTCATGCTTCACTTTTCATCATGAATCCATCCAGTCAGCTCCAAGATGAGTGTGCTTGTGAGACGTCAGCGAGGGGGAGAGAAAAAAAAAAAGAGCACAGGATGAATGTCTGCACTCACTCATAAATCGCCATGCTTTTTTAATACACAGCTCAAGAGAGGAGCAAACACTTCCCTGCACTCTTCCTTTGTCAGCGTTTTCTTTTGTTCCTAATGCATTTATCCATTCTCTTGAAAAAAAAAGAGGAAAGTTTGAGAGAACGGCGGCAGCGGCGAGGCTGGCTTTTAGCTTTCTTCTGGCTTACATGCTGACAAGCTTTTTGCATGTGTATCCTCTGGAGGAAAAATCTCGCTAGCTGGGAGGTGTTTTACAGGCTTTACAACAGAACAGCTCTGCCCTCCTGGGACTCTCAAACAGACACAAATCACTTTGACATGTCTTTCTTCTTCCCTGCTTTTTCATACTGGATAGAGACATTTACAGAAACGGCCAGTGCTGAACACAACATCCTGGATTCGAATAACAAACCACGTAACAACAAACAATCTGCCGTCAGTCAAAACAGGATTAAATGTACAGATTTCACCGTGACAGAGTATTCTGATTCACTTTCAATGACTTGATTTTCACATCCTATGAATGGCTTTTGGTTCCCTTGGGTCCGCTTTAGTTCAGTTTCTGTGTCACGCAGTGAATCCCAATAGAGCGAATCCAGCACAAAATACTTCTTGATCACATCAGTGCAGGCGGAGCGGTGATATGGAAATCCTTTTTATGGTTTGAACACACAAGAAAGAAGCTGCGAGCGGGGCCAAACACAGCACTGAGTGTGTTTTTGAATTAAAGGGCTGCTGAGTCCAGAGTGGTTTTCTATTACCACTCTGATTGTGGCTGATTTTTAACTTTAAAGGGCTAATGCGCCATAAAAAGAGAGCCTTTCAGTACAGTGTCATATATGGAGCTATTCAAGATATCATATTTTCTTCCACTCCATTTTTATTGTTCTATCCAGGGTTGTGAGAGTTCACTAAAGGTTAAGTTTAGACGGATTTAAATGACCTCGTTCACATTTATAATTCATTTTTAAAGAATTTGAACCAAATTATTGGTCTAAAAATAGAAATTTTTTATGCTCACCTTTGTTTAGCTGCACATAATTCTTATTAGCCTGAGTATGCTAAGTATATTTTACTCATTAAACATGGCAGGAAACTTACAACTACAGCAATTAATTAATAATAATTTGTGAGCAGAGTTTATGGCTAAAGATTCAGAAACACACGGGGAAATCTGCTTTGTTAAAGATAATGTTAGTGAGATAGTTTTCACATCTCCTAGATGTGGCTTTATTTAACAGAGCTCAAAATGTTAAAGCTCCTGAAAGGAATTTTTGATGTCAATGAATGAGACTCAAACCCGAATAGAAGCAAGACCATCAGGGACAAGATTGATGATTTTTAAATTTTGATTTTTAATACTTAGGTGTCAAGAGAACAGCTTAAAAGATGGCCCTATTTTTCCACTGTCTGCATAAGACCACTTTGTCCACAAGGGGCGCCAAGATTGATGCAGACCCAAACAGGTAGTGTGAAAATTAGCCAATAGAAAATCTGTGTTTCTCAAGACATGATTATGCACAACCAGGAAGATAATACATTAAAGTCCCTCTACAATCTTTTTTTATTATTATTACTACTTAAAGTATTGTCAGCTGTCTTTAAATTGTAATTATGAAGTTTTTAGCCAAATCACGACTCTTCTTCTGCAGAGCTCCAGTAGCTCATTAGTAATTCACCTCAGAGTCGTGGGCGGAGACAGCACTGCTCTGCACACTCCTTTTTATGTTAGCTTGTAGCCTTACATTGCTGGTGTAGTAGAAGTGGCAGGTAACATAGAAGCTATTCAGCTCTTGAACACTTAGGTCTTTGGTGACATGATGAAAGGCCATGTTAGCTTTTTTAAGAGCATTGCAAACCACTAAAAAACACGCTTGTTCCGTGTTCGTAAAGATGCCATATGAACATTTAGACAAGAAGAAAAACATGATTTTTATCGGAGTGGTTCTTTAATCCCTCCTCATGATCTACTCTGAATCTGTTGTCCATCTTGGCACTTGAAAGTGACGGTTAGATGTGGCGTTTGTGCTTTGAACCATCCGTGAGCAGAGACTTTTTCTTGATTTTGACACCTGATCACATACACTCGATTTTTTAATCATTCAAATTTAGCAGAGTGCTTAAAAACACAATTTTTTTCTTTTTTTTTTTTTTTTTTGGTGGTGCGATGACCTCGGAGCACACATCCTTTCTCCACTCTACACAGACTTTAATACTGTTACCAAACACACGAATGTCAAATCTCTCAAAAGCACAATAGACTGGAATAGCACATCCTGTGTTTGATAAATCCCCGGTCCTAAGAGCTCTGTTGTTTTCCAAAATCTATTAAAAACCACATCAGTGAGCCTCTCTGCACTCTGAAATGTTCCCTCATTACTAAGAACAAGGCCATTTCTGTTTATTTTCAGGCAGGCCAAAACACACCACCCGGATGCCCTAAATGCTCACCAGAGCACCAAATGTTGATGAATCCACCGCTGAAAATAGTCCCCCAGAAAATGAGCAACCGACTGCTGTTTAACTTTCGCTAATTCAAGCTCCTGACTGGTTAAACACTGGACTTTTTTTCTGGAGTGGGAGTATCGATTGTTAAAGATTTTTTCCCGACAAATGAAGTGAGTCTTTGAGTCTGTAACACGTTGCTGTTAATTGCTAACAAATTAAGCAATTGGGGAAAAGGGCAGTTAGCTCATTTTGTGCTGCAGCTTAAGGTACGTGAAGCTACAAGAAGGTCAGCTATGCTAATTATCTACCTTGGAAGATTTATAAAGTAAACCGGTACAGTGCATTTTTTAGATAAGAAGCAGGAGAGCAAGCCTTAATTAGTACCATCCTTTCGCTAATTAGCGAGGAAAAGTGGAGGTTTAGGCGGTTAAGAGGTCCAAGCCTCTGAGAGATATTCTGTAGACTTCACAAAAAGCTGCAGCTCTCCTCCGCTGGCTCATTGTTTGTCGTTTTTCTTTATTTCCCTGGATTCCTGTAGATAAGTGATCTGTGAAAGCATCCTGACTAATTTACTGTGAGTGGAGTGCGCGGTCAGAGGTGAACATTACACGGACACATGCACCGCTGCTCTTCTATTCTGCTTGATCTTTCACTACTTCCAGCCTGACTTACTAATTATGCAGGAGCTTACCTACTCCATCAGGCCGTCCGTGTTGCATATCTGATGTGAATGAAGGAACGTTTTCTAAGTAGTGACCCTGAGAAGTCTGAGCACATCTCCAGCTAACAAGTACCAACAATAAAGATGTTACTTTTTTTTGAACGGCGTCCTCAGCCTCTGAACGCTGATGGATTTGAACCGCCGTCTCTAAGATTTGCATACTGTATGAGTCTGATTTTGAGTGACTTCTTTCTTGTCAGAAGAAAAAAAAAAAAACAACCTCGCTCACAGATCAATTTCATCAGCTGTGGATGACCTTGATGAAATGTGATGCTTCATCAACTCGAAAAGCAAAATGAATTACTTTTCCTCAATTTGGGACCCCTTTAAAGTTTTTTTTTTCTTCATCAAAAGATGCACAACAACACAGCGAATAAGCGCGACGTGCTGTCAGAACTTTCATTTTCCTGTCATATCCCATCCCCTGCAGGGGGCTCAAGATGAGCCGCAGCAATAAATAAATTCTTTGGTCATTCAGATGAGGACGGCGCTGAATATATGCAGCTCAGTGAGTTGACAAAGATGTCCCCACGTGCCTTATATGCTTTTGCCTATTAGTTGAAATATGGCAGAATGAAGGGTTTTAACAAAGTGACAGCCAAACCCAGCCTTACGAGTCAAAGCCGGTGTAAATTTAGTCTCAGAGTTGTCAGCTGCTTTGATGGTGTTGTTCTGGACTGTTAAAGCAAATACGACAAGGAGATACTTCAAACTTTACATCATTGAACACAAGAGCTTTAAGTGGAGAAAACAAGCCAGCACTTCCTTTGTTCACTTGTTGGAGTGTGTATCATGTGGCCAGTATCAGCAGCGCCAAAGTATCTGTAGCAGTTAGCAGCATTTAGTGGAAATGGATGTAACATATGTAAGTGTTAAAATAAGTGACTAGACTCTGACGGCTAGATATCACAGAATATTCCTGTTACTATGCATCCACAACATATTTCTTTATTATTGAGAAACTGCTTTTAGCGCCTCTGCATTTCTACACTATGCTATACACAGCAGGAGGTCATCAGGCCCTCACTGGTGCACATTGTGAACAAGTTAACCCCACTTGTATCACACAACAGAGACAGTGGCTTTAATGCTTCTCTCCAGTGGAAGTGTCATCTAACACACTCCTGAAAGGACGCAGTGTATTTGAATGATAAACAATTGGGTACGATCTGCTGTGGATGTAAATGCATCCAGTAAAACTTGCAAACATGATTTCTGTCTTTGATCGTCTGTGCTTCTCTTTAGGAGAGTGGTTTGGGAATAGTCCTGCTATATTTGAAAAGTTGATTCAACCAATTCTTTTACATCTTTGTAATTATTTTGATAAGATGACTGAATATAGTATCCCACTTTCTGGAAAGTTCAGATGCAGCCCAAGAAGAATGTGTACTGGTGCCATAGGAGCCTTGAGCTACTCAGATTAAAGCCATTTTTTTGTTTAGACATGTATTTGTATAGACGCCTCATTATGTGCTGGAGTGTAATCCAGCATCACCACCATATCGGATTGGTCTCCTCACTCTAGGCTCGCACTAGAGCCAACCTGAGTCAACAGAGAACGAGCACTGTGCCCGTATTTTTTGCACCCAACGGTTGCATAAACCAACGTGGTATTGAAACCAGATATCTCTGGCATCTCTGTCGTGTAAAAATTTTGAAAAAATTCGGGGAGTAATGATTAATACCGTTGGGCATTCCTACCTTCCTCAATAGAAATAAAAGGACTGGGGCCCAATGGGGGACCCATCCAAGATTGTGGCCATGCTGATACATGTGCTTCAATAGCTAGCGTCAGTCTATGAGGCGTCTAGGTATATTATGTCTATGTTTTTTTTGCACCAAACTGTGAACTTTGTTTGTTTTTTGGCTCCACAAATTAGCTTTTTTGTTTTAGTGTACCCAGTTTCTGGTGCTTTTCCAGCCAGCCTCAAGTGGACACTTAGGGAACTGCAGTTTTTAACACTTAAAGGCATCAGATTCATTTCTCCAGACTGGAGGCTGCTGCTTGGGTGTTCCTCCTAACTTTCAGATATCATAATAATATCCGTGGTAAAACAAAAAATTCTTAGTATTCAGCCTGGTTATTTATTTGGGAAAATAACCAGTTATTGAATGACCAAATACATGTTGTAAATACATGCTGTAGGTGCTTTTATAAATCAGCTAGCTACAGAGAACAGACAAGAGCACTGTTCACTCCCAGTTCACAGAAAAATCTTAGTATACTGAGGGGTTATATACAGTATTAAAGTCTCATTTCCAAGCACCAGAACGTACATATCCACTTAGCATAATGGGCTTTCTGTTTACACTACTTTTGCCTGCAAACCATTACATTTTTAATTCTGAATCTGATTTTACCACTTGTCAAATGTAATGTCACTGATGTCTTTGCTGATGTTCTCCCTGCATTTGCATACATGCACGTGAAGGGGTAGGTAGGTGTGGGGTTACTGCAAGATATAAAAATCTCTCAAAACAGAGCCATACTGACAATTTAAAGTTATATTATACATATTTAACAACTCGATTTGATGAGTAACTCCAAAAATGGATAATTTTGGTCTCAGTTGTAAGCAGGCTTGTGAAGGTCAGTTGTAAAATCATATGCAAGAGAAATCAATGTCTCTCCTTGGATGTGTGACCATGTTTCCCAGCTCATGTTTTCATACGTCTGCCATACCATGTTAGGCCAGAGGCTTACAGTTGTTTTGTCAGAGCTTTTTCTGCGGATGACAGCTGCCTGCTGCTCCTCCAAACAGATACGATGAACAACACACTCTCTTTCCCAGCCTGTCAAATATGGCAGCCTGATCTTTGGCTCTCAACATTATAACATCACTTCAATTTTGGCATGTTCGTCCGCTGACCTGGCTGCTTTGTTGACATGTTTGGGAGTGAGAAACAGGCTGTGATGAGAGAGAGGTGAAACAAATGAAAAAGCAGCCAAACTGGAGGCCAAAAATCATGAAGCAGCTTTGGAATTTGTGTGTGAACATGCAATGAAAAGCTTTTGTATGATGGTATTTTCAGTGTTTGTCTTATTCACCTTTAGCTGGTTACTCGGAGAGCAGAGTGCAAAGTGATAAGGTAATTTAGGAGAATGTTTTGGCTTCAAAATAACGGCTCTTTAGCTTTTTGTCGCTGTCAAACTCGAGACAGGCAGGTTCAATAAGCATGAAGCGATTTCTGCTTGCTTTGCTCCCATTTATCAAAACACCTCCTCATCTGTCTTCTGAATAACCCTCCTCTCTGTTCGCTCTCGGCCTGAAATTAGAAATTGACTTATCGCCAGACAACGTTTTCAAAGAGCAATTAAGATTTTTCTCTTTGAGCTCGCTCTCTTACTTCTTACTCAGCGTTAAACACAGAAACAGTTGCTTTAAGATAAACCACAGGAGCGGTAGGAGCGCTCTGCTTTGCCCACGTTAAACATTACAGATCTATTACTGCGGCTCGTTATGAAGAGAAATAATCAGATGGGGATTCATATGTATCTGGTAAAGTACTGCAAAACAAAGCAGCGAATTAGAAAACGAAAGGGAATGATACATCGCTACTAAACACAGGAACAGAGGTTGACAAAAGGAAGTAAACTCGCGTGTTTCAGAACAGAACATCCTGTACAATAATGAGACCCCACAGGAGTAATCCAAAGGTTAGCAAGCGGGCTGATTCATCTTCTTATGCGATGTAAATCATAATCAAAGTGGTAAATAGTCTTCGCGACCTGCTTTTAAGAATGATTAAAGATGTAATTCACTTTGTACTTCTATCTGTCCTCTAGTTTTTTCTTCTTTCATTAAAAAGAAGTCTGTTTTTCCAACACTTCCAAAGCTAAATCAGGATAATTTACAGCTAGTTTAGTTTGGATTTAATGGCTTCCTGTAGAACATCAACTTACAAATGTTATAAAATCTTAAAAATATAAACCAGCCCAGCAGATTGTTGAAAATCTTCAGATAGTTTCCTGTTAAGGCGGTTTATTATATCCTAATGCCCTAAAAATCTCAGTATATTATATTTTTCTGCATGTGGAGATACTTAGTTTTTAAAATCCTGCTGCTGGTTCCTAAAGCGCTGAATAGTTTGGGGCCAAATCCCATCAGTGATCCTCTAGTACAGTCCGCTCAGGTCATCTGTAGCAGGTCTGCTTTCTGTCCCCAGAGTCAGAACCAAACATGGAGAAGCTGCGTTTGGTTCTCATGCTCCAAATCTCAGAAACAAAACACCAGAAAAAGTCCGGTGTGCAGAGAGAAATGATTTTAATGTCCAGTTTTATGTTCAGTACACACATTTGCACTGTAGCTTTAATGCTTCTGTCATATTTCTACCCTGTTTTTTTTTAAATTCAATTTGTTTGGATGGTTTTAAGCACTTTAAATAAAGTGGTATTTGGACAGTCGAGCTAAATGTCATTTGAATGGTAATTAAACAGTGTTGAGAAGGACACCCTTCAGGGATGTCAGAGGTCTGAGCAGAATAAGACCAACCTGTGAGTTTAAATCCTTGGGAAGAAGTTCTGGGGCGAATTAAAGTGTGTTTGATTAATCCCAGGTCAGCTCTAAATGGTTTGTTTAAAAAAAGTCTCCAAGAGAGCCACAAAACAGTATCCTAAATTATTACTTAACCAATCCCTCAAAAAGAGAATAATAGGAACATCCTGCTTGGTTCTTTGTTGCTCTAGACTTTTTTCCTTAACATGCAGCCATTTTATTTTTTAAATTTTTCATTTTGAGTAAGGAAACATGGCACGGCAACAGTGGTGGAGGCTTCTAAAGCACTTCTTGGGCCTCAAATAGTGTGTCAGACAGAGGCTGAAATGTGGGTTTTCAAAGACACCAATCTGAGACAGGTATAGAATCTTTTGAGTTGTAGTCTATATTAAGCTACAGAGCTATCAGGACTATATAAAGACCCAAAATGAGGGTAACAGCCCGTCTTTAGTTCTGAATCTTCAATTGTCTCATTACCAGGCTGCGTTAAATACTTGACACTGATTGGTCTTAATCCCATTGTGACTGATGATTAGTGCGCACAGATGTGAGAGCAGACTGAGGAGCATCTATGAGAGGGAAAAGTGGCACAAAATCCTGTCCTGCAATCCATGCAACTGCAGCAGAGCTGATAAAGCCATAAGCAACAAGTGATGACATTTATCTCATTAATATATCTTTTGTTCTGATATTTTGTGCCTTTATTAAGCCAGCTAGAGAGAGAGAGAGAGTCGGGGATGCCGTGCAGCAAAAAGATGTGGCCGGTAGTTGAACCACCGACCGATACGACAAGGTCCACCACCTTTGTCCACAGGGCACATACTTAAAATGCCAGGCCGAGCAGCGGCCTTGTTTCTGTTTAAAGGTGTGTCAGCTGCACTTAGAGAAGAAGGAGAGCTGAATGAGGACAGAAATGTCAACATAAATACTCCTGCAGAAGCCCTGTTCATCCTGTCTACTTCAGTGGAAATTTATGGTTTGATGTGAATAAAATCACATGTAGGTCAAGGTTTTCTCTTGACCGTGAATCGGAGTCGAGTTGCACAGCTAATCAATGAGAATCCGTTACTATGGAAGCCACTGAAACAGTGAGACTATTTTATATCCATTAAGTTATGCAAGTTTGCTCCAGAGTTTGAATTTCTGTCCCTTTTATACAGGGGGGAAAGTAGGATAAGGCTTTTGCAGGTACTGTACCCGTAAGTTTTGTACAAGAGGAGCACACCCAACTTTAACGAGGTGCTGACTCTGATGCCACACTACCATCATCTGCTGCATCTCTCTTTCTCTTGAACATAAAATCAATTTTTCCTCGACATTTTGTTTTATTTCTGCATTAAGATTGAAGCAGCTGTCTCTTTAAAAGTTCCGTCCTTCTGCAAAAGGTGGGAGGCGGCCCCCAGCGCCTAGACAACCAGCGCAAAAGTGCGCCGTGAGCGCTCCCATTTCTGGAGTTTGTTTGTTCGCGGAAGCAAATACGACTCATTCACAAGCAGCATGGTGCTCTTGGATTACTACGGTTACAATGCAGAGTGCAGACTGACGTGTGGCAACACAGTAAGTAATTGTAGCCCACATACATTGCAGGGGTGAAGTTTGCGTACCTCTTCATACCGGCTGTAAACTGCTGTTTATGTCTCCTCAGTACGGCGTACCGCTGCGTATTGGCTTACTTTCACCCCTGCTTTCATAGCTTGTTACTCGCAGCATGCTGCAGCTAAAAGTGATGATTCATGAGCCACAAGACTGAAATAAAAATACAGGGTTTCAACCAGCTGAAGATTTGAGCAACAAGCTGAAACTTTTAAGATGTTGGTTCGCACTGCATATTTTCCTTCAAAAAGAAACTGATTTATAAATCCTTAATTTGGCAGTAACTCTAAAAACGTCCGTCTGCAGAAGAACATTTGACCTGGTCATCTTTAGTCGAGTTAAAGATCTGGTTTTGCTTTTCCCCTGTGGTGGGAATTCCCCAACCTTTTTTTTTGGCTTCTTAAAACCTTACAGCTGAACTCTTCTTAGAAAGAAGGAAAGAAATTAATAGCATGACAAATGAAAGATCAAATGTGAGCATGGCCCTGGGTAGAGTAGCTATGAAATACATTTAACAGAAAAAACAGGCTGTAATAGTATGTTTATATTCCTGAGGCGGAGGTGCCGGAGCACTGCACCGCTCTGTGGCTCTGCATGAATGTGCTCAGAAATAGTGAGCATGTTTTATTCATACAGTACAGCACATTACCTCAACGTAATGCCGGAGAAAAAGGACATGGTGTAGACAAAATAATTTCATGCCTCCAAGCCTGATGATGATGCCAGTAATGTTAATTTACAGGCAACAGGTCTTGACTGAAGCAAGATTGTATTATTCTGATTTTTCAAACTTTGATAAATCAATGTTTCCCTCAGCAACTGGCCGTCAGCCAAAAGTATCACTTCAGAAACAGACACCAGATTTCTTTCCACCGATATCCTTCCTACTCATGGTACAGTGTAAAGTTGAGCTGCTGAAACAACAGCTGAGGATTGTTAGTTTTGCCCGTCACATGGTCCTACCAACAGGAAGAAAACAAACACATCAGGCCAACAGCACCCGGTGTAGAGCCTGTGACAGCATGACCGCATAATAAGTTTATAACGAGCAGGCAGGCCGACCCCTATACACTATGAATAGAGGGTTTGACAAAAGGTGGAGTGGTTGGACATTTGCACTCCTCTGACCTGAGGTTGGAACCCAAGCCTCTGCTCGCCATTTCACATTCGGGGCTGAAGACCAAAGGTGGTCCGGCCGTTCCTGCCTTCCTGTCAGAGGCCCCACAGTCTGAACGACCTCTCCAAGGACATCAGATTGGCAGCTTTTTTACTATCTTTTAAATTTCTCATTTTTATAGATGTGATCTTATAAAAGATATAATCTGAGTGGGTTTTTTTATTCTCTGGATGCAGCTTTTGCTCCAATTTTAGACAGGATCTAATCTCTTCTACCTTTCTTATTCTTTTTTTTTGTGTGGCAGTTTTAGTCTTTTTATTTAATTTCCTCCTCATTTCTGTCATTAATCCTCTAACGTTGTCTCACCTTTGTTAATTTTGGTATACGCTATATATATTTATTCATATAAGACTTTATATTTAATTCATTTTCTTTAATTATTTAATCATCTGACAGAGAAACTGAATGTATATCATGAAGACAAACTCAAGGTGTAGAGGTCCTTAGGCGTCATTATCCTTGATTATGGTTGATTACTATGGGAATTGTACACATAAGGACGTCAAATACACTGATTGATCTCTTTGTTTTGCTAATATAGCCAATGTTAGCCAATGTGTTAAAAGCTTAGATACAGAGATGTCCAATATTCTACTTTCTACATCCCAGTTAGGGTCAAGATAACCCAAAATATACAGGAGCGTTTCTTAGACATCACTATATCTCCGTCTCTTGCAGCAACACTGTTTAGGTGACCTGAACAACTTACATTTTGGTTAGGATGGTGACCATAGTTGAACTAATACAGTGTTGACTCTGGCTGCTATGATCTTTATCTGAAAGTGAAAAAAGGATGGAAATGTAGGGATTTGCTAAAGGTTTAGCAAACTAAAGGAAAGACTTATGCATGCAATCAGAAAATTATTCATCATAAATTAAAAAGACTGGGAAAAAATATTGCATATTTAAAATCAACAAACCAGAAAAAAAAACAACAACATTTTTTATTTAATACTTTGCAAAAAACTGAGCAAAGGCTGCAAGACGTTGTTGACAAAATCAGCCTGCAGCCATTAAAACCAGCCCCCGTTACAGACCTTCAAACGCACTTCTGCCTAGTTAGAAATGCTGCTCAGCAATATGAAAAGACATCCACACACTCAGCTTTTCAAAGACCTTGTCACCGCTACAAAGCAAAACTATGAATGTTTAGCGTTCCTGAAATAACAGCAGTTTTCCCTAAACACTTCTACTCCTGCCGTGGTTGTGTGTCTGTTGTGCGAATAACCTTCTCACCGCGTGATGAACTAGAACAGCTCTTTAATCCCTGCGTCTGATTGGCAGGTCGGGGTAGTCAGCGCTGTTGTGCAGAGAGCCACACACCCTGTGTTTGTATGTGTGATTCATGCTTATGTGACCCGAGTCATATTCATGCCTATGGGATTCCAAAAGTATGGGCGGGGTCCTGCTCACAAAATTTATTTCTTCAGAGACCAAGACATTGACCGTTTCATGTTGACCGCATCTGCCGAGTTGGACCCCATTTGTCATTTCAGTCAAATCATTCTGGATTTAAAGCTTTTAAGCCATGTTATGATTTATACTGGGACATATTTTAGAGCCTTCGTATAGCAATAAATCTAGTCTTAAAGAGGCCGCTCAGTGTTCAGGTTTTTAAGTGGGATTGCATGAGATACTTGTCAGTGATAATAGTGATGGCCACAGTGGATGATAGTCAGATCACCTCTTTGTTGAGAAACTGTCTAGAAAGGTCTTACTAAAGCTAGGAAACCACTGCATACAAGGCCAGCTGTAGCCTATTTGTCTGAGCGCAGGGTACGTAAATGCATCTGCAGTGTGCCGATCAGCTAACCAGGTCTATGATATATGAGCGACAGCTATGATATGCATTCTAATATTTTCCCATTGAAACATGAGTTTGAGCACCAAATGCTGAAGTTAACATGGTGGACTATAGACTTTGTTTCAGCCCTTTTGCTCAAAATGATGTATTTTTAAAAGGTGAACACCATATCATGCATGCAGACCCTAGGTTCTGTCATTATACAATAAGGACAACAAAACAAAAAGAACTAAAGGCTGACTTTGAAAGGGGACTTCCATCTAATATTTAGTTTTCATTTAACTTGATTAAATTGATGAAAGTCTGTGAAATAGATGGTAAGTGATTCTGACATGCGAGCTGCTGGTTTCCTACGATTCTGAAAAGTCCTAACCTGCACAGCCTCACCTCAGAATACTGAACTATCCTTCAAAATTCAGATATATTGGACTGGATTGGACAGAGCAGTAGCTGTGGAAATACTCCGGTCTTTGCTCTCATAGATTATAGATCTATGGACTTGAATTATAGTCTGATCATTGCCTAGCATGACAAAGATCCAGCTGCTTAACCATGCGGTTAGGATGATCATCGAGCTTTAGTTTTAGTGGCTGAAGTGTTTTTTCCTCTGATGATGAAAGGACTATGTTGGCAGCATTACATTACCTCTGAGAACACTTCATACTGTAAATTAGTCGTGATTGAATGTAATTCAAAGCGCACTCTTTTAATCACTCGCACCATGCATGATAGGTATTTTAGGTCAAGAGAGGTCAATGTCAAGAACTTATTTCACACCGGACTCTCCTCCCTCTCCATCTCAATCTGTCTCTCCCTTTATCACAGTCCGCTCTCTCTCTGTAATGCTGTGGGCTGTAATGTCGACTGTCAATGAAAAATATAAAATTGTTGGAGGCCATTACTTCCACGTCATTAGTTAAAGGTGGGTGGACTGCTCGGTCTCATGAAATCATCTGTGCTGCTTTTCATATCATTCTCCTTGCCGGAGAATGGGTCACTGCGGCGCGGCTCTGACTGATTGCCTCACAAGACAAGCGTGCTTTAATATAAATTAGAATGAATAGACAAGAGGGAGCGTACTGTGGAAGCAGGAAGGAGTGGGCAGGCAGCGAAATAGGTCACACAGAGGGAACGATATTATACTAAATGTTCGCTAAGTACAAATAAGAAAAATGCATTTAAGTGCCTATTAGTCTTAAGTTTAAAAAAGGTTTTCTTGAGACTTTTCCAAAGAAAAAATCAATCATAACAGAATTATCATATGTACTAATGTAGTCCTGGCTAATGCATGCACTCAGCAGGATTGATATAGGAGTCAGGGTTGATTCATTTTAAAGCATATTCAGTAGTTTTTTTAATGTCCTACAGCCAGAGTGAACTGATAAATAACCTGTTTATTATGCTGGCGCTAACTTTGTGAAAAAAAATGAGGAGGAGGCAGGAAGAAAAATAACATTTTGTCGGGAAAGTTAGGAAGTAGAGAACTGATCTTAAATATAACAACAATGAGGCAGCAGTGCGGTGAGTTTTGTGTAAATGTGAACCAGACTTTTCTTAACGTGGAAACACAGCGCTGCTGAGCTGATTTTTTACCAATAACTCAACGGATGGACTTTAGTACCTCTCTTACTGTTACTGGTTAATTTTTGGAAAGATGTCTAAGTGTGAAGTTTTTCCAAGGACAGTACAAATAATGGGCGAAGTGAGGTCACCCATTAGCTTCAGCATTTTGAAGCCGATAAACAGCGGTTGCCATATTTGAAATCTTGACCCAACCTATTTCATTGGCAGAAGCAAAGAAGCTTGGAGAGTTATGCAGACCTTTAGCCTCTTCGCTAACAGCTCCAGTTTGTTTGCTTGTCAGTTGAGTCAGCTGTGCCCTTAATTATGCAAAACACATAACCGAAATACTTTCAGAACCATTAAGTTATAAAAAATTAATACAGGGTGTGCAGAAAGAGGAATGAGCTACCCTGACTGATATTTTACTTTTATACCAGGCTGTAAACATTTTTATCCCCGCTGCAAAAATGCTCTTTTCTGAATGTGGCTTGTGGGGTCTTTAAAGGCAGCCTCCTGTGGTCACTCAAGGAACTGCAGTTTCACGTATTTTCTGCATAGACCCCAAGCCTGTGGATTCTTGCTTGGCTTTCTCCTGCCTTCACCTCAGTGGTTCTTTGATGCATCAAACATTTTTCCTGCAAACTCTTGCTTGCATTCGCATGTTTCATCTGTTCACATGCCGGACACCGCAGCACGGCACATGAATTCAGTGCAGCTCAGCAGGGAAGCAGCAGCAGAAGTTTTATGCGGCTATAGTGTAAAATATCCGAATAATAGAAGAGGCCAGGGTCATGGGATGTGGGTGTTTGTATACTCGCAAGAGCTTGTCTGGTCTCGCGAGAACTATTGGTAATATCACGAGAGCTTCTCCTTCGATGGTGGCGGCAGACCGGATCCGGTGAGAGTTTTATGCTTGCATATTTGATCCGCCTGCCGGTCCGGAGCGGAGCTGAGCCGTTCCAGATCCAGTGGAATCCCCGGGTAAGACTCAAGCATCAGTGCCAGAGGACTTCACCTTTGGGGACCTGCCATGACATTCATCTTCTTTATTTCGTTGTTGGTTTTTACTCCTTTCATCCGGTGGTAAGAAGGGCTGTAAGCATGATCATGTTAAAGCTCAAAAGACGGAAAAATGCCCAACTCATCAATAAGATAGGAACAAAGATGTTAAATCGAGTTCTCTGTCGGGTTTGAGGGTATAAAAACAAGCCCTGATGCAGGCACATGATGTTTTTTTATTGGTTTGTTATCAGCTTGTCCACAAGTATGTACACAGGTCTGATAACCACCAAATAAAAGCGCCACTTGAACTCTATTAACCCAGTTCAGTATTTCGTCCTTGCTGTGCGTCTGTAGGTAGAGATATTCTGCTGATGATCCACAGGAGAACACTTGTAATCTTGAGTGTTTAATGTCAGCGGATCCCAAAGGGTAGATAATGGAAGCGCTTTCTGTTGATTGCCTGCTCCCTGTCAGCTTGATACGCTCCTGCTGAAGGACCTTGAGGTCACATGACTGGGAGTTTGTATGAACTCATGAGTCCTCAGGGTCAATTAAACCATGACACTCTGTTGACACAGCAATACACCAAGGAGAGGCAGACTGCTTAGCGCACTTTATACACAGAGCTATAAAACGCAGCGTCGACAGGATATTAACACCGCAGTAATGAAGTAAATCACAACAGAATCAAACACACGGCTTATAAAACTAATTTAAAACTATATTTAGATTAAGATTTAAATACTTTAATTACTGTTAAAGGATCTGAAAATGACACAACACATCTCAATGGACACTAAACAGGACAATTAAATAAATTTATTTAATGCTCACACAAGTCTTCTGACCACCCAAAACACTTCTAGGTTTCATGTCATATTAACCCACATTCATCCACAGATGGCAGAGGCTGCTATATTTAGACTCATCAGCATTAACTAATCCCATTTATACTGGCAGTGAGTCGCCAAAGGACACTTTAGGCTCTCTGTAATACTTATAAGGGCGGCTTACATATTAATAAGGTAACAGAAGTCAACAAATACATCAAATGACACGTTTTTGCAGTCAAAAGCCGAGTTTGTGCTTCAGCATTATCCAGAGGTTGCCATCTTGAGCTCTACATACTAATGCATTGGTAAGTCAATTTTTTCTGCAATTCTCCATCTAAACACTAGTTGGCAGTGCGATGTCTATTCGTAACTTTCAAGCCCTGGAATAGTGATGGGCACGGCAGTCCTCTTAGATGTATTGAATCACTAGAATCAGTTCACTGAAAAGATTCGTTCAAAAGATTTGTTCACCGAATCACTGAATCATTCGCTTTGCTGGGGGAGCCTGCGACTCCAACTTTCTGAACTGATACACAGCTGAACGGTTAAGGTTTCAGTTCAGTTCACAGCTTCTGGGCCCCGGAGACGAGAATGTCATGGCTGCGTGTGCGATCCTTCGCTCTATTCCTACCTGCAGCGGCTCGCCTGTTCAGTACGTTCACTTTGAAGATTCATTCTTTTGGACGAATCATCCGTGAATTGTGATACCATAAATGTCTTCAGCCAAGCAGACCAATCACAGTGATTGTTTGGATTTTGTAATTTGCCATCACCTTTGAATGCATGCTTTTCTATTGCTCTCTTAACTTATACTTGTAACATACTTTATTGCTCTTGTCTTATACTTGTAATATACTTTACTGTTGTATAGATCTATGCTGTTTTTATATTCATTTGAAATGTATTGTACTGTATTCTATGTTTTTTTCATTTGTTTATAATGTAACGTCAACCTGCCTAGTGGACTCCAGATGGAAATTAGCCCTTGGGCTATAATCTGGCATATTTACAGGTACTGCTGTACATGTTCATTAATACGCATGTCCTGCCTTCTAATTAAATAATAATAATAATAAAAAAAAAAGTCATTCTTGAGGAGGTGTGTTGGCTATATTCAGAGGCTACAGAGCCCTATGATGGAGGTCTCATGCAGGCTCAAACCAAGACACTATAACCTCACAAAATCAACCCTTTACTTTCATATGATGGTTAGAGTTTGGTTATAAAAAGGTTTGATGTTTTAGCCCATGACCCTCAAAATAAAGGAACTGATGAGACAGATGACCCTTCAATCCCTCAAATCTGCTCACGGCTATTCTTAAGCACCAATCAGCCAACGCAATAAAAGACGAGAGAGCTCAGGAACACCACCGCCAAACAGCCGTAATATTAAATGACAGTGATATCATTTTTTAATAATTTAAAAAGGCTAGAGGCAGACGACAAGTGATTACATAATTAGAGCGTGGCAGTGAGTGGATATACAATATTTAATGAGCAAACACAAAGGTGAGTCAGTGTGCTGCTGAGTTTCATGCAGGCTCTAAGCCCAAGATGCTCAATTTAAAGGTGCGGTATGCAATATTTAGTAGCATTTAGGTGAACAGAGGTGGAATAAATGGAGTTTAATTACCTTATCACGTGTAGATGTTGGCAGCTGGGAAACTATTCATGAAATCAGGATTCGGTTATTTTGACATAGAGGGCGATTTAGATCAGACTTTGAGTCTCACACTTGACACCACCTCTGATGTCCACAGTTCAAGATCTGAGCTTGTTTGACCCGCTCATTACCCGCTGACTTTCTCGACCTTGACACTAAATCATGAAACCTCACCCCGGTTTAAATTCTTCCCATGTTCAAGTCGTGTTACTAATCCATGAGCTGGATGACGCAGCTCGAGAAAGATAACAGAGACAGACAAAGGTTTTAACAGTTTAAAACGTGTTGTTATGTCTTGCACAACTCTTTGCAATTTAGGACAAATCATAAATATTCAGTGTCATCTTGTCTGAACAAATGCTAAACAAAAACACTTCCAGTCACCACAGCATGATGTAAATCCTTCCTCTTCAAAGTATTCATTTATAGTCTCATAAATTCAGCATTTAGTCAGACGATATCAGGCAGTCAGTACATCAAGCTGTGCATTGTGGGGGGGTGAAAAGAGAGCAGCGACAGGCTGTCATTGTTCCTTTTTTTTCCTCTTCCTAATTGTGGTTTGCTGAGTGATATGTAGAAAAGGCGTCTCCTCCTCTGAATCGCTTTATTTTTCTAAGAGGTGCTGATGACGCTCGATAAATCAAGTTGAAAGAAAGTGCTCAAAAGTCTGTTAATGTGGAAAGAGAGACGTTAAATGTCGAGAACACTTCACAGAAAGCATCTATTTTATTCTTTAAAATCACTGGGAGGCATGTGTAGGGGGATCCGTTCTCAAACTCACAACCGTGAGCAGAATAGATTTATGTGTTAACTGTTTGGAGAGGGAAATATATGCGTAAACCAGCGTTCATCAATATTTTAGTAGCATTCCTCTTTTTCTTTTTTTTTTGCAGGTAGAACAAAATTTACACCCGCTTCTGACTGCTCGTAGTTGTAGTGTAAATAAAAAAATGCACATAAATTTTGCTTGTTCTTATCATAAATCACAAGTTTGATCTTTAAAACATGACAGAGAATAAATACATCAGACTTATAGCCTAATAAGTGGCATTTAGCAGGTTTGAGCTTCAGAAAAGGTTGATTGAAGCACCAATTTCAGAAATCGTTCTCCCCATCAGTCAACATGCACTCGCATGAGTTTGAAACTACCATAGTTCCTTCGTTTATCTACAGGACGCAAGGACTGCCCACTTGGTCAAATTCCACACCAGCTTTGCTGGTTGCAGATCTTGGTTACGTCTCCATGATGTGAGAAGGACAACAAAGACCAGCATAATATGGATTAGGTACATACTAACGTTCATGCCTTTAGATATTCCTACCCCCAATTTCCACCACATCAGAACCATCGGCACTGCTGTTGTTGTCTCTCTATAAAGACAGCCACATAACCATGTAAGCAGTAGATTGTGTCCTTCCACAGGAGGAAATCCAGACCAGTCGACTTCCAGGATCAGCATCTCCTCACCCGTGGTATCATCAGGGTGAAATACTGTCTAAAAACCTTTGACTTGTTCGTCCTCGCCCACGTTTACATAGTGTGAAATACGATCCGCCTGAAACACGTAGTGTTTTATTTAAGAAAATAAGATAAGTTTCTTGCATCCTAATTTTAAAAGCCTGAAACAAGTGTGAGGGTGTGGGTGTCAGTTGCCTAGCATAAAAAAAACAGCCCTGTCACCATAAATTAGACATTTAAAAGTCTAACCCCCAATTTTTTATCGTATCCAGAACAGCAGCAATTTTTGACATCCACCAATTCCTACTGGATCCGTTGGAACCCACAGATTTATGTGCAATCTCGCGATAACGAGTTTTATTTTGAAAAGAAGCCGGATGTTTTATCCTGTGTCTGTGCCTGACTTCCTTTCCAGCACGGGCTAATCTGTGCTGAATTTATGCGGCATGCTGCAGTCTCCGAAAAAAAATAGAACCCTGGGGATTGGCTACGAAGCCCGCTGAACCTCGGAAAGAAGCTGTGGAAATTGGACTATCGGGTAGGAGATCCCAGTTTTGGATTTTTTCCTGGGGCACATGGCGTCATCTTAGGGACTCCAGTCTAGTACCAAAATATCTTCAACTTACACACCTCACTCACCCTAAATGGTTAAAGTTCATTCTAACTCCACTGAAGCCACTGCTTTTGACTCGGAGCAGGTATCCTGAGTGTCACATCGCCACAAGTCCACAGGGAGCACCTACTTATACAGCTGTCATTGGTTTTTCATGGGTGGAGATGTATGCTGGTTTGCTGAGAAGCTGGAATGCTGGTGTTCATGAACATACACACACACATAATTTTCCGCCATGTTCATAAATCCTGTGTAGATAAATTCAAAGACTTAAATCTAAACACGTTTACTGATGCTTCCTTAATAAGACCCAGTGTGTGTATGTCATGTGTGAGCAGGTTTTCATTGTTATTAACAAGGAACAAAAAGGCTTTTAAAAGGCAGAGGGGTGCAGAGATGGGAGTACTTAGATCTTCCTGGTTTCCCTCAGGCAAAACACTAAAAAAACAGGCAAATCCAGCGTATGATCACGGCTTTTTAAGAAACTGTCATTGTTCTGATGATTAGTCAAGCGGATTTAAAGGCACTCTGAATCTGCTCCAGAGAGAGCAGAGCTCTGCGGCGGCTGCCTTTTCCATCCAGCGGTGTTTTAAGTTGTTTACAAAGGAAAGGGCTCGAGGTTGATTTGATGTGGGTATGAATTTGAGGCGATGTGAGCCTTGTTTGTGCAGCATGTGATGCAGGAACAGAGACAGAGGCAGGATTGGGCCCGAGGCTTGATTTTCTTTTTGTCACCTCTAAATCTATGATCTCTGAACTCGGTGTCTCTTCAGCTTCCACTTCATGCTTCTCCTCAAGGCTTTTTCAGGGACGGAGACGAGGGTGAACGCATGAAATCAAAAGCCGTAGCTTTTAATGTACGTGTAATGAAACCTCAAGAGAACTCAATCCACGTCTAAAGGAAATAAGTTGATTCCAAAGGCGCACCTGTGAGTGGCTTTTTATATATATATTTTTGTTGGAGAGCGTGAAGGTGAAGAGGGAAAATATTCTTCAAACGCTGTTGCTGGATGTGTCAGTATTTGAGAGTCAGCACAGCAGTTCTCGCTCGGAGAGGAAAATAATTGGCTGCTCTGTGCACAGGCATACATGTCAGTCTTCCTCGGTGCAGCCACGGGTGTGATAACACTTATGAATTGTGCATCTTTCATTGCGGGCTCTGTTTGGATGAAGGTGTACCCTCAAATAAATAAATATCCTTTAATGAAAGTCTGCAATCAAACAACGACTTTTCCACTTTTTCACAAGGCAACTTTCCTTTTAATCAATGCCCGTCCTTGTTCGTGTGTGTGCTTTCTAATGGGTCTTCAATGCTGCTACTTGCACCGCTGCCATTAACATTTTTTTTATGTTAATTAACCACTATTTACCGCCTCTTAAAGGACTTTAAAGCGCGATGCCAGAAGAGGAGCTAAGATGGAGAGTGACAGGATGCACTATTTTGATCCCGCTACATGAATAACCCTTTGCAAAGTTTTTTGTTTCTTTCCCTCATCAATCAACTCTTCTGAAGTTGTTCCACACCATGATGGTGTTTCTCACTTTAGGGGGAAAAAAGGAGCTTGATTTTTCTTTTTATCCCAGGAGAACAGGATCTTTTTGTTAGTGAGGATGTGTTCAGCAGAGAAACAAAGGATCCAAAAATCATGTAGATTTTACCCTAAATAGGTTAACGTACAAGTGATTAATACCTGACTGTGTTGAACACCTAAAGCTCCCATGTGCATTTTTTTACATTAATGAAATAAATTAAAATTGATTTAAATAATATTTAAAAGGAAGAAAGATCATCAAAGATAATAGTAGTTTCTTGTATCCTTCATAACATAACCTTTTCTTTTACTTTTTGCAACGCATATCTCTTATACAACTTCAGCCCTGACCATCAAAAAATAATAATTAAAAAAAAAAAGATGTATTATCCTATGCTCGTCCTCTACCAAATCAAATGCGACTGAATTCATTTCTTTATAATGTGACACAAACCAAAAGTTCCTCACTGGACCTTTAATTTTAAATTGTCATAAAATCCCCAGTGTGACACTAAGGACAACCTGACTGCACATGTAATATCTTACTAATCTGGATAAAGGGATCTGGCACACTTCGTCTCTGCCTGTTGAAACTGTGACAAAAAGTTTCTGACGACTAATAACGATGGAGAAATAATGGCAGCAGACTCAGATGTAAAGGCAGCTTGAGGAGTTAATGGACAACCATCTCAGGTAAAAGTGGCGCATATTTAGCGACTGGATTTCTATTGCCCCTCTGATCGTTTCTTGGATTTACAGTTCAGCAAATTCTGATCAAATTTCAGACTGCTGTCTTTAAAAGCTCTCATTTTATCTTCTGTCTGATACGCTTCATTTCAGCCACTGTCCCTTTAAATCCTCTCATCAGTCCAGCATTCTAGAAGCATTCTTCACTGTTGCCATTCAACAAAGTTGTTTTTCCTTTTAGAAAATGAGTGAAAAGTCTTTTATTAATCTCGCCAAATTTTCATAAGACTTTTTCAACAAGCCATTTAGAGCCCCCTGTAGTCTCATCTGGGGATTACTTCCACTCACATAAACTTAATGATCTAATTTTCACTCAATGTTTTATCACAAAATATGAAAGAAGCAAAATACAATTTTTGGGGGATAAAAACATACATTATTTTTACAAATCTATGCATAATCAATAACTGGAAAACAGGCAAAAACACTATGGAATAAGTTGCTAAGGCAGAATAAAAAGAAATAAAAAAGGTCTAAAACCTAATGCAAACAAGATTTAAATACAATTTTATATTCAAACAGAGAAGGGACATAACACATATCAATTACTGGTAAAAACTTGAATGAATTAGCAAAAAAATACAGTAGTTTAATTTCATTTTTAAAAAAAGGAAAAATAAAACAATAATTGTACCGGCCATTTGAATTTTTCTGCCAAACTAAAGAGACATTACTGAAGATTAGCAGACCAAACTGGAGCCACATCATACTGAATAATAATATCTTTATTAAAGTTATAAGAGATAAAAAATATGTGGAGGCTTCACTCCTGTTGTTTATAGCAGCAACAAATGCATTTGGACCACACATGCAGATTTTTAATATTAAAGCAAGTTGAAATATGAATTGTAGCAGGCGTCTCCTCTTCTTGGCAACCTCTAAGTGGATTTCCATATAATACCCACCTTCACATTAATAATAGAAATTACAAAAACCCTGGTTACTGGAGCATGAATAAAGATATGGCCTCATAAGCCTCACAGAGAGCAGAAATTATTGTTTTTTTTCTCACCATAGCTCCCATCGCTCCTCAGTGACACTTTTCTCACCTAAAAGTGCCCAGCGGCTTTCCACAGCTTGTCAGATTGTCATATATGGAAAAAAGAAAAAAACCTACTGCAGCATTGGGACAGGAAGACACTAATAAGGTGACAAAATACGAAGCCAAGCATTTTCTAGGGGGAAAAATGCTGCCACCATGATTTCAAATGGGAAGGGAAATTAATGTGCCGCAGTACTCCAATCCTGAATCTTATCTGTCCCCTCAGAATTTTTCAATAGTTATTGCCACCAAAATTGTCGGATTTCTGCAGGCTTTTCAGACGGGGGGGAAAAAAAGTTGGTGTGATATGCTCCCTATTTGCAGCTAATGCATAATGATTGAGAAAAATGCTGGCTCCGTAATATTCGCCCTTTCTCAACCAATGGTTTTTGCATTAATCTATTTGAGAGGAGGGATGGAGAATTAGGTCTCTAAGCTATACAGAAAAACCAAGCAGGGAGTGTTTATGCATTCTTTTTATCGGCAGACACTCGAGACTCTCATCGTGAATGATAAATTTTTATGATTGACTCGAACATAAAACAACAAACATATAAACACAACCTTAAAGTCTCAATTATCTCAGCCAATGTCAAAGCTGGAGTTATAAATGGAAATTTTTAATTGCTGCGTCTTGATAGCTGATGTCAATTAAAGCGCCTCAAGAGACTCATCTGTTTTGAGAAGTGCTCATCGGAATAAAACGAATACATGCAAGCCAACAGATAGAGGTTGCAGATCCCTTTTTTGTCTCTTGTCATGAACCGCTTCCATTGTGCTAATGAACCTGTTTTCACTCGCAGCTGCTCACAGGAGAATTATTTATAAAATGGCACCTTCTCATCAGCGTTTCATGGACTGTCAGTTTGATTCTCAGCAGTCATCAGCTCGGAGCTCAAAACAAAATAACTGCTCATAAACTTCCTCCAAGAAAGACGGCACCAACAGACCATAGACTGCACCGAAGAACTGGATCAAGTCTTTTGTTTTAGAGTGAAGCCAATGGGGACAATACTCACACCTGAAATACAAGTTGTAAAAATAACTCTTACAGACCTTGTCCCTTGGTGTCTTTTGTCTTAGAGAGATCAAGTTAGCCCATCAGAAAACATCTTTTATTAGCTGTCTTAAAGCTAAAGTGCATAATTTCTATATCCATTTCACTCAAGTTCGACAAGAGATGATACAACGCTGATTAATCTGTTCTGCCCCCATAACACCTCATGATATTTTTCAGTATTTGTTCTTTTTGTAGGCCATCCATGACCTGTAGGCCTCCGTCTTCAGCCTGACAGCTCCCCTCACCTCTGGTGTCCACCTCCGAGTTCGGGGATTACCACCACGACCGGCACCAGCGACCTTGGGCCACAGCTCACAACAGCTGCTTCGACAATGGCAGAGTGGAACAAAGCCCATTCAGTCTCAATGTCCCCCTCTGCCCTCGGGACGCAGTTGAAGCTCTGGCGGAGGTGGGGGTTGAAAGCTAACCTGACGGGTTCTTCCACCAGGCGTTCCCAACAGACCCTCACTATACGTTTGGGCCTGCCAGGTCTGAGTAGTGGCTTCCCCCGCCACCTGACCCAACTCACAACCAGGTAGTGATCAGTTGACAGCTCTGCACCTCTCTTCACCCAAGTGTCCAAAACATGCAGCCGCAGATCAGATGATACGACTACCATTTTGATCATTTACCTATGGCCTAGGCCATCATGGTGCCAGGAGCACCGATGAACAACCTTATGTTTGAACATGGTGTTAGTTATGGACAAACTGCGACTTGCACAGAGGTCCAACAACTGAACACCACTCGAGTTCAGATCGGGCAGGCCGTTCCTCCCAATCACGCCCTTCTAGGTCTTGCTGTCATTGCCCACATGAGCGTTGAAGTCTCTAAGCAGAACAATGGAGTCCCCAGTCGGGGCGCTGTCCAGCGTCCATCCTAGGGTCTCCAAAAAGGGTGGCTGTGACTTTTAATGTGAAAGTTAAATACTAGCATTATTTCCATTCTGATGTTAGCTAATGGGCTGTATAATATGCTTTTTAACACAGAATGATGGCTTGATCACTCTACAGATTTTCATTAAACATTAACTCTGTGTTGGCCAATCAGGGAGCTGAGAAATGACCACAATTTATCAGATTGTCTCGACTCATATGCCCCATGACTTTGAACACGATAGCAAAGCTAGTTTATATCATTCCAGCTTATCTCCCCTGAGTTGGACGTCTCAAGATGATAGCCACCATGGGGATTAACTCCACTGTATTGGAGAAAATGGGAAGATTATCCTACATTTTGAGTGATTTATTGGCTCATTTCACATTTTTTCACTGTTCAACACAGCATGGTTACCTATTTTATTTGCCTGCCTGAGACTGGGGAGTGTCTTCCACAGTTACCTGTCAGACAGTTTCCTCGTTGTCTAATTACGGTCAGTTCTTGCTCCAAAAAAACAAACAATGACAGCCAAAAAAATTAACAGTCTCCTCTTGTACGCAGTTGAAGCACCAACAGTGCTAAACATAGGAAAGCTTAAGGGAAAACTTCTCAAAGGACTGTCTGAAACACCTGCAGAATCTCCTGTACCATCTATTAGCTGTGAGCCAGTCTCAGATGGCCTATTCTCAATTGAACAAGATCATTAGTTTGCTGGAGCCCTTATCACTACATGGACTTAACTGTTATCTCACTGGGGACTCCCACCCGCAGTCCTGTTCCTCTGTTCCCCCCTCCTGTGCCTCTTCACTTTTCCTCTCCCTGTGATGCCCCATCATCCTTTACTTCACAGCTGCAGTCTTTCTCTTTGTCCATCCTGTATCCTGTCCTTTATTTTCTCTTAAAAGACACAAAACTGCAGTAAATAGGACTGTCCTCTGTCTACCACTGAGCCTCATCCCATTTAGTGAGTCATTTTTGATCCTAAGGACAAGGAGAATTTCAAGTATATAATGTCTAAGCTCACTCTTTTCTGTAAAAGTTGCTGCATCCTCAACTTTGTTTCTAATATTTTAATCCATTAAGCACAGAAAATCTGTGCAAGGTTCTGATACTTCAGTCCAGCCTTCAAAATTACCCGTTCACATCTGTTTTTAATTTTTCTTTGCCACTCCGTTAACACAGCAATCGAAGCTATTCTGCTTCCAGGTACATGTTAGAGCTGCCAATGCTTGCAGAAAACTACTTAATGTTTAATCATTTAAGGTAAAACGTTACTCAGCAACATCACAGTGCGAACAGAACATGTGGCGTTAGCAGTGTTAAGATAACTTGTATTTCTCTGCAGTTTTAGTGCTCATTGCATGTCCCAAAAGTCATGCAAAACCCTCCATCCATGGTGAGTTAGATGCATTCATCTTACTTAAGGCCTGTCTAATGTTTTCTTTCGCCTCTTCCGTCTTATATCGTATCTAGCACAGGTTTAGGCAGGCTGCAATGTCAATCTCAGCTCAGAGCATCAGTTGATCATGAAGCCAGCCTACATTAGTGGACGATTCAGCACATACCCTTCTATGTATCCACTTGGAGAAGGTCAAAAATGGGTGGTCTTGCTGCCTCCAGTACAAACTTGGTGACTCTTACCCATGAAAGCTCCTCTTTGTATGTAATTTAGATATTCATTTGATTTAATTTCAGTGTAGGGAGAGGTGAGCTCTCCCTGTCCCAGGCTTTAGCGTCCCTCATATGGAAGTAACTAATGCACAAAGTTAGTACTTGTCTTATACAGAAGTTGTCCTCTTGAACCACATTTGCAGCCCAGAAGACCTGTCGTTTAATATCGTATTTATTCATGATCCTTTTTAGATATGACTGTCAAACTAAGACATGTTTTCTTGCACACACTTTCTGCATACATTTGTTCATGTCTAAACCAGAGCTTTACTGAAGTTTAGTATTAATATCAAACTCATATAGGGCTGGTCATGTGCAGCTCTTATCTGAATATTCCAATAATTAGTCTGTCCTCTTCTCAAACTCCGATATTAAAAACAGCCCTGGGAAAGTAAAATCAGAGTCAGAACATCTTGTTATTTTTCTCCTCACTTCCCACTCCTCCGCTCACCTTGCATTCACTCTGTCCATTTGTTCTCCTCTTTATCATCTCTGCCCGCTCCCTCTACCCCGCCTCTTCTCTGCTTCTTTGCAAACCCATCCACTTTTTTTCCGCTGTCCTCTCTGCCTTGCTAAACAGAGGCCCACATTATCCCCCTCCTGCTTCTATCAGGGGTAGCTAGCCTGTCAGCCCCAAGCCTTAGTTAATCACTCAGGCAGCCAGGCAGTCGGGCAGCTCGCTGCTGGCTCCCTGGACACTAATAGCAAGACAAGCAGGGAGCGAGAGACGAGAAGAGGGAGGGGGAAGCTCATTAGGAATACAGGTATTTAAGGAAATGGTCCATTTCAAATCAAAAGATAATTTGTCTCCCGCTCAAGTTCAGGCTTTGGTGAAGACAGGGTGCATTAACTTTAGGTCAGTGGTGAAGTGGTCTGCTCGTGCTGCTGGCTGTGTCAGCTGTGACCAGGCTGTTGACATTATCAATTTAGAGCTTGATAAATACAGATGGCATATTCTATCCCCAAAAGAGAGCTCGGTTTTGCTACCTGAAGGCATTTTTTTTTTTTAGTGCTGACTCCGTGTCAATGCCCTGCTGAAGGGGCAGGACTCGATAAAGGTGAAAAATGACCTCTATTTGCACAATGACATTACTTCAAATAAAAAAAAAAGGTGGCTGTCAGGTCTCCGAGGTGATCAATGCTTTCCAACAAATCCCTTATTATCCATTTTGTGTTTGCATGAACGAATCGATATCAGTGCAAATAAAAAATTCATAACTGAGAGGCTACAAAAGTTTATATAGAAAGATCTGGTCCACATAATAACCTTGTGTCTAGTCTGTGCCCTTTTGGTTTACATGATAATAACTCAGCTTCATCAAACTGAAGTTAGTTTATCTGAAGAAGAACAAGTATGGAGGTAAAACGGTTTCCTGTGTTAGGGTCTGCACCAACCCATTTTTAATTTTAAATGCTTAAAAGAACCACTTAACTTAGCTTTTTTTGGATCAAGACTTTGTCAGGAACTTCTATTTTAACAAAATAAAAATAAAAACAATTAAATTGACTAAATTATAAAATGTTATTGACCCAGTTAGATCAATATCTAATAATCAGAGCAAAAATTAAAATCATAAGTGTACTGTCAGGCACCACACTGACAGTCAGATTCTCTTCCAATCATGTGAGATTTAGGAAATTCTCATTTTGCCTGTTTTTTTCCCTGCACAAAAATACAACGTAGGACATGTCCAGACATGTGAGATCAGTTCAGTATAGATGATCCGTTGCACCACTAGGTAAACTGACAAAGAAAGGCCCAGAGGACCACAACAAAACTATAATAAGCAATATTTTCATGGATAATGAAGCCTAACAAGGTAACCTAGAGATGAGAACCAAACTAGATGATAGAGAATTGTTTTTACTGTAATTTACAGCTGATTTAAGACACGGGTCAAAACCGACCCTGAACATGGTGGGTGCGTAGTAAAAGCTAACACAGGAGGAAGGTTAAAATGTCAGTTTGTGTTTGCAGTCATGACGTCCCAGCTAGCTATTTCAGCCCTGAATCTGCATGGTAGGAATTACAGAAGAGCTAAGGAGAGTTGGCTCCTCTGAAAAGGACGTGAGCTTCACTAAGAGCCTCCCCTGAGGTGTTTTGGAAGCTCTGAAAACGTCACCTTTAAGGCTTGATTGTTTATCTACCTGAACTCTGCATCATTCCACTGCAGCTAGTCAGCACCGCTAACAGATCTAGCAGCAGCAAACCTATTCCCTCGTCCTGTTACTTAGCCCTTCTTTCATTTTGTGATGCAAAAACATCATGATTTTGCAACGCAACTGATCCATTCTGATTTGACGGGACTGACGCAACATAGGGGCCATTGTTTCAGCACCACGGACAGCGCTGTTTGTTGTGTGTCTGCTGCCCCAGCAGAGGCCGCTCCGTCTGGTTTCTTGGCGAGTTTGCAAGTAGATGTAAACAGACAGCAACAGTCAACACCAGAATGACAGACAGGGAGAGAGAAGGGAAGCTGTTGGGTTTAAAATAAGTTGGTCAAATAATGCTCAGCTTTTCAGAGATGTGTTTTGCTTGTATGTATGTACAAGAATGTATTTTCCCATATAGTTTCCAAGATAACAGCTAAATAGTCCCTTAGCTTAAACTCAGTACAGCTAGCATTGTGGTAAAACTCATACAATTGTGCTTGGTTTGATCTAAGAGCTAGTTTAATGTCAACATGGACGATGAGTTAGAAATATTTGTTGTTACATCCATGATTTTAACCCTCTCTTCTTCTACTTTTTGGCCTCAGTGCTCTCTGGGGGATATTTATCCAGACTCTATATATTCAGAGTTTGTTGCTTTAGCACAACAGCCTTTTCCCGGATGCACCTTTTTTCCATTGCAAGTTTACATTTTTTGTTTTGAATGCAATTGTTATGAGTAGAGCATGAGCAATTGACCTATCACTAAGCCCCGCCCCTCATAGTTACTGTTGCTAACTCGGACAAACAATCGGAGCTGAGCAGTGCTTTACAATGGCCGCTGCCAGTATCAAAATGTTACTCCGAGAGGGTCTCGACAAATTCTTCCAAAAAGAAGCCTTCCAAATGGAACTCAATTACGCCAACTTTAGTTAATGTTAGTGCTAAAATATGTTAGCACTAATGTTAGCACTAACGCTAGCTAGCATTAGCTAATTTACCAGAGGCAAAAGCTCCATTACTGCATCGCTAATGACAATTAAATAACTGTAGGTAAAGTTAGTAGATTTGGAGCTATGTTGTTTAGCGTTACATGAATGAGAAAAAAAATGTTGCGTGTAGAATAGAACAATGGTTATTACAGTCGCCGAGTAGGTAGGAAGCATGAGTAAGCATGCTGCACGTAGTCCTGAACAGTTTCTAGGGGGGGTTATTACAGTGGGCGTGCGCTGCTACAAAGTAGTACCAAGTTGTTGTCTGTTATCAGGCAGCCGATGCCACACAACTTAATCCAAAGCAGACTTCGGTCTTTCTTTGGTTTTGGAAATGGAATGAAATACGACCCATTAGCCATCCTGTCGGGATACCTTGTGTCAGTATTACATCTACCTCATGCACACCTTTTTTTTACTATGTTTCTTTCTGTTATATTAAAATTAACACCATAAAACAGATGAAAAATTACAACTTCTAACATCAGCCTTCCCCGCCCCACAGCCATAAAAGAAAAATCAGGTGTTTGGAAGGCAACAGACCTACCCTTTGGAAATGACCGCCAATCGAATGCAGGACATCGTCTCAATTTGCCAGACATGGTAAAAGTGATAAAAATGCTGTGCAGCCCCTGGTCCCTAGAGAGTGCTTTGGTCTGGGTGGATCTTTATAAATCTGAAAATGTGCCCACCTCAGATGTGCACCTTGTTTTTGCACGGTCATTTAATCTATTACATTATTTAAATGCACCTTTTGGGGGGGAGATTAGATCATCATGCAAGTTCCAGTGATGAAAACAGACTCATAAAAGAGGAGCCTCAAAACACAACAGTTGATGGTTTGTCTTTTTTAACGTGTATGCAGGGAGTCGGCCTAGTTTTTGTGCACTATGAGTCAAAACATTGATGCTTGAACGGCTTTTTCTGCCTCCAGGCTCAGTCAGCAACTGTCATTGGAATAAATGTGGTGTCATCCTGGAGCATACCGTCCTGGTCTTTTTATAGTTTGGTGTTATGGTCATTTCTCACATACTGTCAGTCAAGTGACCTAATGATGACATCTGGAAAACTGCTGATTCAGGAGGAGAGTTAGTTGGCAGAGACTGTCACCGCCACGGAGACTGTCATAAAACCACTTTTTCCCCGAATTAGTTTGGACTGGCGTGCTTTTATGACAACCTCTGCAACATTAAAGCTTGTAAACATGCTGCTGTGATATTCAGGTGTTCCCGTTTGCGTGCTAACCTTACAAACTCCTGGAAACATGCACGTTATCAATTAAAATTCTGAGTAAGTCTTGCTGTACAAGGAAAAATAAAAAATTCAACAGTGTAGTGAGTGCACAGAGGGTGGACCTGTCACCATGCTGACATCCCCACTATTAGAGGAACATTCTCAGGTGCAGTGGCTGGCAGTCTCCAGTGTTTACTGGAGAGCATCATTAGCCCTGCGTCTCACAGCCTTAAAATGTCATATATCCACAGTAATGAACCGAGAGAGCATGCACTATTCCCAAACTTCCCTGCTGCAGCGCCCACATTAATCCAAACGCTCAAACTCTGCAACTGGAGTCCCTCCACTCATTAACAGTGGCAGATATCAAGATAGGAATAATGAGGAAGTGCCCGCAAGTCAGGACATATATTAAAGAAACAGAAAGAGCAGGAAAGAGAGAGAGAGAGAAAGAGAGCGAGAGAGAGAGAGAGGAAGAATCACTACTGTCATGAAGTAGAAAAGACCCCTGAGAAACGGCCCCGGCTCAGCTGATAAACAGCATGCATTCATATTGTTTGGAGACGGTGACAGCCTCCTCGTTTACTGCCAGAGAAACAATCATAAGAATATACAACTCATGTAGTCTAACAAGAGAGTCTGCTTTCATACAGAGCATGTGTTAAGATGAGTGTTCATGACATCCAGGCGTGAATGCTGAAGCGGGGTACAATGAGCAAATCAGGACTGTTCAGCTTCTTTCAAACACGCACAAAGTTCCTGAAGATTCCCTGAAATTAGCTGAAACATCCTGTTTTTTTTTCACCTTGAATATTCCCTTTAGCCTTCTAGTTCCATTCGGGGTAAAGTCTGGGTGAGCTCATGAGTAAACGCAGCAGCAAATCTTTCAAATGATTCCCTAAAGCAGCAGAGGGAGCGGGCAGGGGATGGTGGTGTTACTCGTGTGGCTGGTGTTCTGTCTAGTTTTGCTACTTGATTGAAAATGCTGCTGGAGTGCAGATCTACAACAGAGGTGGTCGGTTTGCCACATTTAACATGGATGAATGATGACTATCTGACATGAATACACAAAAACGCTCCAAATCTTATGGCGCATTCCACCTCAGAAGTCGGAGCTGAGAATGACGTTACACCCGAGTTATCAGCGTTACAGTTCCAAAGTTGGAAAGTAACCAACAGTCAAAAACGGAAGCGGAAACAAGATGGCTGCATCTAGGAAAGGTATTCTCGCACTTGCCTTGGCCAAATATAAACAACTTCTGGACAAATATGCGGTCCTTCTGCAACTTGCAAATACAGTGGATGAAGAGGAAACACAAAGGCGCAGAAGGTAGCATAATTTTTTTTTCTAACTAGCTTCTACGTACTGTTTACAAATGGCGGCACCATCTTTAAATGTCAACTCAGGGGTTGAGAGGATCGTCTGACTTTCCGATGCGGAAATACGACCTTGGGGGTCGTTCCAGTTGAAAGTTCCAACTCAGAGCTCAGAAATCTTGACTTCCGAGTACAACTAGAATGCAACATAACACTCACAAAACTCTGATTTCTTTGTGGAGTCAGGTCTTTATCGGTTTGGAGTTCTTTGACAGAGTAGCAATACTCAACATAACACCTGTTGGCGATCTGCGTACACTGCTGGATAAATCACAACATTCATCCCGATACATTAGAATAACATGAGAATGCATAAACATGTTCACGCACAAATGAATAAATATCAGACTTCCAACTCCAAAACTAGACAATAAATATACAACAGTGATCCGTGCAGCCTTCAGCAGTGCAGAAAACACAAAACATCAAGTCCAGTCGTTTGGCTTTTACTCGCCCCCCTGTAAAAGTTTAATAGACGCTGGAATAAATGAGTATTTAAATCTGTTTAGTTTGCAAGTGAAGCTCTAAACCTCCTACCAGAGGGCAGCAGCAGCAGCTCGTACTCTGTGTGCAGAACGTGAGACGTATCACTCATGATCTTATTGGCCTATTTTTGAGGGTTGTAAAACATTACATCTCCACGACTGCAGCGCCCGTTTGACATTATGATCAGCCACCTAAAATCCCCCCATTCAACAGGGGGGGACACGGTTTCATTTCCATGTCAGAGCCCCTAAAACTCCATGTCTGAAAACAGTTTGAACCACGTGTTGTTATATCACTCAATATACCTGCTTTTGCAACCTGCCCACAATGACTCACTCTCTTTTTTACTTATTCTTTTTGTATTTCATTGATTTTCCCTCTTTTAATCGTTATTTTTTAGAAAATCCTTCCCGCGGCAGAAAGAACAGCTTTATAAAGAACTGATGAGAGTGGATTATCACCTCATCCCACAGGAATGGCGCCTTTCTCAAAGCTGAATAGAATAAATAAAGAATACCAGCTTATAAAAATTCCCTCCCGTACACCAGCAACTGCTCTTGACTTTGACCTTTGAACCCTTAAGACTGATGCAGTTCATCCTTGAGACCAACTGGATGTTTTTACCAAATAGTGTGAGCAACCTTAAGATGTGTCATTCACTAATATGAGAAGGGAATACTGACACACAAGTATTTTTTAGGGCGATTATGATGCAGTTGTGAAGTTGGCCTTCGAAGGTCTGGCTTTTTATCATATTCAAGGTTTGTTTGAAACTGTGTTATTATAAGTGGGTCATTTTTTTCACTGGTTCATGTGTCTCAGAAAACCTTGATCTGTGTTACAGAGTCTGAAACCTCACTGTGACTTGACTGACAGACCTGACCAATTATCACGACTGACTCGACGACACTGGAAGGAGATTGGACTCGACTGGACGATGACTGCAAAAGCTAATGCCAATCACTCACCAGGTTGCTTTAGTGCGTCTGTTATTCTTGCTGACTGTTTTTCCAGTCTGTCGTGGTCGATCCTGGGCTACACAGTCAGACTCAGAAACTTTACTTCTGATGCACGGTTCCAACATGACACCAACTTCATTACTGGTCTTTCACTTCGCTGCTCTGTTTCTTCATGACGTGGCCATGATTGATATTCACTATGACACTCTATATGGGATAAAACTATAGATTTTCAGGGCTAACCAGTCCTGAAGCCCTGTGTCTACCAGGTCAGGTTGGTTAGTCACTTCAAAACTTAATTTATTCCTAAATACAGGTACATTAAAATCATTGAACAACATACTTAAAGTCTAAGGACTGATTAAGTAATATTTGAACCCCTTTAAAGACATTGGAAAGGTGATGGGGCTGAGGGGGCAGAAACTAAGACCTCATGGTGGTTTAAGAGACAAACGTTTGTCTAAATTTGGATATAATTTTGATTATTTTAAGAAACTTTATTAGGGAATGGAGCTGTGGATGCACCAAATACCTCAGGATTAAGTCTAAAACCCTTTTAGTGTCAAAGAGTCGAACAGGTAGGAAACATATTTACCTACAAAATCAGGTGTTTGGAATATTTCACTCAGATTTTAACAGGATTTTTCACATATTTGTTAGAAGATACATCTGTCTGCTCCAGTGGACATCATGCACAAAGTTAGTGAAAGTACTTTAAATAATCCATGCATGAAAGGGTGAAATGAAAGTGTGTTGTACAGCATGAGCAGCTTGAGTTGCCTGCCTGAACTAGCTCACAGGCTTTGCTGCATTTACAGTTTGATCCACAGAAGCTATGAATTGTGTAAGTAAAGTTAAAGGCAGTTTATTACAGGATATGTCATGAGATAAATGCTGATTTACAGAGTTTGGACCTACGAATCAAAGGTTGTGGTATAAGAGTATTTATAAAATCATCTGATACTTCCATGTAGTCCTCTTCTTGTTGACATGCATTTGCACAGATTAAGCTGTCAAAAATGATAAGGTTTACATATTGTATCCATATGCATGAGTACATCCATTAATGTCACCAGCTCAAGTATAAAACAGTCTTTACTATAGCTCTGCCAAAGCCAAAAGGCATTTTAGGGAAGAATTCATGCAGGAGACAAACATAAAGCTTTTACTAAAATGACTTTTTCTTCCATAAAAGTTGAGCTCTTTATTTAGCAGATTTTCACACAAACACAAATCAGTGCAGCTGCAGATCTGTGTGAAAGCATTTAACAACTGTACATCATGGAAAATCATTTCAGAACTTCAAAGTGTCATCTTGCTGCACAGACAGACTCTTATTACAAATCCATCCATCAACAATATGAATCCTTGCCAAAGCATTACTGAGCAGGTATTGACTGAATATTGTTTTCCATTTCAGAGCATCACAATATATTGCAGCTCATTACACTCCTCCTGCGTGGAGACTATATTTCATGCTGCTCGTGTTTTGATAAATATGGAGGAAAATGACCTGCATCTATCTCTGACTCAAAGATTTATCACGAGTCTGCCTTTTGTGTCAGCTTCAAAACAGGCTGTGCCACCTTTTAGGGAACTTTAAATTCGGAGTCTGACTAAGCAGGATTGTGTATAAATTAGAGTTTACCAGCATCAATAAAGTGAAGTTTGATGCTTTTCCTTTTGGCGAAGGAGTGACTCACTTTAGGACTTTTTTTTTTGTTTTACTTTTAAAGCTGGCACCGTGACACAGCAAGTTGTTACTGTACTTTCAGAAGAGAAAATCAGATTTTATCAGTTTATGCATCTGCAAAACATCCATGAAATGATTCATTTGCATTTCAAATAAAAGTGCCAGTGTGTCCGGACAGGTAACAGGGCTCTCTAATATCTCACCCCAAACATGGAACGGATGAAAACTGAGTTTAAATTCTCTCTTTAATTCACTCAGATTTTATCTGTCTTTCTTCTTGTCGCTCTTTTCTTTGACTCCCTTAATCCAGAAAACTTCAATATACACACAGAACTTTTTCACTAAGTTGAACGATTTTACATTTTGTAAATACTTCCTGTGTAAATTCACCCAAGGCCAGGCATTATATGCTTTTGCGCCTCCTTTAAATTTCTGTTTGCTTTCCATAAGAACAGAGCAGGAAACTAAGTCAAACATGAAATATATTAAAAGCTGGTCTCCGGGAAAGCACTGTCAAATATATCCTTAGTAACAGCAGTTCAGGGATGAGGGTGTGGATGAATCCTGAAATATGTACAACCAGAACTTTTAAAAACAGCAATTTTTTTGACAAATTTGGACAAATAAGTTTCATTTTGGATGAATGTCTCAAAAACTACAAGTTTCGGAGTTGGCTGCCAAAGTCAAAATAAAGAAAATCTATAAACCAAAAAGGCTTCTGAACATTAGCAGAATTTTTTAGTAAATGTCACAAATTTGCTACCAAAAGTTTACAAAGCAGTCTGTTTCCTCAAATTATGAAGACACATGAATATGGACAACAAGTTTTTCAAGATGGAGATTCAATGGCAGCAAAATTAGAAGTTTGGGGAAATGCTGACGGCTTCACCTCTATTGCAGTTCTACAAAAAGATATTGCATGCTGCACAAAAGCCAGAATGTAAGTGTGAAGGAACAGAGTATAATCCTGTGGTCACAGTGTTTAGATCTTAACCAATGCTACATGGATGTGGTGACATCTCTGACTCCATGAAGATCTCTCTAAACCTAAATGTTGTATTTGTCCTGCTTTTTGGATTTAAAACAATTGCATGAAACGAACGCTATCATGCTTGCAGAGTTTTATTTGCAGTTGTATTTTCAGGCTTTAGGATCGTGGACCAAGCAGGAAATTGAGATTAAGAGAAACTGGGGCGTGACATGCAGGAAAAAGGCTGCAGGTCCAGATTTAAAATCCCACTCTGATCATTTTTTTTCTCTTTTTTTTTTTTGACTACTTTAAGTGTTCTCAGCGGTCGTTAAATTGAGATTATGAGGTTTTTAGCCAAAATTACATTACCTGTGTCATTTTCAGTGTCTTCTCTTCTGCAGAGCTCCAGTAGACAGCGCTGTTCTGCACACTCCTCTTCACGCTAGCTTGTAGCCTAACATTGTCAGTGTAGAAGAAGTGGCAGGTAACATAGGAGATATTCAGCTCTCAGACACTAATGTCTTCAGGGTCATGATGAAACTTAATATTACGGTTAGCTTTCTAACAAGCATTGCAATCCACTAACACACACACTTGTACTGCAATTGTCCTCTCTAATTTTCCGAGTCTGGCCTGCATAGCGGGGCTCAGGGGGCAGAGCTTGGAGTTGTGATGTAGAAAATCTCACTGTGTCTGAGCCTACCCTTTGGGTGTGTGAGAGATTCACATTGATTTGAATGCAGAAATACTCAGAAATGCAATTTTGCACTTATTTTTCTCATGATATGTCCTGTAGCATCAGAAAAATGTCATATAAACATGTAGACAACAAGAAAAACATGATTTTCATCGGAGTGGGTCTTTAACTGGGCTGCCCACTTGAGAACTTTGGCCTCTATTGGGCGCACCACTTTACCATTGGTGCTTTATAGAAGTTTAATAAAACAAACAACAGTGGTATTTGTGAACATGATACTTACACTAACGACAAGAGAAACATAAAGTTTATAATACCAAGTTTGCACCGCTGATAAAAACCGCTTGTCCCCGGTTGTGTCTGTCAGAACTGGTCGTCATTTAAAGGGCCCTCTTGCCGGCAGACTTCGTTAAAAAAATGTCACATCACATACACGTACTGTGATAAGAAGCCCTGAGTGTGTGCACACACAGTCTGTTTGGCTTTCTGTTCAGTCGGTCTGATTGTGAATGACAGGAACTACTTATGCAGACCATTTTTATATCCAATCTGGACTCCAATCAGTTTATCTCTCAGCCGCTCCTCACGCTGACAACTTGTTCGTCTTATCTCCTCAACACTCAATCTCCTGTGTCTCATGTGGCTGGAGAGAAAAAAGACTCATTTACATCCAGGACAGCTTATCAGTCAGCTTTTTTTGATCACTGTGCTAGATTACTGTGATTTGCAGAAGAAATGCATCCCTCAAAATTGCTTCAAATTGATGTAAAATATACCACAACATGAGGATTTTTGAGGCAATTTGGAGAGTCTAAAGCCTTAGTTTTCTCCTCCAACAGTCTGCAAGTGTCGTTGAATGAACAGAGTGCTCCCGAGTTTCTTACCTGAACCACTGAGCATCTTTTCCCGTCGTCCCTGCCTGTGCCTGCTCTCTTTTTTTCACCAGCAGATGCCCCGTAATGCAATTGCAAGTCAGGCAGCATCCAGCGCATTACTCACTCCATTAGCTACGGAAAGAATAAGAAAAAAAACACCAACATTTCAGAATTTTATCAACAAATATACAAGCATTAAGTCAGAATATATTACAGAGATGGGCCAGAGGAGAACGGAAGAAAAGAAGAGGGTGGTATTGATTCGAGGAGAGTTTTTCTCCTTTTTTCCCCATGATTTCGTTTCCAGGCTGCAAAAATCCAAGAAAAATGAAAAGACTTTTCTGTTACCCTGGCATTACTGAAATATTTCAGACCAATAGATGCTGTTTTCTTTCACACTCTTACTTTGAATTAATCGCTAGATGAGAGAAGACAAGAATGCCAGAGCCTCCAAATGAGCAAAACCCTCACATATGCAGTTTTCTCTGGCATAATGAATTGGACATAAAGTCGACTTTTCTTGGAAAAAGACACAAGTCGTATCCATCTTAGCAGTGTTTTTGGGCAGAGAGAGTAGGTGGACGTGGTGTGGTGTGTTTTCGCCTGGACGGAGTTTACGTTAAAGGGATATTCCAGCGTAAATTAGGTTATATATTCCGGCGTGAATTAGGTTATGGTCAAACTCACCGTTACACCGAGTTAGACACCCCCTCCAGAGATGAATGTTGCCGACTGCTTGCTTCTCTAGTTATACCAACTTTAGTAACGACCGCATGAAACACAGCGGTCTACATCTCAACACGCAAACCTCAACCAGGGGGAGCCCTGACGAGTTGATCACCGAGTGCAGTAGATTATTTCCATGAAGTAATAATCATCAATGTGAGGATGCCTAGCCCAGGTTCACACTTGAAAGAATGGAAGGTCCACACGAATGATCAGTTTGACAAGATTTAATGGCTGCAGATCTGGGTTACAGCTTCATCCTGCCACAAGTGTAACAAAGACTGGTTTGAGCCTGTACAAGTACATATAGCCATCCATTTTTCCAAGCATTCTGCTGGTATTTAGTTGACCTGAAGAAGAGTCCATGTAGGGTAAGAACAAAGGACAATATAATTTAAGGAGCCTTAGTTGAACCTGAGTGATGTCAAAAATGTGTACAAGGTTTTTTGTTGAGGATGGTTGTCGAAGGCCCGTGGCTCCAGGAATCTAACACCAACGTATCCATGGTATCTGAGTTACATAGCTCCACCGCCCTAAAGGCTGATGGGATTGGCTAAAGAAAATTCTCCTAACAATCATATTTATCATCATCTCAGTCAAATTGCATTTCCATGAAGTAGTAATCATAAATGTTCTTCCTTGAGCTGTGAAACTCCGCTGCACTCTGTGATCGACTTGTCAGGGATGCCCCCACAAACAAGCGGCTGCTGGAGGAGAGTGGGTGAGTTGTGTTTAGTCTCTTTGCTAAAGAAATTAGGCAAAGTTAAAAAGATGTTTGGTGGCTAGTACTATGGCTGGGACCCTATATGTCCTGTTGATGAAATTAGGTGCTGGTCTGAGCATTATTAGTGGCTATAGAGTAGCGTTTTGGTTGAGGTTTGCAAGTGGAAACATTGACTGCTGTGTTACATTGATTGCTATCCTGCGGTCGTTACTAAAGTTGGTATCACTAAAAAAGCAAGCAGTGGGCAACATTCATCTCTCAAAGGGGGTGTCTAACTTGATGTGTTTCCATGTGTTTGACCCTTACTTAATTTTACGCCAGAATATCCCTATAAAGGCTTTTTATAGACTTTTGGCTGCACGTGCATTTGACAAGCACACACAGATATCATCAGCAAAACGGTTTGGTGGAAAAAAATAGCTAATTCAAGATTGGTCCAGACAGTTTTAGCACCTGAGTTACACGTAGAAAAGTGAGGTCTTCTTCTGCTGTTGGGCCTCACTTGGCAGTCTGGACAGTGTAGCCACACACCATGTGCACGGATCGACTCGGAGGTCCAGAGGAAAGAGTGGAAGCTGCATACTGTCCTGCTGAATGAAAAAACAGATCGTTGGTTCGACCTGTTCTGGGAGGAAAAATTGCCGAATCTTTGCTTCAGTAAAAAAAGGTGGGAGCAGGGTTAAAGGTCAGCCAGAACATAGCAAGTGCAAGAGACTCTACAGTCAGGAAATTCCAGCAATGGAAACCAGCATCTTTTTTAAAACAATGAAATATTGATATTCTGCTTGAAAATGAGCAGATGGCATGTCCACATAACTAGCTGGGTCACAGGAGTGCGAGATAGGAAATGAAGTGAGGGGGAAGGAGAAGCAACAGCTGAAAAAAAAAAAGAAAAATAGACTCAGTAACCGGAAAGCAAACTAGCCTTTAGCGGTGTGTGGCTATTACTACAGCGTTAATCATGTTGGTGGACGTGATAGATGAGAGTGAGGCTCTCTATCCTCTGAAAAAGTTTCTTCGACAGTTTGGGGGGAAATTCGTAAACAAAGATGGGGTGTTTGTGAAGGTGTCACAAAGAAATGGATGATGGCAAGTTTCTTCACAGGGATGCAAACTGCTTCATCGAGCTACAGCATGAAGAGAAACAACAAAAATTGATACGAAAATAAAGGATCGTATGTGCGTGTTTTATTTCTTTTCCTAAAGATGGTGAACTCTTGAAGACACTGGCAAACCCAAAGAAAAAAAGAAACATATTTAAAATTCTCTTAAAGATAAAGAGTCAGTGGTGGATTATAATACAAGAGGATCATTAATATGGTTTTCAAAGTCGAGTCTGACACATCAATGTGTTAACGTTGGCTGCTACTCTTGCAATTTGCTGGCTGGCTTGAGAATTTCTTTAGTTTTTTATTTGGAAGGGATTCTCTCAATCACAATAAAAGGCTGAAATTGCATGAATATTTAAGCACTCCAGACAGTTTTTAAAAAAATACTTGGAGCTTTATTCTTTTACCAAAAGAGCGCTGCATTTAGGCGATTTTTCTTCTTGTCTCTGACGCTTTTATCCGAGGCGGTGGTTGGACCGAGATCCTTTTGTTGGAGCAGACTTTCAAAAGTTGCCTTTGAATCCTCAGAATTGATAAAAACAGAGACGATCTGAAGATTAAAACCTCTAAAAATTACGTATTCTTTTTTTTACCAAAGCCTAAAACACTCCAACTTTTCTCATTAAGTATTACCAAAGCGCCGTTAGCCTCTCAGAGCTGAGCTGTGGAGGGGCATCAGCTCCGATTGCTCCCTGGCCTGAATGGAGCTGCACACACACATACACACACACACTCACACACTCACAGGGGCAGCAGTGGGCAGGTGCAGGAAAAGGCCCTGATAATTGGCTGGCTAGAGTGTCCGGGCCTCCTTTGGGGCTGGGCTGTGACTCCTGAGGAAGACACACAAAATGAGCTACTGCATCAAAAATTGAGGTTGGCAACCTCCATGCACGTCTGGGCGATTTTTCAAATGAGCATTTCTGGGCCCCAGAGGAACCTGCGGCGCTCCTGCTATCATAAGCAATTGGAATAGAAATGGACACAAAATACTTTTTTGCTGGCGTGCATAAGTAGGTTGGGCAAGAGGGCAAGCTGTGATGTTCAAAGAGTGTCGGATAAGAGAGCAGGAACAAAAGGAGACACTTGTATTATTTTCTAAAGAAATGAGGTTAGCATTTTTGTTGCTGTCGTTTCCCTTTTAAGCCGCTCATTTCCTTTTCCTGTTCTTTAAAGAAGAAAAGGAGATCAGAGAAAATGAGGCTTCGAGTCCTTATAAAAACTGTAAGGACTGCGTGGAGCATCCTGCTGCCGCTGACGGAGCTTTGAAAGCCCAAAGCAGAAATAGCTCACTTACACATCACAGTTTCTAAACCTCTTTTAAAGTTTGATGCATGTTTCTGTAGTCAAGAGTGTTATCAGCTTCCTTTTAGTCCAAAAACACGAGCCTCTGAATTGTTTGGAGTTGCTTCTTATAGTTTAGCGAAAGAGTGTAATTGCAGTTTATTCCTGAACTTTCTGTTGATAACAAATTCTCATGACTGAAAGTGCGCACGATTCCAGGTTGGATTTCACCAAATTGGTTTAAGATTCGATGTAATTGCTTAAATGTGGGTGATATGACACTTATACACCCGCACCTGGCTCTCAAGTGCAGCATATGGGAGCTGAAAAAAGGAAAGAAATCAAAGCAGATGCAACTAAAAACATTCAGGGACAGAGACGAGGGAGACAAGTATGGCTGTGTCCGTGAGAAAATCTCTTTGAAAACAGCTGTTTTTAGAGCAAAAATAAACATATTCGAAAAAAGGTTTTAGTCTGAGTAGCTCAGCGATCCTATGAGAGGTGAATTTCTTTGTATTACCTTTATTTTGAAGTCACCGACACTACATTCATTTTTTATACAGCCTTCACAACTGTGGCGCCTGTCATGTCAGAGGAGATGATATATAAATAAGGCCAGGTAGATCCTCACTGGAGTCAGGGTTGTCCTGGTTGAATCAAAACAACCCTGACTCCAGCGTGGATCTACTTAGCTTCACTCTCATAAGATCAGACAGAGATGCTAAAGCTTGTGGCAAGAAGAAAAAGAGGAGGTCTGGCTATATTTGTCAACCAGAGATGGTGTAACTCTTCACAAATAACCATCAAGAAGAAGTTGTGTTGTCCAGATATCGAACTGTTGGCAGTCGCTCTTCGGCTTTATCATGTTCTCACGGAGTTCAGTCATATCATAACAATACTTATTTGCATCCCACCCAAGGCAACGGCTGAAGTTCATTGTGATGTTCCCGATTATACTGTTGCTAGGATACAGACTCAACACCCTGAGGCACTAATAATAATATCAGTTGACTTCAAACAAGTCAAACAAAAAATGTCGCAGAAATGAACAACCCACCAACCAACAAACCAATCAGTCATTACGTTCATAGCGCTGATACCTAACGGTCGTTATCTGAAGACACTTTAGACAGCGATAACATGTCAGAAGGTCAGCTGGGTTTTGAAGCAAATGCCAACTTGTATCAGCTGATAACCTTTTGTGCATCCAGTGGTCAGATGTGCTCAGTTTTTCCATGTAAAAGAGGGACAAATACAAAAGAGGCCTTTTAATTTTTCTGCCTTGAATGATGTAAATATACTTTTAAATAAAACGTAATTTTCTCAGCATTTTTTGATGAAAATAACACATTTTAAAATACCGATAGAATAAAATAAAAGTGGTTTTGTCTTTCCTGTGATGCATTTATTGATTACATTTTGTAAAGACAAGATTTTGGGAGCTTGACAGTTCACTAGAGTTGGTCAGGTAAAGAGTTAAACAGGTAAAGAGGCCTTTTAGCTTGTATCGGGTGTTGTGTTTGTTTCAAAGATCGTCGCTCTCAAAATGTTGCTGTTTTGATCTCCAGTTTCTGAAGTAAACACAGTTTTGAGCTGTTTATTATGTTCTATTAGCGTGATCAAAGCTTCTGCTAAGAGTGAGTGTAAAGCGGTGAGGCTGTCAGGATCACATGATGAACATGATGGATATAAGTCCAAAATTAAACCCAATTAGCCTGCATGACTATCTTAATTGATTGTTAACATTTTGGACTCCTGCTTAACGTCGACTTTTATCTCTGAGTGTGTTCGAGCAGGTGCTTTTCAGCTAAAAAAAATGTAAATGAGAGTTGGTGAAAGGAGGATTTGATTTATGAAAAACCAAAACCGTGTCCCAGAGGAGCTCTTTACAGATGAGAGTTAGGTGACTCTGGTTTCACCTTCGTGCTGCTTTAACAGTCCAGGATCAACACAGCGTGGCTGCAATGTTTCCACAGTTAGATCAAGGGATTCAGATCATTCCTCTCTTTTATGCCAAATATTTTATTCACTTTGGGGCAATACTAAAATCTGATGATTTAGGGGGAAAAAAAGCTGGCCTCAGATCCAGTTTGCTTGTCACGCCTGAGCAGAACTTGGCAGAGCTGATTGAGGGACACATTTGCATTTGGCCGACCAAATCACTATTTTTATGGACCCCTTTTGCAATTACATATTCTCTGTGTTAATGTAACTTTCAGATGGAATTAGTTCTTTATGTGCTCCGATGCTTGTAGTCCATTAATTTAGTTTTATTGCCGCTAAATTAGATTCACTTACCCCCTCTGGCAAGGCGGCGTAATATGCATAAAAATAACTTATACCCCTAAACATTTGTTCACAAAATATTCAGCTCAAGCACTCAGCAGGTAGGCCGCGTGAATGTCAATAACCTTCAAAACTCCTTCAGGTGAAAGACTTTCTTGCGATTGTGATATGAAGTGCATTACTCTCTCACCTCTGCGTGCGACTTCTTGTAGAAGTCGAAGCAGCCTCTGCACGGCGAGGACACCATGTCTCACCGCCTCCTCGAACTTTCTGAGGGAACGTTTTCTCTAAGGATCTGGCATTGAGACGATGATAATATTGTCACCTTCACCCACCACAGTCTGTGCAGACGGCTCTCTTTCACTTTCATCCTCCAACATTATGTTTTAGTGCCACTATTAAGGCATTATGAGTTTGCATGAGTGTTTTCTTTCTGCAGGAGAAAAAGGCTGTGACTTCCCGGGTCACTTTGGGAATTGTGTCTGATTGCAGCTTGTGTGGTGAACTATGAAGTACATTTTCAAAGAGCTGTGCACATTGCTCTGCGGGGAACTGCAGCGAGGACCGAGATGAGGAGAAACAACACAATGTTGAACAATAAAAGCGAGGCAGTACATGCTGATTGCGGGAATATTTTGGCTCTCAGAAGAAAACAGAACATCTGTCTCTTGAGGAGGGAAATGTTGCATCTTGAGAGGCGTAAACCTGCCTTTTAAAAACTGACCCTCCGTTTGAGTTTAAATTGGATGTATACAGAAATACTCTCAAAGACAAAAACAGAGAGAAGCACATTTCTCTTGATGATTAATATAAAAATAATCTTCAAACTATGGATCCCACGCTGAAATGTTGTTAGATTTGCACCTCTTTCACAGTGTTACCTGCATCAGTTATTGTTAATGCTGAGGTTAACGTTTCTCTCTCATGAGCAAGCTGTTACTTGAGAGTGTGAAACTTAATGTTTGGAGCCGTTCGCCTCAACAGCTGTGCCGTAGATCTTCAAGTACGAGATAATATATTTTATCTCAAGTAATGCTGGGAAGGCAAGACATTTTTATTTCACTCATTTATATTTTTAATGGCGTGTGTTGTAAAAATGTTTACCCAAAATTATTTTCAGTAATTCAAGGCTCATAATAAGTCCATTTATTCGGCGGCTTTGTTGATATAAGACTGAAAAAGAAGGAGGAGACCCAGATAAGTGGAGAGGAGATAGAGAGCAGCACAAGTGGTACTTTACAGACTGTTTTTGTAAAGTTTTACCATTTTTCGTAAAGATAGAGTGTGTAGAAATGGGAATATTTCGCAATATCCTGAGAGTGAAAGGCTCCCTTGCTTACCCCTCCTGGTATGAAACTATGGTGGCCTTTGAGGACAAGAAGCTGCTGTGATACACGTGAAATATTATCCTGCTTTTGCCAAGTTTGTACCATCAAATACTCACTCATATATAAAGCTGAACGCATAACAACAACACTGTTTTCTGGTACTTTTTCAGCTGCCACTCAAAAGGTATTCTGTAGTCAGGCTTCTGTAGAAATATGGAAGTGCAAGATGGTGGCATCTAAGGAAAGGGTGTTTATGCACTTAACATTATATAAATTATATCTTGATTTAATATATTATTTATTATATTATATTTATTATATTATTTATTATTTATATTTATTTTATATATTTTATTTCCACCAAGTCTGTTCTGCTAAATACCACAGACTGTGCCTTTAAAAACATGACAAAAAACAAACAAAAATGCCTGTAGCAGATAGGCTAAATAAGTGACTGGTCTGAAAACATAGTGGGGCTAGCTATGTATATTTATTTATTCATCACGGTTTGTTTTATGGTTTATTTTATTTTATTTTGTTGCAGAAAGAGAGCGGTGGGCAGAGGGTTGAAGCAGCTGGGAAGCAGGCAGGTCCACGGCAGCGATCCAGAGGAAGCTACGACATGATGGAGCACGGAAACTCCAAAAGAAGACAGTAATTATTGACTCTAATGGGACGTGATGATTCAAATTTAATAACAGACAAAAAAGAGGATGAAGAAGGGGAGAAAGACGCTCAATGTGCAAGTATCACCAACAGTCTAAACCTAACTGAGAGCTGATCCAGACCGTAGACTGTATATAAAATGGACAGCTGGGTGAGGCCATCCTGAGAACAGCACCCTCTGGTGACAGGCTGCAGTATAGGTCATAAATCCCGCCTCTACCAACTTTAGAAATTTATTACACAGAACATAAATTTTCTCCCCCCTGGTTGTGATGTTGACATGTAGTTACTGTCAGACTGGTTTGTGCTCAGGTCCTCTTTTTTCGGTGCAGCTCTGTTTTTAAAAGTTATTAGGGGGTTCATGTTTTCTACCATTGACACTTGATACAGCCTATGAGCGTATGAAGATTGCAGAGCTTAACTGAGGGATATGCTGCTGTATCCTGATGAATCACGGCATCTATTTTTGAGTTCATTAGACACCTGCAGTGACCCCACAGCGGGATCAATCAGAGTGTTTCCTCATTACAGAGCTACAGTGCTCATCTACACATGACATGTAGTGCCGTAACTTCACAGGTTTTCTGGTGACTCAGGTACACCAAGACTCGACGCAGACTCGAAGTTTGATGACTTAACACTTAAAGCAGTGATTGTCTTTCTGAAGCCGCTCTGTGGGGTTTTCTGTTTAACAAGCATACTTGTCACACACCTGCGCCGTCAGACTCAGGTTAGCTGGTTATTTCACCGAAATTGTTTGAAACAACATCAGAAGGATGCTGTAATGTGGTACAGAAATGCATTCTCATCCCCACGGACTTGTACAATAAAAGGAATCAACTTATGAGAAAAGAAAATGTTCCAGTGAGCCGCAAGAGTTCAAAAACTCTGCAGGGAACTTTTACATAACATGAAGGCCATTTATTTCTTGGCTTTTATTTTAGGAGGATACTGAGCTGAGTGAAAGTGACACATTCTGAAAACACCCAGACTTTGCAGCTTCACGCCTGCTTTCACTTCAGACTCGACTACAGAAACTTTTCTTATGAAATGCCATGACAGCTCTGTTAGACCCTCAAAGTTGATATTTAGTGGTGCGTTAGATTTAATTGCTGTCTGGCTTAAAAGTCAGGCTGCAATGGGGAAAATCTGTGTTTTGATTTTGTTGTCATCTTGAGCAGTGGCGTAATCAGGCTGTTTGAGGGGCAGGGGCAAAAAGGGGGCACCGGCATGTAAAAATTCGTGATTAATGACCAGCTTTTTGCAGACCCTTGCAGAGGCTTTCAATTTACTTTCTCTTCTGACTTCTAGAAACTGGATCATAGACTTGTCAGACTAACTAGCTGGCACACTGTAGCTGTTTGCAAGGAGGCTGAAGGTCAACTAAAAATTGGATTGGGCAGCATTTCCAATATGGCGACAACCTCTGATAGGCGTCAAAACTCAGTCAGACAAAACTGCTCATAGGTTTCAGTTTCTGGTTATTTTTTAGGAGTGATAATGAGGTAAAGACAGTTTATAAATCCTCAGTTTAAAAAAAAAAAAGATAATAAACAAGAAAAACTCTATAACACGGTTGAAATACTTTATGTTCCATGATTATTGATAAGCATAAATGCTTTGAAAGCACAATGACCGCATTGGCAGAATTGACATGTCTTTATCAGATGATTATCATGACCTTAAAATATTGCAAAAATAAAATCACTACGATTATTATGGAGAACTTGAATTATACAACTCAATCACTCAAACAACACTAGTATGAGGGAACCAATTACTCCACAAACTTAACTAGCATCCACTATTACCAATTATATTCATATTTAGGATTTCTTAACAATCTCCAGCCCTGTGAATTTCTGAATTTCTTTAGAGGAAACTGAACCTCACTTTAATCTTTTGCTTTTATTTTGATATTTTTTACTGTCTAGTTTAGACTGCTTTATTTCTTGCATAGTCAAACTTTAATCAAAAGTTTACAGCCTCTGGTAGATCTTAAGTTGTAAACAGTATAATTGTTTAGAGCTGCTGCAGCTAGCTCACTGGCAGCCGGCGACTTCTTCTTCATTGAGGTGACATGGTTTATGACATACCTGTCAAGTTTGGGATTTCAAAGTAAGGGAAATTTTCCAACTGTCTCTCCAATCTAAACTCTATCACTAAGGTTTCCCGGCCAAAACGGTTTAAGATGTCGACAACCAGAATGATGAACCAGTGCTGTGAACTTACTAAGTTACCTTCGGCTTTTATTTTGCATATTGATATTTAATCTTTTTGAAACAACAGTTATTGTCAATACTGGTGTATCATAATTGCCTTACAAAACACCACTAAACTTTAGGTAAACTACGATTCAGGTTATGACGGCAGCAGCATCATTTTTTTCGACTTATAAGTATTTTATTGAATGTTGCATCTATTCATATATTAAGGATCTGTATTGCAAACTAATTAAAAGAGGTAATTTCAACCTTGCACTTTGGGTAATTAACTGGAATTATAAATTATTTAAAAAAATCTATTACCTGCTTTAATCAGCATTTGCTTTGACTCAAATTTCCAGGCATATGAATAAAAAGGAATGGGTGTGAGAGAGAGAGAGAGAGAAAGAGTTTTGGCTATTACATTGAATGGTCTTTTTTCATTTTTTAACTCAAGGCCAGGATCTGACTCCCCTCTGAGCTGAAAGGATCGCCACGTCATTCAGTCCTATTTCAGTATCACAGAGCTGTGATCACTGAGCTCCTGTCTGAGCATCTGATCATCAAAATAAGAGGTCTGAGATAATCCTTATCGCCAAAGCCCAAAAGTCAAAGCTAGTCTTATCTTTTTCAATTCCTTCTGGCACAAAACATAGAATAAAATTATCTGCAGACACTTTTTAGCGCTGAGCTTAATATCCTTAAAAAATTGCAGAAATACTGCCGCTGTCTATTTTTTTTCCTAATCTATTGTCTACCCTTTGACTTCTATATTTTCCTTCACTGTCTGATGGATGGATTATGATGGCCGCCTGAGCATGAAGAAATTCAATTCAGGCCCACCTCCCTGTTCCCTCTTGGACTTGTGGTTTAATGAAAATCTCAAAGTTTTGGGCTGAATCAAGCGCCGGCTTGCTGGTGGGGTTACACGGAGTCTTGGAGCGTAACATTTCGCACAGATGTTACTGAGGATTGTTGTGATGCAAGGATAATTTCAGATGTAATCACTATGCAGAGAAATAATGACAGAAGTTAAAGACCAGGCACACTGCTGCATGATAGGGCTTACACTCAGTTTCATTAAATGCTGAAGAGGGAATCCCTGCAGGTAGGGCGCAATCACAACATTTGTATGCCGTGGCACCCCCGCTCTGATACAGTAAAAAAAAAAAAAAAGAAAGGAAGCTGATGAGGTTTGATCAAACAAGCTAAAATACATGTTTTTCCAAGCAGCTGCTAAGTCAGACTAGCGAACAGCACAGCGTCTCCTCGAATATGGTCAAAACTTCCATTCATCCCTCCTGACCAGTTTTCCCCTCAGCTCCTCCTCTCTCCTCCCTCTCTGCTCCAGCAAGCCCCGCCCACAAACAGACGCTCCTGCTCGCTCGTATCGTTTCAATTAAATTAAATAATATAATGCAGATAAATACTTCAGATAATTACAAATGGGGCCCAGTCAACATGAAAGTAAACGGCATTGGTGCTACTGTAGATGCAAACAGACTACCAGCAAACACAATGTTTGCAGGACTTCTACAACTAGGATAAAGTGACATAGTCCAGGACCAGAGATCAACAGTTTTTACTTTCCAAGCGTGTTGACCCGGCTTTTTAGCTCTTGTCCAGTCTACCTCCTTTTTAAGCACCAGTTATTCTGCCAGAGTCTCTGGTATTTCCTTTGTTTTCTTGCTTGTGTTTTCCGTACTTTCTGGTTGGTTTCTACTGTCCGATATTGTAGCACACTAACTTTGTTTGGGCTCGTGAACGTTATTGGAGGACGTGGAGCGTGCCTTACAACACGAGGAAGCAGCATCTGCCTCACAACCAATCAGCACTAAGGAGCAGCATCCGCCTCACAACCAATCGGGTTGGGGGAGGCGGAGAATGGCTTTATTTACAGTCAGAGCAGGCCGCTCAAAATTTTTAAAATGTTGACTACACAGACATAAAAACACAGCGATATCGTTATATTACCAAATGTCATCAATAACTAATAGCTATTGACTGATATTAAAAGCTTTTTTGTATATACACCACAAAAAAAGATGCTTCTTTAACGGAATCCTGCCCACTCCACCTTTTGTAATTTCCTCTCAAGACTATTTTGATTATCATCCTTTAGTTTCAGTGTTTCAGTCTGTTTTGAAGTAAGTTGGCCTGGAATCAAAAGTCTAGTTATTCATGTCGGATTGAAAGTAGATCACCAAATCAACACTACAGTTATGACGAGAAATAATGCAGCTGATCAAAAACCCAACAGTTGATACAGTGTATTTAGTGTTGCAAACAGCCAAACAGTTGGTGTTAACATAAGTCCCGCCTCTAATAAAGCAAATAGCCAATTATATTCGAGGATTTTGAGTCGACTCCTAAGGTGGCCGATCAGACCTAAGGGGCCGGACAACCCCCCTCACCAGCCCTCTGGATCTGCCCCTGTTTATTGGAGCTGAACTGATTCCACTGTGGTACCCAGATGGTTTAATGTGTTAAAGCTTTGACTGGTAGAAAGTGTGAATTTAATTATGCAGCTTTTAAATGCATGCACTGGTGAACAGTCCCTCTTAGTACATTCATATTCATTCATTCATTTCAAATTCATGGTCAGTAATCCATCATGCACTTTTTAGTTGTGTATTTGAATGTTTTAGAGAATTGCTGAAAATCCAAACAGAAAAGTAAAACTGTGCAGAGTTTTGTTTAGGAGTTGTCTCTCTTTTTCCGCTGATGTGAGTGATTTAACACAACCCCAGAAACTTGTGGATGAGAAACCTTTCAAATTCCGCCTGCACTTTCTTATTGATCTCTCTTTTCTTCACACATTTCTTGCAGGAAGGAGCAATTTGCATTTTCCCCGACATCTCTGGCAGAAAGCATCTCCGTGGTCAAAATGTGTGATAGAGGAAAACTGTGGGCCAATTCAGCCTCTGAACCTGCATTGACTGCTTTCATCATGTGAAATGGTAACACATCAGAGAGGAGCAGGAGAATGGCGGTGGGGGGGCCGCATACTATACGCTGCAGCACAAAGCGGTCGCAGGACGCGGACTGTGATGCGTTTTATTCCACGGCTCGGAGTAAGACATAAAGCTCTGCAAATTACAACAGACTACAAACCACTGAGAGAAAAACCTGCGCTAACGGCCTTTGATGCTGTGTCTTCCCCGCTGCCTCCAGCAGCCATCCATCAGCACAAACCTTAAAGAGATCCAGGGCCCAGAAATTCTCTTCCTGGCACTACAGAGCACTGTCTGCAGCACAGAATATCTTAAAATCAGCCAAGTGTGATTGGCTAGAGTCAGACACAAAAATGCTAAATGCCAGACTGCATCATTTTATGAAGATGAAAGTTTTGGATCATTAGAAAGTTTCTTGGATTGATGATCAAAAGAAATTATTGACTGTTTTTTTCAGTGCAGTTACCAAGCTCTTCAAGAAACACAATTTTGGATTTTTTTATAAAGACAATTTCATTTAGAAAAGTGTGTTAAAATGCTTGGTGAGCTGCAAGTTATTTTCCATTATACTTAGCCCAATTTTTCCAAAGCTACTCCTGAAGACATGAGGCAAGCTAAGCTACAGAAACACAGCACAAGTAGTAGTTAAGCTCCATTAAGGCTTCTTCAGTCTATCTATTTATTTATTTAATACAATTTCACTGGAGATCATGATACAGTTTTACTATTATTACCCAATTTAATTTGAACTCAGCTCCATCTCTATTTGGGCGACTGTTTTGAAATGTAAGGGTTTTACATTGACTGTCTTTCCTTTTTAATAGGATCAGTTCAACATCTGATTATTATGGCTCAGATCGATTGACTTTAATAAGACATGTAGATTACTTTATGTTTCTGTGATATGCCTTGTTAATGCACTGTACTCTCTTCATCATAGACAGAAATAACGTGTGCTGTCTAAATACCCGCTTCTCTTTTTAATCTCATTTGTGGACTAACCTCATGATGGTTAACCTATCATGTAGGTCTATTGTGAATCACCTGCATCATCTCATGTGATGGACTAATCCTCAGCAGTTTGCCAGGCTGCACTGGACAGATCGCTTTGCTGTGTCTTACAAATAACTTATAATGTCAGATATGAAATCAGCATTGATAACAGGTTTTATAGTGATGCAGAAACTCATTGACTGTAGAGGTGATAAACCATGCAATGATTTTGGTTGGATTTGGTGGCACAAAGTACATCATTAAGTGTCTATCAGCAGGTTATGGGACATCTTTGTTAGTTGGATGTATTAAACGTTATCAACCTTGATTTGTATTTTAATCCTCATTTAAAGAAGGTCATGAGCACTTCCTGTTATCATTTCAGAGAAAAAGTCAGAAAAAAAAGGATCCGATTTTTATAACCTAGAAAAAAGCTGAAATGTTGCTTCATGCTTTTATCACAAGCTGTTCAGGTTACTTTAACTCACTTTGTACTGGTCAGCTACTGCCAGAGGTTTAACCTGTATAAATAAAGCTGTTTTATTTCATAAAGCTCTGCACTGGCTCCCTGCTGCTTTTAGAGTTGGCGTTAAAGCTCTTTGGCCTGTTTTTAAAGCTAACCTCCTCCATATGTGACAGATCAGCTTTCAAGTTTCTGCTTCTTGAATGTTTCCTTTAAATGTTTCTCATGCGTCTCAAAGAAGGAAAAGTAAATAAACTAATGAACCTACCTTTTAAATTTGGCTGTTAATTCAGAGTAATTTTGACTTTCTTTTTAGCCTTAGACTGCATTATAACCATTTTCTTATCATTCATTTGTTATTTTACTGCTTTTTTTCCTTTTATTGTTTTAATTTGGTTTCTTACCCTTACTTTTGTCTTTGACTTTACTTTAATGATCCCATTTTACTTTAATTTTCTTCCATTGGTTTATTTTAATTCTTGTTTTAGTTATTTTCTTTCCATCTGTTCTTCTGTGAAGCACTTTGGGCTGCGAGTTTATGCATATTAAAGGTGCCATATAAACAAAGTTGAGCTAATTCCTGCACATCAAATTGCAAAGGAATCCAAATTGTACATCTTTGTCATTCTCTCACTCTTGGTGTGCTCCAGCATGGTGGTCGATATTTTTAAATATTACACCACCTGGTTTAATTTCAGCTTTTTTTAAACCAGAGGCCTCCTTGATGAATAAGTAGCTGTCTGCAGAAATAAGTATGCAGAGATAAGATAAATACACTGGAAACATCACCTGTCTTTTCAATCATCTATAATTGTACCAGCATCAAATGTCAAGTTCGTAGCTCCATCCTTAAAGCAACAGTGGAGGCTGCTACCTTAAACAAACTTTTAGACATTATCAACTTCACACAGACTCACAGTGGGCCAAATATACACACGTAAAGATACATGAAGATACAATGTCATTGGAAATCCTGTTTTCCTGTGTGATTCAAGCTTAAGAGCCAAGATACGACTCACTTACTCGCCCATATTTCTCTAAAACCATGCAACACATGGACACACATCATGTTAGGCACACTGACCATTGTTACTTTGATAGTTAGACTATTACCTCCCATCATATTGAATCTCTATGAAATATGAGAAGCTTTTAGTGAGTTTTGATTGATGTGTTGATAAAAACAGACACTCTGTGACATGTCGAGAATAACCAATAACCCTCAGACTTTACTGCATTATTTAGTATATTCAGGTATTTACCATTTTAGTATGATGATGAAAGAGTAGAGATGCTGCATTAATTTATAGTCTTGAATCAGATTGCACCATACCTCAACAACCTGTCTCCCATATTACATCTCTGCATGACCAACTTGAAGCTGTCCGAAGACTGGGGATCAGGGTACATCTAGAAAATAAGTGAATCAGTATTTTCTCTGAGAACCAGACCTTTACTCTGTCCTGTCTTTAGTGCTGCAGACATGCTTTCCTTTACAGCAGCCGTCCTCTCAGGAGAGCGTTCCACTGCATATCTGAATAAAAATGAGTCTGATGTGGGAAGGTGTTTAGATGCAGCAAGGTCTAGAAAAATGCATGATTCATCAATGCTAATAAGAAACAAGTGCCCCACGGGGCACCAACGGGCCCAAGCGGTGTCATGCCACAACCTCTGTGGACCACCTCCCCAGCAGACCACCGCCCTGTCACACTTCCTATCACAAAAATATCATGGTATATTATAATAAAATGTCATAGTCTTGTATGATAAAAAGGTCACTGTGTAGTATGATAAAAATGTCATACTAAAGTATGTAAAAAAAACAGTCATAGTATAGTATGATACAAAATATAATAGTATAGTATGATTAAAAAATGTCAGAATTAGTGAGGTTAAAAAAAAGTACAGTTTGATAACAATTTTATATTTTTATATTAAAAAACATACAGTACTTTAGTATGAAAAAATGTCATAATATAGTATAATTAAAATGTCATAGTAAAGTATGAAAAAGAATGTCATGATAGTATAGTTGAAAAAATGTGAGAATAAGCGTGTTAAAAAATGTCTTAAGATTTTATAACAATTAAAAATTTTAAAATTAACAAAATATATTTTAGTCTAAAAAATGTCATATTAAAGTATGATAAAAATGTCATTGTTTAGTATGTGAAAAAAAGTCATGGTATAGTATGATACAAATGTCCTCATATAGCATATAGTATCATATTTTGTTATTAACAAATATGTTTCGGTATGAAAAAAATGTCATAGTATAGTATGATAAAAAAAATGTCAGAATTAGTGTGTTGAAAAATGTTATAGTAGTATAGTATTAATGAGTATAGTATGCTGAAAAATGTCAAAGTATAGTATGATTAAAAAATGTCAGAATTAGTGTGTTAAATACTTTCATATTAAAGTATGATAAATATGTCATAGTATACAACATAAAAAAATGCCAGTATTGTGTGATAAAAAAAATGTCATAGTATAAAATGATTAAAAAAAAGCATATTTTAATATTAGCAAATATGTTTCTGTATGAAAAAAAATGTCATAATAAGTGTGTTGAAAAATGTCATAGTATAGTGTGATAAAAATGTCACAGTAAAGTATGTTAAAAACAGTCATAGTATAGTATGATACAAAATGTCATAGTATAGTTTGATAAAAAAGTCAAAGTATAGTATGATAAAAGATGTCATATTATAGAATAATACAAAATGTCATAGTATAGTATGAAAAAAAAATGTCAGAGTATAGTATGCTGAAAAATGGTGAGAGTATAGTATGGTTAAAAAATGTCAGAATTAGTGTATTAAAAATGTCTTAGGATAGTATGATAAAAATTTTATTTTTTAATATTAAATATATATATATATTTGTATGAAAAATGTCATAGTATAGTATGTAAAAACATCATGGTATAGTATGGTTAAAAAAAAGTCAGAAAAAGTATATTAAAAAATGTCTTAGGATAGTATGATAACAATTTTATATTTCAATATTTACAAAATATATTGTAGTCTTAAGAAATGTAATAGTATAGTATGATAAAAATGTCATCTTATAGTATGTTAAAAAAAGTCATAGTACAATATGTTGAAAAAATATGTTACAAAAGTTTTGTATGATAACAATTTTTATATAAACAAAATTTATTTTAGTACAAGAAAAAAAAAGCCAAAGTATAGAATGATAATGTCATAGTATAGTATGGTAAAAATGTCAATATAGTATGTTAAAAATGTCATAGTATAGTATGATTATAAAATGTGAGTATGTGAGTATAATACAAAAATTTTATATTTCAACATTAACGAGATATATTTTAGTATGACAAAACTGTCATAGTATAGTATGTAAAAAAATGTCATAGTATAGTATGACAAAAATGTCATAGTCTAGTATGATAAAAAAAAATGTCATAGTATAGTATGATAAAATTTAAAAAAAAGTCATATTATAGTATGATAAAAATGTCATCATATAAAATATAAAAAATATAATGGTATAGTATGTTGTCAGTATAGTATTAAAATAATTTTATAAATCTATTAACAAAATATATTTTAGTATGAACAAAACTGTCATAGTATAGTATGAAAAAAAAGTCATAGTATAGTATGTTTACCTCCGCCAAGGAGGTTATGTAATCGGTATCGTTGGTTTGTTTGTCTGTTAGCAACTTTAAAGATAAAGTAACAGACGGATTGACCTGAAACATTTACCAGAGGTGCGTCTCAGACCAAGGAGGATCAAATTTTGGTGGTGATCCGCACAAAATTCTGGATACTGTGAACCAGAACACACAAAAATAAGGGTGTTGTTGGAATTTTCAATGCTGAAAGATAAGTAATGGGCAGCAAAGTGGCGTAGATAGGCAGCACAGTTGTGTAGTGGTTAGCACTGTTGCCTTGCAACCAGCAAGTCATGGGATCAAATCCTGGTCAGGATATTTCTTGTTTAAGGGGGGACTTGGGTTACTTGGCGGAGGTCTGCGCTCTCCGAGTGCTTTTCTAGTTAAAAACGTCATAATATAGTATGATACATAATGTCATAGAGTAGTATGGTTTAAAAAATGTCATTGTTTTTTATGCTAAAGAGATCATAGTATTGTATGATAAAAGAATGGCATAGTTAAGTATGGTAAAAAAAATGTCAGAATTAGTGTTTTAAAAATGTCTCAGGGTAGTATAATCAAAAAATGTATATTTTAATATAAAAAAATATATATTTTTTGTATGAAAAAATTTCATAGTATAGTATGTTAAAAAATGTCACAGTACAGTATGATAATAATTTTATATTTGAATACTAACAAAAAATATTTTAGTATAAAAAAACAAGTATAGTATGATAAAAATGACATAGTATAGTATGTTAAAAATGTCATAGTATCGTTTGTTAAAAAATGTCATAGTATGATAACAATTATATATTTCAATATTAACAAAATATATTTTAGTGTGAAAAATGTCATGGTATAGTATGTTAAAAATGTCATAGTATAGTATGATAACAATTTTATATTTCAATATTAACAAAATATATTTTAGTATGAAAAAAAGTTTAGTATCATAAAAATGTCATAACATAGTATGTTAAAAAGAGTCATAGTATAGCTTGTGTAAAAAAATGTCATAGTATAGTATGATTACAATTTTATATTTTATTATCAACAAAATATATTATAGTATGAAAAAAATGCCATAGAATCAAGTGATAATAATGTCATTGTATAGTATGATAAAAATGTCATAGTATAGTATGTTAAAAATATCATAGTACAGTATGTTATAAAATGTCATAGTGTAGTATGAAAACGATTTTGTATTTTAATATTTAAAAAATATATTTCAGATATAATTCAGTGTGAAAAAAATGTCATAGTATAGTATGATAAAAAGAAATGTCAGAAATGTCATGTGTGTTCAAAAATGTCATAGAATAGTATGTTAAAAAATGTCATAGTATAGTATAATAACAATGCCATCCTATAGTATGTTAAAGAAGGTCATAGTACTTTAGGGTAAAAATGTCATGGTAACAATGATAAAAGTATCATATTATAGTTTGAAATTTTTTTTTAATTGTATAGTTTGATAAAAATATCATGGTATAGTATGAAAAAAAGCCATAATATAGCACTATCAAAATGTCATAGTATAGTTTGATTCAGCTGTCCAAAAATGTTTAAAAACATAATTGCAAAAATAGAGTTCCCCTTAAAAATAAGCACAATAGACATTGTGACTTACTTCACTTTCTCAAAAAAATATATTAAAGTTATTCTGATTTTATTCATATAGAGCCTAATATTACAATTAAAACTCCTTTAACGGCACAAGCAGAATAACAATGCTTGGTATCAAAAGCCTATATGCTAAATAAAGGCCTGAAAAGATTCAGTTAATTCAATTCAGTTTAATGAGTCGCAGACACCAGACTATATCAGATAACATCTCATTAAAATAATTAACCAAAAACCTTCAGTAAGGACGTGTTGAGTCAGAATGAAAAACCGGTGGATGTAATTGCAGCTGGTAAGTCCTGATTGCATAATCACAGGACTTTTTGCACTTTTGCCTTTTTGACTATAACAAAATAAAACAATCACTGGGGAGTACCTGCTCCCTTGAATTTAAAGTGGTATGAAATCAGTGGCATAAAGCAGAGTGACTTGGCAAAAATAAACATCATCTGTTCAGATTGGTGTGTAATGACTCAACATGAAAAACAGTTTTGTGTTGTTAAGAGCCTCCTGCTGACCTCCTTCTGCAGAGGCCCAGAATGAACAAACTAGGGTCATACACAGGCTTTTCTGATGGTAAAAACCTCAAAAGTGGAATAGGGGTCATACTTATAATGCATCACAGGAGCTTTTTTTTTCTCCGAGGCCACCGTTTCTTCACCAACCGGAGGGGTGAGCAAGGGGGCATTTCACTTTAGATTCTGACTGCTATATTTCACTAAATATTATCATGTTTAAACACTGGATCATGAAGTAAATTTGATAACACAAAAACAGTAAAACCAAGGCTTTAGACAGTGGTAGAGTCAAGTAAATACTAACTATCTGCCCATGAATGACACTTTTCTCATTAGTGAGCCATTCCAGTTATAATCAGGATGTTATCATAGCGACTCAACTCAATAATAATTCCACTTATTTATAGGGTCTATTTTTCCTCTGTCTTCTTATAACAATAGGTGCAACAATGAAAGTTTCCTGCTGTGCATATCCTTTACTTGCTTCCGGCTCCAATGAAGAACTTTCTGTTGACTTTGGTGCCCCCTGTGGACAAAGCAGTAACCCTTATATCATTAGTGATCAGTCTCACCCCTGAGGAGGTGGTGTTAATTAACCAAAAATACCTCCTCCTGTTATCTTTCTGCTGTGACATGTATCACTTAGAAGTTACCAAGGCCTTTTCTTCACCGCACTTCCCCTTTAACAGCAGTTACATGCTTTCAGAATTCAAAATAGGAAGTGCCTTTGTTTTTAAATTGCCTCTGTATATCACAGAGACACATCCTGGTATATCCCAGTCTGTTTCATAGCCTATCAAAAACTACTTACAGAAGCTTTAAAGTAATATTCAATATTCTTTTACAAGATATACAAAGCTTATAACAGTTAAATATTCAAAAAGGATAAAATTAATTTTCTTGTCCTTTAGGATCATTGTAGATAAAATATTTACCTACACCATGAGAGCACACTTAGAGATATATGGCATCTATGTTGTTTGGCCAAAGAGCTGTGAGTGGCCGCCAGAAATGCATCAGTTGGAGGGAAAAGAAGAGGAAAAAGAGGAAGAAGAAGAGTGACCGTTATAAGCTACAGAACTTGTATCTGATGATAAAAACCCATTATTCATCGCTGGAGCTTCTTTTCCACAATGGCCACCGTCGTCTAACTGATACAGGGGTGAGCATGAGAGCATTTGAGTCTATTTTAACGTGATGAATGACTCTGATAGTTGTTTTCATCAGTACAAAAAAACATGCATCTTTGTATCTAAACTCATCCTGTCATCATGTGCTTACATGTGCAGTAATTTTAATCTTAGAATTACTGAATGGGATTAACCTTTAAATACCTGGGCTGTGTAATCCTTCACTTCCGGCGCTGACTCAGACTAACTGACCTATCTTTAAACCAAAAAGACACGTCATAGCAAATTAAAGCAAATCACACCATCTATAGACCACACATAAAAATGTATTTTATTTAGTGTATTAACAAATTGTATTATACATTTTATTTTTGTAACTTTTTGTTTCACAAACAACAGCATTATAAAAATAAAAGCACATGTAACATAGATTGTGATTTAGTGTCATTTTTTATCGGCAAATCTGCAGAATTACAGCATCTATTTATCCTTTTTTTTAAATTTCAACGTTTTCAAGTAATTTCCTACAAAAGTGTGTAGTAGAGTTTAAAAACAGGTGAGTTTATTGTCGAATGGAAAGCAGGTGTGTGTTTCAGGCTTGAAGGGAAATGCACGATAGTGAGCGTGTGAATATTTTGCACCAGGAAAATAAATGTGATGGTTAAAATACAAACAAAACAAACATGCTGGTGTTGAAATGTTATACTTGCCAGATGATTACATTGCTTAGGTAATACTTCATCAGAAAAAAGCTCTTATTTACGTATGTGAGGGATTCAGTTTTGTGCAACCTACAAATGTCAGCACACTGGCAACATATCAGTGGTGATAGAGTTTTCGATTTATAGCGTTATAACTGTCAGAGTTATTATCTTCACCAGGAGAGAGAGAGAGGAAAAAAAGAAGCTAATGAGGCAAGTTTGGTGAAATCCTCCTTAATTCTACAATGTTGTACAAATTTATACGAAAATCTGACATGAGGATCTCAAATGCACTCTAGAGATCCATGACGACAATGAAAATGTCCCCCAAATGTCCCCTGCATGGATCCAGAATTGCTCTTAACCATCATCAGGCCTGTGTGATAACTGCCCCGCCATCTGTGCAACTGGCCGCCTGCCCACTTATTAGCTACATAATTTGGTTGTTTCGTATTCCATGGAGTTGGGCTGCTTGGCACTGAAAGTCTGCAGCGCTGCCTGGATCCTGGCAACGTCCGTGGTGGAAAGTTTGAGCCGGTGCCGCAGCAGACAGGAGAAGAGGTCCAGAGGCTGCGCTCCGGGCGGGGAGAGCCTGTTGACCCGATCCCGGATTTCCAGCAGCTGCAGCAGGGCCGAGTCCTGCGATCCCTGAGTGTACGGGTAGTCTAGCTGTAAAATCAAGTCCTGGATCGCCTCTGGGTCAAAGTGCATGCTGTAGCCATACACCTGGATGCTGTTGATCTTCATGTAGCCCAGATTCTGCCCCGGTTCCAGGTACTCCAAAGGTTCATAATATACAGTTCCATTCCCGTTAGTCGCAGGCCCCCGGATCCGACTCCGCAGGTAAAAGTGGACTGTCTCAAAAAAAGTTTTCCACTTGTTTCCCAAAGTCAAAGTCCAGTTATAGCAGTCATAGGGAAAGTCTAATTTAGTCCTCTCCCAGTCTGGGTAGTTATTCTGGTCAATTGGCATGATCCAGCTCTCTGAGTGGCTGCCCCCAAACGGGTTGATATAGACAGACAGCATGGGATCCAAAGTGCTGTTCTTGGTAAGGCAGATCTGTAGAGACATCCCCAGAAGCATGTGCACGTGATTCGACTTGTATTTATTACTCTTCAGCGTCAGCAACATCCTCTTCCTCCACGATGGGTCGAACCAGTTATTCAGCCGGACGTCATTGCTGACAAAGATCCCGTGGATGCTGATGCGGTTGTCCCGCTTCTGCAGGAGGTAGCGCAGCTCCATGTCCTGCAGGTCGGTCTCGAAGCCGATGTAGTGGTCGGTGGAGTCGGGCACCTCGTTGCGGCACACGCCCTGGCTCAGCATGTGGCCCTGGTTGCAGGTGGCGCAGCGGGAGCGGTTCTCGTAGGAGCAGGAGGCGCAGGAGGTGCCCTCGCCAACTGTGCAGGGGATGATACCCTGGCAGGGAGGGTGCTCGTAGGGGCAGGAGCAGCTACGTGTCTCCTCCAGGTAGGAGCCGATGTGGTTGTTCTCACTGCAGTACATGATGGAGAGGATGTAGTGCAGCCAGTAGCTGAAGGGTCTGCAACACAAACAGAGCAGCATGTAAGACTCACTGTATATATCTTTATACATAAACACAGAGTACAATTCAAGAATCCAGCAGTACATGTTATAATACAAAAGAGTGTACGCTTGACTGAGCTTTACTATGAGCAGGCCCGCCGACGGGAGGGTCAGTTTCCCCGGGTCCTGGGTCAGAAAAGCGGGCAAGAACTAGACCCTATAACCACATATGAGTCACATATAAAGCTTGTTTTCATCTCTTTTCTTGATTTATCTTGACAGAGTAGTCAAAAAACATCTTTACCTCCCCTCAAACAATACCACTTCAAACGGTTCAGCCCGGCGCGCCCTGTAAGTCCAGAAATTTGAACCCTGCCCTCTACGTGTTACGGAGAATAGACACAATGGTGCACAAAAAAAATGGGAAAAAAGAAAAAGAGAGGTGGAGGAGACGGATTTTTTAAGGATGTAAAGTGAGCGATGGAGAAAAAGCGACTGAGGATTATCCACAGTAAGGTAAGACAGTCAATTAAACACACAGCACAGACACTAACAAGCAGATTTCAACCGAGCTTTAATGTTCAGATCTGTCGGCTTGAACGGAAACTACACATCCGCTCTGACAGAAAGACTTATTTCAGAGACTGAACCTAGTTTTAGTGATCCTGTAGTCTTTGGCAAGGCGTTTGAAAAACCTCTTATTATTACTGACAAAAAAGGTGATCTATCTACGGTGGTTAGTATCATCTAAGAGAGCACCTCTTGGGGATAAATTTATGTATAAGAGACAGGGTGGAGGGCGCTGAATCCCCTTGTCAGATAGGATAGACCACTATCAGGATAGACCATATAAAAGGCCCTTTAACTGGGATTAAGCTTAATCTTGGATGGATCAGATCCAACAGGGGCACTTTATCTAATCTTTACCAAACCAGGAGCCTCATATCTTTGTTTGTATTTTTGTTGTCAGTATTTTGTTTTTACAGTCCAGGAAATCAGAGAATAGTGCCACGTGTTTAAATCTCAGTTACAACTGTGATCAAAATCACAATCCCATCATGAGAATGTGCAATTATAAACTGGCACACAGGGCTGTGATTTGAGATTTAAATAAATGTGCATGTGTCTGTAATAGTTCGAACCGCTCCTCTGATTGTTTGGAGTCTGCTCGGTTACACCCATCAGCTGCTCTGACAGTGTGTGCAGCATGTTTGTGCCAGTGGACAGAAGCATAATAAGCATTTAATGCTGAACGAGAGGCAAAAATATAAAACGTCAAAGTCAAATAAAACAACAGAAGAGCAAAGTGACAAAGTCCCAGGGGTCTTGATGTCTGGTTTGAACATGTTTCCAGTCCTAATGTGTACAATAGTGATAATTTCTACATGTCAGCCCCTATCAGTCCTTTGTATTAGGTCTGTGAACATGCATGCAGCAGGGAAATTGTAAGGTGATGTGTTGGCTAGCCCCCTAACTGTCAGCAAGCAAACCTTATTTAGCCTGAATGCTTTGAAAGTCCGCTCAGCCTTTTTTGTTGGGTCTAACCTAAGAGGAGAGAGTGCAGTGTGTGAGAACACAAAACTCCTTTTCAGTGTCTTATTAGCTGTTCTGGCCACGAGACTGCACTGTTAGAAAAGGTGCTGCTGATGCTACTCTAGCCAACCAATTATACACTAGATAGGGTGGGACTGGTTACCCAGGTAACAAGAAGAAAATAGGTATTTGTCAGCTGACCATCATAAAGATACAAATCCCCATTTTTGTGCGTCAACATCAAACTGACAAGAATCAATGGCAATGGTTTATCCATTTTAAATAAAATCCATTCATTTATTTTGTATAGTTTGCATCAATGCGGCACAATTTGGCGCCCCCTGTTGACAAAGCAGTCTTTTCTTTATCATGTTCTCTTCACGTTAAGATATTATCTTACGGTAAAAACATCATCTTGCTGACTGTTGACAGTCAAATGTTTGATATAATATGGATTTTTCAAGGTGAAAACAGAGGGTTGTATCTGATTGGCAAAAACCTACCCCCTCACATGTCAGTCAGGCATTGAGAATTAAAATATAATCATAAATCTCATTATTGATTTTTTTTTTTGCTTTTGATTATCATAACAAGGGATTAAGATGAATTTGTGTTTGTTACATTGAAGTAAAAAAACTCCTTATTGTAGCTTTAATTTTTATGTTTTAAATTGCACTATATATATTTAACAGTGCCAACAATCTTATGTGTTCTATACTGAAAAAGGGAGTAGACTCATGATTTCTATTGAATCACAACCACAAAACACAGCTTTGAAATATCGTGCAGCACCATCAGATGCAGTTCTGTTCATGTTTTACATAAATGCTGCATCACAGCCTGAGCTCCACCTACAGTACTGTAGGACACTCACAGTAATATGAGTAAAAGCGGAGCAAAAATCTGTCTGTTTGCCCTAAAGGGTCTTAAACAGCAGTAAAAACACAAGAACACATTGTTCTTTTTGAAGACAGTCAGAACACAGCCGGACGAGAGGAGAGAGAGAGAGAGACAACACAAGTAAAAAGCCAGCAGACACAACAGCATCAAGAACACAGAGAGGAGAATAAAAGGAGAGAAAAAAGGAGACAGGGCATAATGTTAGGATTATATTATCTTATTGTAGTGTGCAGCATGTATGAGTGCTTGTGTGGGTGAGTGGTTTTAAAGGCGTGGAGGGGAATAAAGGAAAAAGGGGGAGACAAAGACAGAAAAAAGAGAGAAAAAAACAATCTCTGTCTTGGCAGAAAGGACAAAGAGCTCCTGGGGTGAATCCAGGGCAGGTTGGCCGAGGACAGGGTTTGGTTAAGTTATTTTTGCTTGTCTCTTTTATTTTATTAACTCCTGTTTTTGTCTTTATTCTTAACTCTCTGCTCTCTCCCTCTGGCACTTGGCAGTCCTCACTGGTGGTTGCTTGAGGTCATCCCCGGACCCAAAGGTGCTGGACAGCCTCTTACAGGTCATATTCCTGACCACAAAGGATGGGTCAGTACAACTGGGTTATATCAGTATTTGGACAAGATCTCTTCAGGGAGCAGGTACAAAATAACAGAGTTAGGTACTGTGCTTTTTTTTGCACGTAGGATTATTGTTACCAACCTTGTTTTGATCAAGGTTGGATGCTACCATATAATCAAATACTGCTTTCGCTAATTACCATGTGTAAAGGAAGCAGCCACATGGATCATCTGTGCACTCACAGGTAAGATTACACCTGCAGCATGAATCAGTCTAGTGTAACAATGTAGGGTTTCACAGTGACTATTAAACATGGAAGCTGTAACGGTAGAATCAGAATTCCTAGAGTTGTTTGTGATAAAGGAGCAGATGGACAACACGGCCAGAATAAAATCTTGTCAATCATTTTACATCTGTCGCTTCCGAATCCGCTTTTGTTCTCCAGCGGAGGTATCTGCTTTGTTTTTGTGACCATGTGCATCTGCTCAACTAATTCATATGGAACAATGTGCATGTATAAGTAATTAACATTCAAAGGCCCATTTCTGAAGGAAAAATAACATTTGTCCAAACAGTTGTTTGACTAAATAATAAGTAGGCCGCACAGCATGTATGTGCGACACTGGAGGATTTAACTTCTGTAATTAATATTAGATCAAAGTCACTGAGTAAGCCGCGATTCTTCCCACAACCCTACAAAACACATCCAGAGCAAATATATGGAGCGTATCGTCATGTTTGGAAATGAATATTTTGTCTGTGGAGTCGGTCCCCATTTTTTTACACATTGCCAGTGTTAGTTGCTGTTTTCCCTTGTCAAACATTCGATGGAACACCACAGTGAATGTTGAATATATGTGTGCTAATTAGTAGGATTTAATGTGATTAAATCCTACTAATTTGGGTCTACAGGATTGGAGAGAAGTGACATCTATTCAAGCAAAGGCGACAAATTTATCCAGAAGTCATCTTTCACGACTTAGTGGATTTTTTGTCAGAGTAAATCTGGAAATAGTCGCTCTTTGTACCTCCTCAACAGTCACGATTTCCTCCTCTTGTCATTGCTCATCTCTGTCCCTCCTTTCGCACCTCAATGGGGCGTTCACAACAAGCACGAGTAAAATCATTCGCACAGACGAATTACATGTTAAGTCAATGCAATACAAAGACGCGATTAGACACTTGTATTACTCTGGCGGCGCAAATGACACGAATTGGGTGGCATGAATCACGTGAGCTGTGCAAGCTATTTGCGAACTTGGAGGAAAGTGAGAGGGGAGGTCGGATTATCTGGTAAATTGTGAAAAAACGTTGTTTATCCGTTGATCCCGCCGGTTGAATTGGCAAGGATCACTGTTGAAATTAGCATAGTTGGCTGTCCATGACTTTTAAGCACTCTGTGATTCACTCTGTTGACACGTGAATCATTCACATGAGCGAAGCGAGTAAATAGTTTCCATCCACGCGTCTAGATTTAAACAAATTAAGCGAGTAGATGAATTTACTCGCGCTTGTTGTGAACGCCCCATAACAGAACATTAAAGAGGTGCCTCAAGGTTCAGTACTTGATCCCCTTCTCTTCCTCTTTTACAATGTCATTTATCTGACGCTTTTATCCAATACGAAGTAGATTTGAGAACAACCGGGCACAGTCACAAGGAGCAGGCGGGGTCAAGTGTCTTGTCCAAGGACACCTCAGTTTATGACCATCTTTGAAATCGAACCACCAAGCCACAGGTGACGATTTACGCTAACTTAATAAGTGCAACCATGTCTCCCTATAGTTTTTCATGCAATCTACACTTCAAAGTTTTGAGACACTGTTTCCTATAAACGTGATTTTTCCAATTTGTAGATAGCCAATGAGAAGCTGGCTGTGATGTTCTATTTGGAGGGGAACCAAAGTTTGTTTAGTTTGAAGGTCTGGACAAATGCAAGGACTTTTCCCCCCTGTGACTAGAGTTCAAGACCCCAGAGAAAGCAGGAGGCCATGTTTACTTCGTCTCGGTTCAGCCTCTACTTGATAATGAAAAGGATGGATGTAATCTAACTGGGGTCACTGATAGGAAGGAAAAAACACTCAATAAAAAACTGAAAGAAACACAAAGAATCTCTAGTGAAGAGTGTTAATTTTGGGCATGAAAAACTCTTTGCCTGTGGGTCTGACATTTTAAAATACTTCGAACACGCGAGGGACTCTAATGCAATAAGCTGACATCGTGGTGTGTTTACAGATCTAATTGTGTGGAGAAGAGTGTGATAGGGATTAAAAAAACATCACCGGGTTTAAATCTGGTGACATTTCGTGAAAACACAGTCGATCGAATGTGTTAACAGACTGAACAGCCTCACTCTGAAAGTCATCAGTAAGAGTCGGCCGTGCATATCTCACCTCCAGAGCGGAGGCTGTGCACAGTCAGACAGAGGAAGCCGTCCCGCCATCATAAAGCACATTTTGTCAGCAGGACATGTAAACTGTCACAGGGACACAGTGTGCGGCACAGGCCAAAGAGAAGCCTGGTGTTCACTCTGCAATCTGTTCGCTGTCTGTCAGTTCATTTCACACAGATCAACACCACCCACAAACTTCCTCCTTCTGACACACATTTCATTTCACGAGTGAGGAAAACTTTCTTCCTCCGAGCGAAAAACTTGTTTGCGTTACATCCTTTCCATTAAAGGCATCAAATATATATTTACTTTGTGAGCCGTCAAAAAAAAAAGAAACCCAACATATCAGTCGTGTTGCTCCGCTCCATTCCTGTTATTCTGACATTTCATATTCTCAGACAGCTGGGTTGAAAGAACGAATAAACACGCCTTCAAAGAGTGTACTAAAAAGTTACAATGGAAACTCTAAAATGGGTTTGGGGTGTAAAGTCACAAAGCATATATTTTTCTGTTTGCTTTCTCTTTATCTGACAAAGACCATGATGCTCCGGTACATGAATAATGGCTGCACAGATGCACGCATATTTCTTTTATACAAATGGAAAAACAAATCTTCCATGAACTAGGTCATTACGTGAAGATATATAAACATACAAGAATGTAGGAAATCATCATATTTTTAAGTGTAAAACCAGAAAATTGTGCTTATTTCCTCAGGAGCTATAAGTTTAACTTCAAACTCTCTAATATCTGTTTGTGGCGATTTGAAATACACAAACGGTATCCGGCGGTAACTGCATCCTTTATTCTGATTTTTTGGCTGTCACCTCTGAAATGGAGTGACAGACTTCCTCCTCAGATGTTTTGAGAGCACCGGGTTATATCACAGCAGGATCCAAAATATCCAGTTTAAGCGAGTGCTTTCATCACTCCCACTCTACCTCATTTCAGTATTTTCAGCCTTTGCTATATTTGCCCCAGATACCATCCAGCCAGATACTAAATTTTGCATTTAGTCATATAATGCTTCCCCTTGAAGATGCGCCTTGTATATAGACAAATTATAAGGTTTGTCTCCACACTCCATCATCTTTTAGTCCTAAAACCTTGTAAAGTTACTGAGCGTTTTGTAAAATACATCATTTTTTCATTCGAGTGGGTTTTTGAAGAGGCTTCACTGATGTAAATGAGGTAAAACGCAGTTCATCTGACTGCATAACAAGCCCCTAAGTAGGATCTGATGTCAGACTGTTTTGAAGTGTGTTGTGCATGTCTGCAGAGATGCTGCTGAACTCGGATAGCTGGGCGATATGACACATCCTGAGCTGGGAGTGCGTTTTCATTCTGCAAGTGGAATGCAGAGTGTGCAGAATCCCCACAGGACTGATGGTGGATGATGTTGGTATTCAGCTGTAGGTTTGTGAATGCTGTGGCCATGATGCACCATACTATAGCTCACCGTAAACAAAGTCAACGTAGGTAAGAAGGAAAATAATTGGATCTACTTCAGTATACACACAAGTTTATTCCCTCATCATCATTATTTTAAACATTCTTACAGGGTTTCTATCAGATAGCTTGACAGCAGTCTGTTAATGCTTCCTTCCGCTTCCTTCAGGTTTGATAACCTACAGCTCTCAACATGCTCTGCAGACCCTTCAGTGTATCCTGTTTTTAATGGCTGCAGTGCAACATCTTCTAAATAACAAAGAAGCAGTATGCAGCTCATTTTTCGTTCTGCGCTACCTTAGTTCAACTAGGGCTGCACGATTTTGGCCAAAAATAAAAATCTGGATTTTTTTCTCTGAAAACTTGATTTTCGATAATGATTTCAATTTTTTTTATACAGTAACAACTTCACCAAACTTCACTTGAAAAAAAGGAAACGTCTGTCCATCATCTCTCAGAATGAGACCATTGAAAACGATGCCGTGCATATGCCGAGCCAGTATGTGGCGCTGTAACGCTGCCGAGGAAATGCACAAAAGACAGAAGAAGAGTACAGAGCATGCGTATAAAGGTTGTTTTGGCCGCCATAAAAGAGTTACACTATAATAGTTTTGAGAGATGCAGATAGGCATCCACACGGAGATGAAATGGTAGTCGTTTAAGGATTTATGCACTCTCTGACAGTTTTTAAAAAGTACCGTTTACAGTCACCCGAAATGCCGCTTCTGTGTGGATGAAAAGCCGATAACGACAAAAAACGTTTGTGTTTACTCCTAAATTCAGGTTGATACCACCTCAGACAGACTTTGCAGCGGGGAGTGGTTTACTCTTCATCCAAAACTGCGAAGTCGTACCAATTCCGAACGACTGACTTGCTCTTGTCCTATTTAGCCACGAAATTATCGCCTGCTTTTGCAAACGGCATGTTTGTTTACACTGGTGTGTGTGGGAACTGGGAGTACTGGGGAGCTTCTGGTGGCCTGGGGGTGCAAGACGTGAAAGAGGAAAATGGATTTGACGTTTTTAGTTTTATTAACATTGTCATGATAAAATAATCTGATTACGATTAAAAATCGATTAATCATGCAGCCCTAAATTCAACTCTTTGTCGTTAAGAAGCCCCGCCCACTAACCTAACCCATAGTTGTTTTCAAAAGCATGTGGATCTGAAACCGTTATTAGTCTGAACATTTACTCATGAACCAACTTAATCACAGTCCTTTATTAAAGATGTTACTCCAGATTAACTTCATAACTTTTTTTAACGGCTTATTCTGTCATACTGCACCAGAAGAAAGCCTCTGTGAGCTGTTCAGTCTGAAAAACCAGCACTGAGGACCTGCAGTAAACAGAAAGGTAAAGCCACTAAAGATATCAGGGTGTTGGCTTCTTTGTGTTGTGGTGCCGGGAAGAGTAACTTTGTGAGGTATCTTTTCATTTGTGTTCCTCCCCATCTCTGTATCTCTCACTGTGCCCGGCTACAGCCTCACGCTCTGTGTGTTTCTGATAAAGAGGGCTGCAGGTTTTCCGTCCTTTTTCCTCATATTGAATTTCATACCAAGTTCCTCTGCAGCAGTGGTCAGTCTGAAGTGATCAGAATCCCTCCCCTAGTTTCTGTCTGTAAAGAGGAACACCTTGAAATATGAATTGCTTGAGAAAAACCTCTTTCCTGGGCTAAATCCATTCGGTGAATGAAGGAGGTGAATAGAGCCTCTATGTCCGTGTGGAAGGTGAAAAAGAAAAACTATTTCCTCTTTTGTCTTGCAGGGAGAGGTGGAGATACTGATCGTGCTTTTTATTTAATTTTAACCTCAGTAAACACTTTCCTAATGAGAGCATGCTCTAAAACTCATTCTTCTCCAATTTAAAGCAATGTTAATTTGGTAAATGTTAGTGTTTCACAGAGGACAGAGCAGAATATGCTTTAGTGTGTGGCTGCAAGGGATGAGAATTTAAAGTAGGTGGAGGACATGTATATTTTTAAGTATCTGATTATATAAAGTATCATCTTTAAAAAATAAATAAAGTCATTATTGGATGTGTTTTATTGATGCAGCATGCGCCTGAAGCCCTGCAGCTCCATCCTCTGCATCCCCCCTCTCTGGATTCATTCACTGAAACTGCGGCGTAATTTCAGTTAAACCTTCCTGACATCGACGTCAAAATACAGTTAAGAAACCGTGGTTGTATCAGGATGTGTTAATTTCCTTTCATTAAAGAAAGCTCCTGTCAAAAGTCATTTCATTTACTCCACATTATCAGAGTTATTAGATACTGTTAGACCTCCTCTCTCTACTTGGAGACAACAAACTTAACATGGGCAGTGAATCCATCTATCACTGTCTCACACTGGGGAGGAGGCATTAATAGTTTCAGTGTGAAAGCAGAGACGGGTAATCAGAGTAAGGGAAGACATGCAAAAAAGAGTCGAGGCCGGGAATTGAACCTGCAACCACTGTGAGCAGGACTGTAGGGTGCTCAGACCAGTGCCTTGTAAACCTTTAGCTGCAGATGACTGTCTAACATCAGTCTGGTTCTGCTCAAGGTTTCTGCCTGTTGAAGGAAGTTCTTACTGTCTCCACACATCAAACGTGAGTAAAATCATTCGCACAAATAAATTACATGTTAATTTAATGCAAAGACGTGATTAGACGCTCCTACGACTCTGGCAGCGTGAATTGGGGGAATCTCAACTTGAGTGGATATTCACGTCGTGATAACTAATCAGCATGAAAACGAATGAAAATGGACGGCTGTTCCCTGGTATCTAAAATGGAGGACAAACTGGTCGTGTCGGTGTGTGGGTTAAAAAGGAACTCACCTGGAGGCAAGTGAGTGAGAAGGTTGGACTACCTGGTAAATAGTTAAAAACCTTTGTCTATCACTTGATTGCGCCGGTTGAATTGGCAGGGATCAAATGATGGACACAGGCCGTTGAAATTACCATTGACGCGCCAATGAAGCGTGTAAATACTATTCATTCACGTGAATTAAGCGAGTAGATGATTTTACTCGCTCTTAATGTGAGCGCCCCATTACTCTCTTATCCCATCTTTAAATTGGGTCTTTTTTTGGTCTAGACCAGCCTTTTTTTTTTACAGCATCTTAAAATATCACCTGTCGTAAATCAGCACTGAATAAATAAACACCAATTGATTGATTAAGTTGACTAGTTTTTCGATGTCATGTAAAGACATGTGCAGTGTGCTTAATTTGCACTTATGGTAGGACTGCAGCAGAGCAGCACTCGTCCAAGTATACTGTAAATCCCAGAATGCATCATGCTGGTGATGTTTATTCGCACTAAGTTGTTACTAAGAACCATAAGATTGCTGCTGGATGCCACCAAAGAAATTTTACTGTAATAAAAAAGATGTTTCAAAGGTGCAAATGTTGTAGCTTTATACTTGAATCACAACAATATGACGGTATAATCTCAGATTAGATGGCAATAACAATAACATGCAGCATTATACTTTTGAAGGGGCTGAAAAAATCACTAGAAACCAAGCAAAAAAAGGGTAAATCTGAAGTATGAATCCAAGGTATAATTAGAGCATCAATAATATTACGACATAATATCAGTTTTTATCTTGATGTCAGCCCAATCAGCTGCTTTTTTGGCCTAAAGTGACGTTTCCTTCTCAATGTACTGCACAATAAAAAGGTTTACAAGCGTGCTCCAATCAAATTCTCTCTTCCCATGGCAAAACCGAGCACACTCTGCCAAGTGGGGAGGATTGGGACCGCGTGTCAGTCTTGAGTTAAGAGGGAGAGAGAGAGACTAAGGAGCTATATGGGCAGGCACTGGCAGAGGAAAGCCTGATAAAGCAGCTGGTTGTCAATTTTCATCCGTTTAAAGTCCACTACAGTGTACGATTTATCTGACTCTGACTCACTGACACTTAAGTCGTGGTTATTTGAAAACACAGCCACGAATTTAAGGAAACTACATGTGTCAATGGTCTGCCTGCACAGGTATGTAGATATGAGCATGTGAAGAGGCGACGGCACAGTGTTGCTCATCAAAGTATCTTATAAAACTGTGAATTATCTTCTGTTTCCTGCGATTATGCTCTAAGCTGAAATATCCTCTATTTTTAACATCAGAGGGTAAAAATAAGAAGCTGTAGCTGCGAACGGGCTACATTTTGTCTATGTATGGTCCGACAAGAAAGTGTAGGTGTTTGGTGAAAGGGTGGTGTGAGAATAATGTAAGGTTTGAATGAAGGGGGATTAAATTTGATTGAGCAGGAAGTGAAGCCTGTGGGCGAACGGGGGCTGCAGCTGCAGCTCAAAATCTCATTGCAGAGGATGGATATTTAGTTTCTCACCTGAATTAGCTCCTAAAATAAAACCCATACTGCATCAGCTGTACTGACTTAATCACATCTCTCCTTGATAACCTTGGAGTCTGGAGAATAGAGGGAACTTTTTGAGAGAGAGAGAGAGACACAAAAATAGATGATGATACTGAAGAAACTTTTTCCTTTTTCTTTCTGTCCATGATTTCGTCTCAGGCTACTTAACCAACGGGAAAATCTCCCAAACTTTGCATTTTCCTTTGAAACACAGCAAAGTTTAATTTCACAGGAGGATAGCTTTGATTTCCTGGATGCAAAGAGGACCGAGGCTGGGAGTGCAGCCAAGTCATCAGGTGCCACACTTTAGCTCACTTCAGTGGGACCTCTTGTGAATATCAAAGGGCTAATATATTGTGTGCATTATTAGCATAATGCCTAGTTGGAGGGATAACAAAGCGCCGCACACTGGAGAAAATAAATGAGCAGTGCCGTTCACAGCTTGCTTGAAAGGACTCGTGATGTAGCTGCAGGCACTGGAGGTTTTTTTGCTTATTTTCACACATGCACAACGACTCACAACTTCCAACATCACCCTCATCATCGTCTTCGCGGAGGTCGGCAGCTTCTCACCTCTCTCTCAGCATGATAATTTTGGGCTGACTCCGACACCTCTTGCTGAGTGTGAAGAGCTTGTTGATGATGCGCCGCGCTTTGCTCAGGAGCTGCTGCGTGCCGAGCTCCAGCTGTTTGTAGCGCTGGTGAACGCTGGGCTCGGACTTCCAGAAGTACTGGATGGCAGACGTGTTGAGGGCGTAGGACGTGGGGAGCCTTCGGACGAAGTTTTGGAACTCATCTGAAAGAAGAAATAGAAACAAAGTTAAGGCTGGATGTAGAAAAACGTCGTCCAAACTAACTCTGTCACTCGCTTCCAACTATATTTGGCTAATTTACTCGGAGAAAATGAGAGAGTCACTTTCGCAGAGGCCACATAGGCTTGGAGAGCCACCGGGGCAAACTGGAAGTGATATTGTTTGACGCACATGCAAATGGAAAAAGGCAGCGCTAAACACTCGGGGTAATATTTCTTCTTCTATTAATGAACAGCCAGCAGCTTTTTCCAGGGCTAATACTGCTGCTCTGTTTGTCTGAGGACAAGGAGCACAGAGGACAATATCTGTCAGCCCCGCAGAGCCGCTGCGCGCCGCACACACAACAATGCACAGAACACATATTAAATTTCCAAGGCATTCAATAACAATATCATCATCTTTGTAATCATGATTGGTTGTATGGAAAAATCGAAGCTGCAGCAGCACTGATGAGAAAACGGCTGCTCTATTTGTAATTAGTTGGCGTTATCTTGATAATACAGCATCTGATTAGAAAACCAATTAAGTGTCAATGGCTTCCCTGGTGATTATGCAAGGTGTATTCCATGTTCCTGTGAAATTAATAAGTTGATTAAACAGCTTGTAATAAAATATATTAAAAGGTTATTCGGGGGCTTTTTTCATGGCCTACTTTTGAAAATGAGGGGAAGTCTCCAGAGGGGGTTTGAAACCACACAGAGCTGCTTCCATGCGAGTTCACAGGGAAGAAACATGATGAAATTCGACGTGTTTATTGTGTGATATTTAAGCCTCTGCGAGAAACACTTGAAACTGGGCACTTGTTAATGAAAATAAGCTGAGTTTTAATTTGTTTGACTTTAAAGATGCATTTCTCCCCCCGTGGCAATTAAAGGCTAAACTGCAAAAGTCTTGGAGATGTCAGCCCGTTGAAATCTTTTAATTTTTAATGATAGTTAAAGCTCATGTGAGGAGTTTTTTTGACATTTATGAAACAGGCTGGAATTCATATTGATGCCTTTTTATGACATATAAAAGCAATCACGACCATCAGGAACAAGACTGACCGTTTTTAAAGTGTAATTTTTGATACCTCAAACTGATACGAGGGGGTCGGTGTTAACCGAGCAGCTGAAAAAAACGATCTACTTATTATATTCCCAACATAAAATATTCACTGTGAATGATATTAACTCAATAGGATGAGATATCATGTCACAAAACTTAAGCATGTAGAGGACCGGATAAGCTTAGGCTAATTTGTCCACAGGGGGCGCCAGATTTGGCAAAAACCTAAAATTCCTGACTGGAGCTTTAAGATCTGGGAGCAGTTTTGGATGAAAATACCTGGGGAAACACGTTTAAAAGACCGTCCTTTCCATTTAAAAGTCATTAAGTGAAGCAGGTTAATTTTAGATTCATGTTTGGACTCTACCTGACCCTGTTCAAGAAGCATAAAATATCCAAAGAGGACTCACTTCAACTGAGGAGGGAACATTAATACATCTGTTTGGATATCTGCTGAATCATTTGTTCACTAAATCAGCTGTACTGTCATTCTTTAAAATACATCATTGTATTTATTTACTTTGACCTTAGTATCACATCCTTTTCAAAGAAATGTCATCTTTTATTTTGAAAAACTGATTTCCTCCGGTATTTTAGATGGCCCTGGACAAAATCAGAGGTACTTAATAACACAGGAGGAAAACTGAAGACCCTGAGGCTGCATGGAGCGCAAACTTGAGGGTTGGGGATGGAGAGGAAATGCACTTTTTACTGTTGTGTTTGTGAATGGGGCAGACTCTTGGACAAATTGTGAAAATTTCCTTTCCATCATGTTTCTCATCTGTATTTTTCTTTTAAAATCCATGTGGCGAGGTAAAAGGCAAGGAAGGAAATTTCTACTTATCAGTAAACAATCAAGAAACATGCTGGTTAAAAATGAATTGAGCATGCATGAGTCATATATAAATATACATATATAATATAAACCTCAACATTAAAATATAATGTTATCAATAACTGTGGTACACATCTATGTTCAGCTCTTTCTCCATTTCTAACAGGAATCACTGCCTTTAGTTACCATCGTTGATACAGAGGAGGGGATGCTTTATCTTAGCCAGCCGCTCAGTTTACTATAATGTGCTAAATTTCAAGACCAATAGAAGTCAAAGCCAAAAAGACAGATGCAATGATAAAACTTGTGTTAAATGTCCTTTTAAATGACAGATACATGGACTTAACATCCGTTAAAACTCATCCTCGATATAAATGTTTATTTATTCTACATTTCGACTTTAGTTTTATTCTCAAAACTTCAAATTTAATCACATCTTTCTTATCTTAAATGTCCAACATGCAACTCATCATGAATTTCTTTAAAGAGGCTGTTTCACTAGCATAGCAGAGTTGGAGGGCGTCTTATATTGCAATTTAAAACGTATTCAATCTTCTCTCTCATGGCTTTGTTTGCTTCTGCAGGTCATATCGAGACATCAGTATAAATCCCAGTTTGTTTTACTGCCATGTAAAAAATCTTCAGATCAGATTTTACTGGGAAGTTTGAAGAATAAGTCCGGGAGCTTTTACAATTTTCGAGCTGGAAGTAAATCAGTGAAAATTAAACCTGAATGAGTTTGTCAGTCCTTCTATCTTTAAACTTTCTTCATGAATATTTACTTTTCTAAAATAGGACGTGGACCAAGCCCGTCGCTGAGAGTTATTTGTATGATTTCTGAGTAAAGCTCATCATGTTCTTTCTTATTAGATACCTGCCAATCAGAGAAAATTGACTATCTTCACATGAAATATTCCGCAATTAACAATGTGCTTCATGCCTCAAAATGTACCAAATGTTCCAGAAACCTCATTATTTCCTCTCAGCTATACATTCCCTCCCTTTTCTTATTAAAGCACCTCTCATGTGTCTTCTTTAAGTAGTACACAGAGTATATCTTCTTAAGGGCCTGTGTCCATTACTGGCAGCCGCCATTACCTCAGTTTCAAGATGCCTCTCGCAGGTGCTGCTTTCTGTTGCTAGGTTATGTAACTTGTCCCAGTCAACGTCCATCACTTCTACAACCCCTCCCTTTTTCATGGTTGTTAAGTCTATTCTAAAATTCTCCTTATTCCTCATATTCAAAATAATAATAATTTAAAAAAAAATCCTACAATATATATATTAAAAAAATAATAAAAAAAACACGACCTTGGTTTGTTACCCAAACTGTCAGAATGTGCCTTTATTTCCACCCTTTGTGGGAAAAAAAAAAAAAAAAACATTGATAAAAAGTCAAATATCATCCTTCAGGAGGATGGAGTCCACTAAAAAAATGATGTTCATGTTGGTTTGAAGCAGAAACTCGTGGCTATGGAAAGTTCAACCACTCTTATATAAGTGTTTGGTTAATTTTCTCCTGCTCTGCAAATCTGATATAAAATACAACAACAGCTTATTTTCTTTTTAACACTTAGTACATCAGAAGAATAATATCTTACAATACAAGACAAGAAAATTATTGATCCCCCAAAGGCAAATTCATTATAAGCACTCCGGCATAAAGCAGAATCATAGAAACTAACTTCAATAGCAGAAACCATGTTGGAGAAATAATTATTTGATGTGTATTTTTAAATTAACATGAAGGAGGCGGGGTTTGTGGTCCATATTAAAGCAAGGCAGTAGGGGGAGCTCTACAATGTAATGTATAATTTACGTTGCTGAGAGAGGACACTGGGCTGCTACCAGAAAAATTCACCTAGTGGACACAGGCCCTAAGTTTCATAAACACCAGTTCCAGTAAACGTAAAGTGATTCCTTATATTCTAAGATTTACAGTGTAAAAATACAAACCGTGAGAAAATTTCCTCCAGTCTGTTAATCGATTTGTGCAAACATGCACGGCTGCTCTGCGCTGAATTTCTCACCGACTCTATCGCAGGTATGAAAGATTCTGATGCAATCCGTTGCTCTCAGGTGGGCGAGGTTTATATCTATTGATTATCATATTTTTCCCACCTTGCGCCCTACTTCTCTGCATTGATGCAAAAATCCCTACACTCACCAAGGACAACCTTGGATATTAACCATTAGAGCAACAAATCTATCGTTTCTTTCTTGAAGATGATTGCACAGCTAAAAAATACAAGTAACATCCTGAACAAAACAAATCCTGACAAGACAATGCAGGCAAAGTGTGAAAGTGAAAGAAACACACGGAAATAACAATCACAGGGCCTCCTCAGTAACTTGACTGTGTATCTTTGATGATATTGATTTCAACACATTTCAGGAAAATAATCTCACCCTTTCATAGCGTTTCCTGCAGAAGGTAGAAACCGCAAACTGCAGCTCAACCCGGCCATCGTTTTATCACCAAGTCAACAACAGCTCATCCCTGGAAACACTGTCACTACCCCCCCTTATTATCCTGTCAGCTGCTAAACGCAGGAAGGTAACAGCACTTCCCTTTTGGATCCGTTTAAAAATAGAAGACACTGTCAGATTTAGGAGAGAACAAATACGGTGGTGTGTGGCCATTATTCAAAGTAACATTCAGAGGGAGGCTTTGCTGGAGGGTAATTGTTGAATAAAGAGGCTTTGTTTGGAAAGATGATTTTCAAAACGCTTAATTATAAGGTTACCCTTACGTAATTATGTGTAGTACAATCTTTGTTAATCTTCAAACAAATACTCACATTTGCCTCACAAAGTGCAGAGTAGGTTTTGACCAAGACCTCTTTCATTTCTCAAATTCATCCACAAAACCCGAAACTTCTTTGTTTTAGTCGTATTTCTTTTAAAATGTCTTTCTAGATTTATGCAAACCACGCTCCCCTGAAATATCCAGATAACCATCCGACTTTGAGACACTATAAACCACAAATTAGACCTGTACCGCTTAAAAATGAGTAAAAAACACCTAATTGTCCCACTTGTTACAGGTCTCATTTAGTATCTTGAATAAGACTTGAAGCTGGATTTATCAGGTTAAAGGCACAGAGAGGAATTTTAAACTTTTTTAGAAAAAGGCAAAGACTGATACTAATTCTTAAAAGTGAACAAAACCATCAGCAACAAGTTGGATAATTTCACTGCGGTAATTTTGATGCTTGAAAACTGGATGATTGATGCTAAAAAAGCTTTTCCAAAAATACGAACACCACTAAAACTCACAGCAAGAGATAACTTTCACTTTAAAAGAGAACAAGATGAGCATTTTGTCCAAAAAATTACAATATATGAGAGTAGATATTTTGTTAGTAGGGGTCATCAACATCAACTCACACCAAAAGCTCCTCATAGCAGCTTTAACACGCCTCATATTTGCACTATTATGACTTATTATTATAGTTATTAGGATTAGGACAAAAACACGCCATCTTGAGTTTCTTCAGTTTACGGTTCCCTCTCTGGCTTGGTACACACTGTACTCAGCAGTCAATAGATCTTGGTTTACCATCTTCTTTGACACACTGTTTTGAGTATGACTGATTTATACAAACTCTGAGAACTGGAGCGTTACAGAAACTCTGAGTCTTCTCAGTTCAGCCTGTGTTACACCAACAGAGATTCTCCTAATCCGGTGGTTCTTAGACTGTTTCTGCAGGGTGCCTTTCGGTAAATGAAAATATTTTCATACTGGCATCAAACATGTAGACTTGACCTCCTGACGCAGTTCACTTCCACCACACTTTGACCTAACAAGAGGCAAAGGTGAGGTGGTTTTTAGCCTCTTAGCCAACAGCTAAATAGTGTCTGCCTGTTAGTCAAGTCAGCTGCATTTCTGAATATGCTTAATTTCTAATCTTAATATCAACAAAAGCAACAACTCATCAAAAATTCACCCCCCACATGGTGTACAAAAACAGAAATGAGCTGTCCAGGCCGAGTATGATTTTGTTGTTCCAGGCTGCAAACATGATTATTTTTGCTGTAGAGGTTTTTTAAATGGGTGTGTATGTGATTCCTGGTGTTTCTGGAGCCAGCCTCAAGTGGACACTGAAGGAAGTGCAGCGTTTGGCACTTTCTCCAGCTTCATTTCTCAAGACAAGAGGTTTTCTGCTTGGCTATGACACTGAGAGCAGACCTGTTTTAAAGGTAAACTCCATGTTGAGACGCTGTGACAACAATAAAAACAATTGTCAGAAAAGTCACGACGAGGAGTCTTAATGAGCGTTTGAAAAAGTGATTTTTTAAAAGAATTAATTCAAATTCAAAACTGAGCAGAGCTCGTTGAATAATTAAAGGAACAAGTTGTTTAGTGACTCCAAGTTAACCCCAGTCAAACTAAATTAAATTATTCCATTAACATGGAGCTGCTTAGTGACTCCAATTGCATAAACATGTCTTTTTGCTGTGAAGTGAAACCATTAAGTTTCAGCTGTGGCTGAACATCACCAGGGCAGCTCTGTTTCTCCTCAAACTTGCTGGCCGATTTTGTGTTAGTTAATCAAACATCCTTTGGCAGAAAACTCCGGGACACCGGGAGCTGGAGCTTTGCTGGTACAGCTGCCATGTCTGACAGTTGGTCCAACCTTTCCTCTGTGCTTCATTACGGCTTCCTCAGTCGCCTGGTTTAATGTGAGATATTCAACGGCAGCCCAAAGTCAAGAGGGCAGAGCCTGTCCTTTCAATTATTTTGGGGGTAAAATTGATTTTTATTGGTATTACCTTAATAGTTTAGTCAAATAAACAATGTTATTTTTAAAGATAAGCTTCTTCATCTATGAGATTTTATGGCTGTAGGTGCATTATCCTAATTCACATGAAGGTGGTTTCTTTTGCAAAGAGTCATGCCAACTATGTCGCAGAATGGTTGAGATTGAAGACCGCTCCACATGGTTATGCTTCGTATTTACTATTATCGCCATGATTGTATCCTTTTTTACTCAGCTTGCTTGCTGATTGGCTATTGTGTTGTTCGCCCCTGATAAACTCTCCTCTATAGATTCCTGATCATAGATATGGAACCATATTTACGACTTTAGGTCTGGGTTGCTTCGATAGTCTTTCATGGCGATTGGAGGAATGAAAATCACTCGTAACAGACCGTATACCTCATTATAATCCTGCTAGATAATTTTCAGAACCATTTGATAATTGGGCCTTTGCTGATTTTGGTCAGAAAGGGGAAAATTTGGACCTGAAAAAAGTCTGATTATCTCCTAGCTGAAGGTACAAACGAATCAAAACACACTCAGCAAGCTTTGGCAGGTTCGTTCATAGATGACTAGTACCTACTGAAAAAAAAAGGTTTTGTGTTGTGTTCGTTTGAATGACTCAGTGAGGATTAAATCCAAACCAACATTTCAGAGATTGAAATCTCTTATTAGTTTTGTAGGCATTGGCTTCAATATGATTTAAGGTTAAAGCATTTAATTGGGTTTAAAAAAAAAGACTCTTTGTGGGAATAACCAAGACTTTCTCACTCCTTCTGCTGCAAAGTACATCGTAACCTCACAGCAAACTCCACTTAGAGTAACGCCAGGGTCAGTCTGAACATCATTACATGACTGTGGATTAACTAATCAGCAATTACAATTAATCTCTCCTCTATAAAAGATCACATGGATCCCCAGGGTTTCAACGGTTTGCACTTATTTTTCTGTATTTAATGCAATACGGCGTTTCCAGTTCTCAGGGCACCTTGCTGTGTAGGTTATTGCGGCGGTGTGCTAATCAAGTCGCCCTTAGTACGGGAGCATGCAGCCAGTAATAACGTGCTCAGCCAGCAAGGTGCGCAGAGAACAGCTGAAGGCGGGCGGTGGAGTGATTGAAACAGCCAGATGCCCTCAGAGCCTGTGGATGCAGCCTGAAGTTTCAATAACAGCAGAGGTAGACGAACAGAAGCATGTAGGGAACACTCTGCTGAATGAATGATAGCGTGAAGGTGAAACATTCAAGGAAAAGTGTGCACCATACAGAGTGCCTTTTGTATTAATTATCCAAAGCCTTGCAGAAAGCTGGTGTGAAATGCTTTTCTCACACTCTCCATGTGTGGATAGTTTGCTTAAAGCCGGTGCTCTTCGAAAAGACAAATCGATGTAGGATTAATGTGCGAGTTTGTCTGACAAGAAACCTCTGCTTACCAGATTTCCCAAGTTTCAAGTGTTTACATCTTTGAAAATCTTCACTGAAATGTGATTATTATTCATGAAAAACTGAATATTTTAAACTAGATTTAGTAAATCACAGCAGCGTACAGTCAGCTCCTTTTTTCAGCCTGAATTTCTCATCACAAGTAACTAATCTTTTACATCTCATCACCTGTCCAAACAGATAATCAATAAATGAATATAAATGGACTAAATCCTCTGAGCTAGTCCAGGCAGGCAACTTCTGCTGCACCAATCTCACATTTTATATGCATTACTTTCACAATCGCCAGACAAACATGTTCGTCTTTTTATACTTTTTAGGATGTGAAGAAAAAAAAAACTGTCTAGGACCTATTTAGGAGCACGTTTTAGACCAATTGGAGTCGACAGGTAAAAAAAAACAAAAAACAATAGGAGTGCTAGAGTTATGTTAGGCATAGGGGTTTTGACCACAATCACTGACCGGCAATTCTCAAGGGAATGAGATCGAGATCTGGAACCAGGACTAAACCACCCAAATTCACGTTACCCGAGTTCACTGCTACTGGAATCAAGTCTCAAGGACGTTGCGTTCAAAAGTAATGGGCAATTTAAAACAATCCTCATTCAAGTGAATGGGATTGTTCACGGCTGCTATCCTCTTAAGCAAGATCAAACACAGTTTTTCTCAGTGTTTAGGGTTAGGTTAAGGGTCAGGGTTAGGGGTTAGGGTTAAAATCACTGTCCAGGACCTATTTGGGAGCAAGTTTCAGACCATTTGGCATTGATTGGCACAAAAAAAGATTAAGAAAAAAAGCCAAAACTTTGCTGCTAGGGTTGCATTGGGTATGAGGGTTTAAAACACAATCGCTGACCGGTGATCTTCGGCAATCCTCAAATCGAGATAGAGATCTGGAACCAGGACCAAACCACCTTATTGCATGTTCTCCGGGTTCACTTGTACCGGAATCAAGTCTCTATGATTTTGTGTTCAAAAGTTATGGGCAATTTAAAAAATCCTCATTCAAGTGAATGGGATTGTCCAGGACTGCTACCCTCTATAGCAAGATCGGACAGTTTTTCTTAGTGTTTAGGGTAAGGTTAAGGGTCAGGGTTAGAGGTTAGGGTTAAAATCACTGTCCAGGACCTATTTGGGAGCACATTTCAGACCATTTGGAGTTGATAGGTACAAAAACAATTCGGAAAAATGTCAAAATTTTTCTCAGTGTTAGGGTACAACCCCTGACCCCTGACCCTGGATTCTCCCTAGTTTTGTCTGACTTGCATGTTTGTCAAGGACTGTACCAGTTAGGTATTAAAGCTTTGAACTCTACATATTTTAATCAACCATTCCTCTCGAAGAAAACTCTCTCTAGTCTTTTCTTTATGTTCATAGTCTAGACCCATAAAGACGCCTGTGGGCATTGTTACTTGTTGGATTGTTTTGAAATCTTGCCAAGTAAAACTTGCTTATTTTAAAAAAAAAATATTTTCCCTCTTTTTCCTGTAAAATCAATCACATTGGTATATTATGCAATTTGTTTTTGGGGGGCCCTCAGCAAGAAAAAAAGGATTGAACCGTCCTCCTGCATAACTTTCACTGTGTTCAGCAATGTGTGGTTTCTATGGCGATGTGTAGCTCTGTTTGGTACCATCTATTATCACTACCTTGCCTGTTAACCAAACGGGATGAAAGTAGTTTAGCATCACCAGATCAATTCACCTTAGTTAATGGAGGCATTAGCAGCAGCCCCACGCAGACATGCCTCAGGCGGCGATTGAAACGCAGCGTGTGACACAACACGGAGCTACGGCAAACATAAACGGACATCAGCATGCATCTGAAAATACATCATTAACATCCTTAAAAACAGCTGCAGCAGCAGATTCAGTGGAGCCTCCTGCAGGGGAAGCTGCCATCAGTGGTACACCTGAGCTGTCATTCATAAAGCCGGACCTGTTTCTACATAAAGGAGCATGATTGGTCTGCTGTATCCAAGGTCTTTTAGCAGCTTTGAAATGATGTCTGGGGATGCTAGGCACCGATAGTTTCATGATACAGACAAGACCTGCAGCCCACAACAGACAGGCTGAGATTGTATCAACCCTCTCAACCCTGAATATTTCTTAAACTAGAGTATTTTCAATCAACAAGGTTAATTAACTTAACTTTTCTTTACTTAATTTTCTTCAAATGAATTTTCAAGTGCATTCAACACCATCCAACCCACCATACTCAAAGACAAGCTCACAGAGATGGGAGTGGATCCTTCCTGTGTTTCCTGGATCACAGATTACCTGACAGGAAGGCCACAGTTTGTCAGGCTGGGGAACTGTGTTTTGGGAATATTAATGAGCAGCACAGGGGCTTCACAAGGGACAGTGCTGGCGCCATTCCTGTTCACACTGTATACATCAGACTTCAAATACAGCACTGGGTCCTGCCACATCCAGAAATACTCAGATGACACCGCTATTGTGGCATGTATCAGAAATAGACAAGAAGCTGAATACAGAGATCTAATAAGAGCCTTCAGTGACTGGAGTCACAAAAACTGCCTCTTCCTCAACACCTCAAAGACAAAGGAGATGGTCATAGACTTCCATAGAGCCAAACCCCCTCTTCGACATGATGTCATCCAAGTGGTGACATCATATAAATACCTAGGTGTACATCTGGATAATAAGTTGGACTGGTCTAAGAATATAGACTTCATCTACAGAAAGGGGCAGAGCCGCCTCTTTTGCCTGAGAACACTCCGATCAATAGTAAGACGCTGCAGATGTTTTATCAGTCTGTTGTGTCTACAGTGTTCTGTTTTATGCTTTTGGGGAGAAGTATCAAACACAAAGATGCAAGATGTCTTAACAAACTGGTGAAAAAGGCTGGCTCTGTGGTTGGACTCAAGCTGGACTCAGTGGAGGATGTGGTGGAGAGATCTACACTGAGGAAGGTGGAGACTATCCTCAAGAACATGGATCACCCACTTCACAACACCTTGATGGACCAAAGGACCAATGGTGGTGGACGATCAGAAGATCTTTTGTACCCACAGCCATCAGACTTTATAACTCTTGTGTAAATAGTAGATAACTTTTAGAGACATATTATGTGACACAACAGAACTGAATTTCCCTTCGGGGATTAATAAAGTTCTTCTTATTGTTATTCTTAATGTGGGAGAGAAGCTATTTAAATTTAAACACCCTGGTTGCATAAGTATAGAGGATGCATCCTACTTTTTCAGTGAAGGGAAATCTATCAAAAGTGTGTCTTCTGCACCAAAGTTTACTGTGAGCGATATCTTCCCTGTATCGTTGATTCTTTGTCCTCAAGAAAAGACATTTCCGTGCCATGTTAGCCGGCTGGTGTTAAACAAGGTTAAGCAATAAAACAGCCACAGCTGAGCACCAAAGTCTTACATCACAGAAATGTCACAGATCACACCGAGAGTAGTAGTTTGTCTCCCTGACTGAAAAACCTTCATTTGACTGAATTGCATGTCACTGCGCATGAAGCCCCTTTTGTTTAAATGTTGAGACATGCACTTTGCAATTTCTGTGCACAGCCAGGCCCGCCAAATGGCAGCAGGGGCGGTTGTTTGATTACAGAGGGAGAGTGTTTGGTGTGCCCACAATGTACACTGCAAGATGACAGATTTGTCAACTGTTAGGGATTTCTCTGCTGCTTCTACTGACTCAGCTCTGCCTTTAATATCTCTGTCTGCATAAGGCCACTGAGGGACACGTTGCAAATCAATAAACAGGGCTGCTTTATGGTAATATTGGATTTACAGGGTTTTTTTCCATCGATGTGATGAAGTACCTTTAATTCCTCAAACATTTAAAGTGGCAGCTTGTCCGACAAATGCTCAGCCTGTGCAAAAATCTGAAAGCATTTTGCAGGGATTTTATGACGCCATAACATATGATGTCGTAAAATGAAAAATAAAAATATGCAAACATGCTTTACATTTATGGGACACTTTTACATTTGGTTGTGTATGTAAGAATTTATAGGTGATTTCCGCACCTAACAGCGAGACTTGGGAGAATCCATCAAATCTGAGCCCTTCTTTTTAATAGCTATGAGACGCCTTTTGCTGTTTTAGTATCATTTTGCAAGATGCTGCTTTAAAAAATGTCTCCTCTGTGTAGTGATGAATCCCCATTACGTGGATTGGGTGTAATTGCCTCTTTGTTTTCATGGCCTCTCTGTCTTTGTTTCCCGCCCCATCCGCCTGTCTAACAATAGGGTCTAATTTACTGTCAGTGGGAGGGTCACAGCAATTTAAGACGAGCAAAAGAAGAGAGGAAAAACAACCGACCTGACTCCTCAAAGTCTTGGTTGGCCATGTTCCAGGAGTCTCGGATTTTCAGCAAACTGGCTTCCATAGCCTTTAGATCCACCTCGGGGCAATTACACTGTGGGTAGTCCACGGCACACTGGCACCAGCAGTCATTGTCTCGGCACACGAACTGGCCCTCCTCGTTACATCCAATGTAGCTGAGCGCCGCTTGCACAAACCTGGCTCTCAAGTAGTCTGGCAGTATGGCCTGCAGGCCTGAGGCAAGGACAAAACCAGGACAAAAAACATGGAAATGTCACATGGATGAATGAAGAGGGGAGCTGTAAGTGCTTTAGTTACTGCAGAAAATGTGTTTATGGCTGTTGTTACGCTGGATCTGTAAATCACCAGGGGCTGGAACTCATTTTCTCTGTTTTTTTGCCACGCCTGACATATGCTCGGTGACACATGCAGTATGCTGAGATTCACTTAAAGTTTTATTTTTACTGCACACTTCTGCTACTTTGGTTCTGAATCATTACTGTCTGGGATTCACTTCAGAACTCTGCAAGCATGCATGAAAAAAAAAAAAAAAAAAGAGAAAAACGTGAAAAAGAAGCCAAAGAGTGATTGAAGCTAAATTCGTTCTGACATTCTCATGCTGCAGTTATAAGCTTGCCAGAGAACAGACACTGTGACAATTCCATCAGAAATTGGGGGAGTTCAATTATGGATGGCCAACCTTGCAAATGAATCTTGTTTTCGGGGCTCTGAACCAAAACGGAGCTGACAGAATCGAGGTTGTCATAGTTACTGCATCCAAGAGGGCCCGTCCTTGTTTCGGTCACCTAAAAGGAGGAAACAGAAGCACATCATAATAATCCATACTGAGAAAGTTACAGACTGATTAAATATACAAAGAGAGAGTGAAAGAGGGAGGGGAGGGATGATAAAATAGAAAGAGGGAGCACGTGACTGAATGTCACGCAGAATGAGATTAACATCCTTCCCCTTCACTATCGCCTCTTTTGAGAAACGAGAGATATATTACGCACAATTTAGACTTCTCCATTATGCAAATCATATTTAGGAGAATGACTTTGTGAGCTACTGGGCTGAAAATTGAGCCTCGATAAGGATCCCTGGAGTAAAAGCCTAATGAGTGAGCGGCAGTGTCATCTATCATATTCATGTCTAGGTTTTGTTTACCCATTACAGTGCCCACTGATGCCCATAACATACACCGTGATGACAGAGTAAGCATGTCCTATTCAATTACAAACACACCCGAGGCTTCATGTTATTGCTTGGTGAACATTTTTCATAATATGGACACAATGTTGTTATAGGACTACAAATTTAATGAGAGCAGTGGTAACTAAATAGCTGCTGTCAGATGTGGACTTGTTTTTCCAACGTGGCCCAGAGGACGGGAGTTCGCCCCTAATTTAGCATTGAACGGCTAATGGTGTCAAAGTCATAATAGACTGATCGGCATTAAGTCTTTGCTTTAACATTGGGAAGCCAATTTTGGAGAACTGGTCAAAGATTCACAGATGTTATTCCACCAGCTTGAGCAGTCTTGATCAGCGAGTAGGGCTGCACGATTTTGGACAAAATTACAATCCCAATTTTTTTCCTCTCAAAACTCGATTTTCATTTTCGATTTCTTATTCAGTGACATCTTCATCAAACTTCACTCAAATAAAAAGTTTTTCTACCATCTTTTAAAGCGAGACCACTGAAAACGATGTAGTACATATGCCAAACCAGTAAGTGTCTAAGGTGGCCTGGAGGCGCAAGACGTGATAGAGAGGAAAATCAATTTGATGATTTTAATTTTTTTTAAACTGTCATAATCAAAAAACCCGATTAGGCTTTAAATTCGATAAATCGTGCTGCCCTTTCAGCTAGCCTTGTGCAGTTATGATGAGTTAACTGAAGCTAAGGGATGCAATTCGAAGCAATTTCCCAGATTTTTCTGTTCCCTCAAGTTCAGTTCAATTGTAGACCAAAGTTAGCGACATTAGTCGATATTTGCCAGTGCTACCTTGAATGATGGAAACTAGCTTTCATTCTTATCTCTTTGGAGCTGCAGTCAGTATCATACAATGATTTCAAGCCCACTGATTTATCACTTCAATGTTGTGCAGGAACGCGCTCAGGGCCCTCATTGAGTTACTGAGCATTGTGTTTCACAGCAGCCATAGCTGGATTTATGGCACCTGGCATGTGCTCTGAATGGCTAATACCGCCAGAAATCAAGATAACAGAGTGTAATTTACTTTCTGTGTTTGTTTGGTCGCCATTTCATCCACCTTTAGTCCTTATATTATAATAAATGAAGACACAAAACTCCCTCACATCATTCTTTAAGAAGCAGATGAGTCTGGACCTTCAGCCAAATATTCAGACGAGAAATCGTGTGTTTTTTAGTTCTCAGGGCTACAGATTTTAATCCTTATGCAGCAACGGATAATAGAAAATGGATAAAAATTTAATAACCTATCATTTTAGCTGTAAAACATACAATACTATGACTTGTAAAGACTGATGGCACCCGACATAGCATCCTCTGCCATCAGTGTTATGGTATGAAAGGCTGAATGTGACAGCCACATAAATACAGTCCATTTACACCGGCTTTTCTTGGATTTTAAACCAAATACTTGCCCATGATTCTATGGTAAGATGCTGTATTTGGTTTAGTTTGGGAAATGCCGATGATTAGGGGTTAGAGTCTGAAGCATAAGGCGCCACTTGAAAAGAAAAAGCTAAGTGCTGCTACAAAATGTCATTTTAAGACGAGAGAGCTAATCTTTGAGCTGCTCATTGTTAGGGTGATCTATCTTTGACACATCTAGCTTGACTTTGAGCTAACTTTTCACTAGGAGCAGGGGTGTGTGCACTTTCATGTTGGTCATAACCACAGTTGTTGATTGCAAGAAACAGGGCATTAAAAAAGCTTCACAACAGAGTTTTAAGCCACATTAAGAGTTATCGTCAGTTGATTCTGATTGGTCGAAACCCCCATGAGAAGTTACCGATGGGATCAAACTCATCGTAACAAACTCATTTGGAGAGCACAAAATTGAAGCAAACAAGGACAGGAAAGGGAAGAAACTACAGGATAGGTAAGTAGTTCAGAAACAGGATGAAAGAGACCTCAAACAAATTGAAGAAAACAGACACCAAGAAACCACAAACCAGATCACAGTATTGACTTAGCCTGTCTTGACTTTGTCTAGCTCTCGTCGATAAGTCTGTACATGGAGCACGACAAGTCACACCTCATCCAGGTCACATGCTATCAGATAAACTCTCAATAATTTGCATTTGTATTGATATAATATCCAGCAACATAAGCTAACTGAGGACAAGCCTAATTTTCCACCTCAAATATCCTCACAAAAGAAATCTAAATGTGGGTGGAAGTTGTTTAAAAGTGTAACCGTTGGATCTTACACTGGTTTTAAACCCTCGTCTCTGCAGCATTGTCTTCCCTTTCTTCTGGCTTTGGTTTCAAATCAATGAGACACAACCCAAATCTCTGTCACAACACGCACGTGCAAGCTTAAACGTTTCTGGTGATATTGCTGTGCTTTTGTGGGGAGGGAGGGGGCTGAAAACCCAACTTCAATGGGATCACAATTGTCAGTTTTTGTGTTCAGTTTTATCATGACCAATCACGTAATCTCCTTTATATAAGGCAGCGGTTTGCCCCGTGGCCGTCTGACAAATTGATGACACAGAGGACAGAGAAGAGCAGGTCTCAACACAAACACTTTCCCCAGAGGAAACTGATGCGGCTGTGTGGGAGGTGTAAATTCTCTCTCAGAGAATATATGACACCCCAAGTAAGCTACTGAGGGCTGAAGGATATTAAATTACTGCAGCTCGAGAGGAGAAAACACATTCAGTTAGCATGAGCTTGTCTCGTCCCAGGAGGACTCTAGCACAAATCTAGGAGGCGGTTCAGTGACACGAAGCGACGTGCCAGATACGTTGGCAGAAGTTGTTGATTTGAAGCTGAGAGAGGGTCATTTACCAGCCAGCCAACCTATAGAAGCTATGGCCATCTTATTTAACCAATCAGTGCGTCAGTTTTGCACACATGGCAATCCATCACACGAAAGCTTTTTTGAACATAATCATGGAAAGTTTCAGAGATTTTTGTTGCATCCAAAGTCACATAAGACAGCTCCAGCACAGCAAAAAGAAGACGAGTTCTCCGCCGTGGGTGGGCGTGTTGGAGGCGCCAGATGGAGGCAGAAAGGCCACTTGGTTTTACACACCAATTCTGAGTCAGGTTAATTAACTGAGAACAGGTTAACCGTGTAGGAGTAAGAAAAGAAGAGTGGCATCAATTGACTCCAAAGAGACAACTTTCTCTCCCTAGTTTTTCCCCCTTCACTTGTATTTTTGGATTTCAGTGTGTATTTGAGGAAAGATGTGTACATACAGCAGCCTGTGGACAGTCAAGCCGCGAGCCGTGTATGCAGGGATTGACCAGATTGTCAAAAAGCCGCTGTTTGTCTGAACAAACAGTCTGTGCAGCAAACATCAGGGTGTCCTTGTGTCTATGCTGGTGAGCTGAGTGGAATAATTCTGCAGTTTGCTCTGTAAATTCATGAAAATAGCACCTGTGATGTGTGCTTTGTGCTCGTCACCAGAGGCCCGCACAATGAAAACACTACAGTATAATGCAACTCGGCTATCCTTTCATTTCATCCACCTGGACTTTGACAATAAGCATTCAAACAACACTTATACCTGCTCAAGTAAAATAGACAATGTTGGCACCATAGAATCGAGCACAACAATGTATTTTACAAACTTTAGAGCGAGAAGAAATATAAGGAAACTTATATGATGATATCAGCTAGATAAAACAAAGCTGCAGGAAACAAACAGCTGACAAAAATCTACTGTATAAATGTGCTGGTTAAAGCGATATTCCGGTGTAATTTTAAGTTAGGGTCAAACACTCCATAACACCGAGATAGACACTCCGTTGAGAGATGAATATTGCCGACTGCTTGCTTCTCCAGTCAAACCAACTTTAGTAACGACCACACGATAGCAGCGGTCTACCTCTCTATGCGTAAACCTCAACCAAAAAGGCTCTCTATAGCCACGAATAATGCCCAGAACAGCACCTAACTTCATCAACAGGACATATAGGGTCCCAGCTATAGCACTAGCCATCAAACATCTTTTTAGCTTTACCTGTTTTTTTTTTAGCAAAGAGACTAAACACAGCTCATACATTCTCTTCCAGCAGCCACTCGGGCGAGTCCATCGACTGCAGTGGGGTGTCGCAGCTCAAGGAAGAACATTTATGATCAATTCTTCATGGAAATGCAATCAGACCGAGACGCTAAGGCAAAAGAACTACAATGCAAAATGAGTAATATGATGATTATTACTTTAAGGAAATGATAAAGTAATGATCATAAATGTTCTTCCTTGAGCTGCGACACCCCATTGCAGTCGATGGACTCGCCCGGAGGTCTCTGTACAAACAAGCAGCTGCTGGAAGAGAGTGGGTGAGTTGTGTTTAGTCTCTTTGCTAAAGAAATCAGGCAAAGTTAAAAAGATGCTTGATGGCTAGTACTATGGCTGGGACCCTATATGTCCTGTTGATGAAGTTAGGTGCTGTTCTGAGCATTATTAGTGGCTATAGAGTGGTGTTTTGGTTGAGCGCGTGGCTCTGTGTATTGCTATCGTACAGTCGTTACTAAAGTTGGTTAGACTGGATGTTATGGTGTGTTTGACCCTAACTTAATTTTACACCGGAATGTCCCTTTAAGCTCCACAGTCATGATTGCTCCATGATTTTATCTTAGTAAAATCACATCTGTCCGTCACGTTGAGTTACTGTGTTGCTTAGATGTGTTTGAATAGCATGTGTGATTGATGGAGCTTCATTATTTCAGCTGCAACCTCACCGGTACAAAACATACTTCAGAGAACAAACTCTTGAAAATATAATTTCAGAGGGTAAGTAGGTCTACTTTTTCAGCTTATTTATAAAGGTGCTAGGCGTCACTGGCATCTATTATTATTATTTGGCTTGTTATTTCAGTCGATGGGACGGTGTATAGAGCAGAAAATGCCCAACCCAAACAGTCCACTTAAAGATCATAATCTCCATAAATTTAGAAGGCTAGACCAACGGCGCCCAAATCCGAGGGACACCTCTTGTATGAGTCTGAACACACTTGACCACCTGCACCCAAACAATCTGTTCACAAAACACGAGGATCATAACACCGAACAGAGCAGGAGTCGGTGCTTTTGTAAGAACTGAAAAACAACCCGCTCAGGAGGAGGTGAAGTGCAGCCAGCAATGTACTCTGTTATAAAGAAACCTGCTATTACAGCACTAAATAAACCTGAAGCCCAAACCTGGAGTTACAGCTCTGCTCCAGTATCAAGACAGTCTGTGAGTAAGCTGTGGTTTTATGGGAATAACAACCCCCATCACAGAGAAGAAATGTAGGAATGCAGGACGACAAATGATGATTTATATGGTTTGTAAATTATTTCAAGGTGTTTGTAATAATGAAAACAAAAATCTGTGATAATGAAAAATCATCATCTACAGTATGATGAGTACAGTAATAATAATAATAATTCATTTTATTTGTATAGTGCTTTTCATGATACTCAAAGACACTTTACATAAAGCACACAATTTGAATATAGCAATAAAATAAACCAAATAAATATCAATAAGTAAAATAGTCAAATGTTAAAAGCAAGTACAAGCCAAAAACCAATGCCTGCCAAACACCAATCTCAATTCCTATTTTACACTTATTTTTATGTTGATTTATAACTGGTACTCATGCACTTTATCTTATTCTTACACTGTTTGTCCAGTGGTCTTAGTCTTTTTAACATTTTCTTGTCTTTTCTAGTCTCGTGGTCTTAGTACCCTACTTTTATACTTTTAAATTGTATTATATTTGTCGTCATAGTCGTCTAACCTTGAACTTCTTATGGCCCTTCCTCTGAATATGCAAAGCCAAACTCCTCTTAACACTCAGGTCACTTTAATCATGTGCAATACTTGCGCATCTATGTTTGATGGTCCTCCGTGGAGGTCAATAAAGTTGATTCTGATTCTGATTTTGGCCCTCAGGCAACACTGCATCTAAAACAGACATGACTCTGTAGTGGGAATCACAGCATGGGCTCAAAACCACTGTCAAAATTCTCTGTCTGTGTGGTGCACAGATGGCCGAGTGGGTTAGTGCGCCTCATGTATGGGGGACCACAATCCCTGCAGTGGTCACAGGTTCGAATCTGGCCCCGATAAGGTGCTGCATGTCCTGCCCCCTCTCTTTCTATCTCCCCACATTTCATCTTGTACTTTCGATAAAGGCAAAATCGCCCAAAAATTGTTATACTTGTGGTCACAGCTTGACTCTGTGAGGTTTATGCAATACCATAAACCAGTAGCACCCACAACTTTACCGAGATCATCTACGATGGACTGAGGTGAAGAGGAAAACTGTCCTGAGGTCTGAAGCCATCTGACAACCTCATGTCACAACAGCATAGCTCAGAAGTAGAAGAGTCCTGGTGCCAAACTGGCCCCGATCACTGAAGATCCGTAATAAAACCAGTAAAATGAAAAAGGACGCCTCAAACTTTTGAGCAGCTTTAATCCCTATCAGGCATTTCACTCTCAAAACCCTCCAAACTGGTCTACTCAGAGCTCAAATGTTCACAGTGTTGTTATTAAATTTATTTGGATACCAACTAACAGCAGAACCTCCACCAGCTGTGCGGAAAGAAGAGACTTGATGTGAGAGCTGTCTGTTGAATTCAGGCGCAGAGTTGAGCTTATGTAATATTTCGGTAAACAATAACTAAATGGCAGCAAACCTAGCGGAGTGTAGAGGACTGTATGATGCGTCTGGTACAGCATCTGTTGCTGGCTTGTATTTTTTTCTGTGAACAAGTGGAATGAACCTGTCGTCTTCTTGTTTTTAATAAAAGCACCTCCTGCGCGCCAGCAGGAAATGATCGTCTGGGACAAATGAAGCTTTTGAAGCTGTTCAGGCAGATAACTGATCCACGGCTCCACTCAGGCTGAATGTGTTTGTTTTTTATTACCAGTTGGGCGATCTATAAAAACTCACCGCTACACACTACTCATTTTGCGCTGGATTTACTCCAAAACTATCACTTTATTTGCATTAATTCCACATTAAAATTTTGTGATTAAGCGTGTGGGTTGACTGGATACACCATCACTAGTAAAACAGGATGAAACGCCAACTATTTCTACGGAGACTGCACCAATTTTCTCCAGTCATTAGGTTATACTCAGCTGTCAAAACTAATCAGAGACTGATGCATTGATGTGAAAAGGTTTAACACACATTAAATGCCTGCTAGCAGGTGATATGAGGCGCATTATATGGACAGTATTCCTCTTGAACATTAAATTCAAGGACCGTGCAGCCAAAGTCAGTGGGTGTTGTCTTTTTCTACAAAATCTCCCGTTAGTTTTTTTGAATAATTTCCACATCAGAGAGGTTTTAAAACATCTCTGCCTTTTGGAGAAGTGGTCTCACTCAAGTGGTTTTGGTTTGAGCCACCACCAAATCCAAGCCAAGCATACAGGTAAAGCTACTCAGATGCTATTGACAGTCAATGGCTTCACGAAAACGTTCACCGCACTATTTTAGAGCATAAGAAACCACAATGGACCCATGACTTAGATCTTAAAGGGACATTCTCAGGTGGGCAGGTCATACCTTTGCATCATGGTGGACAGTAGTGTCACATGAGCAGGACTGGTGTAGGTACCAGAAGCGTTCAGGCCGCCAGATTAAGACTGTTGAAGACGTCACACTACGGCAAGTCCACTCGGACAAACTACATTGGGCTGCTTTTAATTAGTCAAATGTTCTTGGCTAAAAGCCTTTTGTGTTTTTTTTTTTGTTAATTTCCATTTATTCGTTCAATTGACCTCGAAATTTTCTCCCTGTATAATACAGAGAATTACAACATACTGTTCCGTAATTTTAGATGGTTTTATTTGTATATGTTAACTGTTTTACAGGAAATAGAAAGAAAATGTACGCAGGATCTCTGTTTATCAATGGATAGTTTTGCTTTTATCCCACATTTCCTTTAGTCACCTAAAAGAGGCGATAGTCCGGCTGTTGTAAGTCACAAAAAATTGCTTCATAAAATTCGTTCATATTTTCTCCAAATGACTACAATCCCATGAAACCTAATCTGGCGAAAAACGCTCCTGTAATGTCCGGGCCAAACAACAATCTTCTACGTCATTCAAACCAAATTCCAGCCAATCATATTGTGTGATGTCATGAATCGGCGCCTGGCCCAAGCCTATTTGGCCGCCTGAACACATAGTAGCTCAATAGCAATTTGCCTCCGAGTTGTGGGCGGAGACAGCGCTGCTCTGCACACTCCTCTTCACGCTCCTCTTCACGCTAGTTTGTAGCCTAACATTGCCGGTGTAGTAGAAGTGGCAGGTAACATAGGAGCTATTCAGCTCTTGGACACTAGTGTCTTTGAGGACATAATGAAAGGTAATATTATCATTAGCTTTCTTAGGAGCATTGCAATCCGCTAACACACGCGCTTATTCTGCAATCATCCTTTCTACTTCTCAGAGTCTGGCCTGCATAGCGGGGCTCCGGGGGCGGAGCTTGGACTTGTGACATAGGAAATCTTACTGTGTCTGAAGCTTCTGTTTGGGTCTGCCAGAGATTCACAGCGATTTGAATGCAGAAATCCTCAGAAATGCAATGTTGCACTTATTTTTTCTTATGATATGTCCTGTAGCCTCAGAAAAATGCCATATGAATATGTAGACAACAAGAAAAACATGATTTTCATCAGAGTGGGTCTTTTAGTAATCGCTGTTATCTTGGAGCAACTGCACATCATGTTGACATCAGTTAAAATTTGAACAAGTTTGAAACATGCAATCGAAAAACGTGACAAACCTCAAACTTCTATGTTTGAGCACTGTTAAAAATAAATTGACAACCTTCAACGACTTGTTTCAACAATTCTTGTTCCACCTTTTGAACAGAAACTGAAAGTAATTTCTGATTTACAACTCAAGGAATCTTTGGTATTTGTTCCAAGGTTTGTTTTGCTTCAGCTAAATGATAAATGGTTTGGTTAAAAAAAAAAAAAAAAAACAGTACTTTTAAATCAAGGACAAAATACTGGTCCCCGTGACATATTTCAGGGTTTATAATCATTTAACTCCAGAGTGAAGCTGTCATTTTCTGTGAACGTCCTTCTTTTCACACCCCTTTATCCTCACTGCTCGGACCCTCAAGAGGATTTCGTCCGTCTTACAACCAGACGACTCCCAGAGGGGACTTTTTCATCGGCTCCCAGAGACATGAATTAAACAGAAAAAAGTTGTGCATTACTTTTTAAAGGAGAAATGTAATAATAGATAACCAAACAGAAGCCAGGATTCATCGCAAATTAGCCCAGAAACAATACCGCTGACATATGCAAACATGCAAGCAACACAAATTCATTTAAGTGAATAGGAAAATCAGCAAAAACAGTCAAGTGCACATACATAATAACCCCCAGGAGTGAAAGACTGAGTGAAAGACTAATTTAAGCACTAGGCTTTCTTAAAATAAAGAGCAAAGACGCTAATTCCCACAGACCCCACAGTAATGAGGGCTGACTGCATGGATACAATAAGTAGAAAGCCTTTGGAATTAATTTTGCAGAGAGGAAACTCTGGAAGTTGGGTATGAACTCGGAGGAGAGAAGCAAAAGTTAAGTCAAAACAGAATACCTTCTGAGACAGGCATACAAAGAACTTCTGCTGCAAGTCTTGAAAGATGCAACTTTATCCACGGTTCAAAGACACAACGCCGGATTTGTGCTGACAAAACACAGACTCTCTCTCTCTCTCTTTCTCTCACATACACACTCTCTCACATAACAACCCAGTGGAGTCTCTCCTGTCCTTTGAGCTCATGGTTAGATTGTTCACAATCTCAGCTCAATCATCCCTGACAAAAGCCTGATTTAGAGCACGCGTGTATCCGGCTCCATGGGCGGCAAAGATAAACTGCCAACCTGAAGGGAAATCTATCTCCTTCGCTGTCACTTGCAAATTATTGCCAAGCTCCATGACGGTGTCTTCTTTTAATATTTTCCCAAAGGTTCAATGAAAATAACAACACATCCTTGCTAGATTAATGACAGCCTCCCTGATATCCAGCCGGGAGGAAACAGAAAACTTTTGCAGCTGTAGGCAGAAAAGTTGTCTTTTTGTTGACGTCTACTTCTGACAGCTACAAGGTCAATGAGGGGAATAAATACGGGGAGGCGCGGAGACGAATAACAGCTGGGAGCACCGTATGTACAGTATACATTCAGAGTCTCTTTCAGTCTGTAATGATACTTCACTCAGCAGATTTCCAACATATAATTACCGAAATGGTCTTATGAATACAAAGACATCATCGTTTTAGACAGGACGGGCAGACGGAGCCGGAGAGAGTGAAGGAGAGAGAGAGTAACCGACTTCCATTCTTCTTTTTTATTATTGATGCGTTAACACAATTAATTAAAATCCAAGCAGCCACCGTGGGGACCAGTAGATTAATTTCTAACACAGACAGATGTCCGACTTAAAGGGGAGAATTGACCAAATGCAAATCTGAGGATGCCTTTTCTATGCATAGCAATGAGACCATCTGCAAAAAGGAACTCATCGGAGCAGAGCATGTGTGCACAGTCAGCCCTCTCCATTAGAAGTCAACCCCTTCTCAAAAAGGGGAAAATCTCTTTTGTGTATTTCCACCGCCTTTCAAGACCTTGAGGGGTCTCGCTGCGAGCGAGAAAACAAGCGACTCCAAGAATTTGATATGTAGATGTAGATGTTGTAGATCGGTTGGTGGGGGAATTATTAATGTGCCATAATTGAGTACAAGAAGATCCTGCTGACTGTGTAGAAATAAGCAACAGCTGCATTTAATGGAACATTTAATTGCACTTAAAGGCTTTCTCAGAATAAGCAGTTTGTGACGATAACGCATGCAGGGGACGTGACTTGTGTGTCTATCACAGCGAATTTCTCTTTGCCCTCCAGGCGTTTCTTTTTGATGTCATCTCACCGTCTTTTATCTCCTCTTGGATGGTTTAATCTCGAAAATGTTCCTTCTGTAGTTTGCTCACAAGCGCAAAAATCCCCTTCGTCTTAATGGTTTCGGGGTTGGCTAATAAGGCAGAAAATGTACGTTTTTAGGTTTTCTTGTGACAAGATGGGGAAGAGATTTAAATTTATTTGAGAACTTTAAGAAGAGCTTCAATCTTTTCAGAAACACATTTCTGTTTTGATAACTCTAACATATACTTTGCTCCTTTTCCCCAAACCAACCACTGAGTGTTGATGACACCTCCTGAATCTCACATATCTTCAAACCAAAATAGTTATCTTGTCAAGCCGGCGTGCTGATTTCCCCCAAGAAAGAAGCGAACACCAGCTGGAATCCAGATGACATGCCATCTCTGTCAAATCAAAGGTCGTGTCTATAAATGTCAGCTATTTTACTCCCCCTTAGTCCTGACACACAGCTTCGGCAACGCTGTCAATCCCCACTCATGGTGCTGGTTGGTGGGTTGGGTGTGGAACCAAGCAGCGGCATAAGTGCTGGAGAGACTGTTCTGGCAAAGCAGCAATTAAGGGGGTTTGTCGGCAGCTTAAAGTAGTTGAACAATTAAAAACAAAGACTGTAGTGAAGAAATAATAAAAACTGAATAAGATACAGAAATAACGAGAAAGCCCTTTGGTGGAAACATTTCTCCAGAAGCGATTTAAAAGTAGATAATGATGTTGCTAGCTAGCGATCCTCAGGCAGATTGTTCCACAGCCGGGGAGCTTGAAGAGCGAATCCTGGATCTACTTTTGTTTTTATGTTTGAGGTGGGAATATCTAAGAGGTTTCTGCCTGAGGATCTGGAGATGTGCACCAGCTAGTACGGGAACAGGTCTGGTATTCTGGTGACAGACCTTAAAATCAACTATAAAAAATGGCAGCCAGTGCAAGGTCAGTGAAACAGGATCAATATCCTCTATTTTCTTGGTTGTGTTGAAACTCATGCTCCAGAATTATTTGTAGTCAGTTTGTTGATTTCTGATTGATTCTGTGAAAAGAACATTACCAGCATCTAATTGCAAGGAGGTAGATGCATGAATAATTACTCGATTGTGATTAAAAGTCAGCATTGATCTTGTTCTAGCAACATTTCTAAGGTGACAGTAACAGGACTCGTTTCTAAAAAGTGAGGGTGTAGTCAAAGGCCAACTGAAGGTTTCTAACATTCTGTTTGGAGGAGGAGTGAACAGCATAGTACAGCTTTTCTGGACTTGTAATCAGTATCTATTTTTCTGCGCTCAATTAAAGAAAATTCATTAATATTCATTTTGTAATACCTTGCAGACAATAACTTAAAGATATATCTATGTGCCATCGGCATAACGGGACAATTATATTTTATGTTTTTGAAAATGTTTGCCAAGGGGTGGCATATACAGTGAAAATAAAAAAGGTCCAAAAATTTACCCCTGAGGTACACCAAAATCTACATTGGAGTGACATGTGAAGATATAACAGTGAAATTATATTTTGTTTTTCAAAGGGAGTAGCATATACAGTGAGATTAAAAATGGTCCAAATATTCACCCCTGAGGTATGCCACAATTTACACTCGTGATAGGTGAAGATATTGCTTTAAATCATCAGAATAACAGTGAAATAAGACCTTGTGTCTTTGATAAAGTTGGCCAAGGGGCATGTGAAGTTAGAATAAAAAGGTTTCCAGTAATGACCCCTGAGGTACTCCACAATCTGTGCTGGAGTTAATGTGAAGATATTGCTGTGTGTCTCTAGCACAACAGAAAAATTAGATTATGTGTCTTTGAGTAATTTGGCTGAGGAATGGCAAATAAGTGAGAATAAAACTGGTCCTAATATTAACCCCTGAGGTACTCCGCAATTTACACAGGAGAAAAGTGTAAAGATTTTGTTGTGCGTCATCAGCATAACAGTAGAATAATGTTTGGTGTTCTTGGTTTGTTTGCTCTCGGAATGACTTGTACAATGAGAATAAAAATGGTCCCAATATTGACCCCTGAGGTACTCCACAATTTACTTTAGAGTGATGTGTAAGAATTTTGCTGTATGTTAGCAAAAGAAGATTTTTTTGTGGTTGAATAAATTGGTAGGAGTGACGTATACAGTGAGAATACAATGGTCCCAATATTGACCCCTGAGGAACTCTGTAATTTACATTGGAATTATATATAACATGATCAGCAACAGATTTAGTAAACCTTTGGTCAGTCAAATATGATTGAAAAATCATATGCCTTGAACAGATCTCCATTCTGAGTTATTTTTTTGTGCTTTATTTCACCATCTTTTCTAAGTTACGACAGTATATTAAGTCCCTGAGCGTGTGTGCTTTCTGACAGGCTAAACAAATCACAGAGAAACAAACAGATCATTTCATAGCTTCAGAATAATGACTCTTTATACCAGAGTCTGTAAAATCTTGTGTTCTAGTAATAAAAAAAAGATGAGTCAATGTGCAAATCACCAAAACATCAGGGACAAATCAAAACTCTGGAACAACTGAGGCAAAGGGAACAAAAGTGGCCTGGGCATGGCGACTGAAAACACGAATGGTTCTGCAAAACTGTTTCTTCATCGGCATGAAAGTCTAAACAAAGACAAAGAACAAAAAGTGGCTAATTTTGTCCAGAGGTGGGAGTTTTTGAACAAAGTTTCAAAGGGTGAAAGACAGCTCAAATATTTTTGTTTTGACAAAAGAACTCAGACTTGGAGAGTTTGATCTTTGTCAAGTCGATGAAAAAACATTATACATGTTACGCGATGGAAAGAACAAGAACTGAGTCTGAAATGAGCCAATACAGGTTTATGTATCTGTCACATATCCACCGTGTTTCATAAAGGATACAGGAATATCTGAGCTTCACTGAGAAAACATATTGTCTGCATTTGACAATATGTATTTATGCAAATCCTTTTAAATACCAGATTTGTACATCAGACGGATCACAGACCTGGCAAATGGCACCACCGGATTATCAGACGACTGCGTACAGTGACAGATACAAAGAAATGTGAGCGTATCATTTCCACGGATCTGCAGTAATCACTCAGTCAGCCTCTGTCTTAAAAGGTTTTAGGTTTGGTACATGGTTTTTATGCAGAGGTAATACATGTTTACGGCTTTGTCGCGAATGCTAATATCACATAGTTTATGTTTTAGCCTAATCTTTTGCAAGATCAAGAATAAAGGGTACAGGTAGAGGCTTCTTTTGGATATTACAGGCTTGTAAAGCTTTATTGTACATCATAGATGCAAATCAAAGATCCAGTGATTCATGACGAGAACAGAGAAAAATTTTTAGTGGATTAAAGGCGAGACTATTAGATATATTTCAAAGGAAGATATCGAGATTGAAGATTACACGCAGTAAAATCCTTGTGTCTTCATGAAATATCACCAAACAGAATCCCTTAAAGATCAGATATATGATCTTACTACTGTTTATCTATGTTTCACCAGTTTTTCAGAGTTTTGGGGCAATACGGTTATGATGAACATTTCTATCTGTAGGCAACGGTGGATTTTGGTATACTTGCATACTGTTATTTTAAAGGTACATTGAGTAGAAATGTGAATAAATAGCAACATGTAACAGAAGGATTATAAGATGGCCTTGCTCACTTGCTCTTGTCATGATGCTAGTACAGAAAGATTCTGTGTTGCCATTTTTAATTTAGTCGTTTACCATCAAAAATGTGTAGCAATAAGGGGTGGGAGTCACCAGTGGCCCCATGATACGATAATATCACGACACTAGGACCACGATACGATATTATTGCAATTTTTAACATTTTGCAATGCATTGAGTATTGTGACACAATATATTGTGATTTTATTTGGTACGCTAATTTTCTCCTGCGCTATGATGTCGCCTCTGCCAACCTCACTGAACAAACAGTTGATTTTATTCCTCCATTACCACAGAGTTGACTTCATATTAACCCATTTAAACCGGGAGAGGCATGTACGCATTTCAACCTTCCAAGCCGATGGCACTGCTGCGCATTTCTACCCTTCAAGCCGGAAGCGCGGATACGTCATTTTGTAACATTCTGTAGTTTTTCAGTCATTTCTGGAGTCATGGCGAATCAAATCATCATACCCGTCTGCCTCTGATAGGCTAATAAAGCTTAAGAAAGCGCTTGGATTCTTGCTACATGCTTCGTGAGGAAAGTAAACGATGGAGGCAGAGAGCAACTTCGGAGGAGAAGCATCAAGCGGTGTGAACAACCTCTTCATATTGAGTGCTTTGGCTCACACTATCGCCGATTTTTGTGAGTGTTGCATGACTTTGGGTGAGCACAGAGATGAACACACTGTCAGCCACTTATCTCTTTATTTATTTTTTATTTTTTAGTGCTGCTTCTGTACTGGCACTATACTAAGGCAGCTGTTTACCCTTTCAACACTTTTTTAAAAAAGGAAAAATATTTGTATTGAATGGACACTTTATCATGACTGCCACTTGTTTTACAGAAAGCAAATAGTTTGTTATTCTTCACTGCAGAGCCTTTACTTTTATTTATACAGCCGCTTTATTTTGTTTGAGTTTGTTTGTTCAAGGTTTTCAATAATGTGATGAAGGCTCCGAAAAATAAAAGATAGTTATCTTGAAAGCCACATGTGTAAGCTCTCAAATACTCGTAGAATTTTGTTTCTATCTGCTACAGAGGCCGGGATATCAGCTTTTTGTAAACCTCAACACTTAAGATTACCTCAGGATCTGGGGGCCCTTCTCGAAACTGCCCTCAGGATTTCAGAGGCGTGTCTCAGACAGGGTTCAGGTCTTGATGGGTTAACAATTAATTTGAAAAAATTGATACTTTGTAAATGAGACAATATGATATATCACCAGACAAAATATCATGATACTATGCTGTATCGATTTTTTTTCCCATCCCCTAGTAGTGATGCAAATTTGCATGCGCACAACAACTTCTCTTCTTTTTCATCTCCCAGCTGGTGAATTTTGCACAGCTGCTCACTCAGTACAGTAAGACGTATATTACTAGTTTGCAAGATGAGGGTCCACTTCCATGTTGAAGGAAAAAAAAACATACTGTAGCTTTTCTTTTTCTTCGAACTAGGTGATCATAATCTAATTTAAACACATCTCTAAAGCTTAAATCCATGTCCACCAAGTCCAAACACAAGGTAAACATTACATTAAAGTAAGTATATGCATGGTTTTCTTGGATGGTAACATGCTTTGATGGATACTGAATCCATGAAACAGTAAGATACTCTTTGTTATGCTCTAGATTTCACTACATGACAGATATTCACGTGTGAAGTAATACACAAGCTAATAACTGTTTTAGATTAAAGATGCTGTCAGACAGGGTGGGAAATTAGAGAGATGATGAGCTAATGTGATACCGATTTTTTCAAAATGCCAATAGTTGGTTAGATTAATCGTCCGAATGATCCATCAGTCTCTCTGCTGCACGCTGGCCCTTTAAATGATGATGTAGATTCAAGGTTAGACAGGGGCGCGGCATTTATCACCAATCATGGCGTCTCCCACTCTCGGATATATCCTCCAGTAAATCTGTCTCAAACCAATTACCCGGTGGTTGTTGTACACCTGCTACAGACTGACACTGTGTTGTCTGCCTCGTGTCTTTGTTTACTCAGACTCTGATGAAGACACTGTAGTGTTGTTGAAACGTTAGTCTGCTCAAACAGTGACATCAAAGCAAATCAATCGATGTGTTCAAGAGCCTTTTGTTCTCTGGCAGCTCGCTGTCCTTGAGCCAAGAAGCACCTGATTTGTTGGAGATGTGCTTAGAACTCTTTTTAACTCGACTTCTTAGGGAGATGTTTGATCACCATGTGCTTTTTATAACAACCTCAGTGCTCCTCAGTATAGATCTTACAAGTCCACCGACTCTGGAGTCTATACCAATCAGGACCTATTAATATGATGATGAGGGTATCAGCGTTCCCAAAGTTACTATCTTTGCAGTCTTATGATGACGATGTTGGTGGCGGTGCGCAAATCTCACATGAGCGTCCACCCAAGTGGGATATATTTAATGCAACTGTCACTGCAAATACTATATTACTTCAATGTCATCAAACCAGACGCTGAACTCTCCTGCCCTGTGCAGAAGAAGCATCTGCATTTCTTATATATCCCCGTTTATTTATTCAGCTTTTTCTTTGTCACAAGTCTGTATATTCAAGCAGCAAACACACATTCCCCAGTGAGCCCTGCAGGCATCCTTTTTAGCCTCATATTACACCCTGTCAGTGCAAATGTAGCTCTGCCTGCTGCCAGAGACATTGTTAAGAGGAACACTGCTGCTTGGAAAGCTGACATAGTCCCACTCACAGCGGCCCGGCGCACAAGTGCGTCAGTTCAGGACGTGTCGTTTGAACCTTCTGGAGCAGGTGAGAGCCAGAGCCAGGACTTGGCAGCAGAGTTGGATTGAACACAGCACAGCTGTTAGTTTTACTCCGATTCTACAGCAGAGGAGGAGATATTGTCTGGGCCCAGTGTTCCCACTGGAGAGGTTATGCAAACGCACACAGAGACACACAGCTCTCAAATTCTGTCAAGGACAAATATGCTCGCTTTAATGCAGAACTCGCAAACAAAGGCGTCCAAATTAAGGATGCTAAACAGCAAATAAAGAAAGCACACAAAGAAATATACACCTGAGGAGGGGCGGAAACTGCTGACTGTCTCAATCAATACAAAACAAAACAAAACAAAACAAGTGAAACACTTCATGTCATCGTAATTAGAGTCCTTTGTCATTGAGTGATAAAGAAGGATAGAGGGATGTGTAGGGGGCTTCAAGGTTTCATTTTCATTTAAATGTCTTATTGCTAAAGCAGTCATGCTCTCTCAGGAGAAAACATTTCCAGGTATAAAGTTAGTTTATCACGAGTATGAATTCATATGAAAACATAGAGAGCATGTTATGAGGATAAATGTATCTTTTCTTTCTGTCAGATAAGTGTAAATGTTCAAATATTCCAACTTTATCAATCATCCATCCGCTGACGTCTGAATCCACCAGTCTGCTCCCACTGGTCAGTGTTTACTTATGTATGTAATATAGTAGCAGCAGCAGCAGAAGTGAAGGACCTCTTATATTCACACAGACCGGTGGTATCTTCAGCTATAGTCAGAAACAAACAAAACCAGCTTGAGAGACGGTGCTCCATCATGTGTTTGGCTTCCAGCTAAGCTCCGCCCACCGTAAAACATCACACTGTTTACTAAATCTGACAGACGCCGCTGAGATTTATTGACTCGTAAACTTTGAGTCATCTCTGGGAATCTGGGGTTATAGATTTTGTGATTTGACACATGCAAAGACTCTATAAAAAACACCAGTATATGCTCCTAAAGACTCTTCAAATAGAGCTCGATGTGATAACAGGTGAGAGATGTATAAATAAAAAAAAGATTTCTCTGTTCTCGTTCAAACATGATTAAGTAGTAAAGTCGCCACTCTGTCATATCTGCAGTTAAAACTGAATATTTAAAGGTAATAAACTAAAAAAATGAACATGACAAAAGGAAATGATGCACAAGTAGGCTATTAAAATACCTGTATTATTATCTGTATCTGATTATGCCCTGCCTTGCACAGTATGTGAGTGGATGATAGCGGCTCCATTATTGGTGTGGGGGCTCTGCAGGGCAGCGCGGCACTTAGCCTGTTAACATGGTCCGCTGATACAGATGGCCTTGAGGCACATCCATTATTTAAGAAATCTAAGGCTTTAATATTATTATTAGACTAGTTAGGCCGGAGCGTCGCACTGATGAAGATTCATCACATCTGCAAATCCCTCACATGAATAATTCCAGCAAAACAGCATAAAATGTCACTTAGTGAGCTTGTTTTGTCAGAATGAGCAACAATGGACTGTAAATGGCTGCACTCTCTGCTTGATGTAGGGGAAAAAGTACAAGATAGCATTAATGTTTCATGAAATCATCCCTCATTTCAAAATTGCCTCATTCTCCGCACCTTGAAGAATTGTAGTCTGCCTTAATCACGGCGGCATGGTAAATGTGAAAATCCACATTTGCATGTGGGATACGTTTACGCCTGTTTATTCAGTCTTCGAGGATTCCGATGCATGTTTTAAGACCACTTTGTGGCACTGGCTTACTCTCTAATGTCAACCAGCGAGGGATAAGCTTATAAACTATGAGCAAGAAAAAGGGGGAGAGGAGGAAAATAGCATCAGAATGAGATTATTGTGTGCACTCGAAGAGGAAAAAAAAGAGGCGCTCGGAGCCACAGGGGTGCGGAAAGGGAGCCTCGGAGAGAAGAAAGTGGAATATAATACTGTATGTGGTGTTATGTTCGCTAAGTCCTCTTAAGAGTGGCAAAGCTATGCTCTTGCTCTTTTAAGGGAAGCACCAGTCACTTGAAAAGGGGCCAAGAGAGCAAATTTGAAACTGTGTATTTTTCCTCTCCAGGCATCGGCTCTTTTGAGAAGCTGAAGATTAAAAAGAAATCGCTCTGAGAGGAAATTCTTAAAAATTCTTGTCATCAGGAGTCACAAAAGAACTTAAAGCCAATAGCTATTCTCCGTATATTTATACCATAAATGATCCGAGGCACCTACATCTGAAGAATCCTGCAGAAAGGAAAAGTGATAGATCTTGTTAAAGGTGAGGGTGAAAAGACAACACAAACGTATGCTCCTCTTTGAATAATGAAGATGCTAAAACAATCAGCAAGTCATGAATTATTCATCTGCGTTTGTGATAAAAGAGGACGGAGTGCTTTGTTGTTGTTGTTTTTTCCTTTATTTGCCTTTTCTCGTGTTTATCCTGCCATCAAAAACCGGCCTCGAACTCGGGGTGTCGTGTTCTCCGCGACTTTTCCTCAGCAGCCATTATCTGATTTCTGAAGCCCGGGTCGTTCTTGTCTCGTCGGACAAATGAAGCGTAAAGCGGCATGACTGACTGCGCACTCAAGGCTCACCACTGCAAATTGGGTCAAACATTCTTTATCACTTCTCCTCCTCGTCGATGATATTTCTCCTCCCAAGTTTAGCTTAATGAATCTTCAATATAGAAGGGCCCAGGCTGCAAATCAAAGGTAAGTGCATTGATTGATGCTGCGCTTCCTGCCTACCTGCCGCACCTTGATCCTTAGCTAAAAGAGCTTGCTAAATAAGGCCTGTCTGTCCTTGTCTCATCTTTTCCATTCGGACGCACCTGACACCTTAACTCATACCACAAAACGTTTGACAAATGGCAGGGCGCTCTCAAAGGAAATTACAGGAATGGGAGAGGCTGATTCATCACTCTATGTAACAGCAGAGACGGTTTTTTTTCCTTCCACCCTCCCATCTCATTTTCCCCTGTCTTTGATTATTTTCCAGTGCTTTGCGCCCAGTCCCTCACTCCTCCAGGCCAGGCGTTTCTACCATTAAAAAATTGTTATCTCCAAAAACCAGGGGAGCAGCAGCGCTCTCCTTTAAGGCGGCTTTGTTTTGGCATCTGGCTTCATTGGGGTGAGGTAAAAAAGAGAAAAAAAAAAACATGTTTGGAATTAAAGCTCACTGACGCCGTGAATATTTTACATCAGTCACCTGAAAATGCCTCACAAACAAACGCACCCCAGAGGACTTTTTCTCTATTCATCTAAATCAGAGGGGTTTTTAGCAGCACTTTGGTTCGGAGGCGGCTGCCAAATCAGCTCAGCGTCCTCTTGCCAACTCACTTTGGAGAATGTAGTTTTATCTCTGATGGACTGTATAGTGGGGCATCACTAAGGACAAGTCAATGAAAAATGGGCTGAAGCTCCAAAAAAAGAAAGAAGGCTGGCAATTTAGTTTTTCAGCCTGAGATCCGCAGTCACAATGAAGGAGATAAACTTTGATGTTCCTGCTCCTCCAGTGGAAAGAGCTCGGAGTTTGTGTCCTTACTGGTATAAGAAGTGACATCCCCTTCCAAATATACCAACACACCTCCATCTATTTAGAGGGTAAGGATGCAAACTGACAGGAAAGTGGTACGGCTTCCTAAACCATGCGCAATCTGTCCTGGTTTGCTCAGTCCCAAAAGGTAACTTGGTAAACTGAAAATCTTAGAAGTGCTTTTTTTCCTTTGTCTTTATTTCAGTTTACACTTTTCAAGACTTGAATATTTCAGTGAGCACCACTTTCATCAAAGAGAATTAGTTATTTTCATACAGTGAGTTATGTTTGGCAGTATGGCTCCTTGTCCTCACAGATCAGATTGAGGCCACTTTTAGACGAAAACGGTCTCCATAGAAAACGGAAAAAATTTAGTTTAGTTCAGGGGGTCCGTTTAGATGGCAACTGCGTTTTCAGGAGATAAAAACGTAACAAAGTGAAAACCCCCTACAGAGTGGAAATGTTGTAAACGCCCTGCTAGTCCCACTTTCTTCTAAAGCACAAAAACGCTGAAAACAGTCAAACCCGTGACGTCCTGGCTCACGATTATGACATCATAGCCATGCGCAGCTTCCTTAAAAATAAACAACAACAACCATGCTAGACATTCGACTCTCACACTGTCGTTATTATTGAACGGGCAGCAGCTCAATTTGGACATGTACAGAATCCTCACGGATCATACTGCTCAGCAGAGGAGGCATCGGAATTATTTGCATCAAATAATTAATGTGCTACATGCTTCTAGGAAGGAGAAAGGAACTTGTTCTGCGTATGCGTTGCTGGTCTATATGGGAGTGCCGTCACACCGATACGCGCCACCTAGCAACCTGGCATGCACATTACAGCGTTTTCAACCACATTGTGTTTTTGTGTAAACACAGCATAAAAACTGAAAACGAAACTGCACTTTTCTGTTTTCTATGGAGACCATTTTCGTCTAAAAGTGGCCTAAGATCAGCGAAAAAGTGGAGATACGTGTTTTTCATTGAACAGCGACAATATGTTAAAGAGAGTTTCATTACTTGATGTCACCAATTATTGTGAAGGCAATGTAATGAGTTGCATTCAGGAGACTTCAGAGAAAATCTAATCTAATCTATCTCAGTCTCCAAACCTCTCAGAATGCAGAAGCAGGAAGCTGATCAGGCTTACAGCGTCTCTGTGTTTTGGCTGTTTCTGTTTGCAGGTACTCATCTCACCTACCTCGCGTGAAGTTAATCTGTTGTGTACCACAAGCGTGGGAAAACACATTAAAGCCACATGAGGCAACTCATTCTTCAAAGTGCATAGGAAATGCAGCGTGTGTGGTGCGAGGGGCAAACTCAGCCGGTTCAATTCTTTCTTCTTGATAAGAACTGACAGAGTGATGAATGAACAAACCCCGGAGGTATGAAGCAGTAAAAGATGCAAGGTGATGTTTACATCATAAGCATATCTTGATATGCATTGCATGCTATTCTGTATAACAGACTTCTGAGTACACACATGAAAGAGCGAAGAGGGAAGTAAACAACGTTGCTCGGCTCATCTATTCTCTTAGTCGAACTTCTATTTACTCATCGAGCACGGTGCATGTTTTATGCAAAGTCTCACCAGATCAATATAGAGAGCATATAACGCAAAGTTAGTCGGGGAAAAGTGGATATTTTTAATAAACAAGCAGAGTAAAGAGTGACACACTGTTCAGTTAGTGATTTCATAGTATCCTTCTCATACTTAAAGGGATATTCCGGCGTAAAATTAATTTAGGGTCAAACACACTGTAACACCGAGTTAGACACCCCCTCGAGAGATGAATGTTGCCAACCGCTTGCTTTTCTAGTTATACCAACTTTAGCAACGACTGCACAATAGCAAGACACAGTGGTCTACGTCTCCACGCGCAAACCTCAACCAAACCACCACTCTTTATCCACAAATAATGTTCAGAACAGCACCTAACTTCATCAACAGGACATATAGGGTGCTAGCCATAGTACTAGTCATCAAACATCTTTTTAGCTTTGCCTGATTTCTTTAGCAAAGAGACTAAACACAACTCACTTTCTCTCCTCCTGCAGCTGCTTGTTTGTAGGGGAGCCCTGACGAGTCGATCACCGAGTGCAGCGGATCATTTCCTTTAAGTAATAATCATCAAAATAATCATTAATCAATCAATAATCATTTTGCACTGCAGACACAGTAGTTCTTCTGTAGCGTCTCGGTCCGATTGCATTTCCATGGAGTAATAATCATAAATGTTCTTCCTTGAGCTGTGAAACTCCGCTGCACTCTGTGATCGACTCGTCAGGGCTCCCCCACAAAAAAAGAGGCTGCTGGAAGAGAGTGGGTGATTTGTGTTTGGTCTGTTTGCTAAAGAAATCAGGCAAAGCTAGAAAGATGTTTGATGGCTAGTACTATAGCTGTGACCCTATATGTCCTGTTGATGAAGTCAGGTGCTGTTCTGAGCATTAGTTGTGGCTATAGAGTGGCGTTTTGTTTGAGGTTTGCATGTGGAGATGTAGACCGCTGTGTCTTGCTATTGTGTGGTCGTTACTAAAGCTGGTATAACAAGAGAAGCAAGCAGTCGACAACATTCATCTCTTGGGGGTTGTCTAACTCGGTGTTATGGTGTGTTTGACCCTAACTTAATGTTACATCAGAATTTCCTTTTAGAATAAGATGTGATGTAAATTGTCATATTATTTTGCTTCACATGTGGCCCTGTTATCGCTTTGCTAATGCAGAAGTCTCTCTTTTACAGCAGTACATCAATGACAGCTGTGAGGACGTTGTTCCCAAGCTCCATCCAGGTATAGATGGCCAATGACACTTCATTAATTCTCAATTTACAGTCAAAGGGACAGGTGCAGTAGAAGTGGAATATCACATTTAATGTTATTAAATGTGTGCATTCAAAAAAAATAGTACTCCAGGATCCTGAAAATAAAGTATTTGAGCCCCTGAAAGCAGCACAGCCCGTCTGAAGATTCACCCCTTATTCATTATGTATCGCTGACGGATGATTCATCGCTCAAAGCACAAGTGATACCCCGGCAGCCCGGATATAGCTGGTAGGGCCACTTTGTACAACTTCTCTCCTTCTTTATGCCAAAATCTTCTATTCAAAGCAAATAGTGGGGCTCTATTAAGTAAATAAACACTGTGGAGTGTTGCTTTTATCAGAGGACTTCTACATTTCCAGCTACAATTGTCTATAACTGCTGTCTTTGTATCTCCAAATGAAGCTGATTGGTCGGTCTTTCTCCATCTATTAACGTTAAAAGGTTCATGTTTGATGGTAAAATCATGCACGTCATGGGTTAACTTCTTGTCCTCAAAGGTTCCACTGAGAGAAAGGCGTGTTTGTCTGAGATCTGAAGGTTGGACATCAGCATATTCCCATCTTCACCCAGAGTACTTTCCAGCACTTCAGCCTATCAGTACATTTAATCAAGTGTTAGAGTCACATTAAAGAATCATAAAAATGAATAATTCAAACTAGTTGCGATCATGCTGACGCCAATGCTGGATGATGACTCACTTGCAGCTGCTCACAGGACATGAGTCTAATGGTAAAAAAATAAACTTCACACTCTACATAACGTCGACACGAGCCAAGAAGAATAAACTTGAGCTGACCTGAAAAAATCAGACGCTACTCCTTTTGATTTTGTAAAATTGAGGTCAGACAACATGTTACAAGTATCATTCACCAGCGTGCTGCCAGCTGGGTAGAAATGCCCTAAAACAACAAGTCTAAATTTCACTGACGCCACGTGAATGATGACCTTTTTCTATTGAAAACAACAGAAAAAGAAGCCTGAATAGACGGATGGGTGAAGAAAACATTGGACTCTGACTCTTGAGCCGACTGCTGATTTTCTATTTCATCTCTACAGTCAAAGGTTGTTTCTTTAATCCATAAACTCAGTCAGTCTATTATGTTGTTACCAGGATTACAAGGTTTCTATTTCCAAAGCTGTCCTCACTAAAAACATACTCCTCCATCCCTCAGAATAGATTACAATAGCATCAGATACAAAAGCGCTCAAATCTCAGAGACTGCCGAAACGGTCTTGGAAAGCGCAGACAAACCAGGCCGTCCTGTTGAAAGCTGGCAGGAAAATTTCTATATGCATTTTCCAGAGGACACGGCCCAGCAACATATTTGCCGTTTAATTTGGAGGACTCGGTAGCAACAAAAACTGTCAAATGTGCTAATGATGCCCAGTATGTTTGAGAGACATATTGAGAAAGATCCTCTGTGGCCAGCAAAGATATCTCAAGGGATAAAAGAGCTTCAACCGACTGCAAAAGACGAATGAAAGTGTATTACTTAAAAAAGGAAACACATATTGGAAAAACAACTTCCTGTTTAAAAAGTTTGGGATTTATTGCTGTGGGACACATTTTTTCCCTAACAAGTGCACTTATTAAGTAATAAAAGGCTTTTCTCATTAAAAGCATTTGCTCTGGTTAACTTTCCTTGGAGCGCTGTAAAATGTGTCCTGAGGTGTCCCACTCCTGGAAAAGCTGAGAATTGGACACGTTAGATTAGGCCTTAAATGGTGCATTCACTATGGAGGGTTAATTAATTAAAAACAGCATAAAAAGTAGCCGAGCTATAACCGTGCATACACAGAGAGAGTCCAGTCTGTGAATGACCGCCTAATGTTGTCAACCAAGGTCTAAAGTTGCTCCATGTCCTGTAAAATATGCTCTAATAATCTACGGCGTAATGATATTCTGCATTTAGAGCAGGCCAGAGCAGACCACCGAGGACCTTCTGATGGGTCGTAAAGTGCTTTCAGTAATTGGTAGTAAGTGGAAGGTACTTGGCGAGTACTGGCCACTGTTGAGTGTCTTGAATGGTTCCAACACCGAAGCCCAAAGGGAGCATGTGCACGGTTATTATCTGAAAACACGAGCGCACAACATACGCTCTCTGTGGTGCACCAAAGAAGAAGAAAAAAAGAACAATCATTGAAAGATACTTTTCATCCAAATCCCTTTAGTAACTCCTCTTGAAACAGTTTAAAAAAACGCAAAACTAAAACAAATACCTCGACACATTTTAAGATGAGATTGTTTCATTTATGTCACTTTGTAGGGAGTAAAAACACTTTAAATTTTAGTCCACAGAGACAAAAACAGCCCAGTTCTCACCGAAATGAGTTACACCTGCTGACTATGGGTTTCCATTCAAATGCTCCTTACTGGTAATCCTGTAGGGAGTAAGATAATTAAGACGGCCTGCTGTGTTCTGAGAAATACAATGATTACGTTTATCCACTAAAACAAAATCTAATTTGAACAACTTCCAAATGATATGGCCGCAATCATACATGAAATAAACATCCAGGAGTGGCGGCGATCTAAGTCTTTGGGGGAAAGTGGGATCCTGATTTATTTTGTTTGTACAGTGTTGCGTGACACAAAGCCCAGAGAGCTGAGCGTTTACCTTGATGGCAGTGGAGCCGATCTGGATGTGGTGCAGCTTGTGCAGCGTGCTCTCCCGGTCGATGAAGTAGGAGGCTGCCAGCTGATGCAGAGCTTCCAGAGACACAGCTGTGCCATTAGATTCCCCCACTTCTGTTGTCCGACTTAACTTCCGCTTGTCCACAAAGATCATTAAAGACTCCTCTCCTGCAAGCAGACACAGACACGGACTTATCAGTGAGTCATTCTTTTCCGATTACGCACAAATACTACCTTCCCGGGGGCATGAATATTAACCATCCAAAGCCTGCCAGCGCACATTAGAGAATCACAATGACCTAAAACAGTAATCTCTAAACTCGGCTGCCTCATTTTCTGGTCAACAGTGAGTCAAACGTGGTGACGACGTTGCAGAAGCTGTGTTTGCATCACAAATGAAGATGCGTTATTGAACAAGGCTCTCAATCCAATCAAAGCCAAGGCTTCACAGGACCAAGTATTGACATGTGGTGGACAGAGTAAAAGATCAATGTATGGGACTTTAAACAGCCTCTGCTTTTAAAGGAAACATGGGGTTAATTTGTGAAAACATAACACTAACATACAGGTTATCAGCACAAAGGTTCACACGTGACTCTAAAAGTGAGTCGAAACGTCTAAGGTAAGTTCATTTTGTTTTTCATTGTCTTTCATTTTACGAAAGGAAATATGGCAAGGCTGAAAATTAAATAGATGATCACAGTAAGACAACTTCTGAAGCTAATGATAAAATTAGTTAAAAGAATAAATAAATTCTGACACAATCAATTATAAATCTAAAAAGATGACCATGATAATAATGTTTATACATGTATGGATGATATTAAAGATGATGAGGAGAAGTCACTTACCATGTTGGCGGTTCAAGTGATAAAGATAAAAATGATAATGATAAGATTCTGATGATGATGATGATGGTTGTAGTGATGATGACAATAAGAATGAAAATGACACTAGTGATGATAATGACGATAATGAGAATGAGAATGACCATGATGGAAATTATGATGATGAAGAGGTGATTATATTGATAATGATGATGACGATTATGATGATAACAATGAAAATGGCACTGTTGATCATAAAAGGCTTATGATAATAATGACAATGATCATGACAATGATTATGTAGGTAATCATGATGATAAACAGGTTATGATACTGATGATGTTGATGATGATAATGATAATCACCATGATGAAAATGACACTGATTTTGTTAATAATGATTAAAATGATGACAATGGTAATAAACAGTAATAACGGCGGAAAAAAAGCTAAAAAAATAATGACAATCATGATGATGACAGTGATTATATTAATGATGATAATGAGACTACTGATTATGATTCTAAAGATACAAAAAGAGACAATAGAGTTTATGTAGATGTTATCTCTGGTATGGTCATGATGAGTGTCAACAATAATTCATTTTTGAGCTCTGAGTGGATGTATTTTTGATAAATTGATAGTCATGCTAATTATGACGATGATAATAAAATATTGCTATAATGATGATGATGATGATAGTGAGCAAGAGAATAAAGGAAATGAAGATAATTGTAGTATTAATGATGTTAACATGAGTCATGATAATGGTTGTGATATATAAAGTGATGATAATGATAAATAATGATAAAAGGAATAGTGTAGATTATTATAAAACGTCATAAAGAAGGGCTGTTGGCAGTGATAATGACAGTGTTGATTGATGAGGGAATGATAATTATGACGGTACTGGATGTGATAATGACAGTGATGATAATGATAATCAGAGGGGTGATGATGGTATGGTGTAAATTTAATCGTGACAATGATGGAATTAGTTAAAAAGGTGACAATAGCGATTGTATTCATAAAGATGGTGAAACAGTGGTGAACAACATTAGCCTTTATTCTAATAATATGATGGTGTGAAAGACGGTACAAGTTTTCTTTCCAAGTCTATACTTGGGTCTGCCTCAGCAGTTGTTCTCCTGTCTCGTTTTTGTTTGCAGCAGTCTTTACAGAATTGTCTTTCAGATCTATTTTAAATACTGATCATCATAGCTGCGAGAGTTGATACACAAGAGACACAAGATGAAAAGAGCCGGCGGAGGAGCTGGGGGAGATTGTGCAGCAGATAGCTGAGGGAGCTTTGCTGCGCATCACAGTTCTCTGTCTCCATAACAATGAGTGTAAGTTAGCCTGAAAATCCACCGAGTTCTTTGTTCGAGCGACTCCAAACACGGATTTTACATTGTGAGAAGGAGAATATGGGCTTAAACAAGTACAAGAAAAACCCACAGCCACAGCTGAGACAATATTGAATTAAAATTTCAGATGTATGAGTGCAAAGCAAGAAGTTTAAGAGCTTGAAATAGGTTGAACTGGAAGAACTTTTAGCCTTTTGTCACCCCTTACTTTGCTCGAGCAAAAAGTAAAGACATGGAGGTGGAATCAGAAAGGTTTCAAACAAAAAAGATGTGGATGAAGACGAACTTGGAGCTGCGCGATTAAATCAGAGCAGGAAAAGATTTCACTGTACTGATAGTAGAAAGCAGCAGTTAAATCTCTGCCAAAGTTTCTGGGGTCGTAAGGCGCCGGTATGGTCGTGTGGTTGAACTGAAGCACCTCACGGACAGGGGTTTATGGTCCCTGAAGTGGGAACCCACCGTTCTAACCTGCGACCCTTCTTCACTCTCTCTCTCCAAGTTTCCTGCTCTATTTACTGGCCTATCCTCTCCGAGTTCAAGTCCAAAAATAAACTTATAAAGATGTTCCTGAAAGACTTCACTGTTATGGAGAAAGGCCAAATGCTCGTCCTGGGTCAGCTGCCTCACTTACCTCCCAGTGTAGCAGAGAGCAGGAAGTGGGTCCCGTATTTTCTGATAATGTTGTCAGTGATTGCACCAAGACTGGGCCTCCTGCCCAGCTGCCTAATGGTCTGGAGGAACTCAGGGTCCAGCGGCAAGGAAAAGCCATTGTTCTCTTGTCTCTCCAGGGCCAGGCTGTTCACCTTCCAGCGGCCAAACTCCCTGGCAAAGGAAGCAGAGGACACACATCACACAAATGCTGCATGCAGGCACATTCGAGATAAAACAGGGGACAGAACTGGAGCCTCATGTCATTTGAACCCACGTACAAGAAGGTCTCCATTTGAAGAGCCTTTCCATCATATAAAGACGGGTATCTGGGAGCTGTTTTGAGTCGTCCCCATTATAACACAATGCAAAACTAAATCTATCAGCCCGGTTTAAACAGTCCTTCATGAAAAGAGGCAGAAAATAGGGCCAATTGTTGTGATTTCAAAGTGGACAGGACACAGCTTGCCCCCTCACAAGGAGGTTCACTCTCGGATCTGTTCCTCGCCATGCGTAAAATGATGTCTGCACGACCTCTAAGTGAATCTCGTGTGCCACTCTTAAAAGATGAATGGTCTCATGCTGCTTCTACCTCCGGCTCGGAGAATTGCTTTGCACCATAGTGAAAAACATTGTGTTTCTCTAGCGATTTTAAATAATAGCGCAATCTTTTCTCATCCCCAGCCTTTTTTGAGGCACAGCGGTTGGATGGGCTGTAATCACGGATGGAGTCTTGCTGCTTTCAGGGCATCTTTTGGAGGGAACAGTCCTCATCTAAAGTCGTTTGATATTCAGCCTGGCCTTGCAGCATGCCAGCTGCCTTTATCTAGCAAGTGCAGACTGAGTGCTGCTGCTTGATGCATAGATTAGCGCTATTCAAATAGAGCTGGTAATAAACATGGTTCTGCCCTTACTGGCGGGAGAGAAATTGAAGACCTTTCAAACCCTGTTGGATAGTTTTTAGCCTCTTAGACTGAGGAAAAGAACACAACTAATATCCTTTGCACAACAGAGTTTGAGTGTGTTTTCTTTATTTGTGAAGCTGGAACTGGCAAGATTTACTTAAGACCGAAGGAGGGTACAACGAGGTTTATATTAGCATGCAAGTCAGCCTGTGTGAAAAATAAAAAAAATAAAGTAAAATATGAAAATCATATCTTTAGATGGTGAATATGGGATTTTAAGTAGTTGCTTTTACTCCTGGATGCTGAATCAGCTCAGGCATCTCCATAACATGAAACCCCTGATTGGAGTTTTTTCGCTAATCAAAAACTTTGATTATCTCTTAGGGCTGGGCGATAAACCAAACATTTACCAATACCAAAATTTATGACAATAAATGACGTCATTTTGCCCATGTCAATATATTCGTTGACATGGGCTTTGGATGTGTGTAGGTAGGCTATAGTCACATGTCCCTTTAAGACACTGTTCTACGTCAGAGACGTGACTCCATCCCATCCAGTCCGTAACTAAGAGGGAAAGACAGGAGAGGAGATGGAGGACGGTTCAAAAGTTGAAGCGGCTGAAGTAGATGAAGTTAATGTGGGAGGGGGTGAGCAGCTTGTGGAGTAGTTATTGTTTATTTATCGTTATTGAGATGAACTGCTCAATATATCGCCCAGCCCTATTATCTCTATTTGACCATAAAATGCAGTTTAGAAAATAAACTCACAACCAACAGGAATTTGCCGTCATTAAGTTCAATTTTTTGTCTTGAACCTTTACGGAGTCTTCAAGAAGTGGTTCCAAATTGTGCACAGTGCTAGTTCAGGCAGGCCACAAAGTCAGGCTAAGCCCACAGTGGATCAGCTGATTCTAATGCCAACCTGTATTAGCTTACACCTTAATCAAAATAATATTACAAAAGTGATTTTTCCCCTCTGCTTCCTCCTAAAACTGCTTTTTATCCTGCCTCAACAACAGAGCCTTGCAGTGTACAATATACCTAAGATTTTGCATTCAAACCGGTCCAGACTTAAGTGCTTTTTGTGGTCAAAAGGGCAATCTCATAATTGTTATTGAATGAAGAAATACTCCCCAAAATAGAAAAATAACATAACAATGGATTGCTGCTAAAAATGACCAATTTAAAAATGGACCTACTTCAACTCTAAAGCAGTGAGTAGTAACCCTAATTTATTTTTCTCCTTTCTTTTACTCCTTGTTTCTGTCCAAATTAAAGGGACCTGCATCAGTTCTTGACAATAATACAAAATGAACTCATAAACAAGCTCCCACTTTTCCTTTGACATCCTCCGCTAAGGCTTCTCTAAAGCTAATTCAACACTGTCATGACGAGAATAAACAAATCACCCGGAGATGAAACACATACAAGAGTTGCACGATACTAGAAAATAACCTGATTCTGCCATAGTTTTGCTTTCTGCTGAATATACTGCCTTATGAAAAAAAAAAAACATGATTTCATATCAGATAAATTCTCAGAGTTTTCATGTACTTGGAAATAATAATAAAAGATAAAGCCCATTATACAAATACAGGCTGGCTCTTTGGTATTTTGATCTGAGCTAGCTCGTCACGGCAGCTCTGACAGCAAAGTAAAGAAGAGAGAGTACAGGTGGAGGAGTACACATATTAATAAACACAAAAGACCTACTTAAATATCACCAGTTATTTCTGACTATCAGTTATCCGTGCCACTAGCTCGCTGTTTACAGTATGCTACAGTAGGGCTTGGAGATATGGCCTCAAATCAACATCACAATATATTGAGCAGTTCACCTCGATAACAATAAATAAAAAATATCTACTCCACAAGCTGCTCACCCCCTCCCACATTAACTTTGTCTATTTTAGCCACTACAACTTTTGAACTGTCCTCCATCTCCTCACCTGTCTTTCCTTCTTTGTTACTGACTGGATGGGGTGGAGTCACGTCTCTGACGTAGGAGAGCGTCTTAAAGGGACATGAGACCACAGCCTACCTACACACATCCAAAACCAACTTTGATTTATTTATTTTTTTGACATTGAATATATTGACATGGGCAAAGTGACGGTTATTGTTGTAAACTTCAGTATTGGTAAATTTTCAGTTTATCGCCCAGCCCTATGCTACAGGTTACACACTAATAGCAACACTCTGAGTGGCCACATCATTAATGAGCAACGAGATACAGAAGAATACAGCAGGGTCTTAAAATCTGTCTTGCATAATCAAGCCTTTGTGATGACAGATGCTGTTTTGAGGTGACATTACATGACTGACATTGCACGCCTCAGGATTAGGGATGGGGCTGATCCAAGCCAGTATCGGTATCTGGTTCTGATACCAACGTAATCCATGGATCTGAAATTTTCGATCCAACCTGCGAAAATTTCTGATCCATAAGTCACAAAGGCAAGGTAAACTTCCACCAGACAGCGTGAAATATAATAAGGAATAAACAATAATGATGGTAAAGCTAACAGAGCTCTGGCATTGGAATAGTACCAGTACCGGCAGATATCCAAATTCAGGAACCAAGATCGGATATGAAAAAATACTCAGGATTTGACTATTTTGCATGCGCACATCTCAATTACAGTCAGACTTATATGATTCAGCCTACCACATAAACAGACTCTTATTTACTCTTGTTTGGTCTCCACTTGACAGAGTATATCCGTGTTCTGGGCGGGCAAATGTTCACCTCCCAAACTCTCCAGTAACTAGACATGTCTGTGTGCTGCGCAGTGATTGGTTGGTCATGTACAATTGGTTAAACGGAGCTTTATCCCTCAGAAAACAGCCTCCTGCTGTTACTGGGAACAGTATCGCCTTGCTCTTTAAAAAACAAAACAACAATTTGAAAATGGCTTTTATCACCTAGGCTGCTGGCGTTGGATAAGTCTGTGCGAATTGTTTCGTAAGTGAGAGATAAGCCGACTATCTCCTCTCATATCGGCTCGTATTTGTTTCAGTTTGAAGTAACTTGGTTTCTAAGGAATCTAATCGAATGGATTAGCCAAATACAGACATGCCCACCTGAATAATTTATCTTTATGAAGTCTTAATACATTTTTAAGAAAATGATCATCACTCTTTTCTCATTAGCATTACTTCATTATATCACCAAGTCCTAATGGTAGCCTGTGCAAACACTGTGATTGTGTGGCGGGCAGAGGAAGACGCAATCTGATGTACATGCTCGGTAGAGGAGAGTGGGGTAAGTTGAGCCACAGTAGAAGCCATAATAGATAAAAATACACATGAATGTGAAGAAGTGACTGTTACTTAGGGAGAGAGAGAAGGTGAGGGAGAGCTGAGGTGGAGAGTGGGGAGGTAGTAGGGATACCGCTGAACTTACCCCGCTCCTATGGTCAACTTACCACATACACGGGGTAACTTGACCATAGGAGACCACTTTTTTTGGCATGCTATATTATCAAGACAGTTATGTTTACACTCATTCTGTTGATTTGCGGGGATGCAGAATATCTTGAACTATATGCAGATACACTAGTTAGCGACAAAACTATGATTGCCTTGATGTAGTGATCCGAAATATGAAAAATGGCTCATCTTACCCCACTCTCCCCTATTTGATAAGGGCACACAACTGCACAAAGTCAAATCTTAAACTGTTGCAGAAAATAATTTTGACAAAAGCTGCATGCTCGACATGGTTTCTAGGAAGTTAAATAGAAAATCTTGGAAATGCATTGCAAAATAGGACACGGACATGTTTATTCCACAACCCCCAGCACTCTTCAGACACACAGCAGCTCCTTCATGCAAAGACGCTTCCACGCACATGCATGCACACACCCTGCAGCTGCAAACATCTAAACAAAGCTGCCCTTGCTGCAACGACTTTGCTATTGCCCGGAATATAGCGGGGGCCCCCCCAAGGGTGCAGAGCCCGCTGCCAATCAATTTCCCACCAATAACAGTGACCCCCCCAGAGAAAAATACAAAACAGAAAACAGCTCATTAAGACCTGTTTCATGTCAGTGTTTCTCTATAACGAGCGGCCATTAGTGTTTCTCCCCATCCGCTGGGGCCAGCTGAAGAAAGGAGAGGCACAAAGAGAGAAAGAGGGGGGAAAGAGAGAGAGAGAGAGAGAGAGAGCTGGGGCTCTGATCGACACTGTGTCTCGCTATGCTGCTCACTGATGGACATTTATGAATGGCGCCACCGCCAAGCTGGGAAAATACAGCACACACATATACACAAATCTCAACTTCGACTTTTACCTTTAGCACGCCAAGCACATACACACGCCAAAAGATCTCGCCTTTCATGGTAGACTGCAGGTTTATTTCACCCTTAACCGTTCTCAGCGAGGTGCTGAGTGACTGGAATAGCCTATCACAGACACACACATACACAGGAGGCAGCTTTATTTCACCCGGAGCTGTTTCCAGCAGGAGGCCAGCCGCACATCTACCTGTCAGCCCTCCCTCGGAGCGAGCAGGAGCGCTCTGCACCGGGAGGTGAGCTGCAGGAGCTAAAGGTGCGGAGCGATCAGAGCAGTCGAACCCCCGCTACCTGTCCATCACTGTACAGGTGTCTCAGATCCATCACAGAGTACAGGCAGCCGCGGGGCATCGCTCGGTGACCACCATAACAAATCAGGAAATCAACCCAGTGAATAACCTGCTGATGCATTTGAAACAGGCTACCGAGCACACCGTGTCCTTTCAGTGCAGGATGACGGTTTTCTCCTCTGATCATCACTGCAATCGAATCAAATATCTCCACATCAGCACAGAAATGTATTTAAAGAGCAAAGAAAACTCTAGAAATGTATGAAAATATATATATTTTTGGAGTTAGTAAAGACTCTTAGGTGTAAATCATTGCTGCTACATTCATCAGCTCATGTCCTCTGCTTTATTTTCCTTTTCAGCCATTTTTCCCCTTTGAATTTTTAACTATACTATTTAATATTATTGCACTGTTTGATACAATTGCATTACAATACAGCACATAAACCCTAATGTTAAAATAAGCCCCATTGTCGTTATTCTTTAAGGGGGATTACTATTGAAGACCTCCTGCTGAGGGGGAAATAAAACGCCTTGAGGTTATGTGATTAACGCTTCATAATCCGAATAAATTATTGAGGACCACATAGGGGGTCCGGGCCAAATCTTTTAAACTTTGGAGGGGAAAAAAGGATGCTTAATTAGGTTATAGTAATGCATGGTAATCCATTCAAAGATAGGCGTAGAAACTCTGCTTTCCTGCGGAGTCGGTGAGTGCAATAGAAAGGATTTAAAACGTCGAAGAGTGAGCCATCTTACTTCATTCTTATCTTTGTTTAGAGTTGCACATGGGCAATATTGATCGAAATGGGACCTGGAAGTACTCGTGTTCAGTACATTTACACGTTGTTTAGTATCTGAGCTTTTAAAAGTGTCAATGTTAAAAAATAGACACTTGAAACGGAAAGTTAAATGCTGCAAAAACATCTAGAGGGGGACTCGAAACACGCTGAGATTGTGGGATAAATACTTTACAGTTTTAATAAATCATTGAAGACCACATGGAGGGGCACATCTTCTACACGTTAAATAAATAAATAAATAATAATAATTAATGAGGTTACAGAAGTTTTAATGGCATTTACATTCTGTTTTCCAGCAGTCTCGAGCAAAATGTTGGGACGCAGCAACCTGAACATCTGTGAAGAGAAAACAGAACTTTATCAAACTGACATTACTCATGATATTAAGGACAGACTGTACATAGGGCTTGGCGATGATGGAAAAAGTTTATCACGGTACGTTTTTTTCATATTATCTATTTTAAATGTTCCTTGTTGTTCCTCCTCCCCGACTTTGTGGGGACATGTACTCGACATAATTTGCAGTGCATACGACTTTGCTTCATGTCCGTCCTCAAAAAACTAAAATACCTCCACACCACCACCGTTTTCATGCCAGTGTTGTCGACGATGTCGTCATCTGTTGAGCCTTCATCGTCATTTCTGCCAGGAGAAGCACTCATGTTCTTTTTGTCTCACCAACAGTGCTATGCTTGTGTGTAGCTGCAGTCTGCTACTACGCAGTTGTTTGCTACTTGGTTCTTATTCAGCACATGATTGGTTCAGCTAGGCGCGGACTCAGAGCAACTCCCTTTTTCATTGGCTATTCGTATAGTCTAACAAAACATGATAGAATGACAGCTATCGAAAAAGCATATTGACCATGTTTTATATCGATATCAGGGGGAAATAATTGATGATATATATCATTGTTGTTTTATCGACCAACCCTAACTGTACAAGTTTACTCTACAGCTGGGCTATGCAGTCAGAGACCTCTGTGCCAAATCTGGCCCACCTCTGAGTGGTCCTGTCCCCTTCAGTATTCATAAACCTGATCTGAAACATTTACACAACTCATTCAGAAAAACATCTGAGTCTCCCAAAGGGACACAGGAGGGTACAGAGTTTGTCTGGAGTTTAAGGTGGAGGTGTGGGACAGCCCGTCCGGCACAGAGCCACAGCAGCTTCACTCTGTCCGTCACAAAGAAGAAGCCGAACATTCACAGACTCTAAAGGAGAGAGGGAACATTTGCATGCATGGAGTGAGTCTCTGCATGATGGTGCTGGCAGCGGGTTTAATAATGGTCATACACTTTAATGTGCTTCTAATAGACATGGAACCAGTGTGTTTTAAATATGAAACAGACTTTGATGCTTCTGTTTTACTCTATTTATCTGCCTTTAGCAAAAGTGGGAATAATAGATTGTAAGTCTGGCTGACGATGAAGGTCTTATATTTGCAGAACATTTAAAAAATAGCAGGTTTGATTTTTTAATCAATTTGAAAAACAAGTGATCTAAAGACCCACTCTGATGAAATCATGTTTTTCTTGGAGTAAACATGTTCATATGGCATTTTTCTGATGCTACAGGACATATCATGAGAAAAGTGCGAAATTGCATTTCTGAGTATTTCTGCATTCAAATTGCTCTGAATCTCTCGCAGACCCAAACGGCAGGTTAAAAATCAGTGAGATTTCCTATGTAGCAAATCCAAGCTCCGCCCCCTGGAGCCCCACTATGCAGGCCAGACTCTGAGAAATAGAGAGGACAATCGCGCAACAAGCGTGTGCATTAGCGGATTGCTGAATAGCTCTTGTTACCTGCTTCTGCTCCTACACCGTCAATGTTAGGAGTGTGCAGAGCAGCGCTGTCTCTGCCCACGACTCAGAGGTGAATTGCTAATGATCTACTGGAACACTGCAGAAGAAAAGTCCTTGAAAATAAGGTAATGTGATTTTGGCTGAAAACTTCATAATTACAACTTAAAGACCACTGATAATACTTTAAGTGGTAAAAAAACGATCATAGTGGGACTTTAAGCTCTATTTTTTTTTCTGCTGGTTGTCTTGTCTCCACATATTCTCATGTTTCAGGCGTCTTAACCGTCAAAATGTCAATGTGGCAGGATGTGACACGTTGTCAGATCAACTCCCTCACGTGAACATTGAAACGTTTTTTCCTCCAAGTAGGAGCTGATTACCACTTAAGACTCTCATTTCCTCGCTGTTTTACTCAACGCTGTGTAATGACGCACATCACTGCTCTAGATGTCCAGTCTCTTCTAGTCTCAAGCTGTGATTTGCTCCCTGATATGAACATACGCAAAAAAAAAAAGAGTATTTATGGCAATGTGCAGAGAAGAAGAAAAATACAAAGATACATCAAACCATTTTCTTGAATGTGAATGAATATTTGTTTATCAAAAAAAAAAAAAAGGCGTGAAAAAGAACACAATGCTGCGTTTTGTAGCTGGGTTACCCCAGATACCGAAATAACCTGCTGTGCAAAACAGTCGCTTGGTGTAGACTCAAAGTTATTTCAAGGTCCTCCCTGAAGAGAATTGTGCAAAACGGGAGAAAAGTCCTTCAAGCTTCATTTAATAAGATAAACCAAATTACATTTATTTGGGAGACCTTGTAAGCAAACTGCCTCTGCTGTTTTCTGAGATGTATGTTATGTTTTTTTTTTTCCTTTGCAGCAGATTCCTTATTCTGTCCCTTTAATCTGATGTGACATTGATCCTTCTCTATATGCAAAAATGATTTCAGAAAATTAAGAATCGAAAACAAAGAGGCTCTCCGTTTGAGTGACTTCAAAAGAGACTCGACACAGGCCGTCTGCGTAGGGAGCGTCCCCCCTGAAAGGCACCTTCATAGTGGCTCACATCAACTTTGTTAATTGAGCTACTGATGATCCAGACTTAACAACAAGAAGCGCTGCAGAGTCCAGAGAGAGTGGGAGTTAAGACGGAGGGAGAGAGAAAGAAGAAAAAAAAAAAAAAAACGATTGGAGAGACTTACATCCTTTAGTTTTCCACCCACCGCGAGACCAGCTGAACAAAAGCGCGATCAGAACGGAGGAAGAGAGTGTAATGATGTGCTTAATAGCTGCTGGTTGTGAACGCTTCATGAAATTGCCACCAACAGTTTTTCCAGCAACATCAAACAAACATCAGACCATTAATTTGTGAAAATCCTATTAAACCTGCTGAGAGGTGCCATAAACAAGACAACATACAGCTCTCTGCTTACTTTCTTCTTCAGGCCTTTCATGTTTCTGAGCGTTACTCCAGCATTCACTTCAAACGCCTGATTACGAGCTAGAACCGTGACCACGGCAACGGACATTAAAGTCCTGAAGAGCAGTGGAAACCAGCTTCTTTGGGGATCCCGGACGGTGCAAAAGAACGCAACATAAGCCTTTCTCGAGGGTTTGGAGATGATTTCTACTCACTGGACATCTCGCTGAGGAACAAGGTCTTTCAATTGAACCCGAAACAAACATGAAAACTGTGTGTATGAACAGATCTGCAAACTAAAACTACAGGAGAGGTGAGTTTTACAGGGTTTAAGTAACAGCAGGACAGCAAACAAATCCAGTCAGAGAATTACTGACAGGTGTTTTAGACAAAAAGGTAAAAATAAGCCGTTGTGATTTCATGCATGCAAATTTACATTGCAATAATCCCAGAAACTACACTGTTGAAAACAATTCATTCAAAAATCACACTCCATCTTTCTGAGATGTCCATGAGACTTGCTGAACTGATAAGGTCATGGCATAAAGATCTTCTTACTGTCTCCACAGAACAAGCACGGGTAAAATCATTCGCACGACTGAAGTCAATGCAAAGACGCGATTGGTCACTCGAACTACTCTGGTGGCACAAATGGGCGGGAGCTGAAAATGTCCCAACTTAAGCGGATATTCGCATTGCAATAACTTATTAGCACGAAGGTTGCCGGGTGATGTAAGAAAATGGAGGGTTGTTCACTGGTATCTAAAATGGAGGACAAACTGATGTGTCGGTGTGTGGGTGCCCAGAATTATATTTCTTTTCTTTCAATTACCGAAACCAGAATAAAAAGGAGCCCACCTGGAGGCAAGTGAGTGAAGAGGTCGGATTACCTGGTAAATTGAAAAAAAAAAATCTATGTCCATCACTTGAACCCGACGGTTGAATTGGGAGGGATTACCATTGGCACCATAACAGGTTCATGTGCTTCCCAACCTGTTCTTAACAACACATGAAAGCTGTCAAAGAGCTGGCCAATCAGAGGGAAGTGGGTTTGTGGAAGGGGGGGCCTTAAAGAGACAGTAGCTAAAACAAAACGTTTCAGATGGAGGCAATTTTTTTTTTTTTAAATCCGTAAATCATGTAAACTATTTAACAGGTTTCAGAAATGAAGTGAAAAGCTGCATGTTACCCCCTCTTTAACAGGAGACCTTTATGATGACAAAATAAACTCACTATCACTGTGTTGCAAAAGCTATGTGTGTTCAAACGTATCCTTTTTTGCATAGTTTTAACCGTAGATGGAGTTTCCGCTATTATGATGTTTTAGTGGATGCAAAATCAGACACAAACTCAGCACAAGCCAAGAACTTAAATCTCACATCTAGCTCTATAAAAACTGTCTGTCAAGGCACATTGTTTTAGAAGATGGGGTAACTGGTATGTCGGAGAGAAGTGGGGCATTTTACTGGCCTTGTGTGAAGGATTTCATCAATTAAAATTGTATGATACTCCCAATAAACAGGGAACCTTCCCAAGAGGGTAAATAAAGTTGGATCTAATCTAATTTAATGACTGAGCAGGCTAGCGCTAAATTGTCTTAATATATCATAGTATGGCACGACTCAAGTTATAAACTTTCTAATTTCAATGTACGGTTTAGTCTGAACTTTTACATCCAAACTTAAGAAACTTCAAATCCAGAGCTGCTGCGACAGCCCACTGATGTGTTTTTGATGAAACAGTAAATGCATTTGTTAGATGTGCATTTGGCTGAAGGTCACAAGTTAGCAGGGTCACTCTTTGAACTGAAACACCGGTGGTGTCTGTGGCTGCAAGTAATTAAACATGTTGAGTGAAAACAGCCTCGGTTCAATGAGGTTTTGATTACCAATGAATAATATTAACAGATCCTGCAGACACTGTGTGTAGTCAATGACAGGGTTGGTTTCAAAGCCTGATCATGACGAGGAACAAGATAAAACCCTGAGTCTATGTGCAGGATAATGCATGATGACTGTGTTGTCATGGCAATAAGAATCCCCAGTGGTTTGTACGTTAGCTTTGCAGAAACACTTAATTTTTCGTTGTGATTGAAGGATCGTTTTGTGTATGAACACGAGGTCTACTTGAAGAACATATTCCATTCATCCTAACCCTTTGCTCTGAGTGCATTACCTTATCCTTTGTATTACCTTTTCAGACTCTCTTGATAAGGGCATAAGTACAATAGAAGAAGTGCATGGCTAGAAGTTCATGAGAGCAAATAAAAGTCTTGTAGGCCGCTTACGTAGATCACAACCAAGTAGAAACCTCTTGTATCAAGAAATAAAGCCATCGCAGAGGTGCTAAAACTGCTGTTCCTTGAGTGTCCAAACACACAAATTCACAAGAGCCCATCTCTGCAGCAAAAGTAGAAATTTGATGACAGATACTGGAAGCATTTTTGGATTTCAGCTGTTTTTTTTTTTTATCAGCACACGGTTTGACTCAATTGTTTAAAGGGTATTCAGGTTATGAGTTTTGCATAATCTCAAGCATAGCTACCTTGACTGATAGGTGGGCACACTGTAGCTGCACCCTGAGCTAAGCAGATGCATGTACACTCTAGTGCATGTATTTCTGCATTTGGTGGGCCAAAACTGGAATGCAATGCACACACATACTGTAGAGTGACCATATGTCCTCTTCTACCTTGACATGTCCTCTTTTTTTGGGGGCTGTCCGGCCTGTCCAGAGGAGTTTATAAAGTCCTTCAAATGTCCAGGTTTTTTTTATAAAAGTTTTGAGTTTGTGTAGCGTGGACTAACTGAGTTAGAAGCACCACAAACCCCAACCAGACCTGAAAAACCCTCAAAATTTACAACGCGTGACTCTGTGACTCCACCCTGCATAGTAGTGTCCACTTTTTGGGGATTCAGAATATGGTCACCCTACTATACCATGGGTTTAGCATGGAGGCTAAAGGCCTAGGTTCACTGAGACCAGGTCTGGGTTATCTACAGTCTGTGACAACAACATGACTGCATGCTAACGATTCACTAAACAAGTCTAAACAAGTCACTAAACAATCCCGGCACCCAGCTCACAAATAATCAGTGCCTCGCCCCAATGACGACCACAACTTGAATATTTTGGACATGCACACTCTTGACCAGTTAGCCCCAGCAATGAGACATTGTTTCAACCTAATTATAATCACTTTGTTCAGTATAAGCAAATTTTTTTCACAACAATTACAAAAGAGATTTAAGAGTTGTCCGAGCAAACGATCTGAAAAAACACAGAGTGCAAACTTTAATCCACAGTCAGCATATTTTTATGCCCAGTCATCCATCATGACCCCCTTCCAACGAAGCCTGCGTTGATACTTTCACCTTTGTTTTTCTCTAATTACTCCTCCTGTTCGCTGCCGCAGCCCCATACACCACCCACAACTCCTGCTAACACATTATGCTTTATGTATTGTTGACAATACAGCAAATAAAAGTGTGTTTAGGTTGTGTGTGTGCGTGTGTTGAAGGTCTTTGAGAACATCCTCTAAAAGTGGGGCACATTACACAAAATTGGTGTACTTTATGGCTATTTGCTGTAAACGCTCACTTTCTGTATGTAAATGTCCCTGTCTGAGATGATTGCTCGCTTTTACCTCCAAACGAAAATCATCTCTTCTGCTTAACATCCTTTCACACGAAATCTTTCGATAAAGCGGTGGTGATTTCCTTCCTTCTTTCTTCCTTTTGCCTTTGAGCAAACATGATTATTTCTCTGGGAAGGGAAACAAAAGCATGCAGTCTTACAATTTACTTTATTTAAGCCATTCAAGTTAGTTAGGCCAGGCCTGTGGAATCGTAACTTGCTGCACAGTGTTGAAGAAAACAGGCAAGTTGTTGTTGTTGGAGGGTGTGTTTTGTTAAAAAAGCAATTGCACTATTGATTTGTGGCTCCTGTGAATAACACGACACCCCTGATAACAGAAAGCCAGGCCAAGTCAGAGCATGATTTGCTGACATGATGACTGCTGATCTCTTTTGTACCGCTATTTGTCATAACGCTGTTGACAAGAGACTTTACCGTGCACATAAAACGAGAAAGGCAGAGAATCACATTGCGGGCATAATGAGGCATGCATGTACTGTTAATTCCTGCTGTGCATACACACTCAGCCTCACAATCAACACACAAACAGAGCAGGAGATAGAGGAGGCACCAGCTACTGTTAATCCTGCACCCTGTGACGCAGTTGATTTCTGCTGATGACACGCCTGCACGGGTAGCTGCGCACAATGTGTCATCCCGTCCGTGCAGAAGCACACAGCACATACATATTCACTCAAGTATTAAAGAGTGCGTGCTTCATCTTTTATTACACAGGTGGTTTTCAGACGCATTTTTAGTCTCTAAACCGAACACTCCCATCCCATCTTGGTATTTTTTATTTTGCAGAATCAACAACAGAAATGGACTCCAGATTTTGAGCAACACTTAAAATGGAAAAAAACAAACAAGAATGCATCTGCAAAAAAACAAACTATATATGTCAGGGTATGTTGCAGTTGGGCTTCGTAATGTACCACCACCTTTCCAGTCTAGAGGAAAGTCTTGGCCCAGTTAGTTGTTTACATATCCCACGGCTACATTAAAAGCCTCGATTATTGGCTGTGGCTTCAAAAGGTTCAATTGTTATGAGACTGCAGCTAATGTGTCCAAAGACTGAATTATCCCAAGCTATTAAAACATGTTTGGAAACCATAAAATCACACTTACACTAGGGGTGGGCGATATGGCAAAGATATAATTAGACTTTTTTATATGTGGCAGACTCACAACAAATACAGTCCTAAAAGAAAAAGAATAATAGACTGTTTAGTCCAAATAGATTTCATCACTTGGTCCACACATACACAGTGTAGCTGGCTTTGAACAAGCATGCTCACATAAAATCAGTCAAAGACATTTTTGCACAGTTCAGTCACTGACATTGGTTTGAAATGATAAAAACCAGCATTAACCCTAAAATGCCTGAAACCACAAATTTTGGTCAGAAAATTCCAATTTTTTTGGAGCTGAAATGTTTATTTCACTTACTACCGAAAACCGAAAAAAAAAAAATGTCCTTAAAATTTAGCAAATATATTTTTTTATCTAGTTTGACACATCAGATGATTTTGGAAACTGATGAACCATAAGAGGACATTTTTACCATTTGTCTGACTGTGTTAAGGTGTTTTTTTTTTTGTAATTTGTTGATCACATTGATTAATAGAAGTATTATAAAAGTATGTATCAAATATGATACAAAAGGCAATAAAGGGCTATGGAAGAGCACACTATTGCTATCTACTGTACTTGATTTGATAGTTTCTTTTAATTCTACCATTTAGTTTACAGTTAAGCTGTGAAAATATATAATAAAGCCCACTAACGAGACATCTGTATGTTTATGTTGGGTGGGCTGCAAAACTAAAGTGGAAAAGTTGCTTGAATTACATTGTGTTGGATTGGACTGACTAATCCAGGTACAGCACAGTTTCCTCACAGCTGGTTGTGGTTCATTCACCTCTCTTTAAGATTGTCGTTTTATTTTGTATTATCTATGTCAAACAGAAATTTGCATTTAAACACAATCTTATCCAAATTTAAAACTATTTTAAATCAAAGCAAACACAGAAACGTCCATGCCTCCTCCTTGCTGGCTGCATTATATTTTTTGCACCCGTGTTTTTTTTTCGTTACTGCAGAGATACAAAATTCATTGTGCTGCTATTATACAATTTACATCTTTTTGTTAGCTACCATAAGATTTACAGTGGAGTCTTTTCTTTCATGTATTGTAACTCATCACTTCACAGTCTGGTGCTAAAGGTGACGCTGATGTTGATATCAATAATAAAGGTTTTGTGGATTTACTAGGGCGGGGCGATATGGCTTCAAATCATTATCATGATATATTGAGCAGTTACCCTTGATACTGATAGATAAATCCAACTTTAATTAATTAATTTTTTTGACACCTAATATACCGATATGGGCAAAATGACGTTGGTTATTGTTGTAAATTTTGGTATCGATAAATTTTCAGTTTATCGCCCAGCCGTAGAATCTACTGTATGTTGATGATGTGATGTGTTGTGTGGACTCTTACACTGTTCTGGAGCACTACGTCTAATTTCCTATTAGACTTGACTGTCTACATCTTTGTTTGTGTTGTACTCAATCTAAGTTGTAAATTGCTTTGAACAAAAGCGTATGCCAAATGAAATTCGAACACTTTAATTTAAATTGTAACCCTATAATCAGTGCACCAGATGACTCAATGGAGCCTCTTTCAATGTCAACATAAGAACTGGGTTTCTTTCTTTGTTTTTATCATCTCTCTCGCATGACAAACATGCATTTCAACCTGAATATGCAAACTGCCAATTTCCTATTTTTCTCACTTTGAGAAAAGAAAAAAAAGTCAGTCCCAGAGCACTGAAGCGTACTTTAGCTGCCATGAATATGAGTAATACACCCAATTGGTGATGCCTCCCAGTCTGCTCCTCTCATGGGTTATTACAGCTCTTCTGTTGGCAGCAGTGATCTCGAATCAGCAATTTGAAACATGTTTGGTTTTTCAGTGTCCAAGATCAGACTGGCTCTGACTCGGTTCGGAGCTGCAAAGTAGTCGTATTGACATCACATGCGTAAGGTTTATTTGGACAGATAATCAATGCAAAGCTTAATAATGCAACAGATTTACTTGTGGTGCAGTGATATGATGTTTGCATCAAAGTCTGCTCGGTCTGTGCATCATAAGCAACGCCAACATCATCTTTCTACAGTAAAACATGTGAGTGTATCTGTGTAAATGAGACTTCATTGTTAGAAGACATTGTTCGATTTTTCTGTTTTTCTCTTCTGTCCGTTTTTTAAGTGGTCAAAATGAACCAAAATTGTGTTTGGCATCTGCTTTTAGCTTTGACAGCACTTAACTTCACTTTTACATTTTTGATTTGCTACTTTCTGTGAACTGAGAAGACATTAATCACCCATGACAGCAGCTTTAAAGCGGGATAAACAGAGGGATTTCTCACGCTTAAAGACAGGGTTTTATGTCGCTTTTTTCCCTCCATTTACTTCTATCTACATTAAACGACGCTGCAGAGGCTTTAGGATATTAAATCTTGCTCTTGTCTATAGGTCCATGCTTTAGGGACAAAACAGAACAAACCTACATCACTGGTATGTAATTCCCCCATGCTGGTAGCTCAGACCATCCGTACAAAACGCATTCAAACACTCATGCCGAGTTTCTCTTTCAGAAAAGCTGCCTCCATGGACCTCTGGCCCTGATAACTCCCCCATCACACACTTGTCAGAAAGCATAAGCTCTGCGCTGGATGAAGTCCTCGTCACTGCCATTGCTGCTGGTGAGCAAGCCGAAGAGGCCGCTTTGCCTCTGTCCCGGGGAAGCATTCACCCTCTGACTGGAGGACGATAGACTTGTCTCCACCACGACTCTCTCATTGAACAAGCCGCTCGGGCATTCATGCATGAGAGAAAACAGCAGTTCGATGAAAACTGTACGCTTGTACTCTCTCTCTCTCTGGGTCTGTTCTGAGATGTGTTTGTTGAAAATCTTTGCAGTGATAATTTTCAGACTGTAATATATTGATGAAAACAAACAAGACAGCTGCAGCGAGGATCAACAGCCTCAACCTGGGACTGTATTTTTGCATTACGATCAACAAGGTCAGATTTGATCCGGTTATGTACACCAGGGAAGAGGATCAACAGAGAGGAAACACCGGACTGGGTCTGGACTCTGCAGTAGAAACAAGTCTGCCTGTGCACATGTTGTTTTGGTATCAGTTATTGGAATATTTCTGCAACCTCACTGCGAGTCACCATGACAAAGTTTCCATCATCGATCAGAGTACTTTCTAACGGTCATCTGAAAAAAGAAGAGCGTATCCACAAAGTCGTAGAAACCAGGAGACAACCTCATAGTAACGAGCTGTAATTCAGATTTTGCAGAGTGCATGCAAACTATGACGACAGGAGTTCAGATAAAACCACCCAATCGAACTCGACTTGTATGTGAACATACTGACCGACTTCAATGTCCAACACTGTTCCACAGTTTTCGGTGGTATTGCAACCATTTCTGCAAGCTTGCAAAATCTGTGTGACCTCATGGCTCATTGGTGGAGCATTTGAGGGATGAGTCCTCATTGTTATGGTGAATCCAGACTTTATTTGTTGGGGTGACCTGGTGTGGTGAATATCAGGGTCTTCGCACAAACCTTGGCGTGTTACCTCCTGTTATGATGTGGCTTTCCTGGCTCCATCTGATTACTGCCACCACATCTCTCCCCCGGTCCCCCAGGTCTAATCTTTCTTATCTCCTCAGGTGTGGCTTCTTTGTTGACTGATGGTGCCCTGTATATAAGGAGTGACCCTTCCCATTGTTCTGTCTCTTCCCACATCACCTACAAAGTCTCCAACTGAGTGAAAAACTGTGATTTAATTTGTAATATTTAGTTGCCACTTTGTTTTTACTTTCAGGTGGATTGGTAAGCTGAGTTTTTTGTGTCTTCTGTTCGTGTTTCTTTAGGGTTTAGTTTGTTTGAGTAGAGAGTCAGCCACAAACCTGACAGCTCTTTGTGGGATGGTTTTGGTGGCTGACCTTTCTTGTGTTTGTTTAATAAATCCACCTCAAGGTACCCAGGTTACTAGGGTCACCATATTCTGAGTCCCCAAAGTGTTTTTTACGTGCTTCTAACTCAGTTAGTCCACGACACATAAAGCTGAACCTATTTCACGCCACTGTGGAGTCCGTCCGCCTGTATGGCTGTGAAAGCTGCACCGTGACACCCACCCTGCTGAAGCCCCTGGATGGGTGCTACACCAGAATGTTACGAGCTGTTCTGAATGTAGACTAGAACATCCACATTACCAACAAGGACCTGTAAGGGCAGCTGCCGAGGCTCAGCAAGAAGGTAGCATCTCGGAGGATGAGGCTGGCCAGCCACTGCCATAGACATCAGGAGCTCCCGGCCTGCAGGCTGGTCCTTTGAGAACCAACACACGGGCACCGTTCACGAGGACATTCAGCGCTAAAGTATGTGGACATCCTGAAGAAGGATGCAGGAGCTGAAAGCTCTTCAGCACTGGTTAGGTGTTTGGAGAATTGGGAGGATTGGAGACTACGATGGAAGCTCTTCTGAAGATGACCGAGAGAGAGACACAAACTCAAAACTTCACTACAAACCAGGGATTTTATAAAGTCTCCCGGACAAAGCTGGACAAGGCCGGACAGCCCTCAAAAAAGAGGACATATCCGGGTAAAAGACGACATATGGTCACCCTACAGGTTACTAATCTTGTTTGTTTGACAAATCTTTTTCTGACTTCATCCTAAAACGAGCCGTTCGAGGGTCATAACCTCCACTCGTCTCATCATCCCAACAAAAGCGCCACCTCTGACAACACAAATAGTAAGTCATGGTTTGGGATTTCAGGGGCGGCCATGGCTCCGGTTTGAGTCTAACCTTCAGCCCTTTGCTGCTTGTCACCGACTCAAACAATTCAGCAAAATCAGCCCATAAGTGCAAATAGAAAAAAGTCATTTGTCCCGAACACGTACTGGAGCTTTGCTGCAGTTCATCATAGTATAATGCTCATTGCTGTGCGTTTGGATATTATCTCCCTTAATGCTCTTTTCTCTTCATTGCTTCGTACACCCCATGCCCATTTATATTCCATTTTATAATCTCTTCTAAATGTGCTTTCCCATCTAAAGCATTCAAAACACAATATTACAAAACCATAAACACGAGACGGTTAACGCACGCCAGGATCTATCCAAACGACACGGTGACACGCTGCAGCACAGGTACCGTAATGTCATGCCTCTGCATCTGACAATCCTCCACAAACATGTTTGCATATAATTGAAACACTAATCACTTTATAATTACATGAGGCAACACCTTACATCAAACGGAGTCAATGTAATAGCCGGTGGGCTGACAGGAGAGAAGAGAGGCGAAAACACGGGAGATGAGGCGTGATGGAAAAGTTATGGTCCATGAAGAAGAAGAAAGGAGGAGCTGACATTTTGACTAATATGCTCCTGTCTGTGAGAACCGCACCACTACATGAGAGACGGAGCCTCTCACAATCACTGCCACGCTTTCGCAACAGCAGCAGCTTTTCAATTATTCAACGAAACATGCTTTTGTACATTTTTTACACTCGTTTGCACCACAGCAGCTAAACACAAATATTTCTTCAGCCAACCTGGACGAGGGATAATGCTTTTATAGATAAATCTAGTGGATGAAGAAAAATGCAACCACCATTCTGCTTTTCTTCAAATCGAAGCCGCAAACCTGTTAGAGATTTCTGACCTCTGACACGACAAGAGAAAGAATGGATGCCTGTTTTAAAATTCGCCATTATGTCTGACATAACGGTCATATTTTTCCCTGCAATCACAGAGGAAGTAATATCGTTAAGTGCCACCGCGCGTGTTTTTGCCGTCGCTTCTGAATCGACCGAGTTCATCACTCCCATTATTGCATCCGATCAGACCTTGAGAATCAAAAACCTCTTTCATTCAGAGGATTTGCAGTTTAGAAAAAAAATGTTATTTATTTATTTTTTTTACGTCGCTACCCTGTAATTCTCTGAGCTTTTTAATCAGTCCTTTTTGCAGCAGTGTGGAAAGAACACAAGAGCTTGTCAAGTGCTTAATTTAAACACTTCTACTCTGAATAATACTACACTCATTTGAAATCCTTTTTGAAGCAAAGAGCCACCAGCAGGGGGGGGTAAAGCCCCGGTTCCTTTCATTTCCCCATCTCTGGTCGCCCCCCCTTCCTTCATCCGTGACTCCCTCTCCCCTGCCCCCTGACGGGAAAGGCCAACCGAGCTCTGGAGAATATTTATGAGCGAGGGAGAGCAATTGGTTTGAGATCATTCGACAAAGGAGGGAAGGAGGGAGGGGGGAGGGGGAGGGGAAGAAAAGGGAAAATGTGAGATGCACGCGGCGATAAAAGCAGAGGCAGAGGTTGGATTGTATTTAATTTTCTTTTAACCTGGTGGTTAATTAAAAGTAATTACTCATTGCCAGGCCACCGTGTCAATCTCTGTTAGCATGTGTGAATTTTAAACGAGAGGAGAAGAAATCTGCCCAAAGTGAGGACATCCTGGGCCAGATTTAGGAGCTGCACACATCGGAGTGATGATTCAAGCGCCAATAAGAAGACTTTTACTGACCCATAAAGGACTGCGGCATGTCTGCGAGGAGCTGGGAAACTGTTTCTGATCAATACCAAGGACTCAAAGACTACTTCGCCCGCCTTTCAAAATTCATGAGTCTGTTTTGGACCAAGAAAGAGAAACTGCAGCCCATCGCATTTTGAAGGCACTTGTGATCTCTTCAGTTCTCAGCTAACTGGCGTCCTCGACTGCGATGGATGACAGAGCTCTGAGCGCGACATATTTAGAGTTGTTTCTCAAGACAAGACGGCGGGATAATTCCACTTTGTGGTGTTGTGAAATTCAGAGTTTTGCTCAAGTCTTGATTGGATTCTTGTTCCAAATAGTCGACTTATATTCATCCTTTGAAAGGGGGGGGCTGAAAAGGCCACTGAAGCTCAAGGGGAAAGGAGGGTTATAGTCAAGTTTGCATTTCTGGTTATTTGCTGATGGAGGTCAAAAGAGGTCACACCGCAGGTTACGAGAAGCTAAAATAGGTTTGAGTTTTTGAAATGGAGGCAGCCTGACAATGCCCTCGTGAGTTTTAGGAGTGCAAAACTGCATGTGCAAATATCTGTTAGAGGAAGAAAAGGAGGTATAGAGACATCCTGAAAGACAGAGAGAGGAGGCCGGCAGAGGGAGGCGGCGAGGGAGTGATGGATGCGGGGAAGCCGGGAGCGGTACATTCTCTATCTTTGCCTGGCATTGTCACCCCTGTCAGCTGCTAAATGCCAGTGTCACTCAAACCTGTGTTCAGCCGGCATCAAGCCCTCCACTGCAGGGCCGGGGACGCTCCCAGAGCATCGCTCTCATCAACGGCTATCAAAACACCCACCTGGCAGCAGCACACACTCAAGTATGCAGACTGACGCACACTATCCTACTGCGAGGTTTCTTCTTCTTCTTCGTCTTGTTTGCTGAAAACCTTCATGAAATCTGAAATACAGCATGCCCTTTTTTTTCGCTTAGCTCTTCCTCTTCAAGGTTAAGAAACATTTCCAAACCTCTGGTGGACCATGAAGATACCCCGATCCTTTTTACATTCTTTGTGGGTCATGCTGCCTCACACAGATACCGAACCACCGCCTCGAAGTGTTTTATCAGTCTCCGAGTTTCACAGTTTACTTTAAATGTATCAGAGGCGTTTCTATTCAGAGGAGAGTCAAACTCAGGGGGAAATTTCTGCGCAAACACACACCCACACTTGCATTAAACAAAGTCAAATAAATGTAGAAAGCCTGTGAGGTACACTTAAAGTTAACAGCTGTTGCACTAACATTTTCTCGTGTGTTTACAGCCCTATAACTTATGAGAGAAGCTTAACCTGGAGTAACTTTGTGCTTGTATAACAAAAGAAAAGGCTGATTTAAAATAAAGTAGTGCTCTAACAAAGCATAGATATTAGTTTAGTTAATAAATTTACCAAAAAGAGAAGCAGAGATGAGGAAAGCTCACTGTAGTAGAATCCCTTATTGCTGTTCGTACCTGGGGGATATTAGGGCTTTCAAAAGCACTCTGATTGTCTATTAGGTTGAAATGTACGACTGTGAAAGTTGGAGACAAAACTCAGACTAAATTAGTTTTTATAATTCATGCATGAACTCTCAGGTTGTGCAGAAATTTGACATCAAGTTTGTTCTTTTATCTGCTATTGGTGAACAAACTTGCAATAGGGGAGACCGGGGTAGGTTGTCACACAGGTATGACGTCAAGAGGTGGAAGAAAGTCAAAGGTTTCACTCACTTTACTGTAATCCTGTAGCTCTTTTTGTACGTTTACTTATCTGGTTAATTTTTTAAGACTAATACTTGTGTAAAGTTTTGCGCTTTGCTCCACTTTTTTAAGTATTAGAGTCGTAACTGCATGAAAGGAGGCTAGCTAGCTGGTTCGAAGATGTTTACACTGCAAAAAGCTCAAAATATCAAAAATAAAAATATCTCATTACACTTGCGGTGAGCTTCCTCAATGTATTTTACACCAAAACTTTCTTGTCGATTCCCTGTCGGCCATCTTTTCTCAAAGTGCAACACTCACAAAAGATGCTGCAAAAATATTCAAGAACTTCACCTTAGATGGATGCAGAATCAGTAACACTTCACACATTAATGCAGTTGGTTATTTAACAGTAAAAAGTTTGGGAAACATAGTTTGGAGAGCATGTTTTATTCACCACCAAAGGTTGAAAGTAAGCACTTGTTACTTAAAGTAAAAACTACCTTTAACTTTTATTTAAGCAACAGACTGACAAGTACAATTCAGTGAAGTATCTGTACTTTTATTTGATAAGAATATTTTCGTGCTCTTTCCACCTCTGTCTGTTGTCCTGTAACAGTCAAACTCACTTCTATCCAGCCATTGAAGCAGACACAAAACACCGAGGTTATAGAAGACACTTTTGTAAGATTTATGGGTCAGGGCCGCATTAACATGTAAATAGTGATGTGTTCAAGTCTGGAGGTGATTTGTCGTTTTCATATTCAGGAGTTTCAGTAAAAGCTTTGATGGATAAAATCAAACTTTAGTCCAAAGGTCAGGTGGTTGTCTCACATTCGCTTATGCTGGATTACTTGTTAGGGAATAGCTGGACATTTTTGAGTCTGTCTTTGTAACCATGGTAACTCCAGGTAATTTTGTTGTCAGTGTTTGTTTCTTGTTGAATCAGGTCAGGAAAACAGCCGGCACAACACAAGTCTATGTAACAGACCAGAGGGTGCTACGACTAGTGCTGTAATCAAACAAAGAAATTCTTGGTCGACTAAAACCCTGAAATTTTTTAACCAAAAAATCAACTAAAAATGGAGTCGACTAAAAAATCGAGTCGACCAATCAGGATTTTGGTAGACTCAGCACGTATCAAGTCCGACAAGTCAACCAGTTGACTTTGACTTTACAGCTCTAGCTACTAACCTTCATTTTTCTCATTAAAGCTCCTGTGGGGAACTTTCAGTTAGCGTGGATTCTGGCACCCCCATGTGGACAAAACTCATTTATTTATTTTTATGTGGAAATACAAAAATAAGGTTGTTTCTTTACCTGCTCAGCTGACGCCTACCACCTGTTTCAGGTATCAACAATTACGATATATTAATAGTCAATTTTGTCACGGATGGTCTTTGCTTGTTTTTGTGTGTCATACAGAAAACTCATCAGAACCTTTAATTAGGACAACTAAAATAAAAAATACAAAAGACAATGTTGACAAAACTAGTTTGGTATTTGAAGCAAAAGAAAGAATTTATATTTTTAAGTGTTGGAAACAAAATTGGTTTAAAAATATAATTAAAATTGCACTTTTCTGCTCAAACTTGTTAAAAAAAATAAGAGGGTTGGTTTTTAGAGCGTCATGGTGATTTTGATGGTAAATAACTAGCTGTTAAAATCCACAATATGTTTGAAAGGGATAACCGTTTCAACACAAGACTTTGAGCCACTTATTCCCTTGAGAGTTACAACCAAACCCAGTCTCCCCTACTTGTATTCACATCTTAAAATCACACACACTGCTCTCTTATCATGATGCGTGGACTTTTGTGGTTATGTGAGACGTCGAAAACATCCTCCTGTCTTTCGACTTGGATCAGATTTTATAATTCAATGTTGTTTTTTTAGACCTCCACTTTCCAACAGCACATATTGTCCACTATTTCCAGCGGCGTATCTGATTGACAGTTACCTAATATCCTGTGGATTCACACTGAGCCATTTCATTTTGAAAAAAACTCACATTTTCCTTTTTCTCCCTTCTCAGAAAAAGTCAAGAAAAATGTTATCATTGCGAGCTCAGTCTGCCGTCTCTCAGCACACACCCACCATACATCACACCACACACTACCAAAGCCTTCCTGTCTACCCACTGTCACACATCAACAAGCTCAGTCAGATATCTGTTACGTCCTGCTGCTGTGCCCAAGCCCTCCTGCCGTATCTCCTCTTTGAGTTCCTGCTGATATGAAGCATTCAGAAGGTCTGTATCATACTCCAACCATATGTCTCTGCTACCCACAGAAAGCAGGCAGCAGGCAGATGCACCCAAAGAAGCTTGTGCCTATACAAAACACACGGAGGGCTTTGATTTGTATGCAAAACTCCACTAAGTAAGTAATCGTCTCAGTGCTTCATCCCACAGTGTGCCACCTACTAAGTCGGCATCCTTTGTACTCTTTTCTTAAAGACAGAGAAAGGATGTGTGATTTCTCGCCTTTACTTTCTAGGAGAGAATCAGAAATGCAAGTTTTCTCACCAGCCAGGCCACAAAAAATCACATCATCTGAATATTTCAAACTCTGACCCCTCCTTTCTCACCTGTATATCTTGTACTTGGTGGTGAATCCCTGCTGGTAGCGCTCTATGAAATCAACAAACTCCTGCGAGTGGTGAAAGGGACCCTTGTCCGACAGGAGCCAGCCCAGGGGCCCGGAGGAGCCGCTGAAGCCGGCCCCGGCAGGGTCCGCCGCCCAGGCCCTTTCTGACACCCAGCTCTGGAGCAGGCTTAGTGTTAACCACTTCCATAGAAACATGAGGGCCGTCAGTCTAATGGAGATGCACGGGCCACTCATGCTGCTTCCCCCTGCCCCGGTGACTCTTCATTCTCTTTGCACCCTGGATAAGTCCTGGAGGAAGGAGAGAGGAGAGGAGGTGAAGAAAGAGGGGAGGAAAGAGGGTGGAATTATGGTTTGGGCGTGATATGGATGAAGATGAACTGAAGGAGGTGCTCTGTTTCAGAATTATTGGGTCAGAGGAGTCAATAGTTTGACTGATGGATGGAATATGACCATGAATCAAATGATCAAGGGATGAAATACTCAGAAATTACGCATTTTGGTTAAATTTGGATGTTAGAGAAGCCACAGAAGAGCCTCGATATTATAAAACACGTTCTTGTTTCATCTTGACAGTTTCTTTTTACCTTATTCTGGAAGTATTCTAGTCCGTAGCTGGTCGGAATTAGTCCTCGCAAAATCCCCTGATAGGACCGTGAAGTTTGTCTGGGCTCGGCGCACACACAGGGCGGCATTGGAAAAAAAAGGACTTAGCTGAATATTATCGCCACAAATGCAAACAGACGTGCAATTAGGGACCGGACAACTTGAGCGAAACAGAAAATGACATCCAACCTCCTCAGAGCGCACTCCTCTCCTCTGCTCTTTTTTTTTTCAAAGCTGCATATTTCCAGCGGAGAGCTTCCAAAAAACAACGCGCAGACACAAGAAACTGTATGTAGGTCCAATCCAGCGGAATGAGCCGCGCTATAGAGGACGCGGTGATTCAGGAGTGCGGGGTCAGAGCTTCCAGGTGGGAGAAATTTACGCAGAAGACTATCTTTTCAATCATTCAAAAAACGTCCAGGAACTCAAAGAAGCTGTCTGTCACTGTCCTCTAACTCATCTCTACTCTTTATGGGAGAGACGCGCTCGGGGCGCATGCAGGGCGCACGGAGAGCTGCTGACAGTGCCCGGACTCCCAGCGCATGGAAATGTGTGAATGGCATTCGCTGTACGCTCCCTCTCTTTCTCTCTCTCGCTCTCTCTCCTGTACCGTACCACCGCAATTTAATTTATTCCAGCAGCGAGCGCACTCCCAGTTGGCTGAGACGTAGAACCGAACAGAGAGAGAGAGAGAGAGAGAGAGAGAGAGAGAGAGAGAGAGAGAGAGAGAGAGAGAGAGAGAGTAGGAGGTGTTTAGGAGGAGGGGGCAGGTTGGGTGAGGAACGGTCGGAGGATACTGATGTGCTGGAGTCAGATGACTCTTTTTAGAAATTGTGAACAAGATTAACGGAGGGATGTTATAAAAAAAAAGGAAAAGAAAGAAAAAAAAAAAACAGGGAGGGACCAGGAGAGACAGCAGGACATGTCGACTCCTCGAACATTTACGCGCATATTTTTCCCTGAAAATGCGCAAATGTGCTCATATAATCAAGATAACATATTTCCTCAAATGCTAACGACTACATTTAACATGAAATGAAGACATTAAGATATGAGTTAGTTCATTACGAGGGAGGGTTAGGGCCAAGTTGAGAAAATGTATGCTAATAAAAAATACTGTCACAACAGTATGAGAATAAAGTCGAAATGTCATGAGATTCATGAAGTTGTCAAAGTGGTTAATCGACTGTTCCTCACTCACATCAGCTCTAACACTAACCTTTGACTGAAATGATGACTTTATCCTGTATCATGGTAACTTTAGTCTTTTAAAATAAACACTCTTATTATCATTATTTAACTTTATTCTAATAACTCTAGAAGCACTGTTAGAGAAAATCTGTGTTGATGCATAATTTAGAATAATCAGTTAGCCAACAGCTAAAACTAATGTTTGTTTGTTTTTCTCATTACTTCATGTATTTTTTTAGTAGAGATATTAAGTATTGACAAAATAATCTGATAAAACAACTTACTTTTTGCGACAAAGATACTTGGTCGACTTTAGTCCTGCAAAATGAAGACTTTTAACAAAACAACCTACTTTATTTATTTATTTAAATTTTATTTTTTTACTTTTAGTTTTTTTTTGCAAGTCTCCTTTGTGGGACGACTTGAGGAATATCGTATCTTTGACTGTGTTTCTTATTAATAAATAAACAACAACTTTATTCTCATAACAAAACCACTTGACACTCGTAGATTGACGACTTTATTCTCCCAATGTAACAACTGTATTCTTGTAACAAAGTGAATAAATTCTTGTCACAAAACTTTTTTTTGTTTTTCCTGTAACATTAAAACTTAATTTTTGTAACTTTACTCTCGGAATGTAAAACTTTTTTTTCCTTTAACATTTCGATTTTTTTTTCTCTTTACACGACAACCTTATTCTCTAGAAAATAACTCTTTTTGCTACATAACAACTTTATTCTCATAATAAACAACTTTAAACTCGTTAAATAACAGTTTTATTCTCCTTTTTAAACAGCTTCACTCTGGTAGCATGTCTACTCTTGTGACTTAACAACTTTTTTTCTCTTTACCAAGTCTTTATTCTTGTAACAGAACACTCATTTAATATATATATATATGTGTGTGTGTGTGTGTACATATATTTATATATCGCTTTAATATCATCCTCATTGTGTAAATATTTAATTTGTTAGTTTTCTTTATTTTATTTGCGTAACATTTTGACTTTATTCTGATATCAATAACTTTTATCTGAAAATCTCAACACTGTTATTATTATTATTATTATTTAACTCTAAGGTGGCCCGGACACTCTGAAATTCATTAAAGACCACATACATGGTTGTAAAAGTGGATTTTTTTAGTAAACAGAGGTTTCTCGAGATGAAGAGTCAAAGTACAAATCATTAATGTTTTTCAGCGGTTTTGATTTTTGTGCAAATGGATTTTGAAAAAGTCTGAATTCTCTGAATAATGACTTTAATGATGGTTGTGGTGGAGATGATAATGACGATCATGAGGAGGAGGAGAGGGTGCATTCAGCCCCCCTGCAGTTATTCTCGTTATCTCCTCTGCCCTCTTCCTCCCTCTCCTTTCTTCCTGCAGAATAATCATCACTTTCACCATCAGCAAACTTAATTAGATCTGCTCTATCCCTCCCTCCTCCATCTGAGGAGCTTGTGTGTTAGGACACCGAGCGTGGATCAGAGAGCGCAGAGAGCAGGCGAACGCAGGGAGGGATATGTGCTGCTTTTCAGCTTTTCAGTCGACGTTCAAAGGGAGCTCTTTATACAGGGATTGGATTAGAGAAATGAACACCATTGAGTCGCGAGATTCACTGGTTCCCAAACTCAAAGAGAAACTGAAATCCCGTGGCAGAGCGACTTGCAGATTCTGGAGTGAAAGAATGAGTTGATTTGTCACGGTTTCATCATCGTGTCTCGGGATTGGGTGGCTTTTCTGCTGACCCTGCCTCGCAGCCATGGTGACTTGTGAAGGACGAGCCTAATAGGAGACAATCTTTGTCCAGTGTTCCTTCTGGATTCTTCTATTTCCAGTTGCATTGTGGCTGATCATTTAAAGTTCCTCTGTAAGCACAGGTTGAACTTTCTTCTCTGAAGTTTTGAATAAAACATGATATTTAGAGCCGAGAGTGTCACGGCTCATTACTTTCATGGACTGCCGTCGCATTTTAGGCCATTCTTTTAGAGCGCTGTGTTTTGAGTTTCAAAGCTTAAAAACTCACACGAGCAGAACAGAAGCGAGACTCGGTGACCGGTATTTACTGTTTGAAATACATCATTCATCAACTCTTGTGTGCGGCAGTCAGATATATTTATGTGTGCGCTGTTATAGGCGTGAAAGATAGAGTGCTTGTTTATTTCTTGACGATATGGGATTGATTGCCGATTGATGAAACATGTAGATGTCCACATGAGACCAGATGTAAACCAACACTGCACAAGAAGAGAGGAGGAAAAAAAATCAAAGGGAATGTCACCGTAAAGGGCTCATTACTGCCGGAGAAAGGTGCAGGAAATGTGTCGACCAATGTGTCTGAGCGGATGACCTATAACAAGGAGACATCAGTGCGCTCTTTGAGGCTACAGTCACCAAAGATTACGAACACCTTTGTCCCTGCGTTCAAACAGACGTCTTTCCTCTGAAGTTTGGAGAATATTAAACCATTAGGAAATGGTGGATTCCTGCTGAATTACTAATAGAGCCATGCAGAAAAAAAATGCATTAATTTCGGATATGTTTTTCATCATTGCTTGATCCTGCCTTGCTGTACTTGGGGTGCTGATTCACTCCCAAGTTTTACTACAAATTTCCTCTCGCAGTTAAGTACACGCAATTTTAACCTTCAGGAAATAATTTCCCTCCTGAACACAAATAGCCTCAGATACCAAGGATACAAATCAATCCAATGTACGCAATCATTACTTTGCACTCGGAGTCGTGTCCTGGTCCAGCATTAACCCCTTTATTGCCCTATTTCTAGTCGCCATAGTAACAAATCATGAAAGAAAACGTGCAGTTTGTCTTACAACAAGTCGCTAACTGTATCTGCGTCTGAAGTGTGCTGCAGGGTTTAACAGCTCCTGGCTGAAAACAGCTGCCTGCTGCCAGGAAGATTATAAGAGCAAGGACAGTGAACCACAATGGTGAGGTTGAAGGCTCACTATAAAACCTGTATAAAGCTCCATAAAGCTGAGCAGAAGTGTGGACGACATTTCATCATATTTACGTTTGATACACTGCGGTAGTAAAAGGAGGAGGGCTGACAGTCATGAATGATCAAAAACAGCAAAGGGAACCTCAAGTTTCTGGTCTGATGGATTCAAATAATGATAATTTGCACATGAGGTCGTGTTTTAATCTGTCCGTATGAGCTGTGGACAAAATAACAAGGTATCATGTGAGAGAGAGACCCCAAGAGGCCTGATGCAAAAGTTATAGTTCTTTCCACATGTTTAATTTTTCATTTCTTTTAGCTCATGTTTTGGTTTTGGCACAACTCTTTAGCTCAAAGTCTATCAGGGACAAAAAAGGACTTTCTCCAAGGTGTTTGAGTGCCGCATTAAAACCAAGAGTCTTCTCAGTTGTGTCACTTTCGTAGTACACCTCAAAACCGAACTTCACTGAGATACCAAGCATACTTATTTGGACCAAAACCACTATCCTTTTTACTAAATCCAACCACGTACGGTATTGTTTGTTGTCAGTGGTAGAGTTTGTTGTCTTTCAACTGAAGGGTTGTTGGTTCACAGTCCACGTGTCAAAGTGTACTTGGGTGACACACTGAACTCAAAACTGTCCCCGATGGCAAAGTCAGCGTGTATTGAATTCTTTAAAGTTGACGAGCACTTTCTACAGCATTCTCAGTGTATGAATGTGACAGTGTAATGTGGACATACTGGAGAGTTAAAGGCATGGTTGACGATTGGAGAAATTGGTCATTATTATGAACCCTGTTTCTATGGCGATCATGGTCCTATATTCCGATCTCCACAAAGTGAAGAGAAAAAAGAATGGAAAAAATCTGTTCACCCTAGCAGGTGCAGGGCTGCAAAAACAGTGACCAATGGGAGCCATCCGTCCCGGACAGCTCCTATTGGTAAATCTCCTGCTCCGCCTCTCCATCCAATCACCTTTCTGTATTTGACACACCCCTCTCCCGCAGTTCCAACTTGTCCCTTCTCACCCTCTCGGCCCTCCTCAGAGCTCTGAGCAGCTAAAAGTAGCGTAGCAGCTTAGGTACAGGAGCTGTGATAGAGAAGGACGCAAAAAAAAAAAACAATTCTGCTTGCCCCACCACCAAATGTGGGAAGAAAACACAAGTCAACAGAAGAAAGGGCGGAGTCGAAGAGGAAATGTGACCAACCAAGGAATCGAACTCAAATAAACATCAGGTCATCCTTAAAGCGGTGGAGAAAGCTCAGCCAGGATTCGGGCCTGAAAACAGACGCCGAGACAGCAGAGTTTTTGTTGAAAGGGTAATTTTTATTGCACGTTTCATAAATAACCCTTATTTGTCTCTGCAATGTCAACACGATAGCTGTCCAGGCAGCTGTAGACAGAGCACGCTACCAGAGCTGGCGTTTACTTCCGCTAGTCACTAACAATCTGACATGGTGAATCTTGAAGCTAGCGTAGGATCTTCTGCCAGGCAGCTTCTTGCTCTGCCAGAGGGGGTGTGTCGTGGGAAGGGCGAAACAGATGGCGGTCGGTCAGGCCACTAAATATCTTGCGGTGAATGTCACCAGTGAGAGAATTGACAACAATCCTCAAAAAGCCCCGCCATTGTCTTCTTTGTTTCTCTCTAGAGATGCGTGTCAGGTAGTGACAGCAGTAACACTGCCCCAAACTTTTCCAATGGTACTGCTCCATCTGGCTTGTATCCGTGAACTTCAATGATACATGCAGAAATACGGACGAAAAGAATGCAAAGCACGAACGGAGAGCTCTGTCCGAATCCAGTTCTATGTGTAACATTGAGCATAAATGAGCCTTTAACGTAATCTACAGTCCATTTTAACTTGAACTCTGACAGCTTATCATTGTTGCCAAAGCTTCCACACTCATGTTGCAGGTAGATCAACACAGATGCTGTGCCGTCACCTACTTCCAAAGAAAGGAAAAATATCACCTCAACAGATGCTGACACCTTTCCTCTAAAACTCCTGTGTGCACCTTGTTCCATCGGGGACTCCCACTCCAGAGCCGATCTGCTGCAGCGCATCTCAACCCTGTCCCAGAAGCGTCACCCTCCACTAAAGATATGCGCTGGCTCTATTTTCAACTGCGCCCACACCCACTATGCATCAAGCTGAACAGAGAAGATCAAAACTGTATTATCACATTTCATGCTCACCGGTGGTAGAAGCAGAACAGTCAGAAAAACGTGCAAATAAATCGATGTTTTCTGCACAAGGCTGCTCTGAGCTTCAAAGATACATCCAGCAGGTCAAGGCACCTGTCTTCAACCAGAAGAGATCATGCAGGTGATGGAGTCAGGGCATGTGCAGGAGTGACCTTGCTGGTGGGCTGATAACATACCTCCAAGCAAAGGACACATTCACTCGCCAATAAAATATTAAGGATCCTTCAGGTTGATCACAGATCAGCTCATGTCGTCAGACAGTCACGAAGAGTTCAGGGATTCTTATGTTCGTGTTCATGTTTTCTCTCTTTCCCCACTCTTTTAATCTGGTAAAGTCCGCTGTAGGAGCATGCACTGGTTAACATACCTGTCAATCACGACATCATAGCCACTGTTTTTAGCATGAAGCTAACAAGTCAAAAGTTAGATTCTTTGAATAATGACGACTTGCACATCAAATAATGTGGTTAGGTGTACCTGCCTAGTTTTTTACATCCGCCAAGGAGGTTATGTTTTTGGTAGCGTTGGTTTGTTTGTTTGTTTTTCTGTTAGCAACTTTACGGAGAAAGTTACAGACAGATTGACCTGAAATTTTCACCAGAGGTGCGTCTCAGCCCCAGGAGGACCCCATTACATTTTGGTGGTGATCTGGATCGCCTTCTGGATCCAAGACTTTTTTGAAGGATTCTTTATCGCTGTGAGATAGAGCAAATTTTGGAATTTTTGCAATTTTTGTATCAAAGGTTGATCCTGATCCTGACAAAATTCTGGATACTGTAAGCTGCTTGGCGGAGGTCTGCGCTCTCCGAGTGCTTTTCTAGTTTAGCATGCATTTTGACTCTTTAGTTAATTATGTCTGCTATATCAGAGACCTTTACTGTGGTAAAGCCCTAATGGGGCGCTCACGCCAAGCACGAGTAAAATCATGTTCTTGCTTAATTCATGCGAATCTCGACGCGTGAATGAGTAGTATTTCCTCGTTTCATTCAGGCCTCCACGGTGATTTCAAGGGTCATCCCTGCCAATGTAACCGACTGGATCAAGTGATAGACAAAGGTTTTTAAAACTTACCTGGTAATCCGACCTCCTCACTCATTGACCCCCAGACGAGCTCCTTTATATTCCGATTTCGGTAATTGAAAGAATTGAATTGAAGAAGTGAAAGGCACCCACACACCGACACGATCAGTTTGTCCTCCATTTTAGATACCAGTGAACAACCGTCCGTTGAGACATTTTCAGTTTCCGTCCAATTCGTGTCATTCGTGCCGCCAGAGTAGTACGATAGTCTAATCGCCTCATGTAATTCACTCGCATGCATGATTTTACTCGCGCTTGGTGTGTGGAGACAGTTAAGGTTTTGGTTTCATCTGGGGGAACTGTTTTGCTGTCCATAGTTGCTTGTGGAGAAGAAGATTGGTACAGGTGTCGAATTACTCAGACATTGTTGTTGGTTATACAGGATGCTGTAATTTTGCAGTTGGAGTTTTAAAATACAATAGGGAGTTTTTACACTGGTTAAGTGATCTTAAAAGGTAATTAAGGTCATTTAGGCACCCTGCGTCTTTTAATTTTGAAGCCTAGGAGCTTATCCCAGCATGCGAAAGTGCAGCAAGCGAGAAAACACCTTGAACAGGTCATCTCTCCATCACAGGGCACACACACAGATAAAGAGACATTCACATGCACATACTGTTCTTACTGTGTCCTCCACCTGACTTGAATTCTTTAAAGGAGCAGAAAGAGCTGGCATGCAGCTCTGAGCAGATGGAGCTGAGATGTGGAATAAAACTGGCATTCTTGTTATTGTTGTTGAGCAACGCCGTGCACCACTGAGCCGCCCTGCAGTCCAGCAATCATTACACACCGCAAAATAATAACAACCTGCAAATGGTTTTGTGTCGACAAACAGCTGGTACACAGACCTCGGGCTGAGGTCTCGTCTCAGCGTGAGTGTGTGTAACCTGAGTAACGGGAGAGGACCCAGGCAGTTGCATTTACTCAGCACAGAGACAGATAGTCATTAGGGGAGGTAAACATTCACTTAAGCCTGAGCGTGCTCATTGATGCCACTCAAGGGTCTTTGTGAGGAGTGATCAGGGAAAAGAGTGAAGCTGAGGTTTTAATTAGCCTGAAAACCTGACAGCTTTTGTCAGTGCTTTGTCACCACGGTGTTGGCTTCACTTTCGCTCTCCTCGAGAGGCGCGGGATGGGAAAAAGTGTGTTTGCTCGACGCTACTACATGCAGATAAACCCCTCTTCTCGGTGCTCTCTGTGTACGCGTGTTTACACTCAGAAATAAATCCTCAAAGTTATCTCTGGCCCTCGATAGACCAGACAATAGATCTTCTTTGTTAGAGTAAAAGCACTAACTGCCTCCATGTCAACAACCCCTTAAACACATGTAGCGCTGACATAGACAGGAGGACACCAGACTGTTCAGATCAAGATATTTTCTTTGCTTTAACTCTCTGCAGGAGGTTATCAGTGCCAGATGAGCTATCAAAGCTGGGAATATGTGATGTTGGCGGGTGGGCGGTGGAGAGGCGGAGGTCAGCTGGCATGAATTCATTCAACTCAAGGCCTTCAAATCTAAGCCATTACAAATCTCTGCTGGTGTTCCTCAGGGTTCTGTCCTGGAGCCCCTTCTGTTTATCATATATCTATTTCTTCAACATATCGTTCATAAACTTTATCGCTATGCAGATGGCACCCAGCTCTACATGTCAACCAATAGCGTATTTTCTAGTGATGCACGATATGAAAAATTTCAACCGATACCGATAACCGATAATTTTCTTCTTCTCATGGCCGATACCGATAACCGATAAATTTATATTTTTACATTTATTATAATCTTCATATAATCTGCAGTTTGTGCAGGATGCAGTGATTGAAAACTGATGTTTTTGTTGCTCTGGCCTATCTAGAACAACAAACTAAAGTTTTTGGCTCTTCAAATGTGGTCATTTGCTATAAATAACAATAACAGAGCAAAAAGCAGAACTTCATTTGATCCCCTGAACTGTTCAACAGAACTGTAAACTGTAAAGGAGCTATTATGAGACGTTAGGCTTAGCATGCTGACCGGACTAACATCTGACGCCCATATGTCTGTGGTAAAACTCACGTGTAGTCCGTTCTTGTCGATCAGGTTGTGAATGTTTGTGGCGACAATATCATAGAGTGCAGGAAGAGACACATCCGAGAAGAAGCGGCGGCTTGGGAGTGTGTAACGTGGCTCCAAGTGTGCTATTAACTTACGAAAACCCGGGTTCTCAACGACGGAAAAAGGCTGGTCGTCGACCGCTACGAACTCCATCACTTTGTCGTTAATGGCTTTAGCCTTTTCGCTGTCTCTTGAGAAGCTTTTGCAGTTTTTAAACGCCTGCTGAATGGGGACATCGATCCTCCGTAGTGTTGTTGTCTTAGCTTTAGTACCGCTAGCAGCTTCGGCGGCTGTCTCATATTCTTTTACTACCGCTTCGCCGCGATGGCGACTTTTCAGATGAGCTATCAGATTCGTTGTGTTAAAACTTGACGTCTTCTTTCCTCCTCTCGGAATCCTCGCTGAACAGGTTTTGCATATAGCAATGCTGTTGTCATCTTCTGCCACTGAGAGAAACGACCATGCTGGTGAAGACATTTTATTATCTGTCAGGTAGTGACGGGGTCAGGCTTGGGACCTGCGAGTAAGGCGCGATAGATGACGTAACCAGCGCGTCTCGGACGGGCGGCTACTCCGCCTGCAAACGTTACTCGTAATTTCATTAATATATCGGATCTTTCTATTGGAAAAATGCACCTATCGGACCGATAAAAAATGATGTAATTTCCCCCCAAATCGGCCGATATTTTATCGGTCCGATAAATATCGTGCATCTCTAGTATTTTCATCCAGGTTACATTAGTCATCTACACTTGCCACTCTCACCCAATAATGCCTACCTCAGTGGTTCCCCTATAGTGCAATTGGCAGGGCGCTCCACCCTGCCAACGAGATCCCAACCCAGAATTTCTTTTCTATTTTTTAATCAAAACAGCCTATAAAATATAATTTGCACAATTTCAGGCACCAAAGCTCGCAATTGTTTCATTACTTTCAAGAAAAATGTATCTCTCCGCTTCTCTGCGACAAGCGGGATCGCACAACCATACACTGTATATGCTCACAACAAACACGGGTGCTGACACGCTGCACCACATAGTACAGAGGCGCGGGATGTTACCACCGCTGATTCTTACCACTGCTTACTGCTCATACCCTGCCAGTTTTGCGCAGGATGTCCCCCAACAAATCAATATAAAAAAACAGGTCATGGAGCACAGAAGCTAGCTTAAGCATCTCTCCCAGCCCTGAAAACAGCACTGGAAGAGCACTGGCTACTACCGCTCTCTGCCAGAGCGACAGTAGCTTAGGAGGTAGAGCGGTTGTCCAACAGCTGGAAGGTTGGAGGTTCGATTCCCCTCCTTCCTTAGTCTGTCTGTTGTGTCCTTGGGCAAGACACTTGACCCTCCTTGCTCCCAGTGTTTGTCCTCTACTGGTGTGTGATTCGTTTGTACGTCACTTTGGATAAAAGCATCTACTAAATGACATTGTAATATTGTAACAATATTCACAATCACACCCTGGCCTCATTCTACTTCGATCACAGTAACTCCCTTCTCTCAAGTTCATCCAAAAACTCCAACTGGTCCAGAACTCTGCTGCTGGCCTCATCCTCACCAGAACCCTCAACATTAATCATATATACCCGTCCTTCAGCAGCTTCACTGGCTTCCAGTCAAACACCCCATTGATTTCAAAAATCTGCTCCTCGCCTTCAGAGCCATCCATAACCTTCCTCCTCTGTACCTCTATCAGCTCCTCCATAGCAACACTGCTAGGTCTACATCGAACCACCTGCTGGACCACCAACTCTGTCTTGTCAGGTCACCTTGAGTCCTCTGAATATCATGTATTACTATCGTCCTTATCAATATTGCATGTTTCTGGGTTTGAATATCCACTACATGGATAAAGAGTTTCCCATAATGCAACAGTAAAAGTTGAAAGTATCAACTGATGTGACCCGGAGTACTAAGCAGCAAACTCGTGAACATCCTCTTGACATGAATTACGTGATAGATCTGTTCCCTGCTACGTTCACACGTTGACTCATCCTGACTGAAGACTCGAAGAGCTCATTAGCCTCTTGTTGAGCGCACATCCACCCCACCTGCAGAAGAGTGGCACATTTTAGGAGTGGGGGTTGTTGTTTGAAGATGGTTTATGTGAGGACAGATTAGCTTCCTGTCAAATCTAAACAAAAAAATAAAACAAAAAGGAGAGAATCCTCCTTGGTTAATGTTATCCAAAGCACATATCTCAGCAGCGTCGAAGGCATACATAATGAGGTGATTAAAAAAGCCTATAGCCTGACAAAGCTTTAATCAGAAACTGCTTTACTTATTGTTCATTTGGGTCACTAAACCCACCATTAATCAAGCTAAGAAAACGCTGAGCCTCTTGTCTGGTCCCTCTTGCTCTTACTTTTTTCCCCCTTTTATTTGTTACACAGACACGATTGAACAGGTATTCACGGTTTTTATTTTGAGTACAATTAATACAATTTGTATAATTAACTTCAGGGATCACAGCGAGGTCTTGTGTTATTTTTCTGGAATGTGAAAGACACGTTGTTTTGTGCACAAAAAGAAGTTCAAAGAGGAGACAGATAGACTCTGCAAGGCTGTCTCAGATATTAGCGGTTCGTGCTGGCCATGGTTTTCATGCCATTCATATCCTTTTCTCCAAGTTCTTTCTTTTACTTCACAGGAATTCAACCTTTCCACCTATTGTACAACTTTCTTTTTCATGAAAGTTTTCTCTTCTACCGTCTGCAGCCTTCACTGTATTTCCACCTGGTGCGGATAATCTTTATTTTTGTACAGGTCATTATTGGAAAATGAAATCTGTTCAACAACATAATATATGGAAATTCCATCTCCACTTGTCAATTACTCATACAGAAAACAGACTTAAGAGATGACCTCTTTAACCAATTGTGCTGTTGCATGTACAGCCTGTGCATGTTCTGTATTCATTATGTCTATCGGCTTGTTTGTCATGCATAAACATATGCAAACAAGCAAACATGTGATCCTCATTTCTGCTGCCATGCACATCATAAGATCAGATTTGACTTTTAATGATGTCTCTGGCAAAAATTCAACACCAAAGCATCTTTGGGATCATTTCAATTCTGCTCGCATGGTCACTTATTTTCCGTCATTCAACTGTTAGTGAATTTTCCTTACTGCTGCTGATCGAACCCGCAGCAAAGCATTTTAGCATGCAGTGTAGGTGTCATTGGGGATTTCCAACTGATGCGCTTGTCAATTTTACTCCCAGCTCGTTGTGTAAATAGCCAGCGAACTTGCACTTACTAAAGCTCCCGAGGGTGTGTGTCTCAAAATGAGATGTGGTCAGGTACAAAGGTGGTGCATCGCTATCTTGACGAGGCAGAAAGCATCTGTGCGTCAGACCAGCAGAGAGCTGGCCTGAGGTAGTGGTGCAGTATTTTCCTGCTAGTTGGAAGGGCCTGTTAGTGAGCTTTTAAGATCGGCACAAGAGCTCACAGTGTGCGTTTATTTGCTCTTACACATGAAGATGCACATCAGAGCCCCCACTCATGATGAGATATCTGTGTTTTTTTCTAAGTGGACACCATCGCTGCCATCGAGGCATCATCGAGCTGACCCCCAATTTCTACCACCACGGAACGGCTTCTATACCAGATGCATTTGTGAGACGAATTTTGAAGCGGATACCAGACAACGGGAATCACAAGCACTCAAAAGAACCCACAGGAGTTGTCTCTATAAAGACAGCCACATAACCATAAAAGCAATAGATTGTGTCCTTCGGGAGAAGGAAATCCACTTCTAGACTTCTAGAATCAGCATCTCCTCATCCATGGTGTCATCGGGGTGACATGCTGTCTTAAAACCTTTCACGTGTTCGTACCCGCCTGTTTGCATGCTGTGAAACACGATCCGCCTGAAACACAGTTTTTTTATTTTGAAAAGAAGCTGGAAGTTTTATTTTGTGTCTGTGCTCTACTTCCTTTCTAGCAAGGGCTAATCTGTGCTGAATTTATGCAGCATGCTGAGGCGTCCAGAAGAAATAGAAACCTGGCGATCTGCTATGAAGCTCTCTGAACTGCAGGGGGCTTGAAAGAAGGCTATGAAAATTGGACACATTAACTTGAATGGAAACGATCAGCGACGATTGTTGCCAATGGCCTTTTTCGCCGTTCCGGATACGGTGGAAATAGGGGGTTAGACATGCAGGTGCAAAAACTCACATACAATGAGCGGATTTTACTTGGCCATAAATGTATATTTCGATTAATTTGGAAAATTCACAGCAAAGGCGGAAATTCATAGTTTAAACTGCAACACACTTGTTTGCAGGTGCACCTCGCTCTTAAAGGGAATAGGAGCAGGTTTGATTCATGTTATGTTCAAAACAAATCTTTTAAAAGTAGGAAATCTAACACAGTATTTAGCACCTTGCACCTCACTCACTAACTAGACTGTGCATTGCTTGTCTTGCAAAATGTGGTTTGATACATCCTGATTCAGTTTGCACCATATGCTTTAGACTGTGCCCTATGGGATCTTTTTACCCAGTTAGGTAAACCAGCTTGGTCCCTAACTGTGAGTTTCAATAAGGAATGCTCTAAGTCAGCCCTGACCAATTTAACTCCTGATGGTTTCCCCTCAGAACCTGAAAACACTAAAAATGCAAAACAAGATGAGGCTTTCCTTATTAAGAGAACAAGTTTGTGCTAATTAGCAATCTTCTGTTGGACCTCGGGGATAAAGTTTGGTGAGAAACATTGGTGAAGTACAACCTTGAATCCATTCATCCACTTTTACCACTTTTTTCTCATTCCGGGGTCACGGAAAACAGCCCTGGACCGGATTGGCCATTAGAGGTAGACTGGTTGAAGATGAAGTCCAATTGTTGAAATGGGAAAACTGCTCTACTTCACAGATGATTTATTACCACAATAAACATTTTCATAATGAGTTTATGGCCTCAGTTGCAGACTTCAAGACTTATCAATAAAGCATAATGTTAATTCTATAACTAATGGCTCCATCTAGATTGAAATCAATGACAGAAAAGGTTATGTCGAAAAGCTAGAGGGCCACTTCTGGTTAGAAGGCCCCATGAAGAGTTATTAACTGATTTTGAAACAGTCTTACTCTTCCACTCTTCATGGCTTACAGAGTAAAGTGAGAGTATCAGCCACAAAGTTGGTTTTTCATTTTTACTGAATATTAGCGCCTGTCACCCCTAATTTTTCTGTGAAAACTGACAAGTTCGTATTTAGCAACACCCTGAGGTGTCTATATTTACACCTCTAGAGATAAAGTTTGGCAGTGAGATGTTTCTCTTTCATCTTTTGATAATTTTCATTTTCAGACTGTTTTGTACTCAGTGAATGAAAATAGCAGTAAGCCGTATGTTTTCTATCTAAGTTTTGTTTGAGATAAAATCGACAGTTAAAGCTTTGTAAAGTAAAAGAGCTAGGTGGCCATGAAAAGTGGTGTGTGAATGCTTCTCTGCTCTTTAAGAATGAAAGGATTAAATCATGTTTATATTTACGTTGTTTGGAAAGCTGTTGGGTCTACAGAGTACACATCATAGTAAACCGGTGCGTAAGATTTCCTTTGTAACTCAGGGAACTAAATCAGAGTTCAGAAAGTTCTGATATGTAAGAGTTTATCGTTTTATATTACAGGGTGTTACTTTACCTCATGATTCGGCACACTATCATATCATATATCATACCATGTAATATCATAACATATGTTCTCATGTTGCATCATAGAATATCATATCACATCATATTAAATCTTATCATATCATATCCTACTGTATTGTATTGTAGCACAACTAATTGTTTTAAATCTATTCATATTGTATTTAATTGTATTCTATTTTATCATATAACATTATATCATATACCGTATTGTATCACATATAATGGTAGACTATTATATTAATATTCGTATCTTAACGTATCATGCTGTATCATATTCAAGCGTATTATATCAAATTGAATCTTATGGTATCGTATACATTATATAACATGTTGTATTTCATCGTATCAAACCGAATCATACTAAACCATACAGTATTGCACAGTAGTTGCATTGTAACATGTTGTTTTGTATCGTAGTGCATTATATGGTAATATTACATGTTGTACTATAACGTATCGTGTCGCATGAAATGATATTATAATGTGCTTTTTTGTAACTTGTTGAATCATAATGTGTTGTATTGTGTAATTTCTGATTGTATCATATCAAATTCAATCTCATTGTGTTGTACGGATCGTACCGTGTTGAATTGTATTGTGTTGTATTGCATCGTATCCCATCCCATTGTATTGTATTGTTTTGATGGTATTGTATTGTTGAAATTGAAGCTGAACATGTTTGTGGAAAAATCTGATTTAAGAATATTGATGAGGGGTCACCGAGTCAACACAACTTGAAAACGCCTCATGATGCCCTCAGAAAACCAAAAAGTACATACTGTACCTTCATCACTGAGTTTTCATTATTTCCCAAAGTCAATACAGTGTAAGAAGAAATACAAACATTGACCATTCCTGTTTGATTTGACTAGCAGTAAATAAATACCTGATTCATGGATTACAAACAGTCACGACTGTTGTTTTATTGTAATGTAATTAAAAACTATTGTATTATGTGGCAATGCTGCGATCAATATTGTATTTACATATTTAAATAAATATTCTTCTATGTTTATATTTGGTTTTATGATGTGAATACAGCTGTGAGCAAATATTGTTTGATATGTACCACATGGATAAATTCAACTTGACTCATGTCATAAGCTTACTTTACAATTGCCATCACCGTTCATGCGTGGAGTAGGTGAAGCAAACGGAAGGAGAAAGAGAAATAATAAAACGTGTCAGTATGTCCACAGAGGGAGAAGCTCATACCTCTCTTTACTGCCTCCCCCAGATGCTCAGCCTCTCCCTGTTGGTGCCTCTCTTATTGAATGATTCTGACATTTGCATATTCCGTCAAGAATACAGTGACAGCTGGTGTGTTTGTGTGCGTTCATGCTTGCGTCCCTGTGCGTTTGTGCATGTGATATGATGGAGAGCCCATGTGAGATCATTCCCTGCTGTTAAAGACGGGTAGACTTTTCACCTCATCTGGGAGATGAGTTCATTTGTGGAAGCAAAACTGTTATTTGCTAACGTGGCCACTTCCGTGGGAAAACCATTAACTTCAAGGATTGAAATACACACTTAAAGGCGTATGAAGGATAAACATTATTCGATTTCTGTTGAGTGGGGAAGCATTTGTAAGACGAGTGGATGGCAAAGACAAGCATGTCTGGTTTTCAAGGTGTTCCCTCTATGCATTTGCAGCAATTATTGCATATTTGTGTTGTCTAACAGTGAAGCAGTTATTAACTCTAACATCTTAATTGAAATGATGACGTTGTCCATTTAACATGTGCAAAGAGAGGAGCTACACAAACAGTGTCTGGTGCTACACTTAGAAACATAATATCTACAGAGGCTGTCTGGAACATGGGAATAGTTTGTGACAAAGCCGTTGGTTTCTTAGAGGTATTTTAAAGCAAAGTGTTCATATCAGTAAATAAGCTAAATACCTGCACTGTTTTTGAACTATACTGTTAAATTTGTCTAAAAATTTACATTTTTGCACCAGATTAATGAGATTATAGAAATTTCTTGGTTTTAACAGCCACATAACTGCAGATTTTCTGCACTTCCAAGTTGGACCAGGTTCTTCTGGAACTTACATTTGGATATCCTCAATAAGTAAGTAAATAAAACATAGTTTAAGTTGATGTTAAGTTGCTGTATTTGGGCCTCAGAGTCTTGGAAAGATTCAGGAGGACTCTCATGGTTTCGTAGCTAACATGCCTGTTTTGGTAATCTGACTTGCAGGAGGTGCATATCTAACAAAAATAGTCAATCAGCATCAAAGAGAAGTCAATTTTGCATACAGTAAGTTAGGGCTGCACGATAAATTCAAGTTAAGAAAATTAAAATCAACAAATTGATTTTCCTCTGCATCATGTCTCGCGCCTCCAGGCCCCTGTAGGCTCCCCTTTTCTGCAAGAGGGTTTTCTTATCCCTCACACACCGCTGTAAACAAACATGGCGTTTGCAGAAGAAGGCGATCATTTGGACAAGAAAAGGTCAGTTGTGTGAAATTGGTACGGCTCCCCAGTTTCGGATGAAGAGCAAACAACTGCCCACTGCAAAGTCCGTCCAAAGACGAGGAAGTCCATCTCTTATCAACCAGTCCACACGGAAACAAATGCAGGAGTAAATGCTTCACCCACACGGAAACAGCGTTTCAGGTGAGTATAGACTGTACTTTTTTAAAAATGGGTCAGAATGAAAGTTGTCACTGAATAAAAAAATCGAAATTGAAATCAAAATTGAGTTTTCATGAAAAAAAAATAAAAATTCTTGGCCAAAGTTGCCTTACAGTGAGTTATATTTGCAAACACGGGATGCCAAAGCTTGAGGCGGGTAGAGTAGGGTGACCAAAAATAGGTCTGAATCCCCGAAACGAGGACATGACTACGCGGGGTGGAGTTACGGAGTCGAACAAAGTTAACTTTGAGAGTTTTTCGTGTCGGATCAAGTGTCTTTTACACGCTTCGGACTCAATAAGTCAACGTGACACAAACTCAAAACTTCCATACAAAACCCCAGACTCTTGAAGAATTTTATAAACTTCCCAGGACAAAGCCGGACAAGGCCAGACAGCCCTAACAGCCCCCAAAATAGAGGAGCTGTCAGGGTGAAAGAGGACGTATGGTCACCTTGGGTTAGAGCAGCAACAAAGACCCAGGATACAGAACAGAGCAGGATTCGATGAAAATACATACGACACTAAATTAGACAAAGTATAAAAAGGAGAAGCCAGGGCAAAAGTGGTTTACAAGCAAGCAGCAACCATAACTTAAAAAAAGGTAAACAAGTGAATGTGGACTGTTTGTATCACACAGGACAGCACTCCAAATCCTGTCTTGACTTGAAAGTTCTCTGTTTGTTTCTCACATGCGTCTCCTCCACCTGCCACATCCAGTGTAATTCCACACCCGACAATATCACTTGAATCCAGCGGCACATCAAACAAAAGCTGGAGGACAGGGACCAGTGCTTTCACTACACTGGTCCCCACAGCGTCATATCACGGCCCACTAACCCGGCCGCCTATTCGGAACTGTTACATAAAAAAATCTCTCTGAGAGGTAAGACATCCACGCAGCACTCGATGCTGCTTCAAAGGACTGAAGAAAAGTCTTCATCCTCTCTTGAAAGAGTGTTTATCGGGCATTAATTAGCAGGTGACTCATAAAGGCTGTTTTATATAAGCTATTGATGGCTAAACCCTTTGTTTCAGACTCTTATGTTTGGATTTTAGAGTGGGAGATGATGACGGAGCTTGGATGTGGTGAAAGATTTTGGAACATTTCGGGTCTTATTTAATATATTATTAAATCAGGGTGGAAAATAAATTAAAGGAACCACAATTCAAAGGATTATAAAGTCATAAGTCATCATAATACCCTAATGAGGAATATCAAATACATTAAATCCACCTGGATGATAGATAAAGTCATTTAATTAACATATTTACATCACCTCGATATGTTTATAGGTGCAATGATCCATATTATGGAGTGTATACAGTAAGTAAACAAACTGGCATAGATGCAGATGCTCACTTATCTCTCTGACTAATACAACAGCTCACTTTTTTCAGCTTAGCAACCAGTTTTCGTTTCAGTCCAGCCCGGCTGAATGTCCTTAAGGGTCTCATAAAACACGCTAAGAATGCTTATCTGACTGAGCAGATTGCTGGGCTGGCACTAACCCATTGTAAAAACCTTGTTAGTGTTATGTTTTTTCCTCCCTCTTCTGTTTTTTACCTTTTCAGAGTTATTCCCCCTTGATGCTGGTCTGCATTCGCAGGGTGGGTGGGTGGGGAACAGCAAGGACGGTTCGCTCTCTCTGCGGAGAAAAAACAAACAAACAATTCAGCAGTGATAGAGAGACTTTTTCCAGAAAAAAAAAAAAAAACCTGTGTTAGTAGGACATTGTCTGGCTTTATGGAGAACATAGGTCAGAGATAGAAAGTGCCCAGCCCTGGTTGTGGCATCTGGCTGCTGATAAATGACCTCTGCCAGCCGCCTGCACTCTTGTCCAGTTGAAATACACAGGAGTCCTGCTCCAATCGTCTCCATGCAGCGCGCAATTTGTAAACAAGTCTGATTGCTATTTCTCAGCCATTGTGAGTGTAACTGTCATCAGTGTATGCAAATGGACCCGACAGCTTAGTACCATCAGTCTGTTTCGCACTCTCGTGACAGACGACGCAGCTTGTACAATGCAACTCTTGCTGTTATAAAAAATCACACATTATGTTATTTATAATTAACGAGAGTCAAAGGTTTTATCAACTACAGCACGACCCAGAGAGCATTCGTGATGGTAAAAACTGCAATCGAGCAGATTTATTCAGATGTGATATGGTAAAAGTAAAAAATAGTCTCATTTTTCTTCCAAAATTCGAATAACCTTTGTAAACCACACAGTCATTTAATTCACAGCTGACATCTGAACAAAAGCTGCGGTTAGGAGAGGGAGAAGGAAGACGTTTAGAGAAAATAGTTTAACAGCTCCAGATAAATGTTTCTTAGAGTAAATGGGTGAGAATTTGAGGATATCATAACCGACAGTACATAATATTCCTGACAGATTCAGAGAATGTGGAGAAATTTCTGTGCAAAAGGAACCAGCGCTGGATGGTCATGATTAATCCCATGAGTTGTGGGACTAATTCATGCATCGTCATGCAAAACCCCTCCAAAAAAATATGGTCTGTATGTACATTTCACAGCTACACCTGCAACTGTATGTTCAAACTGTACCATGTTAAGACAAAACCATGTACAGGTTGCCATATAGACTCTACCGTTCTCACCCCTGCTCTGACGGCCAAGCACCAAACCTGGGGGAGACCCGGCTTTCTCCATAACTGCCCTTCCCTATGGAACTCTCTCCCTAAACACATCCGATTTATCAAAATTCAAATCCCTCATTAAAACCCACCTATTCAAATCTGCTTTTATAACTGATGCAATTTTGTATTTTTAATGTTTTTTTTAAACTATGTTTATTCTAGTTACTACCGTGTTTTTTCCTTGAAAAGTGTCTTTGAGTGCCATGAAAAGCGCTTTATAAATTTAATACATTTTTATTATTATTATTATTATTATTATTATTAGTAGTAGTAGTAGTATACATTTTAGTATAATAACATTTTAGTATTAGCCATAACCATGATCCAGACAGGCCAGTAACTTCTGTGACTGTAACTGTCTCCACACACCAAGCACGAGTAAAATCATTCGCGCAAATGAATTACATGTTAAGTCAATGAAAAGACACGATTAGACACTTGTACTACTCTGGCGGAACAAATGATGCAAATTGGGCGGGAGGTGAAAATATCTCAACTTCAGCAGATGTTTGCATCGCAATAACCGATCAGCATAGAGGTTGCTGGTTAGTGTATGAAAACGGACTGTTGTTAACTGGTATCTAAAATGAAGGACAGATTGATCGTGTTGGTTTGTGGGTGCCCTGAATTATACGATAACTTTTCTTTCAATTACTGAAACTGGAATAAAAAGGAGCTCGCCTGGAAGCAAGTGAGCGAGGAGGCTGGATTACCTGGTAAACTGTAAAAAACCTTTGTCTATCACTTGGTCCTTGGTTGAATTGGCAGGGATTACCGTTGAAATTACCGTTGACGTGCGAATAAAGTGAGTAAATACTATTCAGTCACGCGTCTAGATTTGTGCGAATTAAGCAAGTAGATGATTTTACATGTGCTTGTTGTGAGCACCCCATCAGTCTGATTAATCAAATGTGACATTCTTTTTGGCAATCATGGACTCACCCCACGTCCTCGTGAAGGACCACTTGCTTTTATCGACACATAGTCTAAACTTCACATTTGTGATGATCTGGGAATGTGTACAAGTCTGCTTACGAGTCTGTGAAAGTGCATTAATGCTGATCAATGTTTACAGGTTTGTTGCAACACTTGATGCCACCAGGATGAAGCTTTTTAAGGGGAGACCAAAACATATTCTGCACATTTTCCCGTTGCTTGGCTCTGCAGTAGAGTAAGAGTTTGGGTGCTAAACGGGTCTGCAGAGCTGATCTATTACCCGCTGAAAACATTTGGCACATCATAAAACAAAGAATGTGACAAAAGCGACCTTGAACTGTTAAACTGATTATTTCTCACAGCAAAGGTGGGATAACATTTCACTTCCAAAACTCTTGAAACTGCTGCTCTTGGTTTCCAGATGTTTTGTTTATCACCCAGTCACAGCTCAGAAAGGTGAGGGCAAGTTGGCAGAAAATTTCAGCTAACTTCTCCTCAAGATTTCATCTCACGACACCAAAGGTAGTGAATGTCAGATTTAGAGTTTTAAAAATCTTGAAGATTGCACTTGGCATTCAGAAAGCACCGGCACTTCTCCACATGAAGCGGGGCCACAAGAGCGCTGTGAGTGGGAGAAGTCTCGCGGATAATGAGGTAAATATTGGACTTTTGAATACTTTGATTGTGCTGCACAAGATGTTTGCAGTAATTTTATGGCCGTTGTTTGCTCACATAGATCTGAAATGACCTTGTTGAGGGTCAGGAGTGTTTGTGGAGAGCGTCCGCACCAGCACACTCGTTACGGTGTAATGACATGCAAACTCTCTCTGTGTTTTTTCAACCTTGAGTAAACCACTAACTGTCCTGATCACTCTGAATCCATCCTCATATTCTCTGTCTCCCTCTTTTTACATCAGCACTGGTTTCACCCCAGATAAATGAAATAATCAATTTAAAATTTCTAAGACTATTACCTTAACAAATTGTGGGTATTGCTCAGTCATCTGCTGCGGGCTATATTTGAGATAATACGGTTGCTGAGGCTGGAAATGTATCAGACTCTTAATAGGATGGAGACATGGACTTAACAAGAATTTTCTCTCATGTCACTACATCCTAGAGCCGTGAATACTTCAAAAACACGCTCACATCTCTTGCTTCAACCTGTCTCATAAAATGTTCAACATCTATGGGTTTGTATATTTTACAGTTTTCACGATCTGCTTTAGCTCTAGGAGGAGAAAATCCTCCTCCAGTAATGTTTGGGAATTGATTCTGCTCGCGCCCCCCTGTTATGAAACGACAGAATATCATCGTTTCATCAGAGACCATATGTCCTAGCAATACTGAAATTACACTGCAGTGAGATTTTAAACAGCAGACAACAGACTGGAGTGAGATTTAATGGCACCATTGCAGATGGGCTAAATGTTTAGAGCGAATGCAGCAGCGAGGGAGACGACATGGGTTAAATATAGAGTTTTGAACGCCTGTATGGCAGCGAGTGTGTCTGTGTGTGTGTGTCTGTGTGTGTGTGTGTGTGTGAGCGTTTGTTTGGCTGTGAGGCATGGCCAGATGCTGTTTTGGGACATGCTCTCAGGAGAATAAAAGGCTTGGCTCTCTAAGACCCCATCAGCTGCCATCAACTCCAGGACAGTGGAGTACAAAAAAAAAAAAAGCAAATTACATGTGATCACAAACGCTTACCGAATAAATGGTTTGCTGTGATCTGGGGTTGTTGGTGAAAAATGACTGACATAAGCGTGGACTGCAGGGACTGGAGTTGTAACATCTCATGTCAGGAAGACACTGAAAAGAAGAGAGGAAGAAAGAAAATCAGAAGGGTAAGAAGATATAAAATGTATTAATAAGTTATCTAAAGAAAAGGTTTAACATTTTTGTCTCTATTCACAGATGCCGAACACACCTTTCAGCATCTGTTTTAAAGCACCCTTTAAGGTCTGTTGGGAGGTATCCACGAGCAGCTGTTTCAAAGTGCCACTTGGGTCTGTTTTCATACCTTCGAGCATTTATACTCAGAGGATCCCTGCATCTGTTTTAGGGTGTCCACAGGGTCTACTTTAGGGTGTCTTCTGCCAGTTCCTCTCAAGGATCTGATCTACTCATAATCAGCTGTCTAAAACTCCTCTTAGCACTAATAGTTGTGACTCGTGTCTTTTAACCTACTGCAGTTTTCTGTTTAGCTTCAGTATTTTACAGTTTATACGCACTGAAAAAAGGTGAATTTATTGCAATAGTCCAACTGTTAGCACACAAGTCCAGCTGAAATCACACTAAAACAAGCTTTGAATAGTTGGACTAACATACACAGCAGTTGCGGCTGCTGGTCTTTCAAGGAATGTGCTTGTTTATTTATCTGTAAATTCTACCCTCCGTTCCTTTTCAAGAAAATGATCTGTGACCCTGACAGAAGGGAGTTGCCAAACACAACGCTAGCTGTTTCTAACAAAGACAAAGTCGCTGGGGATCGGTAAAGTCTCTGGATCAGTTCAGAACAACGGAATGAAAAACTCGGAAAATGCTACGGTGGCTGATTTGCTCATTTCGCTGTCAATCAAAAAGGGATTTCGCCTCAGACAGATCATCCAATCATCATGCAGAAGCTGAGCGTCCAGGCCAGCCCACTGCCCCATAGATGCCCAGAGACGCCGAGTGTCCAATGGGCGGGACAAAGCGCAGCATTTATCCAATGACCGTCCAGTTTCGCACAGTGGAACAACCCACTCTACGCTTCCCCAGTAGGAGATCAATTTACTATGGCATGTGTTCAGCTCAACTGAAACTGGCTTAAGTGTTCTGAGCATGCACAAAAGTTTGCTCACCAGGCTCTGAGCCTGTGGTTGGTTGAACACTGATGCTACAATATACACTGGTATAGTTACAGCCTGAGGAACTGCTGGGTCCGAACCATCTTTGGAAAATGGCAAAAGAAATAATCCAGCAAAATCACGCTAATCTCGTTTAACACTGCCTTTTTATGGAAATGTCCAATTTGACACGATTTTTTATCAAATAATTAGTCTTTAGTTTTAACCTGACCATGAATTCTATTGTTAGAGCTGGAGGATTAATCTGATTTTGATTATGGCTCCTGAAATCATGTCAATTGTCCTACAGTGTAAATAGATAATAAGAAAAATAATAATGTTATTGATTGAAGACCCCTCCACTTTGCATCACCATACATTATCCTTCATTGTGTTTATGACTCTCTTCAAACCTTTGCTTTTCCACCTTAATAACAGCAGAATTACTTTAAATAACACCATTATCCCTCTGATTACACAGTGTTGATCTCAAGGGCACTCAAGAAACCAAACTATTAACCCTCGGATTAGTCGATGACACCCTTAACGCCCCGTCCTCCTGGCTCATGGTCTCAGTGTTGTTCGCTGAGGTCGGGCACAGCTGGTCTGAGAACCCACCTGAAGTGATTTTCTGCAGAGGAATCTAATTTTAAGGTTAATTTAAACTATCCTCATTTTACAGTGTCATGATAAGGAGAAGAAAGGAAAGTTTTTCCAACAGAAGAATTGATTTTTCCTCCTCAGTGATGCTTGTTTACTTTATAATATTCACTGGCTGGAGGTCATATTTTCCTCACCTTTTTATTCAACGCTGCATTATCGCCCACAGAGCTTACTCCGGCCGTATCCTAATGCTGAGTGATAAGTTTTATTTAAAATGCAGAAAAATAAACAGTCTATTTTTAAATACTCGTGACCTCCTTGCATGAGGTTTATTTGCAGAGAAGAGGAGAAATCATTAAAAAAAACACACCTCTAAATCTGTCTTTGACTTTCTTTTTCTGCTCGGTTTTGATAGTAACGCCTGAAGGAAAGGGAAATGCATTGGCCATAATGTCACCGACTAAAATGATGAACAGTACAAAATGTAGCACAACCACTTTCAGACTCCATAAAGTAAGATTTAGTTGTGTTTTTTTGACGGTTAGTGGAAGTGGCTTTGCAGCACGAGCAGCAGATGTTTTGACACCCTTCCAGCTTCTTTCCCTGCCTTAATATTCTCACAAGGGTCCTCTCCTGGTTTTATTTTTAACTGGCATGAATAAATTAATTACTTGAGAAGGAGCAACAAATGACGCTTCTCTGTGAAAATAATGGCATCACACAACTAACTGCCTCGCGCTGGTGCAGCGGCTGCAGGATGGCACACACAAACAAGCACACTAAAACATGCACCTGCTCATAAATCTCTTCCCCGGAGGGACCTCCTGCAGCTAATTGCGGTCATGTAACTCGTGTGTAGCTTTGTTGTTTAGCCTGAAAATGATCAGTGCGTAACGGGCGACAATGTCAACAACGCTGCTCTTAAATTTACATCCAAAGGCGTAAACTGCTTCACAACTTACAAGCTTGTTTTTAAGGTCAAGGCTTTGGGAAAGGAGAATAAGTCACTGAGGTTAATAGACTTCTAAGAATGGGATATTTAGGGTAGCTGTGCAATGGTTACCTAACTCCTTCAGCTGCCGTCCACATCGAGCTGGTTGGGTCTTCGTCTCTCTCTTTTTACCAAGAGCTTTATATTGGTTCTCTTTCTAGTAAATGTTTGTATAAATAACTTCTCCGTCTATGATTATCCATCGCTTTAAAACCCTCGTATCTTGGCAGTCTGCCCCTGATTGTTGATCACTTCTCTTAAACTCTGATACAACTTATTTTAGACCTCATGCAATCCTAAAAATCCTCAAACCCATACAACAAGATAGGCTGTTTGATTCTCCTCGCCAGAAAGTCCCACAGGATGCACCCCTATGAGGGCAGAATACAGTCCCCAAATCTGAGCTGAACTGCTGTCAAGACTTCTTTACGCCCACCCTGATCAAAATCTTCAATATTTCATGAGGCTCTTTGGCTTGTGAAACAGCACGATGATAATCTTATCCTCTTATCTTTTTTGTTATATTTGTGCAGCACGGGTAAAGCGAACTTTACGCCTGTTGTGATCTCTTTCTTCAAGAGTTTTTCCTTCAGCATGGATTGTTGTTTGTTTTAGAGGTTTTATTTGTCAGTGCTGTTTTGGAAGGAGTCAGTAAGAAAGCTCAATACAGAGACAATACAGTGTTTCAGATTGCATTGTATCAAATTATACTCTAAGTATTGTGTTGACTAATACTGTATGATATCGTATCACATTGAACTGCATCGTATCGTAACCCTTAGCATCATACTGCATCATATTGCATCATGTCGAGCCATGTCATATTGTATTGTATTGCATCATATCGCATCCTATCAGATCGTATAGTTTAGTATTGTATAGTATTGTTTTGCATCGCCTTATTTCATGTCGTATTGCATCAAACTGCATTGTATTAAATAGTATAGTATTGTATTGTACCATATTGCATTGTATCATATCACATCCTATTGTATCGTTTAGTATCGTATAATGTTGTTTTGCATTGCCTCTTCTTGTATCATATTGTATCGTATTGCATCAAACTGCTTTGTATCAAATCGTATTGCATTGCACTGTACGTCATCATATTGTATTGTATTGCATCATATCGCATCCTATTGTATCGTATCGTATTGTTTAGAATTGCCTGGTCTTGTATCATGTCATATCCTATTGTGTCACATCATATTGTATCAAACTGCGTTGTATTGAATCTGATCACATTGCACCATACGGCATCCTATTGTATTGTATTGTATTGTATCATATGGCATCATTTTGTATCATACTGCATCATATTACAATGTTCTCTTTCATATCATATTGTATTGAATTGCATTGTATCGCATCATCTTGTATCATAGCATAATATATCTAATCCTATTGTATCACATTGAACCATAGCGTATTGTGTCGTGTCCCATTGCATTGTATCGAAACGTATCACATTGCACCATACGACATCCTATTGTATCGCATTGTATTGCATTGTATCATAACATATCAAATCATATGGTACTGTATCCTTTCGCGTTGCATCGTAGCGTATTGTATCCTCTCCCATTGCTTTGTATTGTATCTATTATATCTTGCCTCATTGTGCCCATTGCTATCTAAGTCTTATACCCATCAAAAGCAGAAAACACTGTTCTAAAACTGCAATGACCACATGTTCACATTTTAAGCAACTGCACTCTGATGAAAAGATTGACTCTTTCTAAACAGCCGTTTTTAATGCCTGTAAATACTTTTATTACTTCTACTCTTTCATATCGCAGTTCTTCAGAAGACGTGGTATACAGTATATTTCAGTTCAAAGACAGCATGATAAGCCTGAACTTAATACTGCACTTTAAATTTGTCACCTGACTACCATCTTTCCTGCATAACATTTACCACTGCTGTGATAAATGTGTCATGATTTAACATCTTAAAGGCAACCTTCAAAGTCATATTTCATTCAGGCGGCGCTCTTTCTTCATAACAATCATGCAGCAAATCTTCCAATAAGTTGAACTGGTTTGATACTTTCTACTTCAGTCAGAGGAAACACTTGGTATGTACAAAACATATTTCCCATTTTTAAAGATTATCTGCTTTGTAAAATAACTACCTCTGAGCATCCAAGGGTGTTGGATGTTTTTATGTATTGATACTGTCTTGTACATGCGTGTGTGTGCCTTGTATGCATACAGATATGCCTGTTGTTAGGGTAATAGAAAGATCCCTCTTGGGCTTTTCCTGTTTGCAGTGTGAACATATATGTGAAGAAATCAATTCTACATAGCCTTTGTTCTGTCAAAGTTATACAACAGTGTGATTCCCAAGCCTGAACACAAATGGGAAAGGGAATATATAAACATGCTACTCTTTCTACACAGCACTGACAGATATAGCTGCTTTTTCTTTAGATATGTGAGAATCTCAAACTCTCAAATAAAGTGAAATAACACATATCAAGCACAGTGCAGCCGTGGCGATGTGCCCTGTAGTATCCTGGCATCAGACTCCGTTTCAGAGCGTTTAGAGGGAGGAATTTCCCCTCACAGATAATGCTTACTCTTGGAGGCAGGATAAGATACGCCTCTGTCAGCACAGTCAGCACCGACGTTGCCATCTTTTACACTGAATAAACACTTTTAAAGCAGATTTGATTGAATCAATGTTCCATTATTAAGCAGTGCATTATAAATTCATCCTCTACCACTCACGAGCACTCAGCCACCCTTGACTCAAAATCTTCTAAGACACAGTCCATTCCTCGACGGATTGTTCAAGTAAATTAACCAAATCCCTAACTGCAGAAGTGTCAGGTAATGATTTCCCTAATTACACTTTAATTCAATTTTCTGCCATATTGACACCCTTCAGTGCATCCCCGACTCTCAGGCTGTCTCCAGACATTACTTTCTCCCCCCTAAAGAGGCAGGGAACAGCTCAGCACTGATGTCTTCCCTTCATGCTCGGTTTGTGACTGTTGCAGTCTGACGCCGGCGCTCTGAGCGTCTCTTTTGAATCAGGGAAAGTTAAAGTTTCTGGAGGATAGTCTGATTGTTGCCGTGTAAATATAAACTATGTCTGTGATTCGTCTCCAAAGAGCCCCACAACTACTGCACTAAAGTAAGTTTATAACAGAGACTTATGCCTTCTGTCGGGTAAGAGATATGGACTGTTTTTATAGATACTGAACAATGACACAGCTGAACACCTGAACCAGTGTGGGGGAAAAAAACAACACTTCTTTTTGGCAAGGTTTGAACATCAGATTAGTTTGAGTAAACACAATCAGGTTTAAATAAGTCAAATAGTTTTCCTTTTTTATTTTAGTGCCATTTTTTTCCATCGTGTGGCGTAAATCAGCTGTTTTCTGAGACGGGATTTCCATGAGCATTAGCCGGTGATGGGTTGGCTTGATATTTCACTGTAAATAAAGTTTGGTCGCGACCTTTAAATATCTGTTATTCCTATGAAATCAACTTATAAACGTATTACCCCATCTTAAAATATATTTATTTCCATTGTTTTAACTATTGCCTAGTTGTCATGCAGGACTCCAGCCAGCAGGGGGCCGTGTGTTTGATAACCATGTTTGAAAACACTAATAAAGAAAGCTAACAATTAAACAGCATACGAACATTAGCTGGAAATTTGGGTGCAAACCTGTGAGAACCAGAAACACTGAAAATTGTGGAAACTGAGTATGGTAAAATGTAAACATGCACACTACACTGTTCTTGCATCAGCGAAACAGAGAGCTGGACTTAGCAAAAGTAGACTTTAAGACACATGAACATTAAGTACAAATGTATGTATTTATCAATATCGTAACACTGTTCCTATATCAGTTTCAGTTAATATTGCTCAGCCCTGGTCTGTGTGTGATGACTTGCAGGAGTCACTCGGCAAAATTTTCAGTTTAACTTAATGTCACTTCAAGCTCTGTTGAGGGGCTTTCCATTTGTGTCGATTTTGGCGCCCCCTGTGGACAAAGCAGGTTTTGCTTATCCTGTCATCAACCTACTTATGTAATAATTTCTGACAAAAGAAAATCTTATTCTGTTAACTTTTTGATGCTCTAATGCATCATTTATTGTGGATATTTTATGTGTAACATGTTGAAACAGGGCTGTTTCACTACCCGGCTAACACCTCCACCCAACAACAGCTTCAGGCATTAAAAATCACAATATAAAGTTAGTCAATCTTGTCACTGATGGTCTTGTTTGCTTTTGTGTATTATGAAAAAGGTAGCAAAATATGTTTTAGTCTATTTTATAAACGTCATTAAACTCAGGAGCTGTAATCTAGGGCATCAAACTTTTGGAGCTGTGGCTTCGGTCAGTCGCCAATTAGTATTCTACTTTAGATTTCAGATGCCTTTACACAACATTATGAATCACTGAATCCTGTCTCGTACACACTATTCAACCAATAATATGTGCCTGATTTGTGATTTCTGCACAATCAGGCTGGATTACTGCTTATAGAGTGTAAATACCACTTATTTCAGATGCAGCCAGAGCAGAAATGTCTTATATAAGTAAATATAAACACATAACCCTCACTGTGTTTTTAATTCTATGTTTTCTCACAGAGGGCCACCATGTCCTCTTGAATATTATATAAGATTTTTTCCAGTACAGCTCGAAACTTTTCTCCTCTAACAGAAATGTTAGTTAAACCTGCCTCTCTCCCATCCTGTCCGCGAGCAGCTCGGCCTGTTTGCCCTCTGCAGTTAGACACGGTCATTATTTGAACAAATCTCCAGAAAAAAGGCCGCCTAGAGCAACGTGTCGGGCACCACAGGCATTATGAGCTCTCTCTCTCTCTGCAAATCTGCTCTGTATTAACTGTGATAAACTCCGCCGCTCACTGAGAAACATGCAGAGCGCATTTACATACAAAGAGAGAAGACGAGGAACACACTTAGACATATGGATGCCCACACAAATGTATGCATCCTTGTGTAGGCCTGTATAGGCACAAATTTTCCACAACAGGCAATATGTTTTCCTCACCCACACAATGGAGAATTAGCATAGCTTCACAGAAAGTTCCCAGTGATGTTTTTTTTCTTTTCCTCCTAAGAAACACAGAGAGAATAAACAAAAATCTGCTGGAAATAAAAGCGGAAAAGAAAAGAAACGTGCTGGGCAGGGAGACAGATGGAACAGGTGCAAATATTGCCCACAAAAGAGGCTAAACAGAGGAGCCAGTGTCGAGCACATGGAGGCGTTTGTGCGAGAGCAGAAATATTTAGAAGGCTAAAAACAGTGGTGGCACTTAGACTCTGCATCCATCACAGAGGAGACTGCTGTGTTCGTCCAAAGGAGAGGACTGTGGGGGTGTGAGCAGACTGCAAAGTTAGCTGGCTAGGTGGCTGGCCAGGAGAGAGAAATCTTGTGGATTACACGCACACACATACACACAGAGAGAGACGAACACACAGAGATAAACACACACCAGCCCAGCATATAAAGCCGTCCAATATGGCGGATAAAACTGAAGGAGAGTAAGGCAGCGAGAAATGCCAAAATCCAGGGACAGTTGTGGACAGACGAAAATAAAAACACAGAACAGTTACAGCCGCCGACGAGGATTTTATCCTCATTAAGTGAAGACACAGGTGAAAGAAACTGGAACAAAAAGTTATTAATGTACATATTTTTTTAAAAAGTCCCGAATAATCAAGATCTCTCTTTTGGCTCCGCCCGTTTAAAACATTTGCCAAGCAGCAGATTAATCTGTGAGCTCATGTGAATGCTGGCAGATAATCTAGCTTCCCTCTAGTCTAAACAGATTTCTATCTGGCATGATTTGGGTATGGCCAATCCTTACCATTTATCTGATATTGGACAGGTTTAATAAAATGAGAAGGGCTGTCTGTTCTGATGAAATGTTTTGTATTAGGGGACATGTCTGGATCAAACGAATTGGATGGTGATTTACTGATTACACAGATGGTAAATGGTTGCTACTCAATCATGTCATGTCTATAGCGTGAGTATGATTCTGCGTTCGCAGGGAGTGGGTCAAGTGTGGACGTCCTCGTCTCCACTTGATTGAATGCAAAAAAATTAAACACCTGGAGGGGCGTCTCACAAGTGATAAGAATAATAACACGATAGAGGGTAAGAAAGAAAAAAAAGGTCCTCTAGTCTTCTAGATATTATGGGGAAATAATATACAAACACGATCAGGCCATAAACCAGTGTTTAATGGCTGTAGGGCTGGGCGATAAAAGAAAAATTTACCGGTACTGAAATTTACAACAATAACCGACATCATTTTGCCCATATCAGTATATTCAGTGTCAAAAAAATAACTAAATAAAAGTTGGTTCTGGATGTGTGTAGGTAGGCTATGGTCTCATGTCCCTTTAAGACGCTGTCCTACATCATCAAACAGGTGAGGAGATGGAGGACGGTTCAAAAGTTGTAGCGGCTGAAGTAGACGAAGTTAATGTGGGAGGGGGTGAACAGCTTGTGGAGTAGTTATCGTCTATTTATCGTTATCGAGGTGAACTGCTCAATATATTATGATATTGATTTGAGGCCATATCGCCCACATTTATGATCATTACTTTATCATTTCCTTGAAGTAATAATCATCATATTAATCAATTTGCACCGCAGACGCGGTAGTTCTTCTGCCTTAACGTCTCGGTCTGATTGCATTTCCTTTCCATCGACTGCTGCGTCACCTTGCAGCAGTCGATGGCCCAAGGTCTCGCTACAAACGAGCAGCTGCTGGAAGAGAGTAGGTGAGTCGTGTTTAGTCGCTTTGCTGAAGAAATCAGGCAAAGTTAAAAAGATGTTTGATGGCTAGTGCTATGGCTGGGACCCTATATGTACTGTTGATGAAGCTAGGTGCTGTTCTGAGCATTATTTGTGGCTATAGAGTGGCGTTTTGGTTGAGTACGTGGCTCTCTGTATTGCTATCATGTGGTCGTTACTAAAGTTGGTATAACTAGAGAAACAAGCAGTCAGCAACATTCATCTCTCGATGGGGTGTCTAACTCAGTGTTACGGTGTGTTTGATCCTAACTTAATTTTACGCCAGAATATCCCTTTAAAGCTGCATTCAGATCTGCAGGTTTAAACTTCACCCTTACTGTGAACATAACCCATAAACACCAGAGGCAGACCTGATACCACATATTGTACATATTTTGCTATTCCATCTTCATACTGTGTGAGTAAATGGAGGCCACACCTCTATATGCGGTCTTATTTTATCCATCTACCCTTTTATATAATATATAATTATTGTTGCCATAGATACTGCACAGCCTGTAAATATTTGGGACCATAACACATCCTCTGTGCATCACTGGATCATTTCTGACATGATTGAACCCTCGATAGTTTCGGTTGCCAAAGTCACCAAAGTCGAGAACCCCTGTGATATTAAGTTATGTTGAGGCAGAAGAATGACTTCTACTTTACTTCCAGACTCAAGCTGTTGCTTTAGTTTTCAGAAGGTCTCTGAAATGTCACTGCCTTCAGTGCTGAATGTCTGCGCTCTGACTGCTGGCATTATAAGACCATTTGTTAGGCCACAGCAGCTCAGTGCCTGTAAAGGTTTCTGCTTCCCTGGATCTGCTCCAAAATTGTCAGCGCTAACATATAAAGCCAAAAGGTTTCCAACCTGCAGGTTGAAACCCCACATGGAAGTCTCGCCCTGCAGGACTGAGAGAAGGGAGCGTGATTTTGCATCTCTAATGTCAGCTCTATAGCTTGACTGGAACACCTTTGAGTTTTGGAGACTGGAATAAATTAAACAGCGTGCTCGCTTTTCAAGCTGAGACCCAAAACACCTGCAGTTGTTACTGCAACATAAAAAGCAGTCAACAAAAATGACACTATTACCTCTGTTAAAATGACATTCAGACCTTTTCGAGATTGAACCAGCTTGACTCGGTTCTACACCAACCACCGGTTTATGAAAAGGCAGGTCTGTGTCTGTTTTGAAGTAGCACGCCAAATATATTTCTAGGATTAGCTCAAAGAAGAAAGTTTGATATTTTCTGTGTTGGCAGATCAAAAGGCCAAGAGCTCTTGCTTTGACTCAGGACCACTGGGCCACTTGCATCTGTTCACCGTTTGATGCTGACATTGTTGGATATTGTTTTCCATATGCTCTCAAAATGAATATGTCTTTCAAATCCCTCACATTACTGTCCAACTGTGCTTATAAATCACCTTTAATCCAGCTTTGCCTGCGTGGAGACATTTGCATCTGACTGTAATGTCATTATCCTCAAGTGCTGTTTGTGAAAAAACCACAGGGAAGAGAAGGAATCACCACTCAGCTTTCCCGGATCGTTCCTGAAAGGAGAGGAGACAATATCCCTCCTTGACATTCGCTGCATAATCTACTCTTCCTGAACAGGGCGTCCTTGCTAGATTACAAAATGCCATGCATGTCAAATTGCTGAGAATATGGCTGTCCAGCAGAGCACAACAGGCTAACAGCCAACACCACCGCAAGGTATCCCATCATTCCCATCAAAAGATGCTCCTGTTACTGCCAGAAAAGCCTCGTGCCAACGCGGCTCTCACATACCGAGGCTCTTGGAGAGCGAGGAAAGGAGGAGAAATTGTGCAGCTCTCACATTGATGGACACAGTAAGAGCTTCTGCATAATATTTAACTCCTTTTTCACAGCATATGTGGCAGGAAGCGCCCGCTGCCAGGTGTGAGGAAACAAGAACCCAGATCTGACGTAAGATCCACTGAATGTATATATGAGACGGGTGTTTCTGTATTTTAAATATCTTGTTTCCCTTATCTTGTACAGTTAAGGGACCTGCATATGTATGTACTTATAACTTAGATGTTTTTTACAGAAACATAAAGAAGGGGACAAATTATGTTCTCGACCATCCAATATAGAGTTTCTCCGAAGTAACTTTCAGAGGTAAAATTAAGCAGAAGATCATATTGTACATTTATAACACATTACAGGAAGGACAGGCAGTTTGGATATTCAGGAGAAATTGGGAGCTAGAAATGAACACTATAATTTCAGATGAAAATTGGATTTTATCATTTCAGGAGGGACAGAAAGTAACAAACAGCCCCACATGGGGGAAATGTGAGCGGGAATTCAAGATGAGATTTTTTAAGACCCCCTTTGTCACCTCAAAATTTGGTTATACCTCTGATCAATGTTGGAGAGGATGCAGATTTAATGGAGACCATACTTACATTTTCTGAGACTGTCCTAAACTATTAGATTTTGAAAGAGAAACCCAAAAATGGGAAATATAAAACAACCTTACTTTATTATAGGAACTTCACAAATAACATAAAGGATGATAACAATGTGCTACTAATGAAAGTCCTCTAACATTAACGATTAACAAAATGTTCTTTCTGGTTCCTCTTTAATATCTTTACATGTTCTTTTTGGATCAAATAAAGCCCTGTGTTTCTCACTCTGGTGTATGAAAATATTCGTCAAATGCTTCATTTAAGCTGCTGTCTCTGGCCCCACCCCTTCACTAGCCTACTTTTTCCTGATTGGCCTCAATTTTTGGCCCTGCCCACTCTATGGGGGTCAATGAGTGGAGCAGCAGAACAGTGTTACCCCACTCCACTGTTGCTGTCACTTCACATAAATGAACCGGTAACAAGTCTCATTGAGATATCGTAGTGATGGGAAGAACAGTTCTTTTGACTGTACTGAATCTTTAGAATCTGTTTATCAAAACGATTCATTTAAAAGATTCGTTCACTGAATCAGTCGGTTCTTCAGAGCCTCTTCCTGCCGGTGCAGTACACGAGTGAGTGACACAGCCGCAAATTCGTTCCCCTCCCCTGCTGCTGAAGTCACAATATCGTTGACTGGGCGACACATGTCGTTCATTCGCCAAGTCCTGAAGGAAGAATCACTTCCCTCCCCTGAAAGACTCACTTCTCTGTGTGTTGCCGTCGGCCGAAACAACACAGCAGCAAGCAGCACGCCCGCTAAACGAGCGTGAGTCGTCGTTCTTTTATATCGCCGCTGTAGCGTGGATTCCCCTACTTTTAAAGATATCAAATAGCGTATTGCTTTAAATCGGCTGAAAATAAATTCTTACTGCAGGAAAGTTTATTCACATGTATTAACTTAAGGGCACTAAACCGAACTGAGAAAGGAACGAATCAGGTCTTGGAGTGATTCCGTTCACGTCATTTACTCAGCAGTTCATGAACAACACGACACTAAGACATCGCGAGATCGCCAAACCAACCGTTTTGAGTAGTTCACATCTATTTTCTCTGATAATTACAACATACTTCATGATTTAAAAATTTATATTCATCTAGTATGGACACCAAACTGTGTAACTTTGCAGTTTTTGTTGGAAATTTGGAAAGTATAATACCCCCCAAAAGGACTTTGAAGTGACTGTTTTAAGGTCCTCTTGAACGTCTCTATCCTGGTATCCCTAATGCCTGTCTTCATGTGTCGGCTCCAGGCAATGTTTTCCATTTCTTATTTATTCCTATTTCTTTCCCCCCTCTATAATTATTTGTCTTTTCTTGAGCAGGTGTAATCCTGTAATTTTCCACTGGCTCTCTTCACAGTTGTATGTAATAACACACGGTGTACTTCTTCACTCTTAGAGTCTGTTTCTTCTCGCTCGAGTGTGGTCCTCTTAACGCTGCCAAAGCCCACACAGAGTTGCAGCTTGTCATTACTTCTTGTCTGTTGTTTTGCGGTTTGATCGACAGCTCTTCCACTCTGCGGCTCCTCCTGCGGCTTTAATAGCTCTTGCTAATTTCTGTGCTTGTCTGCCGCTTTTCGACTTCCTTTCTTTGTTGGAGATTGGTCAGCTATTAAAAGTTTTGTGCTCAGAATATTTGCTCTGCAGTCTACCGGTGCTATCCCAAACCATTGTTAAGTGGTTTCAACCAATCAGGAGTAAATACTCAACACAGCTAGATGATAATTAAGAAACTGAGTTAAGAGAAAAAAGTGTCTGAGTGTGACTTTGACTCGTTTCTATGTTGACTTTGGGATACAGTACAACAGCTTCTCTCAGTCGAGTAAAAAGTACCAGAATCAGTTACAGTGGACATTATCTTAGTTTTATCTGCTGACCATTTTTCACCTCGGTTAAACATAAACGCTAAAGTAAACCCCCTCACGTAGAGAGAAAAGAGAAAAGAGACCTTTCCTGTGACAGTAAATAAATAGGCTCCTGTTCCTGTCACCCTGATATGTGTTTCGCGCAGGTATTTCTACTATTAGTTTCAAGTGCATCGTGAGAAACATCGAGGGAGAAGACTTAATGAACTCTTTGTCTTACTCAATATTTGTCCTATATAAGCTTTTCTTTTTTATTTCTTGCTTTGCAGAAGTGGTTCTTCTTTTCTGGTTTACTGTTTCGACAAATAATCATATAAATACGGCGCAGGCCCCCGAGGAGAATGAACTGTGTTTGTTTGCTAAATGAAGTTCTCCAAGTATTTCTACATTTACTCATTTTTCTTGGTTTTTACTCCTTGATAATGGCGGCGTGGTGTTAAATAATTTTAGGGGGAACTACAATCAACACAAAACAGCTGCAAGTTTACAGTGAGTAAAGCTTAGCTGAGTTTTCAACAGAGCTTTTCTCTGTAGAAGAAGAAACCCAGAATAAAGGATAAGAGTTTCAAGAAACTCGATGAGTGGCGTTTTGGTTGAGCGCATGGCTCAAATGATGTGAAATTATTAAAAAAGCGACATTAAATCTTGGTGTTAGTCACAGATTTCAAAGTCCAACTCTTGGAAATCCCCCTTCCAGTCTTAACTTGGTCAAAGACATGCTAATTTTTCTTGACTGGATTCAGTGAGGACGAAAAAGGTGCGCAGACTAGAAATGAACGTTGTGGCGTTCATAAACGAATACAGACGAGCTAAAAATTTTGCGGACAGCTGGTCAGTAAGAAGTCTGTTTACAGTCTCTAATTGGAAGCCGAAACTTTCTAGCTATCAGCGATCGTATAACGCTGGCCTTACCAAAAAACAGAGATTTGTTACAAACTGAAGCCCGAAGAAAATTACCGTATTTTCCTGACTATAGAGCGCACCTCAATATAAGCCGCACCCACAAAATTAAAAAAAAAAAATTGGAAATGTACTTACATAAGCCGCACCGGCCTAAAAGCCGCGGTTATCTACTGAACTGAATATTTAGTTTAACTGAACATAACTGAACTGATCAGTTTCCGAACGGTGCCCAAAGCATAAAAGTGCTTATCAAATAAAACAGAAAAGTTATTGATCGCTTTATTCATCGTCCTTCTGCGCACTGAAACTATCTAAGTCCTCTTCTTCAGTGTCGGAGTTGAACAGCCTCAGGAGAGCTTCGTCACATGCCTTTTCTGTGGCGATGTCAGTGTTGTTCTCCGTGTCTGTCATCATCCCGGGGTGAAGCTGACTCTGAAGCTGAAGTGTCCTCTTCACGCAACAGTCCAGCCTTTCGGAACCCATTGGTGATGGTAGATTCCTTCACGCTGCTCCACGCAGCTAGGATCCACTGACAGACATCAGAAAATGATGCTTTTCGCATGCGGCCAGTGTTTGTGTCGGATTTATCGCCACTCGTCATTAAGTCTCCCATTCACAGTGGAGTGCTGCTTTAAACGCTCGATTTTGCTTGCATGTGCTAAATGAAAATTAGCACTTTCCTCTTTTATGTTAAAATTTGACTTTCACCTGTCTCGTTTTTTTTCACTTTATACTAAAGCGCCCCCCTGGCGGGTGAAGAAAAATCCACAGAAAAGCCGCACCACATTATAAGCCGCATAGTTCGAAGTGTGGGAAAAAAGTAGCGGCTTATAGTCAGGAAAATACGGTATTAATGAGCTTAAGACAGAGTGTATCAAGTCCAGAGTGGAAACAAGATGGGATTAAAGAAACAACAGATTTAGGAAAGTGAAGCTCTCTTCAGTGTCTGCTCAGGTAAATCATCATGTGACAAGAATACACAATAACTCGCCAAATTATATTTTCACAAATTTTCCGATTTCTAGGAGGAATCAGGAGTCCATTAATTTGCATTTTGGTCGCATTATTTAACACGGTAGCAAAACTCATTAAAACACCAGTTGGCACTCAGCAGACAGTGCTCGCTAATCGATCGCCAAAGTTAAAGGAACAAAGCTACCTAACTGTAATCATCTACGTAAACATCTATGATTTCTTCAGAGTCCGATTTTTTGAGGAAGAGGTGGAAGTATATGGTTAGGTAGGTAGTTAGCCAAGTCATTCAGCCGACAATAATAATAATAATAATAATGCATCAGATTTCATATTGCACTTTATCAGAGACCTTCAAAGCGCTCTACATTGGATACATCATTCATTCGCTCACACAGTCACACCTTGGTGATGGTAAACTACCTTAGTAGTTACAGCTGCTGTGGGGCAGACTGACGGAAACGTGGCTGCGCTTACAGCCTCTCCGACCACCACACAACACTCATAATCATACACCAGTGGAGGACACACACTGGGAGAAAGGTGGGTTAAGTGTCTTACCCAAAGACACAATGGACAGACTCGGGGTAGGGGGGAATCGAACCGCCAACCTTCCAGTTATTGGACGACCGCTCTAACCCCTGAGCTCCTGCCGCCCCAATAGCAAAAACAGAGTTTAGCTAAATGTCCCTTCATGTAATGATAAGGGCATTTGTGTTGAAATGCGACTTATTACACTTTTCAAAAATAGTTCAAGCTCTTCAGTTTTTTCAATAATAAGTGGAAGCATAAAGTATAAACCCTGAAAGACAGTAGCTCCAGTTCCATCAGCGAAAATTAACAGAATCGGGCTAATCGGTCAAGTAAAACCATGCTAGTCCTCTCCTCTGCTGTCATTTTAGGTACATCCGAATCAGCTCCACTCCCCAAACCTGAGGCTCCTTCCACTTTCATTTGAGGTCTGAGAGCAAAACTAACACTTTTTAACAATTCTAGTTCAACTGTTTGGTTTCATTGATGACTTTCACCCTGAACCGCACTAACTCAGCAAACACATCTGGGAGTGTTTTCGCTGAACTCAACATTTCAGGCATAAAAAGGGAAACCAAACAGTTCATGTTCTGCACTCCAGTTCTGTTTGCACCCTCACCACCTTTTTGTATCTCCAGCACAAACACTTCTCCTGACCTTGTAAGCTTCCACCCAACAGAAAAGATCCCACCTAATGCATTGCTCCTCTGACACACTCCCCTCCAGGGCTTTGACTTCATACACACTAGACCTATATAAATCTGCAGGAATAGATAGGTCGGCAAACTTTGTCCTGAGGCACGCACGAGCTCGGGGTTCTGCACGATCGCACGTTTTATGAAATACAGAGACTCTTTTCTATTATGCCGTATATACCTCATGAAATGCAGCTTGATGAAACAGTAATCTCCTTTACTGAACATTCAATGAAATTATATGCTGTTGTGGATGGAGCGGGGCCCCTTTCCTTTCTTCTTTTATTGCATTGTTCTCCACCGTCGGACAATACATTTTATTTGGCTTCCTCGAGCACTTCCCTTTGCCGTCGTTTCTCTTCATATTAAATGAAATCAAAATGTCATGTCTCTTGCCGCAGTCATTACTTTGTAAACTTTTGGACTTCCAAAGTCAATAAAAGTACCTCTCAGCAGCATATATCCCTGTCCTGTTTTCTTTGTTCATCTTTTCTCCTCAAGAGCAGCTCTCTTGGACTCATGCCCTTGTGGAAAAAACACCTTTTTTCTTAGACGTGCACAAATACTGCTTTCCATTTGATTGCAGGTGGTTTTTCTTAGCATTTGCAGGTTTGGAGGTTCAATGAGAACGGGTAGAAACCCTTCCACTTCACTGGAAAGACAGAGAAGCGTTTGAAGTCCAAATTCAAATCATCCTGCACACACCGCAGTGAATATTGGAGGATTTCATGCTCAGGCACGTTTGTAAAAAAATCCGTAAGAAAAGGGACAGAGCGGCTCAAAACAGAGGTGAGGAAGTGCCAGAGCTGGCAGATGATATTAAAGGGAGCAGGACAAGAGGTCAATTATGCAGCTCGCCCAGACAAAGTTTGCTTTTTGCATAGTAAACACACATAGTGCCACCTAGAAACCCGCACAAATATGAGGAAGATAGATAGGCAGGTAGAATACTCAATACTCAATACACATGTAATGATCTTTGGATTTTTTAGAAAACATTCAACTAAAAAATGTGCAATGGACTTCTTATTATACTAGTGTTTGATTTACTGTCAAAAAACAGAATACACCCTAAGTGCATGGGCATACTTAAAGAAACAATAAACAGACTGGATCCCTGACACTTGTACTAATCTGTAGACTAAGATCACTCAAGTTAAACATCACTAGAAAACGGTTCATCCCTCCAAGTACTGAGGCTGCTCGGTCATGCATGCTACATCAGATCTATCTGTGGAAAAGAGCTCTGACATATTTCACTTTCTTATTTAACTGACAATGAGGTAAAAAAAAACTCATTTTTTTGGTGAGCACGCTTACTTGGTAGATGAATAAATCTAGAAGATACTCAAATAGTAGATCCTGTCCTGTAATCAAGGCAATGGCAGCAGAGTTGGCAACGGCATTTCACGATAATGATTGCTTTACAGAAAGTACTTGCTATGGTTTTTCTTCTTTCTGCTTTTCTCCTACTTTTTTTTGTTCTTCTTTTAGTTTTTCTTCCTCTTTTTCTTCTTTTTGTTTTTATTCTTTTCTTTTTCTTCTTATTTTTCTTCTTTTTGTTTTTCTTCTTCTATTTTTTTGTTTTTCTTCTTCTTCAAATCCATTCACTAAAACTGGAGGAAATCTATGACGATTAAATGAATTACTATGAAATGAAATATTGCACATTTCTGTTTTAAGATGGCCATGCTATAATGGAGGCTCTGTTTTGATCCGTCAACCAATCAGGGTGGCTGTATTTGTGATCAGCTGACCTACATTTTTTTGTGCACAAAAAATTCTACAGGAAAATAAAAATAAAAAGGTTGATTAAGAATAAGGTTGTCATGCAAAATCAATTATGGCATTAGTATCAGTAAAAAAAAAAAATCCATCTCTATTTTTGTTGCAGGCGGCACATCATCATGAACTAAGCTGCCTCACCTCCTTTGACCTCTACAAGTGTAAAGTTAGACACTACATTGTGTTACTTACTTCATGTTACAGTCAGGTCAATGTGTCGGTCTGCTCATATCCGTTGGGCTTGACTTTGTCATATTATTTTTCTGGACAGTACTTGCAATTGTTTTGGATTGTTGCAATAGCAAACATAAGACTATTATGATGGAAGCATATCTGCCACTCTGATTATGATGAGAGTATTAAAAACCTTATAAATGTCTCTTTTAGTTAAATTTGCAACATAATAAATTGGATTCATTGGGATTATTTGCGAGATAACTCCGACCCTGGAATTAAAAAATACATTGTTCGACAGCTTTGGTTAAAAATGTGTCAAACTCTGAGCAGAGCGGCTGAATAAAGACAGAAAGGTTAACACAGATGAGCCCTTATAAATATCCTCGACTGATATTACTGTCAGTAAAATCTGGATAATCACAAATAAGCAGGCAGTTGCTTGACCTTGATGAAAATGTTCATTTTAATGTTTACTTGGCCAACAAGCGGGAGTATAAAAACCCGTTGCCATGGAACTGAGAGGCTAATTTTTTAAGCCGTCATAAATCAATATTTTCCTGTCATCTTGTTTGTTTTTTAAGCAGTTTGCTGGATAATAAACAGGGTTTGTTGTGGGAGTCAGGATCTGTCTGTTTTGCACATTCAATGACTCGCCATACATTATCCCTTATATAACAGATACAGTGCAGATGTTTTATTGTGTAAACACATACACGTCTCTGCAAAACAACTGAACAACCTTGTATCTTTCAGTATGAAGTACGAACATGCGACTGACAGAGTGCAGCGATAAAAAATGAGCGTTGAGTTGCAGCAGGTGCAGCTTGAATGAGACAAAGTCTGTTTCCTCAATAGAGGTTAAAGTGCCGTAGAGCTTTAAATAAAAGAAATACCAGATATTGAATCAGAAAGAACAAAATTAATCCACTTGTCTTTTGTGCATGCATGCCTGCTGCCACTCCTCACTGTAGTTCCTGCATCTGTACAGCAGTGAGCCTGTTGTCTTCACCCAGAGCTACATGATTGCTTTGGACACCTGTTACGAGCCGAGCGGTCTCTGCTCTGTGTATCTGCTTTCTGACTCCCGTCTCACAGAGATGTTTAAATGTTTTGCCAGCCCCGCCCTGCCCGTTTTCCAGCCAAATCCATTTCATCCTCTCAGTGAGCTCAGTTACAGACACGGAGATCCTTTCATCCCCCAAAGAGGTACCCTGCGCTTCACTGAAACAGCGTGACAGACAAAAGCTTGGGGGGACGCCTGTGGCCAGCCCGCAGTCTCATCTCCTATCCATAATCTAGCCCGCCCCTGCCACTGCAGATTACCTCCATGGAAAGCAGTGGTGCTTGGCTGTGCTGGGCGAGCGGCGGGCGGCGATGGCAGCAGCATATGTAATGACACCGTCTGCCTCGTGCTGACAGAGCAAGATAAACATCCTCTTCTTCCCAGGCCCGTTCGAAAAGCGTCTGCGAGGTATTCAAAGAGGTTATGATGCAGGAGGCGGGAGTTGGAGGTTATTACGTCCCCGTGAGGATGAAGACTTCAGTCCACTGTACGTGGACGTAATCCGTACTTCCAAAGAGAAAGGGATTACCAGAGATGAAAGGATTTAGAACAAGAGATTTTAAGAGGGCTGGTAATTCCAACATATGCACAGAAATTTTAAAAAAGCACACACATGCACACACACGCACACAGACACAGACACACAGAGACAGAGGTAGTGCAGGACTTAGCGTTCAATTTGATCAAAAGTATGATATCAGTGGGTGTCTACAACATGGAATATAATGGATTGAACAGACCTCGCTCCTCTTTCTTTTTCCGTCTCACCTCCTTTCTCCTTGCCTCTCAATATTCCCTTCTTATACTTCCCTCCAGGTCTCCTCCTGCCTTTCCTGATTTTTATTCCAGTCTACTTCTCTCCCCCGCTTCTCCTCTTCACTCCTTTCTTCATCATCTGTCTTGTACCTTCTCTCTTTTTTTTCCTCTATCTTGTGATCTCCAGCTGTCTTGCCTCCTACCTCTATTTTCACTTTTCTATTATCCTTCCTCTTCTGTCCTTGTCTCCTTCTTGTTCTTCCTCTCTTCGTTCACTAGAACAGGAAAAATGGCCCGGTCCGAATTAAACTGACCCAGAGGAAAGACTTTGATCCGAATGAGACAGATTTGGACTTCTAGGTAGAAAAATTGGGTTAATCTTTTCTTGTTGATGTGCACATATACACTCATTCTGGTGGCATTTTGTGCATGCTAGGTCCATGTCTCTTGTGACTTGACATTAGGTGCAGATACTTTGAAGCAACATGGCGGTGGAAAACTAGTTAGAGAACGGAGAGAGGGTTATTATTTTATCAAAAACAAGCCAGCGACAAAAGCTACTAATCTGCACAACAGATGCTCGACCTCCATTTTCTTTACTGTGTCAAAGAAAACAATCACCAATCATCAAGATTGAAAAGTTCTTAAAGCTCCTGTGAGGTACTTTCTGTCTGGAAGTGATTTAGAGATGGTAGTGAGGCAGGAAGAGCAAACCTCACCTTTACTTCATATACATAAAATAAAAAGCCAAGGCAGGGAGAGCAGCAGCAAACAAAAACTTTTGCGACAAACACTTTTATGTTTACCCCTGAATTAGTTTCTGTGTTGACAGGTTGAGTCCGCCTTCAGACAGACTTTGCAGCGGAAAGTGGTTTGGTCTTTGTCCAGAACTGTGAAGCTGTACCAATTCCACACGACTGACTTGCTCTTGTCCTATTTAGCCACGAAATTATCGCCTTCTTTTGCAAACGCCATGTTTGTTTACACTGGTGTGTGTGAGAAACTAGGGAGCGATCCCGCAGGAAGGGGGAGCTACGGTTGCCTGGAGGCGCGAAGCATGATAGAAAGAAAAATCGATTTGCGGTTTGAATTTCTTCAACATCATCATAATTAGGGTTGGGTATCATTTGTTTTTGAACGATTTGGTTTTGGTGTTCGGCGGCTTCTTCTTTGTTGGTGTTTAGCAGCATCTTCCTCATTGGTGTTCGGTGGCTATATCTTCCGGTTGGCAGACACCGGCATCGAAACTTGGAATCAAAATTTTTCCAGGAGAATCAGATTGTTAGTCCTGGTCCCCATCGATGCTCGAGACTCGGTGCCCAACCCTAGTCATGATCAAATAATCCAATTACGATTTAAAATTGATTAATCGTGCAGCCCTAGAAGACATCATTGACGGCATATTGACTGATGAAATCAGACACAGCATGAAAAGCAGCTGGTTGGGGGGGCGGGTTGTAACGCAGTCTGCAGAGGCAGCAGGAAGGGTAGGCGGGCTGAAGCGGTTTAAATAGATCACCCATTATTGATATTTGCCAGAGGGATGCGTGGAAGCAAACTGGCTGGGCTGTCAGCTGGCTGGGAGTGAGGATCAGCTAACTTTCAGGGGGTGGAGTCTAATTTCCTGGCCTGTCTGAACTAACACTCTGCATTGTACAAATGGGATTACTCACATTTTCTCCAACTACTGGGACTTTTCTTCGCTCTGCTAGTCCAAAAGTTGCACGCAGATAACGCTTCATTTCTTTCCTTTGTGGCATATAGGCAGTGGGAAAGTGTCACGATTACACAGCAGCAGACTGAATATTGGCTCTCAACAATACTAACAGCAGCTTCCGTCCTTTTGTCCAGCACTGCCTGAATGATGAGAGGAGAATAAAGTAAGTAGAAAAGTGCCAGCAGCCACTGAGTGCACATTTACATTAAACATCATTTGAGTGCCAGTCACGTATGTAGCTGTGACAGAGCCGCTGACAAACAGTGAAACCTACAGTATCCTAATACAGGCATGCTGATTAAATAACAGCCCTATAACGACACCTCCTACAGTCAGCTTGCTCATTTATTTTTAGAGGTCCCTGCAGTGTTGAACACACTGAAGCAATAATTCTGGCAGAGCCTTTTCTTATCCATCAGAGCACTGAAAGCTATAATAGATATTACAGTTTTTCATGTGTGGTTGCCTGAGTGCGCTTGAAAATTAATAATTCACAAAATTAATAAGTGTTGGTTGGTGTGGTGGGGTCTGTTGTCTGTATATCCCTCTGTGAGAAGATAAATCCTTTCTGATGTGCTGCTGTGATTCATGAACCTGGAGTGCTTTCTACACAAGGTTGATTTAGTCTGGAGTTATGGGTCATCGAGGAGGGCGCGTACGGCGCTAAAGGTTTAAAATGATGCTGCATTAGAGAAGACGGGGAGACCACTCTCTCAGCTCTGTTATTAATGATCTGCTAACAAGACAAATTCACAGTGAGGGTGAAATTGTACACCTCCACAATCAGGACTTCCCCAGACGCCTTTTCACTCTCTAAATCTTCCTAACACTGCTCATTTACCTGGCTCTTCATTGACAGTGGGGACTATTCATTCTGCAGGCTGTAAACCGAGGCTTGCTATGCTAATACACCATGCCCTATTGTGAAAAACATCCTTTAGCGAGGAAAATCCTCCGGTAAGAATGATCTCTGATAAGGGCCCAGAAAAGAGGATGTGATTTTATGCAAAGAGGGACCAAGAAATATAAAACCTGTTCTGTCATGGAGGACTGAATACAGCTGTAATGTGTTGCACCAATCTGTAACAATGTCATAAAGCATCCTCGTGTATAAGTCCAGAGCTGATGGATGCTGTAGCCCGGTCAGTTACACAACATTTTAAGATAGGACAAGCCAGGTTCAACAACGGCTGCACATGTGGGCACTGTGCTCCACCATACAGCTATGGAGTGAGAAACCAACCATACTCTCAATGTTGTTTCCACCTGTCGAGAGCTTTATTTGTGTTTTACTTCGTCTCATATGTCCACTACTCTGGACTAAAGTGACTGCAAACTGACCTGTAACTTTATGAGGTGATAAATAGAGGGTTAACATACAGTGGCCAATAGCAGAGGGAGATAAAAATCAATACAGTATAGTATTGCGATATTTTGTCCAGCGATATATCATATTGTCTCATTTACCAAGTATTGATTTTTCAAATTAATTAATACGAAGTCAAATCTATGATAATGGAAAAATTAAATCAACGGTTTGTCCAGTAAGGTTTGCAATTTGTGCTACATGAAAATAAAATACAACGTAAATAAGACAAATATAAAGGAAAGCCAAATACTAAATTGAAACAGTTGAAAAAATTGTATAAATAGCAATATAGTGTATCGCAATACTCACTGTATTGCAAAATGTTCAAAATCGCAATAATATTGTATCGTGGCCCAAGTATCATGATAATATTGTATCGTGATAATATTGTATCGTGGGGCCTCTTGTGTTTCCACCCCTAGTATCAAAAGGAAGCATAACAGAGCTTGCACCTAAAAGAGTGTGTTGTACAGCTGGGAATTTAATGCAATGTGCTAAAGTTCATGAAATGGACTGTCGCTTGATCTGTGGCAAGACCAAACTCAAGGTCCCTGCAGACTGAGCTACTACACACCCAGTCTTAGCCACTGCCTCCCTAAAGTGGGTTACAAGAATTTGGACTGAGCTGCTTCACCCCAGACTGGACTACTGTACTGCCATGCCAGACTGAGCTACTGCTGCCACAAACAATTACTGCTGTCCCAGAGTGGGTCGCTGCCACACCAGACTGAGCTGAACTAAGCTACCATCACCCTGAATGTCAACTGTTGTTTCATGTCTGCAGAGTGATGGTCAGGGAGCTGTACTTTCAAAATAAAATACAACTTTTTATTGGTTTAAATAGTTCACCTGACTACCTTACCTTTGAAGTGCAATCTTGACCCTGGCCTGGCATAGTATCTACTGCTAACCTGACTGGTCCTAGCAAAACTTATCCTTGAGAACCTAGAGCACCACATTTGAAATGTTGGACCACTGACCTCATCAGTATATATGTTTGTGAGATAGTCTTGATATATTGATCTATTATCGATTGTTGAAGCATTTCTTTGATATATATTTTTTTATACTTCAGCACCCCAGGCCACTTCATGAACCCAAGGCTGTTTGAGTGAAAAGTCAAGTACTCCTATAAGGTTATTCTGTGGCAGAGCTGAGAGCATTACTACTATAGTGGGGTAGAAATTAACACAATAAATAAAATATAAGCCTCATGAAAGAGCCAAGGGCAAGAGCGGCAGAGGAAGTAGAAACTCATATGGCGAGTAACTCACCACAAAACTGAGAGACGATATCTTACCATTAGCGGTAACTGGGTAGACCTAGAAGTCAAAGTGTTCCATCATTAGAGGGAAAAATACACAAAGCAGCTTTGGAAACAAACACAAATAATATGAAAGCCAACATGTTGCCCAGAAAGCTCGCTCAGCAGCCTTTTGACTATCTTGGCCCCTCTTAGGTTTGAGTTTTGAACATGCAAGACACTGCATCCAAGTACAAGTACAAATGGAAAGTCTCATTAGATTTTTGAATACAGAAGATATCTTGATGCCTCTTTTTAAGTATTGGTTAGCTGGTTAAGCTGCAACATATAATGAGCGGAAAATGAAAGAATGATATCTGATGTATTTATCCATTAGACGCCCTGTAATGAAAGCTAAGCTAATGCTAATTTGCCTAAACTTAAGATTTCAAACTTTGAGTCATTGGCTCTCTCTGTTTTTTAGTTTCCTCTTCTCCCTAAAACTATTCTGAGCAGGCTTCTATTAAAATTCATAACAAATGTAAAATCGGAGCAGTATTATTATTCGAAGCTCAGGGTGGCATTGCAGCAGGGTTTAACATTATCACTCTCCCTAGTAGGTAAGCAGCGGTTCATGCCTGTGCAAAGTGATTCTGACGGTGATCATGTGCACAGAGCCTGAGGCCGTCTGAGTGTATTCGTGTCCAAAGCTGCAGAGCGATGAGAGGAAGAATGAGCGGGGTCATCATGACACTGAGTTCACAGGGTGGTAATATCTCGGCAGTGGAGCAGAGTGAGTCAGAGAGTAAAGAGTTTGTTTGCATGGCACCATGGTAGCATGAGTCTCAAAATGAAGATATTGCTCAATGTATGGCTGCAGGAGGATATTACCTGCAAAACCAAATGTTGGTGCACCATCAACATCCATACTCTAAATCAAATTTGGATTTGACAATCTGCTCTCCTAATAATATAAGAGCATCACATCCACTGATGTGGGCTGTGGTTCACCTGCTAATTACACAGCGTGGGCACCAGGTGTGAAAATGAATACTGTATAAAATGACACCGGGTCTTCTCACAGTGACACTCTGGTCCAGGTGGCAGATGATAAAACAGGCTGTGTGTGTTTGTACCAGTCTTGTGTCAAACTAGTTAACAGGTTTGGACAGGTAAAAGCTGGTGTCCTAAACTCTAAACTGGACCAGTCCCAGGAGTGTCTTCAGAAAACACTTCAAACACACAGAAGATCCCTTAGGTGGGTACAGTCTAGATTTTAATGCTGATTTAATGCCAACACTTGTGGCCTCTGGCAGAAACTGTGCAAAACTAAACGTCTCGCTCAGAAATTTGAGCTAACTTAAGTGAGTTCAATTTCTCAGTTTGACCTCTGATCCATCTGTTAAGGGCGGCTACTTGGATGACAGATACTGCAGCCAGTCAGCAGGGGGAGCTCTAAGAAAAAACTCATTTTAATATAGAGTCTATGGTTGGGAGATACAGACAGACCCACTACCTGCAACCAATACAACAAGACTTTATTGACTACTAGTAGTATTTTCAATCAGTTATGTAAATTTATTAGACTGGATTAGAGTGGATGAGATTAGATACAACCTGACTTATCTTTTGGGGGAGGTTCTCTCAAGGAAATTTCAAGTGTTTTCTTTAAATGCATGTTTATGACCCAATTAGGGAGAAAAGTGTTCAAAATGTCACTGCTAAACTCGCCAGGACTGCAATGTTTCCAGAATACTTTGTGCAGCAAGACGGCCACTTGCATTGCTACCCTCCCTGCATCTTAATGTGCTATATCAGTCACACCGGCACATTTTATAACAACATAAAAGATACTTAAAACCTGTCTTCTGCACCAAATTTTACACTTAATGTACAACAATAAATTTACTTAAATAAAAAAGCAAAGCTCCACACTCCAGGAGGCTTCGTTAGTGGGTGTTATTAAATATAATGTGACGTTTCCGACCAACCTGCCGTTTCTCTGACTTCAAAACACATTTGTTGGTTGTCGTCTCAGATGCATGTGACCAAACAGTAAAAAAAAAAAATTGGTACTAAACTCATTAAAAATTTACAATATAATATTGATCTATTGCACACAAAACCTCACGATCTTTACAACACTTTTAATGCATGCCTGAATTTGATTTTTTTAGTTAACTTAAAAACGTTTTTTTTCTGGGACAAGACAACATTTACTTAAACATAAGTTCATAAAATTTTGTTTGTTGTTTCTCTAATACAAAAAGAGTGCAGTGCTAAAGTTCACTAAGTATGTTTTGTACTTTAGTGGCATACCTATTTCTTTTAGCCCTTTGGGGCCGATGGGACTCGACCAAAAGCAGGAACAAGATTATGCTTTAATAACATGACTTACTCCCACTTGACTCAGGAGCTTAACAACTGCACTGGTTTTGTTCTCCTAACACATATAACATCTGACACATACCTGAGGCTAAAAATCCACCCACAAATTTCATTCACACCCAGCCATTATCTGGTGCCCTGGAGGGATAAAGAGCTAATTAGAAAGAGTACAGGGGTCCTCAGGAAGTCTGTAAAGGTTGCTGCAGTTTGCTTTGTAATCACCCACATCCGTAGTGTACATGCTCTCAGGGATATGCCTTAATATCAAACCAATTTTGAAATGATTTACCTGCAAGGGAAGTAAACTGTTTTGCAGCGGCTTTTATTGACTGGGCCAAAATTGCTTATTGTGCAAGAAGAAATGTAACTGCTGTAAACTCCATTAAAAGATATGAGAAAGAGCCATTACACCTCCCCCTCTATTGTTATCATTACTCCTCATTTCCCAGATTCTCTACGCCTGATATGACCAACAATTCAACCAAAAGAATGAAGATAAGATGAAATATTCTGCAGTTATTTTTTTTTGTATTTATGTTTCTTGCATCAAAATCAATCATCAACAATCATAAAGTCAAGAAAGACGGCTTTCTCATCCTTCTGACCTTTTTTTTTTGTCTTAAAAGAAATCTGCAGGTAAACCTCCGGGTCTCTCCGCAGCAAATGGCAAAACTGCAAAAAAAAGAAAGGAGCGAGTGACCTTTTAATCCAGGTGGCTCTATGTGAGGTGTGACACTGGCTCGCAGCAACAAGCCTCTTTCACATGATAGAACAGAAAATGAATTAGTCATCTTCAGCTCCACTGCATGGTGTTCTTATGTGGGAGAAATACCAAATCGTGCAAAGGCTGTGAGTTTGAAAATCTATTGTGTTGCAGGGCGAGAAAAAGGATGCAGGCATTTTTTGTTGCCTTGCCAACAAGAATAATGGAAAAGGAATTCAAAAAACTCTTGACATTGGAGATGCATTTTACCTCCAGACTTCTGCTGATGTGTTGAAGTACAGGCCAACAATCAATCATATAGGCATCACTTATTTTCCACAATCACTGCACACTGGTAGTGGTCGACTCCCTTAAAAACGTGGAAAGTTAAACTTTCTCCAAGTAGGCCTACGGTAGAGCACTTTTGGAAACAGATGCGATGTTTAGGCAGTATGGTTTCCTTATCGAGTCAACTGCATGATGTGTCAAACAAGTTTGCTAATCCCCACTAAACATGAGGGTTTCAAGAATCCCAAAAAAACAACTTCCATCGCAGAAACTGTTCACAGTAACCTCAGGGTGTGTACAAGGTTGAAGAATGATGCTGATTTTTTTTTTTTTCGGTGTAAAGGTTGAAGTTCATTTTAGATAGCTGGAAGAATTAAAAACTTCTTCTGCATGAAAACTCTAACAACTTTAAACCTTCTGACCTCACTTTCTGCTCGGGAGCATCCAGCAATCCAGAGGTAAGAAATCATCCAATATAAAAGCATTTCCTCGGGTTTAACGGCATTTAAAAGTTTTAATTTTAGTCAATAATCCAAATGAACCACATGTTAAGGCAATGATGTGCTGTAATGAAGCACATTAACTTGTTAATTTTTTGAGTTTCTGTACTGTACTTGTGTTTTATTTTTGGAGGTCTTGTAACTTTTCCTCCACTATATTTAAAAGACAAATGTCATACTTGCCTCTACAACAACTTGAGCAATGAAGCCGATGCAGAAGTGCTGAAAACTGCAGTTCCCTGAGTGCCCACTTGAGGCTGGTTGCAGAAGCACCTGCCCACATACACAATAAACCAAAATAGTCAATTTAAGAGTAAAATAAACACGTTTATAGCCTGGTTCAAAAACTGTTTTGGCCTGAATAGCTTAGGGGTCCCGCAGCGGCAACTACATGGGGAGTAAAGTTTTTTGTAATGATTTCGTTTTGAAGTTACTAAGGTTTCTAGATTTGCACACAGTGCTATCACAATGGCATGTTATAGCTATCTGCAAGGAGGCTCTGGTGACCATATGGCGATTATCACTGATAGGCTTCAGAAACAAATGGGTGACGTCGCAGACGCTGTGTCCATGTCAATCATAGAGTCATAACAATGTGATGCAACCTGACCAACAGGCATGACAGACTAAAGGACAGCTCTTCTCTCCAAGTAGCTGAAGTGCATCTGCTGGACTCTGCTAATGTGCATTTTCTTCTACTGTTTGCTTTGAATGCATGACTTGTTCAGGGAGAATTGTTAATACTAAGCGATGCTGCAGGACAAATCTGGGATGCTAGGAGTCCCAACACCACGTCTATGAGAATAGACAGTGAAATTGTTTTTAATTCTTATTTTAATTACAGTCAGGAGCTTTCACTTTAACAGAGTAATATTTAGTCAGAAGTGTCTGTCTCGTGTAATTTAGTTGTGTACTTTGGTGTGTGGTTTGCCTGTTGTTGTGAACCCCCATTTGTCCATTTTTTGTTTTTACCATTTTTAATCCAACGCACAAATTACTGATAGCCATGCTGTGCAATTGTAAACAAAATACTTAACACATTTCAGGCATTGGGTTACAGATTATTATTCAATTTTAGACGTTTTTAAATAGTCTACTTTGCTTGCCAGGGGGGGAAAACCGCCTGGCAGTGAAGAGTCCTTGCAGCCAAATTTAAAATAACTAAGAAATTGAGAAATGTTTTTCTGAATTGGATTAATTTTAATTTGGCACACTACATTGATAGATAAAAACTGGCAGGAAAAAAAAACCCTCTCTATTTGATAAGGTGGTGCAGGAATAAAAATCAAAACATCTCACAAACCTTGTGGGAATAGCTTGAATTGATTCAACATTTTCGAACGTGAGATCTTGTTCCCCTCTTTGGTTTTATTCAGATTTTCCCATTTTGATTGAATAGAAGTTTTATTATAAACAGATAATGATACTTCTGATGGCCTGAAACCACATTTGTATGTATTACTCGCTTTCTTGAACCTCAACTCCCTCTTGTCACTTCCACGGTGGTAAAAGGAGCGTTTTATTTCCTCAATTAAATTGATTTTTTTTGTCCTCAAAGCAAGAGCAAAGAAGCCACAACAATTGATTAGAAAATGATGCAATTCAAACTTTTGCTCGATTCCCAGAGATCCAATCAGAGATAGTCACACACACTGAGCGACACAACCCTGAGCGCCTAATTCAGACCTCAGTGCTGCTTCCTTTGCTGAATCATCAGAAACCCTTTCCAGATGGCTTGTCATAGTGAAATAGTATTTGCACTGAAGGAAACTAGGCAAGACAGAGTCATTGAATGCATTCAACAATATGCAAATGTTACTCCAATTTAAATTCAGCTCTTTTTTATGACTCAGAAGGATACATACATAACTGCCAGGTCTTCACTCGCCTTTTCTTTTTTACTACAGGCGCCATAACGGCTATCACACCTGATCATGAGTCACCGCGTCCTTGTGATTTATCACGAAAGGCAGGTGATGACATTTGGAGTCCTCTGGAATAACAGGAATGTGTATGAATTCAGTGACCTGTACAAGAACCGCAGCCGCCCAGCTCACATTGTTGCAGAGCGGTGAGGTTTCCTCCTGAATTAGCTCGTATTCACACAGATAAAGCCTTGTATGTAGAGCTAATGTGCAGGACTTGTCAGCCATGTTACACTATCTCGGTACTGCATAATGATGTGTGAGCGTCTCGAGCTCTCTGCTGTCTCTTTATACTGCAGAATGGAGACTCGCCCTACGCGAAGGAAAGTAATAAATTACCCTGGCAAGATTTGAGTTCTGCATAAGTCAGGAGGAGCCACCACAGGGGAAACAGATTGTAGATTGTTTTGTGCGCAGGGAGGGAATGGGGGAGGTTGGTTGTGGCGTTTAGATTAATGCATCCGCCCTCTTTACAAAATGCCTTTGAATCTGCAAATGCAATGTAAGCTATAACGTAAATGTAAGACGCATTATACCCAAGACTGTGAGTGTGACTCAGGGATTTAGCAGTGATTTGCCTACTTTGGCAGCAGGTGGAAATATAACTTGGCGTGTGATATTCAAGGAGCTCAGAGATGAGCTCTTTGACACTCAGATGTTGCGCACACAGGCAGCTGTTTATGATGAATGTCATTACCGAGAACGCGGGTGGAGGAAGTGTCTTGTGGTTCCAAGCAGCTGCAGAAACAGAGGAAACTGACATTATTGTGGAGATGTGGGAGATAAATGAAAGCAGGACTAGACTTAGTAAAGGGGGGAAATTCTCTGGTGTATTACTAAAATATGAATGAAGTAGTTGAAGACAGTACACCTACATGATGGTCTGAGAATTGATTTGGAGTCTGACTGGAACTGGACCAACTGACACGAATTTTTCGTAGTTGGACAAGCATACTTCTGTATAAGGGTTGATCAGTTTTCTCTCATGCATACTCCTCAATCAGACCGTGCGTATCTGAAGCATTTTGCTCACACTCCACGGTTCGTACCTTTGGTTTTGACCCTCAAAAGGTAGGGTACGCAGGAATCTGTTAAAGAAGAATCTTTTTTGTGCTGTATATACAAAAAATGCTTTTAATATCAGTCAATAGTTATTAATAATTGGTTACATTTGAGAATATCAGATTATCGCTGTGTTCTCTTATGCCTGTGTAGTCAACATCATAAATCTGTTGAGCGGTCTGCTAATTCTGACTGTAAGCAAAGCCGTTCTCCACCTCCCCAACCTGATTGCTTGTGAGGAAGACGCTGCTCCCTAATGTTGTGAGGTACGCTCCACGTCCTCCAATAACGTTCACGAGCTTAAACGAAGTTAGCGTGCTACAATATTGGACAGTAGAAACCAACCAGAAAGTGAAGAAAATTTGACTGAATCCTCCTTTGGCCACGACTGCCAACACAAGCAAGAAAACAAAGTAAATACAAGAGACATACCGGTGGAATAAATGGCACTTAAAAAGGAGGTAGACTGGATGAGAGCTAAAAAAGGCGGGTCAACGTCAATGAAGCGTAAACGATGGGGGACGCTTCGGGATCTAACGGACCCTGTACCCTTTCTGCTGGACAGGTGAACCACTTCAACAAATTAAGCCAAATTAACCTCTGGTCCTGGACTATGTCACTTTATCCTCGTTGTAGAAGTCCTGCAAACATTGTGTTTGCTGGTGGTCTGTTGGCATCTACAGTAGCACCAATGCTGTTTACTTCCACGTTGACTGGGCCGCACTTGTAATTACCTGAGGGGCAAACTGGTGGGGAGGGGTAGTGTTTACATTCAAGATTTCTCCCAAAAACTGGCACTTCCTCAGATCCTGCCTATCCCAGCTTTAAGTGAACACCTGTCGGAAGCCGGGTACCAAACAAAACCTTGACAGAAGGAGGAACGTAAAAAAGAAGAATCTGATGCCTCTTTTTTTTTTGCTGTGTACAAAAGTTTTCTGCATCCCAACCAAGAAACATCCCTAGGTCATTTAAATTTCACAAGATGCTTATGAGTTTGGACAAAGACTGTCGTCCAGTTAAATGACCATGGCTCTACTTTACTGAGCATCCAAACTTACCGACTGGCCAAGAAAAAAGAATCGAAAGCCTCATAAATCTCTCTTTATGCATGATAGTGGAGAATCCATCAATTCTAAACTCCTAATACTAAGCATCAATCAATATCAATCAGCCGGGACATTAACACAGGCATCTGATATCCAACAAGGCGACTGATTTGGGCTTCATTTGTACATTTTGAGGTGTCAGAACAAAGTGAGGGTGTTGTTACGGCGGGTCAGAGGAAAACCAAAAGAAATCAGCGAATGCATCAAAAATGAATCAAGCCTGGAGCGCGCTGCATTATTCACTGTGATCGATCAAAATCAACCGGAGAAGAACACCGAAAATCACGGCGAGCATCTCTCTCCCTCACTGTCGAAACCTCTTCGAGTGACGTGCTGCCAATCTGCTCTGCTTCAGTGCTGCATTTGCACACTTTATTATTCCACTGTGTTCAGCACACACACACAACTAATCCATCAAATGCGCATTTTTACACCTTGTGACTTACCTTTGTTATATACCACGACATTTAAACACCATGGAGCTTCTACCTTGACGAACACTCCTGTATTTATTGTCCTGGTACATTAATCGACATCATTACACTCATTACTCTTGTATTTGAGTGTTACTACCACACTGGGATCAACAGTTAAGAAATAAAAAAGTGCTTTATTATACACTCAATCAGCCCTCAAAAAGTGATTTTTTTAGAGTTTGATGGTTAGAAAGGAGATACTGGTCCTAAACAGATTCTGCCAGTCCTGGTCTAATGGTTTGGGTTCTGACGTTGATGTTAACACGGCCTTTATCAGGGTTACAAATTACTTCTCACTCTCCTTCACATTTCTCAATCTTATTTACCATGCATTGATCATATAGACACTTGTAGGACCAACGTTTCGTAGACGTCAAAATATAACCTGCAGGCAAAACTGGAGAGATATACGAAACACAGGAGACTGTCTTGTTGTGTTGTTGACACCACAAAATAAAGAGTTGTAGTCATGTCTTAAAATGTATACGAGCAACCACTGCCTGTCAACGAAAACAGAGACAGCTGCAGTTAAATGTGACAAGACGAAAGAACAGGACGGAGGTCTTGAGCAAAAATGCTTGAATGCGCAGCGCATGTTTCAACACCTACTAACGCGTGGATGACAGAATGTTTATTCGAGTCACAAGTATCCTCGTTTTAGAAATTTGGGCGACATTCAGTGAAAATGTCTTTATTTTCAGCAAAACAAATCGAAGGAAACCAAATAATCCCAGTCTTTTTCAATGCACGCTTGTTTTGCTATATATCCTTCTCCCTTAGTCAGTCCGTCGAGCGCACAGGTCAACCAGTCTGCTCTGTTGACTTAGTCAGAACTTGATCCCGGAGAGAAGGTGACCACACAGACTCTAAGGGTTCAGAGACCTTTATTTTATTCCACTAAAAAGAAAAAAAAACAGCTTTCCTGCTGCCTGTATGTTCAACTTTTTTGCCCGTAACTCAACTCCATCCACCAAAAACATGCCTTACTGTTCACCAACACTAAAAGCGTCTTCACTGATCTACACTTTCATGCTTTGGGGAACATACTTCAACATAACACTCTTTCTTGGCGTCTTAAGTTCTGTCTTACCTGGGAGTTAGTCCCTTGCCCTGAAGTGAACCTGAATCCCAGCCGGCCCTGGGTCTGACATTCGAAAATGTTCACTGCCGCAGTAATGCTGACCCTCTCATAATATTTCTGTCCAGGACTGAGCAAAGACTCTGAGGAGCAAAAGGGATTGCACGCATGGATCTAAAAAACTGCAGATATAATGATTGTGGAGCACTTACAGCAGCGATGGAGGGTAAAAGTAATTGACTTTGGCTTAGGCTGTGAAGTCTCTGAAGCACAGGGGGCTTCACACGTTCAGACCAGGTGGTGCAGGTAAGAAACCTGGCAGCGTCGCAGCTCTTGTTGTGACCTCAATAGATATTTTCAGTGCGATATCTTTGCATACCTTATGTCCGAGAGATGGAAGAGATCAAATGACAAACATACTGTTGTGTTTGCACCGACTGCTCTAAAAATAAATGCCGGTCAGACCTTCAAACGCTGGACGAGAACAAAAAAAAATCTATTTCTAATTATACGCTTTTCTATTTGGATTTTTTATATTTTTTCTTTACAAAAACACAAAAAAGAGTCCATACGGTGTTCAGAATAATAGAGCATTTCAGTTCTAGAGTTTAACCTCACTTTTGCAAAATGCTGATAAGGGTAAGTTATTTCAAACTGAGTGGCAAACCTCAGACTGTAGGAAAAATTGAATTCTGATTGTTGTTTTTGTTGTTTAACTCAAGACCCAGACTTTTGTAGAAGAATAATACTCCATCCATACTGATGTGAAAAAATAAATATTTGTGGAATAAACTACTGACCAAGCATTATTCTCTCTAGGCTAGTATTACCAAGAGCCTAACCCCTGAGACGCCAGTGTTTGGTGGGGTACGTCTGTCGTATTTGTACAACTTTATGTCAAAAAAAGCTCCCACTCAATAAAACACTTTGTAGTGAGCTAAACCCCCGGCGCTAATTTCAATAGAGATATTGATTTGCACAGGTGATCTAGAGGTTTGCCAAGCTACAACAATAAAACACTGCTTTTTTATATATATATATTTTTTTTTAATTCTATACAAAAATGCAACATGGTGCACCCTCATGCTCACCTCTTAACCAGCTGTGCACCTGAAGGTATGATGTGCATCCTGTAGCATTGGCGTGTTAATGAAAACCAGGTTGTAGCTCCTGAGGTCGACCTGTCAGTTTTGTCAAAGCAATACTCAGTTGATGAGCAAAGGAGTCCTAAAGGCTTTTTTTTCTTTTTCTTTAAATTTTACTGAAGTGAGTCTGTGAAAAACTCCCGAAGCTTACTGAGGTAATTACAAGCGGGCAACAGTACGGTGCGAGCTTCCCCGTGCATCAAGCATTCAAGCATGAGCATTTCTCAAAACCTCGCCGATTGGCAAGCACTGGGTCGGTGTCTCAGTATGTAAGACCTGGTTAAAACTTAAATTCAATAAACTTTCTTTTCATTGTGGAGATATTGCAGAATAAAACTGAATTGCAGAGGACCTCTTACCAAGTTAAGCTACAGAGTATTGCAAGAATACATAAAGAGCCATTTCTGATATTGTAATAACTCTCTTTCAGACTTCATGTTTCAGTCTATCACATGAACAAACGCCACCAAATCTTTTCTGTATTTGTTGACAGTTTGGACCAGAGTATTCTAGGGCCCAACGGATATGGATTTTTCCGACATGCAGCTGCCTCGGTAAGAGAAGTAGCTCAATCACGTAATGTGTACTGTTGTTTATTCTACCGTTACTGGCACGGCTAACAGTGTAGCAAGGCTAATAGCAGATAGCTAACTCTAACTTTAGCTTGCATATTACATGGTGCTTCACCGTTAACTCGGCGTGACCGAGACCAGCACAGCGGAAACATCGTGAAGTGGGTTGAACTGAAACTTGTTGACTTATTGTGTATTTCACAAACTGGTTTATTTACCGTTGAGGCGGACCACTCTCCTCCGTGCGTCCCTGAGCTGCCTGCTTCAGATTGTCATGAGGTCGCTGCGCCATCTACAGGATAAGTCAGGGAACTTTTCAAATGGCGGGACATTTTCGAAGTGAAACCGAATCTTATTCTCCGCATTTTATTTCTGAGAATATCAGTGAAAATCTGTGAGTTTTGGCCGATTACCGATTAGTCTAAAACTGGCCGATTTAATCAGCTTGCTGATAAATCGGTCGGGCCCTAGTGTGTACACTATATTTAACTCACCATAATGGTATATGTATACATGTTTATGCTTAAGTCCTGCTCACAGTGAAGTATCGAGTCCGAGTTAAGTTGTCAAAGCATTTCCCTCCTCTCTGTTTACACAGAGAGGCCACACTAATGAATATGAATAATATATTCTGCTTAAGAAGCCCACAGGCATGATTGATACATTGTTTGGCATCCAATATTACTTATCATCAAAGCAGTGACCTGACTTCACCTTCGGTCTATGTTTGCAGTACAGAAGCTCTCAAATGAAATGTGGGCCTAATTACATTTTATCTGATGCCCCGCAGCAGGCCCTGCCCTCTGAGAAATTAATATCAGAGTGTCCACTGCACCCAGTCTCAATTACATTTCTTTTCAAATGCATCAGCTGCCATTTTTCTTGTTAATGTGCAATGCAGGGCTGAAAGGGAATACAGTTTGGAGTCATTCGTCATGCCCCAAAGAGCGAGCGAGCTGGCGAGGGGCTCGGCTGCACGCATGAATTTCAAAAAGCAGTAGCAGCATAAAAAAAAAAAAGTTCAGCACTAACATTTGAGCACTTTTTTTAAATTTTTTTTTAAAGTTTGACTCCCTCTTAACACCTTCCTTCTATTTTTAGAGTCGCTCTCACACTCCTTAAAGTCACGCAATATTTGCTAACCGTGTCCTGTTGCGCGGAGATGTACGGGAGATTGGCAGATCAGCCAGATTTCTGAAATGAGAGGTGTCCCGCTGAGTGTTGCAGCTCCCTGCTGTGGCTGTGGAACTTATGTTTCTCACTGCCAACACCTTCTACAAGTCAAGCTGAGAATCACTCACACGCTGAGGGTTTTCTACGACGGTCTCACGGCAAAACTTCTGCTACGGGGACTTGTTGCCACATTCCTGTCAATGATAACCCTCAGCCACTCCTGCGGAGATGAGTGTGTGGATAATGAGCATCAGTCGTGGAAGGTATGTTTGTATAAATATGAAAAGATCAGCTTCGTGAGTGTTTATGTGCAGGGTAGGGAAACAATTGCACACATACAAACAGCAAAAGAAATTAGATATGTATGATATGCATGTGTATGAGCTCTCTTCCAAGAGTGTGTTTGTGTGTGTGTGTGTGTGTGTGTGAGAGTGTTTTAGCCCAGAGTAGATTGTTTTGAATAGGAAGTAGCGGTGCACTCGGCAAACTCATGTTTAAAAAGATCTACTTGGCATCAGGAGAGGAAAACATAAATTTTAATACTGCCAGAGTAGATTTGGCAAAGAGAAGGATGCCAAACAGGACCGGATACAGCAGCTCAGGGTTGGAGGCTTTCTTTACTCGCCGTATAAGTATAGACACGCTGGTAAGCAAAAACTCACTGTATGTTGATCATCCAGGAATGCCTCCAACTACATATTCCCTGTAAACAAGCACTTGTTAATTTAAGCTGTGTAGAAAATATAAAAATGTATTTTTCAGAGGCATAAATTAGTTTAAATATTAGTTTTGTGTTAGCATATCATGCGTAGAGTGAGAACAGCTGCAGTCTGCTGAAGAGAGACAGGAATTTCTAATGCAGTGCAACTGAAATATTAATTTTTACATATTAAGAATAATGCTAGCAGCAAAGCAGCCAGGATGATAACTGTGCAAAAGGAAGCTAAACACTTTCTGGATTTGATTTTAATTGATATATCAACTTCCCTTCCCAGCTTTAGTCCCTCACACTGTATTTGAGAATCACCTGGTTTGTTAAGAGTGTTTCTGACGGCCTGAGCTGCTAACCAACAAGTGGAGAGTGATCTCCAGCTTTGTGGTTACAATAAAATGTAAAAGTCTGCTTCATTCTTATCAAACACACTGATTTTCACAACTGTTTAAATCTTACTTTTACAACTGCAACTTGGCAAACTTAAGGTCCTTATTCTGAGGAAGAGATTGTTCGGATTTTAGATACTCGCCGCTCTAAAAAGGCTTTACAGGAAGCACACTGAGGGTATAACTCGTATTTTGTCCTCGGTCTTATTACTTTTTTCTTACTTTTTTAAATACCTTTTACTTTAAACAAAACATAGACTATTTAAATATATATCAACTTAAATGTCTTCTTATTAATTAAAGTAATGAATTGCAATAAACACGGCGGACTCAACTGTTTAAACAGTATCAAAGTAGCAACAGTAGCAGCTAGCATTACAAGCTAAATGCTAACAACAGCCAGCTTAGCTCTATCTTAGAATGCTAATGGAGTTAGCCTCGCATGCTAATCGGGAGCTAGCGAAAATGCTAACACAAGCTAGTGGCGCTAATCAAACGCTAACGGTGAGCGCTAAATAACACTCATGATACTCTCACAGGACTGCTTGACAATGAAATAAGCGCCAACACGTTATTTTTTACAATTTACACATGGTTAGTAGGCTATTTCTCAGCAACAGCTTACCAATCGGCGTGATCACTAACACCAGAAGTCACACAGACTTTTCAAAATAAAATGCAGAGGTACAAAAATCTTGACTAAATAACTCAGAGCTACAAATAATGATTAAATAATGAAAGTCTTGATAGAGATGGTTTCACAATTGATAGTAAAAACGAAGCAAGAAAGTGTTTTTCTCAACCAACAATTACAGTAAAATCTAGACTATAAGCGTCACTTGGGTAGGATTTTAGTCCACAATGTGCAGTTTCCATGCAGCTGTGTAGCTCTTACTGGTTTGCCACATGGAGTTTGCAATTCTTTTAGCTTTTGGTAAGGTAGTACGGTAGCAGAGCTCAGCTTGTTGTAACTTCAATTCATTAAGACTCAGTATAGTTAGTTAAATGTCTTCTTTTGAGGAGGTTTTTCAATCAAATAAGCACTTTAAAAGGTTTACTTATGGGGGAAAAAAGACCTATTTTGCTCATTTTAACATAATTCACGGTGTCTGGGAGTAGGTGTGCATAATTTCCAGCTCTTACAACTCCTTTTTCATCTTATAGAGGCGAACATAACTCTCATAATAACTTTTTTCAGCCTCTGGCTAACACTTTCTTAAGAACTGCCTTTTCACAAACATGTCAGACACATCTTGCAGGTGTTACTTTCACACTGTTTCGTAATCGTTAAAACAAACTGAAAGTTACCTTAGCTGCAAATGTGTGAGGCCTCCCAATACAGGTTAGCTATTTTTATGTTACCTGCTGCTATGAAGCCACTTCCAGCTAGTAGCAGACTTTGCTTAGACTAGTTGTCTATAACACATAAAAACTTTCCACTGTTCTTGGTGCCTCTGACCTTGGAACGGTAAAATGCTGTAGCTGTGAATCCAACTCACTGAAACAACAAAGTGCAGAGTGAGAGAAAAAGCCAGATGGTGAAATGGATTTCCCATGCAAGAGAAGAGGACTTTCCAGGAGGGCGTGTCCTTGAAAGAGAGGCATTGAAACTGGCGAGTGGGCATGTCCATCAAAATTGTCCTAAATGGACAACAGAGGCCGACTTTTTGGGGGGGTTTGGGACAAGTCTTGAGAAGTTCTTGACAGAAGCTGCTCAGAGAAGCCAGGTAAAAGGGACATGCAGACTGAATAAAAACCTCCTTTTCAACTAACGCTTAGTTCGCCCTTTAAACTATTCAACAAGACTCAAAACTTCCTAGTTATAGTTTTGATTTTTTTTAGTACTTGTACATCTGAACGCAAAATGAATGCTACTAAAGGTCATATTTAGGGTGTTCTCTGTTTTCATGCAGACATTTGAAATGCTGTTTTATCAATTTTTTCTGTTGCATTGAAAAAAAATTACATATATAATGTATTCTTGATGTTCTCCGTGATAAATCGCACGGCTGGTGCAAAGTTAAAGTTTGTTGATTTATTTTCTCACTGTAGCGAAATAAACACGACTGCCTGCAACTCCAAAATACATCAAAAACTGGAGAATGCGCTGAAGTATGCCAGCATCAATTTCAAAAATCAGTGGCTGCGCTGTAACATATGACTACGTTTGATCCTCTAGAAACTCAGCCGGGATATCCATCAAGGAAGCGGGGAGCTGCTGATGTAAATAACAATCTTTGATGTGAGGGACGTATGTATTTGTGTGGATTAATGAGGTCGCGCCCACATACTGCCGGTCAGCAGGACCGTCTCTCTGGCAGCGTTTCTGTTATGAAACCGCATCACTGTTCTCCCAGCCTCCGCAGCAAGAACACCCTCGTATGTGACACTGTTGTCCTCACTGTGGTTGTGATATCTTGCCAAGAAAGAAGCTAAATTAAGCAGCATGCCAGGTTGGGTTCTGCATGGGGAACTTTTTAATTTGTGTAAAGTTAAAGGGAGCAAAGATTGGGCGTTTTAACTCAGATGTTGTTGTCTCTTCTTGGACAATATAGAAAGCACTGCTGTTTTTTTTTTTAACACGGTGACTTGGACAGCTACATGACTCAGGTGGAACTTTTTCAGGTTCGAAGCATCCTTGCACAAGTAGACAGCTGCAGCAACAATAAATAACCTTTTGACTTCCATAGAGTTGCTGCTCTGTTTTCTTTTCCTTTACTTACTGACTTATGACATTGTGACATATGACATATTGTCACAGTGCGAGAAAACAACACCTGCAAAAATAAGATAGAGGATGGTGGCCACTCAGAAATGCCATCAAGTGCAATTTAAGTTTTGCTCTTTCTCTTATTTCGAAAGCAAAAAGTAAAAATAAAAAATATTACTAACTTTTATAGGACCCTTTCTTTGCCTTTATTTCTGCATGAATATCTAAGAAGTCGTAGTTTGTGGCAGTGATTGCAATGGCTAGTACATGTTTGTCCGCTGGTAGTTTCACAATTAAGAAATCGCATTTTACCAAATTCTACTGGATGTCAATTTTAGTCACTTTTGTCAGAGTTTACTCAAACTTCTGACACAATTAGGGTTCCCTGAGTTATAATAAACCAAATTCAAGAAAAGGTTGGAAAGCTCTGCAAAAAATAAGCTCAAGAAGAAGTTTGTAATGATTTGCAATTAAGTTGAATGCTGAAGTTCACAAAAAATAAAGCTGTCAACAAGTGAAATGTTAAAACTGCAAATTCGATCCTCTTTTTATAGAAAAAATTACATTTTAAATTTGATATTAGCGACACATTTAATAAAAGTCTGGACATTTGCAACAGATCAGTAACATGAATGAGGATAAACAGAGCACTCAAGAGAGTCTCAGAGGAAAGATGGGAAATGGTTCACCACTTTGTGAGAAACTGCGAGTAAAATGTTCAACAATTTTAAAATAACAAGGGAATTCTAACTGATAGTTTCAGTAAAATATGTGAAAACTCTCCACAAACCATCTGAATCTGACTTTTTTGTCAAGGTCATGCTCATATTTTGCTTTATGAATCTTTAATCATTATATTCAGTGTGTAAAATCATGGGACGAGTTGAATCTGCTGAAATCTCTGTTCAAAAGGGACAAGGCAAAAATAAATCAGTGCTGTTTGGTTGTGATCAAAAGTTGACTTTCTTTTTAGAAATCAGAGACGGCACACTTTTCCCTCCAAAGAGGAAAAGGACCACCCAGAGGTCAGCCCACACTTCAGGAACTATTTTCCAGGACTGTAAGGGGATGTTTCCCACAGCATGGGTGGTTTACAAATTCAAGAAGGCACCAATACCAAGATTTGGAGAAAAATTTACTACCACCCACATAAAACCATTGACAGGAAAGACCTTGTACATTTCAGCAAGAAAAATGTCAAAACACGTTCTTCGTCGGTGTAAATCTAGGCTGCCTGCAACCCTGAGTGGACACCCAGTGACAATATTTAAATCATTATGAAATATTAAGTGAGGCTACAGAGACCTTGAACTGTTGAGCTACTTAACACACGTATCAGACTTTTAAGTTGAGGTGATTTTTTAAATCATATGAACTTTTAAATTTGTCATGAATTTCTGTTTTGATTGTCAAAAAAGAGTTTAAACGGATTTGAAATTAAAGTTGTATTTGAAATAGTCAACTATGCAGAAGATCTTTATTTTTTTTTCTTCTTCAGTTGTGTGGTTGTCTCTTCCTTATTCCCTTTATTTACAAGTCCATCCTTGGACCTTAAAGGGTATATCTCATTAAAAATTACTAATTAATGTTTGTGCTGGAATGACACCTATTTATTTATGTCCCTGGGGTTCGCAGTGAGTTTGACAAACAGATTTATATGTTTTCCGCCTCTGTAGCCTGGAACCACGTGGAGACAGATTTGCAGCCAGATGAGCTGATCCCGATCAGACAATTAAAAATATAGTGAGGTAATGAAGAGCCTGTAATTGCTTCACTTCTTAGAGTGATTTCCTATAATGACTCACAGTTTTTTATTTTAGTTGAGTTGAGTTGAGTTGAGTTGCAGCAGGTGCGTTTTATTTGCTTGTATGTTGTTTGAAATAATGGACCGGTGTTAATTTGGTCAGAGAATATTTTGACCTTTAGCACCGGCTGAAGTAATAACCTGTAAAGTAATTGAACTGACTGTTGGAGACAAAGCAGTCAGCTCTCTTCAGCCAACATAACAGTTTTATTTCTTTATTAACTAATAATTTATCTCCAATCAGTGCTCTGGTACATCCTCTCACCCCCACTGTACGCCTTTGTTATTGCAGTTAATGATTTTTGCCTGATGCATGTTAGCAGGACGTCTGTTTTATATATTCTCTATGGTATGAAGCCAAAACTATCTGTATGCATTAAACAAACATCAGACTTTTGCAGTTCCTGTAAATGGTTCACACAATTTTTATTGTTATGTTTGTCACTCTGAAAGTCTGCTGTTGTTGTTGTTAATGTTTGTCTTTCTGCATCTCCCTCTATCCTCTCTCTAATCCCAACACAGCAGCAGCAGATGACCGTCTTACATCAGTCTGGTTCTACTCGAGGTTTCTGCCTGTTCAAGAGGAATCTGCTAAATTCTGCAAGTGTTCGGCCAACAGGATAACCATGTCTTATTGAAGTAGGTGAGACCTAATCTGATCTGAACTTGATGTAGGGTCTAGACCTGCCTATTGTAACATGTCCCTATATGATTGAAAAATGAGGTTTTGCCTTATTTTAGGGGCCAACATGATGGAGGTCATGGAGTAGTAATCCTAGCCTGGCTGGGCCATCCTGTTGCGTGAATCACTTGCCGTTCCTTCACACAACAGTCTGGACTTCGGCCCATTGGGAGCGTGTATTAGCGATCAGAAAATAACCGGGCCATTCAGTGACTGTGTTTCCACTGTTCCCCGGACAACAGGGAAAGGCAGCCCCTGATTGGTCCATGTGTAGATGGTGACGTCTAACACAAGCTGCGGGACTTTTCAAAGCCCCGCAGCATGTGTGGTGATTTATGGTGATTTTTACTTCAAGGAAATGATGAAGAAATTATAAATGTTTTTCCTTGAGCTGCGTCACCCCACTGTAGTCCGTAATGGACTGGCCCGAGGTCTCGCTACAAACAGACGGCTGCTGGAAGAGACTCCGTCCAATGTCATGTGGAAAAAAATGATAACCAATATTGAAGAAGGAAGCTCTAGAAATACAGCTGTCAATGCAAAACATTGACTTTGGTGAACGTTAGAAATACAAATTGTACCTGTTGATACATGACAACAATACAAGTGTTTACGCGACAATTTTGGTTAGATATACCACAACCGAAATGACAGGTGGAGGAGTTACTACAGCAGTAGAAGAATCAAGAAGCTGAGCAAGTTGCAACAGTTAGTGCCCGCAGTCCGCCATGTTTGTTTACAACAAGTCGTGTCTGTCATCGTATGTCGACATTTTCAAAGCTAATAAAAGAGTTTAAAAATCTTTGGATTCGGGCCAGGCTTTACATAAAGAGTTTTCTCATTGGACAAGCTTCCTGTGTTTTTAATTATGAAACTCTCTGCTGTGATTGGATGAAAAAACACAAGTAGCGCCTGGTCATGTCTGAAGCTCTAAGAGAAACACGACCACAACACAATGAGCGTGTGGTCCCTACACCTCGTGCTGGTGTTTACATGGCAGAGAAGGACGGGAACACTGTAGCAGAATTGCGAGGATTAAAGAAATAACCCGCACAATCTTGGGGCCACTGCTTAATCCGCTCAAGTAAAAACCTGACACTCAATTTTCAGCAAGGCCGTCCGGAGCTGCTGTGACGGCTGTTGTCAGCAGTGGGGGTTAACTCCATCTGCTGAAGGACAGGCCAGGGTGATGAGGTGACCATGGCCCTTTCTGTGTCCCTCACCCCAACGCCACAGCCTCATACTGGCCGTGAAAGGCTGCAGATTAAAGATAAAGGCTGTAAACAGTGCCGATGTCCACTGAGTGAAAAGTGGCAATAGAAGCAGAAATCACGAACACCTTGTTTTCTCGCAGCCTCTTTGAAACAGACTCTGAAATGTTAATCATAAACAGAGGAAGAAGAAGCAGCAGCTGCAGCAGATATGCTAATTCCTCCTGAATGCCTAGTGCCTGAGTTTGTTCATTTGTAATATTGGCCACCATTCGGTGTCTGCTGTGGCACGCTTGCCCTTAATTACTTGTCAAAAGCATGAGGCACCGCCAGTGTTTCTCTTTCTCATTTATTACCCCGAAATCACAACTTCAAACTCCCCTTTGTGCTATTTGAAAGCACAATGCACATTCATTCAGGGGTGGAAAAAAGGAGGAATCTAAAAGGGCAGAAAATATCTTGAGTGGAGGCTTATAGTATGGCATAAAAAAATAAATAAAAAAATAAACACTTCTTCCTCACCCACTGTGCTTCTCGGGAGACTTTTAAATCCCACATTCAAACAGAGAAGCATAACCACAAGCTCGAGGGGAGAGGGAGCTTTATAAACTCGGGAAGCAGGGGCGATGCAAGCTCGTATTACTCTTCACAGTCGCTGCATTTATCTCCTAATTCCTGATTATTCTGCAGTGAGCTGCTAGGTGTGCTCAATTTACAACAGAATAGAAGACAGATTTCATCCCTGGGGGCGCAGCGGGTGAATGCATTTCTTTTTCTTCTTCTTTCAGTTTTTTAATTAGAGCTTAAAAGTTTAATGGTAACTGCTCAACCATTCGGGGCAGTTGTGGTGATTATCACGGGCAAAGTATTTTAATAACAGATCATTTGGCATTTTTAGTTGTTCAATTCCCATAAAAGGTAGTCCTTTAACTCTGGCCCCGCAGGCGGTGTAGAAAACTTGCGTGTTTAAAGGAATCCCCCTTTTCATGGCAGCTTATTTAACTGCAAAACAATTATTCACAAAGCCCTTCACTGTCTCCGCTGACTATATCTATTTAATTATGAATGTGTGTTTTATTCACAAAAGCAATTTTTAGCTGAATTATGTACTATTCCTTTTTGACGAGGAAGGCATTTGCTCGGGGGATTTTTCCCAGATTTCTTCTCCTTTTTTGTTTCTGCAGTTTTAACAAGGCACTCAATGACGTAAAGGCGACCAAACTTTAACTAAGTTAAGATTCTGCAGAAACTGGAAACAGCTCTTGGCAACAAAGTCTGTGGACTGAAGTTTACCACAGCTGCAGAATATCAAAAACAAGGACAGGTAAACAATCAACTCTTGGGTTGAGCGAGCCTAATCTCTGGGTCTGATTCACAAAAGGATTGCTCGGCAAAACTTGCAAATACGGTAAAATGCTGTAATCTGATTGACAAAGTGTGTGCAACAGGAAAATGCTCCAACAAACTGCACCGCAGAGCGACATCGAATTTCTTTGTACCAGTGTTGTTTGCACACTTAAGTGAGCTATTATGCATTTATCTGGAGCAAACCGAAGTAAGCCTAGCAAGTGGAAGTTGCACTGGAGTATTTTTTAGCATCGTCTCATACAAATTTGTCGGTAATCAACACAACCATTCCACGTCTGGATGTTTAACCCTCCTCCTGTGTCAGGATCTGCACCGACCCGTTTTTGATTTTAAATGCTTAAAAGAACCACTGAAATTAGTTTTTTGCATCAAGACTCTTTGACTTTGTCAGGAACCTCTAGTTCAACAAAATAAAAATTAAAAAAATTAAATTGACTAAATTATAAAATGCTCCTATTAAAATTGTGGCACTTGTCGTGTTAGGGTCGCTGTTGACCTGGTTAGATTAATATCTGATAATTAGAGCAAAAACTGAAATCACATGTGCGCTGTCAGGCACCACACTGACAGTCAGATCCTCTTCTAATCATGAGAGATTTAGGAAATTCTCATTTTACCATGTTTTTCTCTGCACAAAAAACAACAACAGGCATGTCCAGACATGAGATTAATTCAGTGTAGAAGTCTGTGTGAGGGGTATACTGACAAAGAGAAGCCCAGAGGACCACAACAAAAAATATTATAAGAAATATTTTCATGGATAATGAAGCCGAACAAGGTAAACTAGAGATGAGAACCAAATTGAATGATAGAGAATTGTTTTTAGTGTAATTTACTGCTGATTTAAGACAAAACCGACCCATAACATGGTGGGTGTGTAGTAAAAGCGAACACAGGAGGAAGGTTAAAAAGATGATATATCTGTACGTAAAGTCTGTTAATATCACTTTGATGTTACTGTCTTTATAAAATCACAGTAAATTAGTCTGGGGCTGTCTAGGATTCAGTTCCTGCACAAACAGTTAATGCCACTATGCATGACGGAGTGTTTCTTTGCTAGCTTGGTCCGGTAGATCGACTGTAAGTAAACAGTGAAATTTTTGTCACATCTTTCATGTACTGACTCTCCATACAGCTCCTCATGTATGTGGTTATAAATGATCACTGTCAGGATGAGAGTGCACAGTACAGCTCTGCGCAACAACAGAACAAATGCAGCAGCAAATCTGTTTAATGGGATTAATGGGAGTTATTAACCAGGTTTTAATGGGACTGTTATTGATCTTCTTCGCCCAGGTAAATAAATGATACCTAATGTTTGTGGAGCTTACATTATAGTATAAGACACAGATGCATCAACGCGAACCACAGCCACAGATAAGCCAAAACAAGCCAGAGATAGGTAGACTATCAACTCCTGTGTTAAGAGAGGAAAATCTCTGACTCTGCTTGTTAGACCCTGTAACTTTAAAGGGGAAAAACATTACCATCCAAAAGAGGTTTCTGTGTTGTCAGATGCTTTGGACGACAAGCTAAGCCAGCCTTTGGCAAGAACAACAATTTGAATTATAAAGAGACCCTGAACGGGTTTTTACTGTGCTGAAAGATTGCATTGCAGCTACAACAGCAGGTCTCCTGGCTGCCTTCTGGAGTAATCTTTGGCAAATCCCAAACTTTACTTAGACCCCTGTAAGTGAAAATGGAGCCCAGGTTTAAAAAATACCACTTTGCCCTTTCACAAGAACAAGTGGACGATTGCAGCATCTTTCCTCGCACTTGAAATATCAGGAAACAGGGCTGGGAATGAGACACTTTTTTATAAGCTGTTCAAACTCAAATTCATCCTTTCGGCTCTGCACTGGCTGTATGCAGCTATACATAAAACCGTCCTAGATACAGATGAAGCTGTCTCCACAGTTTCACACTTTACCTTCAAGAAGTCCTTTTTCTCCTCTGAGGAGTTTTATCTCCAACAGCACAAAGCCGCCTGCTCTTAAGCTCTCATTAGAAAAAGTGTTTGCTTTCCAGCCAGATAAACGCTGAAGAAGAGCGATGCATGGAGGGATGGACAGGTGGGCTGGGGAACATTGAAGAAGACAATAAGTTGTGTTTTATTGGCAAAAGACTAATTCTTCATTCGTCTAACTGAAGAAGGATTGGGAGATCAATAAGCCTCACCAAGCCGCTCTGCTCTGGCATGCACTGACATTATAGCCAAAGACCAGGCAGCACAAATAGATCTTTTATCAGCAGCGGGGCTTAGTGTGTTTACAACACAGCCCTTATCTTTTCAACTCCCAGCTGTCCCAGTGCAAAGAATCCAATTATGTTCCCAATATTAACCCCTTTGGAGGATGAACCCCGCATGCTACTATTCTCTTTACCAAATAAAAGTGGGTGAGCAACCTGCTGCCAGTGTTAAATGAAGAAATAAATAATGGATGCTGGCTTTGCCCTCTCCTTCTGCGCGCCACTGATCCTACCCACCTGGAGGGCTTCTAAATAAGATCCTATGCTGGCTGAGCACAACACAGCAGTTCATTGATCCCCACCCTGTGGTAAGGCTTCTTCCCTCAGGTGGGCATATGAAGGTTGAAGAGAAAGGGCATGAAAAACTACACAGGAGCCAGACACAGAAATACACAAATGTACAGACGGTAGAAAGCTGAGTGACTCATATGCCCTGCAGGAAGAGTATACAGATCAAAAGAGTCAGCAGCTTGGATTGTACATGTCTGCGAGGGTTGGGCTGGTATGGCGTACTCCGAATGAAACCAAATGTGGCGTGCTCTCCGGAGCAGTCAAATTGCTGTTGAATCCGTGCAATTAATATGGTCTGTTTGTCTAATGGATCGACAGCAGATGGAGCAGCCTGTGAGTCACACTGGAAGGAAACGCTGGTGAAAAAAACTGGAAACACACAGCCCACATAACACATGTACAGTAGACAGTTTGCAGGCGATGAAATGACATCGCTGACCGGATCCAAATGTAACAATATCATCCGGGACGGGAAATTAAGCTGCTGAAATGTTCCGACGTTGTTCATTGCTAATAGCAGTGTTGTAGCCGAGTTGGCAAAACTTTGACCCCGAGTCAAGTCCGAGTCCCCAAAGACGGAAAAAGTAACTGAATAAATCGATAAATAAAGAAAACACAAAAGTTCATGACTTTAAACTGGACTGGACTCTACCAGTCCAGCTTTATTAGTGCAACAAATAGACATGTACGTTTGTATTATTAACAAAACTGAAGCAGATAGAGGAATAATAACAAAACACTATTGTTATACTCTCTGTGTCAGGTCTGGTGCTGACTGACCCTTCAACTCTCACACTTTGAGGGTTTGCAGGGTTGTTTTGACAGGAAAATCATGCTCATAATGTCTTTGCACAGTTTTTCAATTCTGATCCTGACTGCTCTTCTTCTGCACAACCACACTTGTGTTGCAGATAAGAAAGATAAATCACACACTTGATTTGTTAAAGTTAGTTTGTTTTCTGTGATGCATTCGAGTGCATCTGACCGGATGATAATGCACAAATAATGATAAAATTCTCACAACTCTGACAAGCTTACCCCAAATTTCCACTGAATGCAGAACGGCGGCGAAAAGGCCAATGGCGCTGATCGCCTCTGATTGTTTCCATTTAAGTTAATGTGTCGATTTCCACCGGCTTCTTTCCAGACCCTGCGGTTCAGTGGACTTTGTAGATGATTGCCAGGGTTCTATTATTTTCAGACGCCACAGCTATCGTAAAAATTCAGCACAGAATCGCCCGTGCAGGAAAGGAAGTCGGGCACAGATTCAAAATAAAACATCCGGCTTCTTTTCAAAATAAAAGACTGCGTGATTCAGAAAGATTGTATTTCACACCATGCAAACATGGGCGGGAAGGACACAATCTACTGCTTATATGGTTACGGGGCTGTCTTTATAGGGACAACTCGTTATCGCACAATTGCATGTGTATTTGCAGGTTCTTGTGATTCCCCACTGTCAAAAATTTGCCACAAAACGCTTCACAAAAGTATCCGGTAGGAACTGGCAGATGGTGAAAATCGCTGCTGTTCTGCATGAGATTAAAATATGGGGTTATCCTCCAAACCATACTCTTGGGATGACTGACGGTTGACGGTGGTGGGACGGCATAGTTTTTAACACAAAGCCAACTTCCCCCCATTGACTTACACTTGAGGTTACTGATTTTCCTATAATTTTGACACCTGGTTTTATATCCTTGAATCTCACTCTTTTAAAGCCTTTACTTCTGGAAACCACCCAAAAAACTCAAACCGATCACAAGACCCGTCCAGATGCTGAGCTAGTTTTGGCCTTTGTTTCTATAGAGGACTCATACGAGTTAATTAGATGAGATACTAAAGGGCTGATATGAGATGATGGTGTCCCCTTTGGACTCATCCAGTATCTATATTTAATGTCTGAATGGTATGCCAGTTTTAGCTCATTTATGTTCTTCTGGCTGCAAAACCAGGCTACTTAAAGTGTCATCATGCGCATTCTTAGTCAAAGCCAACCTAAGCCAACTGTGCCCGTGTGGTTTCATCGAGGACTGGATTGCTTATCCGTTTAAGATGCGGTCTTTACATTTTGAGATGAGAATGGTGGAAATCAGGGAACAGCTGAAACTGATTTGACGGAAAATTTCCCTCTTGCACCAAACTTAATCTACACTCCACGGCGTGTATATCTTGAGTATTTTTGCCAATTTGTGCATAACTGGCGCCAGAGGCATGAACCCCAAGTGACGAATTAATGTAATAACCACAGCCCGTGTGCTTTCACAAAACTATTTTACTAAATAATGAACAAGGCAGTAAACACCAGCTCCCTGCTTACATTATCACAGATAAATAGTTTATTTGACCCAAAGGAAGATGTTGTGTATATTGTATATATAAAGCTAATTTCTTATTCATATAGCAGCAAATCTCAAAAGTGTGTTTTCTGGAAATACACTTTAAAAATTCAAGTGTCGAGTCCTTCCTGAATTCAATGGCATGAAAAATTCAGCCGCAGTAGTAAACCACAAGCAGCCAAGAGAGTTTGCAACCATGCACTGTATGACCTACTGAGTTCATGTATTTGATAGGGACTATATAATTCAACATGGCTTCAATACAAAGTAAGAAACGGGTGTATAGTATTTAATCATGAATTCATAATCATTGTCCCTGGTTGGGTCTTTATATGGCACAGTACAATTAAAATGTACAACATCCAGTACTGGAGGAGCGATAAAAACACAACACACAATCTCTACAAACTCATTAAATTAAAAATTGAAATACAGAGGGGTTAAACACGAGTACAGCTCTATATTGTTCCAGAGTTGACAGACACGGCTGAATATAGATATTGGGTATTGTAGTTCCCATTCACAGTGTTTCTTGTTGCTTGGTTACAGTCTTATATTTTGACATATCTACACAAGGGTTCGGGGTCTTTTATGATTGTTAAAAAATATAAAATGACTTTGAAAAAACAGAAATGCATAAAACTCTCAGAGCTCACGTTTTGTTCATGTTTTTCAAGGTCTATTTAAATAATACTAAAGCATTTATTATCGTTGAATGAGTCGGAATGTAGTGTGTTTTTCATTTCAAACAATTACTTGTTTAAAAATGATCTTTACAACTTTGACCTGCATCTACCTCTCAGTTCTTTACCTTTGTTTCAAAATGTCCAGGTGAGCTCTATTTTCCAGTATATACGCATATAAATGGTTTATATTCTTAGTTCAACACGAGATGATTGTTCTCTAGGTGACTGCTCAGGGGGATATGTGATCACATCATCTGCGTAAACCCTCGAAGCAAGTTTTGGGCAACTCTTATTAGGGTGACCATGCGTCCTCTTTTACCCGGACATGTCCTCTTTTTGGGGGGGCTGTCTGGCCTTGTCCAGGGGAGTTAATAAAATCCTTCAAATGTCTGGTGTTTTGTATGGAAGTTTTGAGTTTGTGTCGCGTGGACTTACTGAGTTAGACTGAGTTAAAAACACTTGACCCAACCCGAAAATTTACTACGCCCAACTCCTTGACTTTGTTCCCATGTAGTCGTGTCCTCTTTTGGGGGATTCAGAATATGGTCCCCCTAGTCTTTATTGATAAACCAAATAAGAAGTGGGCCAAGTATGGACCCTTGGGGAACACCTAAAGCTAATACATAGATTCTGAACCTTAAACAGGCATGGTTACATGTTCTTTACTAGTGTTTAATCTTTTTACTTAGATTCTTGGTTGACTTACAGCATTAGCATAATGGTGGCTAACAGAGCAGTTGTTAGGGTCTAAACCATTCAAATTTCACTCTTAAAACAAATACCAGCTTACAACCAGTTCGTCAGCTTCACAGCTTACCTTCACCTTTGCACTGCTCATGTTTGCCGTTAGCTCTCACTTCCTCTCACTACCTGACACAAGCTACAACAAGATAAGAGAGGAGGAGAGGTCTAGGAAGGAAAATCACAACTCAGTTGATTCTGATTTGAAGGGTTAGAAGTTAGCTTCTCAAGTAATTTCTCCATAATTGGTGATTACTGATAAGACGCACGTTGCTTTTCATCTCGATTCAAGGTGCTGTTGTTTAATTAGAACGCCGTGCTCTCTGAATTCTTTCATGTGATACAGACAGACAAAGAAAAAACAGACGAGAGTATGATGGAGAGGAAAGAGAGAGAGCAGCGGGCGATGGAGGGAGATAGAGGACAGTGAGACAGCGGAGGGTAATGGAGGAAAGTGTGAGACGAACAGCAGAAGCCAATGATATGTGAAAAGTGCAGGCAGGTGCGGCGCTGCATGAGGTGTGTTTGAAAATGTGTGACTGGAGAAAACTTGGTTTGGAAATGCGAAGCTAAAACTCCCAATGATGAAGACATTTACTTTAGGCGCCAAATCCTCATCTCTTTAGCTTGGGCACTAAAATGGCCAGAGCTGGATTCACTCAGAATCTATATATAGGATGATACACGCAATGCATAATTCTTATTACATCCTGGCAATTTAGAGAGCACAGAAAATCCTTTCCAGAAATCCTTCTTATATTTCCCCTGATGTATTTAGGTCAGGCAATTTTGGTTTATTCCTGACCGGACAGAAAGTCGAAAGTGTTTAACACAAAATCTGAACTTTCTCTCTTATAAACACGGTGCACACATACATCAGAAAAGTCTGCATTTCATAAACAATCTATTCTGTTTAAGGTGCACGCAAAGCGACTGTCAATATTAAGGCAAAAACAGAATAACACCAGGTTTCATCAAGGGTTTGTTAGCAACGTGTCAAAACAAGCCTGAGTAATCAAACCTGGCTCGCCACTTCGCATTGACGTGTGAAGAAGATGATGATGAGGAAGACAAGAAGGAGAGACACGAACGCCTCTCCAAGTCTGCTGGAAAAAAATAAGCAGCCCACACGCTTCTTTCAATGTTTTGAGAAAGGATGTGTGAAAGAAACACAGGGTTGTTCAGCCTTGCCAAACTTTAACATCAAACCGAGAAAACAGAAAAGGGAAAGCAACCGCAACGGGCGATTACCATAAATGCTTCCAACACAAAGCCTGTTTTTTTAAAGGGATAATGTACAGAAGAGTCTGACATTAATGGCACTTTTTTTATTCTACTTCTGTTAGATGGCTCAGAGAGAGAGAGCGATCTTTCTCGTAATTGCATTTTAATGCTAACTTATTTATAAAACCATCCCTTTGTAGCCATCATTAGAAAATAGCTCCTCGAAAGGTTATTGTATAGTATCACACCTGTCACTAATGGCATACGGTGAGAAAAAAAAAAAGGCTTGAAAAAGAAACTTCATCAACAAGGTGGAGGCGCTAATTAATAAAGAAGTCTAGATCCAGACAGTTAGTGTTTGCCTTGATAAATGTGTCCCTGGAAATGTAAGTTAAATGGATATTGATTTGAAAAAATAGTTGCTGATGGAGGGTTTCAGTGCGAGTAGCAAAAACCGAGGTCACCCACCCTCTTTATTCTCAAACTGAAGTTTCGGAGATTGACTTGAGTTTTATGGAGCCAGAAGTTAGTTTATATTTAGATCATTTACAGTTTATTGGACAGGTGACAGTTCTGTAATGAGTTTACCTTTAATCTATATCCTCGTCAGTACAGTCACAGGGACAGTAAAGTCAATCTGGACCGGACTAGATGACTGGGCAAGTATTAGATTATTGACAGAAGCGTGTCCGCCTCCAGTAGGTGGCACCATGACTCCTTTTAGCTCATTGCTATTGGGTCGTCTCTCGGTTGACCTCTTACATATGAGAACAGTTGGCACAATGCTCGTAAGACACTATGTTATAACGATAATACCGCCTTTTTTACAGCTCCGCACTATTTTTCGTGTAATAAAAAAACTGTGCTTTTTAAATTTTTTATATGCTGCCTTTGAGTTACCTCAGAAGCTGAAAACGGCGTCACACCCAAGATGGCTACATCTACAAAAGTTATTTGCCTTGCCTTGTCCGAATATAAGCAAGAACAAGGCAAGCACTAAAATAACTTTCGCAGATGTAGCCATCTTGTTTCCGTGTCCAATTTTGCTTTTTTTCCGTATCCGAAACGTTGGCAACTTGGCTGTGATGTCACTTTCAGCTTGGACCTCTGACTTCCGAGGTAACTCGAACCCAACATTAATCCGTCAATGTTTCCCACCTGGTTTCCTAGCAATAGTTCCATCATGTGTACACTGAACTGTGCATAGAACGCCTGGGCCAGTTTCAGTCTGATTTTGAGCCGTGTACTTCAAAGAGAAACTCAATCATCAATCGCATAACGAGGTTTCTTGGTCCGATTATGAGACGCTCGATTTTATGTAATCTCCCTCAGACTTTTCCTCTTTGTAAGTTCTCTGTAAATGTTAAAACCATTGTTTTTAGGTTGCCTTGGTTACATATCACGTTGAAACAACCCCAAGCAGCGTCTTGTTTACCGTCTGTTTCACTCTTAACAAGACTCCCGGTGTAGTGTGAAGACTTGGGACCATGATGAGGTCCAGTGGAATGTGTTGCTGAGGTGAAAAAAAAAAGTAAAAGAAGAGCTTTCTTGTTCAGTTGAATGGATTTTTTTTTCATCGGGTGAAGCTACGCTGGCCTTTGGAGAGAATGCATTTTTGACACTGGGTCCTCGAGGTTACATCCACATTACAGTTGTAGATTTTTGACATTTGCAGAGCTCGTACTGTTTTTTAACGGTCACATTTGCCAGATTTTGCTACAGCAGCTGAGTACAAGTGCCGAGTGGGAGTTGAGGGTCCTCTGAAGTTAAAGATTTGTAAAAGGGGAGAAGAAAAGATCAGATACTGCTAATATTAAACTTGATATTGAAGACCTGGAATATAAAGTGTCACCTCTTATGAAGCGAGCCCGTGACCCTCAAACAAATCTATAGTGTACAGTGTTTCTTCTGCACGCATGCTTCCGCTTCAATTCAACCCCTCAGGGTTTCTGTGCATGCATGGCTGGGACCGTTTCCAAGTATTTACACACTTCTCCACACAAAGGCGTTGAAAGTTTCTGCATATGCATAGAGTAAAACAAAAAGTTACACTTCAGGCTCCACTTTATAAAAAGTCCAGAGTCAATCCTAATGGCATGAAATGTTTTTTACAAAGACCCATCCATTTTTTAGCAGAGAAATATTTGTTTTTCTTGTTTGGGTTTCCATGTTTTTTGTTCTTCAAGTGGTCTCCTTCCCCAAGTCCTTGTCCAAAAGTGTATGAGATGATGTTCAGACACTTGAGCTTAGTTATTTCTGCCAAGGTACACTTGTCTCCATAAAGCACCTTATTAATAGAGATGTTTTTTCTTCATGTTTCTTTCTCGACTTTTTAACCCTTTTTTCATTATTGATGGTGAATCTCAAGTGTTGATTGAGAGTGTCTGATTTTTATCTTGTCCTCATTTTAAACCTATTTTCAAGCATGGATTTCTAACAGTCAGGGCCCAGCTTACACCCTGTACAGGGTCATCATTATTTTCCACCCAGTAAAATCACTGGTTTCATTCCCAGCATCCAGGTTGTATAAATAGCAAACAGCCTTGCACCCGGACTAACCCCCCTAATGGTGGTCAAAGTGCTTTCTCAAGAAAGCAGAAAGAGCTGCGAGTTAGTCCATCAACAAAAACAACATATTACGGTGTCATGATCCCATGTGACACCATTAATATTGTTTACAGTTTCTGGGGAAATATAACGCGTATCTTTATGGGATGAAAAGTGTTCAAAAGCTTTCCCTTTTGGTGATCTATCGAGGGTTTCCAGGCATTTCTACACCTGTAACAAGGTTAACAATCCAGCCACAAAAATAGGTGTTTGATCAGAGACGTTTGATGGTAAATCCGCAGTGATATACCGGTGAAAACATAATTATTTATCATATTGTTGTGATAAAAAAAGATTGCTATCACTAAATGCCGCTAATGTCTCCCGGGTTTGACAAGTTGTTTTGGTGACGTCTTTTTCTGTCAAACTTTCAACCAATTACATGGTCTCATATTCTTCTTCTATCATTCCCTTGACGGTATTGTCCAATAAGAGGCAACAAAAGATCAACAAGAGACAAGAAAGTTCCCTGCTTGTCTGGAAAATAAGAAATAATGGTCCTCAATGCTTGGAAACAACAAAGAAGAGATCATGAGCAGTATGATGTGGTCCTCTCATCCCAGACAGGAACTGCTTCAAGGAGTGGCATAAACAACTGTAAATAGCAAAAAATTAGTGAAAATATGTAAATAGTTTCTGTTGTGTGTTTGTTCCGATTCCAACATTTCTTCTCCTGATAGCCAAGACTTAATAGAATGATGTGCAGGTGAGAAAAGGCTTTATTCACGGTAGATTTATGTGTTTTTTAGGAAAGTACTGTTGGTATCAATTTCCGTTTTTGTTTTTTGGTTGACTTTGATGGTTCTAAATCTACCGTCACATTAATTTGACATAAAAGACGTTTGTATATATTTCCTGTACTTGAAAGGATAGATGGTTTCTTTTACTCTTAATAGTATTTGTACAAAAAAATAAATGAGTACAATAAATCACAGTACTGCTCTCACTGTTGGGCTGATTGAGGGAAACCCTCACCACCATTTCCTCATACCTCCTTAAATTCAGTGCTGCATCGCCTAAAAAATACAGCCTAAGATGTCACCAAGCTTTGCTATGTGCACCAGGATATTAATAAAGACTGAGCCGTATCCATTAAGCGTGCAGTACTATGTGATCCAGCAGCAAATTTGAGTTAATAACAGACTACCTTACTTTGATGTAAAGTGCACTGGACGTCCGCCTTTATTAGAGCCTGTTCAGGTGGTTGTGACAAGCATTTCTGAATAAGTAGTGAAGTTTTGCTGCTGTGCCTCATGCGTACATGTACGCGTCTATTAATCAGGAGTCCCTAATTGTCCCCGCTGTGCAGAGAAATTGTTTCGGCAGAATTAGCATCAATCCATGTATCAACATAAGGTATACGACAACCTGTGTGTGCTTTCTGCATGTTTAGTAGAAACAAGTTTATTAAAGTAAAACTGCTGCAATATGCTTATCTGCAAGAGCTAATATCTTGATTGGTTTAATCCATGTTACAGAGGCCCATGTGCCCTTTTAGGTTGCTTCCATAGGGTCCTGATAATATTGTCACATTACATCCATTGCTGCCAAAGCCTCTCTTTCAATGTTTTTTCGCTGCTTCCATGCTGCTGTTCGTTACACTTTCACACTGCATGCAAAGTAGAGACAAAGCAAAGTACAGCCATTGTCAGCTCTCTGAACAAAGACAGAATGTACAGAGTACAGTTGGCGGGGGCAGAAACACGGACACCTCAGACATGGTGGAACTAAGAAAACCGCTTCGGCTAGAGCTGATACAAACGGTATGGGACTTTTTTCTTTTCTTTTTTTTAATCTTATCGCTGTTGCAAGTCTCACAGGTTGAATGTCCCACAGGGTACCTCCCGCTACTCCAGATGGCAAGTACACCCCCTCACTGCCTCCACTTTCTTTGAGAGAAGGAAAGTACAACAGCACATGTAAGAGAAGAAAAAAAATGAAGTCTTTCTTGATCATTAAACCTGTTTTTGCAAAATGCTGTCGGCTGAATAAGAGCGTGTACTTTTCAGGTAAAACATCGTCCGGCTCTCAGGAAAGTTTAAAAATACATCCTTGCAACTTTGCATGTACGCACAAGCTGTTTCACTCGTGTGAAGAGGGTCTTTGGAGTTTCCAGCGTTTGAAATTATAGGGTTATTCATAGACCTTTATACCAACGGCACAAAGGTGAAAATGATCGCCTTTGTCTTGCCAAGAGGAGGGTCGTTGATAGTGGATGGCTGGCGTTCGGTAGCAAGTTCAGGCCGACAGTCCAAGCCAGAGAGAAGTATCCATTAATCAAAAAACACCACACACACGCACACACACACACACACACACACACACACACACACACACACACACACACACACACACACACACACCATTATTTCACTGCCCTCCAAGTAACGATTGGCTTGCATAGACTCGGACTCTAATTTAATGTAATTCCATTTATCACCCTGAATTAGATTTCATGTTGCTACTTAATAATTTACATCCCCTGGAAAGCACTCTTGGCTTTCACCTCGGTATCGGTGAATACTGAAGATGACTGGAGGTAATGGCCAATACAGTGAGCATAATTTACTTTACAGAGTGACACAGGCAGAGCATGGAAACAAGATTTTAGGTGCACAATGGGTAAGCCATGGTGTGGCACGACTGACGTGTTGAGCCGCCAATCAGCTGTGTAAAACTTTAATTTAGTTCAAGTGTGTTTGCTGTTGAAAGGGTAGAGGTTGGTGCAATCCATCGATGTGTCGATGCATTGCGATGCTTCACGTGACGATTAGCTAACATCAATGTTTAAAATAATTAAGTGATTAAATAATAATGTCCATGCTTTGCCGCAACGCCAGAACAAAAACATGTAATCGGAACCTTACTGCGCGCCGCCCGGACTGTTTAGTGAGCGGGACCACAACAAACAGAGCATGTTAGTATCTTTGCAAAATGGCAACAGCTTCTGCAGCCTCCAAAGAGCGACCGATTCTCTTTGCAGTCAACCGGGGTTGACACCACAAACATGAGGCAGCACCTCGTACACTTCACCCCGGAACAGAGGGGGCTCCTACGGTCGTGCCCGCCACACAGAGGACCATCCCGAAGACTGTCTCCAAACTTCTCGGTTTAAGTTTAGTATGTCAAAGTACAAATGTTTACATAGCAGTCATACAATAAAAAAAAATAAAAAATCCCACTTGTATGGAAAAAAGCACTAAAAGTGGCAATAATCTAAGAATCATGGCACCAATAATCAAATCAATAATCATTAAAATTGAAGAATCGAGGCTCCCATAATCAAAATCGAATCGAATAATGAGGCACCCTTGTTGGAACACCCTATTAAAGGGTAACATCTCAAATCATAGTAGAGTCTTGGGTCCTCAGTGTTTAAGTTTAATAAGAAACAGGAGGCATTGACTAAACCCTCCATGCTTAGCAGAGGATGTTTGGTTATGCACACATTCTGGCGCTGTTTTTTTGGCCACATGAAGAGGAGCATGAATCATCCTTCATTATGCTCTAAATGTTGGGAGATGAAATAGATTGTATATATTCAATACATATACATATCATTGTCCTCTCCTCTATCTTCTTAGCTCAAATCCAGTCCGTGCCATCAGCGCTTCGGCTAAAATCAAATCACGACTCTTGAAAATACAGACCTGCGTCAGCCTGAACCCTAAGTGCTGCAACACTGGCAGAAGAATTTAAAAACAACTCCCCGGACACAACCCTCATCTACAAGAAGTCTTCTGGGAGGAAAACATCCACAAATGGTGCCGCATAATCTTTCTGCATTGTTGTGGGAAAGTTCCAAGTGTGGAACAATCAATTAGAAGACAATTATTATTGTTTATCAAATGTCAGCAGTTGTCATCCCTCCACTGTCTGGGGCCTGAAGCACTCTGATTGCAGTGACCAATTCCGGTCCGTGTCTAGGATCTCAAAGTACACTTGAGGACATCATTTCACATTTAGCTGAATGTCTCCTTGGACTCAAGGATGAACTGATTTGAATTCGGTGGTTAAAGGTGACCCTATTTCACACAGATGTCTCATAGATCTAAATGAGAAAGTGATATTTTTCACCCTGAATGTCAAAGGTCAACTAACCGTGACACGCTACTATCATTGAGAACCACTTTTCTGTTATTTAATTCTGTCTTGATCTTGTGGATGTCATAAATCAAGAATGCTCGGAGATAATATCCAAAAAGCGTGCATCTGGACTCAAGGGTGACCTGACCATAGAAGGGTCACTGTGGGGCAAAGGTCGCTATTACTCATTCTGTGGGAGACATATGGTCAGAGACGTGGTGACTCTCCTTCAATCACTAAGTGTATATAAATTAGCCTTCGTTTTTGCCTAGTGAGAGAGGTGAAACAAACCGAGCTGGCTGTCTTTTCACTGGAGTTGTACAAGTCAGCTGATTGCAGAAACAGCCTCTGATTGGCTGGCAGACCAAAACAAATGTCAGTCTTTAGCATGGTACGCTAACAACAGCATTGGAAAAACAAGACGTTGATCCCTGGAAAGCTGCCTATCTCAGAAAACTAGAAATTCACAGTAAGTCATGACGTCATACTATATATTGTAAAAACAACAGTAATATGTCTTAAATGACAGTATCAAGGAAGGTTTCTTACTAAAGCCCAAATATGAGGGATCCCACTATTTAAGATGTGTTATGAGTAAAATACACCTCGTCTTACGCACTAGCAATGCACGCTTGTTGCTATTCCGGCTACCTCTGTAAAACAGCATGCAGGCTAACCAGGTTGTCACTAGTGGCTGTTGTAGAAGTCGCTAGATGGCGTCATCACCTAATTTGCATAATTTTTCAGTCCCACCCAGAGGAGGAGTCTTCTTCGGTGTGTCTGTATATATGTGTTTTTGATGCACGCCCGCTGGGTATCGTTTGATTTTGAATGATTCCGACTCTGATTCCTCATTTCGATTCCGGTTCGTAATGATTTTCTATTCTGATTCTTTTAAAAGGCAGGATATATATATATATATATATATATATATATATATATATATATATATATATATATAAAAATGCATTTCTGAACTTCTCCAGAAATTTTTAAATAATATTAACTTTTTAAGAACTTCAAATTCACAAATTCACTGTGTGGCTTCATCTCATATGGTACGTCTTTGTTGGTGTTCAGCGGCTTCTTCTTCGTTGGACTTCTTCTTCGGTGGACTCCGGCATCGAAACTTGGAATCGAAATTTTAAAATTTGAACGGGTTTGAATCGGAATGTTAGTCCCAGCCCCCATCGAATCTTGAGACTCAATGCCCAACCCTAATCCTAACTCTATTGCTGTTATCTCTCCGTTGAGTCTGGTTCAAACTCGGCCCCAAGGAAGGCCCTGCAAATGCTGAGTAAAGTCATCAAATATCCAAAAGTTTTTGGGCTTCAAAGTCTGTCCAGACTTTTGGAGTCCATTTTAATATTTAGTCTTTGGATTGCTGTGTGTGTACACATGAATGTGTTTTTTAACCTTTGTTTATTAGCTCTCTTGGAGGGGAGCACCAGGATTCCGGAGCGCTGAGTTCCACTTACTCGAACTTGGAAGCGGCCCAGTTCTACCATAATCGTCTCCGCTGTTCATTAGCCAGTTGGGGGTAAACTGCCTTGCTCAAGGGCACTGCATCCTTTGGCAGACTCAGCTCTGTCATGAATGAGAGTGAAACAGTGACCTTACCAAGCTGCTTCTTCAACTTTTGGCCAGCGCTCACCAATTAGCACAAATACATCTGTGTTTGTTTGTTTGAGACCGAGGAGAGCTTAATGTACCATGGCCAGTGTTTAAGAACCGTTCCTTCACTATCTGTCTGTTTACCCTGTCTGACAGATTGATCTGCATTAACAGTGAATATCATTACATTTAAGTGGACCCCAACAGAATCGACAGATTTATGGTCCGCTGGAGGTAATAGATTCGTAGACTAATGCGGGCTTGACATCCTAATACATTCATAGATATGCCAAGCGTTTGCCAAGTTCAAGGAGAACAGTAGACTGAAGCTCGACTGTGGTTTGACTGATGTTACTCTGGTGAAGTTTTATGATACAATATCTGTTCCAATAAAAGTGTGAAAAGTGTGAGGGTTTCCGCTTAAGTAGACTGATAGATAGCATGTGGTACTCTTCAATATTAGGCACAGGAAGCACTCAGTCATGCTAAGATGAGTGCTTTGAAATAATAAATTGCAAAATGCAAATAAGGAGAAGATTAGTCTATGTTTATGGGTGGTATTTAATTTTAATTGGTTCATTATTTCCGGAAATTACATTTTTAAACTCTCCTGACTGCCACAGCTGTGCTTGGTGCTGCGTTGAGGGAATGAAGGCTACAGGTTGAGAGGATTCATCTGCAAACCACACTCACACACTGTTGAAGAGTTTTCTCTCAAAGTAGGTACAATGGGAGATGAAAAGAGGGGCGGATCATTGACGAGGATGCGCTGCAAAGAATCTACGATTTCTTCAAAGACTAAGAGAAACTGAAGGCACTGATTGTTGACTAGATAGATAGATAGCTAGATATATAGATATTTTATAAATTCACACATACTGACACAGTATAACACTTAACAATCCTTTCTTCAAAGCCAGGCAAGTTCCTGCCCCACCGACTGTCACTCATCTTGACAGGTGTCGAGAAGAAAGAGCCAATCTACAATAAAAGCCAAGGTGTGGCGTGCGTGTAGCTGCTAACCTCACATGAAAGGATTCCTGATTTTTGACTCGTCCTTTCAGTGTTCGGCTGACACCAGAAATTAGCTTTCATTTCTCCTGCTGAGAACAAGTGATTACAGCCTCCTCAAGCCTTAAAAATAAAAAATATTAACTAGATAACAAGCCACCACGCCATACTGTATTGTTCCAACACTCCGGCGCTTACAAGATGACACATAAGGGGAAGTGTTGTTTTTTTGCAGTGTGTCATAGCACCTTCTTTCTGTCAAGCCACTTCACACCCCCTCATATCGACACTGCGTGAGCTGAAGTCTCGTTACTTCTCATTATACCGATTTGTATACATTACAAAGTTCTGAGTGTCGATGAATTAACTTTCGTATGCAGGTACTGTGCAGTCTGACATTTGGTAGCTGCATCTCAAAAGAACTTTAGATTATTGCACAATGACGAGTGTGATCAAAGCTGAGAAAAATGTGGATTTTTTAATCTTCTAACCTTCCTCTCATTGTCAGACGCCCCATGGAGTTCAATTTCCATCTGTGGTCCCAAGCAGGTTGTTGGTAAACGTACAAAAGTACACAAGGAATATGCATAATGTAAAACTAGATTAAGAATCCTCCAGACTAACCAGACTAACCATAAATGTAGTCAGAGCTAAAGTGAGAGTAAGGTGTTTCAAGTGCAAAAGTAAGTGGCCTAGTGCCAGAGTGTTAAAGTGTAATGGTGCTTAAGTGCGGGTGAACCACATGTGATGGTAGAGGTGTAGGTGACAAAAACTGCACCTTTGCCCCAGGACTGTGAATTTAAAGTGCTGGTGCAGTTGCAAATTGCAATGCCTGCACATTTACTATTGCACAGGGATAGTGTACATAAAGTTTTTAATACTGCACATAAGCTGTATACATAGATACATACATACATTATAGTTTTTTTTTCCTTAGCTACGTCTTTATGTGACCCATGTCCTGAGCTAATTTTCCATTTATTTGCAATCATTTCAAGGAAGTGGTGCTAGCTCGCTTTTTACGGTGTCAGTATGACTTTCAATCAATTACATAAACATTAAAAAACTTCTCACTGGGGATTTAAAATTGATTTTTAAGGTAAACATCTTGGTACTACTTAGTAGCAGCGCACAACCCCTGTAAAAACTGTTGTTCAGGACTGCCCGCAAGATTCTTACTCATGCTTCCAACCTACTTGGCTACCGTAATAACCGTTGTTCTAGTCAACGCGCAACGCTTTTGTTCTCATTCATGAAACGCTCAAATCGCAGACATTTCCGGGGACAGTTTTAGTCGGGGACGGGTCATCCAACAGGGGACGTCTGGTCACCTTATTTCAAGGGTACCTTAAAATAGGACTGGGCGACTATATGATTGTGATCGATGATCGTGATGGATTTCAGTTCGATCACAGTGATCAGCTGTGAGCAAATTTACTCGATCAAACATAGCGGAAGTGTGCGTCACAACAGCCAATCAGAGTCGAGCTTTTCCGGCTCACTTCCGTAAGTTGTTGAAGAAGTAAACAGAATGACCGAATAAGGAGCTTAACGCAGAGCTGAGGGCAAAATAGATGTCAGATGTGACTTTGAGTTATATTTCAGAAGATACTATTGTTGAGAAGTTATTCAACGTTGGTTGTGTGGCGGTGATTCCGGTATCTCCAAAGTGACGTCGAGCAATTAAGACGATGTGCAAGGTATGTTGGCGATTGGTGCCCTCAAAAACCAGTAACATAACAGATCTGTTTAATCGGTTGAAGATTTGAAGTTCTTCCTGAGTGATTATGTGGAAAGCATAAAAATGTGAGTGGAGTCTGCACAGCCTGACACTGCTTACAGCACAAGTAGCATTAGCAGTTTAGCCACAACTAGCGGTGCAGCCACCAGACCAAAGCAACAATCAATTGTATCATCTACGTTTTCTAAGTGTATCTTATTCAATTTGCTTTCTTATTTACTTTGTATGTTAATAAAATGTTATACTAATCTCTAGTTTCTTTAGTTTTTAGTACAGATGCTTTAAAACAGGCAGTTAGTTAGTTTTTGCCAAATCGCCCAGGCCTAAAATGAAACAGACGTTAGAGTGTGTCACTATCAAAGGGTCTGGAAAAGGATAAGATAAAAAACCTGAGTGTGTAGATACCTCGACTAATTCATCCTCAAAACTGTCAGTATTGCATTTTGAAGCCTGATTTGACTTTTGTCCTGCTAATATCTGTTGTTGTCATCTTTATTTCCAGCCTAGAGGAATAACACAGACATACATATTTAAACATATGCAGAAGCAGCAGGATGAAGCCAGAGCTGACATTTCACCTTTATTAGCGACCACGACCTGCAGGTCCAGAAGAACAAGAGTCAGAACAAGTTTAGAAACGGAGCGCAGAAGGTGCGAGCCGGATCCGGTAACGATTGCATTTCCTTCCGTTTAATAACCTCAAATAAATAACACCTACTTGGTGGTCCTCCTGATTTTAAAACACAGTGTGCATATTCTTGTTTGAGATGTGCGTATCAAACAGGCCCTCCTGGGATCGTTTGCTGCCATCATCAGCACTGAGGGCAAAATGAACCCTGGGATGCCGCTGCGAAATAGCATCAGTCTCATGGTGTGAAGTATAGAGCCGGTGCTGCCTATAAAATGTCAGTGTGCCATCATAGATGACTGGTTTCATCAGGATAAGGCTTGATCCACAGATAAAGTGCCCCTCCTTATCGACCATGACAGTTCTTGCTTGTTTTATCACACACAAAGTGTAGGCGCACGCCGCGCTGTTCACAGGACTCCCCGCTGGCATCAATAGCAGCAGGATTTTCGAACGGGATTTGGCCGGTCTCAGGCTTGTGAGCAGTGATCCCTGATGCAAAGCTGTCTTATCTGACAAGTGTGTGTGTGTGTGAGAGTGTGTATGTGTGTGTTCGTTCTTTCTACTGAGCGTACGTGTTTCTGGGTTGGTATTTTTGTGTATATGTGGTGTTTGTTCGTCACTCTGACTGACTACACAGACACCAGTTATCTGATATCAAGAGCATGGGGGCATTAGAGTACGGTCCAACACTCCATCCCTCCCTCTGACACCCCTCCCTGCCATCCATCCATCCGCCCAGCCATCCATCTATCTATCCAGCACAAGCACTCCATCAACCCCCACCCTCCTTCCGTTATCCTTCATCCACAGCACTGCGCTCAGACTCCTGGGGAGATTATGTCTGCCTGTCAGCCTCTCTCTGTTCTGATACGTTCGAGCAGAGTTTTTATTTTTTATCCCCCCTTTCGCACACGTGAAAGCGGACATGATTGGCACTCATCTTGAGTTCTGATTGTTGTGCCGGGTTCACATTTTGTGGAGGAGTCACTTCTTAGATTTTGATACTGAGGCAAAGCCCCGCTGACAGCCAGAACGGCGAGGGCTCGGCGAGCAGTCAGAGGCTTTTTATCGGGAGAGGCAGGCTTTTCTCTCGTCTCCAAAGTTTCACCTCCTCGGAGATGTTCAGTATTGCTGAGTCATAATGGAAAGCCGCTCAGTCTTACCACATCTGAATCTTTCTAAAGAGCCCTGCTTCTCGAGGAATGCACAGAAAACAAAGCATCTGTTTCAACTTAATTGATTCGGTTGTTACTTACTTAATTTGTGCAGGAAGATTCATGCAAAGGAGTGGTGAAGATTTGAACCCGGGCCAAACATCAGCGTGAGTAATTGCCCGAGCTGAAATTTCAACCATTACTGCACGCACTTTACAATCAAGGGACATCTCTTTCTTCATTACTGCCCTGCTGTTAGGCTTCAGAGCCAGATCCAATTACTTTTTTTTTTCCTGATGGCCTACTTCCATTTTAATTTTTACACAAACAGAATTGCTTCATTTCTCCCTTTCTGTCTAATGTACTAAGTCAATACTGCTCCAATTACATAAAATCCCTGCAAAGTTCAATTCAACATCATTAGTCGGCTGTTTTGTCTAGCACTTATTTGGGATAAACATTACATTTGTGTAACTTTGAACGCACTTCTAAAAACACTTGGAAACTTGTTACAACAGCCCTCTTGAATCTCAGAGCGGTTGTTTTTAAAGGAAAATGATCACCGAAAGAAGTCTGTTTATCCATTTTCACCTTAACTACGCCCAAAAGAGGAAGTCCCTGGTAGACGACTTCGAAGATGACGAGCAGAGTTCACTAAACAGTCTCAAAAGTTGTTATAGCTGTTATTATTGAGTCCTGTAATACTGAAGGATTAATAAGGAAAGACTTTTTAGGCTTTATACTGAGTGTTTTATGAATTCTGTTGTTTTGCAACCCTTATCCTGACCAGTGCCAATATACTCAGTCTAAACATTCCTGACATCCTCTAAGCTCCCTTAATTACCTTAAAGGTTCTGTGAGGAACTTTTAGTCTCTGTTGACTTTGGCGCCCCCTGTGGAGAAAATGGTAACTCCTATTATTTATGATTTTGTCTGAAAGTGTTAACTGACAAACAAAAAAAAAAAAGTTTGATTGTCTATACAATCAAATGTATGACCCATCTTGAATGTTTTGCGGTGGGTAAAGTAAATACAGCTGCTATTTTTTAGCGTACCTACCCCGTCACAGCACTTATAGGCATTACAAATAATAGTATAGACATTGTCATAGGAAAAACTTGTAAATAAAGCAGTAACTCTATTTCATTTTCAAGTTCTGTGATTTAAAATTTAGGCAAGGGTGTTGTCTTGCAAGTCTCTCAACTCAGTAGTATTACACTGGTTCATTTTAAGGTAAACTTCACAGCTGTCTTTGAGTATTTTGCTCTTCACTGATTGAAATCTCAAAAAATACTAGCAAACCCATAAACAAGGAGCTGTAAGAACAAACCTGTCTGCACTGTGCTGTTAAAGTTTAGGTTCATATCGTAAAGCCTTATGACTGGCATTGTAAACGTTTTTTGCACATGTAGGTGACTAAACAATCAACACCCTGTATAATCGACACAAGATTCACAAAATAATTGTAAAACAGCTATTTTTTATGAATTCAGGCCTAAATACTGGTCAAATGTTGCATCCAAGCTGCAGCACAGCCAACCGCCACTCACCAGGGTTAGTAACTAGCTAATAGTAACTAGCACAGTTAGGTGCAGGGTTGTTTGGTTGTGGTTTGATTTAGAAAATATACCTGCTCCATGTCTACAGAAATGTGCACATGAGCTGGTGAAGAGGACCGAAGACTGGTGGTGCTAGCTCCGCTAATGTTAGCTACACTCAGCAAACTGATCTAGCGTAGTTTAGCCCACAATTTTTGATCCCATTTTGGTTGGTATCGAAGTCTTTTCAAAACTTTAGACCATTTGGTCAGTCTGAACTTTAATTACTCTCTTTACGACAAAAATCTCGGAACACCCGTAATCCAGGGTAGTGTCCACTAACATTTTAGGACAATAGATATTTGTGGAAAAACTGCATTTGGGGTAAGAAACAGGCAGATTGCACCACGAGTAAATCCCTCTCAGAGCTGGTCAGCTGATTGGCTGATGATGATTTAGGTTTTGATCTATCACAGAAAGTGACTTTTAACATCTAAGTGCAGCTATTTCTCGAACATCTCGAACCAAGTCCTTACCTGATTTGTTTGACAGCTCATGTGAACGACTGTTAGTGGTTTTAGATTGCTGACAGAGGAGCGGAGGACTCAGAGAGGGAAGCCCATGGGTCCTCTATATCAGAGAACACTTAATCTGATTAAAAATGGATAAAAACCGACAAGTACAGGATAAGTCGGCTTTTTTTTTTGTTCAGTGAAAATGAAAAACTTAAATATATTATCAATAATACTAATCAAATTAACTTTTATATCACTGGGAGCTGATATTTACCTGATTAAATTTACAACACATATACATACTATAACATTTCCATTGATTTGAAGATAAATAACTCATGAAAAAGGTACATTTTTTAATCTTATTTATCATGTAATGCTTAACTGAGAACATATTACTATCAGTATGTTTTGAAATAAGCTCAATATACTCCTTTCTGATACATTAATTGTGCAGAATATACTTGGAGTAAATGAAACCATTTGGTTTATTGGAGTGGTTATTTTACAAGTCATAGATTTCTCCGTGCAGAAGTTTAATATCCAGAGTCGTCTCCTCTTGTAGGAGCTCTCTCTTCTTTAATCCGTCTACCATGACTGACTACATTACTTCCTAGTTCTGTAGCAGCAAAACAAGGAGGTGACTTTGTTCCAAAGTGGTGCCAATCACTTTTTAGTCAGTCTCTGTAGCTGACGCTGGGCACATTCACATCTCATAACTGTCAGTATTTTTTTTTTTTTATGTGTCGCTCCCACATCAAACAACCTTGCCTCCCGTGGGCTCCTGTTCCTCCTGCAGTGGTGGGCACACTAAATGATGAGGCTCTGCAGAGAGTCGGCGCAGATTAGAATATTTTCTGTTTGGATTGAGCCATGAGGGATCTCACGGCACAAATGTGAAACATACTTTGTTTTTCACCCTTATTGAGCTGAAGTAGAACTTGAGAGGGAAGAGCAGCTTGCAGTGCTTACTGTGTGTGCATATGTGTGTGTGTGTGTGTGTGTGTGTGTTTGTGTGTGCTTTTGTTTGTGCAGCCACAGACTACACTGATGTTTAGAGGAGAGAGGGTTTGAAGTGATGCGAGGTTGTTCGGGTAGAACCAAACAGTGATTGCAATCAAACTCATGAGCCAAACAAGTCGGATGTTTGACACTGATTGAGACTGAGTGAGCGCTGTCTGTCTGTTTCTCATCTTTTTGAAAACATCTCTTTACTGTGTGTTTTGTGCTGAGAAAACTCTCTTTGCAAGCTACCAGATGTCTGGTCAGACTGTCCCAGACCCACTCTGATAAAAAATAAAAAAAGCTTTGATAGCATGTCTCTGCCATAACAAAGAAAACATGATTAGAAAATGGACAAAATGTATTTCCCTGGATATGCAGTCCAAAAGGTTTCAAAAGGCCAGTGGAGCCAATACTTCATCTTCAATCTTAGCAGCTTCAGGCTGTGCAAATAGCTTCCATTGGCACACACTGGCCTGAGATAGCCACAGCTTTTAAGGTCTAGTGGAAAGTCTTGAAAATTGCTGAAGGGTTTGGCATATTAATATGTAAACATTAGAAAGATTTAGCAAAGGAGGGTTAGGGTTAGACTTGTAGAGGACTGAGTGACATTTACATCGTCCAATGGGACATGTAACTCTTTCAGAACTCGTAAATCCTGTGTATTATGGGGGAAGGTCGTTAAAATTAAGAGATTTTCATGTTCATGACTTTAGCCCTGCAAGTGCAAGATGAGTCATCAACTTTTGGGGTTTTGCAGGCGAATGAAAGCTCTACTTAATCTCAACAAAAGCCAACAAATGAACTTCTTGAGAGGCATTTCAGTGGTCAGGAGAAGAAAACCCTAAAAACAGCTGGCTTATCTCTGAAATTAAACATGCTGATTGTAAACCAATACTGTCAATAGATATAATCCATTTCTGGATATTTAAAGCCACAGTGAGGAGTTTTATGCTGTTGTTAGATTATATTGAAACTCATACAAACGTCTTTTTTTGGCGGCCAAAAACCATCGAGACCATCAACGCTGAGATGGATGACTTTTAAACTGTAACTCTTGTCTCCTGAAACCGATGTCAGATGTAGGTTTGCCCTACAGAGCCCTGTTTCCACATTATCAACATTAAATATTTAAAATATATGTCAGATTCGACTGGCAAAAGTCATAAGAGACTATTTGACCATTGAAAATTCCTCACAGGAGCTTTAGGACCTTTAAAAGATAGCACAAAGTCAGGAGAACTATAAACATCAGCCTGATATATTCAGGCCCCACCGCTCACAGCAAACCCACCCAGCAAAACGTGGTTTAAAAGACGTTAAAAAGATGTCTTCACCGTCTAAATGAAGTCCAGTTTTCAACATCTTTTTTTGGGCCAAATTACGGACACGACGGGACGAAAAAAGCCTGAAAAGAGACGTCTAAATGACGTTGGGTGTTTAGTGGGAATTCTAATCAGTGTCTTTTCTCAGTTACACCATCAAAAGTAAAGACGGTTCAAACAAACTCATTTCTTGAGCTTCATTTACATGAAATAGAAGTATTCGCCACAGTGTGGCCGACCCCCAGGTTAAACCAGTCAGTCATGATTGGGGGAGAAGCAGCCAGCAGTTAGAGGACTGCTGCTGGAGCAAACCAAGCGGGCTAAGCCGCGTTGATCTACTGTTGAGAGGAAGTGAAATGGAGTTGTATTGAGTTGAGTTAACCAAGCAAGTCCAAGAGACTTAACAACCCTGACTTGTTGCCATCTGGCTGCAGTTTGCAGAGCTCTCTCTCTCTCTCTCTCTCTCTCTCTCTCTCTCTCTCTCTCTGTCTCTGGCGTCTTCTGGGCCCGACACACAAACCGGTATCCTGGCATTTGATCTGACGTGATGTCAAAATAAGTGGCACAGACTTCCAGGTATGTGGTCTGTGGTCCAATAAGAGTAAGAAAAGGAGGGGGATGGGTGAGTCATCTAGTTGGAGTGAAAGAAGAGAGTGGTTGTGCACAAAAATATGGACGTTTTTGATGGTAAAAAAATTGGCAAATGTGGGTTCAGTCTTGTAATGCATCACAGGTGCTTCTCTTCCTCAAATTATTCAGAGTATAAAAGAAGGACTGCATGTGAAAGAGTCCCAAAATCCAGAGACCAAATGTGTCAAATACAGCAGCCATAATTGGTCTTCATCTATAGCAGCAGATACTGTGAGTTTATGTCAGGTAGAGGCTGGACACTGCCTTATAAGCCTAAAATATTAACCTGTCTTTTTTTATTTCACCAGAACTTAAAACCATGTGTGCAAAGTGCAAAGAAAGTAAATGGAGTTTGGTTTACGCTGCTCAAAACAACCCAAATGACAAAAAAAAAAAACTAATTAGAAACACTCGATCTGAAAATCCACACACCTATTTTTCAAAGCCTTTCACAGGGACTTTTCCTCTGAAAGAACTAACCAAAACCGTCACACAGCTTGCTTTAACAAGGGACAAATGAGGAAAACTTAATTTTGTTGAGCTGACCTTTAAAGTTGGTACCAATTATTGCACCGTTTCAGTGAGAAGAAAGAGCAAGAATCTAGTTTTTCATGTTGAATCCAGCAGCAAAACCTTCCCTCTTTCCACACTCTTAATTGGCACTGGCTCAGATCCACTAATGTAAATTGGTGCTTATACGCGATTAGAAAATACTTTCTCATTAATCATCGTTAGATGATTAAAGTTAAGTGATGACATGATTCATAACATATCAGTGCCTCGCTGAGTTCACTGGCTCATTATATTCTCACACTGGTGTTAAAATCTGCTCCCTTCTTACGGTCGAGATAAAACCATTAGACTTAAAGAGCAAAAATAATACTATCGGAGCTGGGAGCGCTGCTGCTATAAGGCACACCGAAACCTAAGCTCTACATCTTCATTTAGAAGCAGAAATAAGACAGACCTCTGCTCCTTTTACTCCACACTACAGTTCTGCTGTGTACCTTTCTCCTTGTACTCTGAAAATCTGTGAAGTTTGTGCCATTTGGTGTCCATTCTCCCAAGAATCCTGACGCCATCCTCAAATCTGGGCAGTCGTGAATACCTGCAGTCTCAGCACGAGCTCATGAATCACTGTCATCCTCTTCAGGAACAGGAAAAAAAGCCGGCTCACCAGGAGGGTCTGAAACAACACCACATTAAGAGACTGCTGAAAGGAAAGACACGAATTGTGATCAAAAGAGACGGAGCACAGACTGAAACTTGAACAATACTTTCCAAACACTGTACTCTATACGGCACCAACTCTGCGTGTCGCCTTACATCAGACTTTGCACACTCTCGATCCCAGCGGGGAACGCTGAATCAAGGCAATATTTAGAGGGGAAGTTCATGGCGAGAGAAAGACAGACAGAGCGATACGGTGTGAGAAGCTTACTGGCAGTCATGGTGGTGCCAGATGGGAGAGGGAAGAGCTGCCCAGGAGAGGCGCCAGTAAGCAGAGACGAGCAGTGCCAGCCCAACTGTGTCTAACAGGAGGTCCAGCTATTTAATCAAACCCAGCACTGAAACCACACCAGTGCCAGATGCAATTCAAATCCTTATATAATGCCAATTAGTTTTTAAATAGCTCCCCCACCACACCCTCTTATCATACACACCCAAGACATCTCGTATTATGATTTCTGAGAATCTGAAGCTGCTTTATGGGGGAGGTAAGAATTCAGAAATGATCAAATGGAGTTTGACAGGCTGGAGACAGTCGAAATGAAGATGCTAAATTTATTACGCACCTTCTCCTGGAGAGGAAATATGGATACAGATGTGTGATAAAAGTGCAGTTCCTTAAGTGGCCACATGGGGCTGACATTAAAAAATGCCCATTTCCTTGCTGAATTAAATTTGTTAAGAGACTTTTTCACAATATTGAAAAAAAAAAAAAAAATCAATATTCGCCAACAACCAGAGTCTGACTGAAAACCAAGCTGGATCTCCCACCAAAAAATCTGGATTTAGAGCTGATCAAATACGGCGGCTAATTGGATAATTGTCAAGCTCGCTGTGTAGCTAACTGGTCAGGATTTTGGTGGTATGCAGTAAAAATAATTCAGTTGTTGCCACAGATCTACGAGTTGATGCTTTGCTATTAATGAAGTCGCCTTTATTTCCCTCTTTCTTTTCACTTATTTATTTATTCACTCTTTGTTCCACTATATACATTTTTTTAATAATTATTTTTTTTCTTCTCAATTACTGCTGTTACTCTACTACATAAATGATTTCTATCATTACCAATAATAAATGATTATCATTATTATTATCCCCACTGTTATTATTATTGATATTTTTACTATTATTATCTTTTTATCATTACTATTATGGTCATTGCTTTTGCTATAGCTAATGTTATTATTTTTATTATATTTATTATTATTAGTATTACCATTATTGTTATTGTTGTGAAGGCAACTTTATTTGTCCCCCAAGGCTTTTTTTTTCCCCTTTTCTCCTCATTCCTTTAATTTTACTTTCCTATATACACACATACATGTACAAATGCACACACACACATGCACACACAAGCACACCCTCACATGTGATAAAACACACTGAACACTGTTTAACGAACATTGTTGAGAAATTATTGGGCGTTAACCTGTTTGTATGGTTGTCCGTCGTCTTTAAGTTTGTGGTTGTTGTGTGTTCACTCACTTGTCTTGTTCTGTCTGATGTTACAAAAGAAAAAAGAAAAAAAAAAAAAATTGTTGCCATGGCTGCATGATCAGCCATTACTGCCTCCATTAAAATCGGAAGTACGTGCTGAATATACTTAATATTTACAATTTCAAAGAAGGTGGATCACTATAGCCCATAATGTACCTCACACCACAGGAAAAACTGGAAAAACACTGTTAAAATCCATCAGCCCTTTCCTATCATTTGTCTAAAAGGGGCTGATTATATTGTAGCATGTGCCCTACTTTAACCATTTACATATTAACCCAATCCGTCCCACTTCACTTCAATCCAATCATTTCCAATCTAACTCAATTCAATCCAATCTAACCTAACTTAGTTCAATTCAATCAGACTTAATTCAATTCTTCTTATCCTCGGGGATAACAAAACAAACAGGCAAACACAGTTAATACCGGCAGACACCAAACCTGACATGTTGGTTTTACTCTTGTTGATTTTGTTTGGAGTTTCTTTTTTTATAATTGCAAATTCTTCACAGACTTTATGACTTGTGCTGCTGATTATCCTAACAAGCTGTCCAGAAAGTCTGATTTTGGTGAACAGAATCTAAATCTTGTTCCACTGGTTAGTTAAGCAGGTTAACCAATTAATGACTCGCTTGGCTGAAGTTTGTCATATATTAGACTAATTTGTATTTGGCTCATGCACCAGTCTGGATTTAAGTAGACTTTCCCTGCAGCGAAGAAGTCAGACCAGGAGGAGGCTGCTCATTTAAAGTTACTCAGTCTGGGCCTTCCTTCCTCCCCTCAGCGCTCGCTCTCCCACCCAAGATGTGTGCAGGCAATGTGGGGAGTGCACTGGTGGGAGCTCTTTTAAACAAACCCTGTCTCTAAAAAAATATGGGATTAAAAGAGTCACATTCAAAGATATAAATCCTGGCAGGTGTTCTCAGATCTTCAGAAAACTATCTCATCCTGCTCCGCCTCAGAAATGGTAAAAAACAGATTCCTGTCAGATTTATCTCAAAGTTTTTATCGTTTTTCTGTGTGTAGGCAACAACAGATTTGTAATCCATCTGTGGCAGATTGTTATTTTTGCACAGGAGTCTTATGGCATCGGTATCATCCATCTATTGAAGGATTAGATTTATTCTACAAACTGCAGTTGTCCTTTTCTAACCACTTATTTCCACTTTCCCATAACCTTGTGGTGTTGTCTATTGTGGGTAGGGCTGCATGATTTTGGCCAAAAATACAGTCCAATTTTGTTTTTCTCTGAAAACTCCAATTTTGATTTCCATTTTTTATTCAGTGACAACTTCAGCAAACTTTACTCTAATAAAAAGTTTTTCAATCATCTCTAAAAACGAAACCACTTAAGACGGTAGCATATGCCAAGCCAGTAAGTGGCGCTGAAATGCATCAAAGACAGAAGAAGAGTACGGTTGTTTTGCCTGGACTTGCTCTTGTCCTATTTAACCACGAAACTATCACCTTCTTTTGCAAACACCATGTTTATTTACTCAGGTGTATGTGGGAACTGGGGAATGATCCCGCAGGAAAGGGGAGCCTACGGTGGCCTGGAGGTGTGAGACATAATAGAGAGGAAAATGAATATGATGATTTAGATTTTTTTTAACGTCATCATAATCAAATAATCTGATTATGATCTAATATCGATCAATTGTGTGGCTGTAATTGTGGGTCAAGAAAAGAGGATGTGAGGGATCTAAGGGGTAATTCTTTGAAGCCCCTTTCACAGTATTCTCCATAGGTCCAAAGATGGTCACTTCGGGCCCTATTAAGATAAAATGCTGATGGCAAAAATACCAAACGTTGGCTCTAAAAAATACAGTCAGGAAACCGGCTCATGACGTCATTGTACAGGATTTACTTGGTCATTATCAAGTCAAATTAGGGTGACCATATCATGGATTCGTAAAAAGAAGACACGCCTACGTGGGGTGGAGTCGTGTGCAAGATTTTGAGGGTTTTTCTGGTCAGGTTGAGTGTTCTTACGTGCTTCCAACTCAGTTAGCCCGTGCTACACAAACTCAAAACTTCCATACAAAACACGTTGTCGCCACACTTTAGCTCGTTTCTGCCTACTTTTTGTATCATCCGCCATGTTTTTTTCCTCAAAGTTCTCGTTCGCTTAGACTGCCTCTCACAAGACTGTTTTCTAAAGCACCCAGGAGAGAGGTCTTGTTAAGGGAATCATTAAAATGAAATGTAAACGATATCGATGGGTTTAACCATTTGGAACCGGTTCTCGATTCCCATCCCTATTGATTACAGTCCAGCTGATATTTCGAGGGTAAAACTACCTCAGAATAAAGTTCACCATTTGTCCTTGACTAAATCCAAATCTGACTTGCAGCTGGCCATGCCCACTGCCCAGATCCAAACACCCTGTCATTTGGGTGATTGAGCTGCCAATACTCCTCCACCCACACAAACACACACACACACACACACCTAGTGAAAAGAACTCAGGCTAACTAATAACAAGACTATCACTCATAATGTCAAGGTATCCCTCTGAGACGGCTGATGAAATCATCCTGTGCTGCTCTGTGGGAGATGAAGGGACAATCCAGCGGAGGAGGGGACAGCTAGTTTGAGCAAGAAATAAGTGGAAATACCTTGATTAAATTCAGAGGAGTGAGATTTTCATCAGCGTGATACCGCTCAGTGGGGGTGGTGGGGTAATGGTAGGGGTTGGTAGTCCCTCCTGTTGACAGAAAGGACACACCGCTTGTCAGCAAAGTCATCTTTTCCGAGCGCAACATCTGCGCTGATTTGGTGCTGCACTGTAAGCAGGCCATTAATCTAAAGCAGGACCACTCCTTATCGTGCGGAGCGACAGGCACCCTCACACTGCGAGAATGAAAAATAGATATCAGGGTTTTTTTCCCCCACTCTCTGTATTTGTCTCTGTGTCTGTCTTACTGTTATCAACTTCTTCCTCCTGCTTCTATGAGGTCATTTAAATTCGACATGCTTTTGCTCTCTTAAGGAGAGCATCGTGGAAATACCTCTCCCCGAAATAGCACCGTGCCTCTTGACCTCCTTCTTCTACTTCTTTTTTTTTTAGAGTGCTGCAACCCCGGCGTCGGATCGATGCACAGTGGTGCTGATGCTGTGGCATTTCCTCAAGGAGATGGATGTTGTGGGGTCTATAAGGCAACGTAGTGACATTTACATAAGGGGGAATGGATGCTGTTGGGCCAGAGAGGGAAGAAAAAGAGGTAGAAGAGGAGCTGTTCAGGCCAGTTATCAGCCCATCCCGGCTGATGCTCTCTGACAGTCGTTTTGCACCTCCTGCTGAGGTACAGAGATGGTACATGAAATATTTTCTTTACACATCCTGCAATTCCAGCTAGGAAAGGAGCCGAGGTGACGGCATATGCCAGCACAGCGCAACAGGAGCTGGAGTGCGGTTAATGAATAGATTTAAATAAAGATTAGCATTTTTTTTCAGGAGACAGGAGCGGTGAAATGATTCAAACCTGACTCTGCCTGCCTGCCCTCCATCCTCAGCAAGCCGGGTATTTATGAAAGAGGACAGGATGTGCAGAGGGGCTCGGAGCGCGGCAGAACTCTGAGCTGAGCCAGCCAATCTTGAACTTATTCAATCAAGAATGGGCACATCTCATATTATGAGTACTATGTTGAATGTGGGCCAAGGTGTGCTGCCCAAAGGAAAATGTTTCAAAGTTTAGGAAATGATTACAAAAAAGCGCTGTTATATGTCAGAGCGACCTGCTGCAGACAGATCAGGACTGAGGGCTGATTCTGCCGGGGATAAAAAATATACTCCTATTTTTAAGAGTCATCGTTCTCCTCATCCCTGTCTTGAACATTATGACCCTTTTCATTGGCAGAAATTAACAGTTCATAAACTACTTGTGATTTTAAGTCTGCTGTCTAAATCCAGAACTAAATGTCCAAGACCATTTGACATTGAGGCCATTTCAAAGTGGATATGCATGTATGAAAAACAGCCATGAGTGCTTATAATGCTGCTTTCAATTTCATAATGAACTTTGGCTTCATAAGCTTGTTAATAAATGTCCTTTTTTGTTGCTGCTTTTGATTGAAAGTAGGAAATTCATTTTTTATGAAATCTAAAACAATATATATAAATTTTATCTATTTTTTATCTTTCCTTTTTTTTTCTTAATTTATAATTTTATAATTTGCGTGTGCAAAAACACGTGCAAACCTCATAGCGCACGCAGACCTGATCTACTAATTGGGTGCACCGAGGATTGCGTCTGTTAAATGAGCAAAACAGAGCGTACAATCGATTTAGCGTGTTTGTCTTCATGAATATGCAGACTGTATGTAGATCATTAGAACGCGCAAAATTCTGGGAGGAGCAGATGCAAATGGAATCATTTAGCACCCGCAATGGGATTTATTAAATCCAAGAAACCGATTGCGGTCACTGTCTTGGGTCTATATCTAACATATTTGAAAGGCACATGCAAACTGGAGCAGCATTACGCACCACATTGTGGGGAGAAGGATGCAGAAGTGCCATGATACATGCCATGGTCCTTGTCTAAAAGCTTGTGATTTATTTCGTTTTTTCTGGTAAATGACGATTTTCGTAAATAATAAGGTCAAACACGAAACAGACGAAAACATTTCAAACACTCTGCTCTCACAAACTCTCTATGGTGACGGCCGATACCGTATGCAAAATCCCCGTTTTAAGAGGACGTTCCGCACCACTTTTGCCCCCCGCTATCTATTGCGGACACAATGATAGTAGATCACCCGCAACACGCCCACTAATAGCACGTGCAGTTTTTCAGTTTGTACATGCAATTTAGTGCTCACTATTTTGGATCTTAGTAGATCAAGCCCTATATATACACATCAATTAAAGTAATTGCACAGAAGCAAATCTCACTGTTATTTAGTGTGTTATGGAGGACAATTCCCTGTTAAGACGTAGAGGTTGCAAAGATGATTTTTACCCATGAATGACTGCATTATACAGGATTTATTACTATTAATAAGACAGTCCAAAATGTACGATCCAGTGGCTGCAAAGGTAGAAAGGTAACTGATAATGCATTCATAATAATGGATGTATTAACATTTATTAAGCAGTATCCAGAGGCTGCAAAAACCCATTGTTAATTGAAAGTAAATGTAAAATAAAGCATTTATTGAAACTAATGAGGCACTATTAAATCCAGATGGATCTTTCACTGTAAATAAGTCACTGTAATGAATTTAGTATACAAAAGGACTATTCCCACTTCAGATCTAGTGCCCTGCAGAGAATCTATGTCGACTGATAATAAGAGCACTATAGAGGATTTGTTTGTATTAATGAAATCCTGTGGCTGCAAAAGGAGAACTGCAATCAAGCATATTATCTAAGATTTATCAACATTAACAGGAGGCTTTTCCTACTTTAAATCTCAAGTGTTGTTAATTGTTAATAATTGCATACCTCAGTATTTATTAATCCACACTAAGTGTATCAATCCCTATAGTTTTATTGTCATCATAAAACATGTTGAGAAATCTGCTTAGTTAGATCTAAATACATCACCGACATCATTAGATCTTAATTGCACAGGCAAGTTCTTCAAATAAAAAATGTTCTCACTCTTCATTTTTATTCTGGAAAAAGAAAAAAAAAATTCTGAGATGTTCAAATAATGAGACTTTATGGGTTTATAATGGTTATTGCGTTTTTTCCGAGTTCCCTCTGGAAACCACTGGCTCATTTTTGTGCAGCTGAAACATTAGTCCAGTTTATTGAAGCATCTGTCTTATTTACAGATCTCAAATATCCTATTCTGTCATATGTGGGGGTTTATTGGAAGGAGTGACTGGCGTGAAATCACTCACGCTGCTCCTCATTGAGGATCATATTAGATATAAATGGATCGAAATGGAGCTTCAGGTGAGTTATTGACTGCTGGAGTTATTACCAAATATTGTTATTGAATTAGTCGGTGTTTTGAAACTCATATTGGAAATATCAACGCGGGATTTAAGGCGTTCAGACGACTGAGAAGACCGCTGAGATAAGCGTGTCTCATTATATGAACAGATATATTAAATTGCACTCGAGGAGATATGCCGGTTTTATGCTAGCCTGGATTTATTAGCTTAAAATTAGACCTGGGTAAACTCAGGACACATGATTTCCTGCTGATGGCAGACACTGCGCTTTCACCAAAATGCTCTTGAAAACAATATGATTTTATTAATTTATCCACTGAAAGAGGACAAAAAGTGAGCATGAGTGTGGATCAGGAAAATAACAATGCACCTGGTTTATTACGAACACTGTTACGTGACTGAGCTGGTTTGAAAATGGAGGTTCAACATTTGTTCTGCCAAAGAGAAATTCATCAAGTTTTACTATGAATCTCGACATGGTTCTGTTTTTCATTAAAGTTCTGTTTGTAAAAATAGATGATTAAGTCTGTGACGGAACACCAGCATTTCCCTCAGGCAGAGTCCAAATCCCAGTTCCTGAGGCTTCAAAACTCCAGCCCACAAATAAACAAATAATGTTTTCCTATTTTAATTACTTTTCACAGAAAATTGGGGGCTTTTGGTAATTTGTATATTAGCCCCTGAAGTCAGTGCTTAATGTGGCACATATGGGCTGAATAAGGAAACTGTGATTATTCAAATATACTGACGTTTTAATGAAAACGTTAAGGTACTACACAGTAGCTACTTTGACTTCAGGAACAAAGTCTACAAAGTACAGACTGCCAAGTTTCATTGGTAGAAGATGTTTGGTTAATACTCACAAAAAACATGCATCGAAAATTTTTGGACGTTACCTACCAATAAAGTTTAAAAAGCTGTATCAGAGTAAAGCAGTTTGGTTTTAGCTCCATCTCTAGTTTCACTTCTATTTTCTTCAAGACGGGGACATTGATTTGAAAGGGTGTGCATGAGAGATTAAGCGAACGCCTCTTTTTTTCCTGTAGAGGTGTTCCTCAAGGTTCAGTTTTAAGACATACTTTATTTTACATAAATAATAATAATTAATGCATCAGATTTCATATAGCACTTTATCAGAGACCCTCAAAGCGCTTTACATTGGATACATCATTCATTCGCTCACACAGTCACACCCTGGTGGTGGTGAACTACCTTAGTAGTCACAGCTGCCCTGGCTGCCAGTTTGCGCCTACTGCCTCTCCGACCACCACCACACAACACTCACAATCATACACCAGTGAAGGACACACACTGGGAGCGAGGTGGGTTAAGTGTCTTGCCCAAGGACACAAAAGACAGACTCGGGATAGAAGGGGAATCAAACCGCCAACCTTCCAGTCATCGGACGACCGCTCTACCTCCTATTGCCACCCACAACAACAATAACAATCAGCGATACTTTCTCAAATCTCTTGTATATGTCTTATGCTGATGATACCATTACTTTTTTATCTGTTCATCATTGATTACACAGTCGACTTTTAATGTTCAGTCTTATCTATAGAAACTTAAATTGGTTTTGGATACAAATAAAACCAACATTCATAATTTACTGACTAAATGAGTAAGTTACCAGTGCACATCCCATCAATCTTAAAGTCCTAAAGACAATCTAAACAAGTGGTGACATACTTTAAAAAGTTTAGGAGCTGAAACAAATATTGGAAAACACCTCACTCACAGTTGTGGCCTGAGTCAAATTTACAGAGCTCCTCTTGGCTTCGTTTTCTCATATTCATGTATTTGTCTTCAAAGACCTAAAAGCCACTATGCCTTATGTTCCTGTGATGTTTCCCATCTGTTTGTTCTTCTTTGTGTTCGTGCCGAGCCGGGGAAAAGAGCACTCAGTTTCGCTGTCCCCTCAGAGTGGAAAACACCCCAGAGTGATTTGAGACTGTCATAACTCGTTTTACTTCAAGCCTTTAGTTTGTCAAGGCAAGACCGTCGAACAGAGCTCGACTTTTTAAATTGGTATCTGTATCTATAGCGTCTGCTCTTTATTAGCTAACTAGTTTGCGCCTCTTAAATTGGCCCAAGATGGTCAAATATGACCATCAAATTAAAAGTGTTATCCTGGCCGAGGCTTTACTCTCGGTCCCAAGATAATACGTCAAGGGTTTATATTTGCACTAAACTCTTAAATTGCTTTTTTTTGTTGTGTCTTTCTTTCCTTTCTTCGTTTTTATAGCAGACTTCTGATAGCTTTCGGTATCTATGGATAACAATTTGTGATCACCGGTGAACAAAGAAGTCCATCTGACTGAAGGTCAGCTCGGCCTCTTTGGCCAAAAGATGGAATAAAAATAGAAAGGACAAACGATGTGGCAAAACAAGGCGAGGTCAAAAACCGGAGAGGAGAAAAATCGACAAAATGAAAGAGGATGGACGTGAAGTAATCACTCAACAGAACTGGGTATTGACCACGGCGTTGTTTAAAGACTTCTTAATGGGGATGGAAATGTCAACAGACTTTCAAAATTATGGGGCAGAAAAGTTCAATCAGGTGCTGCAGTTATCTGCTCACCTTGCCCCTCTTTACCATCAGTAGAGATGTTCGGGTTGTTGTGAGCAATAAAAGCTAAATAGGCTAATTTAAGGACGGCTGCAGAGTTAACTGTGTCCTGTAGGTGATGTCCTGAAAAAGATTGGTTTTTAGTGGCAGAAATAAAGTCATCATCCATTCTATAACATTATCTCTTACTCAAAATGTTACCCAGTCTTTTTAATTTACTAAGAGATTAGACCACAAATTATCATTGGGCTGGATTTTTTTTTTTAAGTTTACAGAACAAACACTCCGACATTATTGGCCAATGAGCGACAAAATGCTGATAAAGTTAGCTACTCTTTGCCTATAAGTCACCAACAACTCTCACTCCTATCCATTGAAATGTGTAACAAACACAATAGAAAAGGGCCGATGGAGGTCTGGGGGGGATCCTTCCCAGAAGATTGCTATAGTCTGATAAGAAAGCATTGTGAGATTAGATTAGAATAAAAGGGGATTAGCCAAAAAGGACAGTGGAAAAACAACTTTGATATTTGTTGAGCCTAAAGATAACAGCTCCATGAAGTTTCACACTTTTGATAACTGAATGCAAAGTTATTTATTATGCAGACCGCACAAGTTGAGGATAAATATTGTGTCCACTTTTTTTGGATCTCGTATTGCTGCAATTTGTTTTAATCAAGTTATCAAAATTCACTTTATTTATTTACACACTAATGCATGAACTTCCAATTAACATACGGTGACAAAATATAATAATTTTAACATATTTTGCACAATAAATATAAAAGTCAAAGTTCAAACTAAACATTTTGCCCAAATTTAGTGCATATGCTCCAGTTTTTAACTCTGAGATGAACTGTAGAAAAGATAAAAAAGACAACAAGTAAGTTTTTCACTCTTTTATTTTGACACTTTCATTTGTGTGTCTTAAATTTAGGTTGCTTTATTTCCTACACTGTAAAACACTGCTTTTATTCTGAAATGTGCTACCGCTAGTGGATGTGTAGTTACGGGAATAACCAAAAATGGATTTAAGGAGTCGTTAGCAAGATTAAATATTTCGATAGACTACTAACCCTAAATGCACAAACTCTGATTTTGGATTCACAATAAATCCTTGTATGTCGGTTTTTTACAGCTAGCTCGCAATAGGCTGTTGCTTCTTATTCATCCTTCCTTCATTAAGACTACTACTACAAATTTAAGGTATTCCTGTTACTTAATTTCAGCACATTTTAATGTATTTCTTTTGTCATTATCTTTAGTTTATTGCTTCAAACTGTTACAGAGATGGAATATTTTATAACATTGCTCATTCGAAGTAGCTTTCTGAAATTAAAAGTACCGTTTTATTCAAATAAAACCATGTTTTTCTTCGTATCTAGCAACAAGATAATTTTGAAATTGATGGCGCCCCATCGCAGTAATGGAGAACTTTAATCCCTGCATTTATAACAATGCTGTTATTTACACTGCAACGCTTGAGAGAGATCAGCCCTCAGAGGTCTTTAAGATTGTAAAAGTAATATCACTCTACATCATTATCTTGCTCAGCTGGTTACAATTAAAACACAATCATAACGCGTTAATAGTTCTTTATGAGCACAGAGTGAAGATATATCCAAACAATAGAGCAGCCTGTTCGGTCGAATATTCAACTGCGATTAGTCCACAGGCTTATATTGTCCTTGTCTTTTCTGGCTGAGGTTTTAGCACATCACTGAGTCCAGTTGGTTGTCTTTAATCATCGAATGGTCTCATCAGCTCCATATTCTGCTAAGCCCCTAAAGCAGCACAGCAGGGGGGGATTTTTTTTCTCCATTTGTAAAACCCTAATCTGTGCCAGGGAGAATTTCCATATCAGCTCCTCTGTTGATGCAGAAGCCGCCTGCCCCGTCTCTGAACTGGCCAGTGAGTGTGGGGTTGCTTTGAGCGTGTAAGGCACCTATGACGCTGCACTTCTGTCTGGCTGACTTGTGCAGAGTCAGTGCATTAGCGGAGTCGGTGTTTGATGTCTCTGTTTGAAGCCCGTCCTGGCTGTGCTTGAAGAATCCTAAACGATCTGTTGACTTCTGTCTTTGACTGAACCATCTCTGCTGTTAAAATATAAACACGCTGACGACAACATGTGCATGTACTTTAGATGATTACAGAGACTGCAAACCAGGTTTGAGCTCTTTTTCTAATCTCAGAAGTCCAAATAAATATCTGAATCTGTCAAGAACCAGTTTTTCCATCTACAAAAGTTTAGACACGTTTTGTCCATTCCAACTTATCAGAACAAGAACAGCTTCATCTCTGGCCATTAGCTTCAAAAACTCAGATCCAGGTACCACTGCAGGGCTTCACAGTCCAGCTAGCTATCAAAGAAATGCAGCATCTGGTTTATCTTTCCAAATAAAGTAGAGAAATTAGGCTGTAAATAGTATTTAGAATTAAGTTAGATACTTTTCAATGAGGCTTGTTGATGCACAACCATCAGTAGCATTTGGCTAATGTTGGAAAACAAGCAGTTTGGCGAGTCTTAGTATCCTGTCCAGGCTTAAGCAAAGACATGTGACTTACACAACATCTACGTATGAAGTGACCTAAATTCATAAGTTCACTGTAACCTGAATTAACTTAAAAGCTCAGATTTAAGATAATCAGGCTGTTTCCTCCCTGACATCTTTCTTTCTTTTCTTTATTTATCTCAAACTTTAAGAAACAAACGGAAAAAAAACAACTAAAAACAGCAAGCAAAATAATATCTATGTACACCAAACAACTGTACATGTCAAAGATAAATTTACACTAACATATGTATGTCAAAAACAAATGGTTTGAGAAGGAACAAAATGCAGCAAAGAGCTTATCTAGTCCGGCCCCTTCCTTACAAATCAGAGCCAATAAAAAATGGAGAAAAAAAATGTAAAAACTACAAAGATCTGTATAAATATCTACATATTATACAAAAAGATATCTGCTCTACACTTCATGTGTTATTTGATATAATTATTTGCATATTTTAATGATAATTAGTGTTAAAATATTCAGAATATTACATTTTCAAGCACTTAAAAAAAAAAAAATGATTTATTGACAGATGGTCAGATTAGCATACCGGGAGATTGAGTTTCTGTTGTGTGTACACAGCTCAATCGAAATCTACTGTTCTGTGCATGCGCCAGTGTTCACTCGCTAAGAAGCGAGGTAGTAAACAAAACCTCAATAGACGAAGGAAAGGACGTAAAAAATGCAAAACTTTCCTAACAAATAGCACAGAGTTGTAAAAGTGATGTGCAGTTAGCTTCTTGCTAACGCTTTTGTTTTGATTTGTACTACTTCAACTGGGAGAATGGAAACAAGCTGGAAAAGGGACCTGCCACCTACTGTATCTGAGGCGGCCATGCCCCTGATTCTTGTTCAGCGTACGTAAACTGAGACAAGGATGGTAGTCCAAGTAATTCCCCTAATTGAACTTAGGTTGTAGCTCGACTTAACCGTGAATATAAACACATAGAGATACCAACATTAGGAGGCGTGCCAAGGGGATGGTTAACCAAGATGAGGGGGGCTACTTGCTGCCAAAATCCTGGACAGTTGGACAACAGAGGGCATGGTCGTCCTAACACTTAAGGTGGGCGCCAAAATCAATGCAAATTTAATTCACACTCTTTGTACAATGTCATTCGACTCGTTCGCCACATCCAAACAAGAGGTCAGCGCCCAGAAATGAAACTGATGGAGTGCGTGTGGCCTCATACTTTAACATCTTGGGCCAAGCTAATATATTTGGATGATTTGGGATTGTGTTTGCCCTCGTCTGAACACATCACTGAAGTTGGCATCTGAAAAAATTCCCATCTCATTCCCGGCTTTATGATCCATAAATCACCGAACCAGTGTGACACCGCGTAGGTCTCCAGTATCTGAGAACAAATCACCTCATTTTGCAGGAACTGAACATCTGGATCTTGAAGCCTGCGAACCTCCCTGCCCCTACAAAACACATATCACACCTTCACAACAGCGCCGAGACTGCAGCGACGGGTCTATTGGAAAGCTGTTTCTCTGCGCCATGTGACACGCAACATCTGCAAGTCATCCGACACATTGCAGAATTATCTCTCTCCCTCTCCAGAGATGAGTTGTGCCCTGAAGACAAACTGCAGAGATGAATCTCCGTAATTGTCTCCCCGCTGCACAGTTGCCGGGAAAGTGGAGACCCTGTTCTCGAGGAAAGCGAGAGTAAAGCCATTTCTGTTTGAATAAAAACAAGAGCAGTTCTCAAACTCATATAACCTGCTTACCTGAGAGAGTTCCTCTGTTACTGGGAACAGAAAAAAAAAAAAAAAAAAAGTCTACTGTTTTGTTAAAATAAGATTGCAACCTGCAACTCCCATGACAGAGTTTTTGCAGTCGATTTCCGCAGTTGTTTGAGAAGTTCTTTGACATACTTTTACCACTGGAATCAATTCAACTTGATACTGTTCCCATCATGCCTCAGGGGGATCACTGTTTGATACCCATAAGATGTGTTCAGGGCAGTATAATGTTTTATGATTAAAAAAAAAAAGCCATGCAGACGGGGACTACTTGGAATGAGGGTTATTAAAAAGGTTCCCTGTGGAGTCTGTGACCTCTGGTTGTTCTTCTGAGCCTCTCTATCTCTCATCAGAGGATCTACTGTTTTGTATGTCTATGCATGTATGAAGCAATCAACAGTAAAGCCAAGTTATTGCACCACTTTCCTCTGATCCACAGGCGGGTTTTGCAATGAGAAGCATCCCTCTTGCAAGTATGCATGAATGTAATCAATGAGGAATCGAAGTTTCAATAAGAGAAAGTACCTTTGCAAACATTTTTATGCAGATATAAAAGAATACAACATGTTTACTAGACCGCGAGGAGAGAGATCATTCAGTGTGCTGCATGTATAACTTTGTTTGTTTACTCTGCAAAGAATAGAAAGCGTAAAAAAATAAAAATGTCCTTCTGAGTAAAAAGCAGTCCGATGTTGAGCTGGAAACATAAATTATTGATTTTGTTCTACAAGAGACAACAAACACATTTTTAAAGGAATCTTGTTACATGAATCACATTTTTGTCTTCAGAACTGTCAGGGACAAAGTCGTCAGTTTCCTCTGCAGTACGCACTGACATTTGGATGATCGTTTTTATTGGGCTTAAAGGGACAGTGTGTGTGGTTTTTTGCAGCATTTAGCAGAGCAGAGTTGGGAGAAGTGAACTGGAATATTTATGAGTATGTATAAACTTTTGTATAATCAGCTGAATATAAAATGTCTTGTTTTTGTTATCTTAAAATGAGCCTCTTATGTCTACACAAGTGGGTCCTTCTCCACAGAGGCCACCCATCATCACGTTTCTACAGAACAGGAAACTTGCTGTAAACATGTTTCTGTATTTAGTGAGCATCAGTCTGAAGATGAAAAATAGAAAAGTTGTGCAAAACTTTAACAAATGGAAGATCAGACTTAAGTGATGTCCTTAAAAGTCTATATAACAGGAGAGGTGAGCAAAGGGGGCATCATTACCTCGAATCTGATCGCTAAATTTATCACAATGCTGTGTTGCCATGTCAGCTCCTTCTTCAAATTACATCTTTTTTATACTTGCTCATTGATAATCCGGTTTACTGATAGTTTATTATTTATTTTTTTCTTCACTTTATCTCAGCTTCTTTATATTTTTGTGTGAAATATATGCACCGACCTTTTCGCAGTGTTGCCTACTCCTCAGTAAGGAAAGTTGTGAGTGGCTGTCGTAAAAGTCGCTGGAAGTCGCTAGACGACGCCATTGTTTAATTTGCAGAATTTTTCAGCTAGCTACCCGTTGAGAAGAGTAGCATCGATACCTGCTTTCAAACTCCAAATCTAGCGACTCAAAAAAGTCGCTAGATTTGTCGCTTGGCGCTTATTTTTGACAATATGTCGCTGGGGGGTCTGAAAAGTCACTAAATCTAGCAACCAATCCCCTAAGTTGGCAACACTGCTAAATGCACACATCACCCCCCAAACTGGGAAATATTAGCAGTTATATATCATGCACAAAACTTTTACCAGTGTTACTGAAAAAAGAACTTCTTACTGTAGGTGCAACAAAGCATCAGCAGGGAAATTAAAGCTTTTTTTCTGCTGCCTGGGTCGTGACAACCTTGCCTTCAGCTAATTCAAATAACTTCCAAAAAGTGTTTATGGTCTTTGGCAGTGTTTCACTGGATGTAAAATTCATAGAGGAGGAGGCCGGGGTGGGTGGTGGGGTGTCATTAACTATTTACTCTAATACAGTTTCTTCTGAAGGCGACTCACTGACGGATTTTCATGTGTTATAATCAGCAACCTTTGCAACATAGATATGGTTTCCATTATTACAGTGTAAGGTCAGCTAATCATGACCTTTAGAAAAACAGAACTTGAACTGCAAGGATAACATACGGCCTCTGTGTGATTAACTTGATTGTGAACATTCATTCCTATGGCAACCTCTGTGATATCCAATGTGTTGAGAAAACTCCTCCACTCGTGATACTGTAGTCCACAACACGTCTACAGTACCTTCAGAAAATCAAACATTTGCTGTGGATTTCAGAGAGACCGAGTGACAGTGTGGTGATCAGGCTTCGGTCGATTATCTTCGTGGGTTTACATGATTAAAAAGAACTAGTATATCAAGTTTTAACACATAGTAAAAGTGAGTTACTGCGCAATGTTGGTTATAGGAAATGGAGAAAAAAAACGGAATTACTGAGAGCTTTTTGGCTTCAAATTCATATATTGGCGGGAGGCAGAACCAAATTGTCCATAATATATACAGTCCATGGTCTCAGAGAATTCACCACTCACCATATTCAGACTTTTCGCTGCTTTGTTTCTTCATTTTTGGATGTCTGGAATTTAGCACGTAACTAAAACTCTACATTATGGTCAGTTTGTGATTGTAAAGGAACATTACATTTTCAAACTACATTACTGCAGCAAGTTTAAGGTGAGATTTGATGCATTTTCATATTTGTGTGTTAACTGCAGTTGTGTACAGATTGACATGTGTAGGTGTTCGATAATGTTTGTAATTGACCTGATAACCACTCTCATCATTAAGCTGATATAAATCACTCATCACTGCCTTCGTTACAGGAGACATCTGAGGTAAAGTTGAACCAACACACCCTGCACTCTGCCAGTTTGGACCACTTTTTATAGATGACTTACGTAATAAAGAATGACATTGAAATCATGCTGAATCTTTATTCTGAACTGTATGTATGGAGGGCCCTCTGAATCTCTCCAGAAGTGCTCTATCAGCAGCCATCAGGCCGGTGTGATGAGCTCCTGGCGTGTGAGGGTTATGTGCGACCAGGCGCCAATGTCCTTTCATTCCTCATTTCACTTTAAAGCTCTCTACATGTTGGCTCACTGTGATGAAGTTTGGATTTCATTCCTCCCTCTGCCCCACTCCAATCTGTCTCAGTCAGCGAGAACCGCATGTCCTGCCTATTAATTTTTGGGGATAAAACAACTCTGTTGAGTTTTAATTGTTCCGCTGAAATTCATAAAAACAAGCTTCTCTTCGAGTGCGTTGTTGCATCAGAAAGTCGATCCAGCTAACGGGTATTTGGACAGGAATCTTTGAGGACACTCACAATGACAAAGAACAGAAGTTTACAAATATTTAGCACTATGGAAGTATTTCTGTGTAAATATCCAAAGCTAGGAGGCTATGGCAATGTGAAAAGGGTGTTTATCTGGTTGCATTTGGTATTCTTCAAGCAGCTCTGGTGCTCTTCTCTCACATTAACTGTGGTTAAAGATGATTTGGAGAAGTTATTGTCTTATTTTTCTGCATGCAGCTCTTTGCAGAGACTGCAGACTACCAAAGCTTACCCCTCCAAAGACAATCATAAACACATGGAATAATGTTTGCTCAGCGTATTTGTATAAACACGACTATTACTACAGAGTCAAACACTGTTATCAGTAGTTTGATTGAGAGGATCCAAAGAGAGCCAAACAAAGCTGGTTTTAATGATCGCTTTCCAAATAATAAACAAATAATATGGTGTACTTGAGGACTATTTGTATAAAAGGATTAGTTCACCTTTTCAAGTACAGATATATGAGGTGCGTCTTTGTCGAGGGAGCAGTCAGAAACAGAAAAACGAGTTTAAGTGAAAAAAAATTCTGTGTTTCTTTTTACTCAAAAGCCTGTTCAGCATTTTTGCACTAGTCTTGGATAGCCCCGCATCCCCAGACCACCTCACCTTGGGGAACGGGTCTGGAACTGCTCAATTAATTATATTTAATCTGAGCCTCTTACAGCGATCAACTTCTACCAATCAGATCAATGTGGCATGTGATGGCCGCCATAATGGATTCAAAAGAACCACCAGTGGAAGCTGCCATCTTGGTTGTTTACAAACTGTGATTGGTTCAGTTTATCCAACACCAAAGGGAGAATGTTCAGTATGACAAAACCTCTAAACCCACATGCAAGTGAAAACAAATATGAGCTGGCTGAGGGGTCTGATAAAACCAGGTCACGTCTCGCACACAAGCATACCATCAAATTCTCTTTCATCAACATTTTTCACAATTAGGGTTGTCCCGATACAATATTGATATCAGTCCGATATCAGCCAAAAAACAAATATCGGATTATATTGGCCTGAATCTAAAATCTCTAATATCAGCATTCCAATACAAGCAGTCCATTCCAGACTCCACTCCGGCACCTCTAGCTAGCAGCGCCCGGATCCAACATATAGAGCCCACATGATCACAACAACAGTGTGTACTAAGGTACAAACAAAGTAACAAGGAGTAGGAGTGATGTCGGCTGTGTAGAAGTATTTTTTGTTAAAGTCAGAAAAAGACATCGCAGCTGAGTGCAAAACTTGTCAAGATTGTGCCAATATCGGATCAATATCGGTATTGGCCGATACTGAAGGCTAAAATCTCGGTATCTTATCGGAAGTTGAAAAGTTGTATCAGGACACCCCTGTTCACAATGTCCCAATTCTTTTGAAGCCGGGGTCGTAGGATGAGATCGGTGAAGAAATGGCAAACATCCAGACAAGAAGAGACAGTCTGAGTTTAAGGTTCGGTCACTGCGCTCTGTAATTCACTATTTAACAGGTAGTAACCTGCCATAAAAAGTACCAGTGCACTTATTGAGGTCACAAGATATTAAGGTGTAAAAAGACGACTAAAGTTTGGATATAACTGTCCGACAGATGAGAATCAGACTGTCGAGAAGTCAGCAGGGAGGCTAATCTAGTGGACGTGGTCATGATAGAAAAAGGCCTTGCAGCAGGCCGGCTCTTATTAAACTGGGGTCACACAGGAGGCGTTTATTCAGAGGGCAGAGAGAACTGGATCAAATATAAGCTTTAAGGAGATTAGACAGGAATGGCAGGGCATGTCCACTTAGCATTTCGTTTAATATAAAAAAAGAAGAAAAAATGGCCCGAGCGTTTTGAGGGTGTTCTGGTGACTTAAAGAATTTTAACTGAAGCAATTCACAAGATACGCTGTGATCAAGTCTGGATGAAGAGATGAAGGGTTTCCTTACAAAAAAATCAGGCCAGATAGTGAGTATAAAAGTGTCAGAGAGAGAAGAACTAGGTGAGAGACTGGAGTGAAAACTGCGGCGGCGGCAGTGTTTTCTCAACTCTCCCCGCTGTTACACTTCAGCTTTTAAAATTTAGCTCCAGCTCAACATCGCAGAGATGAAAAGTTGTGCTGCGGAGGCTGAAAGAAAATCATCTCTTCTTTTCCAAAAAACTGAGTATCCAGGGTCAGCTGGTAGCTCCGGTTCAGTCTGGTACAACTCTCTCTACGCCGAGCACAGAACAAAGCTCTCCAGCATCACCAAAATAATTGCATCACCCCAACCTCCTCTCTCTGAACTGTACAACTGCTTGGTGATGAGGATAGCCGCTCTGATCACAGAGGACCCTCTCGCCTCCTCTACCACTCCTTTCACATACTGCCATCAGACAGATGGTACAAAGTCCCACTGGCCAGGAGACATCTACGAGAAATCCTTCATTTCCTTTGCAAAAAAACACTCTTTTTAAAAACAGACGACGCTTGTTAACCTGTTTTTATCAGCTGCTCTTTTAATAATCTCTGCCTGAATGTGTTTCAAATATCTTAAAACTCTTTTTGGGTCTATCTCTGAGCTCATTGGCACATTTTTTACTAATAACAGCCTCTGGGTGCATCTGCCAATTTTCGGAGGTTCCCATGTAGCCGTGCAGTTGCACAGAGAAGCAATACGGAATATCTCTGATGAGACCTTTTGGCGGATAATAGTCATTACAGGCGATGTAGGAGTTTCAGGGGCAAGAGCGAGCTGGAGTAAAGAGCAGCAATTAAAACTTTATCATCTGTTGTTGGTAGGAGTGTGTTCGTGAAAAGTTTAGTAACATGCTTAGAGATGATAGCCGATGGCTGCTGGTGTTACACTACTGTCAGTGCTTTCCACCATTTTTGCTTCTCACATGGACTGTTTGGGATTGAAATATTACTCTGACAAAATGAGTGTTTTGAACCCAAAGTCAAGGTCTCTTTTAGGAACGGAAGTCTAACTTTTAGGAAGGTTAAAAACTTTGTTCATACAGGTTATCTCTATGACACAGTGTCTTATTTTCAAGAGAGTAGGAAAACATCAATCTTGGCGATGATTGTGCATCTTCGAAGAATAAGTGCTTGCAAGGAGAAGTCTATCCAACCTCTCCTATGTCCTCTTTTTTGGGGGCTGTCAGGCCCGTCCGACCTTGAGCGGGGGAGTTTATAAAATCCTTCAAATAGCCCAGGGTTTTGTATGGAAGTTTTGAGTTTGTGTAGGGTGGACTAACTGAGTCAAAAGCATGTAAAAAATACTCGACCCAACCCGTAAACCCCTCAAAATTTATGACACGCAACTCCGCCCCGCGTAGTAGTGTCCCCTTTTTGGGGGCAGCATATTCATGCTGGAATCGCCTCCATACTTACTGTCACTGACTGTGGCATAGATTTCATTTCCTTCAACGTAATACTCATACAGGACATTTTGAGAAGTTACGCCAACCTGCTGTGTATAGGTACTTGAATATTCTGAACACTTGTCTTCCCCTACCCCGTAACCGGTATGGGTGGGAATCAATAGTTGCCCCACCATAGGATATTATCAAGACACTTGGGCCACGATACGATATATTGCGATTTTTAACATTTTGCAATAAACTGAGTATTGCGATACAATATAATGCGATTTGAACATTTACCATTTGTCTTTCCTTCATGTTTGTCATATTTACGCTGTATTTTATTTTCATGTGGCACAAATTGCAAACTATATATATATATATATATATATACATATACAGTATATAGATAGATATATACACATATATATATTTGTTGTACTAACTTCTCCTGCTCTAAGATGTCTACCCTGCCAACTTCACTGGACAAACAGTTGATTTTTTTTCCCCCATTATCATAGATTTGACTTCATATTAGCAATTAATTTGAAAAATCAATACTTCAATATAACATCGCGGTACAATGCTGTATCGATTTTTTCTCCCACCCCTAGTAACCTGCTCTTTTTTCATCTAAAAGTTTGTCTAAAAGTTCAGAGGCACCTAGCCAGCATAAGAAGTTCAGCCTTTACATGGGAATTGTGTTTTAGCAACATATACCGTTAATTTTGAATCCTCCACAATCACATACTTGTTTAATTACAACCTCTTTTCAATGTCAAAGCTGTATTATTGGGCTAATTTGGCAAATTTTACAACCACACATGTTGCGTGATCTTGCGTGCAGCAGATAAATAAGTACATTTTTCTGCAGCTTCCAACAGATAAATCTTGATTCAACTTTACAGATAATACCAGTATATTCAGAGACCTCATTAGGGTTGAGCTAGAATCACATCAGACTGACAAATAATTCTCATATTTGCCTCATCTATCACAGGCAGTAACAGTCATGTCGAGCAGGTTAATTTAGGATTTAAAAAAAAACAAGAGCATAACTTCTGGGACATCTGGTACTTGGTGGGAACGCTCAAAAGATTCAAAACAGTCTCTTAATGGACCTTCTGTTGAGATTGTACTTTAAACTGCTGTTTCTATGATCATTTATAAAATTGCAGCATAAATTTAGAGCAGAAATCAAGTACCAGCTGGGCCAGATACCACCACAGATAAATTGGAGGTCATATTTTATATACTCTAGCGAGGCGTAGACACTGAATATAGTCAGTCATTTTTTTTTTTCTGAGGTTTCAAACGACTTCTATGATTGCAACAGCAGAGATTTGATGTGCATTTGGCGTGCCTGTATGGGAATGCAGTGTGTTATAAACTTTGCCATCATCGCAGACCTCGCCAAAGCTAAACACACACCTTCCTAACATGGATTGGGTTTCTGCCGGGAAATGAGATTGCTGGTGACAACTGCTGTGACGTGGCAGCCTGCTAGCAGGTGCTTCGGGCTTCTTGCCCACCGGCCACAGAGGAATATCTGTCAGGCCTGGTTACTGGCATTGCTATCTAGACCCGACACTCTCAGTGTATTTGGAAGCTGAGCAGCAGAAGAGTGTGTATTTGAGAGTGCGGCAGTATGTTCATGTATATGTCTGTGAGGAGGAGGAGGAGGAGAGAGAGGAAGTCAGGGAGTGAGGCAACAAACAATGAAACAGGGAAAGAACACGTAGTCACTTGGGAAGGACCACCTTCACGCTGCTTCCGTGGTGCAGATGCTTGTTGCAAATTATAGACTTGAATTGGCGTCTCTTCCAAGACTGAATGTAAACGTCACATGCTGGCTTATATCCCCACGACTGGAGTTCGTGCAGGAAAGCTGTAGTGTTGTTGATTTCTCGCTGAAGAGAATCCTGTCTTTGGCATAAGGCTCTCTGAAATGCTTAAGTGCTGTGTTGAGTATTCACAAAGGAATACTCTGGCACTGCAGATAGGAGTATAGAGCACTTCAATACAGTCCTGCCTGGATCAACAAGCTAACAAAAGCTTTGCTGCAAAATGTTCGAAAAACAAGACAAACATGGAAAGTTTTCAAGGGAATTACTTTGTTGGTTTTGGAGGGGTTTTGTGATTTAAGCAGTTTTATTGGCAGTCTGTTAGATTGACTATATCAGGGGATGATACACGTCATCCATGATATAAACCCGGACTAAATATAGATGTACAGGACAGGCATTGCTGTTAATACGACATGTAGGTAAATTATTTATTTAACACAGCAATGAGGAGCTTTCAGTCATTTAATCCGTTTGTCTCTAAAATAAATTTGGGAGGGAGTGAAGCTGATGTCACCATTGGCTCTCCTGAACAGTTAGATATTTTTGATACCACAGCATATCAAATCTGAACCAGTTATTGGCTAGTGTTCAAGATAAATTCTGTTATGATGCAGAGAAATATGTCCAATATTCAGCTATGCTCTGAACCCCATATGTTTATGTTTTTATCATGGATTCATGTGGAATTCATCTAAACAACGATATCCATTATTTTAGGTTATAATGTGCATCTGATTATGAAGCTAACATGCTGTTTTTACTTAAATATTTATATAATTTTTATATTTTGATGTATTGAGGTAGTGATGGCTTAGCGGTCCAAGCGCCCCACATTAAAAGGCTTTAGTCCTTGTCACAGTGGTCACTGGTTTGATTCCTGGCTACAATGTCTCCCTCACTCTCTACTCCCCACGTTTCCTCTCTCGCTTTAACTTGTTCTATCCAATTAAAGTAAAAAATGCCACAAAATATATTTGTTCATTGTTTGTTCCTGCACTTTTTTTCTACCATAACCAAAAAAAAAAAAAATTAATCCATCATTCTCAGACAGATGCCGGTGTATATACCAGATGTGTTCTGGCTGCCAGATTGGCTCGGAGCCCGGCGCCTATTGATGATGTCACACTATATGATTGGCTTAAAGTTGGTTCGGATGAATTGGAAGATTGTGGTTGGGCCAGGCATTGCAGGAGCGGTTTTCGCCGGTTTAGGTTTCATGGGATTGTAGTTCTTAGGAGAAAACATGGACGAATTTTACGAAGCAATCTATCGCTACTTAAAGGGGACTTATGACAGCAGGAAAACTGCCTCTTTTAGGTTGCCAAAGGAAATGTGGAATAAAAGCAAAACTATCTATTGATAAATGTAGATCCTGCATACTTTTTTCTTTAGAAAAGTTAACATCTACAATTAGAGCCATCTAAAAATTACAGAACAGTAAGTTGTAATTCTCTGTTATTATATGGAGAGAAATTTTGAGGTCATTTAAATGAACAAACTAAAATACAGACAACCGTGAGGGGCTTTTAACTGAGCACATTTGACTTTTTAAAAAGGTGCGCAATGTAGTTTGTCCAAGTGGACTTGCCGTAGTGTGACGTCTTTAACAGGTGCTGGTCCCCGAACTGATCTGGTACCTACACGGGCATAGCTGTGGTAAAAGACTTACACAGTGATCCTCCATGTTAATGTTCTTCATTGTGTATATTAGGTGACAAAATAAATTATCAGCCTTTCCAATGAAATTGTAATATAATCGTTATGAACCAGAAGACTCAGACTTCATCCTATTTTACTCCGAACCATTGGACAGAGGACTTAAAAGACCCAATAGCGATGGAACAAGCTGGTGCTTCATTAATGCATCCTGATATGAGCATGTAAAATCCAGTTTTTATCAACATTAACACAGCCTCCGTACTCTCATTATGGAGATGGGCTTGTGTTAGCAAATTCTCTCTACTCATTTGGTTTCTTAATGCGACAAAATCTCCTAAAATTCACTGAGCTGTGTTGAGGTAAGTCGACAGCTTCAGGGAGCATTTACCTTGGTTTTTGCCTGATTCCATTTACAGAATTTTCCATCACAGAACATCCAAATTACCTATTTAGCAGACGTCTTTCAAAGTGTAGTGATTGTAAAATGCATTTCCAAATGATTTTTTTTTTTTTTTTTCTCCGTCATGAATATTAATGTTACCCTTTATATTCCTCACTTTCAGATGGTGTGACCGTGAGCTGTGCAGATGTGGGTTAAAAAAGACACCGGTTTGAATTAACGGAGGATGTAGAATCAAGCTGGATGAATCTATGCATGAAACACCTACTCTTGGCTCTGGAGTTAAAAAAGAAAGTTTATGGTAAAAGTTTGCAATTTTATTTTTTTAACTTCGGCTCTTCTGCACTTGGCTGCATTATTCTTGCAGAGTGGTGATCATCTCGCCTAAATAGCAATCTGGCAGTGCGCCTCCCAATATGGAGTGATGAGTGATGTGTCGTGTGTAAATTGTCCCACATTAGATCAGACTTATTGATTTCTGAGTGTTGGCACTTAGATCTTTTGAGCTGTGTGCCTCTGCGGCAGAATGATTACTTTTTCATCATCTCATTGATGTTTCATCATTATTGTGCTTCGTCTTCCTCCTCTCCAAACTACCACTGCCAACTGGCCTTCAGAAAAGCAATTATGCTATGGATGTCTATCATTTCCTTCTTATGAAACTGTCCATGTGCCAAGGCCCCCTTTTCGAATACAGAGATGGTACATCAGTGTTGATGGCACTTCTACCTTTTCACTTGGAGCCGTTCCCCGTCTGCTCCGAGTTGTTTTTGAGCTCCTGTGCTTCACCCATTAGCCATGCAGTGACACTTCTCGCTTGTTTGTGCTGCACCCTCCATGCCCGCTGATGTGTTTGCTGCCATAGGATCCCACTTACACAGAATAATGATAATGTTTGTCACACCTCCCCGGCTGAGGTAAATAAGAAGATGCATCGCCGTCATTATTTAAATGCAAATTACATCGCTCTGAAAAGCAATATCCGCATTTTAAAAAGAAAACCCACATTGATTATAGTATTTGCTTTGGATCCATCGTGGCAATTTAGCACAGTGCTACAATATGGAGAATTATACAATGCGCAAAGTGGGGAGAGCTGTCAGGAAATCATGGCCAAAAAGAAAGAAAGCAAAGCACAAAAGAGAGAGCAAGGTCGAAAAAAGGGATTGCTCTCTACCTTAAGAGTGACATCAGCACTCTTTCCGAAAGTGTGGTGGGACGTGCGTTAGTGTTGCGTCATTCATGAATGATTCGTTCAAAAGAACCGAACTGCTGAGTGAACGACATGAATGAAATCAGTCCAAGACCTGATTCGTCCCTTTCTCAGTTCAGCTGAGCAATTGTGGTCTGCCGGTCGGGAGTAGAACTACCACCTTTGACTCTTTGGCAAACGACACACAGCCAGCCAGCAAGCAGGCGGGCGGAGTCTCATGATTTGCTCACAGCCAATGAATGACGTGTATCAGTCAGACTGTGAACGAAATGAACGACTCCTGAACGACTTGAGGCAGGCAGAGGAGGGAGGGGTGTAGCATCGTTCAAGAACTGCCCACATGGGTTTGTTCACTGTGAGTCTCTCCAGTCTTTCCACAATATAAAAATAGCGGTTGTGCTGCTTGCTGCTGTGTTGCATCACTCGCTTCGCAATGCGAACATCGGTGGCACACAGAGAGGAGAGTTTTTCAGGGCAGGGGAGAGATTCTTCCTTCACAACTTGTCGAATGAACAACGTGTCACCCAGTGAACAATGCTGTGACTTCAGCAGCAGGGGAGGGGAGGGGCTTGTTTGATAAACGAACTCCTGATCAGCACCGCTTTGTCACTCAATCATGTACTGTATCTGGTGGGACGGGGCTCCGAAGCACTTACTGATTTGGTAAAGGAATCTTTTTGAACGAATCATTTTAATGAACAGGTTCTAAAGATTCAGTACAGTCAAAAGAACTGTTCTTCCCATCACGAACGTGCGTTGGCTTGACAGGAGTATTTGATTTGTTACTGGAGGGGAGGGTCTTCTGAAATAAACCATGTCACATCATGGCATCAGATATAATGAGGTAGTAGTGCTGATGAAATTTTCTTCTCAGTTTATGGACATCTACGTATACCTTGTGGAGAAACTAAACATATGTACTACTAGAGAAACACTAAAGGCACAGAATCTCTGAACACTTTTAAACCCACACTTAATCAAACATTTAGGTCCTTTAACCGTTGGCAAGGATGTAACTCTGGGTGAGAAACCTATCAATTGATCTCCCAATAATGATCCCAAGACCCTCGAACAAAAAATGCTGCTTTTAAAAGCAAACTAAGGCTCCAAAACAAACTCGACATCTTTTGTTAGTTCTTATTTTCGGTATTTACTGAAAGGAGGGTCCTTCTATGGGGCAAAGAAAAACCACAGTACATCAGCTGTGGTTCAGGAAGCGGAGAAGGTCGCCTATTGGTGGTTCAATCAGGCTCCCGCAGTCTACACATCCTTGAGCGAAACACTGAACCCCACGCTGCCCCCTCCTGCCGCTATCAGTGTGTGTGAGTGAGTGTCTGTATGAATGGAAGGCACTATAAGGTGCTTTGTCCTGCCTTAGAGGAAAAGTGTTTTATAAATGGAGTCCATTTACCATTGAAGGAGTGTGTGTGTGGGGGGCGGGGGCGAGTGACGAAGAGTAGATGTTTAAGAGGAACAAAGTTGAATAAACGTGATTTATTTAGGGGTAAAGAAAGCTTTCAAGGAGGTGAGATTTGGGTTGGGTGGGATTCACTTCGAATACTGTTGGAAAGAGGATTTAAACATGAAGCAGGACTGCACTGCACAGTCAGAATAGTCAGAGAACCAAATATAGGTGACATGATGGTGGACATTTCTTTATGATATATATAGTATAAAAACAAATCATACTCTGAGTCCATTTGGTCTGTTTTTGCACATTTCATGCAGGCTTGTGGAAACGGACCAAACGTTGCAGGATAGTATTGGATAATAAAGTCGATGGTTCAAACAACAGAACACCCTGGAGTATTTAACGGACATAGAGATTTGCAACAATGCCATCTGCATTTGCCTCATTAACAGAAACCTTATTACTGAATATAAGTATCTATTTTAGTACATAAGGAGGGCATAAACAAACCCATAATCTAGTGGTCTAGCGAGTTGTTATTTGCTCCCGACAAGTTTTATCGAATATCTAGCACAGCAAAAATGATCAAAGTGAGCAGTTTGATTTTATCTCATGAAAACACATGATATTAAGTCAACACAACAGCTGCAGGGTTATGCAGAGTAAACATGGCTATATGAATTAGTACGCCTATTTTTAAGGTAAGGGCAGTGGCGATCGAACTACCTCAACAAACTGCCATGTGATCTGTGGCCTGAACATCCATCAAAAATTGAAGACAACAGTCTTTGTGTTTATGATAGCATATCTGAATGGCATAACACTGAACTACTTTCCACATTTATCAATAAAGTTTGATCAATTATTTCTTGTTTCAGAGGGAAAACTTGTGAAGCAGAATTTTTACCTGAGTATGTAAGCTTTCTGGAGATCCATGTAGAAGCTAAACTGCACTAAATTTCTCTAACCAGAAAGAGTGTCCTGGCCAACACCTGGTATACCACTTTCTGTAGGTCTCATCTACTTAAAGCATTTTTACACCAGTAGTCACATTCACTCATTCACATCACATTAATGCACTGATGGTAGAGGATGCTAGCTGACAGTGTTTCCAGTGTGGACACTTCAGTGTTTGATTGCAGGAGCTGTGATTGTACCACCAACACTCTAATTAAGAGATGACCGAGTCTCCTGCTGAGCCACGGCTGCACACAAATAAACTTCTCCTTAAGTACTTTTAGACGTGTCGAAGAAGTGTACAGATAAATACTGAAAAATTTCTGCAGGAGAACAGTGTAAAGGAAGCACAAGGTTGTTCTATAAAAGACAAAAACTGCCAAAATATACCCAAGGATCGTGGTGTGTAAGGGTGTGATCCCAAACATTAAGGGAAAAAAAAAAAAAAAACTCCTCCCTCTTTGTCCAGCTGAATCAGAACAGGACTTACACTGTGCTAACAGCATTCAGTCCAAACGAGGTGAGTGGAGTGGCCACTATGCCAAATGGACACATAAAAAGGAGACATTAATGGACTGAGAAGAGACATAAATCTACCCGCAGAGCCTTCTACTCCCAGAGCCCGTGTGAGGGAGGGAAGGAGGAAGAGGAGGACGCCTCAGGTGAGGAATATATCTTCAGCATCTAATTATACTGACACTGAGTGCCGATGACATCACACATCCCACATGGAAAGCGGGAAAATAAAATTATTTCTCCATTTATATGAAAAAAAAGTTGCTAGAAAGATGTTTATTTTGTATATTACTGGAAATGACTTTTCTTCACTATTAAACAGTGAAGGTAAAACACCTTCAGGAGCTCACTCTTCAATCTTTTGAGCAAAGACTTGGAATCAGCTTAACAAAAAAGTGCTGCTTTTTTAAGGACACTTTTATGAAGTCCTTTTTCTTCTTATCTCTCAGAGCTCTTTCATGGCCTTGGTAGCATTTTTAAGGAGACAAACAAGCTGGTGTTGTATTAGGATCTATTTCAGGCTAAAATTAGGCGCAGGTTTTTTCTTTGGTGTGTTTGCTTCCTAACATTGAACAGAAGTGAAACAAGACATTTCAGCTTGGACCTAGATTGTGTTAGAGGAAGTCACTCATGCTGATCCCTACGTTTGCAAAGTTTCAAAACATAAGGTAAACAGGTCTCGTCTCTTCTGGATGCATTTTGCAAAACCAATCTCGAAGCTGATGTCAGGCTCTGCCGTCCAATCAGGACGATATCATAGTTGTGCCCACCCACAGCTCTCTCAAGGCCACACCCACTCAGCTATTAGAAATGTTTCCACGCCTGAACAGCCAAATTATAGTGTTTGGCTTTCCCTCCACAGTGCACTTTGTTGAATCAGTATGTCTGATACAGGTACAAATACGCCCCCTGAAGTCATATCCGACTCCAAAAGTCGGACGATCCTCACAAACCTCGACTTGGCAACAACGTCATAATCCAAGATGGCAGCGCGGTGCATCATCAATAAAGAGTAACAGGAAAAGCTCTTGTAATGTATTATTTATTCCCACTTCTGTTTTGTTTTTGTAAAATTAAATAAGAGGTATATGTTGTACTGCCCAACGTCTAACTGTGAACATGGTGCTATGGTGTTTGTAAGAGCAAAATACTGTGTTTTGCACTGTTTACAACTGGTAAAGCTATCAACAGCTAACAATTGTAAACAATAGATAACAGCAGCTAACAGTTGGTGTTTATCTTGGTTTTCTGACTTGATAACTGGAACGCCATAAACTCGGGTCAAGCTCTGACATCCGACTTCTGAGGTAACTGGAGCGCAGCATAACTTCATAAAAGTGGAAAAGCTCTCAAAATGAAGCGTTTCCGGCAGAAATAAAGGTTTCAAGGTGCCGGTATTAGAAAAAAATAGTTTTTTTTGCATTAAATCATACAAAACTTCTCTATATAGTTGTTGCACACTGAGAGGTTAAAAGTAAAAAAGTCATTTTAAGGAAAAATCTCATGATCACAGCTGGAAACAAGCCGCTGAATCTATTCCCTTTTGGACCAGGGTTCTACATTTGCTCTTATTCTTCATAAGTAGTCAGTTTAATGTTCAACGGGTCAAAGTTGGTTTCATATTACTTTCTCTATTTCAGAATAATAGCTCTTTACTTTTTATTGCGACAAGTTAAAACTGAAAATGAGCACAGTGTGAACTTTCTCTACTTTTCAAAAACATTCAGTCGGATCATGAATGTGAAATTTTCCTGTTAATTGTGCTTCACGCAGGTTTTTTGGTGTTTTTAACACAGTGTGAATGCGTGTACGTGATGAAATCCTGGTAAAAGTATCGGTAATTAACATACCTGGCACCATCGGAGAAAGCCTTCCCACCTTGCCACCCAGAGAAATGCCCAACAGATGCTCAATGGGCCCATTTGTGCTGCAGGAAAATGACTCTTGAAAAGACACTTGTCATCTAATGTCCCACGTTGTGGTGCAGAGCAGCGAGAGCAAAATTATTCCCTGTTCATCGAAATCCGAAATGAGATCCATCACTTTGAAAGTGAATGGTTCAGGCTCTCGTTCTGTGACTGATGACACACATTAAGAAGGAATTATGGGTCTTCTTAACCAAATGCACATTACGAAAGGTGCTCTGTTGACAAAATCCATTCTGACTGGATCCATACGAGGCTCTGAGACGTAAAATCTGCTGCTCTTTTTTCCTCACAAATTGTTAAAACACGGCTCAGTCCAATCATGTGTTGTGGACAGAGAATGTTTCCCTGGAAAAACAATCATGACACCAGGTGATTTCGCTGATTAGCTGCTCCCTCTGTGCGAATGCGCGGCGAGTTAATCAGAGACAAACAACAACTGCTCATGTTTCTGGTCGGGAGAAAATCAATCAGTCTGAGCTGTCTGTGGTACATTACCAAAAAGACCACATTGGTGATTGTCATGTAAAACATTAAAAATATGTAAAATACTTAAAAGAAAAAGACTGTGCTCACTACAATAAAAGCGTTTTTCTATGCAAATAAATTCAACAAGGCTGTGTAAATAACGGTCGGCTCAGTGAGTAGCAGCAAGGCCAAGTAAGCTTGTTGAAATAAAAAGTGGGAGGCATATGAGCCCATTAGTTTGCCAGTGCATCATGGCCAAACTACTTCAAGCAGTGTGGAAAATACTGTGGAAAAGGGGTTAGAGGATGAGCTGTACACTGGAAACTGAATGAATCAAAAAAATAGAGCTGGGCCATCAATTGGATTTCAGTTTCAATGGTGGACTACTTTTACAAACTCTCATGAAAGAACAGGTGAAGAGAGGAGAGCAGGGAGAGGAGTCTGAAAAGCCAAGGGACAGAAGGAGCATGGAGAGAGGCTAAGAATGCACTGATAGCTTTGATACTTCAAGTTGTACAATACAGTTTAAAATTATTTTACTACAAATGAAATATGACATTTAATTGAGTGAGTAGTAATACAATAATGAAGTTGTTAAAGTGAAGAATTGATGCATGATACCTCTCACTACGACTTTTTTAGACATCAGACAGACATGCTTTGGTAAACCAAACTGTTTTTTCCCATGCATTGTGTTTTTGATATTATTAAGAATTTTTAAGTTTAGGAGGAGGATTTAAGTCGCATAAATGTATGTGAGGCAGACATCAGATTTCTCATAATGTCAGTGCCAATCATAATTATCATGATTATATGGAAAGCTGTTTGAGCATAAATTTGATATTGGTGATATCACCTGTAGTTAAGCATTATCAGTACTCAGATTTGGAGTATATGTACGCAATTTTGATTGACTAGTACTCAAGTAGACTTTACAATTGAGGCAAAATATGTTAACTTGTAATACTAGTAAAGCTTATATGCTAATGAGATGGCGGGGAAAAGCAAATACGAGCTTCCCATTGGCTTTTGAAAATATTACAACCAATCAGGGTGCTGGATTTGGTTATAATCCCTCCTACTTCATTTGCATTAGGTCTACTAGTACCTCTAGTGAATTTCTTGACTTTTCAAGTACTGCAGGTAGACTTAGAACAGTCTACTAGTACTATTGAGATATTAGAGGATTACTAGTAGTACTAGTAAACTTCAATTTTGTTTTACTAGCAAAGGTTTTTATCCCACGAGTGTGCAAGTAGACCTCACTAGACATACTTGTTGTAGACAATTTTGTGTTACTAGTGCTACTAATAGACTTAAAAATGTCATGAGTAAAAACTTAAAGCTTTACTACAATTAAGATTTTTGCCATAATCAAGCAGCCTTAAAAAAATCAGTTAATGTTGATTTTATTGATGTTAATTGTTTTTCCCCTCAGCCGTGAATAGCAGAGGTTAAGAATGGTAAATATTTAACCTGCATTTACAATTAACATTTGTATAATACAGTGACTGACTACTATCCTCTCAGCTGGAATAAGTGGGAAACATCTAGTGGTCTTGATTGACACGCTCCCCTGCTCATCCCTCCCATCAGTAAAACAACAGTGACCTTTAAGGACAAGTGGCTCCTGTAATTCTGTCATTTTTCACTATCAAAAACTTCCATCAGTGATAATTATCTCTCACTCTCACTAAATGTAGGCCCACTTCAGTGTGGGAGGTTTGACAATGTCAAAATTTAAAACGATGTGTGGACAAAAACCACTCAAAATAAACACCTTTTCATTCAGGCTGGTTTGAGAGCTGATGGTGTTTCATATATTGTCAGCTTCAGGTATAGTTTTCAGTCATTTACAATTCTGATTTTTTGAAAGAAAACGGCTCTTCATCCAAGGTCGCTCTGGTCTAGCCTTGAGATATTGAATCTGTGAGATGCTCCATAAAGCTGTATGGTGTATCAAAAGACGGTGGTGAGACTTTGAAAAAGTAAAACGTACTCTTACTTTAGTTTCCCAGACCTGGACACCCTCACTGATGTTTTCAATCATTCAGGGTTGCAGGTTACTTTCTTTTGGAGCTACAGAGGATTGTGTTTTTTTTGTGGTGCACATCATTCTTTTAGAGCAAGGTTGGTGTGTTCTGTGAAATGTTAAGTGTTTATAGCTGAGGCAAACATGGAAAAAATAAAGGATGAGAGACTCTGTGAGTGGCTGAGATTTTGTGCATAAACAACACTGAATGTTGTCATTACGAAAAGAGAATACAAAAAGCAGACAGACTGTGTTATGGTTGTTGCTCTGCCTCTAAGGGTTGAAAATTACTGTTATGATGATCTGGCCTTGGGGAACCCTGAATTCAAGACTTATTCTGAAAAACAAAAAAAGGTTGTTGAACTTTACCGGCAAAGAAAAAATTAAACTCAAATTTCTGGTAAAATATAATTGTTAAGGGAAGATATGATCCCAATTAACAGAAGCACTTATGTTAGCTGTTTTTAAATGCCACAATGATAGTATTCATGCACTAATAAACTCAGGCATATTATAACTTTTTGGACCGCCGTCTTCAGACATGTCGCATTTTTGGGGCCTTTTATTTTTTACAACAGTTTAATTTCTCTGTTTTCTCAAGAACGGCATCAAAACTTCAGTTTGAGTTAATATCTGCCATGCACCAGGAGACTTATTACACCCTAAGCATTTAAACACATGCACACACACGGTCGTATGAGACAAAAGAAAAGAGACAGATAGAGCTCTGCAGCAAGATCTGCAAGGACAGAGGGAAAAGAGGAGGAGCTGGTTGAGATGTGGGTTTGACGTTTCCTCCTGTAGTGTGAAAAGGGGGAAAAAGTCGACAGAATCTGCTGCAACTATTGGAAAGTCTTATTAAACAAGCTAACACATTACCTCTGTTTCCAATGGGGTATTAGCCTGTGAACTAACTGTCTGTTGTGTTTGTTGTGCTTCCTTTCTAGGACTGCCAAGATTGCACATATTGGTTTTTGACGATGTTAATGCTTTTGTTCCTTATTTGCATGAGACAAGACTTAAAACTTACAACAATACTTCATCTCCCTCCATCTTTTCTCTAAACCTAACACGAGTCTGGTCCTGCTCAAGGTTTCTGCCTGTTAAAGAGAGTTCTTGCTCGCTACTGTAACTTGCTGATGGGGCTCAATGTTATCCTGTCTTTGTAAACTGAGACAAGCTTTTGTTCGTCAAGCTTCTTGGAATAACCAACTGGACTTTGGAAGTTTGTGTGTGACTTTTAAACTGCAGTGTAAGCTCAGAAAAACTCCATCTACTTTTATGTAACTTCATTCATTGTGTCAGTCTATTAACTTACACGGCACCACAGCAGTGGGTAAAGGCTGGCTAGTGCACTCACTTTACAGAGAGGTGGTGTCACCTTTTATGAAGAATACTAACATTCAATTACGAACCCCCGACTATAAGACATTCCCTCTTTTTTAAAATAAGTATTTCAAGTAAAAATAACCATCGTATATCAGAAAAGGGCAAGTACAAGGAGTTTCACAAAGTTTGCAAGTTGCACTGTTGTGACATTTTTTGGACAGCTAGCCAAACTAAGTCCTAAACAAACACCTGTGTCATCAATGGTCTTTGTTGGGGTTTTAGATCCATTTTCGATTCAACATTTAAACTGATTTGTTTTTATGTTCATTGTTTTGTGTGGGTTTAAATTACAGATACTGGTGCATACACTTCTGTTGACATCTTTGTCATTATCATGTTAGCTAAACACCAAACCAGCACATGCTACAGTTCAATAGTAATATTCTAAATGGATCCACCCAACAAAAACCACCAAATATAAACAAATCTTGATCTAAACATGACTTAAAAACTTACAGATGATGCTTTCAGGTGCTCAAACAACACGATGGCAGAAGATTGAGTACATGTCTGCTCTATTGTCCACTTACAGGTAAAATGGCTGCTTACAGGTCACATGGGACAGCCACCATTTAGGATAGATTACTTCCTGTTTGTGCAAAACCACCACTAGGGGGAGCTATATAAAAAACAGCTGACATATTACCTCAACTTAAAGCAGTGAAGGCTGCATTTCTAACAGTGTTTGTTAAACTAAGGTACATTTAAGTGATTAGGGGTGTAGCCAGTTTGACAGATGGGTTCTAGAAAGTAGCTGTGGCGCCACCATCTCTGGGAGACTACATCTATGTTTTATGGTCAAACTTTGCAGTTTTCTTGTCTTCGATCACACCTCCACAAACAACAGCTCAAAGGAAAAAGTCAAAATGCCAGCAGAAACAGGTGATCTATGTGCTCCAGAGGGTTGGACTGTATCACATGCTGCCTGTGGTGGTGTTTTATAGCTCAGGTTTCTACCTCTGCTCCATCTTACTTAAGCTTCATTAAACTGTTATTGTTCTTGTACAGTGTGCTGTGACCTTTTCATGCAACGTGCCGTAATTCAATATATGTGGGTGTAACAGGGAAACCAAGAGTGTGTACGTGTGTGAGTTGAATCCGGACATTCAGAGTAAAGGTTTAAAACCTAATTTGAAAGCTTGTGCTGCATAAAACAGCACAGGCAGATTGTTTATTTCCATGTTTGGTTTCTAGTAATATACCTTTGGATAAATTGGCAATGTTCACCAAAATTACAGTGAACTTTGTGAACCTTTTTCATAAAATTGAATCAGTGCACAAATAAAACACCTTTTTATTTCCCTCTTTTTATTTTGAGTTAGCAAGGTGAAGCTTCAGCAAAAGCAACAAAAAAAAGTAACATGGAGAGCTGTTTTAAACAAGGATATAACGGTTCTCCAGACACAACACTGAATACCTCTGATGCGTATCAAATAGAAATATGTACTTTCTCATTTCTAAAGTCTTTTTGTTTCTTTTCTGTTCACTGAGTTGTGAAGAATCTGAGTGTTCAGTCACTTTTGTGGTTTCATTGCTAGTTACAATTATATTGTTGGATTTTGCTCAGTTTCTTTAAAATACTTGTATAGACTCTTTATTCAAGTAGTTATTCAGTTATTGTACATGTAACTGTAAAAAGAGCCTTGCTGCAACAGAGCATGTATAGTCAACTTTCTCAAGTTTGTACTGCAATGAATTCCCATTATATTGTCTTACCTGCAAAACCCTTTAGTCTGCAGAGGCATGTCCAGAGAAATTTCAGGCCATAGGGGCATCGGCCCCCATCGACACCAGATTGGCCACCCCAGTTAGCATCTTAAAATCCCCGAACTATGATTTCATTACCTTTTGGTGGTACTTTGAGCCTGTCTCCTCTGTTTCCACTGTCAGCTGATATGGGCTGGTGTTAAAGGGATATTTAAATTTAAGATTTGGTCAAACATACTGTAACACCGAGTTAGATTCACCCTTGAGAGATGAATGTTGCCGACCGCTTGCTTCTCTAGTGATACCACCTTATCTAACGACCTTACAATAGCAAGCGGTCTACGACTCCATGCGCATACCTCAACCAAAACGCCACTCTATAGCCACAAACAATGCTCAGAACAGCACCTAACTTCATCAACAGGACATATAGGGTCCCAGCCATAGTACCAGCCACCAAACATCTTTTTAACTTTGACTAATTTCTTTAGCAAAGAGACTAAACACAACTCACCCACTCTCCACCGGCAGCCGCTTGTTTTTAGTGAAGCCCTGATGAGTCAATCACCGAGTGCTGCAGAAAATTTATGTTTATTACTTTATGATAATGCAATAAGGCCAAGACGCTAAGGCAGAAGAACTACCCCGTTTGTAGTGCACATACAAGATACACAAGAACTCTGATTGCATTTCGGTGATCAACTCGTCAAGGCTCCCCCCACAAACAAGCGGCTGCAGCTGAAGGAGAGTGAGTGAGTTGTGTTTGATGGCTAGTACTATGTCTGGGACCCTATATGTGCTGTTGATGAAGTTAAGTGCTGTTCTGAGCATTATCTGTGGCTATAGAGTGGCGTTTTGGTTGAGGTTTGCACGTGGAGACATAGACCGCTTTGTATTGCTATCGTGCGGTCGTTACTAAAGTTGGTATAACTAGAGAAGCAAGCAGTCGACTACATTCCTCTCTCAGGAGGGTGTCTAACTCGGTGTTACGGTGTGTTTGACCATCACTTAAATTTATGCCAGAATATCTCTTTAAGATCAGCTAATGTACTGTGATTAAATGGCCTGCCTGAACTAACACCATTATCAATTATTGGGAGAAACGCTCATTAGTTTCATGTCTGTGGATGTAACCGTCCATGCTATCTGACTTCTCCCTCTGAACTGGCCTGAGAAACCTTAAACTGCGCCGACACGATACAAATCAAATACAGAGTTGATTTTATTTTACATTCTCCACAACAACATTGACAGTTATAGATGTTTTTGTTCTGCCTCCATCTTCCACCCCCTTTCAAAAAATCTGTAGCAACATTGTTAGTTTTTTTTTCTTCCAAGTTTGAAAACTTACTGAACTTCTGCATTATCCCACCGGGTATTAAAAATGTACATTGTAAGAGGTTTCAAGATGTGTACTGGAACAACTTTGAAAACAGTTTTATGTTAGAAAAAAAGAAGAAATCCGAGCTAAGCCGGTATTTGTACTTGTGTCTAGGAGTGCTGTGGGAATTTCAGCCAGTGTCATGATAGAAGAGAAATCCTCTCCCCCACACAGGCCTCATAGATATTCTCCACTGTTTGCTCAAAGTTTGATCATAAAGATTTCATCAACTGCTCCCATTTTGTGCGTCTGAAAGGAGTTCAGCGGCTGTTTCTCCTGCCAGCAGAAGAGCATTGTTCAAAAGAAATGAAGCATCTTAAACATATGGGATTTGAAGAAGGTCTGTGCGAGGAGGAGACAACTAATTTAACTTAGCTTATGAGGAGCTATCAGGAGCACTTAAAGCTGCGTCAGGCAGAGTTTCACAAAGTCAGTGAGAGATGAGAATGACGGTGTAGTAGCTGCTATAGTTTGAGTCCTCATAAGCTCTTTGACACTTTGGCACGGCGATTTATTCTGTCTCAAATGATGCAGAAAATTACTTCATCAGAACCGTGTGTTAAATTGTTGTTTGCTGAAAAGTGCTTCTGTTTTGAGCTGCAGTCGTGCTGCAGAGTTGTCACCAGGTAAGTATCCTTTATAAAACGTCAGATTTTAAATCACATTTCCATTTTACGAACAGATACCGACGTTGCATCTCCAATAGCCTTGCTCTCCTTCTTCTGCATTGATTACATTCACAGTATTGGTGAGTCCAATAACCAATAAGTCCAATAACAAGCTGATGCTGCAGCTGTGAATATACAAAACATCTGATCTTTAAGACCTGTCATTATTTGATCGGCTAAATGATGTACCTCAGGGATTAACGACTATTACATGTATATTTTTATTTAGCTTTCAGATGTCAAACAGGCCTATCTGTTGGTCTTAATGAGCCTGTCCAAATAGATACCAGCTGAGCAGTTAGAGGGGCGCAGACACGGACGCAAAGGGTCAAGGAGAGCGCACAAGATGAAAAATTCCTCACAAGGAGTTTTTTTAACCTTTTTGGAATAGACTTGAATTCATATTTTTGTCTTTCATGATATCCAAAAGAAAACAAAACAATCGACAAAACTGATGATTTTTTAGGTAGGGTTGGTAATCTGATTTAGATACACTTTTTGTTATTCTGGTTAAAATTATCTTCATGTTCCGATGGCCATCAATCAATAACTGATGTGTTCTTAAAAAAGAGCGAAACATCTATCTACAGCAGGAGTAAAACTGGGAAAGCACCAACCAATCACATTGTGTTGGTCCCACATTTTTGAACCAATCAAATCCCATTCTTGCCTCCTGTGCGTACATGTCGCCGACGTGCACTGGCCCTGATTCAATGCACATAGCCGAGCTAAGAGGGATACAGCTACCCTGGTGGCCACTCCTGCTGCAAAAAAGAGCAAGAAAAGAAAGACAGAGAAGCAAGACTGAGTTTGGAGAAAGCAAAGGCGATAACGAAAGTCAACATCAGGACAGCTTTTCATTGATGGAGAGAACTGAAAGAGGTTGAGAGCTTTAAAAGTGATGCCATGGTCGTTCAGTTTCTGTTGGAAAGGTACGTTGAGGGTTTGTTTGCGATTTGTAATCTCGATCAAGTTTTTAGCCTTGTTGCTAGTTATGTTGTCTTCCTGACGCTAACGTTACCTTCTTTGTCGCTGCTGTGCAAAGACTTCCCAATCTTAAGTCTTATAGTTTTGAGTCTGTGGTTTTGAATTAGCTGACTGCAGCATGTGGATGTGAGCGGGGGCGTTGTTTTGGAGGCGCTCCAAGGGGAGGGGGGAGCGGCTAGCTAAACAAAGTCCTAAGGAGACGCTACATTCAAATTCATGCTAGTTTGCCGTGGTTAACAACCCTACCTTTGAATCCCGACTTTAATGCCTGAAACTGGTGTGAGGAGATCAGCTGAGCAGCAGTGAGTTGTGTTACTTCTTTAAGCTCTTATGAGGAACTTTGGTTTGTGTTGATTTTAGCGCCCCCTGTGGACAACGATCATCTCATTTCCTATATGCCTTCCTGGCTATCTTATGTGATGATCTTTCTGCAGCCGAGGTGATTCATAACACAAAAGTTTGCTGCTGGCTTGAATAAATAGCTTCGCAAATTACAACTTTTACCAGAGGAAATTGTGGAAAAATTCAAAATGAAAGCATTGTGTAAAAACAAGGAGAGTCTCTATGGGGAGTAAAAGGATCAGCTTTGAAAATTCAGGAAGTACTTTTTTCTGTTTTGTGGTTTTTATGCTTGTTAGTGGCAGGTTACCTTATCATTTAAAATTGAAAGCAAAAAAGGGAGAATAATAACCGGTGAAATTAAAGCTCTTTGGTGATAATTCTTCCTGAGTAGCCTCTCTGGGGTCTTTTAAAGTTTGATAGATTAAAAGTTTTGGTGGTAGTTGAAAAATGAAATAGGCTAATGAATGAATATGGAAATGGATTTAATAGATATTTTCCTCCTCCACGTCCTTTGAGCTTTCTTTTTCAGCGCTGAAGCAGAGAACTGACACTTAAGCACATGCATGCTCGCAGTCAGGGGAAAAAGAGAGTATAATCCAGTGTGAGTTTGTTAAAAAAAACAGCATGTGGCTCTGATCCGAAGTTGGTTTTCCTGCACCTTTAACCGCACCGCACACTGACATGACAGCACGCTGACGCAACTTGAAGGATACTGATAACACTGCAGAAAAAAAGGAGTTATGAACCTCTAAAGCCCTTCTGGAAAACTGATGAGTAAATGAACATCCTGCATGACACAGTGCCTCACATTTTTACCTGCACACACACGTATTTTTCCGAGTTTCACCTGGAGGAGTTTGAATAAGCTCTTCCCCTGAGATTTCTGTTTCTTTCTCAAATATTGTGAGCTTTCTAGACGCAAAATGAATTTACATGGCGAGCTGCGGAGAAATTCCTCTCTTACTCCTTCTGTGCATCCTCCTCTTGTAATCCTATTTGACTCTGTGAATTCTTTGCATGCCCAATCAGTGACCCCAGGATGCAACTCCCAGCAAGCCTCTTTGCTTTATCTGGCAATTTCTATTTTGCATGTTCTCTTAAGCTGCTTTTTTACTTCTATTTAGCCCCCTTGAGCTGTCAGTCACTCCCTCATCCTGCTGCATTAGTAAATGAACATAAACTCTGTGTTTTGGGCAATAAGACTAAATGCATTCCTCTGGAGAGGACAGATGATGCTCAGCCCACTTCAATATAACACCGATTTCGCTCCCAAAGGCTTCTTGAACTCAGTATTTGGATCAATTTCATATACGGCTGCAACATGGATGTGTTTTAACCCTGTATGAGCCTTTTAAAAGGAGAAGGGCTGTAATAATTGGGTACAGTCAGCATGCTTTCTGTCACTTTCACCCTTTTCCCACATTCACCTTAGACCCATAAACGCCAATTTTCTGCTGTCGTCGCAGTGATAGCAGGACCCAAAATCAATTCTTTGCGGAGGATGCTATGCCAATTTGCCAGCACGAGCTTTTCCCAGCATGCACTGGGCGAGTGAAAGGGCCTAGATACGGTGGACAAGTCGCTGAAGCCTCTAGATTGAACCTAAGCACCATGTGTTGGAAAAAATTCCCCCTTTCTCTCTCTCCGCCTCTGCCCTCCATGTAGTGAGCTGATTGCCTGACCCCGAGGTGGCCTGGCCGCGTACCTCACCATTGTTATCTAGGACTCCACCAGACCTGTGAAACCTATCATTGAGACACCTTTCAGCTGCCAGTCAATCTGGCCTTCTTTCTGGGCCACATTTCAACACTTGCACACATTTTGATTGTTAGGACCTTTTTATTTTCACTCGGCACTTGAACACATCGACATGGCTTCCTCGGTCAAAGATAACAAAAGTGCTTCTCTTTGTGCGCACAGGTACATGAAAAATGTCAGAACCATTGATTATTAGGGCCCGACCGATTTATCGGCACGCTGATTAAGACTAATCGGTAATCAGCCAAAAAATTTTTCGCCAATATTTTCAGGAATAAAATGCGGAGAATAAGATTCTGTTTTACTTCAAAAGTGTTCCGCCATTTGAACAGTTCCCCAACTTATCCTGTAGATGGCGCAGCGACCTCATGACAATCCTCATCCACGAACTAGCTCACAGCACAGCAGAGTGACGGATCTGAAGCAGGCAGCTCAGGGACGCACGGAGGAGAGTGGTCCGCCCCAACGGTAAATAAACCAGTTTGTGAAATACACAACAAGTCAACAAGTTTTAGTTAGACCCACTTCACGATGTTCCCCGCTGTGCTGGTCTCGGTCACGCCGAGTTAACGGTGAAGCACCACGTAATATGCAAGCTAAAGTTAGAGTTAGCCATCTGCTATTAGCCTTGCAACACTGTTAGCCGTGTCACTAACGGTAGAATAAACAGCAGTACACATTACTTGATCGAGCTACTTCTCCCAGCTGGACTTAGCACCTGCCCACAGCGCCAAAACTACCACCAACTGGTTGACTTACGAGAACATGACTGTGCTTGATTGGACTGCTTATCAGCCTGACTTAAACTAGAGGTTTTGTGGTTTATTTGTTACTAAGTAGACAAAAAACCCAAAAACACAACCCAGCTGAAGGCCACTATCAAAGCAATCTCGGCACTCACTGTTCTCGAGGACGTACTTTTAGAAGTTGGACTTTTTTTTATTCTATTTTTTGAGTTTGCACCTGTACGTTTGTTTTATAAGCATTAGCTCTCCCTTCTGTTTGTTTGCCTTCGTGCCATGAAAGGTTTTTTTTTTATCTGCAAACTGATTAATGAAAAGGGATGATTAATTCAATTAGCAGGAAAGCGATTGGTTCCTGACTCCCTGTTTGTAATTACACAAAGCTCATTACAAAGATCTGAAGGACGAGGCGAAAAAGATCCCTCATTATTATTTGTTAGATATGACTGATGTTTTAGACGCTTGTGGACTCTTTAAAATATTTCTCGCCAAAGGCAGCTCTCATTGGAATTGCTAATCAGTTTCACTTAGCCTCCCCGCTGTGTGCCAGTAATGTTGACACCACAGATGGCTTTAACTTTTTGGTATTTTAATGGGCATGATATGAAAAATCAGTATGGCAGTTTTCCCATTTTTAAAGAAAAAAATCACAAGCAACCTCCCCTAACTCTCGGTTCAAAGATGGCCGCTGTTATGAACCCTTGTTTTCAAACGCCAGCATGTTCCTGCTGCCAAGTGCTGCCTAAACACATCTACAGAGCCGTTTCTAGCTTGATAGCCCGAGGCCTTTCTCTCCGTTTTTGTGAGGTAGAGCTTTTGGTCACCTGCACTGTTGAATCAGGTGTTTCCCTTTTGATGAGGAGTCAGGCCTTTGTCTGTTTGCAAGACCCCTCATCTGATGATCTCTCTGGAGGCGATGTCGTGGTCAAGCAGTCTTGCTGACGCACTCTTTTCTGTTTAGAGGAGGAAACAGAGAGTAAGCCGACATAAACTGCCTCTTATTGCACCGTGTCTGTAAATAACACTGAGGTTTCTCCACCACAGGAGGAGATAATTGAAAGCAGTATTGAAAATTTTCAGTTTCTGATTGAAGTATCACGTCCCTCCAAACCGCCAGATAGCGGGTCCCAATAGAGTGTTTATAATTCCATTTTAGTCGTGAGAGGGTACATGAATTCAGGATATTTATTTATTTTACATGGATAATGAGCCAATGAATAATCATCAGGAAGTCTTTGGAGCTTGAACTCTATAAAGAGATATGATGATGAAGGACGTCTGCCCTGAGCAGCAGCAGCGGCAAAACGTATCGCACCGGTGATGGAGGTGTTTGCTGATGATGTTGTTCTGGGGCTGATGAGATGATGAAGCTGATCAAACCGCAAAGACCAGGTGGTAATGAGAAGTAGGAGGGTGACACACAACTGGGATATTAACTGGAGGAAGAGAAAATACACATTTAGGACATAGCTATGGGACGGCCTGATAATAACGATAATTTACCATACTATTGGAAATTGGGATTTATCAAGAACAACTTATAAAAAGTTCAATTTACAGTGACGCTTTTGCACGAAGCAATGTATATCCGTTTATTGCCTTTTGTATCATATTTGATACATACTTTGATGATACTTTTGTGGTTTATCAGTTTCCAAAAACATCTAATGTATCAAATCAGATAAAAAATATATTTAGATTTGACATATATCTTATATTTAGACATTTTGATTTTGGGGGGTTTTCAGGAGTAAGTGAAACAAACATTTCAGCTCCAAAAAAATTTGAATTTTCTGGCCATAATTTGTCGTTTTAAGCATTATAGGGATATGTAAGTCACTGGGACTTTTTCATACATTTTCGAAAAGCGCTATATGAAAATACACGTATGAATAAGTTTGAGACAGTAGATTAGATTTTCTCTGGAAGATTCAAATTTAAAGGAAGTGAAAAATGTTACTAGAACAGATTTTTACGACTCATTTACGTTTGTAATTGCAAAAAAATAAATCAAATGTTGGAAGAGTTTAAAGGAGTTGGAACAGGAACAAAGAAGAAAACAAATATATAAATACACAAATAATTATGGGAAAACACTTGAGGAGCATCTATCGAATGATAAGAGAGGTGTGAGTTTCCCACTCTGTGAGACACTAATGATGTTTCTCAGTGTGAAACAGTAAAAAAAAAATGGGTGTCTCATCGTCTACAGTGCATAAAATCATAAAAAGATCCAAAGAGAAATCTCTAAACAAACACTGGATGAGTGTGATCTTGGGCCCTCAGGTAGTTTTAGGTTGGTGCTGCTTTCATCCACACCAGCTCCGCTTTAAGACATGACTCCCTACATGAACTTAACACCTGTTTGTGAATGCAGTAGGGCTGGGCGATAAACCAACAATTTACAGATACTCAAATTTACGACAATAACCGACGTCATTTTGCCCATGTCAATACATTTGGTGTCAAAAAAATTAATAAATCAAAGTTGGTTTCAGATGTGTGTAGGTAGGTTATGATCTCATGTCCCTTTAAGACGCTGTCCTACTTTGGAGGTGTGACTCCACCCCATCCAGTCCGTAATGAAGAGGGACAGGTGACGAGATGAGGGACGGTTCAAAAGTTGTAGCGGCTGGAGCGGCGGCTGAAGCAGACAAAGTTAATGTGTGAGGGGGTGAGCAGCTTGTGGAGTAGTTATCGAGGTGAACTGCTCAATATTTCGTGATACTGATTTGAGGCCATATCGCCCAGCCCTACGATGCAGTTTGTTCCTACATCCCCAGTGCAGGTTAAAACTGAACCATACCACGTTTTTGTTTCTAGGGTCGTAAAGTGCAGTCACTTTTTTAAGCCATATGTTAAATAATTTAAGCTATTTTACCCAGTTACTCCATTTCTAATGTATGCTGTAGCATCAAATGGTATTAACATCTATCATCTGTTAATATCTGCTGATGAGTTTCAGTGTGAAAGCAGGTTGAAGGTGAGCTGGTCCGTATGCCTCTCACCTAAAACTATTCTCTGACTAATTAAATTCTTTAACAGTCGAAAATCCTCTTTCTAGGCTGAACAGTAAAAAAAAAAAGATCCATTTCAGAGTGGAACTTTATTGAATTCCATTGCCAGACATCCCCATCAATCCAGACCCCTAATCCATCATTGTCAAGTGAACAATGCATGCATTAATTCGCAGGAATAAACTCCCTTTCTCTTGCACCCACAGGCAATAATTTGAACGACTGTCAGCAGGTTCTGAGATGTTGTAAGTAGAGCTCAGACTGAAGCGTCTGCAGGAAGAAGGCAATGCAACGGACACTGAGAAATAGTTAAAAGCTCGTTTTCTCCTCATCGGGAGAGTAAAACAAATTAACTCTTGAACACCATCACTTCACTAAAAGCAGTGGTGAGAATAAAGCAAAAGCTGTGGTTCGTAGTTAAAAGTTTCCAAAGCTGTAGCCTGAAGGACAGTTCAATATTTTATGGACCAGTGTACCAACAAATTATTTCCATATTTTACAGAGAAAAAAACAGCCTCGCAAACAATACAACTCCGAGCAACAGTGTAGTGTTCAGCAAGAGTTGTTATTCTATTGTTTGTTGTTTGAGCTCTGCCTTATAGAGTTGTGTCGTTCATGAACGATTCGTTCATTCCAAGACCTGATTCGTTCCTTTCTCAGTTCAGTTGAGCTCAGCTGCGAGTGTGGCGTGCCGGTCAGGAGTGGAACTGCCACCTTTGACTCTTTGGCGAACGACACACAGCCAGCCAGTGCGCGAGGAGTAAGGCGGAGTCTTGTGATTTGCTCACAGCCAATGAACGACATGTATCAGTCAGACTGTGAACAAAGCAAATGACTTCCAAACGACTTGAGGCAGACAGAGGAGGGAGTGGGGTAGCGTCTTTCACGAACTGCTGAGCACCAGTTTGTTCACTGTAAGTCTCTCCACATTTCCGCAATATAAAATAATCTCCAAAACTCCAAAATCAGGCAACTGGACTGTCTAGACTGTACTTCAAGACAATGAACAAGAATCTACATGGAGATATAAGAGAATGAGAAAGTTTCACTCGCGTCATGATGCGAACTTCGGCGGCACACAGAGAGGTGAGTTCTCCTGATCAGTTCTCACGAACTCCCGATCAGCGTCACTGTGTCACTCACTCCAAAGTGCTGACTGATTCGGTGAACGAATCCTTTGAAACGAATCGTTTTAATGAACAGATTCTCAAGATTCAGTACAGTCAAAAGAACTGTCCTTCCCATCACTACTGCTTTGGTCTTCACTGTAGAGCGTATGAAACATGGATGGAGTCTGAATGACCCACTGGTTTCTGAAGAGGTGTTATGAAGTCTAGCTGTGGTGGTTTCACATTAAAATGCTGAATCTCTTGAACATTTTCATCCTTTATCAGAAATATTGCATCATGTATTCAAACACTAAGCAATGCAATTATGTGCCATTGCCCTCCATTAGCTCAGCATCTACAGATCAGATGATTTGTCTACCTGATTACGTGCGCAGGACCTGCTCCTAACAGAAATGAAAATCTCATTTGCGTGTGCGTGCCGCAGAGTTGTTTTCCCCGCGCGCCGCTCCTGTGCATGTCAGCGCATTTGTCAGTGTGTTATAAAGCAAATATATGATGCATAAGGGCAAAGCTGCTCTCCGTATATCACACCCCACTCAGCGCCGGTGTGTCGTGTCACCCCCTCTGACTGCTGGAAAGAGGCGAATAATGTGCGGCGGCCTGTTTTGAAAAGGAATCACCTTTTTTAATTTAGCGTATGATGTCTCTCAGCACATCCAGGGATTTTCTTCAGATGTTTTTTCTGCTTCATTTGCACTCCGCTCTGTGTTTTTTTTTTTGTCAAGCTCATCAGTTTTTGCAGTGTGTCAAAAGCTGTTCTCCTTAATGGATTTTCTACTAACAGATTTTCTATTTAGGATAAGAGGATGCTCTTAGTCTTTAAAAGCCCGATTGAATGTTGACGAGGGCGTCAGTATGCAAAGCACCTTTAAGTGAGTGCTTTTTCGCCTCGTATTTACCCTGTTTTTTTGTTTATTTTCCCTGTCCTCTTGAAGGATTTCCTTTCATTTCAAAATGAGACAAATTTTGCAGGAGAAAAAACAGCTTTTATCAACTTTATCTGACAGAGAAATGAAAGATCTACTGCTCTTTGTCGAGCAGCTGGTACCACACTGTAACTCAGCGCTGTAAACTTTTACACACATGAATAATATGGACTTCATTTCCTGCTCTGGCATGTCTTCAAGAGCAGCTGACTTTAAACAGCATGTCACCTTGTGAATGTGGTTTTATATGTTGCTCAATGTTGTGTATCATTCACGCAGCTGCTACCCAGGACTTTCACTGCAGAATGACTCGCCTTTGAGCTGGATGGATGGATTTTCAGTGCTATAAAGTTTGACATAACTATTGACTAGAGAATGTGCGCTCTGATGAGTAAGCACAATAAACCGGAATAAAACAAAAGCAACCATCCAGCTCTAAAAAACTATTTTTTTTCATTATGATGTCCAGTTTCTGTGCAACCCGAAAAAATGTAAATCATAATTTTCAGTCTGCTATGCTAAAGCGGGGTACACACAACGCGATAATTGCACTGATTTTGTGCTTCATTCCCACCCTTCTGATAAAAGTCAATCACTGTCTGGCACACACTGAGAGTTTTTTAAAAATGTTTACTGGTTTCCAAAACTTCAGAAGTCCCCATATGGGATGAAAAACAGAAAGTGTGTGGTGTGCAACAATGTGATGAACACAACAGACACACACTCTTTTAACCCTGTACCTGCCATTAAAGAGACATTTAATCAATCTGTGTTTTTACAAGGACTGGGCGATTCGATGATCGTGATAAATTTCAGTTGGGTCACGGTGATCAGCTGTGAGCATATTCACTCAATCAAACATGGCGGAAATGTGCGTCACAACAACCAATCAGAGTCGAGCTTTTCCTGCTCAATTCTCTAAGTTGCCAGAGAAGTAAACAAGAGTAAACAACGTGGAGATAAACGCGAAGCTGAGGACAGCAAATTGGATATCAGCCATGACTTTAAGTTATCCTTCGAAGATGTTATCGTTGAGAAGTTATTCAACGTCGGTTGTGTGGCGGTGGTTCGGGTATCTCAAAAGTGATGTCGAGCAATTACGTCGATGTGCGAGGTATGTCGGCTGTCGGTTCCCCTTAAAAAACTGGCAATGCAACAGATCTGTTTAATCATTTGAAGAAGTACTTCCAGAGTGATTAACCGGAAAGCATGAAAATGCGAGTGGAGTCTGCAAAACCTGCCCCTGCTGACGGCACAAGTAGCATTAGCAGTACGACAGATACGATACAACAAAATATATCGTAATTTTATTGAAAGAAATATTTTCAGAGCGTAAAGGTTCACTTAATTTGGTGAAAGATCTAAAATAATCAACAATTTCTAAAGACAGGTCTCAAATGTATTTATTTAGTTGTTAGTTGAGCCCTAATTTTCAGAAATTAAATGATGCCAAACTGGTTGGCATGTTTGGTTTAGGTAGTACAGCTGGCATGCTAGCCAAGTTTATAGTTTGTGGTTAAAGAGATCTGCTGGGAGAGTCTGATGGTAGATGAGGATGAGGGTCGATTGCCATCTCAACTTAATCGGTTCTACCCATTAAACTCAATTCTGATACCATTACTTTTGGATAATTAAACAAATAACAATATTATCTCAAAAACACTAGAGAATATAAAACATCAACATACATACATGTTGCATTTAACATACCCAGGGACTTAGATGTACCTCGATGTTAATGTAAACATGAGCTCAGATGTGTTTTGAGAGTGGCGAAATGCTGCCTCAGCTGAACTCGAGACGTTTCTGACCGAACACGGTGCGTTCCCTCAAACTCACAATAACTGCTTCTTCCTTTGCTGTGTCAGCACCACCACTACCGCAGAAATGAACATATTGGTGTCGAGGCAAGATGATGATGTGTTCTGTCGTACCAGCTCTCTGAAAATGTCCTTTAAAAGTCCTGTGAAATGATCTCTGGAAAAAGAATGGGGTCCCTAAGTGAGCTGACAGATGCTGAAATACTCACTTAATGTATGGCTTCATGGGAGTTTGGTTTCCACCAACCATGCCACCTCCAACATCCAAAATGGACCATTAAAATCAGTTTGAAGCAGCCCATTAATATGAGGGCGGACTGCTGCAGCTACTGTATTTGAGTCAAATATGAGAGCAATCAAAACGAACTACCTCCTCATCAATAAACCACAGCCATCCCATCCATCTCTCCAGAGGCGTGATGGATAGACATGAGCCGGTCTAATTAAAGGATGAATTATGGAATGGATTCAATTCATCACTATTCTGTCATTGCTATTAAATTCACAGTCAGTCCCATGTTTCTGTATCTGGGTTGCACTGCTTTTCAGCATCTATCAATCATAAATCAAGGGGAAAATTAGTCCCAGCAGGGGCTTTAATGTAGTTTATCTGGGCCACAGTTCTGGTCCAACAATTCTCTGCTTTACATAGATGTGTTGAAACAGGTCTTTCCTTTATGAGCCCCAGCGTGCACACTTTCACTGACTAGAGATAGATCTTGCAGTATGTATTCAAAGATGCACATATACTCGTGTTCATGCAGACAAACAAACCCGAAGTGCCTCGGACAAAGAGCGGAGCCACTCCACAGAATAGGATCGTATTGATTAGGTTACCTGTATTCACTTGCACATTCAGCGGCGCACAAAGCAGAAGCAATAAAATTTCAAACAAACGCCTGTTTGTGAGAACTTGCCTCTGCTTCACGGGAGTTTCGTGAGCATCCACATTGAGGTCAATAAACACTTTCCGCTCGCAGAGGGGAGAATGAAAGAGGGCAGGGGAAGGAGACAGCTCCAAGTGATGAGTGTTGCGCATCCAAGGCCACAGGTACCGTCGATCTCTCCGGCGTCCCTCCCTTCATCAAAAGGACAAAATGATAGAGATGTGAGGGGGACGTAATGAGCACCCGCACAAACAAGCCAATCAGATCGCTCTCGCGGTGAATGCAAAGCGACCGCTGAGGTTGCTCAGAGTTCATACCCACAGCAGTTTGTCAACATTTGATTGGACACGAGTACGGGCATGTCTTTTCCGTGAAAGTGCGAGCAGTCTTCTGCGTGTGGAGTTGGAAATCTATTATAAAGTAGAACAAGGTCTTTTCCTGCACATGAGAGAAAGAGAGTCAAACGCCCGGAGCTGCGTACGCTTCTATTTGCAAAGCTGTTGAAGGAGAAGAGAGCGAAAGAAAAGATCACTACAATCGCTTTCCTCGTACAATTATGCAAGGTCTGGAATGGCTTGAATTTTGATATTCTGCAAGATAGCACAAGCTTGACTTTTATAACAGCCTTACTTCACCTCAGGAAGTGCTTCAACAGACAACAGAAGGATAATGACTTTAGATATCTATTCTCACATTTTGGATTTTGCTCAAGTTTCCAGGCAGCGGCGGTGCTTTTTTGTCTCATAAAGTTTGCATCAAATAGATTCTTTCATCATTCACTGGCTTTGTTTTTTTTTTCCTCTCACCGCAGCTGCAGCCATGAAATATAATAAGCGAACTTTGACCTCCATTGAGGGAGAAGCAGAGAGCAAACAACCACAAATAGAGCCTTGAATCAATTATTCTCCAGGAAGCGCATTAATTATTTGCAGTGTTTTCCTATTAAGAGTTTAGCCTGAACATGATGCCTCAACAGTTTACCTCATGGAGATTTATCAAGAGCCGAAAAAAGAGAGAAAAAATAATCTATCCAAGCAAATGAGAACAAGACAAAAAAGTTAGTTTTTTGTTTGTTTTTTTTCGGCTGAGCCCGCACTATGCTGATTGCAGAAAATACAGCACAACAAAACACCTACAGAAAACTCCAACCGTTTAGTCAGCAGCTGCCCCTTGGCAGTTTACTCTTAAAAAATATAACACAAGAAATCTAAAGTTTTTGCCAACTATCATGAGCACTGTGATATCTTAATTAGGGCTATTAATCATAATTATCACAGCGCACAGTGTAATGACACAGCGAGTCAAAATCACATATACTTTCACAAATCACCAAAGTACTGAAGGACTGAGCGCTCCTGTATGAGTTCAGCAAACAGGTGCAGATAACCAGACTGTTAAATAGACTGTATATGCTATGGACAACTTGGCTCCGCCTTCCATCATTATACGAATTTGAAGCCGAATTTCTCTCTGTATTTCTGGGATTTTCTCAACTTTCTGGAACCACCACTTGCGCAGTAGTATTGTACGCATGCGGCGGGAGAGTCGCTGTGATGACGCTTGGCTCAAACAGTGTATCTCCCAGGTGAGCTACGCAATCTTCATACGCCCATAGGCTGTATCAAGTGTCAATCATAGAAAACATCAACCCCCTAATAACTGTACAGAAAAAAGAGGCATAACTACGAGGAATAACTACAAGACCTGTACTGCAGCCCGCCACCAGAGGGTGCTGTTCTCGCGGTGGCTTCACCCAGCGAGGAGAGGAGGCAGACGGCGTCTATTCTATATACAGTCTATGGTGACAGCAGAGCGCTGTAATGTATAAAGAGTATTGTGTTATGTATTATCGGATTATGTGTCATAATAGTATATGAAATGTTATGTTTTATTATGTTGTTTTTTGTTGTTAAATTTTAATGTTAGATTATATTATGAGACATTACACTTTGTTATCTGATGTTTTTATTATGTTACATTATGTCGCATTGTTATATGTTGTGTTATGTTTAGTATTTTTGGACTATATTATGTTGCAACAGTATGTATAATGTTCTGATTCATTATATATATTTTAATTATATGTCATGTTATATTATGATATGTTTCTTTGATACGTTCTGTCACATTAAGTTATGTTGGATTGAGGTGTTATAATTTTATTTTTTTATTTTTCTTTCAAGCAAAAACCATGAATTTCATGCTGTTCTTTCCCCTCCCCTCCCCCATGAATTGCATCCATTACCCCATATCTTACGTGCATTTCTCAAATATCCAACTTATCTCAACAAAAAGTATAAAAGGATAAGAAATAAAGAGCAACGCTTCTGTAGATGAGCTGATGAGAAAATGATGCAAAACATGCATGATCTACGCAGGACAATGACTGATTCGCATCTGCACTTTTAGTTAGCCATAATTTGAGGTCATTTGTCCTCAATTCTGAATCCACAATGCTGACGTCTGTGCAGCATCACACACAGGGTGATAGGAATGACAGAGATGAGTTCAAAATCTGTTAAAAAGTCACATATTTTCATGTCTGTGTGCACAAATCAAGCAAGCACAAAGGGGCACAAACACCTCAGCACCTCCATGAATTCATAAACTCCTGCATAAACTCTAACTTTTTTATTGCAGTTCAACAGTTCATGCACATACTGTAGTATCAGTAAAAGTCTCACGGGACCCATCTGCAGGCTTTATGCTCTGATATTTAGCCTTTCAGGATGCACTGGGCTGTTGATAACGCACTGCATCACTTGAGTGTAACCGAGAAGACAGCAGTATTTGGGATGGATTTGTAGAGGTGAGTCAGAGGTCACAGCGCATGTGGGTTTTGTTCTGCTCACCAGTGAGTCTAACCTTTGCTGTGCTCCATTAGCAGCAGAGACTGTCTCCCGGGATGGAACAGGGTGAAAGAAAATGAACAGCTGGGCTGACTCTCTTTCTCTTTGCTGTCGGATGCTTCGGGGCAAATTAGCCGATTTTCATACAAAAAGAAGAGCTGGATGCTTCTGTTGACATTCCACATTCACTTTGAGGCGCATGCTCACGAGTGCACATGTGCGCCGTCTTTGTTGATATGTCAAGCCAGCTTGGGACTGGAAGGTCGCCAGTTGAAGTCCCTGGACACCCATGGAAAATGTGGGAGAGGAATGCAAATGAGCAAAACTCTCCGCCTTCTCCGCTGCAAGTGTCAGGATGCCCTTGAGCAACACATTTAAACTCGGAGTGAAATTATGCAGCTGTACTGATCACCTCCCTATGGCCAACTGAGGTCAGTTTTATCAAGATGGACATCAGCTGCAAAACAAAATGCACATATTGACCTTACTCAGAGAATAACTTTGAAAATAGAACATGTTTGGGAGTGCAGGGAGATTATGGGCTTTGTTAAACACTGCTGTTTCCAGATTGGAATAAATTTGGAATAAATGCTCCACATTACAGTCGTTTACTGTAAATGTTTGAGTCAATATGATTTCACAAAATGATAAACGGGGAAATCCACCCATGAAGTATAAAGAACTTTAACCGTAGTCAATCTGACTGGATGACTCTCTAGACATACAGAGTTTCTGAAGCATGTCCAGTTAAACTGATTCAAATGAATGCACTGCAGCTAGTATTTAAGTTGAGTAACCATGGCAACTCTTATAGCTATCAGTAAAGTGACTCCATCAATAAATACATGAGAAAAACCTCAATCCTAACACCAAACACTGCATAGTCTGAAAGTGAAATATCCTCAGAGACGTTCTTTACACATGAGCTGCAAGAATCAGCCTATACTCGTGTTTACAGTCATATACAGAGATTCAACTAAATGTCAAAACTGACCGATATTAAGAGATGGTTTTCTCATGAGGGTCTGGGACTCTAGTTTTGTCCTACACAGTCCGTGAGACGCCAGAAAGACACTTTGATTTTGGTTGTACACAGACCTGCATCCAGTGGAGGGTCAGGGGAACCCTCGCTATTCGGTTCTCAGGACTTGTAATGACAATCCGAGCCGGTCAGTGGTGAAATAAAACACTTGTGGTGAATGCAGTTTGATGCTGCGCAATTGTCCTCATTGGAGAGTTTTTAAATTTCCCTTTAAACAGAAAGCAGTATTGGAAAGTATTTTGAACATTTTGAACATTTTGAACATTTTGAAAACCTCTGTCCGCATGAATTTGATTTGATCTGTCATACCTGATGAGTGTCTCCTGACCTGTGCGTAGACCTTCAACACTGCGCTGCCATGTCTCATGTTGACAGCCTGCCTATCTAATATTTAGAACCACTTCATTAATTTGCATCTACAGCCAACTGCAGTTCTATTAAAACCCATGTGTATGAGCTATTTTATCTATCTTATTTTGTGGGTTTTTGTTCTGTTACTTGCACAATCACCACGAGGGGCACTTCAGGTGAACGGGCAGGTCAATGCTACAAAAGGGACACAGGTGAAGCAGTGATCGGGGGAGCTGGAAGAGCGCACATTTTTACCGCTTATTTCCGATCACGACTCTCACACTCATCATTTACATCACCATCATCGTAAGTTGGACGTATCTGTCTTTTCTGTTTGTTTTTCATTTAATCAATAAATGGCAAAAGTAGAAGTCAACAACAACCTTGGATTGGACATTGGATTGTACCAGAAGCACGTCAAAACTTCCGCAGCCAGACAGTGACTAAAATTCAGGTCAGCAAAGTCATTATACCCATCTAAACAAAAACAATTTTTACACCTTAGCTCCTTCTGGTGTCTTTAAGGGGGACCATGCAGAACTTAAAGGTGGCCAACTCCATTTCAAATATCTGTAATCAATCAGACTTTCCTGTATCGTCTATAATAGGAGTGAGACAGATCCATAAAATGAACACTCTGGTTCATTAGTCTTACAAATAGGCTGATTCTTCCGGATATGTTTGAGTTTTTGCAGCACACACTTGAATAAGACGATGAGGTGAAATTTTGAATATTTTCATGTCACACTTAGACTGGATTTTAAGTCACTCAGGGGGTTAAAATTCATACATGGAGGATCAGCTGCGAAGCTACATCCCAGTTCATCCTGAGCTCCTCTCAAGAGCTCGCACGGCTCCTAAATCCTCTTTCTCCTCCTTTTTTCCAAGTACAGTATCATGACGTACCTCTTCATTGTGGGCTGAGGTGAATAGAGAGAATTCAAGATGAACAGCGTCCTTTTCTTCTGATGGCGCACTTATTGACAGGGCCACACACAAAAAGGGTCTAAGATTTAGGAGGTGGCTGCTAAGGAGGCACTCGGGGCTAATGAAGTGTATCCTTCACTATCTATCAGCTGTCCTGTGACAACTTTCAACAGAGAAGAATCGATACAGATGTGGTCAAAGACTCAACGGTGCTTGAATGGGAATCCACACCTTAATCTATCCACGCCTTTGACTCTTCTTTCACTCCCTTTTCTGCTGATGTTAATAAACTGACTCATATTAGCAGACGCTCTCCTTTCTCTCCTGACCGTGTTTAACCACTGGGATCCAGTTTAATGCAGCTGCAGTTGGCGAAGCTTTATTTCAGCTGGATGGCACTCACCGGGTCTTACATCTGAGAACTGCTAAGACTGAGTGTGTGGCTTAATGCTGATTTTCTATGCATAGGATATGAGAGCCATAGGTTTTTTTCTCTTTGTGAGGATTATGAGGAGGATGACACGAGTGTGAAGCAATTCAAACTTTGAGCAAAATCTTTAACCCGGACTTTAAACACGGGCTCATCACGCAAATTACCAACCAAATATTTGAAGATTATAATCCCCAGATTATGCTCTCTGACAGTTGTTTAAGTAATTCCTATAATACCCTGAGAAGGCGCTGAAAATACGCCAGAGGGATGAATTAGACCGGCTAAATAACTCCAAATATCAACTTGTTAATTGCTTGTCTGAAATAAGACTCAATTTCGGTTTCTGACATTTTATGTAACTGTATTACATTATGCTGGCTCAGCAAATACATCACTTATTAGTTTCTGCAGGGATGTGGCGAGCATAAGAGAGAGAAGCAGGTCTGTTTTTGTGCATCGATGTTTGAGACTTAGGCATCAGTTTTTGGAATATAAGAGTTTTCTCGTCTTTTAGGCCACATGAGCACAATTTGACAATAAACACACACAACTACCCCCAATAAGAGATTAGGGCTGCACGATTAATCGATTTTAAATCGTAACCAGATTATTTGATTATGACAATGTAAGAAAATTAAAATCATTAAATTGATTTTCCTCTCTATCATGTCTCACGTTTCCAGGCCACCATGGGCCCCCCCTTCCTGCGAGAACACTCCCTAGTTCCCACACACACCAGTGTAAACAAATTTGGCGATTGTAAAAGACGGTGATAATTTCGTGGTTAAATTGGGCAAGAGCAAGTCAGTCCTGTACAGCTTCACTGTTTCAGATGAAGAGTAAACCACTCCCCGCTGCAAAGTCTGTCTGAAGGCCGTATCAACCCATCCACACAGAAACAAATTCAGGAGTAAACGCAGAGTTTCATCCACATGGAAACGGCGTTTTGGGTGTCTGTAAACTGTACTTTTTGAAAATGGGTCAGAGAGTGAATAAATCCATTAACGGCTACCGTTTCATCTCCTTGTGGATGTCCATCTGCATCTCTCGAAACGATCATGTGTAACTCTTTTATGGCACCTGCAGGTGTCTGGCCAAAACAACCTTTATACACATGCTCTGTACTCTTCTTCTGTCTTTTCTGCATTCCCTGTGCAGCATAACAGCACCACTTACAGGTTTGGCATATGCACTACATCATTTTGAGTGGGTTTGTTTTGAGAGACGATAGAAAAACTTAATAAAGTAAAGTTTGGTGAAGTTGTCACTGAATAAGAATCTAAATCCAAAATCAAGTTTTTGTATTTTTGTCCCAAATCATGCAGCCCTATAAGAGATCTCTAGGTTGCACGAGCTGTGCCCAAGTCCAAACTTTGTCCAGTTTGAACATGACGTCTGATTCTAGATGGAGTTTACAAACTTCTTACTTTTTTGGGTAACACCAGCTGAGATTGTTTCATCCTAAGCAAATGTTAAATCTTACACCTAAATCTGAGTAGGAGTAAAGTTCGCTGTAAATATGGGCGCATAATTTTCCAAGATGGAATAACCTGGAGGGGGATGAGAAGTAGATGGTTTGATTTGCTGTTTGGTTGCGCACAAATAGTCGGTGCATCGTAAATTGGAAATTTTGTTTGTATTGGAAGCATTTATGCACAAAGTAAAAAAGTAGAGGACCTAAAATTGAACCTTGTGGAATTCCCATTTTGCAAGTCTGGACAGAGTAATAACTGTTCTCTGAAATTATAGATTAACATTCACTGATAGCAAAGGATTAAAACTGTAAAGATACTAACAGGGAAGAGCTTCATTTAAATCCACCTTCCATACGTTCATTTACTCTCCTGACTAAAATACCTTTATTACCACGTCACTGTCACGCTTACCTTAATCAAAGAAGTGAAAGTAAAGAAACTAGCTTGAATGTCACAGTAGGACGTGGTGTCCATCGTGCTGCAGCTGAGCACTTAATTAGCCATATAACCTTCAAGCTGACCTTAACGGTGCACTTTTCACTGCGGCTGCTTGTTTGTTAGATGGTTGACAAGCTGCGGTGCAGTTCAGCGTGTGTGTTCCTTTTTGTAAGAACCACTACGACATGGGAACAGCATGAATGTGGACACTAACAGGAAAATAAGCGGAAATATTGTTGCATCATTATCATCATAAGTATTATTAGGAGCATTACTATCACGCCCTTTCTGCCGCATTTTAAAAAAGTACGTTTGAATCTCCAAATATTTATTTTTTCAACCTCATTTGTGAGTAAAGCACGGATAAAAAGCTCATCCCACTTGGATTCACTTAAATGGTTGAGGGCGCCGTGGGGGAGTCCCTGTATCTTTCTTTTCAAAGAGCTTCATCATCTTATAAATACTTGAACTTCTCAGCTTGGCGCTTGATGGTATTAACTGCTATACTGAAATATTAAAAAATAATAATTATCACCAAGTATCTTGATGGGTCTTCAGTGAAATTTGAAAGCCAGATCAAGCCGGTTTCCGTCATCATTTTAACTGAGCTATCAATCAAAGCAGTCATCCTCCTCCTCTTGAGATGCTTTACCACAGGAAGTGAAGCCATTAGGGGATCCCATCACAAAAATAAATGTCATGGCTGGTTTAATCTCTCATTGGAAAAGCTCGTGCCCTGAATAAAATATGACTTTATAGGTCTCCGATTAAGCAGCTTATTATGACCCATATTTGTGTTTATTTCGAGGCCGTGACCTCTGCCCGCTGCTGTAATTATGACAGGAGGGGGACTGATGGGTCAAACAAACACCCAAAACTTTCACTCAAGAGACTGGTGTCAATCTAGCAAAGACAGAATAAGAGTTCAGGACTTTTTCTGTGCCAGACTGGAAATATGTTTTCTCCTCCGCTGTAAGGATTGGCATTTCAGTATGGGTGTTAATAGGGACTCCTGGGCTTTTGGAGTCAGTGTTTGTGGACACTTTAGAAACTACAGCTCAATATTGGCTTCATTTTGGGACATTAGAATTGCAGCTTGGTTGCAAGGTCAAAGACCCCCCTAAATATTCACTAAGGGGGCCTCTTTCCTAAAAGGTGGTGATTGCAGGAGTGTTTCTGGTCCTTCTCGAGACATTTCCAATGACATATTATTTGCAAAACCTTTAAATCAAACTATCACAGTTAAACAAAATCATAATTAAGTACTGAAGTAGTCGATTTAACCCATTTCTATGCTTTCCTCGAGTCAGCTGATCACAGTTACAGCCTCTGATTGGTTGATGAACCAAAACAAAGATAGCTAACAATACAAGTGATATTATTTCACGTAAATTAATTCACAAATCATTGCAGAATTTTTATTGATCTGGGTGGTCTCTGAAATACACTGATCTTCTCTGTGTGGTAGAAAAACCCAGGAACATGCAAAAACACACAGATTTGGTTCCCTGCGAGCTGCTGGTCTCACGTAGCTAGTAGACAATACTTTAAACATAAAAATATTATCTTGTACATTACAGCAGCGACCCCATTTATGACCAAACTCTGAATGTAAGACAGTCGCCTGTTTCGGACAAATTTCAAGGAGAAACTCGCTCTTATATTTGGTATAAAGTTAAACGTACGCCCATCCCGTTGCACATTATTTTGCATCTTTAATTAAAGTAACTGGTGTGTTTTGAACTGGTTATGGAGCAAGATAAAATCCAGTGGTGACACTCCTTAAAGCTCCTGTGAGAAACTTTTAAGTTTGTGCCAATGCAGTTTTTGCTTAGCTTTGCCTTCATACCCTTAAAATGAGTCTGACTCTAAAAACAGTCTGATTCTGATGAATTTTGACAGTCAAATGTTGTATTTCTAATCACTTCTTTATGTGAAAAATGTAAAAATAGCTGTTTTTCAGCTGCTTGACCAACACCTCCCCCCTTGCACCAATTTCGGCATTAAAAATAATAATATTAATGCTGCTAATCTTTTCCCTTATAGTCCAATTTGCTTTTGTACATCATAAAAAGGCGTTGAACTTAATTTCTGATTATTTCATATATGAAACTCCTTATAGAAGCTTTAATGAACTGGACCATCGGGAAGATGATTGACCATCATTTCTGAAGACTTTGACAAATATTTTTGGTTTAAAGTAAATTACTGCACAGTGACCACAGACTGCAGGAGACTCTATTTTCCTTTTCCAGGCAATAAATAAATAAATTAATAAATGAAGTGAGTCCTATTTTTGGAGAGACAGCAGGAGGATATTTACATCAAATAGTTTCATATGTCTGCATCAGACTGTCTGCGTTATCGTTGTTTATCTCTATATCTGTCTCTCGTGTCCACCAACATTTATTTATTTATGGATTATAGCTGCATATGTTGTTTTAGAGTAATTCACTATCGACCTGCCCTTTAATTCAGGTTATGCTAAAGATACGTCTTCTTTAACATCAACAATCAATAACCATACAAGGCTGCTCTGACGTCCTAATTCACTCTGAAGACAGCTGTTTCTAAATCATCTCCATCATCTATTAAAATGAATCAAAATCAAGCTGTAACCCCACAAAATAAATATAGAAAAATGTGCCCTTCTCAGAGGGTAAAGCAGGGTAATGTTTGATCTTAGTGACAGTTTTTCATCCAGCTTGTATGGGTGGGGAGTGAAAATCCTTAAGTCCCTTGTCTTCTGTCTGTGTTATCATATCCTGGTGGAATAAGGCCGTCTCACCAGCGCCAGAGTGGGTTGTGAATTGTATATAATTACGAAAATCCTGCAGGAATTTTTCCTTCTGAGCAAGATAAATTAAATGATAAGAATCTCGGTCGTCTTTGCGCTTATTTTCTCTTTCTGTGGATGTAAGATGAAAGCACTGACATTACATTTCTTTTTTTTTTTTCATTATTTCATTTTGAGGGGCGTGAAAGCACACAGCATTTGACGGCTAGAAAAGCAATTATCACGAGTTATAAGGCGAGAAGCTTTGTAAAAGTTTCCCGTAGTTACTTTTATAATTTGGATGTTTTTTGAATCTGAGAGTATTAGGATATCTACCTGGAAATCAAATGTATCTGAGCAACAATGGGACACGTATTTTGTCATCTGTCCCTGCTTCCTGTTCAAATGAATATAAACGGCAACAATAATTGCTCTGGCACTGAAGATTCATCACACTCAAGAGAGAGTAGTGCATTTTAAATCAGACGCCGCATGACTTTCTAATTCCAAGCGTAACCCGAGGCCATACTGTCATTGTTAGACAGAGTCATGGCATAATTGCTTTGATATTTGATATTTAAAATACCAAAGCTGTGGCGCTACTCTTCAGGGGTAATGGCTCATGACAAATACAAGAGAGCTGCTTGTGGTTGTTGTTTTTTTTTTTTGGCTTCATATCTGACTCCTTGAGCGTTTTTTCCCCTCTTCCTCTGCCTTTGAGAAACGACTTCACCTTTTGTGATTGAGGGAGGGGGAGTTGTCTCTCAGAGTGAGCTACGGTGTCATAAATCAAAAGACAGTGAGTGTTGTGAACCTGAAGCTTTGCTGTAGGGAACTAAACTCATTTACTAGCGAGCATGAATTTCCAGCTGCACTTCTAGACTCATTTAGATCGGGCGGGGACGGGGAGGTTGTATGAACGGATCTACTGACAGCCAGACAGCAGGAAGCATTTCTCTGGTGACATTTCCTGGTAACGTTAACATCCATGTGCTCAGGGTTATGTTCCTATGGAAACATTGATTCCAGTCCAGTGAGCTAAATGTCGGTCGTCTCGCACAACTTACTTACTTAGTACAGGATATTGACAACCTTTTCCTCGCAGGCTTTTAATGATTGTCTTGAGCCTGTTTGAGGTATTAAAATAAACCATTTGAATTGACAAGTACGACAAATGTTTTCTCCAGGCTATAATGAGGGAGGAGATTATAATGCTTTATCGACACATGCAAGGAATGTACTGTCCTGGCTGTGATTACTCCAAACTTAACTTTTCCGTGCCTGTGGCTACAGCACATACAAGACTCGCATGTTATTGTCTGTTAGTCCATCGATACAATTCAGTGAACATAAAATGGACAGCATGCCTTTATTTCCTCGGATCATGAGACCCTGAAGCTAGAAAACCACCTCGGTGGACACACTGACATATTGCACTGATAGGCAGAGGCAACATGGGGGGTAATGCTGCAGGACGGATGTTATTCCCACAAAAACAAGACATTAACTCACCGATAAAACATCCCTCAGGTCTGTTCAGAGCGGATTCTTGGGTTGATTTGGAGGAAGTTTATCGACTCTTGGTAAGTGTAGGTGAAGTTTTCTTTCGCCCAAGAGGCTGTAGTTCTGGTCACAGCGGTCCCTGGTTTAACGAACAACTCCTCGCTAGATGTCCTAACTTTTTTACCTTCGATACCATACCGATATTGTAGCCTTCAGTATTACCTGATACCGATATTGATCCAATATCCAGTAGTTTTGCGCTCAGCTGCAACGTCTTTTCGGACTTTCCGAAAAATACTGCTACAAGGCCGACATCACTCCTACTCCTTGGTACTTTGGTACACACTGTTGTTGTGATTACTTGGGCTCTACAAGCTGGATCCAGGTACTGCTACTAGATAGAGGTACCAGAGCAAAGCAATATAATCTGATATTTAAATTTTTGCTGATATCTGACCGATATCCGAGATAAATATCTTATCGGGACACCCCTACTATTCTCTACTCCCTACGATGTCGATCTCTCCTAAAACAGGTAAAAAAGTTCCCCCTAAAATGCTTTTTGATCTAACTTGACTCATCTGTTAACATGGATGAGCTGTTTCTGACCTGCAGCCAGTAGAGGGAGCTCTTTGGGGTTCATTTTAAAGATACAGTCGACGCCCGACAAAGAAGAAATGAAGTGTAGGAATAAAAATATCCCACAGCTTTTTGAGTTGTGTGTTTCATGAAATATCGTAACAGCTTCAAAAATGTCCGTTCACTTTTAAGCAAAAAACAAAGCAGTTTAATATTCGCGCATTTGAAAAACTTCTTAACTATGTCTCAATACTCACTCCAACTTCGAGTGCTCAGTCTCAGCTTTGCTTTTCTTGTTCTAATACTTAGAAAAACCCTTCTCCTCTAACATTTGTTCTCTCTTCATTTTAGCATCTTGAGCGTTTAGCTCAAACACTGAGGCCTGACCTTCGACTCTCTGCTGCCAAAACATCAATTTTTATTGATATAGTGCCAAATCAAAACGATCGTTATCCCAAGACACTTTCCAAAAGAGCAGGTCTAGACCTAACTCATTGTTTGATGTTAGTGTGACAGCATCTTAGGAGTGATTCATGTGAGGTCTGCTGATAACAGAGGAATATCCGGTGTGTTTTTATGCCTCATGCTAGAGCTACTGTCGAAATGTTGTCACTGGTTTTTGGGAAACCAGAATAGAAGATAAAACTGTGAGTAGAAAAACTAGATGACGATAAGACCGGGGAACTGGGGGGAGTAGTTAAAAGGAATATTGAACTTCTACATTAGCAAAACAACAGGACAGGAACAATTAATGCGTCATCCTACTTTGCATGGTTGCCATAGTTATAAACTACCAATATACAGCATCCGAGGACTCATCTGTCCTCAGTTTGTCCTCACTACACTTTATTTTTCTATCAGTGTACATTTCCCACCATTCTCCTCCTACATCATCCATTTTTCTCATATGTTAAAACATTACAACTCCGCTTTCCACTCATTATCCGAGCCCTTGATGGCAACAGTTGTAATCGCTCGCCAGTAAAAGTCAGTTTTTGAAGTGTAAAAATGCGAGCCGCTCCGAAGATGAGGACCACAACCTCAGCCCCTCCTACCGCTGACAGGAAATTGCCTCACATGAACCTTACATCAGACTGACGAACAAAGTGAAAAGTAATGGCGGCTCAGTTTGATTATCGAGCCGGATAAATTGCATCATTGCTCTCGTCTTCCATTACCGGTGATCAGATGGAGGATCCAAATAGAGCGCGGTGATGAATGCAGCGCAGTATCCAGGCAACTGGAAACGGAAATGGGCTAATCCTTACCTGGTGGATTTTGGTGCAGGGATGGACAAACCTACATTGACGCTTGTGTAGTTTTCTAGGTTTGGTTCTTACCTATTGAACCCAAAAGGTGAATTATAAGGAAAAACACAAGACTGGTGGCAGCTCTCTAATGCACACCACCGCCTCACCACTCAGTCTGGCAGCGGCAGCAGTGATTAAAGGGCAGTTGTCAGGAGTTGCGATTTTATCTCCCTCAAACAGGAGCAGAGCAGAGCTGACAGCAGCAACACTTACACCTCATGTGGGATGGGCTCAGCCAAGACAAATGGAATTATGTCTTCCTCCTATTTCGTCAAGCGCCTTATCTGTCTGAATCGATGCTGCTTTCTCCTGCCCGGGAGGAGCAGGAGGAAATGTGAGTGCAGTCATTGCAGGTAAATAGTAATTGGACTCCTTCCATTCCCCCTTTTAAGGTCTGAATAAAGAGAAACTTCTTCCTGCCCGGAAAGAACACAGCAAAGCAGCAGAAGCAGAGATAACAACCAGACAGCCGAGTCTGAGCTCTACACCAACACTGTTACTATATACACTTTTTCTACTCCGTCAATGACAAAGTGTCACTTAAGATCTGGGATCGGTCTTTGTTGATACAGTTGAGCTGTCTGTGTGTACTTGCAAACTTGTAATATTTATCACATAACCGTAAAAAACTCTTGCACAGAATCTGTTGGGTTTGAGAGCGATGGTGGTCCGAGTGTGTTTGAACAGAACTGAACACACGGATTAAGACACAAAGACACACGAGTGGAGGATAATCAGAGACAGTCATGGTAAAATATTTGAGGAATATAAATAAGGAAGTTAATACCCATGTTTTATTGATTTATCGAGAGCGTACTGGGATTAAAATCATTATTCTGTGTCTGAAAACATTTTTCCAATTTAAAATACTTTTTCTGATTTTTTATTTTGTCTCCTGGCAACTAAAGTTTCATTGACAGATTAACGATTATGCTTTGACAGCTAACAACGCCTCATTTAGCTTAAAGAAGGATCAAGGTCACGGATCAATCGACCCTTTGGGACCAATGTCACGATGGCGTTACGGCGTTAGCTGGAGGCGGAATAAGTCAAACTGAAGACCGACATGAACCGCCACCACGGGGTGAAAGGTGAACTCCCACAGCGCACTCTTTATGGTTTGGGACAGACTTTCTCTTCCATATGTACGACTTAATCAGACTGAAACTGGTCTTAGCATTCTGCACTTGCTCCAGAATTTGATCCATAAGTAAAAGTATGTTTTTTTTTTTGTAAACCAGGACAAGGACAGTAGTCTGGTTTAGCTGCCTAATAGAGCCATCAACAAAGCTTACTTCACCTGTGCAGGTAAATGTACTGAGTCACATTTAGTACATTTAAACTGGGAAATATTTAAAAGGAAGATTTTAACAGATTTGGCTTCAATAGCAGTTTCTTCGCGTTATTTTGATGTATGTTGAGGAGATTTGACCATAGACTACCATGGAAACTCCACCGTCTGGAACCGCCACTTGTGCAGTAGCATTGTGCGCATTCGGCGGGAGAGTCACCAAGAGTAACTGTGACTCTCTGCTCAAACAGTGGGTGAGCTATGCAATTTTCATACGCCCATAGGCTGTATCAAGTGTCAATAATAGCAAACATGAACCCCCTAATAACTAATAAAAGTTGAGCTGTACAGAAAAAAGAGGACTTGAACACAAACCAGTCTGACAGTTACTACATGTCAACATCACAACCAGGGGGGAGAAAATTATATTTTGTGTATCGATTTCTAAAGTTTGTCCACAGCTCCATAAGGATTGCTGGGGGAGGCGGGATTTATGACCTATACTGCAGCCTGTCACCAGAGGGTGCTGTTCTCGTGGAGGCTTCACCCAGCGAGGAGGCAGATGGCATCCATTCTATACAGTCTATGGGTTTGACTGAACTGAAGCCCTGAATGAATCCAGCAGGGACAATAACTTTCGGTGCAAGGCAGCATATCCTGTGTCAATAAACCCGATTTACTTTTTGGTCATTTTAATCTAATAATGAGCATATTTTCAGTTAAAAATCCACTTTATTTACCCTTTTCCATTACCTTTGGCAGATCTAACGAAGTACAGATTGTGATATGTAAACTTCGGCCTCTAGTGTCACCCATTAGCTAAAGCTCAGTGAAGTAACCATCAAAAATTAGTAAAAACATACCTAATCCACGGAGGATTTTTCCCCCTGGCTCTCTGGGGCTGAGAGCCTTATTTAAATGATTGATAGTACATGGTCCTCAGCGATCCATAATGGCTTTTAAGGGAAGTGTATTTATGTCCAAGGCTAAATATGATCCTACCAGCACAAATAAAACATGCAGGGTATATATTTTTGAATGTGTGCCTAACCTCTCGTGTATTTAGTTTATATTTTTAGTGTTATCAGGCTCCAACCATGAAGTCCTCTGCCATTTGGTTGCCCTTTACATTTGCCAGAACTTCTCTCCTTTTTAAATGCAGAGTGAAGATGAGCAACCCCAGAGTGTGTGTGCGTGTGTGTGTGTGTCTAACACAGCCTGCAAACAGGCACAAACACACATTCTCACCTCATTCATTCACATTAGCTGCTTTTCACCCCGCTTATGCAGAAAGCCTCTATTTCCAGGTGTAAATTTTTTTCATTACAAGGGGAATTGAAAAGGAGATGGGGACTACTTTTTTTTTTTTTTCTTCCGCCTTTTTCCAAGTGATGAGTTCATGCATTTGAAGAGGAGCTTTGTCACCGGGGAATTAGCACTCCATGCATGCACCCTCTCTGCTCTTCCAGACGGCCTTTACATCATCCCAGGCTCAGGGAGAGCTGAGAAGAGACCCGACTCCACGCTCAAAAGGAGGAGAAATAATTCTTTAAAAAAAAAACGCAAAAAGAAGAAAAAGAAATCCTGTCGCTGACATGCTTGAGTGTACAAAGTGGAATTAAAGTAAAACCCTGTATATTGATAAATCTTTGCTCAACCAGAGCAAATACATCCTTAATGAGGGGTCTGTCAACATATTTGTCTTTGATTTATTGCATTTCAATGAGATTGGCTGTATTTAACCGCAGAGCTATCTTGGGAGAGCTGAGAGTGCCTGGAAGGCAGCACCTCGGCTGATTTTAACACCCCGCAGGCTGAACCGTTCCACCCACACATGTCAGCCATGGCAGACAGCCTGTTTTAAAATAAATGAAATAAAGAAATAAATATTACATAGGAGATGAGACTCCAGCGTGTGCGTGAATGCGTGCAAGTTTTCTTTTTTTTTCATATGCAGAGTGTTCTCATGTTGCAGATCTTTCCTCATAAGTGGGTCCACAGCAGATACAGAAGGTGTCAAAGCCAAGATGGCACGTCCTCATTATTCTGGACTTCTTGGAACCCTAAAGGGACGAACCGTTAAGAGGATTTTTTTTTTTTCCACACCGCTGGCAAGATACCTGCAAGACAACTGGCGAGTCGAGTGCGCACGTGCGAGTGTGCGACTGCCAATCTGAACAACAGGGGCTGTATGTGGCGAGGAATCAAAGGTATTCTCCCAAAAGAATCCCGCGCTTTCATGTCGTGCAAGAAAAACCTCCATGATCTCATGCAAAAAGGCTTAATCACAAGATTCTTCCTCTCAAGGACATCCGGTATAAAACCTAGTGAAAAGATTTCAAAGGATCAAACAGCTGAATGAGAATACTCCATTGTGATCAAAACAATCGGATTCTCTTTTCACTTTTCGACTGAGTAATTAACCGACACGATCCGACACGGCCGTCCTGATTGTGAGGCTCCTGAACTCATAAGTCTCAAAGTTCCTCTCAATTTAGCAGAGGCATCGTTTGCAAAGCATTCAAAAGTTCCGATTCAGGAAAGTACTCTCAATTCAGAGAGGAGTCGACTTCTTCCCTCTCCTTCTTTTTTTCAATTTCAACTGAATGCAATTTCTCTGCAGAGTGGACCCTTATATCAACTTTGCAAAGTCTAATCTATTGATGCAGGGAGGTTTTACATTCATCTGGCATTGACATTATGCTAGTGAAAAGCAGGCAGTGCTTTGTGGATTTATCTTTGACTCCCACGCAGTTCTTGGCTTCTAATTTTCTGATAACAGCAGAACACGAGTTTCTCCTCCTAAAAGACACAACTTGAAACTCCAATGTGCAATTACAGCAGAATGAAAGTCTGGGGCCCTTTTCATAACACCACACCACAATGAAAGCCCAGGAAGGAAGAAAAAATCCCAGTGGTGTTTTTTGTGCTGCTATATTTCTTGTTACCGGATTGTGCTTGGATGCGAGAGATGTGGTGTTGATTCCGAGAATTATTTTTCTACCACTGTTATGTGTGAAACTCTTCCCTGAACCAGAGAGGCTAAACCTCCAAATCCTCAGAAATCATGCTGCTAGAGTCGGTTCCTGCCCCGACTAGCCCTTATCTTAGAATACAGGCTGTTCTAACGTCTGACAAAATCCAGACAGATTAGCTCTGACTAGGAGTTAAACGAGTCACCTTCAAAGCTTCAAAGACTATTATCTGTTACCACTGAGCAAAAGGTCCTTGAGAGCGCAAACTGTGCAGTCCACAATGTTGGGAAGAGATTACAATTTAGATGCAATATTTTCTGCAATGAAAATGATGGATAGGTCACTGATAAAATGTAACAGATGGGGCATTCAGAAAATGATAATGTTTAAACCCAGGAGGTTAGACGCTGCTGCCTTTTATTTTGGTCAATGCAGCGTCTTTATCCGGTACACTCTGTAATCTCAGCTGCAAAGAGAAAAAAAATGGGATTTTTTATCTAAAACTCTGTACTGTGAGCACAAAAAGTGAAATTTATTTTCTAGCATGATCCTTTGACCGACTTTGTTTTATCATATCCTGCTAAAAGTCACATAAGCTCCTGTATTTTTTTCTAAGAGTGACCGTGATGCTAGGAAGCAGCTGCAGCATCAAAACAGCAGGTGTTGTGTCCTCCTGTGCTTTGGACCAAACTCAGCTGGTGTGCCGGGGAACATAACCTGTACAGTGTTGCACCGAAAGATCTGCACAAAGGCACTTTGCATTAGAGAGCTGAATGGCTGATGGTTGCCATCCGTTTGTATCATATCTTGGACCTGATTCACATATCTTAATGATAAGCTGATATTTACTAGGGCTGTAATCAATCAAAGAAATTCTTGGTCGACTAAAACCCTGAAATTTCCGACCAAAAATCAACTAATGGGGAGGGGATGTGGTTCTGACTATGACAGCAAACCCTTCTGCGGCCCAGCGGAGCACGGCTTGGCAGGAAGCAAATCTACTAATATCAGCACAAGAAGGAAATTAATCCGAAATATTATGTTCAACAAACCACCAGACGTAGATTAACATGGATGCTCTTCAAGCTTCCTGTCTCCAACCGGTCTCCAGCGAGTTGGGCGAAACCAAAAATGGTGAAAATAAGGGGGGTGTTCTGAGACAGGCTGTTACCTGCGAAACGAGGTGCTCTAAAAAAAAAAAACCATTCGCACTTGGTACGTTCTGTAAATTGATGCGGGAAAAAATCTAGTTGACCAATCAGAATTTTGGTAAATCAGCATGAATCGACCAACAAGTCAACTAGGAGCTGACTAGGACTACATAGCCCTAATGTTTACTCTCATCAGTGCTTCAACACATTTGAAAAACAGTCTTATCATTTTTTGTGGTCGAGGCCAGTTCATCAATCAGTCTTTATTTATAGAGCGCCAATTCACAGCAGGTTTATGGCAAAATGCTAAACAAAAACCAAACTCCATAGGGATGGAATAACACAGAGCCCAGACCCACTCCCGTCTTCAAGCACATGACTGAAACACTTTACAGTATTTATTAAGTTACAGTGGAGAGAAAGAACTTCCTTTGACATTCCAACGTGTCCTCTCCTCAAATGGTCATTCATCACCGACATGCTGCCATGATACCCAAGGTCTGCTTTGCAAACCTTAGAAGTTATTTTTTTCGTCTTATCTAGGCTAAAGTGCTCCCAAACTTTGGAGGTTTTTAAGCGCATACACGTAGTTGCTCTATGGGATGCTGTCGCCGCCATGTTTGAATACCCTACCACTTGGCGGAGCCGCTATTGCGCATGTGTGACTCTAGACAGAGATCGTAATGAAGTAAGAAGCCTCATTCCACTGAAAAAAAAACAAACACTTCTGGCAACAACAGTCGACAACGGAATTCATTGTCGACTTTTTTTCATTATCGCTCTTTGTCGACATCGACTAATTGTTGCAGCCCTACAAGCCACACGTAGTTGAAGCAGCAGACAGATCTGCTTTTCAACAGTGATAAAGTACTTTTCAAAGTTTAATTTTGGGGCATTTATTGCCTTTATTTTCAGAGGACAAAACAGTGGGCAGAGCACAAGCCAACTGCTCATGGCATAGCGCTTACTTTATGGGGCAAATCCATGCACCGTATTTTAGTATTTTTGTCAATTAAATCTACTCCTACTCCTCGTTGCTCAGCTTTAATCACTGAAATATTCAAAGAGATTATTTTGAATAACTGCAGAAACATATGATACCAATGTTTGTCACCCCCCTGTGTTGAGGGAGCAAACACTGAAGTGCAAATACTGGACCAGCTCAGCCAGATCCAAAAGTCATTTTATGTTATCCCGGTATAAAACATGGTAAACATCCCAGTTGCTGATTTCTTGACACAACAAAGTAAACACGAGGGGAATTTTGAAGGCGCTCTGATAAAAACAGATGCCAAAGCCAACCCCCGTATACGTATGATCACACATGCCAAACTGCAACACTCGTACACAAGAGATGTTTGGGAAGATAAATGCTGCATTTTCTTCTGCTTGTCTCCAACACTCGGGGCTATTATAGTAGGCGTATGGAAGATGGCTGATCTGCTTTAACAGCCAAGTGGTACCATGGGATCTCCCCTCTATGAAGGCTGATCCTTACCAGTATCTCCACACTCGCTCTGCAGATAACCGTGAGAAAAAGACAGATGAGGGGATGTAGAAATGCAACATCAGGCACTTATATGTGCCCTTTCAAAATAAAACAATTTAGGTCTCTGCTTCTATGTTTCCCATCACTCTGGATCTGCTTCCTGTCAATGCGAGCCAACATTTGGAAGCATTTCAAACATTGTGATAAGAATCCCAACAGGATGTGCGACAATTATCTCGACTACACACAGCCGCAGATTGATGTTAGCTAATTTTCATTCTTTCCAGCCTGCTGTGCCCATTATTTTTCCTAAATGACGACCATCTCTTCAAAAATAATCGATCGCTTTAGTAATTGTGTTGTTAATTACACCAGACCAAGGCGGCCTCTTTTCATTTTACTCCACTTGCCCGTAACAATGAGAAATTATAGACTGCAGAGTTTGATTGATGCAGGTTGCCATGCGCTCCTTAATCCTGCATAGTGCTCCTCAACTGTACTGCACTGAATTACAAATTGCCAGTTTGCTAATGGAGGCTCATGAATAATCCAGAAGAGCGGGTTTCTCGACAGATAGTCCTCATGCGCGTAAACATGAGCCAGAAGCTCACGTTTAATTCATGAGCGTGTGAAATCCACTATGAAGGAGAGAAAAGTCCCTCATGTGACGATCACCATTACTTGCAGATTTCCCCCCCCCGACCCAAAACATTTTAATCACTGCTAAACATGTTGCAAGCAATGGGGAAATAATGAAGATTAAGTCAGGAAGAAATTGAGCGGGATTTAAATTAAGCTGCTGACACTCCTGCATTATGGTGGCATAGAACATTAATTATTACAAAATAAAAATGCCCTGAAGCCTGCTAAACACTTTATCTTTGTTTCCTGCAATGTTCCCATCTCAACAACATTCAACGATAATTTAGCAAGAAACCCAGAAGGCTTTGGAGCAGTCTGTTCGCTAATGACTCCAAAATAACCGTCCAGGACCACCTCCTAGAGTTCTGTTTTTATGCGTGCTACATCCTTGATCAGAATCCAGGCTGTGCTTTTTTAATGACTTTTAATGAAAACCTTTACACGCTCCATCACAATCACCTGATATTAAAAAAAAGGCGCAGTGAAAGATTTAAGGAGTATCATTGCCAGTTATCATTGGCATGATAATTTCATTAATTACAGTCATGTGATTAACTGTCTTTCAGAGCGACGGAGAGGGCAGCCAAGACTTAATTTGGAAAAGCTTTCCCACTCTTAATAAATGGGAGACAGAAGCTGGTTAACTTAAGACTGCTGTTGCAAGGTTTCACACTCAAATGGACTGTATTTAATGAACGTGATGGCAGATTAAATGTGAGCCGGAGAAATATAGTCGCACTCACGGCCACCTTTTTGCACTTCGAGCAGACTTCTCTGAGTCAATGCTGTCTGTGAGCGCCCGTAAAAATATACTGAGCAGGTTAGCTCTGTCAAAACTGAAAAGAGCACCACCAATTTTGAAATGGCATTTGCATAAAGCAGGAAAAAGTTGCAAGTGAGAGAGAGAGAGAGATAAAAAGTGGTGCAAATCAATGTACCAGAAGCAACCCCCGCTTTTTAGTCTGTGCAGGTCAGTTTCCAAAAAAGCTGGATCCTACACTTCCAAATTTGTGACTGATTAGCATATTTTCACATCTCGACCAGGGCCCCGGTTTAAAATGCAAGCTGTCCACTAAAACAGTTTTGGCCAGGGTGGAGATAGCCCGTATGTCACCATGTCGGGGATTATCTCAACCTTGTCAAAGCTTCTTTCAGGCTCACCGAAGACTTTTAACAGCATTCAAAAGGCCCAGTGATATTCCCAGTGTCTGGTAAAAATCAAGTCTACATGCAGAGTTGCTGAAGCACCCTCAAAGATATTTACATAAACTTTTTTTTTAATGAAACCAGCTGCTTCGAGCTGCGAAGTAACATTCAGTATTCATCCTCATCTCAGCTGCAGCTCGGTCTGTTTCAGCTCATGTTAACAATAGATGATGCTTCTGCTGTTAGATGTTAGTTTCTGCAGATGATGTCGCTTATCTATTCATCCATTTCAGTTAAAATAGCATGGTTATATAATAGTTTTCAGCTTTTTTGTTGTGAATACAATCCAATATGGCAGAAATATAGATCCCTCTAGACTGTGGAAGGAAAATATCTTTGAAGATGTCACCTTTGGCCTCGAAAAAACTGACTGACTGACTGACTAATTGTTGGTCCATACTTATTATTGACTTGTTGAGATGATGGAAAGATCAATCCATGCTGAAAATAATCATTTACTGCAGCCTTTGGCTTCCACTCAGGGACGTCTTCAATGGGGTCGCCCCTTGAAATTGATCAAACCAAAGTCCTAAGCCTTCTCAGAGACTTCTTTTAAACCATCAGCGGTGAATTAAATGCCTTTAATCATTGTTCAATAGTCTATTGGGTCCTAAAGAATTGAAGGTAGGTTAGAAATGGGAATAAACAGCAATATCTAGCACTCAGAGCCCTCTGGCAAAGGGGCTGGGTTCTTCAGGGAAAAGATGCTCCTGGTTAATATGATCCTCTGTTTGTCAAATTTTAACTCCAAGGAAATGTGGTATAAAAATTCTTGTTTTTGCACACAAAGTGCACTCTCTCCCTTTTCCTCTCCTTCTCCAACCAATGCAGTACATCAGCAACCACCTGTGCAAGAAAATAGGGTCGTCCTAATACGATATTGATATTGGATATTGGTCCGATATCAGCCAAAAAACAAATATCAGATTATATTGGGTATTTTCAGCACTCTGATACAAGTTATCCATTCCAGAGTCCACTCTGGCACCTCTGGCTAGCAGTGCCTGGATCTAGCATGCAGAGCCTATGTGATCACAACAACAGTGTGTACTAAGGTACTAACAAAGTAGCGAGGAGTAGAAGTGATGTCGCTGTGTGGCAGTATTTTATGTTTAAGTCTGAAAAATATATTGCAGCTGAGTGCAAAACTTGTCATGAACAAGTTTGTGCCAATATCGGATCAATATCAGTATCAGCCGATACTGACGGCTACAATATACATATTGTATTGCCTCTCTGTTGTACGTCCATTAAAGTAAAAACTTTAAAAATCATGGGAAGATTATACTTAAACAGCACTTAAAAAAACAGCTTTTAGTTTAGATTATGAGGACACACCCTGGCCGCCTGCAAGAGCCACCCCAGCCAAAACAGCCTGGATGCACCCCTGCTAGCACCATGCAGGAAATGTATCCTGGGATCAACACCTTGTGGAAAAGGAAGGTTTAAAGGTAAAGATATACATATACAGGCTGGTGTTTATATAATTGGAAGAATATGCCGGGAAATGACATGATTCTGATTTTTGTTTCTCATTCGAAAAGTCGAATTCTTCAGTCCTGACTCTGAGCTGTCTGTATGCAGAATCTATTCCCACTTTTAAAAGGTGCTGGTTGGACTTTAAGTCAGTCACTGCTGTTATTCCAGCTGCTCCAAGAGGCTATTTTGTCGTCAAATATTCAGAGATTTCTGTCAATATCAAAAGCATTCATTTGCATGATTTCCTCTTTTCTCCCTTTTTGTTGCCAGCAGCAGGTGCAACACTCCGTCCCCCTCTGACGGGCATTTCCTCTGATTTGTTCTGAGTATCCTGAGACTCCAAAGTTCCTCACCCTGGGCATTACACTAAAAGCAAACCCGTGTTTTTTAAAGTCATTTCCCTAACCCGGGCACATAAATTTAATAATTTGCCCCCTCGCTTGACGTGCTTTCAGACAGTCATGCGTGCCATATGACCTCGGGCGATAACTCCAGCAGGCCTGGAAAGGTGACCCCTGTGAATTGCATGCATATGACTCGGCATTGTCAGTAAGAGGTGATAATAGTATGCACAGCTGAATTCCCCATCATACCCAGAGGTATGAATGTGACAAATGGGATATGTTTCATGATGGGAAGGGGGGAAAATGGCAACAGTTTGGGGACATGCAATGTGCCCCCTTCAAAATACCTGACAAATCTCATTCCATTTAATAAGATTAATGTGTCGCTCTCTAAACAACCTCGAGAGTGACTACTTGTTGCTGATGGATGTTGCCCGCTGCACACTTGATTAAAGCAGTTTATTGTTAAATCAGTGTAATTAGACCTGACACTCAACATGGCTGTAACTCATTAGTAGGCTAAAACAAAATTACTGAATACTAATGCATGCAACACAAGATAATGTACTAAATAAGTCTGGTGTTTTAAGCCGTATTCACAGGGGGCCTGTATTACCTGGAGAATTCACGTTGTTTTTAATAATTGCACAAATTGTCTGAGATCTGAAAATCCCAGGTGATCCTGCAGTATCTGTGGAGTCAAAGATTCTCATCACAGTTCTCTTTTGATTAATTAGGACTGTGCAAAATTAGCATTCATATCTGCTATTGTGTTTGACAACCTTAATTTTATTAGAATTAGGACTCCGTGTAAAGTAATGATGAAGGCAGAAATTGGAGGTGTGCATATCATTAAGAAAAATAGGATGAAAAAAAAGAGCAGACATTTGGAATTTTACTTTTTTAAGATTGCAGCTAAAGTTGGAGGAATATCGCCCCCTAGTAGTGAGGTTAGTTTGCAACAGGAAATACATGGCATGGTATAAAGACACAGAGGCCCTGTGAGAGACTGCGTGAGCTAATAGTTCAACAATGACAGAATGTCAGGGTAAAACTGATACAGTGAATCTAGATCTGTAAAAAGGAAAAAAGGCTGATAACTGTAACTTGGTTTCCTGTGTCAAATACAGACATACAGTGCTCAGTGCAACCTTTCCTTTCAAAATCAACATTTTCTATGTCAGCCTATACAACAAAATCCTCCCCCAAATGTAGGCCATTGATTGCAAACAAGATTTTTTTAATGCATACAAAAAGGATTTTTTCAATTTAAAATCAAGATGAAAAAATGAGAACAACCCAATCAAAGTTGTGGGAGCAAAGCTAAATTTTAGTTACCACATCATCCTTATTTTCATCTGATGGTAAATAAAAAGTTATGTTAAACTTTTGAAATTGTACTTTTGCTCATCTAGATATCGAGTAACGCATCATTTTTAATAGGCGGTGTACTGACAATGCTGGGCACTGTTTCTCTGTAATGGAAATCACAGCATGGGTAAAAGACCGCATCCAAAAATCATTATTGTCAGCACACTTTGTTGCTATATCTTTAAATGCAAGTTAATACTGTAATATACAAAGAGAGAACCACATTTATACATCCAGATCGAAAGATAACCTAAAGTTGGACAAATCCAAGTGTGACATTTTTCCAAAAATCACATCAACAACATATCCATCACTCTAAAAGGTGGAGGGACCATCCAGCTAGTTATCGGCACATCATTCAAAAGCCAGAATCCTTGATGGTTATGGGATGCATGCTCCATGACATGGGTTGTGTAAACATGTAGGAAAGCACTGCTAAGGCTGGACAATACAAAGGTTGTGTTGCCATTCTCACAACGCTTTTTCTGGAAGGACCTTGCTGCAGGAAGATGCCAGAGTGCATAATGTGTATGTAACAACAACAGGGCTCAGTAATATAGGTTTCCAGGTGCTTTGCTGGCCTGCCTGAACTATTGAGCATCAATCAAGAATTCTCCTTCAGTCTTAAACATTTACAGACTATTTTTAAAAGGAGAGGAGATCCTGCACAATGCTACAAATAGCTAGAATAAGAAAAATGACTTTTTTAGTTTTCTGCATTATTTTTAAACAAATTATGACTTAAAATTATGTGCAAACCATCACATTCTGATTTTAACAACATTTGAACATCCCGGATTGTGTTTTTAACAAGACACTTGTTCACGTTTCTTTTACCCACATAAATTAATAATATTTTAATAGTAATTTTCGCTCAGATTACGGGAGCTTTTCGTACTTCACAGCATTAGAGTTAACACATGTTAAAGTGATAAAGGTGTAACATGTATAGGATTGACAGAATATATCAAACTAAAGCTCATTCTCATCAAAGAACGGATGAAAACTGGCCACACTGCATTAAAATGTCTGAGCACTGCAAAAATCCATCACACAGGTGGACGTGTGCATGAAGGCTGGGTTAGAGGAGGACACTATCAGAGCTGGATTTCCTCTGAAGCAGAACTTGTGTAGTGATCCTGCTAACATCATGTACAGCCAAAGTGGTGGCAATTTCCTCCTGATCCCTCGCTGAGGTTACAGTGTCCTTGGCGCGCTAATCCATTTAGCTGTTAAAGGGTCCTTATCAGCCATGCATACTCCTCTGGTACATGCTGTATGGGACCGGAGTCAAAAAGTGAGTGAATGGCCCTCTTTTCAGCTGAAATATTGCTGTCTGAGCTTCATAAAGAGGCATCGGTTCCAGGGACAAAAACAGTGCAGCAGGGCAGAGAGCTTCTCTCTGAGGTAGGTATAGAAATCATGGAGGCTTGACAAAAACCGGAATGAGTCAGTGACCAGGACATGGGCCCTGTGGCTGTTCGGTATTGTTTTGCAATATCTCTGCAATTTCCTGTGAGGTTCCTTCGCTCTGACATCCCAGCCTACATTAGTGAACTTTCAACAACTCTCAGAAAAGACCGAGAAACACCGACACCGAAACAAGAAACTTGAAATTCTGTCGTCGTCAACACACAGGAAAAAGTTGTTCTGCTACTGAAATGCATGTAAAGAGGAAACAACTGGAGAGTATAAAAACTAAACCATCTAGAAAGTTTTAAGTAGGGCTGCATAATTTTGGTCAGGAATATTTTTTTTCTCTGACAACTCAATTTTCAATTTCGATTTTTCATTCAGTGAACACATCAAACTTCACTTAAAAATGAAAAAAAGGTTGTCTATCATCTCTCAAAATAAAACCACTGAAAACGATGTAGTTTATTAGTGCTGGGACAAAATGCTTTTCTCCTGATTCAATTCTTCTACCGATCTTCTGGATGCCGATTCAGTTTAAATTGCGATTCTGCGATATTGTCAATTTTCTCGATTTTTCGTCTATATTTGTGACACCAGTGAAATAGTTGAATAATTATTATGATTGTCTACTGACTACTCTAGGAACCATATTTTCCCAAAAAATACACATCACACATAAGTCAGTTTTTAAGATTACTCTTAAATTTGAAAAAAAAAAAAAAAATCAATTTTTGGACATAAAAATCGATTTAAAATTGTAAAACTAAAAATCGGGATACTTATGTGAATTGCTTTTTTCTCCCAGCCCTATAGTTCATATGCCAAGCCAGTAAGTGGCGCTGTAATGCAGCAGAGGAAATGTACAAAAGACAGAAGAAGAGTACAGAGCATGTGTATAAAGGTTGTTTTCGCTGGTTACGCGCAGGCACCATTAAAGAGTTACGCTGTGTGTCACATGATTGTTTCAAGAGATGCAGATAGACATCCACACAGAGATGAAATGGTAGTCGTTTCCGTGTGGATGAAACGTCGATATGACAAAAAACTTCTGCGTTTACTCCTGAATTTGTCTCCGTGTGGACAGGTCGATACCGCCTTCAGACAGACATTGCAGCAGGCAGTGGTTTGCTCTTTGTCGGAAACTGCAAAGCTGTACCAACTCCACACAACTGACTTGCTCTTGTCCGATTTGGCCAAAAAATTATCAGAAAATCGATTTGACTATTTAGATTTTTTTAATATCCTCATAATCAAATAATCTGGTAACGATTTAAAATCAATTAATCCTGCAGCTCTGGTTCCAAGATTTGATGTGTTCGGAGGTCATAAAACAGATCAACCTTTTGTTTAGATGTACTTTGGCTGCATTTCCCATTCCTGTGATCATGCATCTTAATGCAAACATGGTGGAGGAGCTGAAGCAGAAAAAAAGTTCTCTCTCACGACTTTATACTTTGCATGTTGAGCGGTCACTCAGGAAGAAATCCATCACAGATGAGGCAGAAAAAAAGACATTTTCTCCACATAAGAAAAAAAACGAGAAGCCTCCACAGGCGAGACACACTGCCACCCACAAGACATCTGAGTAAGATACATGGCTCATTAAGTGACAGGAAACTCTCTTGCTGATTTTTGGGACTGCTCTTTTTTATCTTTTTTTTCCCCACACTCTAGCGTACATCATAACCTGCAGGTCAGCCCGGCGAAGATTTCAGGGGGTGGTCCGAAAGGCGATGCGGAAAGTGGAAGAAATCAGCGAGCGAGTTGAAAGGGAGAGTTGGCAGAAAAAGTGGACAGCCCTGCAGCAAAAATGTAAATCTGCGAATTTAACATGGAGTCCATTTGGAACACTTTAGGATGGAACATCTGACTCTGAGCAGAGGTGCTGATATGAATTCTAGGTCGCCTGACAAAACCCACAGCCAGGGTCCTGAAACACACCATATCTGTAATCCGACTCTGGCACCCTGAATCACTCGGGGTTTTGCTCCCTCTGCACTCATGTCTGCATGATTGGTGAATTAATTAGTACCACTTCAATGTAGAAATGATGGTTCCAGATTAAAGGTAATATTTAAGACTGAATCCCATTTACCACCAGTGGGATTACTGGACTGTAGCAGTTAGTGGAGTTGACTCTTGCTGGTCATAATTGGGAGCTGTCACGGTATCAGGGGTATCGAAGGCTGGCTGCTGACTGACTTTTCCCCTCCTTGACTGAATTCCTTTACCCTCGAACGCATGTCAATGCAAAGTACAAAACTTTTTAAAGCTCCTCTGAAGGAATTTTGGTTTGTGTCAGTTTTGGCGCCCCCTGTGGACAAAGCAGACTATGTTTATCTTGTCCCCTATGTGCTAATCTAACATTAAAAATAATCTTATCCTGCTGAGATTTTATAATCAACGGTATCAATGACTAGTAATTCTTTTTAAGCCGCTCCAATGACACCTACGTCTAATATTTTAAATGACAATATAAAAATTCTCAGTCCTTTTTAGCTTATTTTCCTCAGACGTCAACTTTAATCCACAGTGCCAGAATATGCAAAATTTATTTATCACTGCTGGAGTTGTGGGATCCTTATTCAGGCTGAGTAAATGAATGAATAATTGACTAATGAATAGTTAATTAGCCAATAATGACACATTCTAAAATGTTTCTAAACATTTTTCAGTGTTAATAAAAGCATAATTGTTGCTTTTTAGATACTTGGAAGCATTCATTAACAGTTAATAAACACCAATAGGACACTTATTAACATTGATTACACTTTAAAAAGGCTTTACAAGGGTATTTAAGTACAAGCGCATATATCTGTACTGAGGCTTATGTCAGTCATGATATGTTACTGGTATTTAAGTACCCAAATCTTTAGCAATACATCATTATTTTATTCTTTTACTAAGATGGTTATTACATAATCCAAGGGTGTGTTTGCGGGCCGCGTCTTAAAGATCGGTTAACTGGTTGTGCTGTCCTATGCTAAATGCTAAACTACTAGCCTATTAAGCAACACTGTCAAATAAAAACACACTTACTAAAGAGCTGTAAAAGTCTGTTTCACTGCAAGTCTTTCCCCTATTTTCTGCACTTTGTTGATTTTGAGTGAAGAAAGAATGAAAAGGTGAGAGAAAATAACACCATATCCTTTCATGCTCGCCATATGTGCTGGATTAACAACCAAACCATAAATGAAAACTGGGGCTGTGCATCTGTAAAGACTTTTCACAAGCCGTCAGTACCATTTTAAGAAATAGCTAAACATGTCTTAGTTTGAGGGCTCAGGTATATATATATATATATATATATATATATATATATATATATATATATATATTTTTTTTTTTTTTTTCTGGAATTGCACAACTTTCCGGTAGTTTTGTGACTACACGACTGTGTAAAAAGTAACACCCATGCGCTAAGTCTCACTCTATGTCAGTGGAAAAGTAGCCAAATCAGTGTTCAATGCAGAAGCTAGACAGTGCAGAAATGATGTTTTTTATGTTGCCAGTAAAAGATCATTTGGGAGTTTTACGTGCTGCAAATCATGCAGATAATTTGACTGTTTTCTTAATGGCAGGGTAAAGTGCAAATACCTGTAAACTTATGTTCAGTTTGGTGGCAAAGCTACTTTCCAGCTCTGCACATTAAAGGACTTTGCTGACCACCAACAGCTGGGTGAATCGAGAGCTATCTTTAGCTCTTACCAGCCTTTTATTTCCCCTCTGAACACACACGGCTCAGTGTGGAGAACAGAAAAATATGACATCTCCCTCAGCAGGCCTTGGTGGAATCAAGGTTTATTACACAGACCAAGGGTAGAGGGGAGGAGATAGAGGCCACTGCAGAGGGTACAGCCAACGCCGCCTGTGTCTGCCGGGTCAGCAGTCACTGTCAAGACATGTGTCAGGAAACAGGTTCAGTACTCTATCAGTCTCTTTCAAGTTTTGAGATCCACATAACAGATCATGTCCCTCACAGGCAGGCAATAACTATGTTGGCAAGTTGACTGACAGAGGAAGAAAAGAAAAAAAATATGAATGTGTCTTTGGGTGTCTTAAGGTGGTTCTCAGGAGGATCAGTATGCTTTCATCAACCTTAATGCCTACTGTAACCCACAGGAACTCTATATCAGGAAACTGAGGGGTGCATCTGAGGGTCAGATTGTCTCCAGCAAAGAAATCTGGGGGATTTTCTGGTCTCTGCCAAGTTATATTTGAGTCACTGCAATAATTCATCAAAGTCCACCCACTGTTCATCATGAAATGTGTGAAATGTGTCAACCCGACAGGTGGGGGCTCGAGCAAACATCAACCGAAGCAAAGCCAGTCATCTCATATCTGATGTACCATTGTGGAGGAAGCTGACGGACTTCAAGGAGCGGCGTCAGTCTGTTCGCAGTTTTCAGATGATGCATACCCACGCCTTTTCATGACTGCAGCTCGTACTGAGATACGAGACACTCCTAAGAGCCTGTTGCAAGTCATGACATGTAGTAAGATTTCTTTACAATCCATGTGAGATGTACGATATCCATTCATGGTATTTAACTGTTTGAGTAAAGTTCCCCTTGTTTTAGGCTTTAACTCTAATGTGGCTTTACAAGATAATCTGGGAAACAGCTCAGAGAAAATCTGCTTAATTAAGGTTAAGGTTTGGGTTGATGGATGAATGGTCCCAATAATACAGGATATTTGCCCGAGAAATCAGGAAATGAGTCTCATCCATCCATTGTTTTAAATCACTATTCCTTCACTCATTGTCATAAGAGCTGTCTTTACACTATTAGCCTATTAATTGTCCTCGCTCAGGCCAAAGCACATGTTTAATTGTGATGCTATTGTTGGCCTCACAGGTGACAAATTTAGGACTAAATTTTAAGCCCAATGTGCCGGTCCCAATAAATGGGGTGTGGCCTAATTTTAAGCTTGTTGTCACCATAGACTATATATAGAATGGACTATAGAACAGCACCCTCTGGTGACGGGCTGCAGTATAGGTCATAAATCCCGCCTCCTCCAGCAATCCCTATGGAGTTGTGGACAAATTTTAGAAATTTATTACACAGAATATAAAATTTTCTCCCCCCTGCTGGGATGTTGACACGTAGTTATTGTAAGACTGGTTTGTGCTCAAGTCCTCTTTTTTCTGTACGGCTCCATTTTTAAAGTTATTAGGGGGTTCATGTTTTCTATGATTGACACCTGATATGGCCTATGGGCGTACGATGATTGCGTAGCTCATCCAGGGATATGCTATTTGAGCTGAGCGTCATCACAACGACTCTCTGAAACTCTCCCGCCAAATGCGTACAATGCTACTGCTCAAGCGGTGGTTCAGGAAGTGGAGAAAATTCTGGAAATACCGAGAGCAATTCGGCATGAAATTCATATAATGACGGAAGGCGGAGCCAAGTTGTCCATAGTCTATTCAGTCTACAGTCGTCACTGACTACTTGTCCTAATAACCAGGAGCTAATTACTAAGCCTCCTCCACCCAGGGGCATATATATCTAATATTTGATGTTGCATCACGACCTTTAATCGTATACTTTTACTAACCAATGAGAAGGGCAGATTAAAAAGTGTCAACAACCAGATGAAACCCACTCTTACAGCTCACAGACATGCAGCTAAGTCGAAGCTGTCGTCTTCTCAGCCTGAATTTCTTCTTCTTTTTTGATGTTTTTTGCTACAAACAGAAGACACTCCAAACACAGACAGTCCTCTGTGTCTGTTTGTCTGCTGAAGTCACAGTTGATCAGGTTAGTTAGGACTGTCCTTGTATATGTGGTCTCTCATATAAAATCCTCTTTAGTGTGTGAGGAATCCAAATCAACAGGTGGGTAAGGTTAATTATCAGCAGAAGCAAAGGTAACGCACTCGATTCATCTAAGTCAGATCATTGCCATCAATAATCAGAGGTCTGTGTCCTGATTGTAACTGATTATTTGCATGAATGATCCTCAACTGTGTGGCGTCAATACGACTCCTTTACTTCCTCTGAGCCCAGAATACCAGGAAACAGCTGTTGTAATCCAGGATTGGAGAATTAGGACATTTGCTGTTTGTAAAATCTGGTTAAAATCCAAACATGTCATGTAAGAGAGACGATAAAAACAAACACAGCTTTCATTCTGACATTTAAGGTGGCTCGACTGATTCGCAACGTCTACTCATGCGCCGAGTAACATGAAAAATCACCAGCCGCTGTCAAATAGCGACACTATGAATTTCCTTTTGTCTGCGCTACACCTCTGGCTCGATGGCGGAAACACCGGCGCCTTTGAAATGTCGCATGCAAGACATATCACAACAGAGCCTGCGAGGAACAGATACGGGTGGTTTTTTTTAGATCTGGTGTGCGTGTGAAATCATTACCAGAGCGGTTGCGTGTCTGGTGTTCAAGAATCATCTGGTACGGGTGTGTTCAGAGGTTGTAAGTGTCCTTATGTGTGCAGAGTTTTAAAATGAGTACAGCCTCAGTGCAGGTAGAGTCTCGGTTTGCTAACCTCCCATGCACTCAGAGGAAACTGGGATCAGGGGAAAAGTACACAAGCACTCAAGATGCTGTACGCACATCCTATTTGTAGTACTAGACGCAATCTGTGGAGCACATCTAAACTTGTATTATGTCATTGTGACTGCTATCAACAGTCCATGAAATAGTAAAGACTAATAGAAAATGCACCGATAGCGCTGTATTTCACTGAAGCTTCCAGATAGCTGTGTATCCATAACAAATTTATGAAACCAGGGAGATTTCTCTGCTTCCCTTCCGGCGCCCCACAGTTAAGCAAACAAACACTCATTAATCATCTTCACGCCGCACAGTTCAACGTGCCACGGGAAAATATAATGACAGTCGTGGCACCTGCCGTAACTCCAATATCCTCCATAATTTACCTTGACCAGATAGTTTTGAGTTCAGAATCTGTTCCGGTCGTAAAGTAAGGCCACCGTAAAAACATTTCCTCTTTAGTATTCATGAGGAGTTCATCCGTATTTTTCTGCCGAGGAAGTGATAATCAGGAATTCAAGATGCATATTTAGGGCCCGAGCCAGCTGCAGAGCAGCCGGGCGTAGGCCCTATTATTCCCCAAGTGGTTTTTCTTTGTTTCTTTCTTTCTTTCTTTCTTTAGGGCCCGAGCGTAGCTGCTAAGCAGCTGCGAGAGCCCTCTTGTTCCTGTAGTTTCCTTCTTTTGTTATTATTATTATTTTTCCTCCCCTTTGAACTGGAAAATGGCCCACTTCCCACTGGCGAAAACTCATGAAATTTGGCAGGACGACCGGGCCTGGTGAAAAATTTGATATTCCGAAGTCGCCCAAACAAGAAAATGCAAAATGGCTCCATAGCGCCCCCTAAGGTGAAAATTCACACTATTCACTGTCACGCCTGTACGCTTTGTCAAAATGACACAAAAATTGACACACACATGTATCTCAATAAGATCTACAAAAAAGTCAGTGCGGCCGTATCTGTCAAATGTACGGTTAAAGGGTTATTTCGCATTTTTTGCCGATCCGCACACATTGGAATTTCGCTAACTCCTCCGAAGGCTTTCGTTCCACCGGCACCACATTTGCTCAGGCCAATCTACACCCCATGGCCATTAAAAGTTATTCAAATCATGACGCTGCACCCCACGGTTTAGGTTCTAGGGGGCGCCAAAGATAACCCTAAGATCCACATATTTAAAAGTCTTATAACTTTTTATTTTTGCCCTCACTGGCCTCCAAGTTTTCTAGGATGATGCAATGTCCAGCCATCAACACATTTGTGAAGGAATTTTTACTCCCCAAAAGAGCGCCCCCCCATGGCAGGAGAAAAAAGTCCATTTTTTCTTGTCCCCTAAGGTGAAAATACACATTGTTGAGTGTAACACCTGTACGCTTTGGCAAAATGACACAAAAATTGACACACACATGTATCTCAATAAGATCTACGAAAAAGTCAATGCGGGCGTATCTGTTAAATGTACGGTTAAAGGGTTATTCCGCATTTTTTGCCGATCCGCACACATTGGAATTTCGCTAACTCCTCCGAAGGCTTTCGTTCCACCGGCACCACATTTGCTCAGGCCAATCTACACCCCATGGCCATTAAAAGTTATTCAAATCATGACGCTGCACCCCACGGTTTAGGTTCTAGGGGGCGCCAAAGATAACCGTAAAATCCACATATTTAAAAGTCTTATAACTTTTTATTTTTGTCCCCACTGGCCTCCAAGTTTTCTAGGATGATGCAATGTCCAGCCATCAACACATTTGTGAAGGAATTTTTACTCGCCAAAAGAGCGCCCCCCATGGCAGGAGAAAAAAGTCCATTTTTTCTTGTCCACTAAGGTGAAAATACACATTGTTGAGTGCTACGCCTGTATGTTTTGTCGTATTGACACAAAATTTTACATACACATGTATTTCAATAAGATCTTCGAAAAAGTCAATGGCCACGTATCTGTAAAATGTACGGTTAAAGGGTTATTTCGCATTTTTTGCAGATTCGCACACATTGGAATTTCGCTAACTCCTCCGAAGGCTTTCGTTCCACCGGCACCACATTTGCTCAGGCCAATCTACACCCCATGGCCATTAAAAGTTATTCAAATCATGACGCTGCACCCCACGGTTTAGGTTCTAGGGGGCGCCAAAGATAACCCTAAAATCCACATATTTAAAAGTCTTATAACTTTTTATTTTTGTCCTCACTGGCCTCCATGTTTTCTAGGATGATGCAATGTCCAGCCATCAACACATTTGTGAAGGAGTTTTTTCTCGTTAAAAGAGCGCCCCCCCCATGGCAGGAGAATAAAGTCAAGTTTTTCCTGTTCATCATTCAATGGCTCAAACGCACTGCTCTCTCGGCAAAAGCGAAAGGAGGAGCAACTTGCCATTTGGATATATCTTAGCTGTGTTTGTGCTCTCACTCATGGTCCAGACTTTTTTCAAATAGGACATGGAGTTTTTCTGCAGCGAGCGCTTTGGTAGAAACTGCGCCTCCCGTTCATTATAATGGTAATTGACCACAAACAAGTGCGCACACCATCTTTGGACCTTGAGTGTGACGCGATCGGGTGGGGGAGGCGGTCGCGCTGGGGGCGGCGTGACACGGCTCGGGCCCGCCAGTGCCCCAACGGGGCCCTAGTTATTATTTTTCCTCCCCTTTGAACTGGAAAATGGCCCACTTCCCACTGGCGAAAACTCATGAAATTTGGCAGGACGACCGGGCCTGGTGAAAAATTTGATATTCCGAAGTCGCCCAAACAAGAAAATGCAAAATGGCTCCATAGCGCCCCCTAAGGTGAAAATTCACACTATTGACTGTCACGCCTGTACGCTTTGTCAAAATGACACAAAAATTGACACACACATGTATCTCAATAAGATCTACAAAAAAGTCAGTGCGGGCGTATCTGTCAAATGTACGGTTAAAGGGTTATTTCGCATTTTTTGCCGATCCGCACACATTGGAATTTCGCTAACTCCTCCGAAGGCTTTCGTTCCACCGGCACCACATTTGCTCAGGCCAATCTACACCCCATGGCCATTAAAAGTTATTCAAATCATGACGCTGCACCCCACGGTTTAGGTTCTAGGGGGCGCCAAAGAATACCCTAAGATCCACATATTTAAAAGTCTTATAACTTTTTATTTTTGCCCTCACTGGCCTCCAAGTTTTCTAGGATGATGCAATGTCCAGCCATCAACACATTTGTGAAGGAATTTTTACTCCCCAAAAGAGCGCCCCCCCATGGCAGGAGAAAAAAGTCCATTTTTTCTTGTCCCCTAAGGTGAAAATACACATTGTTGAGTGTAACACCTGTACGCTTTGTCAAAATGACACAAAAATTGACACACACATGTATCTCAATAAGATCTACAAAAAAGTCAATGCGGGCGTATCTGTCAAATGTACGGTTAAAGGGTTATTGCGCATTTTTTGCCGATCCGCACACATTGGAATTTCGCTAACTCCTCCGAAGGCTTTCGTTCCACCGGCACCACATTTGCTCAGGCCAATCTACACCCCATGGCCATTAAAAGTTATTCAAATCATGTCGCTGCACCCCACGGTTTAGGTTCTAGGGGGAGCCAAAGATAACCGTAAAATCCACATATTTAAAAGTCTTATAACTTTTTATTTTTGTCCCCACTGGCCTCCAAGTTTTCTAGGATGATGCAATGTCCAGCCATCAACACATTTGTGAAGGAATTTTTACTCGGCAAAAGAGCGCCCCCCCATGGCAGGAGAAAAAAGTCAATTTTTTCTTGTCCACTAAGGTGAAAATACACATTGTTGAGTGTCACGCCTGTACGCTTTGGCAAAATGACACAAAAATTGACAATCATGTGTATCTCAATTAGATCTACGAAAAAGTCAAAGAGCGCGTATCTGTATAATGTACGGTAAAAGGGCTATTTTGCATTTTTTGCCGATTCGCACACATTGGAATTTCGCTAACTCCTCCTAAGGCTTTCGTCCCACTGACACCAAATTTGCTCAGGCCAATCTACACTCCATGGCCATTCAAAGTTGTAAAAATCATGACGCTGCACCCCACGGTTTACGTTTTAGGGGGCGCCAAAGATGACCCAAATATACATTACAGTAGACAAAGTAGTTTTGCCCACTGAGTGGCGCCAAAGGGACTTGTCTGTGGAGTCTGTGAGTCACTATTGGCCGTTTTTGACTACTTTAGATTTTACCTTTTATATTTCCTCTTACAAAATTTTTACCTTGCCTTGCCTGGTATCATTTTTTTCAGCACAACCTCACCTGTGTCAATTTACAGTTATTTTACCATTTTGACATACTATATTTACACATTGGACCCAAATTCACACACAAAACATAAAATCCGAGTGGAAAAAAGTAACGTTTTTACTGTGAAAACCACAAATATGTGTGATGAACTGTTTTTAAAACTTTAACTTCAAATAAAAATTGTAAACTTCAAAACATATGCAAATTTTTAACAAAGAACATAGTAATTTACCTCTTTTGACATCAAAATGCAGGCAATGGCCCAGGTGTTCTTTGTAAAATTATTTACAAAACACTGTATAGTCTCACAAATGTCACTTTTTATTTATGCCACTACAAAAAAACATGATGTAAATGATGCATGATGTAAAACATGATGTAAAAAACTTGTGTAGATCCTCCTCTATGTTAGTCCATGTGTAATTTTTCCATAATTCTTTGTTTTTTGCAGCATTTTTGTTAGTGTAACTGCAGATTGTGCTGACAGTGTCTATGGAAAAAAAAAAAAAAAAACTGAAAATGCCTCAACATGAACCCCTGGTGGTCTCTGAGGGTGAAACCTGCTAACTGCTGCAGCTGTGTCAGCTTCAGTCTCCCATGCAGAGCTCTGAGCGCATGTGTGGCTCTGCACCCTTAGCAGCGTTGCTAACTCCTCAGTAAGGAAAGCCTGCTTCATGTCAGAGTCTCTAAACTCCAGAAGAAGTCGATAAAAGTCACTTTCTTTCTAAAAAAAAGTTGTTAGGGGGTCTGAAAAGTCATTGAATCTAACAACAAAGTCACTAGGTTTGCAACTACGTGTCCCAGACTGCATCCCTGCTGAGAGTCCCTCCCTCCCTTCTCATATTGCAGGAAGAACGTAAGTTCCCGCCCCTTGTCAATCAGTCACCATATAATTTTGGATTGGTTGTTGTGGTGAAGTTTTCCACCAATAGGAGAGATGTTGTGGTGTGTATTTTTTTTCCTTTGGCAAGCCTTTTCCGCCTGTAAGACCTGTCGCTAATGTCTGCATGCTATGTTTTCCTGTCTCATACAGCGCGATCGAGCGCCGAACGTGATCAAAATAAGCAGAAAACAAGTATCGCGGACATAATTTATCATAACTCTGGTTTTATTTGGCCTATCAACACAATTTAAAAACTGGTATATAGGTTGAGGTCCTCACTTTTGAGATAAATTGAAACGGAGAGTCAACGAGGCTCCGTCTTGCAGCTACATCCGGTTAAATATGTCATGTGACTTGAACGCACACACACACACACACACAGACACACACACACGCACACACACACACTCAGAGTCTGGTTTGTAGCACCTGCAAAAACATGCTATTTACATATTTGACAAGAATGCAGAGGCTCCTTTTGCCCCTGAAAAAAATCAAATTTCAAACACAACTTGACTGGTCATTTCTCCAAAAGACAACCATGAAGCTCCATCCAAACCTGAAGCAGGCAGTTGGTGCATGTGTACAGTAACCTGAGGGGAGTGAGGTGACTGCTTCTGAGGAGAACATGAGCAGTGAAGATTTACCTTAGAGCTAGAACAGAGACGTGCACATGATTATACAGGGGCAGGGGCTCAAGTTTTTTCCAGTCGTTTATACAATTTGGAAATTAATGTGAAATTAAAAAACAAAGTATTAATAGAAAGGTAATGACTGTCCTGTGTAGGTGACAGTGATATCCAATAGGCTAGGCACTCACGAGGCTGGCTGTGGCAAGTGTAAGTGAAAGCAACACGCACTGGCAGGAAGAACAGCAAACGCCGATGAAGGAAAAGGGTCTTTGCAGTGATGGGCGTTACCAAAGAGGGCGATGGCCAGAGGACACAAATGGGACGGGGAGGCAGCGCGTTGGGGGGGGGACGCGACACAGCTCGGGCCCGCCAGTGCCCCAACGGGGTCCTAGTTCTTTCTTTCTTTAGGGCCCGAGCGTAGCTGCTAAGCAGCTGCGAGAGCCCTATTATTCCTGATGGATTCTTCTTTCTTCTTCTTCTTCTTATTATTTTTCTGCCCCTTTGAACTGGAAAATGGCCCACTTCCCACTGGTGAAAAGTCATGAAATTTGGCAGGACGACCGGGCCTGGTGAAAAATTCGATATTCTGAAGTCGCCCAAAAAATCAAATGCAAAATGGCTCCATAGCGCCCCCTAAGGTGAAAAATTCACATGATTGAGTGTCACGCCTGTACGCTTTGTCAAAATGACACAAAATTTGACACACACGTGTATCTCAATAAGATCTACAAAAAAGTCAGTGCGGGCGTATCTGTCAAATGTACGGTTAAAGGGCTATTTCGCATTTTTTGCCGATCCGCACACATTGGAATTTCGCTAACTCCTCCGAAGGCTTTCGTTCCACCGGCACCAAATTTGCTCAGGCCAATCTACACCCCATGGCCATTAAAAGTTGTACAAATCATGACGCTGCATCCCACGGTTTACGTTCTAGGGGGCGCCAAAGATAACCCAGAAATCCACATTCTTAAAAGTCGTATAACTTTTTATTTTTGTCCTCACTGGCCTCCAGGTTTTCTAGGATGATGCAATGTCCAGCCATCAACACATTTGTGAAGGAATTTTTACTCCCCAAAAGAGCGCCCCCCCATGGCAGGAGAAAAAAGTCCATTTTTTCTTGTCTCCTAAGGCGAAAATTCACACTATTGACTGTCACGCCTTTACGCTTTGTCATATTGACACAAAAATTGACACACACATGTATCTCAATAAGATCTACAAAAAAGTCAGTGCGGGCGTATCTGTCAAATGTACGGTGAAAGGGCTATTTCGCATTTTTTGCCGATCCGCACACATTGGAATTTCGCTAACTCCTCCGAAGGCTTTCGTTCCAAAGGCACCACATTTGCTGAGGCCAATCTACACCCCATGGCCATTAAAAGTTGTACAAATCATGACGCTGCACCCCACGGTTTACGTTCTAGGGGGCGCCAAAGATAACCCAAAAATCCACAGTCTTAAAAGTCTTATAACTTTTTATTTTTGTCCTCACTGGCCTCCAAGTTCTCTAGGATGATGCAATGTCCAGCCATCAACACATTTGTGAAGGAATTTTTACTCGCCAAAAGAGCGCCCCCCCATGGCAGGAGAAAAAAGTCCATTTTTTCTTGTCTCCTAAGGCGAAAATACACATTGTTGACTGTCACGCCTTTACGCTTTGTCAAAATGACACAAAATTTGACACACACATGTATCTCAATAAGATCTACAAAAAAGTCAGTGCGGGCGTATCTGTCAAATGTACGGTTAAAGGGTTATTTCGCATTTTTTGCCGATCCGCACACATTGGAATTTCGCTAACTCCTCCTAAATCTTTTGTCCCATCGGCTTCAAATTTGCTCAGGTCAATCTACACCCCATGGCCATTCAAAGTTGTACAAATCATGACGCTGCACCCCACAGTTTACGTTCTAGGGGGCGCCAAAGAGGACCCAAATATCCACATTTTTAAAAGTCTTATAACTTTTTATTTTTGTCCTCACTGGCCTCCAAGTTTTCTAGGATGATGCAATGTCCAGCCATCAACACATTTGTGAAGGAATTTTTCTCCCCAAAAGAGCGCCCCCCCATGGCAGGAGAAAAAGTCAAGTTTTTCCTGCCCATCGCTCAATGGCTCAAACACATCGCTCTCTCTGCAAAACCGAAAGGAGGAGCAACTTGCCATTTGGATATATACTAGCTGTGTTTGTGCCCTCACTCATGGTCCAGACCTTTTCAAATAGGACATGTAGTTTGTCTGCAGCGAGCGTTTTGGTAGAAACTGCGCCTCCCATTCATTATAATGGGAAATGACCACAGACAAGTGCGCACACCATCTTTGGACCTTGAGTGTGACGCGATCGGGAGGGAGGCGGTCGCGCTGGGGGCGGCGCGACGCGGCTCGGGCCCGACAGTGCCCCACCGGGGCCCTAGTTCTTTCTTTCTTTCTTCTTTTTCCTCCCCTTTGAACTGGAAAATGGCCCACTTCCCACTGGCGAAAACTCATGAAATTTGGCAGGACGACCGGGCCTGGTGAAAAATTCGATATTCTGAAGTCGCCCAAACAATAAAATGCAAAATGGCTCCATAGCGCCCCCTAAGGTGGAAATTCACACTATTGACTGTCACGACTGTACGCTTTGTCATATTGACACAAAAATTGACACACATATGTATCTCAATAAGATCTACAAAAAAGTCAGTGCGGCCGTATCTGTCAAAATTACGGTTAAAGGGTTATTTCGCATTTTTTGCCGATCCGCACACATTGGAATTTCGCTAACTCCTCCGAAGGCTTTCGTTCCACCGGCACCACATTTGCTCAGGCCAATCTACACCCCGTGGCCATTAAAAGTTATCAAAATCATGACGCTGCACCCCAAGGTTTAGGTTCTAGGGGGCGCCAAAGATAACACTAAAATCCACATATTTAAAAGTCTTATAACTTTTTATTTTTGTCCTCACTGGCCTCCAAGTTTTCTAGGATGATGCAATGTCCAGCCATCAACACATTTGTGAAGGAATTTTTACTCCCCAAAAGAGCGCCCCCCCATGGCAGGAGAAAAAAGTCCATTTTTTCTTGTCCCCTAAGGTGAAAATACACATTGTTGAGTGTCACGCCTATACGCTTTGTCAAAATGACACAAAAATTGACACACACATGTAACTCAATAAGATCTACAAAAAAGTCCATGCGCGCGTATCTGTCAAATGTACAGTTAAAGGGTTATTCCGCATTTTTTGCCGATACGCACACATTGGAATTTCGCTAACTCCTCCGAAGGCTTTCGTTCCACCGGCACCACATTTGCTCAGGCCAATCTACACCCCATGGCCATTAAAAGTTATTCAAATCATGATGCTGCACCCCATGGTTTAGGTTCTAGGGGGCGCCAAAAATAACCCAAAAATCCACATTCTTAAATGTTTTATAACTTTTTATTTTTGTCCTCACTGGCCTCCAAGTTTTCTAGGATGATGCAATGTCCAGCCATCAACACATTTGTGAAGGAATTTTTACTCCCCAAAAGAGCGCCCCCCCATGGTAGGAGAAAAAAGTCAATTTTTTCTTGTCCCCTTACATAAAAATACACATTGTTGAGTGTCACGCCTGAACGCTTTGTCATATTGACACAAAAATTGACAATCATGTGTATCTCAATTAGATCTACGAAAAAGTCAAAGAGCGCGTATCTGTATAATGTACGGTTAAAGGGCTATTTTGCATTTTTTGCCGATTCGCACACATTGGAATGTGGCTATCTCCTCCTAAGGCTTTCGTCCCACCGATACCAAATTTGCTCAGGGCAATCTACACCCCATGCCCATTCAAAGTTGTAAAAATCATGACGCTGCACCCCACGGTTTAAGTTCTAGGGGGCGCCAAAGATGACCCAAAAATCCACATTCTTAAAAGTCATTTTGGCCACTGCAGGAGTACAGAGTACTGCAGTTCTAGGGGGCGCCAAAGATGACCCAAAAATCCACATTCTTAAAAGTCTTTTTGGCCACTGCAGGAGTACAGAGTACTGCAGGATACACACACATATACACACACGCCAACATACACACACACACACACACACACACACACACACACACACACACACACACACACACACACACACACACACACACACACAGACACACACACACACTCAGAGTCTGTTTTTTAGCACCTGCAAAAACATGCTGTTTACATATTTGACAAGAATGCAGAGGCTTCCTTTTGCCCCTGAAAAAAATCAAATTTCAAACACAACTTGACTGTTCATTTCTCCAAAAGACAACCATGAAGCTCCATTTCAAACCTGAAGCAGATAGTTGGTGCATGTGTACAGTAACCTGAGGGGAGTGAGGTGACTATTTCTGAGGAGAACATGAGCAGTGAAGATTCACCTTGGAGCTAGAACAGGGACGTGCACATGATTATACAGGGGCAGGGGCTCAAGTTTTTTCCAGTCATTTATACAATATGGAAATTAATGTGAAATTAAACCACAAATATGTGTGATGAACTGTTTTTAAAACTTAAACTTCAAATAAAAATTGTAAACTTCAAAACATATGCAAATTTTTAACAAAGAACATAGTAATTTACCTCTATTTACATCAAAATGCAGGCAATGGCCCAGGCGTTCTTTGTAAAATTATTTACAAAACACTGTATAGTCTCACAAATGTCACTTTTTATTTATGCCACTACAAAAAAACATGATGTAAATGATGCATGATGTAAAACATGATGTAAAAAACTTGTGTAGATCCTCCTCTATGTCAGTCCATGTGTAATTTTTCCATAATTCTTTGTTTTTTGCAGCATTTTTGTTAGTGTAACTGCAGATTTTGCTGACAGTGTCTATGGCACAAAAAAAAAAAAAATTAAAATGCCTCAACATGAACCCCTGGTGGTCTCTGAGGGTGAAACCTGCTAACTGCTGCAGCTCTGTCAGCTTCAGTCTCCCATGCAGAGCTCTGAGCGCATGTGTGGCTCTGCACCCTTAGCAGCGTTGCTAACTCCTCAGTAAGGAAAGCCTGCTTCATGTCAGAGTCTCTAAACTCCAGAAGAAGTCGATAAAAGTCACTTTCTTTCTAAAAAAAGTCGTTAGGGTGTCTGAAAAGTCATTGAATCTAACAACAAAGTCGCTAGGTTTGCAACTACGTGTCCCAGACTGCATCCCTGCTGAGAGTCCCTCCCTCCCTTCTCATGTTGCAGGAAGAACGTAAGCGCCCGCCCCTTGTCAATCAGTCACCATATAATTTTGGATTGGTTGTTGTGGTGAAGTTTTCCACCAATAGGAGAGATGTTGTGGTGTGTTTTTTTTTTCTTTTGGCAAGCCTTTTCCGCCTGTAAGACCTGTCGCTAATGTCTGCATGCTATGTTTTCCTGTCTCATACAGCGCGATCGAGCGCCGAACGTGATCAAAATAAGCAGAAAAAAAGTATCGCGGACATAATTTATCATAACTCTGGTTTTATTTGGCCTATCAACACAATTTAAAAACTGGTATATAGGTTGAGGTCCTCACTTTTGAGATAAGTTGAAACGGAGAGTCAACGAGGCTCCGTCTTGCAGCTACATCAGGTTAAATATGTCATGTGACTTGAACGCACACATAGACACACACACACGCACACACACACACACACACACACACACACACACACACACACACACACACACACACACACACTCAGAGTCTGGTTTTTAGCACCTGCAAAAACATGCTATTTACATATTTGACAAGAATGCAGAGGCTCCTTTTGCCCCTGAAAAAAATCATATTTCAAACACAACTTGACTGGTCATTTCTCCAAAAGACAACCATGAAGCTCCATCCAAACCTGAAGCAGGCAGTTGGTGCATGTGTACAGTAACCTGAGGGGAGTGAGGTGACTGCTTCTGAGGAGAACATGAGCAGTGAAGATTCACCTTAGAGCTAGAACAGAGACGTGCACATGATTATACAGGGGCAGGGGCTCAAGTTTTTTCCAGTCGTTTATACAATATGGAAATTAATGTGAAATTAAAACACAAAGTATTAATAGAAAGGTAATGACTGTCCTGTGTAGGTGACAGTGATATCCAATAGGCTAGGCACTCACGAGGCTGGCTGTGGCAAGTGTAAGTGAAAGCAACACGCACTGGCAGGAAGAACAGCAAACGCCGATGAAGGAAAAGGGTCTTTGCAGTGATGGGCGTTACCAGAGAGGGCGATGGCCAGAGGACACAAATGGGACGGGGAGGCAGCACGTTGGGGGGGGGGACGCGACACGGCTCGGGCCCGCCAGTGCCCCAACGGGGTCCTAGTTCTTCTTTTTCCTCCCCTTTGAACTGGAAAATGGCCCACTTCCCACTGGCGAAAACTCATGAAATTTGGCAGGACGACCGGGCCTGGTGAAAAATTTGATATTCTGAAGTCGCCCAAACAATAAAATGCAAAATGGCTCCATAGCGCCCCCTAAGGTGGAAATTCACACTATTGACTGTCACGCCTGTACGCTTTGTCATATTGACACAAAAATTGACACACATATGTATCTCAATAAGATCTACAAAAAAGTCAGTGCGGCCGTATCTGTCAAAATTACGGTTAAAGGGTTATTTCGCATTTTTTGCCGATCCGCACACATTGGAATTTCGCTAACTCCTCCGAAGGCTTTCGTTCCACCGGCACCACATTTGCTCAGGCCAATCTACACCCCGTGGCCATTAAAAGTTATCAAAATCATGACGCTGCACCCCAAGGTTTAGGTTCTAGGGGGCGCCAAAGATAACACTAAAATCCACATATTTAAAAGTCTTATAACTTTTTATTTTTGTCCTCACTGGCCTCCAAGTTTTCTAGGATGATGCAATGTCCAGCCATCAACACATTTGTGAAGGAATTTTTACTCCCCAAAAGAGCGCCCCCCCATGGCAGGAGAAAAAAGTCCATTTTTTCTTGTCCCCTAAGGTGAAAATACACATTGTTGAGTGTCACGCCTATACGCTTTGTCAAAATGACACAAAAATTGACACACACATGTAACTCAATAAGATCTACAAAAAAGTCAATGCGCGCGTATCTGTCAAATGTACAGTTAAAGGGTTATTCCGCATTTTTTGCCGATACGCACACATTGGAATTTCGCTAACTCCTCCGAAGGCTTTCGTTCCACCGGCACCACATTTGCTCAGGCCAATCTACACCCCATGGCCATTAAAAGTTATTCAAATCATGATGCTGCACCCCATGGTTTAGGTTCTAGGGGGCGCCAAAAATAACCCAAAAATCCACATTCTTAAATGTTTTATAACTTTTTATTTTTGTCCTCACTGGCCTCCAAGTTTTCTAGGATGATGCAATGTCCAGCCATCAACACATTTGTGAAGGAATTTTTACTCCCCAAAAGAGCGCCCCCCCATGGTAGGAGAAAAAAGTCAATTTTTTCTTGTCCCCTTACATAAAAATACACATTGTTGAGTGTCACGCCTGAACGCTTTGTCATATTGACACAAAAATTGACAATCATGTGTATCTCAATTAGATCTACGAAAAAGTCAAAGAGCGCGTATCTGTATAATGTACGGTTAAAGGGCTATTTTGCATTTTTTGCCGATTCGCACACATTGGAATGTGGCTATCTCCTCCTAAGGCTTTTCGTCCCACCGATACCAAATTTGCTCAGGGCAATCTACACCCCATGCCCATTCAAAGTTGTAAAAATCATGACGCTGCACCCCACGGTTTACGTTCTAGGGGGCGCCAAAGATGACCCAAAAATCCACATTCTTAAAAGTCATTTTGGCCACTGCAGGAGTACAGAGTACTGCAGTTCTAGGGGGCGCCAAAGATGACCCAAAAATCCACATTCTTAAAAGTCTTTTTGGCCACTGCAGGAGTACAGAGTACTGCAGGATACACACACATATACACACACGCCAACATACACACACACACACACACACACACACACACACACACACACAGACACACACACACACTCAGAGTCTGTTTTTTAGCACCTGCAAAACATGCTGTTTACATATTTGACAAGAATGCAGAGGCTTCCTTTTGCCCCTGAAAAAAATCAAATTTCAAACACAACTTGACTGTTCATTTCTCCAAAAGACAACCATGAAGCTCCATTTCAAACCTGAAGCAGATAGTTGGTGCATGTGTACAGTAACCTGAGGGGAGTGAGGTGACTATTTCTGAGGAGAACATGAGCAGTGAAGATTCACCTTGGAGCTAGAACAGGGACGTGCACATGATTATACAGGGGCAGGGGCTCAAGTTTTTTCCAGTCATTTATACAATATGGAAGTTAATGTGAAATTAAACCACAAATATGTGTGATGAACTGTTTTTAAAACTTAAACTTCAAATAAAAATTGTAAACTTCAAAACATATGCAAATTTTTAACAAAGAACATAGTAATTTACCTCTATTTACATCAAAATGCAGGCAATGGCCCAGGCGTTCTTTGTAAAATTATTTACAAAACACTGTATAGTCTCACAAATGTCACTTTTTATTTATGCCACTACAAAAAAACATGATGTAAATGATGCATGATGTAAAACATGATGTAAAAAACTTGTGTAGATCCTCCTCTATGTCAGTCCATGTGTAATTTTTCCATAATTCTTTGTTTTTTGCAGCATTTTTGTTAGTGTAACTGCAGATTTTGCTGACAGTGTCTATGGCACAAAAAAAAAAAAAATTAAAATGCCTCAACATGAACCCCTGGTGGTCTCTGAGGGTGAAACCTGCTAACTGCTGCAGCTCTGTCAGCTTCAGTCTCCCATGCAGAGCTCTGAGCGCATGTGTGGCTCTGCACCCTTAGCAGCGTTGCTAACTCCTCAGTAAGGAAAGCCTGCTTCATGTCAGAGTCTCTAAACTCCAGAAGAAGTCGATAAAAGTCCCTTTCTTTCTAAAAAAAGTCGTTAGGGGGTCTGAAAAGTCATTGAATCTAACAACAAAGTCGCTAGGTTTGCAACTACGTGTCCCAGACTGCATCCCTGCTGAGAGTCCCTCCCTCCCTTCTCATGTTGCAGGAAGAACGTAAGCGCCCGCCCCTTGTCAATCAGTCACCATATAATTTTGGATTGGTTGTTGTGGTGAAGTTTTCCACCAATAGGAGAGATGTTGTGGTGTGTTTTTTTTTTCTTTTGGCAAGCCTTTTCCGCCTGTAAGACCTGTCGCTAATGTCTGCATGCTATGTTTTCCTGTCTCATACAGCGCGATCGAGCGCCGAACGTGATCAAAATAAGCAGAAAAAAAGTATCGCGGACATAATTTATCATAACTCTGGTTTTATTTGGCCTATCAACACAATTTAAAAACTGGTATATAGGTTGAGGTCCTCACTTTTGAGATAAGTTGAAACGGAGAGTCAACGAGGCTCCGTCTTGCAGCTACATCAGGTTAAATATGTCATGTGACTTGAACGCACACATAGACACACACACACGCACACACACACACACACACACACACACACACACACACACACACACACACTCAGAGTCTGGTTTTTAGCACCTGCAAAAACATGCTATTTACATATTTGACAAGAATGCAGAGGCTCCTTTTGCCCCTGAAAAAAATCAAATTTCAAACACAACTTGACTGGTCATTTCTCCAAAAGACAACCATGAAGCTCCATCCAAACCTGAAGCAGGCAGTTGGTGCATGTGTACAGTAACCTGAGGGGAGTGAGGTGAGTGCTTCTGAGGAGAACATGAGCAGTGAAGATTCACCTTGGAGCTAGAACAGAGACATGCACATGATTATACAGGGGCAGGGGCTCAAGTTTTTTCCAGTCGTTTATACAATATGGAAATTAATGTGAAATTAAAACACAAAGTATTAATAGAAAGGTAATGACTGTCCTGTGTAGGTGACAGTGATATCCAATAGGGTAGGCACTCACGAGGCTGGCTGTGGCAAGTGTAAGTGAAAGCAACACGCACTGGCAGGAAGAACAGCAAACGCCGATGAAGGAAAAGGGTCTTTGCAGTGATGGGCGTTACCAGAGAGGGCGATGGCCAGAGGACACAAATGGGACGGGGAGGCAGCACGTTGGGGGGGGGGGACGCGACACGGCTCGGGCCCGCCAGTGCCCCAACGGGGTCCTAGTCTGTGTTTGTCCCTTTTGACAGGAAACAATTGTCCTGCTGTGCCCCCTGTGTTTGGAAAACAGCATTTTCAGACAGGATTTGAACTCGCTCACTTTCAATCTCTCGTCTCTTTCTCTCCACACACATAAACACAAACACACTCACAGAGGCGCACTACAATAATCTGTACAGTACATCACAAAAGCAACCGATCCCTCCCTCAACAGATTCCACTTGATAGCAAACCTGCGATGCTGGCTTGTCAAGACTTCAAATGGATAAAGATTACCAGCCGGCGAAGAAGCAAAACAAAGAGGAAGAGATACGAAAGACAAACAAATGCAACCTGAGAGTAAACCTGGAGCACGGGGGGTAATAAATCACCGCAAAGAGGATAGTCTGACTCCCTCTCTGCCTTTTGCAGAGGACTGCAGCTGAGAAATATGCTGGCGAGGCGATTCCCAGCAGAAAGAAACTTGTGGAGATTACTGTGTAATAAGCCTGAAACAGGCCGCGGGTGGATTGAGACTGAGCCTTCACCCTTCTTCCGGGGTCACAGGAATCATTCGCTCAGGGGCAGCCACTTGTCTACCAATCTGTGGTCACATGTGTCGGCTCTGAAGTGGAAAAGGAGAAAGCGGAGAGAGGGTGGGTTCAGAGCCCTCCAGGCTATTGTTTGCCTGCCTCTTCTCAATCAGCTTATTTCGTTCATCTCTTGTTGACCCATTACTGCTGGATTTTGAGTTAATTTGACTTTTTAAACAGCTTCCCATTAAGGTCACGGAATAATGCCTTACAGACTGATTGTTTTGCCCTAATTGCAACTCATTTCCCAATGCATTTGCTTGTTTTTCTCATTTTGAGACTTAAGTACGTTTAATAGGGGGTGTAAAGATTCATTTAAACAACTATTCGATTCGTAGCATGATTGGTGGTTGTCGATTCAATTCAAGGACGATTTTGGTTCATGTAGAACAATACAATCCGAAACGATTCATGAACTTTTTGGCCAAAAAAATTCAACCCTTGTGACTGTGAAATAAATACCTGGATACTGGACAGTGCAGGGGGAATTTCCTAGAGTCCTGTTGTTCCTTGTATGAGAATCAGGTATAAATTAATTATGGTTATAAACAAAGAAGTAAACAACAGTTAATAGCAAATGCATTCACATTTTATATGAATAAACCACATCCTCCACTCCAGGTTGAATTAACAGATTAACCTTTTCTGTTCTCAATTTAAATATTCAATGAATTTTGAATGAAAGTACGGTAAGTGCAACCAACATTTCTGCTACTTCTGCTTTTGTTATTCAGCATAGAAATAATACAAATACGACATACAATGGACCGCAATGGTGGCTTGATAATTTCTCACTCGTCGACTTCTCCGCCTCCATCCGCCATGCTATGTTTTGTTGTCTGCTGGCGCGTGGCGATGACATCACAGACAGGTAGACTGAATCAAGTAACGCTTAAAGTCTTTATTATTGTACAGTCTTCCGTGATTTAATCTATTGGGTTGTTTCCTAGTATTGATACAATCAATTTATTACATTTTAAAACGATTTTAGATCAATATATGTCGTCCAGAAGGCCAACTAGCTGCGCACAGATCAATGTAGTTGGATCATAGGAATATAAATTGATACATCGATGTTGTAGGTGAATCGTTACACCCCTATCATTTAATCAATATGTTTTCTACCCATCCCAATTAAAAAGAATAAGAATATAAAATAAAGTTGGGGTGTTCTGAATCTGATGGTTTGTATATCATTTTCCAAGACTCTTCTACTTCTGAGCCACATCGTTGCAATAATATGAAAGTGCACATTATGATCATTATTCGAAGACAGATTGCTCACACAGTCTCTCACAAAGTGGTGAACCTCCTCCCATCCTTACCTCTGACAATCCCAGCCCATCTCACACCCAGTCATGGGCAAATTAACCTGTTGCAAACTAAACCTCAGATTCTCCTCTATGTGTTTTTATTCTTTTCACATCACAGTTTTTTCAGTAATTCATTGTCTGTGTTTCGACTTTCTTGAAACATGCTGTTAGCTTAAAATTTTAAAGAAAACATTTTAACATTTAATATGTTTTCTCTGCTCCATTGTTCAATGAAATATGGTTTTAAATGGCTTGCAAACCAACAGAATCTGAATCACTTTTTAGGGCCCGAGCGTAGCTGCTAAGCAGCTGCGAGAGCCCTCTTGTTCCTGTAGTTTCCTTCTTTTGTTATTATTATTATTTTTCCTCCCCTTTGAACTGGAAAATGGCCCACTTCCCACTGGCGAAAACTCATGAAATTTGGCAGGACAACCGGGCCTGGTGAAAAATTTGATATTCTGAAGTCGCCCAAACAATAAAATGCAAAATGGCTCCATAGCGCCCCCTAAGGTGAAAATTCACACTATTCACTGTCACGCCTGTACGCTTTGTCAAAATGACACAAAAATTGACACACACATGTATCTCAATAAGATCTACAAAAAAGTCAGTGCGGGCGTATCTGTCAAATGTACGGTTAAAGGGTTATTTCGCATTTTTTGCCGATCCGCACACATTGGAATTTCGCTAACTCCTCCGAAGGCTTTCGTTCCACCGGCACCACATTTGCTCAGGCCAATCTACACCCCATGGCCATTAAAAGTTATTCAAATCATGACGCTGCACCCCACGGTTTAGGTTCTAGGGGGCGCCAAAGATAACCCTAAGATCCACATATTTAAAAGTCTTATAACTTTTTATTTTTGCCCTCACTGGCCTCCAAGTTTTCTAGGATGATGCAATGTCCAGCCATCAACACATTTGTGAAGGAATTTTTACTCCCCAAAAGAGCGCCCCCCCATGGCAGGAGAAAAAAGTCCATTTTTTCTTGTCCCCTAAGGTGAAAATACACATTGTTGAGTGTAACACCTGTACGCTTTGGCAAAATGACACAAAAATTGACACACACATGTATCTCAATAAGATCTACGAAAAAGTCAATGCGCGCGTATCTGTCAAATGTACGGTTAAAGGGTTATTCCGCATTTTTTGCCGATCCGCACACATTGGAATTTCGCTAACTCCTCCGAAGGCTTTCGTTCCACCGGCACCACATTTGCTCAGGCCAATCTACACCCCATGGCCATTAAAAGTTATTCAAATCATGACGCTGCACCCCACGGTTTAGGTTCTAGGGGAGCCAAAGATAACCGTAAAATCCACATATTTAAAAGTCTTATAACTTTTTATTTTTGTCCCCACTGGCCTCCAAGTTTTCTAGGATGATGCAATGTCCAGCCATCAACACATTTGTGAAGGAATTTTTACTCGGCAAAAGAGCGCCCCCCATGGCAGGAGAAAAAAGTCAATTTTTTCTTGTCCACTAAGGTGAAAATACACATTGTTGAGTGCTACGCCTGTATGTTTTGTCGTAGTGACACAAAATTTTACATACACGTGTATTTCAATAAGATCTTCGAAAAAGTCAATGGCCACGTATCTGTAAAATGTACGGTTAAAGGGTTATTTCGCATTTTTTGCAGATTCGCACACATTGGAATTTCGCTAATTCCTCCGAAGGCTTTCGTTCCACCGGCACCACATTTGCTCAGGCCAATCTACACCCCATGGCCATTAAAAGTTATTCAAATCATGACGCTGCACCCCACGGTTTAGGTTCTAGGGGGCGCCAAAGATAACCCTAAAATCCACATATTTAAAAGTCTTATAACTTTTTATTTTTGTCCTCACTGGCCTCCAAGTTTTCTAGGATGATGCAATGTCCAGCCATCAACACATTTGTGAAAGAATTTTTTCTCCCCAAAAGAGCGCCCCCCCATGGCAGGAGAAAAAGTTAAGTTTTTCCTGCCCTTCGCCCAATGGCTCAAACGCATCGCTCTCTCGGCAAAACCGAAAGGAGGAGCAACTTGCCATTTGGATATATGGAAGCTGTGTTTGTGCCCTCACTCATGGTCCAGACTTTTTTCAAAAAGGACATGGAGTTTGTCTGCAGCGAGCATTTTGGTAGAAACTGCGCCTCCCATTCATTATAATGGTAAATGACCACAGACAAGTGCGCACACCATCTTTGGACCTTGAGTGTGACGCGATCGGGAGGGGGACACGGCTCGGGCCCGCCAGTGCCCCACCGGGGCCCTAGTTAAGGGTTGTTATCTGACTGAAATAAAAAAGAAAAGAAAGAAACACTTTCAGTGATTTCGATGTTTTTTTCTTTTTCTTTTTCATAGTGAGTTTTTCAAATAATCAGATGGTGATTTCAGTTCTCTCAGGGAAAATCAATTGGGTTCCATTTAAGTTGTTCTTTTGATGGTTAAAGTGATGTAAAAGTGATGGAGTAGTGAGTTGGAGACGACATCCTTTGGCCTTTTGTATGAAGGGCACAGGCTTAAACTGCTCTCCAACACAAAGTATGACCATGATCAACATGCGTGAATACTGCTTTAATCATCGGCTTATAATGGCGGTTCCTCTACAAACTCTATTTTCTGTTTAGCTGGCCTTCCTGACTCCTGCTATCAGCATGGTGTCTAAATCCTGACAGATAATCATAACAATGACGTCTAATCACTGACCTTTGTATCTACACCTGGTATTGGGCGCTCTTATTACTTCAAATCTGCCCGGGTCTGTTCAGATCCTCGTATGTAAATTAGGTTAGCAGAGCTGGTGGAGAGAAGAAAGGGGTTCTGACCCAGGGCAGGTAACAGATGCTGCTCTATGGGCTCTAATTATTTTTCCTTTGAAAGTGAAGGGGTTTTATTTCCCATTAACAAGAGGAGGCAGACTTTGGTGTCTTTCGGAAATGTTGGATGCTTTCACTTAAATTTGTTGCCAAAACTTGGCGGTTGGCATTTAGACCCGTCTCAGATCCTATCAAAACACGAGCCAGACTACCCGTGGATGTGACCTGATTTTACAAACATGACATCATTGTTTTCTCCTTATCCATACAGCTAAAAAAATCAGCAGTAAAGAAATGATCTGCATTTTTCTCTGTACTTTTATTCACTGACAAGCCAGCCTTAGTATCTCTGCAAATGTCACATCCTGCTAATTAATTGGCTAAACCGGTAATTAGCAGCTGAGTTGAGACATATATCACCACAGTTACATAGTTTGCTTTTAAAAACTTAACATTTAACATCTGTGATGTCAAAGTGTGATTTAATTAGGGTTGGGAATCGAGAATCGAGAATCGATGGGAATCGGGACTAAAACTTCGATTCTTCCGGTATCGTTCAAATATTAAAATTTCGATTCCAAGTTTCGATGCCAGAGTCCGCCGACCGGAAGAAATAGCCGCCGAAAATCAACGAAGAAGAAGCCGCTTAACACCAATGAGGACGGAGCGTATGAGACAAAGCCACACAGAGAGAGGAGAGAGACAGAGAGAGATTGTAACCCACACTCTCTCTGTGTGGCTTCGTCTCATACGCTCCGTCCTCGTTGGTGTTCGGCAGCTTCTTCTTCGTTGGTCAAAAGTTTGGCTAACTTTAGCAGGAAGAATGAACTCTTATCTCAATGCAACATTAGCAATACAGTTATATCATGCAATTGAGGGTAAACGACCAACATGATTAAACACCTCAGGATTCATGGAGGAGAAATACCCGAGTGCTCGTCTTTGACGCGCTTCGCCGGTGTTGTGTCGTAGAATGCACCCCTGCTGTTGAATGCACCCCTGACGGGAGCGCGGTTGAAAGTACACAACAAGGCGAAACAATCCAAGTTTTTCTTACCGTTGGACGGAATCTAAAGCGTGTGCCTTTAATGATTTCATTCAGGCTATTCAGATATGCCGAAAACAATAGCCCTCTGATTCGGAATATTTACTGTCCTGAAAATATTATGTTCTCTACATTAACAGCTTACTCTACAGTTTATATACCCAAGTACACCTTTATGTGTGCATTTTTGAGACACATACAAACAAAACGAAAGTTTACTGCTCCATTTGACACGTTTTCATGATCTAATACCCGTGTTTTATTAAATATGAGATCATATTTCTTCCACTAAGAAGCTAATCAGTGAAGGGGAGGCATTCTACGGCAGGGGTGCATTCTACAGCACAACACCTGTCTTCCGCTAACCAGTCAGGATCAGATAAGTGAAACAATAAATTACTTCTGTCCTCTGCTAACTTTGAAACGGTAAAGAAATTGAACTGTGTACGGTGAGTAAACTTAAATATCCACCTAACGTCTGCCCTTGTACTTTTTCATAGACAAACGACCTGAAAACAAAAATTGATATTTATATGCTGGTTGAAAATAGCTCTGTGAGAAATTCATAGTAAAGTTCTTAAAAAGTTAATAGGATTTAAAAATTCATGGAGGAGTTCAGAAATTTCATCCAAAAAGAAGAGCCCCGGTTAGCGCCCTCATTCAAACCATGCTTTTTTTTTCTTTTTTCTTTTTGATATCCTGCCTTTTAAAAGAATCGAATCAGAGAATCGATAGGAATCGGAATCGAAATGAGGAATCGAAATTGGAATCGGAATCGTTCAAAATCAAACGATACCCAACCCTAGATTTAATTGTAAAAATTTCCTATGTATGTGGCACATTTTGAGTCAAATGCTTTGTAACCAAGCAACAACCTCCGATCTTGAGAAACACAGCTACAAAAGAAAGTGCTAAAAACTGCAGTTCCCTGAGTGTCCACTTGGGGCAGTATACATCTGTGAGGAGGAGGCGAAAGGCCTAAAGTTGAGTTGAGTCAGATTAGCAAGTGGGGCTGAACGATTCTTGAAAAAAATCTAATAGCAATTGTTTTCCATTTTATCGTATCACAATGTAATCTCATAAAAAAAAAAAAAAAAATTGGTCATCCCTATAAACAATGCGATGACCCTGCTTTACCAACATCCCAGGCTGCACCCATTTATTATACAGTCTGTTTCTTACTCCTACAAATCTGACACATGACTCCAAAAATACCAAACACTCACATGTGTGTTTTTGTTGTTACAGAAGCCAAACCAGTCACAAAGTGTTTCACCATGCCTTGTACGGTCACATGAACCAGTCCCATGAAAGTAGATTGAAACAATCTTAATAAGTCGTAATGGAGATTGAATTCAACAAGTAGATTTCAAGCTAAATTTTAGTCGTAAGAAAAAGTATGATTTATGTCTTGAATTCTCTCTCTTGTGTTCCCACTTGTCTGGATGTTGCTCTTCATCTCTTCCTCTGACTGCACTTCAGACCTCACGCCAGCTTTTTCTCCTGTCTCTGGTTAAATCTCTTGATTTCACCACCTCTCACTTTCTACCTTCGCAGTCTATATCACACCAAACAATCCTGAGCACGATGTGGTCTGAGAGTGCTCCTTGACGCATCTCCTGTTATAAGGTGGCTTCCCTGGTCACAGCGGTTGATATTACAGAGATTCTTATTGCCTCTATCTCGAGTCTTTGGTTCGGTTTAAATAAGACTCCGAATTTTTCCCCGGCGCTGCAGAAATACTGTAGAGTGGCTCTATCAAATCAGCTATTCTTCATGCAATCATGGTACCGACTTCCATTACTGGAGAACAGTTGGAGAAACTTGCTGACATTTTGGCAAAGCTAATGGGTGACTCGGAGAGAGGAATCTCATTTGAATACTTCAAAAAGAATGAGGTAACAAGTTCAAGAGAAAAAAATAATAATTTGTTACAGTGCGGCACACGCTTACGCTCACACAGTTTGACAAGTAAAGCCTTCATTGGAGCTGATAATAGTTTTTCCTGCTGAAAATTGGATCTGGAGAGATTCTGGGGAGGAGGGGGGTTTACAGGAGGGGACCTGAGCTCCAACAGACCAGCAAACCACCCACAGGAGTTAGCGGGAAGCAGAACAGTGAGGAGGAAGTTAAGAGTGGAAAAAGAAAGTGAACAAATTTGTGGTTAGTAGTCTGTACAAGTGAGGATATTTAGTCAGAGGTTATATCAAAATTCCCCCTTGCTCACCCCTATCATTCATGAAACTACGGTGGCCTTCAAGGACAAAAAGCTGCTGTCATGCACACATATGATTCTCTATTTGTCAACTTTCTTCCGATGTGACTGCAGTGTGGACGCTCAGGCGCGTTCATCCAACCTATACGTCATCGATATGCGACAAACGTCACCATTGTTCGACAACACAAACAGGCGCGGAAAGCAATTTGTGCTTTGTGCGCATGCAGGTCACTTCAAGGACACATTCCGTTCACATTAGATGCCACATTCGTTATTGTAATGTGAACAGCCGCACAAAAAGATCAGATTTAACAAAAAATCTGAATTGTGTATCATAACCTGCAGTGTGAACGTCGCCTTAATGTTCAGCCATAAAGTGGTCCATGACCAGGTGAAAAAGGGGCGAAAAAGTGTAAGTACGTCAGCCACCACCATCGCTGGCTGTTTTAAAGTTATATCTAAAGTTTATTATTGGTGGTTCAATAAATACTCAAGTTTCGAATGAATAATCGTCTTTATTAATCATGATTGCAATATCTGTCAAAATAATCTGGATTATTATTTTTCCTTAATCGTCAAGCCTGAAAGTAGCAGAAAGTATCTGCACTTGTATAAAGTTGCTTTACTCGGACTTTTCTGCATGCTGGGTGTTTTCTCCTCCCTCTCTCTGTCCTGTAACACTGACAAAGCTCATACTGCGTCAGGGTGTGTTGTTGCTTAAAGCCTGTTTTCTTTAATTTGTTTAAATCCGAGAAATAACAGACTTTACCGAGATGACAGTACAGATATGCAGCACTCGTATTTTCTTAATAAGGGAATCTAACTATCCCTGGTGAAGTGATAAAATAAGATAATAACAATCGCAGTATAATGACATTCAGTAAACAGAAGTCTTTGTTGCCTCCCAGCCTGGTTTCAAATCAAAGCTCTACCCCAGGACTCAGTAGGGACTTGTGCATGTTTTCACTTCTTGCTGTGGTGTGATCACCTGCAGGCAAAATGCATTTGAGCCCAGAGTTTTTCCCCCACATTCAGCCAAGTGCATGCTGGGATAGTCTCAGCCTGCACCACACAAATGAAGAGAATTACATTGTTATAGAAAATCAATGGGAAAAATGTTGCACTTGGCTGTACCTCAGCACTTTTAAACTAATTTAGACAACTTCTCCTTAAGGTGATGATCAATAACAGTTTTGTTTGCTTTATTTGGTGACACCCTCACTGATATCCATGTCACTATTTTGGTGTACTGCACTTCATTTCCCCGTGATCACCTGTCAGCGTGTCGACAACGGTTTGATGCCGGCGGATTGACAGAAGCTCCCAAAACCCCCAAAGAAGCCCGAGCTGCTCTGCTGAGACCAGAGACTGCCGAAAATCAGAGCATTAGGCTCAGCTGTTGTTAGAGAGGGATGATGTTAAGAGATATGGTAATGACTGCTCTCTAAATATATCAAGAAAGTAAGCCTATTATTACAGATCATTTGCAATCAATAGCAGCCAGCAGATCACAGACGGCTTTCATAATGAGGAGACAACAATTGCTCGCTGGAGTTTCTCTGTTATACTCGCTCTGACGACTTCCACCATATTGGACAAAGCATGAGTTTTAGTCTCATTTATAACAACAAATGTACGAAAATAAAAGTCAGACTTCCAACTTAAAGCTCCTACGGTGAGTTTTGACTGAAACAAAATAGTCCTACATTCATATTACTGTCATTCTTAATCAAACAAGACCATCAGCTTACAAAGTTATGAAGTTTTTCAAGATTGAAGCAAGGGGGTTGGGTAGGGTGACCATACGTCCTCTTTTACCCGGACATGTCCTCCTTTACGGCGGCTGTCCGGCTTTGTCCGGGGAAGTTTATGAAATCCTTTAAATGATCTCGATTTTGATTTTGCATCACTTGGACTTACTGAGTCAGAAGCTCATAAAAGACACTCGATCCGACCCGAAAAACTCTCAAAATTAACTTTGTGCGACTCCGTGATTACGCCCCCTAGTACTTATCGTCAGGTGTTAGTCGAGCACAGAAGAATTTCAGCATTTACATTTACAATAAATGACACATTTGACTGTCAAAGACCACTGTGTCCTCAGGGGGAGCCAGGATTACACAAACTGAACCCTTACAGGAGTTAAATATTACAAAGGTTCAAAACAGAAATCCAATATGGTCCTCAGGGAATAAAAAAGACATGCTTTATCCCCATCTGTTTCTTTATCCCTTGTCATGATAAGCGTTCTACCTTTCGACAGATAATTGATGGCTGTTTTTACCTGCCTGTTTCCCTTTTCCCAGACCATGAATGCCTAATCGTGTCCCTCTATAGCTCTAGTTTTCCTAATCAAGTTGACAAGCAATGCTCACTTTTAACACCATATCTGAGCACTCTGTCAGTTCAGCATTATTTCTGCAAATTTTATCAGATACACCTCTGAAATGACCTTTTTTTCTTTGTTCGTCTCAGCCATGACTCCTCCAAAAAGCCAGAATGGGAAACAGAGAAGTGAAGTTTTAACTACGCTTGCCATGAGCCAGTCCTTCTGTTGATATTGTTACTTATCTAGTAAACATTGGTCTTGGTTTCTACTCTAGTGTCCTCCCAAAAACTTAAGTACACTATTGTATATAATTTGAAGATTATTTTCTTTCAAATCTTTATCACATGAGATCTGGTGACCATACCGCCTCTTTTACACGGACATGTCCTCTTTTTGGGGGGCCGTCCAGCCTGTCTGGGGGGAGTTTGTAAAATCCCTCAAATGTCCGGGGTTTTGTATGGAAGTTCGTCTAGCATGGACTAACTACGTTAGAAGCGCATAAAAACACTGAACCCAACCCGAAAAACCCTCCAAATTTTGTGCGCAACTCCGCTCCACCCCTGGAAACAACAACTTAGCCCTGCTAGCCAACCATCTCAACACATAGACTATAAAGCCAAACGAACCCCAATGCACAAAACGAAGACTTTTCTCTGTCTCTTTTCACTTCTTACAACCAACACTCGGCAACAACAGACTATGAATCACAGAGCCAAAATAATTTGATATTTTTGTGTTTTCATGATTCCAGATCTTAAACCCTGCAGGAAACTCTTAAATGTATATGACGCTGAGCTGCGAATAAGCTACTGGACAATATGGCGGCGATGATGATGGATTATTTTGAAGCAAACCTGCTCAGGGGTTCTGAGTCAGACGTAAATTTGAAGACATGCACAAACTTCTCCGCATGTAACAGAATTCAACTTGGATAATTGCAGCGAACCTATAAATAGACCAGCAAGACGGTCCAGTATTTCTGCTTCGTAATTAAAGCCCAGAGAAGATTCTTGCGATCATAATTATCAGTTTAATTATGGCTGATAGATATCAAGCCCTGAGGCTTTATCACAAGGATCTGCATTTAGAGGAGTGGCGGAGGATCGACTTAATGAATTTTACATTTGTAGTTCCAGCTAATTATTAGCAGTGACATCTTAACATCTAATAATCTCCTTTAATGCTGCTGTAAAATTCAGCGGAAAAGCACAAGAATAGCACTGACTGTATCTCATCAATTAGCTTACAGGTATTTCTGCTACGTATACGAGATTTACTGGAAGGAGCCGCCGCAAAACAAGATAGGCAGAATCCAATCCCTTTGGTAATTGAAGTGTCTTGAAATGTTGATGACTGATGACTGCCCTCGGGGTATTTGGAGTCATCCTGTAAGAAAACCCTCACCCTCAACATCTTGTCCAAGTTTTGCCCAGAAGCGAGAGTCATTATCAAACTCTGTAAAAGCAGTTTTGCTGTACAATCAATACTCATCACTCATGTTGCACCTCAAAACTAAAAAGAAAAGAGGAAAAAAAATTGCATTTTGTAAGTGAACTCCTGGCGGGAAAACAGACGCAAACTGTATCGAAGAATCTCTGCCAATGGAGTGAAATGTGAAATGCTGTAGGACCGCCTCGGCACCTTGCAGACACCTTTAGGTAGTTGGCAAAAACAGCAGACGGGTTCATGCACCGGGGCTCTTCCATCTCTGAGTTGTGCAGACACTTTGTACTGTAGAGCTTTATGTTAAATGTAATTCAGGGATTAAAGCAGATAAGGCTGGATCTCTATGCTTGTGGCGATGTCTGCGCGGCTGCCAGGGACTGGAGGAGTACAGTACTTGGCTTCAAGTTTAATTGGATCCCATTGAAAAAGAAAAGAAAGGGCTGACGTCATGCACCTTCAACTTCTACCTCTTCACTTTTTTTTATTTCTCTTTTAGCTCTTTGTTTGATTATGTTATTTCTTCTTAAATAAGCTGTATAGTTTCAAAAACCATTGAGCCGCATGTCAGCCCTGAGCATGTGAAAGCTGTATAGCACAAGGACATTAAATTGCGGTCTTCACCTAATTAAAACCAGCTCCAAGGGGGCACACGACCCTCTCTATTCCCTCAAACCTTTGTACACTTTAATAGGCTTATATCATACATAATTGAGGCCGGGGCAGCTTTTTTTCAGAATCTATTTCCTGAAATTCTACATTAAAGCTCAAAATGACGATGATTACATGTTCAGAGGCACAAAAGGATCTAAACATACAAGGTCGTGGAAGGTCATCCGTAGCACCTGCTAATGTATTTGAGCTCACCGCAACCTGGCAATTTGTATTTCACATATTGAGAAGGGCTTCTGTTTGAACATCCTCCTTTGAATGGAGCTCCAGCCACTCATGTTTAATTCACAGCTTCATACATTTTTACAGTTCCAGGAAGTGTTGAGTTCATTTTATTCACGGTGGACCTACAGTACGACACCGCAGTCACACTTCTGCATCAGTTCAAACAGTACGCTCCTGAAAGCCCGCGACTGTTCGGTAATCTCTGTAATTTTTCATTATGTTTTATCGCAATTTCAAGATTCGTTTTATGACTGATCATTTCCCACCAAAAGTCAATTATCATAATGGTTCTTCGGAGGCGATGACTCAAATCTAATGATTTGTTAGTCGCACCATTTAGACTATAACAATTAGGGATGCATGGTATTACCAGCATGATATCGGCATTGGTAGATAATAGCTTGAAAAGTTAATTATCGGTATCGGCAGATATGAAAATTTCTGCCAAATAATTATCCAGTGAAATGATGGTGCATTAATTATGTGTTCACAAAAGTGGTTCACAGTCATTCACTGTGTTAAAGTATTTTGAAGTGCAGACACATAACTTCATGTCTATATTCAATTTATAAGAATACAGCGGTAGTTTACTGTAAAATCATATGTTGTTAGCATAGACTGTATATAGAATGGACACCGTCTGTTTCCTCGCTGGGGAAGCCGTGAGAAGAGCACCCTCTGTTGACGGGCTGCAGTATAGGTCATAAATTCCGCCTCCTCCAGCAATCCCTATGGAGCTGTGGACAAACTTCAGAAATTATAACACACAGAATACAAATGTTTCTCCCCCCTGGTTGTGATGTTGACCTGTAGTTATTGTAAGATTGATTTGTGTTCAAGTCCTCTTTTTTCTGTGCAGCTCCATTTTTAAAAGTTATTTGGGAGTTCGTGTTTTCTATGATTGACACTTGATACAGCCTGTGGGCGTGCAAAGATTGCATAGCTCACCCGGGGGAAACTCTATTTGAGCAGAGCGTCATCACAGCGACTCTCCCGCCAAACGCGTACACTGCGACTGCGCAAGTGGTGGTTTCAAGAATTGGAAAAAATCCCGGAAATACCGAGAGCAATTTGGCTTCAAATTTGTATAATGTCAGAAGGCGGAACCAAGTTGTCCACAGTACATATAGTTTATGGTTGTTAGCCTCGCCTGGCTCTGAACTAAAAAGACTCTCAATGAAATTCAATTACATAAAAACATCCTTTTCAGTCTTTACAGTTAAAAAACAGGGGCTGTATCGACCAAACTGAGTGTTGCATATCGCTTCACTCACAAAAAAAGGAGTTGAATAAATAAGAAAGTTAAATTTTCAGAATCTCATGATACAGTAATATCACGATAACAAGTCAATGGTATGATATCAGTCACCAGGTTTGAAAAAGAGAGAAAAATGCTGTTTTATTCTGAGTAGTCTTGCGGCCGAAGCTTCACAGATGAGAAGACTACGACTGAGACTGATAAGACTGATCAAAATAAGATCGTGACATGATTCTGTAGCACATCTACTCTAGTCACATGACATTAAACCAACTCACACCACTGCCCAGTTATGATCCCTCCGCCTCACCTATCCCCTGGGCTGCCAGTCCCACTACTTATCAGACCTGTGCAGGTATGACGAAGTCCAGATGCACTTTTCTCTTTGGTTAAAGTGTATTTTTTTTGTTTCAGTGTGTTCACTAACCTGCTGAATCCTTCGTTGTCCAGCACAGAAATTTGCCCTAAATCTTTGGCTCTATATTCATTACTGAATCTTCTGATCCCCTGAGCTCTATCAAGAGGGTGTCAGACCACACATTTTCTTTAGACTTCCTGTAGGTAACTGCAATTTGGGATTGTTTCCAAACATATATTTGTATCCATCACCGCTTCCACCACCATCACTTGACTACATCTGGGGAACTAAGTGGAGTCTGATTGGCTTGCAAAGGATGGTCTCGGTCATTCCCACTCTCATACACTCCAAAAGCACTAACATATATGATTTTAGTCTAATAGATTGGTCATTTGTGTGTAAGTAGGTCCTGACCCCAGTCTCCCAGACAACTCTTGTATTTGTTTGACTCATTCATCACCAGACAAACACCTGAGCAAACTTCTTCTCCCTTCAAACTACAAAATTTGAACTTGATTTTTACCAAGACAAACAAGCTGATGTGGCGCATGAACAATCTAAATTTTAAGAAAAGACAATTACAACTAGATTTGGAAGAGCTATTCAGAGGTTAACCACTCATCAAAGATATTTTAAGAGGGAATAAATGTCCTCTCGATGCTGCAAAAATTAGAGAAATGAAGTTTGTATGCAGGTCTTCATCTTGACAGTCTAAAATAATAATATAAAAAAATCTTTGAATTTGTTAAATACTGCTGTAATGGTAACTGAATACAAAGTTTTATTATGTCGAACACAAGAAACGTTTCATCCGTGTAATTAGGTCCTCAGGAGTTCATTACTAAATCATAATTACCTCAGAGCTCAAAATCTGACTAAAAAAACACTCTGCTTTTATTCAGCTGCTTGTAAGTGAAGCTCTTTTCTCCTTCTTCTCTTAAAAAATATGTTCTGACATGTCAAAGAAAATACTGTATGCCCCTTTTATCTACCATACACAGGGAGCTGCAGTATTATGGCTGAAATGAAACCAGAGAGATTGTCTATTCTGGTCAAGTACCTCCAAAAGTTCCCGGCCTGATAAAGTGTTTGTGTCAAGGTTCAGGAGTCACCGAGTCGAGCCCCTCGAGTCCTCCTTGGGGAGATAATTAGCAGTGGATTATGTTTAATTTTTCAATGCAAATGTTTAATTAGCTGCCAAGTTCTTACACTCTATCAATATGTTTTCTTTTTTTTCATTATTGGTAAGGACGTGCGGTGCGGGTACTTATCTCCCACACAGGCTGAGAGTCGGTCTGGCAGGAGCTCCTGAGAGGCGAGTTTGACACGTCTTTTCAATCTGCTGCCAATTAAAAGGTGAAGGATAATTATTTAAACTCGGGCTACTTTTTCTTTGGTAACATTGTAGAGAAAGAAATGCAAAATTTCTTATTCATTTTTATTTATTTTTTTTCCACTGAGCATAATTTTCCTCCACTTTAGCATGCAGCTCTCTGATATATTACACAGCCAAAGGTCCAAACCTGAAATAAACAAGCTGTTTAAATTAAAAGTAAAAGTTGTTTCATCACCGCACTGAGAACAATAGTGCAGTTAAAGTAGAAACTCGCATGAGTCACTGCGGTACTGATAACAAATTAAGTGGAATAACAAACCGGAGCAGAGAGACTGTGTAGCTTTTAAATAATGGAAGTTAACTTTCAGTTCTTGTGTTTGTTAAAGCCGCATTTTCAATTGAAATGCAGCAGACATAGAGAGGCTGAATTAATACTGAAGAGGGTCCAGAGCAGAGCTGCACGATTAATCGATATTAAATCATGATCAGATTTAAGGGCGTCAGTTTGCTTTGAAAAGTGGAGAGGACGGCTACTAGCAAAAGCTATTTTGGGATAATGACTATAATGAATTCAACTTTTGGTATGGCTACTATAAAATGCGTCAAACAAGCAAACAAGATATCACCACAGGTATTATCAGAAGAAAAAACACACTCTGGGTCGCAGCTTCAACTTGGCAGAGATGCAAATGTACAGCAGCTGCACGTTTTTGTTATCCTCGCGAAGGTCCGCTGCGTCTCTCAGCAATTTTTAGACAAATACAGATGGTGAGTTCAGGAGCACCGGAATGTTCTATACCACTGAGAATAACTGGGGTTACAATGGCGTACACGTGAAAGATTTGTGTGTGGTGGAGACAAAACAACCCCTGACAAAAAGTGTCAAAAAGTGTAAAAAAAAATCCCTAAACTGACACCTATGATCAACTAAAATCTCCGAATCGATGTTCCTCTCTATCATGTCTTGCGTCTCCAGGCAACATAGGCTCCCCCTTCCTGTGGGAGCACTCCCCAGTTCCCACGCACACCAGTGTAAACAAACATGGCGTTTGTAAAAGAAGGCGATAATTTCGAGGCAGACTAGAACAAGAGCATGGCTTCGCAGTTTCAGACGACGAACAAACCACTCCCCGCTGCAAAGTCTGTCTGAAGGCGGTATCAACTCATCCACACGGAAACGAATTCAGGAGTAAACGCAAAAGATTTTTTGTCGTACAAACGCCATTCTTTGAAAATGGGTCAGAGAGTGTATAAATCTGTAAATGACTTCCATTTCATCTCCGTGTGGACGTCTATCTGCATCTCTGGAAACAATCATGTGACAGCCAGAGTAACTCTTTTATGGCGCCTGCACATGTCCGGCCCAAAACAACATTTATACGTATGCTCCGTACTCTTCTTCTGTTTTTTGTGCATTTTCTCTGCAGCGTTACAGCACCACTTACTGGCTCGGCATACGCACTACATCATTTTCAGTGTTTTCATTTTGAGAGATGATAGAAAACCTTTCTAGTAAAGTCAAGTTTGAGGAAGTTGTCACTGTATAAAGAATTGAAATCTAAAATCGTGCAGCCCTAGTCCAGAGTTTTAAAAGAAATCATTGTTTATACAAACTTATTTGCAAAATAACTGGGAGACTTTAAAAGATGGGGATAAGACCTGATCCAGATGGTTTGGATCATTTAAACACAAAGACAAAAACCTCAGAGGACGATTTTCCACCACATCTAAGTCCTTCAAAACTATCTCTAAAGTTTGTATCAACATGTTACGAAATGTCCCAACTTTCTTTAGCAGTTGTTGTTGTACTTTCTGTGTAATAGGTGCACTTTCAATCTTTAATTTTGTTCCAGTAGGCATGCATCTTTGCTATGAAACTGAAGGTCATAATACTTTTATTTCTATTGGTAAAAATCATCACACCTCTAAAGAAATACCGGAACAAAAAACATCAGCTGCTTTTTCAATATTTATCATGTCTGAGTTTGAGATGTCATGGGACTGCCTCTGGGCTGAGGTGGTCTGAAGTTTTTTTTTTTGTCTCTCCAGCATCAGCGCTGTCATTTGACATAGTAGTATCCCTACCAAATATTTGACAACCCAGGCCCCGGGTTCATGGAGAACAAAGGCAACCACTGCAGGCGGTTTTCACACTTTATTTTTACCAAAGACAGATGGAGAGAAGGTTCAAATGGGAAAAGAAAAACAAAAATCCCTCTGAATCAGGAGAGGCGAAAACTAAGAATATAGGTAACACAAGTCTAAAGTGTGACCAACTGGATCTCCCTGTCATGGATTCCCCCATCTTATGCCAAGAACCACTGGAGTGTTGACTTGGATGCTCTTCAAATGTCATGAAATGCCCTCTGGTGCCCTTTCCACGGAGAATGCATGAAAATTGCTCAAGTGGCCGTTTTTCTTACGAATGAAACATGAAAAAGAGCCTCTCCATGCCTTTTCACTTAATATCCTTTAAAAAGAAAGTTCTGTCTGGAATCTGTCTACCAGTACGTGAGGTACAAAATAGTGTCCTCTAGATGTTTGTCCAGGATAAAAATGTGCAAAGAGAGTCCTCGTGATGAAAATCCAGCATATGAAATAATGAAAAACTGCCCGTTGCAAATATTTTTCTGCAAAACTGGGCAGAAGAGGTTCTCTCTAGAAGCCCTCCCAGTATCAAAATGTGTGAAAGGACCCTCTAGATGCACGTCAAGACATTTTTGAAGTACCTCCTGAATGCCCTCCTTTAAATCAAGATGAAAAACTGCCCTCTGGATGCCCCTCCAGTATAAAAAAATATCTTCTGCAAATCTTTTCAGCAAAATCTATGTAAAATGTTTATCCTTAATGCACTTCCAGCTTATGAAACATTGCAGAAGTGCTTTCTGTATCACTGAAACGGAGGTTAAAGAGCTCCCTCCCCAAAAGCTCTTGTGTTTTTTTAAGCTTTACTTTACAATAAAGGTTTTGCTGACATGAAATGTTGAAGGGTCGAGTTTAAGTGCTTTTAATGTTATGTTTATTTCTTCTGTCATTTGATTTGTGTTTAATTACTTCTTTCATATTTTCAACCGCTAAATTTTGCATGAATAATCACCAGAATGCAAGAAACTGAGAGTTGGATACTCAAAAGTTTATTTTCTTTAAATGAATCTAATGATTTACTTTTCGGGGATGTATAAAAAGAATTAACCAAACGTCATTATTTTAGAGAGGTTATAACTAAGTCTGCTGAGTCCTCATTAATCACAACCCTCTGTGTCCTGGTGCCCCATCAGGTGCCCTTTCAGGTTTTTTTTGCCCCTGCCCCTCAAAAAGTCTGAATACACCCCTGCTCCCATTTCTACATGAGCTACATCAGAGCTGCTATATTATCCAGGTGGAGTTAAAATTTGAGGTACATCCTATGATGGATTTCCTCTTCTTTATTAGTACTGCATCACCAGTTTTTTGGACATTAAAGCCCGTTTCTTATCCCTCTGCCTTTACAGTGAACATACTCAGGTAATGGAAGGTCTTATTAAAGCAGACAAGTTCATTTGTTTAAGTCATTTGGGGCACATAGGTCCCTCTTGGCTAATGATTTATTACAGGAAAGAATTCAGCATTCAGGCATCCTTGGACCTGCCGCCCGCCCAGCCGGCTACAGAGATGTCATGTTACGAAGGAAATTAGTGTCAGAGGAAGTTACTGTTTTGGACTTGTGAATTAATCACAGAGAAAGACAGTGAAGGAGGAGTGGAAGGATTCTGTCACACTTTTCTTCCCGCGCTCCAGGTGCACCGATTTCTGGAGAGTACATCAAAGAGTGAATAAGGAAAAGGTGGGAGCCGTGAGAGCTGGCAGCCTGTTGAGGTGTGCACTGGGAATGGCAGGTCTGCCGGGTTGAAGGGTGATTAAGAAGGCTGCTCTGACAGAGCGGGGAAAAGAGACAGAGATGGAGAAAAGACGTTGTTCTACAGCGCTCATCTCCAACTTTGGACTCATTACTGCTCTGTACAAGTCCTTTGAAATTCCACTTTTCAAACAATGCACTCAAAGTTGCCTTCAGTGTGTCTTCAGAGTAGATCGTTGATTCCCCGCACAATAGGCTAAGATAGCAGAGACGCAGAGACAATAGGGAAGCTTAGGTTGTTTCCTGGCGTTGCCTCGTGTCGTTTGTGGCAGATGGGCTGCGCAGCTTTTATTGGCACTCTTATTCGGGGTGTTGCTTTGCAATATTCATGTCTCCCTAAGTCAGTCAGATTGGTCAGATTTTACCCCGACAATGTCAGAGAGATCATTTATTATGAGCTCGTAGTGGAGACGCCGGCTGGGCCAGCAGATTGTGCAGAAGACTGGATGTAATTGGCTTTGCTGTTTTTCTAAACCCTTCAAGACGAGCAGGTCTGGGTTTCATGTAGCTGATAAAAAATTCAACACAGTTTGTTAGCAGGAGCTGAATCTAAGGTCAACACCAGGTAGGTGTTTCAGCGTATCCATTCAGATGATATCTGCTGAATTAAGTTTGATTTTTTTTTGTTTTGTTTTTAAAAAAAAGTCCCCCTGAACTCAGCATCCGCTCCGCTCCCTCTCACTCTCTCTCTCTATCCCCTGCTAAAACTTACATAAGCGTGCTCATGCAACATTCAATAAATCATTTACTGCCAAAGTACAGAGTCACAGATGTGACACCGAAAAAATTTGAAAAATCACTCGGCAGGAAGATTCTCACATGCAGGCGCAGAGAGAGAGAAAAACACGGCGGTGCCAGAAATCGCTCCCTTCATAAAGGTGGTGTTGTATGAAAATGAGACTGGTGGAGCGGCGGGGCTCTTTAATGTGTAAATGACACAATGATGCTCAAAAGCCCCTCTTTTTTTTTTTTCTCTTGGAGCTGGACGGGGGATTTGTAAATGACATGAGCTCTGAAAGTTTGATCAGGATTCAATGGCTCGTTGAAGGAATTGGTTAATTCAGAGGAAAAGCAGAGCTGATTGGACTGGGTTTAGTGGGGCAGCTCTGAGAGCACATTATCCCCTGTCACTCAGAAAACACACACATCTCTTGTCGATGCGTGCTGGTATACATAAAACACTTTAGCACACACACACAAACACAGAGTTATCCTACAGTATATCCCAGCCATGAGCAGAAGTGGATTCTAGGCGCTGGTTTGCCCCCTGCTGTGTGCTGACTCGAGCTGCTTCGAGAGCCTTTTCTGCCGCCTGGTCGCCTCTGAACACCTCTCAGCGAAGTCAGACTTCAACCCAGTCAGATGAAATAACACCTTTTTAAGAGGGTACTTAATGCTCTCATGATATTTCTCACCACACCCCTTAAAACTGAGGGAAAAGCTTTTGAATGTTTGATTCGGGGAAATCTAATTATTCTTTGATTTAGAAATTCAAAGGGAAATAGGCTTGAAGGATTTCTTTAAATATATGATTTTCTTTATCTCGGCTGTACGGGTGAGTCATGGCTTCTCTCTGTGTCAACATGATCTCTCATTTATGGAGTGCAGCGCTATGAAGACTGAGGTGGAGAGCGTCAGCAGCGAGCAGCTGAATGGTAAACCAACACTGCCACCCTTAGGCCAAACGGAGAAATAGCAGAAGCAGCTCCAAAATGTGCTTTTAACTCACATGGACTGAATTTCTACCCATATAGGGCAATTTGTGGCAAAATTAGTTTCAATTAACACCACAGGATGTGTGTAAAAATTCTGAAAAAAGACGTTTTTGGCATCTTTTTCTCTGGAAATGCTTTTTTTACTCCTATTTCTACCTTTTTTTTCTCATCAGTTATACTCACTCCCTTCACAAATAATGGCTTTGTCTTCTTTTAATAGTTCTTTTCCTTTAAATTGAAACCCAAATTCATCTTTATAAGCATTATAAGCTTAAAGGACATTTACTCTGGCAAAAGAAATACTAGCGGGAGCACCGTGGACTTACATAAAAGATCCACTTTTCAAGTGTTGATACTTGAATTACAATGAGCCGACTTCATCAGACTATTTGATGTCCTTCGTGAAGTCTTGAGTGATAGGAAGGTAAAAGAAAAACCATTTAAAAGTCAAGTTCAGATAAGAAAACAGCAACAAAGAATAGGAGTATGTGCATTTATACACTGAGTTTAACTTGTGTAAACTTTGCTCTCTTTGTGCAAACACACAATATCATATGAGTATATCCAGACATATTTAAGACAATGTTCTTATTCACAGACGCCTTACAGTCCCTAGTGGCAATATTCTAAGGAATAAAATATTTGTTCAATTTCAGCAATTTTATCCCCCATTTATAGGAGTATTAAAAGTAATTGTAATACCATTTAGTAGTATTTAATGTAGAATATAGTGGTAATATTCAATGTCACTGAATGCAATAAAAAAGTGATTAGTTTTATAGATATTGGTGGTTCTGCTCTCTAGGAGAGGAGGATATATACAATGTGTGATAGAGAATTATTTAAATATATTATAGTCATTAAAATGATTATACAGAAAAATATGAATTTATTTTTTGTCACAGTGAGTGTTTGTTCACAGTTTCATGTATTTTTTGACTTTTATCCATCCAGGTTAGTCCCATTGAGACTATAGATCTTTATTTTTAAGATCACACCAACAAAATTACGCTTACACAGCAGAAACTAAATAAACGGCCACAATCAACTTCAGCTAAAATAAGACCTCGACCTTGGTAATAAAGTTTTCACTGACACTCAGCGATCATTCAGAGTTCATCAACTAAGGAGGGAGGACTGTCTTTGTGTCTGGATCTGTGATGTCAACCTGAGAGAGGATTTACAAGAGCTAATGATAATAATGATTAATTATCTTAAACATTGTGAAACTAGAAACAGAGAAAGTTCACATGAAAGTCATCGAATCAGGTCAGTGGATACGCTCGTCAAGGACAACAGGGTGACCTGAAACAAGAGCGGGAGGGGATCTTCACACAAAGAGAGTTTAACACTCTTTTAGCTTTTGTATTTGTTTTTAATCTCTTGTAAAGCGAATTGAATGTGCATTTATATAAATAAAACTGAATCTGGTCTAATTTCACTGTAAGACAACCAAAGCTAGCCACGATGATAAACTTTAAAACACACATGAAACAAAAAAAGTCAGTTTGACCCAGTTCATCTCCATGAAAAATAACTGTGGCTGCCATACATGTGAATTTATCTGCAGAAAAAATCTGCCAAAAATCAAGTACCAATATTTACACAGCGTATGAACTAATAAATTAATAAGAAGAAGCAGAGACGTCATTAACCCACAGGCTTTGACCTGACTGAGGAGAAATCCACGACTCACAGGTTAAATTTAAGACAATAAATCAGTTAAAGCTACAGAATAAAAATAAGAAAAGTGAAATCAATTAACAGAATTTAACCCAGAGGTTTATTCATCCTTGATTAGCAGTTAAGAAGCAAAGGTGGAAACATGTTTTCATTGACTACATGTTGATTCGATCTGACAATCAAACCAATTAGGCTCAAAATTTCATAAACTGTCCGTCTGGATAAAGTTTTGCAGCAGGGCGGTGGAGATTGGCAGGTTTGATTTCACAGCCAGAGAAAATATTTGGAGCAGCGCGCTCTTTAATTTGTGGAGCTGAATACTTGAAAGTCAGAGTCAGTCCCGGCGTCCGAAGTGTTCAAATCAGGACAGAGTGTTAGGAGAGTCATGTGCTGGGTTTTCTCCACGGACTGACAGTTTTCATTATTCTCTCTCTCTCTCCCTACCTCCATTACTCACCGTCTCTCAGCCTCCCTCCATCCCTCACTTTCTCCTCCACACACACAAAAACACACACAGATGCTCTCACACTCACACACACACACACTGAGGCAGCGAGCAGAGACATAAACAGATTGTTGCAGCTGACCTGAGGGCAGCTTGAGATGCTGAGAGTAATGACACCCGATGCCACATGTCCAGCAAGGTGAATGTGTCTGTGTCTGTGTGTGAGAGTGGGGTGAATGGGTGCTCTGCTCAGACAAAGAGGTTTTAGACGGTCTGATTCCACATTTTAAAACAACTACCTCATTGGTTTGCACTCAAAGATGTAGAAGTTTGTTTTACTCTTTTATATTGTAATGATGACCTCTAAGAAGGACAGAAACTTTCCTGCAGTTTTAATGAAAGTCCTATCAGTGATCTTAGAAATTAGCTGCAGCCGAGATGATTAATTTCTCAAACAGTGAATGAATATCTTGACTATGTTACCACAGATAATCTTGGGTTGGATAAAAAGGAAAATCCCTCCATAACCAGCTCAATGAAACACAAAAATACAATATTTTTAATGAATTTTTAAGTCAAATTTATGTAAATGCAAGACTAATTTTAGTCCCTTTGTACACAGCATGGTGAAACTTTTGAACGAAACAAAATAAATAAAATAAAAATAAGCTAGAAAAATAAAAACAAATGTCAGTGATAGTTGCATATCAAATATTTGAGGCCCTAACCTATAAGTAGAAAAAGTTGCTTTTCATACACCATCACTGGGAGAGTGCCACTATATGTAAAAACTTACTTTGTGAATATTTTGATCACAAATCAAATCAGAAGGTTTCACTTTGGTGAGGTAAAGTTAGTACATTTTAGTAACAGGGCAATTCAAAGTGCTTTACACTAGAAAATAACAGTAAAATAACAAAAACAAGTTCAGAAAAACACCCCAAAAAAAAAAAAAATAATAATAATAATTTCAATGTGCATTCAAGGGTGAAGCAGCTGCGGTGGTTAACGTTGTTTTATTGTATGAGATTCTTGCAGGATTTAAAAAAAAGTCAGAAAAACAGAAAAAAGAAAAAAAATTATACAAAAAAAACAAAATAAAAATCTGTCCGAAAAATATAAAGATGAAAAGGAAAAAAAATATTACAAAAAAAAAAAATTCCACAAAAAAGGACGATGAAAAAAAAGGATGAAAAACAGAAAAAAAAATTGTTAAAAAAAAGGGAGATGAAAAAAATAGTACGAAAAACAGAATAAAAATTGGTTCGAAAAACAGAAAGGGGGGAAAAGGACAAAAAAAAACTGAAAAAAAGACGGCAAAGAAAAAAGAAAATACCAAAAAGATAGCTTCCTTTTCTTTTTTTAAGTGAATGCAATATGCTTCCATATGGCTGAACTGGTGGTCATATTCAAGATAACAATGCTCCCTTACCCACCCCTCCCACTGATGAAGTGATGGTGGCCTTTAAGTACAAGAAGCCTCTGTTGCATTGTGAGTTTTATCTACAATTTGAGAATTAGGTTGTTTCTGAGAAAGTAAATGTGCCTCTAACCACATCCTCCTGGTTGTGTCTCCTGCCATTTAAGTTTTTAAGTAGAGAGCATAACAAGCAGCTCTTCACATATTCACTCAACCTAGTTTGATACCACCGGGGACAGTTCTCCTGTGTGCGGTTAAGTAAACGGGGTGTTTTTAAATGTCAGTGGCAGCCCTCATGAAACCTGACAGATGGTTAAGTGGATTCAGGAGTTTAACCCACAGCAATTAAAGGAGGAACACTGAGGATCCCCAGTCTGAAACACTCAGTCTAGACTTCATACCAACACTCTTTAATTCGTTATGGGCCAAAATGTTCGACTGATGGTCCTCTCAAACTCAGTTATTTTTACCTCTTAGGGAACGATTGCAACAAACTGTTTTTTTAATTTCCAATACGGCTTTTCTTGCAGGTTTTGCTCTCATTTATCCCCCTCTCTTTCTGCTCTGACCTTGTTTCAGTCTTTATCTCATGACTCCATTGTGCCGTCCTGCAGTCTTGGTCGGTTCTCAGGAGAATTTGAGCTAACGGTGGGTGTGCCGGCACACGCCTTTCACTGCCCTCCACACTACAAAGCTCCCTCACAGACTCTGCTGGCAAAATCAATAGCTGTATACTCCCTGTAGCATACAACTTTGACAGGTGTCCTTCCACGCTGGCTGTCATTCGAGACCTTTTCTCGCCGCCTTATGAACCCTGAGCTGTGCAGTGCAGAGCTGCTATTCTCCCCGGTGTGACTGTGGACAGAATAATCCTCCAACAGTATCGCTCCTGTAGGTCAGAGCTGTGTGGAAAGATGAGACGAAACAGATTTTATCTGGAATAATCTAACCGTGTGCAAGTTTAACAGTAAGTCAGATTTCTATAACATTTACAGAGAGGATACAAGAGAATTTTCTCAGTGAAAGGTTCTTTAAATGATGTTGTCAGTGTGTTTTCTGTAACATTTCCTTTAGAAAACCAGAACCATGTGATTACAAAGATTGTAAAGGAGGCTGCCTTAGATTTTTAGTCAACTGCGTTTGCGAGAACGAGGAAAAAAAAAGATTTTTTTTGCTTCTTGATTGATCTGCAGCGCTGACTTAGCAGGCCATTTTCTGATAAGATCTGGGACAGGGATTTTTATGCAAAGGGAGAGGTATTTCACTGATTATTTAGAGATGCTAGCGTACCATAGTTCTTTTTAGGCTTATCTGCTCATATCCAAGAATCAAAGGCTGGGTATCGGCTCCTGTTGGACCTGTTAACTTTTCCTTGAACAGCACCATGGATAACATTTGAAAACTGATAATCATACCTTCACCTTCAATACAGTCACACAACTACTGAGAGATCTGTGTCGTGTAATGCCGACTATGGAGAGGAGAGACTTAATTCTGAAATCTGCTTTCTCGTGGCAAGATGGATCACACACAACTTGAGCATCTTTAGCAGATCTGAAATAATCTGGGAATCTTTATGGATATAATTCTAACTCAATCTTTCCCCTGGATTTGGATCTTGAGGATCCTTTCTGTTGCAGCAGCAGAAGTTGGTGGTGTGACTCTAATGGGGCGCTCAGACCAAGCACGAGTAAAATCATCTACTCGCTTAATTCGTGCGAATCTAGACGCTTGAATTAATAGCTTCATTCTTCATTCACACGTCAACGGTATTTTCAACGGTCTATGTCTATCACTTGATCCCTGCCAATTCAACCGGCGGGATCAAGTGATAGACAAAGGCTTTTTACAATTTACCAGGTAATCCGACCTCCTTATTCACTTGCCTTCAGGTTTCGGTGATTGAAAGAAAAGGTACTGTATAATTCAGGGCACCCACACAATGACACACTCAGTTTGTCCTCCATTTTAGATACCAGTGAACAACCGTCCATTTTCATACGTCACCTGGCAACCTTCGTGCTGATTGGTTATTGTGACGTGAGTATCCGCTCAAGTTGAGACATTTTCAGCTCCTGCTTAATTCACGTCATTAGTAGGAGCATCTAATTGCGTCTTTGCATTGACTTTACATATAATTCATTCACACGAATAATTTTACTCGCACTTGGTGTGTGGAGACAGTAAGCAAAGTAGGTCTACACTTTAAAACTACTGATGCTACGATTGGCTGAACAAAGCTATTATATGGGTAACTTGTGAACTCAACGAGAAAGAGCTACGCAGTTGCACAGAAACTGCACATTGTAGACTTCGATTGAAAACCATCTCATCGAAGAAAGTGTAAAGTTATTCCCTCTGGGCAACACCCAAACAAACTGCATCCTGCAAACTCTTGCACATTATCTTTCTGCAAAATATGTACAATATTTTAAGACTATAGAGGAAAAAAAGGGCCAAGTTGGAACAGCTGAACATGAACTATTTTCGACTCATAGCTGTCTATGTTTACCTCTTTTCTTTTCGTCCTATTAGTATACATCATGTCGAGAAAGTCATGCTACTTGGCACGGTGCTCACCAGCCTTCCTCCCACTCAGGAGTGAGCAGTCTAACTTGGGTCAGCTCCAGATCTTCCGGCTCATGGGGCCCAGTTTCTCACTCCCTTCCCTGCTGCTATATGTCAACTGCTGGCTCTGACAAGCTGGTAGTCCGGCTGCTTCTGCTTTTTTCTAGCAGGAGGGAGGCTTCACTTTCTGGCAGCTCCTATGTCACAAACTATAGGTGAGTCCTTTGTTTACAACTTCAGCGAGTCTGTGAAGTATTTATCATTAGTGAAGGATGCATGAAGGTATTCTGTAGGGGAGAGGGGTTGGACTCTGGTTGTAGGACGCCAGGCTGTCTCTGCGAACGCTGTATCTCATTCAGCACATTGAGACCCCATACCGGTGTTCTGGCACAAAAGAGACTTTGTTCCGCTGGGAGACATTGTTAGCTCTCAGAGGGTGTGTTTATTCATCATAATGAGGGAAATGCAGGTGACAATGTCAAGCAGCTAAAATATGGGGTGTGGAGGCCGCATGCAACTGTGCTCAGAGCGATGGCTCTCATTGTAGACCCGCTGATAATGGACTGCAGAATAAAGATGAGTTTAGACACATTCAAAGGCTCTTTTTCTCTCTGGGGTCTTATGAAGCCACATGTTTCGGGTTTCTATCAGCGCCTGCGGTCTTCACATGTCTCTGCAGTGTTACGCTGATTGAAAAGATGAAGATCGAAAGCTCCTTTTTATCTCTGGATAAAAAAAACGATCACAAGCCTGGTGAAAATCTGCCTCTTTTCAAACACTTGGGTCTCTTCATGTGACCCGCTTGACTTTCTTTGTTCAGATTTTTTTATACAAAGCGCGAAGAGGGGGTGGGAGAAAAGGCCTTTTGGGAATATACTGCGCCGTCTCGTCCAATTGTGGCAGATTGATCTGCCTTGAAGAGAGACAACAAAGGAGATCAATGGTCATTTTAGGGATAAGAATAGATACAGTGACGGCTTTCAAAAGTGTGCAGCCAGCGTGACCCTCATTTGCAGTTATAACATCAAAATGGGCCAAATCTCGCATAAAGCCCTTTCACATCTCGGACAACACACCGGGAGAGTGTTATTATAAATCCTGGGGGTTGGGAAATGCTTGCCTATTAATTACCTTCTATATCATACAATAATAAACACACCAGTGGGCCGGACTCATTGTTCTCTCTGTTGTTTTCAAGGGCAGCGTGACGTGAAGTCAACTTTAGATGGATGGAGATCAACAGTCGAGCCAAGAGCACCGTGCCCCGGCTTGTTGGTGCAGTATACAAGCTTTTCTGTGTTTCAAGAGCAACCAATCTACCTGAAATTCAGATCTTGACAAATTAACTTGTCAAAAGATAAGACAATGTCCAAAAAGAGTAAAAAGAGAGTACAATTTATTTTGTGCAGCTTAAAGGGATATTCTGGAGTAAATTTAAGGTATGGTTAAACACACTGTATCACTGAGTTAGGGTTAGTGCAGCAGATCATTCCCATTAATTAATAATCATCATAATAATCATTTTACACTACCTACGGGGTAGTTCTTCTGCCTAAGCGTCTCGGTCTGATTGCATTTCCATGAAGTAATAATCATAAATGTTCTTCCTTGAGCTGCGAAACTCCGCTGCACTCAGTGATCGACTCGTCAGGGCTCCCCCACAAACAAGCAGCTGTTGGAGGAGAGTAGGTGAGTTGTGTTTAGTCTCTTTGCTAAAGAAATCAGGCAAAGCTAAAAACCCTATATGTACTGTTGAAGTTAGGTGCTGTTCTGAGCATTATTTGTGGCTATAGAGTGGCTTTTTGGTCGAGGTTTGCGTGTGGAGACGTAGACCGCTATGTAATACTACTGTGCCATTGTTACTAAAGTTGGTATAACTAGAAAAGCTAGAAAGTCGGCAGCATTCATCTCTCAAGGAGTGTCTAACTTGGTGTAACGGTATGTTTGACCATAACTTAAATTTACGCCGGAATATCCCTTTAAACGGGACCTCAGAGTGCAGGTAAACAACGCCTTAATGGTTTGACGTCCACATGCATGTGCTGTTTACTATCAGTGCTACCATTGGCTGAGTTTAGCTACTAAATGGGTGACCAGCAGGCTTACAGATGGTTTAAGGAAGATCTACACAGTTGCACAGAAAATAATCATTGTGGACTTTACTTAAAAATCATCACATAGACAGATGGTTGCTTCTGCCTTATATACAACATAAAACTGACAGTTTGGACTTTTAGTGATTGAAAATATGAACAAAAATGTCAAACCAACTTGATATCCTGGCAAAAGAGAGGGTGTTTTGTTGTTCAGCAGAGTAAAAACGTCCATCCCTACTTCTTAGATTTACTTACATACTTTGAAAGGATGACAAATTGAAAACAAAGGGCGAGTGTGGCAGAAGAAGAGTGGAAAAATGAGTCCCTTTTTTTTTCCCACATTTTCTTCACACGTTGAAGGGAGTTTGGAAAAAAATAACATGGCTACAACAGATTTTGTCTTTAATTACAGCGTCTGTTTGAAAGTATAAGGCGTGTTTCTCTCGCTGTTTTGTCAGATGCCATCACACTCTGTCCTCAGTGATAACACAAAGGGTCTCAGCTCAGGAGATTACAGCCCTTGTGTGCTGAACTGCAGCCAGTTGGCTAATCGTAAGTAGGCCGCCAAAGACCCAGCGTGGGGCCTGTCACATCACTGTCTTTTTATTACTGTGTGGGTTGTATGGAGAAGTTGAGAGCCTTGTGTGTGCTTGCATGTTACTAATCCTCTCTTCATCCGCCATAAAAGATGATATGTGCGTGTACATCCAAAAGCATGCACGTGTTTGTGTTTGCTTAGATAAGTCGGATATTGTGTGGATGTGCTGTGTGTGCAGAACGAGGACAGGGTGCACGCACGTGGGCCGGTGTCCTGTCTTTTTTCGTCGACAAACACCTGTTTGTCCTCCGTTAATTAATTGTTTAACATAGTTTCAATTTGTCAAGCAGTTTGCTCCTGGTGAAATTAGCTTGCTAGCTTGCTGACGCTAGCTAACACACCCCCTAATCAGTGTCCAGATGAATTATAAGTGTTGATGCGGCCAGATGTTGCGCCTCCATTCATCCGGGAGAACATAAATAATGAATGAGATCAGCTTCTCAAGCATTGTATAACCACACAGATGGGGAGAAAGGAAAAAGAAGGAGGAAGATCACTGTGACATCTGATTTTACCTTGAAAATGAGTTTATATTGACTATTAAAACTCATTTTAGCTGAATCAATGTGCCAATGGTGATATTTTTGAGCGGTTCTGGTTATTTTTGTGTTTATTCGCAGCAGAGTTGGGACATTATTCTGCACTGAAGGTTTGTTGTCAGAGTAACAGTGAATACTGTTTTGTCCCAGAGAGGGGCACTGCAGTAATGCATACAGCTCTGTGGCTGGTAAAGCAGCACTGCATCAATCCACAACACATAGAGGAAATAAATGGAGCTTTGCTCAGCATGAGGGATTCAGAGTGGAACATCAACAAGACCAAAAATGGAGAAAAAAAAAAAAAACCTACCATGAACACGATGTATCCGTCATTATTAAAACCTTGAGACTCTGCGGCAGAAGCGGGTCTGTCTGAGACCAAATGGACGTTTTTTTGTTTTTTTTTTCTCCTATTTTTCCTTTGAGTGTCTTAAATGCTTCAAATTTCTAAAATCCTAGAGCTACTTTTAAGGTGCATTTTTAGCAGCTTTTAACAGCATATTGGTGGAAATGGAAGATAATCTCCATGAATGACTGTACAATTATCTTAATAGAAAAATGATCTTGTTTTGATCACTGAAAATGAGCTTTTATTTCTACCACAGCACAAAAAGGACAAAAAAGGAACATTTGCATTTTTGTATTTGAGTGAGAGGATGGTTGTTTTGTGCACAAAGGATTTGATAACATTTCTTGAGAAATGAAGGCTCATGCATCAGCCATACCATGCAACATATAAGGTTCTTGTCCACTGAGGCCACCGTCACTTCATTATAGGTAGGGGTGAGTGAGGAAGCATTCAATCTGGAATCTGATTGTTATATATCACTTTATTTTTAGGTGTCTTAACTGTATGATTTATGAGAAATATCCAAATCACTTCATAAAATATATTTATCAAACTAGCATTTGATGAAACACATTAAACAAGCCTAACTGTTAAAGCTGACTGGTCGATCGCGGACTAATTCTCAGTCGATCGCGAGAAGTAGTCTTGACAACAATCACTCTTGTGGTCAATCCATGCTTTGATAGTATTTTTCTCAAGGCTGTGCTGTGCCAGCGCCAAGCCCCTCCCTGTTGTGGCTGTCAGGTCAGGTCACACACGTGCTGAGGAATGCTCTTGCTACTACGGTAGTTAGCAGCTAAAACAAAGGAAGACGGCAGATGCAAAAAGACACAAAACTCACTTATTTCCCCCAGAGTAGGAAGATGATTACTTTTTTGTCTACTCAAACTTAACGCCCATCTGTCTCATCTGCAAAGCCAGCATAGCCATACCAAAAAGGGCAATTTGGAGCGACATTTCAAGACAGTAAACAAAAGTTATAAGACGAATTTTCCTGCTAGAACACTGCTATGCTCTCGGAAAGTGCAGGAACTGAAGAGTAAGCTTGCCGCACAGCAGTCTGTCTTTACCAGACCAAACACCAAGGGTAAGGCTGCAACAATGGCATCTTATCGAGTGCCTCATGCTATCGCTAAACACAATAAGTCATTCAAGGATGGCGAAGTTGCCTTCATCGTGGCTGCTGATGCACTTTTTAGTGAGTCACCCTAAGGTAGAATGAATTGACTGTCATCTGGATGTGTCCATTTCTCAATATGTCACTGATAGGATGTTAGCCAGCACTATGGATGACTGTGTGAACTAGTAGATCTTAACAGACTAGAAAATTTTAAAGTAGATTGTGATTCAACAAAGGTTGGGCCCCCCGATCAAGACAGTTCAATCTATGTTACATTTGTTATTACATTTCATACTGCAATACTATCTCCCTGATCTCTAAAATCTGCAAAACCTCTCAAAAATGTTTCAAGTGCTGCTCCAGCTTCTATGGTTTTTGACTGAACTCTTTGAAAAATTATGTTTCTTCCCTTTTCTCTTATCTTTTCCCCCATGCAAATCAGAATTGATCAAATTCAGGTTTATCGCCACGTCTTAGAAGTTAATCTTGTTTTTTTGGCAAAAAAAGCTACACTACAGCAGAACTACGACTGTCTAAGGACCTTATATAGAACGAGTTTATAATAGGCACATTAACTGCGATGGAGAGCGGTAGATGCATAGAGAAGTAGGGGAGGTAGAGCGTACCACCCGGCCTTGTGAGGAGTCATCCTGAGCCCAGAGAGACTCCTTTCCTAGATAACATTTCTTCAACCTTGGTTTCCTCTCATTGTTAATCAAAGTGGGTAAGTAGGGGGAGGTATATCGTACAGATCAGCAGAGTTGAGCTTCACTTGTGCTCTGACTCCACATCTTTGTTTTTCTCTTATTCCTTATTAGTGTGGGGGAGTTGGGGAAGGTAGAGGGTACAGCCTAACCTGACAGGAGCGGACACAAAAACCTAAACAAGCTTCATATCTTGCCTCCCTTTTCTAAGATCTCATCACAGACTCTACTTTTTTCTTCTATCGTCTTCTGTATGTTGACGTGGGTGGGTGCAGAGCAAGCTAGCATGTAGAGGGTGTTCTGCAGGATGCTGATGCTAACTGCTGGATCTCCTTGAGGTGTTGTGGGACTAACTTAATGAAACACTGTAAGTGAGATGCCTACTCAATAACCCTGATGTTGAACTGCCCGTCTCCCACCTCTCCATCACGCTTCGGTGTTGGGGGACATTAAGATCCATATGGTGGGTTATGTAACTTGTCAGTAGAGCTTGGGTGTGAGAGTGGGAGGATAGTGGGATGGGTTTCTTGTGGAGTGCTTCTCCTTTCAAATACCTTGAGGTAATTTCAAATAATAGTCCTGAACAAATGAAGATGAATATCGTTTATTCAAAACTAATGAAAGCTCTGTGTCTTGTTTCTACCTTCATCTGTTTTCCTGATGGATTTTGACGGGTACACACTGAACCGATGGGCCTCCGTCTTGTTCTGGGTGTTACTGCGAGTTCTCCGGGTGGGATTATTTTGAATGAACACGGACAGATGAGCATTTACACCTCTTGTGAGTGTTTCATGATATTTGCAGCAGAATTGAAACCTCTTCCTCTGCCATCCAGAGATGTTCTTCCCAACATCCTCCTGCTGCTGCTGTCTCATTATCAGGTATCACTGACACATGTGAGGACTGTGTAGACAGGGACTCTCTAGTCTCCCAGTTTACTTTGAGTCCATTAGACTCTGTTTCTATCCATCAGTCAGAGTTGAGCTCGTCTTTTGTCTCGGCTGTAGACATTCTTGTGTCAGTCTTCAGTGTTGTAGTCCTCATTTAACCTGAGAACTGAGTCAAACAAGTTAACTCTTTGTTTCTTTTACTTTTTCTTCCATCCTTTTCCAGGTGATTAATCCTTAAAGAAGGTACGTTTGATGTCTTTGTACCCTCGAGTCAAAGGGAACATAAGACAGAGTTCAACATGCAAACAGCTTTGAAATACAAATATGTTCTGCTTTTACCTTCCGACTCAGAAATAACGAGGGATATCATAACGCTGGTACGTTTTTTTTTTCTTCTTTTTTGTTGTTCTCTTCATTTTATTTTCTTTGTCCAGATGGTCGTTGTCTGAGATTTGCCCATCAGAAGAAAGTGCTGAGCTAATGATAGCGTCCTCACACAGGGGAATCCTGCCCACTGTACCTTGTGTAGTCGTTAAAAACTAATCCCCACTTCAAGGAAGAGACAAAAACTTAAAGGACAACAGGAACGTAAAACTGCATATGCCTCTGCTGTACTTAAGTGCATTTTAAAAGTTCTTGAGTTATTTTTTGGAGAAACCTGCATTTAAAAGACAATCCATACACTTCTGACACCTTAAAGTCCCACTCCAATCTTTTTTTTTACAACTCGAAGTGTAATCAGTGGTCTTAAAATTGTGATTATGAAGTTTTTAACCAAAAATCGTGATATTTGTGTCATTTTCAAGGGCTTTTCTTCTGCAGAGCTCAAAAGCAATTCGCCTCTGAGTCGTGGGCGGAGACAGCGCTGCTCTGCACACTCCTCTTCATGCTAGCCTGCACCCCGCAAATATAGAACGCAAAATTAAGAAATATGCCTGATGCAATTTTTCGACTTTTTCACAACTTTCAATTTCCACAACTTTCATCTGTGCTAAGTTACTTAACACAGAAGAAAGTTAAAACAAAGACGTTTAGCAAACTGTTAAAGCTCACAAACCATTGTCGTATGAGAAATCCGACGTTGTGTTCCTTGTTTCTTAAAAAAGAAAACAATTGATTGTTCAAATGACTTATTTACTCTTGTACATCAAAAATTGCACTTTAACTAAAAAAAGAAAATGTTTTATCCAATTACTCGATTAATCGATGGAATATTCGGTAAAAAAACTTGATTACTAAAATATTCAATAGCTACAGTCTTTGTTAAAATGCCAAACTACCAACATAGGGAAACTCATATAGTTATTAATTCACCACTTTGTGCATGCATGTTTACAAGGAAAACTTATAATACCAGAGTATATATATAACTCTCTGTAGAGTTTGTTTCACCTTTCCTCACAATATGCTGCTTTTAATCACAGGTTACCCAACATACACTGGCTCCTCTAGAGTGCTCGGTATGATGGGCTGATTACACCCCTACAGGATTTGCGTGCCAATGTGGTCATTTCCAACCACTTATGCTTTGTCATGTGAGCAGAGAACGTTGAAAACCACCTTCGGTGTGGACGGCACATTTTTGAAAACGGCGGGAGCTCAAAGACCGCTCGAACGGGTGTCAGCAGGGTTACACTGGAAGTGATATAATGGTATGCTGTCAGAGATTAGAAAGGTGAATTACAACCACTCAAGGATAAATATGTTCTCAGTTGCCTTCTCCTGCAGGTATCCCACTGTTAGAACATATAGGACTCCATGTGCAGAAACACAGTAATACAGCGGCAGTACAGATGTTCTCAAACTGAGACTGGAGAATTCAAACTCAAGATCTGCTTCAATTCATCATCTGAATTCTCGTGTTTTCAGACCAATGGACAAATAAATATTCGTCTGGCACAGGAAGAAACAACCGGCACTCCAGTTATTTTAACCTTTATAGAGTTCAGAGCACAAATAACATATGAGCAACCATGTATCTACACTGAAGAGGACGATACTTGAATGTTCTATATAGCCAATAATGACTGTATATAAAACTTAGTACACAATAAAGTACATTCGACATGTATGTGTGCACTCTGGAGTGCCGTTTGAGTCTTAGGGGCACCTGTAAAAGTAGTGTGAAAAAAGGGGAAATACGTCAGAGGCGGAGAGATGCATGGCTTCAAGAACTTTAATGACTGCGCATAAAGAAGAAAAGGCTAAAGAACGGGCCTGAGTGCATTTAGCCGAAGCCCTCCTGGTGTCTCCTTAGGTCCATTTGGAAGTGTAATTATATCCACAAAAAGCCAACCTCCTGTTGTCTGCTGATGTGACTCCTGTTGTTTCTAATTTGCGTCACAGAATTTACCACCAAGCCAACAGTAGCCCGTCAACAAAAGACGGTATAACCACCACAGAAAACACAACGCCTGTGACAAAGTGTGTTATTGTGGTTTCTTCACCTTCATGGAAAAAAATAAAAGGGACAAATAATGGATTTATCCATTTCCTGAAATCACTCACTTGGTTGATGACCTTGAAAAAATAGCAAGACTTTAACCTGTTGGACATGTAAGCAGCATTTCTATCCTCCAGTGCTGTGGACATGACGTGAGTACAGAAAAGAAAAGCCTCGGCGAGAGCAATAAATCTCAGAAGCTGGCTCAATAATTCAGAGTCATTGGTATTGATCAACAACCTTATGAATCCCCAGAGCATATATCATGATCTTCTTTTTGTAAGGAGACAATAAAAAACTTATTTATTGTACTTGTATGTTCGCTGAGATGGTGGCGAAAGGCAATAATCCAACAGTTTGATTGGGAGGGACTTTCTCGAGCTCAGCTGGATATTTTTCTGGGAAATCTGACAAAAGGGGAAGGAGAGAAGAAAGCTGGCATTGGAAGATACACCTTCATTGACCAGCAGAGGATCAGATTATTATTGATGCGTCTTCACACCTCTCTAACGGGGTGTGTGAACTGCACAACAAGCAACTACACAGTGTGGAGACGGAAGCCAAGGGCATTATCACCTGATTCTGTGGTGATATTTAAACACTGAACTCCAAATTAGGAGTAAAATGGAAAAATGAGGCTTTTCTCAGAGGAAGCAGACAGAGCTGTACTGTTAGGGAGATTTGACATGTTATTGGTAAAAGAAAGCCGGACAAAGAAGATAATTTAAAGAGATTTTGTGAAATATGAAGGGGTCACAGAGTCCAGACTTTCCGTTTCTTACTTCACGGTTTTGTTCTCTCAGTTGGCCAGCAAGATCAACCAGAAGAACAGGCTGGTAACCTTCTTTAAGAACTTAAATTATACTTGTTTGAAGCAGTAAAAACTATTGTGAAGAGTGGATTCTTGAAATTTTGTTCACATAGAGTAAAATTGGAAAAGAGCACATGACACAAACAAGCATCTTCTGTATGTATCTTCATTCTGCAGGAACTTCTGCAGGAACTTCTGCAGGAACGTTGATGTTTACATTTTGGAAATCAGTGACTTTTTTTTAATACAAGTAACTAGGGTTTTTCAAAAGTGTCAATACTTTGAAAAGTATCGATACTTACACGCCGTATCCGGATACGATACCAATTTGCCATGGTATTGATACTATGGTGCGCAAAACGAGCCAGGTTAGTAAAGCTCCTGTTCATCCTTTACCGTACTCTATGATTGATGATGTTCGTCTGGTCGGTGAATGTTGGTGTTCTTGTGATTAGCTGTGGCTAGCGCTCCATTGTAGTCTACGGTTAGCATTATGCTCAGTGACTGCTGATTGTTTTGTTGTTAGCCATTAGCCGAGGGCTCACAGCTTGCAGCTTTTAGCTCTGTAACGTGACTCAAATGTGTTTCCTTCTCTTATAGATGCAGAAAGAAGTTTACCTGCAACTAAACTAAAGAAACCACGGCCTTCTCTTCCACTGCTATTTGAGAAAGTATGACCCAAAGTCTCCTGAAGCTGTCAAAATAAACAGAGCTGTAGTAGAGTATATTTGTGAGAACCAACTACCCACTTACACACTGGAGAAATCTGGGTTCCAAGTGTAAAAGTGATTGTCTTGTTCTTGATTGTCATTTTGATCCCTGCGGTATTAAAAATGGGATTGAGTGTATTTTCCTGGGTATCAATATGGAGTTTGAAGTTTTAGTACCGTGCCAACCCTAGCAGTAACTAGTAACTTTAAGTAATTACTTGTTTTCAGTAACTGTAACAAGCATTTAAGAGATGCTCTCTCCAGCTCTGCTGCAGTTGCGTGGATGGCAGGCAGATTCTTGCTCCACTTTTCCCTTTCAGAGTCTTCAGGGTCCTGCAGCTCTTCAGACTACTGCTTCAGTGTTTCTCAGTTTTGGATGCAAACCAAACCTATTCTTTAGTGAAATCTGGAACGGGGATTAATTTGATATGACGTGTGCAACGAGGTTTTATTTTGCTGTGATGAGTCCATCGCTACTGTTACTGAGTTTCATTATGACAACAGCAGGGTAATAAATGAAATGAATGTACGCTTTATACCTGACTGCAGCACTACATCGGAGAGAGGGAACAAATTAGACACCCAAGAGGTCATCAAGCCGAGTTCCTATGTAACCACAAACCGCAGTGCTGCTCTGGAAGAATCGGTTTCAAAAGCATCCAACCAGACACTCTCATAACCTCCTGCAGCTTTGTGTCATCTGAGGATAATGTTTGGAGTCTGGCTGCAAAGCTTCATTACCACCACTCGCACCTCAGTCTCTGCACACATACCCAATGATCTAATGAGGTTACACGGGACAAGCTCGCATGAATTAGTCGTTCTGCTGAAAGGTTGAGGAGCATATAGGTCAAATGTTAATTACAAATTGTCTCAGTTCATAGACAATAAAGATTGCAATTAATCCTGGATGGGACAAATGCATTGCAATTTACCACGCTAATGTACCTGCGTGGCTCCCAAACAAAGCCTCATACATTTCTCAGGAGTGTAATTAAAAAGTTATTTACCCTACATTAATGTTAAGGGCAAAAGGTGAAAAAACACTTAAATATGACATCATCTATGAGTGAATGTGGGCTGGGCACAACCTCATAGGTCTGTACACATTTATCAGCATTTACAGCATGAATAAGGGTTCCCATTAAACGTACGCAAGAAATGAAAGATTTATGTGTCAATTCAGTTTCCTTTGGTTTGTAGTAAGAGAAGTTTTTAAAAGTGCAATTTCCAGAGCATGTGTGGAGACAAAAGCTGGTTCATGAGGCTCATTTTCTGATATACACAAAAGAGGATTAGGGCAACAAGAAGAGAATAAAATAATTACAGGAGGGAGAATTTTTTTAATTTCCATTTCAGGATTAAAGTTGAAATTTAAAAAAGTCAAAATAAAAAAAAAAAAAAGAAATTTTGACATTAAAGTCGAAATTTCGAGATTAATAAAATCAAATTTACGTGAATAAAGTTGAAATTTCAACTTTCATCTTAAAATTTTCATTTTTTTATCTCAAAATTTCAACATTTTTCGCGACATTTCAACATTTTGTAATCTCAAAATTTTGACTTTAATCTTGAAATTTAAATTTTTAATCTCGAAATGTCGACTTTATTGATATAATTTTGATATTTTTTGATCTCGAAATTTCGACTTTAATCTCGGAATCTCCAGTTTAATCTCCTTTTTTTTCACTTATCATGTGGCCCTAATCCTCTTTCGTAGAAATACGACTTATTGCTACATGAGAAAAACAATGTATACATCAAACTGTTCGATACAGGGCATGAATAAGAGCTGTTTACTAAAATACATTCAGTAGAAAATAGTTCACTTTGGAAACACAAACCCTTGAAAACCGTTCACACAGGGTTTTCTTTGGGAAACGCCACCCCAGTCACCAGCCTTGTGCAAGTGAGAGGATAACAACACCGAGCTGTGTCAGTGCAGCTGACTCCAGTTTGTTTATTCATGCTTCTCCTGCAACATGTGTCCGGTGCAGACACACATGCATGAGCCAAGTATTCAGTCTGTCCACCATTGTGTTTTTTTTCCTGTTTGTTTACACTCATTGCTAAGCTGGAGGACACCGACAAACACAGTCCCAGCGGTGTGCTGTTACAAGTTCATCCCACCAGCTACTGGTTGTGCATGCACGTGCCAGCGTTTTCTATCATTTGCATTTGCAGAGGGTCCCATTAATGAAACATGAGTAAGAGAAAACTGCATGTGAACTGTTTGCAGATGGAAACTCACATGTAATCCTGGGTCGGATTTGAAAAAAAATCAGAATTGCACTGTTCACACTTGCATAAAAAAATCAGACATGTGTCACATATGGTTAAAAAATCGGAATTGACCTGCAGTGTGAACACAACCTTAGAATATGTTCAAACCTATGTGTTATTTTTAGAACAAATACTCGAACATCATTTTGGAGCAATTTTGACGGCCCTAGTCCAAACCCACTATCACACATGTTGCTTTACATGAAGCCCACGCAGGGACTCAGACTGTTACAGAGCACATCCACAGTGTTTTAAAGGGGATTTTAGGCCTTTACTCACAAGAGAAAATATAATATTTATTTTCTTTAATGCACTTCAGCTGAAATAACTTCTTGCTGAATACTCTTAATGATCTCTCTGTAAGCTTGTAAGCCAAAACCTACTTCAGAATGGCTATTCGGTTCTGTAACACTTTGAGGGTCACAAAGTTTGTTGAAGCTCTTACACTTATTTGACTTTTTTCCTCTTTAGTTCAGTACAAGAGAAATCGCTCAGTCCCATTTTCTCACCAAGAAATGCCCGGGAGACCATCATGAGAGTCCACAATGTGAGTGTCCTACTCAAGGTCAGCGATGCTGTTTCAAAAGGTGTCCCTTTTTTTCACGCTTAGCCAGAACTCAGGACTATAGATAGATGCGTTCTTGTTGGAAACAGTGCATCATGTCTAACCAGTCTTTTAGAAATATGATTGGCTTGCTTAGCCTCTCGTCACTTCAGCCCACCCCTGGATAAGAGGGGGAACTGGACAGAGGTAATGATGTGGATGAATCAGAGCAAGAGCTCCCTGCCTCTCAGCTGGTGCAGCTCGAAGTCTGCTAGTTTGTGTTGACCTTCAGACTTGCAGCTTCTCAGTGTAAGAACATAATGACTGTAATTAAAACAAGGCAACCATGATAGCAAAATGACTAATGTGACCATTAGAGCCAACAATGCATTCAACACTCTTCATAGCGAGCCCACGCAGGCATCAACAAAGTCTTGCAAAGCGGCAACACGGCTAATTAATATAAAGCAGGATCGCCGAGTACACAAGAAGCCCTTGATCCAGACCGGCGTTAAATGAAAGGGTTCTCATTTTCTGTGCCGGCTCTTTCAAGGTGACGGAGCACGTTGTGGCTAGATTAAATATTTATTGAGGGGTGTCATTACACTGCCATTATCATTTAGATCAGTTCATTAAACAACAAGAAACACTGATGATGAGACCATCACGGTTGTTAAATAAAACACGATGAACAGAGATTAAAAAAGTGAGAGCGATGCAACAACAACACACAAACACATGCAAACATGTAGATTTCGGCTGTGTTTAGAGTACAATGACTTTAGTCACCATTAACCCCATTGGCTGGCTTTAAAGCTGCATAAATGAGGAATTATGTCAAAAGTTAAAGATAAAACCCAGCGAATCAACGTGTAACAAGCCGAGAGGTATTCGCCAATCTTTGGTGTATTCTCCCTGTTTGTACACTTGATGACCCACATATAGTTTCATACATTATTGATGGATTCCTTTAACCTTGAACGTTGCTGGAGTATTCTCTAAAGGATTATCTGGCGCGGATGTTGTTCCGAGACAGATTTGTTTAGCATCAGCTTTATGGCAATGAATCAAAGAGACCGAAGTCGTGTGAAATGTGAGGAGAGTCATCGGTGGATTTTCTGTACACAGTGTTAATGAATACATGTCTTTCCTCCCACACAGTGACGCAGATGGTGACAATTGTTTGGGGAGAATATCCTGCACATAACAAATTAGCAGTTACTTTGGGGTCGATGCGGCCCTGTATTTGTATGGTAATGAGTAAGAGCAGAAGTGTAGAAAACAGACCAAAAATCTCTACTATGGATAATAGTTCTCTTACTTATTCACTCATGTGTATGTAAATGTAGCCGAGTCATGATCCAGCAGAGGGAAGTACGGAAAATGACAAACTTATCCTTATGTTTGGTCATACAGGCCATTAGTGGCATGATCCTGACTAATTAGCGCCTTTATTCTAGCATTTATATTTTCTAGGGATGCACCGAAATGAAAACTCGCGGCCGAAACTGAAAATGAGGAAACCGAGGCCGAAAACCATGACAGCGATGGAAATTATTATGCTAATTCATGGCATTCGTGGCTAAGTACATCTTACTCAAATCAAGGCATTACAATTACACAAGCTAATATCAAAATAAATTAAAATATTCATAGTGATTAATGCAATTGCAATGTGATTTTTTGAGTCAGTGTGTTGCTGCATTGCTGCATGTTCCGCATGGCGTCCGCAAGTCAGGGGCAAATTTAACCTGAAGGTTCTACGAAAAGAAGTGTTATGAGTGGTAGAGATGTAGAGGAAGCAGCATCAGTATGTTTTATTTGCATTAGCATGAGTTTGCACTTTCATGCCGATTTCTGTTTAAATTACGAATAAAGGTGAGAATAAGCAAAACATCCACCACAGACGGAGTGGGCGTGCTGGGAGGGATTTTCATTTTATGTGCTGCATTCTTCTCTAATTCAGAATGGCGATCGGGATGTTCGGATTTCAGGTGATTAATCAACCGCGACATGAAGAAACTTTTCGCAGATGAAATACAGCCACACTGCGGACGTGTTGGCTCTTATCCAGACAAGCATGTGCTAACTGCTGTTTTTGCTTGCGTTGTCACAACATCCTGTTTCAGCCGGAAATTTCCAACTCATCCTTAATATTTTTAGAGCATTGAAACTAAAAGTGTTCACATTGACCTGAGTAAGTGTTGACCCTGTGAATGACTGCTACAGGAATTCAAACTCTGACTCGCTAAGTAGGTCTGAACACTGAGTTTCGTGGCAAACAAGGTCAATGGATTTGCTGAGTGTGGCTGATCTGAGCCCTTGATCCGGTCCTCTTTGCCACATTCCCTGACCAATTAAACCAGACACAGCCTTTATACAACTAAATCTCCATTTTTGAGATCAAAACAGGCCAAACAGGTTAAACTGTGAGACACTATCTGTCATCGACTAGACACAACATATACCTGGCGTGTCAGGACAACAAAAATAAAATAATAGTAAATCTTTAAACCAACTCAGGATTCTGGTTTTGACCTGTGAGAGTGACGTGTTCAACTCTGTAGTCCACATCCCTATTTTTAATTTACATAACTAACCATCCACCATGTAGTATCTTGATTATTAACATTTTTTTTTTTAATCTAACTCCATAAACAAGATGATTTAAAGACTGTTTTAGGATTTAAATATGATAAAGGTGCAGATTAAAAAAAAAGTCCCTTCGAGTCAAGGCTCATTGGTATTACCATGGCAACTGATTCCAATCCACCTTCTTGCAGGTTATGTTTGAAAAGGTGATCTGAACTTCTGCAGGAGTATTTCCAGCCTGCTTACTTAATGTAAAAATCTACATTAAACTGAACATGGCTGAGTCACGGTCAAACATTTGCCTGCGTATTTGTAATTATCTATTAAATTGAACACTTCCGTCTGCCGTTTTTATGAAGGAGAACAGGTCTTCTGCAAGAATATGAATGTTGACTTATGTCCTCATTCAGATGTCCTTCCTCTGAGCTTTGCAGTCCATGAAACTTTACTCAAAAATGAAAAGAAAGTCGCAATATTTAACACTGCAGATATAAAGTGTTGGGACTCTTTTCTACTGATTGATTAGGTGTGACGTGTGTCATCTGCATGTCTTGTTATGCAGAATGATATTGCCATTACTAGGCGGTTTTTATCAATTCCGGATCAAGCACTTAACCAGCAGGATGATCGGTAGGAGAGCCAGGGAATAAAACCTGTCACCCACGTAAACATGAGTGATAAAAACACATGGTAAACTAGCATTAGCATTATTGCTGGTATAAATAGGTGGGTTTCAAAGTGCAATATAGTGCCGTCTTTATCTTGCAGCTGGAGGTGCTTTATGGATACAAATCACATATCTTTGAGCTGCAAGACTAGAAATATCATGCAACAGACACTGCTATCACCCTGAGCCCCTCTGGCATACTCATACGTCTTGTTCTCTTATTTGATCTCCCACAGATGTAAATGAAAAGGTGACATTCCCCAGCACAGATAACTCAATGATAGTTTTTTTTTCCACTCCCAGCATGAGCTGTGAGGGTATGCTCAAAAAAAAAAGCAATGATGTATGAATGTGGCCCCCAGAAAAAAAAGACTAAAAGATGTCCTCTGCAGTGCGTGACAAGTGTTTAATGTGAAGGATTGCTTAGCCATGTCCAATGGATCTCCAGCAGGGGCCCTATTTTTAGAAAAGTACTTCTAAATGTCCACCAGCTTGATGTACATCTCCTACAGAGAGTGGGGAACAGAGCACTCTATCTTGATAAGTGCAGCCATTTGATGGAAGTTGCAAAATACAGCACATAAGTGCATTTACTTGGCAAAAGGATGAGCGGGACCGGAGAGATATTTAACAAATCCAGTCATAAGGATTTTTTATAAGACAGGTGATGGAACACAATCTGGAAAATGAGGTTTACCTTGAATTAAACACTAAAATCATGTGGTTGACTTTGTCTTTTTTCTGCGTTTCAACCCTTTTTTTAAAAGGTAAAAACCTTTATAAGGTTACAGGGACATTACTGTGCATCATATTTTCGAAAAAAAAGAAATATTTGGACTTAATTTTACCTTCACCTGTTATTTTGACCTTGGGTGTAAGTTCATTGTAAAATATGTGGATAAAGAGTTTTTGTGCGGACTAATTTTAATTTGGTAAATTCCTGGATTAACAGACGCTGAGAGTGCAAGGACACCTCAGGGGAACATGTCCAGAACAGTCCAATTCATTCCATTTTTCTAAGGGGCATTAACAGTCACGTACAAAAAAATGATTGCACAGATTGACAGCCAAATAGATAAAGGCAGAGTGTGATGTGATGTTGTGCATTGTAACAGGAGTGTAAATGGACAGCGACACAGATGAAAGGAACAAACCGTCTTACCAAGGAACGCTTTATGTGCAATGAAAATATGTCAAGTCTGTTGAAAACTGTCGGTTGTTTATGCTAAAGTCCTGTGTTGACGTGCGATTTGGCTCACTCTACAAAACTACAGCATGGACACATAATGACTGAAAGGGAAAATAAAATAGGGTATCATTTTATCATCTGCAGGAGTGAAAGGTTTCCCCCACTCAATCCTTGTGATTTTAAGAAATTAGGAACATTGATTTTTCTAGTTAGTCAAACACTGTGGCTGAAACTATGGTTGCCCTGAGGTGCAAAACACAATAGCAAATCAGAAAACACACAACATTAAACGGAAAATGTAGGTAGGTTTTTTCCTCTTTTGTCTTCTTGTGTTGTGTTCTCTGATTTGTCGTTTTGTTTTGCACCTCAGGGCCACCGTAGCAAGTAGTTCTATAGGTGGATTCACTAAAAAGGGAGAGGAGTTTAAAGATGTTTCTTGAGCAGATTTCAGAGTTTTGACCCTTAGAGAGACTGACTTAAGAAAAGTATGATAAAGGCTTCATTTTTCAAGATCTTTGGCTCCAGTTAGCAACATGTTTAGAAAGTTTACGTATATGTCCCTAAAGGTCTTTTCACACCAGGAGCATTTTTTTCATGCGATTATTTCGGATGTCAATAGTTTGATTCAAACCCATATCCTGTCAATAAAAGCGTTTACATCAGTGACGTTTTCCCGTCCTGTGATATTGCTGCATTTATTTTCTCGTATCACGTCGATTTTTCCAAAGTTTTGCATACTGTGTGTCCACTTCTGACCAATCAGATTTCGTGTTGTAGCAACTTTTCCCTCCGGAAAGTTGAAAAATCAAATCGAGGTTGATGTGTATAGTCAGGAGCATCAAAATTCACCTCTGAATATTTCGTAATTTCACGTTGTATATTTGCATCGGTCCCGGTGTGTAAGGACCTTAAGGTACATACTGAAAGGAAATTACATGTATGAATGTATATGTTTTGGTTTAAAATGTTGTCACTGAACTCTAGTGTGTTTGTTGTTTGTTTGTTTGTTTCCAGTTTATTCAGTTTTATTTTAGTGGACTGTTGCATTATGAATTTCTATTATTTACTTTATTTTTCTATCTTTGATTTGTTGTAAAACCATTATGCATTTTCCAAAGGAAGTTTCGGTGTATTTGAGATTCCGGGTGGGAGTCTGGTAATGTACAGCTCTATGTGTTTATATTTGTGTTATACAGTGGCTGATGTACACGGAGTGAAAATGTTAAATAAAATATGCAAAAAAAGAGAGGGAGAGGAGTATTCGGTCAAATATGTGAATGTTTTCTTTTTTGTGTGTGCCATGGAGAGACTCTGTTTTATTAACATGTGATATTTTGAGTGTCATAAGTTTCAGAAGTACCTACTTATAGACATTAGACAAAACATTCAAGGAAAAGCTGAACTGGGCCCATTATTCTAATTTATGTGACTTTTGCAGCAAAATAACTTTGCATAATCACAGCCATTCAGGGACAATAACTGAGAAAGTGAAGAAAAGTACAATGAGGGATGTGTATGTTCAATTATTGTGTAACTTTTTTTGAAAAAAATAAATAAAGAGGGATTTTCATTCGGGCTCTTATAATCCAAAAGCATGGATTAAGACGGCGCTGTAAAAACATCCATAAATTACAGAAACCTTAATTATTTTTAGTCACAGAGATACTGATGAGAAAAATGGAAAGCATGCACGAGAAAATGAGGACAATAATTATGCAGCTGTTTGAAATAAAGAAACATATTTAGGAGCTGGTGCATGCTGGGAAGAGAACTGGAAGCCTGTCGTTACCTTTTTCTTTAAATGGATTTCGAGGGCGACATTCGGGGATATATTTAGACGGGATCGCTTTCCTTTTAATGACCTATGACTGCACTGTGAATCAAGAAAAATGGATACTTGGAAAACAATGCTTTCTTTTGTCAAACCTGTCCCTTCAAAAGAAATAACACCTTCCCAGAAAGCTTTTTAAGGTCACCCTAAAGTGGAGAAGGTGATCTTGACACATTTTACACATTCCTCAAAAGCTCAGAGTGTCGGGGGAGACCAGATACAATTGGTTCAGAAGTGTTTTTCCTGCAAAAGATGGGGGGCAGGGAGTCTTTCATGCTCCGGCCAGCCTCCTTCAGATATAGATATGTGGTCATTTGAGGCTTTTGTGACCCAAATGGGTTTCAAGAGACGCTCTAGGTGTGAAGATATAAGCCTGACCAGGTAAAGAGGATCTGTAATTGGAGTACCTTTAACAAGGCGGTTACTTTGCCATAAATCATGACAAGTAAAGCCATGTGCCCTCTATTCAGCGCCCCTGAAATAGTGCAGGAGGAAAAATTAACTGTGCCTCGCTCGAACTTTTCACTTCAATCCAGAGGGGGTTTATTGGATTTCATCCTGCTGGGCTTACAGTATAGTGTGCGCTTTGTTGTAAAGCAGCCAATCACAGTGTGAAAAAAGTATATCCTGTCTTTTTAAATATAAAAGGGCAGAGCGTAATTATGCAAGCACAGCATAACAATATTCTAAGAAACTAGGGTACAAGTCCTTTTTTGTCAGTATGCATATTCACACTGAATTCAAACATTGCCTCCAGACTGACTCTGTATGTACACATCCCTTCAAATGCTATTCTGGCTGAGTGTTTCAATTCGGAAAGTGAAGTCATGAAACATCTGTCGGGCTGTTCTGACAATTTCACAGAGTCTGCTCAATGTGCAACAATTATTTCTGATTGTCTGTGCATACTGAATTGTTATTAAAGCTCTTTATTTCGGAGCAATTTCTCATCCAATCAGAGCAAAAGAAAAAAAAAACGACCCCGAGTGCCGACACTCAGCTGCTTTCCTCAGTACGGTATTATGCACACCGTACTTGATTTCTTTTCAATCACACGGCACATGAAAAGTTATTTTTGTTTTCATCTCGTCCTTGTGAATTCTTTCAAACTTTCATGTTACGGATAATCACGTTGTTTACTGTCGTATCACAATAGTACAAATTCTTTAACATGCCTTACTCCTGTTATCTGAGTGGCTCCACTTTCTAAAATCAGATTGTCTGACACATCTCTCCAAACTCAGGCTGCAGTGTTTTCCTTAGAGCAAGCGAAGACCAGGGTACACAGGAGCGAGAACTTCATGTGTCTGTTCTGCCTGTAAGGAGGATCATGCATAATTTATGCAAAGTCAGCAGCGCTGTCAAGCCACGGAAAAAGCCAGAAACTAGAAAAAATGTAACAACAAGCAGTTTGTGCAAAAATGCTACAATAAGGTGAGGAAAGACTGGATGATAACTTAATGTTAAAAACTATTTTCTGCAGAAATGAGTTTTTTTTTTACCCAAATCTTTATGATTTGTCTTTTGAAAGTGATACAGTAACTCAAACAAACGATGGAATACCTCAGGGCTCAGTTCTTGATCCTATTCTGTTTTCCTAACATACTTTCTTTAGGTCATATTATCTGTTATCATATCATTTTGCTTTATAGGTATTCTGAAAACACTTATTTATATCTCCAAATGCAATTAAACAGATCTGGATAATATGTCTTTGAAAAAATAAAAGGTGACATGCACAGGTTGGACTTTATTTTGATGATATTACTAACTTACTGTCACACTTCACTAATAGTCGAAAATTTTACACTATTAATCAAACTAGAGGATCTCAACTCTTCTGCAACTCATACTTTATAATAAGAAAGGATGAAACGGTTACCTGTGTGATGGTAAATCGTGATAAAAATGTTGATGATAACACCGTTTTCATTTCAAAAACGGGTGAGGGGTGTAGTGAATCAGCTGTGAGATCGCGGACAATAACTTCTTTATTTATGAGCTGTGTCATCGAGGACAATAACTCGGCACGCATGCTCCGGGATACACTGCATGTACGTTTACTGATACATGAGTTCGAGGTGGAGCCACGTAAGAAAAGAACTCATTTTTTGACGTGGCGGCTTTTATTTAGCTGTGGGGGTGCGCCTCGATCAATTGTTCGTAGGGGAAACCCTTTGTTAGTCAACCCAGCTTTATCCGAGTCTCCTGAAGTAGCATGCAGGAACACTGTGTAGCCAACGGCACCAAAGAAATCCATCAGCCCTCTAAGAGGACTAAGTCAGAAGTATAGGCATATTTGGGGTTTTGTAGGAATGTCAAGGAAACACGTAGTTGAAGACAGTGATCCTGTCTAGATATGATGAAACATTGAAAACAAGGCATTGTTCAGTTAAAAGCATCAAAAATGCCACAATCAATACCTTTGAAAACATGTTTAAAAATACCACAATTATACTTCAAACCAGGATTATTTTAGTCACAATAACCATGAGGTAGAATTTTCATACCCTTACATCCCTAATCATCAGCACTTCCAGTTAATGCGTCTTTTCAAGCCTTCAACTCTAAAGCATCAAGACTGAAGCTTTTATTTTATTACAATCTAGACCAATGCCATGTTTAGCCCAGCGGTCTTTAGCTCATTCGCACTCGTAATCACTACAGCCTGTCTCTTTTGTCTTCCTACTCTGTCCCTTGGCTTTCCAGACACTCTCAGCTGCCACCTCCTGCATCCACAACTTTCTTACACCTCTGAACTTTGTTGCACATTCACCAGACACGCGTCACAGTAATCGCTCAATCTTCTATATCATATTTGTATAACCCTGGTGGGCCGTACTCGTAGTCGAAATGGAAATAAGATGAACAGCACAGCCCTAATCAGGCTCCTGCATATGACGGGGTTCTTTAAACAGATGAGGCGACAACAGCAAAAGCAGCAAATCTAGATTTTTCTGAGAAGGAGTTGGTTAAATCAGCAGAGTTGGTCACATGACCGAAACCTACATCCAAATGCAGCTCTGAGACGTGCAATCTACCGATCCAGTACTTACAGAAAAAAGCAAAGAAGCATAAGTAGCAATAATGACAGAGCGGGGAAGTACAGCACCATCAATTTACATTACCTGAAAAGAGTGGCGCTGTATATGATTGCATTTATAGTACTCTAATGATTGGTTGCAGGCATAGCTGAGTGAGAGATTTAAAGTGCGTGTGTGTTTGTGCGCGTGTGTGTTTGTGTGAGTCAAGCACCAGAATTCAGTTTACTTTAATAAATAGGCTTTTAACTAGACTACTCTTATCTGCATCATTGAGAGCTTCGTCTTCATGCTGGGCAGCAAAGCTTCTGCAAATCAAATTTTGAATGCCGCATAATTAAGGACCTTAAAGGAAGGAGTTAGCTGGCAGCCTGAGATATTTCTGCCCAAGGGGTCTCATTAATTGATTCATTTTCAGAACCGGTCCAGGAGCGTACACAGAAATACAATACTGCACGAGCACAAATTCATGGAAACGTAATTATTCCTGGGGTGTTGGAGCAGACAGTTCTTGGCTTCATGTGCTAACTTCTGTGTTGCCAGCTCCTACTTGTTTATCACCTCGATACTATCAGCGCTAATTACCGTATGCACTGACTGTAAATATGTCTGTACAGGGTGGTTTATATGTCTCATTATGTTATAACTCTAAGCTCCTCGTGTTCAGATCCGAAATATAAGTGTAAGTAAGGCGGCTGACACAGTGACAAAATGACACAGCTCTGTGCGAACTAATGCAGAGTGACTTCCCCGTTCACACTCTATTAGACTGATTATGCAATTTACCACGCCTGATGATAAAATTAGTTCTGTGAAGATATAATAATTGTCATCACAGAGGCGTATTAATTAGTTGGTTAAACAAGTAAAGGATGCTTGCGCACGGCTCAGTCGTGGTGTGTCACCGTTTGGCATCACTGTTTTCTTGAGAGGAAATGATGATTAATGGATTATGAAATAAACAAAAACAACTTCCATTCTTGGAGGGAAATGATCACTCTTCTGTAAAACTGACAAATGTAGGTAAAGTAAATAAAGCCTCCTTTTTTGTCGCTCAGAAAGTGCGTGACGTTTCTAATATCGATAGCAATGAGCTTATATCAGTGTTTGGAAATGTAGAAGAGGAAAGGGAAACTCTTTTTCAGTATGTGTTGAACATACTACACACATACACACAGGCGGGCTGAAACACACATACATACACAAACAGGATCCTATGGACACGCACTGCTGGAGACGTGTCAGAGCCAAGAGATTTAAGCATGGACGAGCTGCAGCAGTCGGTGGTTTTGTGCCTTTCTGAGGTGCCAAGGACGTGAACTTCCTCCTGTCTGTGTTTCTATCGTTCCACTGATACTCATGCTAACATGAAATGACAAATCCACATGGAAAAATAAAAAAAAGGCAAAACTAAGAAAGTGCATCATTCACCAAGCAGACAAAATAACTGACCTAACCCAAAGCCCACTATCAGAGCTCCATAAACCAGTCCATCCCCTGCATCCATCCTTCCATCTCCTCATCAGGCCGCAGACACAAAGTCCCAAAAAAAAGAAAAAACTGATTCATCCCCACTGCAATAAATATCCAAAATGTATTTATATCCCACTATCTTTTGCAATTTTTATCTTTATTTATAATATTTTAGTCATTTATTTGCACTCTCTTTTTTACTGTTTTGGGAATAATTGTCTATTTGTTCGTTGCACTGTGTTGTTCTGTCACTGCAGACAATAACCTTTTCTGAATCTGAGATTAACCAGTAAAATAAGAGGTAAATATAGCAGTATCAGTACAAAATAACCCAATCATTTCTCTTTCTATACTACTACTTAGAACTGGGCAATACGGCCTCAAATCAATATCACGATATATTGATCAGTTCACCTCGATAACGATAAATAGACGATAACTACTCCACTAGCTGCACAATTAACTTTGTCTACTTCAGCCGCTACAACTCTTGAGCCGTCCTCCATCACCTCACCTGTCTTTCCCTCTTTGTTACAGACTGGATGGGGTGGAGTCACGTCTCTGACGTAGGACAGCGTCTTAAAGGGACATGAGACCATAGCCTACCTACACACATCCAAAACCAACTTTTGTTTATTTATTTATTTTGACACTGAATATACCGATAGGGGCAAAATGACATTTGTTTTTTGTCATAAATTTCCGTATCTGTAAATCTTCTGTATATCGCCCAGCCCTACTACTACTACTATTTATCAAGGCAGACTCTGTGATGTTAAAAGTTGGTGTTAAGACTTTTGAGAAGAAGACAGTTTTCCTGTATAACGTGCATCAGCTGATGGATGATTGTTCCCTAATCTAAACCACTGAACCACTGAACAGCCAAAACATGCTGTTGGTGTGTAGATTTACTGCCAGACTAAATAATTATCAAGATCTTGGCTTTTATAAACTGGGGGACTTACTTGAGTTTGCAAAGGACGTTTTTCATGAGCGTTTTGGACTTTAAAGGCTTAAACCCCGACTGAGATCATTTATATTTACACAAATATCCTGAGAAGGATTGAATCAACATTGTGATTTTTTCATACATTTTTCCACTTCCTGTTAATGTGCCTTCTGACAAGCTGTACCCTTCGCTTAATCTCACAACCAAACAACTTCATTTTGCCTCTGCTGCTGAATCAGGCAGGATAGTTTCATTTCTATTCAGTCCCTGAAGTGCTCAAACTGCAGAAAATAAATCGTTTTGACTCCCAAAATAAGCGAATGAAGCTTAAAAATAAAATTACACATCACAGGTTGCTGATTAAATTATAATACAGCGTTGATGAAAATGACTGCATCAGTATTTTCTTCTTTTTTTTTATCTGGATTTAAAGTGTAAAGCTGAGTAATTTAAATAAATGTCAATCAGCTCACATCCCGAGTGTAAAGACAATCTCAGCTCATGAAAAAAACGAAGCGGGTCAATCTGACGGCCATAATCTGTTGCTACAGAAGGATGCAGGGAATACTTTGCCCTCTGAGTTTGCCTGCAGGCGCCATAAAGCTGCATCTGTAGACCGGTTTAATGAGCCATCGTGTGTCGCTGGATGAGGGTTTTATTTCAGGAGTAATAAAAAAAGATTTCTCATATTCCTTCAGACTCTCCCAGCTGAAACTCTGAAACGCCGAGACCCTCTCTTCCCCCTTGTCTTATTATTTCTCCGAAGGTCACAACGAGTGCAAACTCCGGCAGAAAGATTGGTCTGTAATTACAATCATGATTTCACAACAACTTATTGTATCATTCGTGCCCTCTTCTATGGAAGCAGGACACGTTATAGATCATCTGATGAAAGTTCACCTGCTCCTGAGCTGGATAAATAATTAGCAACTCGGTGGGAAGTAGCAGCTAATACAGCAATTACCTTATCTAATACCTTGATTATCACTGAAATGTTCCTGTGGGTTCAGGGGGGCTGCTGCCACTGAGATCTGCTCCAATTTGCTCTTCATTGACTCCTTTGATTTCGGCACCGGGCCCGAGCTCATTAAAAGGACTGTTAGAGATCGAAAAAGGAAATTTAATCGCCACGCAGCACAACGCCAGCGTAAATCCGCTGCTTTGAAACATTAAAAACGCTTTATACGCCTTCAAATGTGATACTTTGTTATTGAGATCGAACTGATTTTTATGTTGCAGGAGTAATAAGGTGTTTAAAATCTGCATATTCTTGGAGAAGAGAGAGTTGCAGTGAGAGATAATTAGGCCGAACCTTCGTAAATGAACTAGAATGACTTGTTTTTCTCCTTTTATTATTCGGCCTTCTACAGTAGATCGCTTTGAATGTACTTTTATACAAAAGCAGGTTTTTGAAGAGGCATATAAAACGCATTTTACTGAACTTAATTAATGAATTCCCCTTAAAAGCTGGGTCAATAGTAAAGCACTATGAACCTTTTTTAACATTATCTTATAAGTTAATGAACAAAGTGAAGTGTAAGGATAAAAAATGTTCTTTTCACTTTTTATTTACAGTGTTTTTGTGGAGTTTATTAAAACTTTCACTGAACTTTTTCTAAATTTAAGGGCATTGACAGTTGGCAGTAGACCTTCGACTTAGATAAAATGAATGGATGTAGCCTTGGACGAAGCGACACACCGTGGATTTGTGTCTGAAGTAGGAAATAGGCACAATGATCATTGAGAATTAAGTAGATCACGCAAAACTTCAATCGATCTAATGTTATTTTAAAAAGGCTGACAGCGTGCGTCTATCCTCCAGCTGCTTTCCAGCAAAAATCAACCTCTGCTGATCGGGAGGGATACCCTCTTTGTCCAGTCAGTGTGTGTGTGTGCGTTAAGCAATGCCGACTATCAGCAAGCGGAAGGATTTTGCCATTTTACAGGGGGAGTGATACAGCGTCAGCGAGCTTCCGTAGAAGCTGGAAAAAAAAACATAATGAAAGCGAGACCAAGTGTGGTGTGGGACCATTTTGAGTGGAAAAAGACGAGGTTTGCTGCAAACATTGCGATGCCATGTTCAAGTAAAACACGACATCGACCTTAATAATGTACCACTTGAACCACAAACATCCGACTGAGGTTAATGAATCCTCTGAGTGCTCTCAGTCTCAACCTACCATCAGCTCCTTGCTAGGGAGGAGGATCTGTAGGGTGACCAGACATCCACGATTTCAGAGGACAGTCCCCGTTTTGGATGACCTGTACCCGGAAATGTCCCCAATTTTAGCGTTTCATGAATGAGAAAAAAAAAACGGTTTTTATAGTAGCTGGGCAGCTAAGAAGCACGAGTGAGCATGTAGCGCACAGTGCTGAACAACAGTTTGGAGGGGGACACGTTTTTGTGTACTTTCTGCCATTAGCATAAAAAAATAGAGATCCACTGATCCTTTGTTATCCCATCGAAACCGATACCGATACCTGAGCTGAGCGTATCGGCCGATATCCGATCCAATCCTACTGTCGAATAAATGAACTGTATACCTCTACCAGTGAGTGAAGGCATCAGGCTTGACATTAGCCTTGTTAAACAGAAAGGTAACACAGATATAAATTTACTTCATAATTTTTATCAACAAATAACAAATTGCACATTAGCACACAGCAAAAAGAAGTAAGACTTCAATGAAAATATTTAGTGCAAAAGGTTTGACAGACATAAAATATAGAGCGAACAGAATCGCTGTGTTGCTGTGTTTGATATTAATTAAAAGAAGAAAAAAAAAGACTGGATCGGAGCGCTGGATCGGCGTCATTCATCAGATATCCGAGGTGATTTCTGGAGCTGAATACCTTAAGTTTAAGTTGATGTCTATTCTTATAAGCTACATGTCTGATGTTTGAGTTACGTCATAACACTGCAGATACACCAGTGAGGTTTCTCATCTTGTTACTGTGTTGAGGCTGATATCCCCCTTAATGACGGTAAGACCACCGCTGTTCTGATTTAACAAGTGACCCTGCTAATTGGCGACTTTGAGTTGAATGCTGATGCGGTTGCAATCGTAAAAAGCTAAAAGTCACCAATTAAACCAGAACACTTGTGTCTGCTCATGCGGTCCTTAAACCTGGCACTATTATTTTCACTGTTCATTGACTTTGTAGCTGCTGAAGTAGTGAAACGACAACAGTTTAAAAGAGTTTCAGACTTAATCTGAGACAAAGTTATGAAACATCATAAGATTCAAGCTTTCCACTCCAAATAACACAAAAAATGCTACTATACTATGTTGACGTTATTTCTAATCATCAAGGTTTAAATTTGTATTGAATTGTGATCAACCATATAGAAAATTTAACCCATACATTATCGTTGAATAATACTTTTTATTAAACTTTCTCCTCTGTTTTCTCTCCTCAAAGGCTGGACGTCTTTCACTCACTCAGAGCGGGTAAAACGTGGGATTAATTTTCTCGGAGACATTTTCAGCAGTGAAGGTCTTTGTTCTCTCCGGGCCTTAAACTGAATCCTGCTCTATTTGGGGCTCTTTGTGGTTTTATATTTAAAACATAGAACCACGAGAGATGATATGGAGGCGCCCTTGGGATCCCTTTCAGCCTCACATCCCCTGGTAATGGTACTTTTAACTAGGACTCTATGAAACATTAATCTCACTTGAATTTAGAGAAACTTCCTATCCTGGTGGTCTGGGAAAAGGAATTACGGGGCCTTGGGCAGGAATTTAAGAGACCCAAAATATGATCATGCCCCTGAAAGAGAATCTAGCCTATTAGTTCATTTATAATGAATTTGTTGCAGGACATGCTGTTACTTTTCCTCTGCAGAATCAAAAAGCTGAATCCCTAACTTAAACCGTGTAGTATTTGTCAATGTTTTTAGGTCACAACTCAGTTTAAGTGCTTTAAATACCTCCCTCAGTACTAAAATATGCATTTGTTTCTCACTGCTGTCAAACTGAAGCAGCACAGCTGGTGGATGCTGCAGCTTTTTCTTTATGTGGGAATAAAATAAAACCAGGAAAGCTTTCCAAATCAACCGAGCCATGTTTTTGTCGAGATTAAAAAGATTGGTGGTGCTGCTTTTCTGAATAATGCCCACATGTTTACAGTCTTGGTAAACAGGCACTTATGGTAGTAATCGGATACCACACAAGAGGGCACTTGACTCAAACAGCACAATGGGACTGAGTCTGCTGCCAGTCGTTCCTCAGCTGCCTGTTCTCCCACCGGCCAAAACTCCTTACTCATCCTCCCCCTGCTAAATATCAACACATTCAAAACTCACTAATTGATTCTGTGTTATGTAACCTCAGCTGTGTGATGTTTTTCAGACAAAGGTGCAAAAATTTAAGTGAGAATTTTTGTAAAAACTTGCCTCCTCCAGCTGCAGAGTGAATGTTGGGAACAAATGCATACCCCCACTCAGCATGCTCAGCTGGTTTGGCTCTCTGATTTTCACTGATCGTGACGACTTTAGTTGCATAATGTTCACGCAAGGCTACATAATGTTAGCGCTGCTCTGTAGTCCACAGGCAGGAACCAGCATCAACCGGATCTCAATCATAAACAAGCTTTGCAAATCACTGGCTTCAACGAACTCTGAAAACCACAAGCACCTGTAAGTCCTACAAACCACCAGCATCAATCGACCAATTCAGAGCACCAGCAACAGTCGGCCATATTGATGCCATCCACCAGCCTTGCAGACCACTGGCATCAACAAGACTCGCAAATTACATGCGTCAACGCACCATGAAGACTGCTGGCAACCAAGCCGTTAAACTGCTAGCATCAACCAGTTTGTTGGTCTACTAGCATCCATCAATGCTCCAGATGGCTGACATCAGTGGTGCGCTCCAGTTGTACTCAGAAGATGTCAGCGCCGGTTGTAGACAGTAAGTAGAAGCTCCTGTTTTGTTAACACAATTTGTTATCATGATAAGTCAGCCATACACAACAGTATTGTTAGACGTATACATATGGAAATGCTGTCATAGTGTAATTTACATTATTCATGTGCGAACTTCAATGGCTAACCATAGCCTGGTCATTTCAGCCAGTGTTTTTGGCTGTTGGCTACCTTTTTCCAACTTTGTTAATGAAACGCTGATTAGATTTTATATAGCACTTTATCAGAAACTCTCAAAGCGCTTTACATTTGATACATCATTCATTCGCTCACACAGTCACACTCTGGTGGTGGTAAACTACCTTAGTAGTCACAGCTGCCCTGGGGCAGACTGACGGAAAAATGGCTGCCAGTTTGTGTCTACTGTCTCTCGAACCACCGCCACTCAACACTCACAATCATACACCAGTCAACACACATTAGGAGCAAGGTGGGTTAAGTGTCTTGCCCAAGGACACATGGACAGAATCAGGATAGGAGGGAATTGAACCGCCAACTTTCCAGTGACAACTGCGCTACATCCTGAGCTAATGCCGCCCATCAGCACTCAAAGCTCCAGGCAAACAACCCTTGACACCACGAGCTTTAACCGAGGAGAAAGTTTCCCACTTAGTGTACCAGAAGAAGGACTTTGCATGCTTTAGACAGGAGAAACAGATTTACAGGTTTATTTCACCGGCACTTCCTGGGATTGGTACTTCCAACCAAGGTCAACTAGAGTTAGAGTTCAGGGTACATTTTGCACAACATTGACGTGACTTTTAACCAATAAAAGAACTCATTCAAACTTAAATCACAGCCATCTTTGCATGAAAGGTACTCTCCCGCCATCATTTCTGTCAGATGTCAAGTTCTCATGGTTGTTTCGAGAGGTTCTGTAATCTCAGGATGTCAAATGGGTTCTTGTGCTTCAAGGAAAAACAGTTTGAACTCTACCCGGGCACATAACTGTAAATGTCTCAAATTGCATCACGGACCTTTTAGCAATTTGTCCCAAATGTGCGAATCATTCAATGTTCTGCTTCATGTAAGTGTTTTATGTTTGAGCTGTACAGTTTGTGCACATCCGGTGTGAATCAAAGCACTTGAAAGTGTCAGCAGCAGAGAGGTATTCAAGTTCACACTGTCGCTCAGCAGAGACCGCCTAATTGCAGAAGACTACCTCAAACCGGCAAGGTCCAGAAATAGAGTACGACAGCACACACGTTCATTATAAACCTGTGACATTCGATAGCGGTGGCACTCACAGTTCATCACCTCACTTTGGGCTTATGTGAACACACACTGCAAACAAACACCAACTCTGCCACCCAAAGGAAATTGAACCAATCGAAAAAAAAAGTTCCACGACTGTTTCTAAACTTATTTTGCATAATGTCTCAGACGGCAACTTTTTCTGACTGTGTGTTGCGGTAAACTGTAGAGCCCAGCACGTCGATGTCTTACCTTGGTGGGATTCATCAAAGAGAGCAGCAAGCAGCCTTTTCCCCGCCGCACTGTCATGAGACGAGATGCCTTGCGGGACACTTCCATTCCTTCTCCCAGACCTGAATGCGATGTGACAGGCTGTAGGATCAAAGACAGGCCCTGCTTGGTGATTTACCTCAGCTTATATCAGTCATAACAACAGATTTCTATTTAATGGATGATGGAGGGGTGGGAAGGGGAGGTTAATCAGCTAAGTGCATACAGATTTGTCTATTTATTCTTATTTCTTTATAGGATAACCTACAGTAAAAAAACTGAAAGGTGGCAGAAATCTTCTGCAAATGCTCTGAGTCAGTCCAAAAGGAGTACGATTAATATTTGGGTCAGCTGCTGCCAGGATTAATCCTCGAATATGTTTGCATTTGTTGGTTTATTCGAAGCAAATCTTTTGGCACTGACGTCTGTTTTGTGCAGCGTCCCTGGCAGGTAGATTCATCCGCTGTAGTTTGTAGTTTTAAGCTATAGCCCATTAAAGTCAGCTTTAAACGCACGCTGCATTTTGTCTTTGTATTTATATGTCTGTGTATCACGGTAAACAAGTCCATCAGTAAGCCTCCATAATGAGGCTCCTTTTTTATGCCTTTATTTTCTTTTCAAATCTAGCTCGCTGCATCTATTAATTTACCCCACCACAGTGTTTATGAAAAGAGATGACTACAGACTGCAGCATTTATCAAACCTGCTTTCCCTCAGTGCCCTCAGTTATAGGTCTCTGTTAGATTTATAGGCAATTTGATATCTATAACACCCCGGTCCCTGAGGTCCTGCTGTTTTTTATGCTTGTGATTAATCGACAGGTCGGCCATTTTTTTGTGTGTGCGTCAAGGGAATGATTGCCTTTGAGGTGTATCCATTAACAGCCATGTGTGCTTTTGTTGAAGGGACAAAGATACAACAGTGCAGCATCTACAGCGATAATTATATTCATTTATAAATGGATAAGGCTTCTTGTCAGCGGTGCGGGCTTTGTGTGTGCAACCTAATTTGCATGTAAAGTTGCAAGCCCCCTTTAACTCCTGTCAATGTCCGTGCACGGGGTAAATAATAGAAAAGAGACCGCACTTTTCTATATTCTCTTATTACATTGAATTTGATAATCCTGCTTCTACATTCACAAGCTTTTAATTCCAACCTGCAACATCTAATTAAAACCTGCAATCATGGACTACATTTTAATTCAGAGGCTTGTAGTGACTCCCTTTTGGAAAGAGGAATCCTGCTCCTCAAAACTAAAGTAGGCAGCAGAACAAATAAACTCATTTGTTTGCAGGGAGCACACGATCGAACTGTGGTTACAAACAAAATATGCCAACTTCATGCATGCTGGTTAGCTTAAGGTCCAAAAGTCAATAATGACATCAAGCTTGTGTAATGTAAAAGGAAAATAAAGCTCGTCTGACCTTTAATTTCCTATCTGTCGTTTTTCTGATTACCATTCCAGTGCATATGTGCTTCTGCAGCAGTGTTCCTGGACTGTTATTACTTAGTAATTAGTTTTGAACCTCAGCAGGACATGCATTACTGAACAGAAGGCCAATTTTCTTATAAGTTGTCCCTCTCTCACTGATTCATCCGCGCAGCATGAAGCCGTTCAAGAAGTGAGCTGATGATACTTGATAAATTAATCCAATGTGTCCTCAGCGTGGGGTCCTGAATCATAGGTGATTACTATCTGAAGCTCACAAAAGACACAATCTGCTGGAGGATTGGAGGGCAAGTGGGGGTGTTGTATTATCATGTATTCACCTCATGATTATCACCAGAAACATTTACCATAACAATACGCTTTTATTTTGAAATGAACAGCAAGCCACCTCCTGTTTAGTCTGATCTATTAGTTGAAAGTTGTATTTGGATAAAATAAACTAAATATTTGTTAAGGCATCTCTAGAAGCATAAACAGCGCTTTTAAACCCCACACTTAGTGGAAAATCCACCTTTAACTTGTTTGATGGAATAGGGGAGAGTGGGTTAAGATGAGCCATTTTTAGTGTTAGTGTTGTCATGTCTGTCAAAATGGCCGCGCTGGCACGTTACGCACCACGCCCCTCGTGCTGACATCATCGCTGCTACACTTAATTAGTACTCTAAGCTAAAATGGTGGACTTAAATGCTGGATTTTTGGACCTCATTTTGTAGCTCATAGATACCACAGTTAACGTATAAAACAAATTTAAAATAATCTTTTTTGGTCTGAACACAATTCTAATAAAACTTATGACAGACTAAATTCATTTTCAAGAGTGAAAAATGTTTTTTTTGTAAATAAATGTCTAACCTCTTCACCCATGTGCTTCTAACCTTCACAGACTCCATGAATTGATGCCCATCTCCTTAATATTTGGTCACATGATTAATTTCTTTTACCATTTCCAAGCAGCAGGGGGTGGCTTAACTAACCCCACTCTCCCCTACAAAATGATACCAAACGCATCAAAAACATTTACCTTTAAATGTTACACAGTCACATAAGCACAACAGGATTTTTGGATAACTTTGACGAGCTTTATCACTTCCGGTAATTCACAGACAAATCAAGCTGAAAGGCAAACTTACCTGAACAGGTGAAGTGAAGATTTTTAGGATATCCCGGGTCTCACAGCTTCTGCAGGAAAACTCTCCCTCTCTAAACTGATGAAATCTCATCTTAAACAAACTTTATAGGTTATTTTCGGGGAGTTTATCAACTCCCGGTGAAAATGTGGAGATAGCGTCTATCCTCTTTGGCGTCTGACGTCAAGAACGCCGGTCTCATTACTGCACATGCGCGTACGGTTTGAAATTTACACTGCATAACTTTTGGTTGAATTAAGTCGTTTAAACTGGCAAAAATGGCGGATTTGACCAGTTTATCTTAGGTAAACCCTTTAAAAACATTCACAGAAATATTCAACTAACATGTTGTTTTTTTATTAAAGTTCTAGTACGATTATTTTTAACCTATTTTAACCAGCTAGGTCACACAGCTGTGGACATGGTTCGAATCAATGGTAAGCAAAAAATACATTTCAAGATTTGTTTATTTGTCATGTGCATGTTAAACAAGGTCAGCAATGCAATGAAATGCCCTGGATGAGAGGAGCACTCGACTCAAAGGATTACAGATAAAACACACAATAAGTACTGAAGGAATACAATAAAATAAGGATGCAAAAAAAAAAATATATTAAAGATGAATAAAAGTAGAAGAGAAATATTTACAAAGTGCACAAGCGATGCAGTAGGTGCTGAGTGTGAATGTATGAAATGGAGGATAAGTCAGTGGGATAAATGAGGTATGAAAACTGCCATACTGCACATAATAAATAATGGTGTACAAATTGCTGTATTGCTGGTATTGCACAGATGATATTGCAAAGTTAAGTAGGTTATTGCACAGAGTATTTACTGATGGTACTGTCAGGAGTATAGTAAGCGAACTGCATGTGGGTAGTAACTGTTCTTCAGACTCCTGTACCTTCTGCCGGACGGTCGTGGACAGAAGAGTCTTTGTGCTGGGTGGGTTTTGTCCTTGATAATGCTGCGGGCTTTACGCAGGCATCGGCTGAGGTAAATGTCCTGTATGGTGGGGATCCGGGTCCCTGTGATGAACTCAGCCGTATGCACTACCCTCTGCAGTGCTTTCTGGTTCTGACTGGAGCAGTTCCTATACCATGCTGTGATGCAGCCCATCAGCAGGCTTTCAATGGTGCACCTGTAGAAGTTTGTGAGGATTTTAGAAGAACTTTGTGAGGATTTTAGACATCAGGCTTTAACACATCGGACTGCGCCACACCAATGAGAGCTCCGCTACGACTCGGCCGGTCTTTCCTTTTTACTTTGTTTGTCAAAACAAATACTAGATAATAAAATTCTAGATGATATTGGGGATTTTTTTTGTTTTTTCATGAAATAACACAAAATAATTTGGCTGCATCCAACCTTTAAATTGTTGTTACAGCAGTAATCTGTGGGAATGTAGGCTCATAATGTTTTCCTATACAACCATATGATTGCCTATTGCTCCTTCCAGAGAGGCAATATGCACCAGTTGACCTCTTTTCTGTGAAAAATGTGGCGACTGAATTGCTGAATTGAAGTCTCCAGCCCCAGTGGTGCTGTATTTGTCCAGCTTTCTGACTGCCTGACTCACCCCCCTCCCCAAATATAGCTCTTATTCATATTGTGATATTCATCGATCAAAGCGTGGCCCCAGACTCATTTAAAGATTTCCAGGCCGAGCCCCGAATCTCCACTGACCCCAGAACTGCTCGGGTCCGCGCTGGAAAATGTGGCTCATTTCAGCCCGACAGCTGCTGGATATGAACTCAGACTTTTCCTCTCTCTCCCAAAATGCTCAGTGGGAGCCATCACAGTTACAGCGCCGATGAGGAGACAGCAGATAGGGTCAGTCACAGGGGTATGCAAACTCACACTGCTCATATTTCATCCGTAGACATTCTGCAGAGCTTTCATGTTCCAACTTTCTCTTAAATTTGTCTTTTTAATGTTTTATGAAGTACTTTTATTTAATATCTTTTTTTTTTTTTGTCTCATGTAAAGCTCGGTTAGCTGCTTTTGTGTTGAAATGTGCTGAATAAATCAACTCCCCTTCCCTCGCCTTTTGAAGCCGTCCCATAAATCTCGGTGACATAAATTCATGGTGAGCTTGTTAAGACTCAAGGGTTCTGAGAGGGAAATTTTCAAAACTCATTATCTCATATTTTGGGCCAAAAACAAAGTGTTGTTGCAGTATTTTCACATCCCTGGCTCCATGCAGAGAGCTTTGAAAAGGCACACAAATACGAATGAATGATTCAGTGAGAAATACGATAGTACAAACAGCCACGAGTAACTGATGTTCATTGTGAATATAAGCTTAAAAGGAACAGTTTGTAGCAATGGGGCTAGTTAGTGATTTAAAGCGGTTTGAGTCATTATCATGATACCCCCTTACTCACCCTTTTAAGCAATGGTTGACCTTGAAGACTCCTGTAAACACAACAATTATGATCCGAGAATGTGCAATTTTTGTGCATGCAACCATAGATATGAAAACATAGATACGACATGCCTCTTCAGCAAGGCTAAGCTAGCGGGGGCATCTTTCCCATTAACGGAGAAGCATGTACATTGAAAATAAACCATAAATTGCTCATTTCTCAACTGATTTTCGTGCGGTTTACTTCATTTCCAACACCAAAACGAATGATTTAAATGGAACATGTGATTTAAAAAAACTGTTTAATCAAATGTTCTGTATTAATAGCACAAAATTTGAAAATAAAGTAAACTGCTTGGAAAATCAGTTGAGAAATTAGCGAGTTATGAATTATTTTCACCTTTAATGGGAAAGTTGCCCTCACCAAGATGGCTGCTACGTAGATATGTCGTTTAGCGGGCTGCTACAGCTCACTGGAGTATCTAGTCTTTTCTATATATCTGTGCATGCAGCAACCACTCTCTGATGCATTCTGGGTGTCCAATCACTTAATACAAATGCAAACATCACTAGTTTGACAGCTCAAAGCTCCTGTAGAAACATGAATCTGTGGATGGGGCCCTGCTCCTTTGGATTATAAAAGTACTACTTCAGACAAACTTTTAATTTATTCCATCTTTGCAAAGTCTATTCTCCCAAATTCTGCAAATTTTTCCACACTGCGCCTTGACAGCTCCGGCTAGAAACTGTTATTGTTGCAAAATCTCAGTAATGTGAATAAAGAAGTAGAGGTTCACGGCAAAAAATGGAATTTCAAGAAGGGAAAACAGCCTTGTATGAAGGAAATAAGTCATTTTTTTTTGTACAAAAAGAATATTAATCTTGTCAAGCATGTTCAGCATTAGAAGAATTATCTAACTTTAAGAAAAAATGGCTAACTTTTTCTTGATAAGATATTCCAGCCCTTTTTGAGATAGAATGAACCAGAAATAAAGTAGAAAAATCTTTTACAATAAAATCCAGCAAAGCAACAAGATCATTCCTTTCATTTTAAAAGTAAGACACATGTGCAACTTTTCCATTTAAGAATGCCATGAAACAAGAACAGTTGATTTTAGTTTTATTAAGATTTCCATTGCAGGTCATCTGAACCTGACAGAATCTGCTGCCTCAGACATAATCCGACATATAAAGATGTCAGTAGGCTAGTCTAATTACACAATGACCAGATGAATACTGCAAAACAACAAAGAACAACAAAGAACATGCTTGCTTTCCACATGCTTGCTTGTGGAATAAAAAATATATAGTTAATGAGAATGTTTTGGTATCTTAATTTAAGACAACATCACTTATATTTGCTATGCTGTTTTAAGAAATTATGTCTTATTTGAACCACTGTCATGCTCATTCAGAATCCTAGATTAAGATGTATTTTCTTGAAGTTTATTTATTCAAGAGACTAAAATTCTAGTTTTAAGTAACTTTATCTTCATTTTTCATTGCTTGCTGTAGAAAAAAATAGATTAATATAAGATTTTCTGTCTAGTTTTAAGTTTCATTTGAGTCTCAGGGCCAAGAAATTTGTTCTTATTGAGAATTCTTGTCAAGCTAGAAAAAGATTATGCCCTGTACAGTGTCCTTGGGTGTCCAGAAAGGCGCTTTTAAATAAAATTTATTATTATTATTATTATTTGATTGAATATAAGAATGTTTTGCCTATTTCTAGTAGTGCTGTTTTTGCAGTGTACCGCTTACTGTCCTGTTTTATGCCACCGTGTGCTGCTCTGACTCCTAAATCTGCAGCTCTCTAATGCATTAGCTATTATTCTGCAGCATGAGCTACAATCATGGTTTCTAGAGTGAAGGAAGAAACTAAACAGGGTGGTGTGCACGCTGCACGTGGAGTCTATCATTCAAATTAATGATAAAGTGTCACTGATTCTTACCAGGGCAGCTGAAACTGTTTGCACCTGGATTTTTTGGAAGTGAATTCAGCATCAGAATTGGTATTATTGGCCACTGCAAGCATTATCCATTTGTATTTGGGGTGCTGTTTATTAGCATTTAGGGTGCTGTGTTCTTGTACCTCTCAGACACCGTTTCCCCCACAGTAGCAGCTTCTCCCCCCCCCACCAGCTCATTAGCAACTGTCTGCTGCTTTTAAAGGGGATGAGAGGCGCTGCTGTGATTGCTCATTAGTTATCTTGGGGAGTTTGTGCCATGCTATATATCGCTCAGTCTAACACTCAACCTTGCTGAAATCACCTTACAAGGATGGGCTGATTATTTTGTATAAAACACATCCTCAGATTTCCTCAACACCTACGACATTTCTTCTCAGGGCGCCCAACTTTATTCAACAACTTTGAGAGCAGGCGTCATGCTGTGACTACATTTCACTTTGATTATGTCAAATAAGGCAAAGAAAACTCTGAGTGCACATTGTTTACAGTTTGGAGACTTTCAAAACTCAAAGTTGCATGTGGATAAGAGGCCCGAACAAGTGTGTTTGCGAAAGAAGAACGGAAACCAACACCAACAAAATAAGAGTGACCTCGACATCAACTTTTATTAATTACTGCAGAATGATGCATATTGTAGTATGACCATGATTGCATGACTTTGATAGATAGGGGCATTGTATAGAACATAGAACATAGACACCACAGGACCGCCTATTTTAATGTATAGTTGGGTGAAGGGATGGAGCTGGTCCGATCCAGCATTGGTATTGGGTTCTGATACCAACGTAATTCATGGACTGGAAATTTCCAATCCACAAGTCATGTCTTTGCTAAGTTATGTATTTGCTTTAACTTTGTCTGCTGAAATGTCGGTCAGTCTGCTAGCTGGCTGCAAACTGCAGAATGGATTTCCTGAAGGGAGGCTTGTCTCAATGAGACACAGAGATGAGACATGACTCGGTTCAGGAAATCATACGTACATATACTAGTCTGTAGAGAGGAGTTTATTACAGTCTCAAATAAAATAAACAATAATGATAATAATGATGGTAAAGATAACAGAGCTCTGGTATCGGAATAGTGTCATTATCAGCAGATATCCAAATTCAGGAATTGAGATCGAATTATTTGTGAAAAAATGGATTGGTACATCCCAAATTGGGTGGCAAACTCAAGCTATATCATCATGACACTATGACACTGTGACGTTTACATGGTGCAAAAATTTTACCAGTAAGAAAAACAGGATTTAGTCTGACATTGCTGGGCTGAGAGACGCCAACTTTGGCCATCTTAGTAATAGTCTCAAAGATAATTCAATAAAATCAACACAGAACAGTGTGTGTTTACCTCATAGTGTACCACAGATTGATTTTAATCCATTATTTTGTCATGATGAGAGACTTCAGAATTTCCAGAGGCCATTTCCATGCTGCAAGGACTCACAGAATACCCTGCTGCGAGTATGCAAAACACAATGAATGGAAGTTTTAGATGCAACAAAACAATTTCAGTCATGTTTGAGTCTTTTTTTTTTTTTTTTTACCCTTCACAATGTGAGTTTATTTTTTATTCCGTCCCACTTGGCATAAACAGAGGATAGAAATGCAGGACTCTTGACAACAGTAAAAAGCAGAAGCAGGTCCAAACCTGAAGAAAATGGTCGTACGAGGAATACTAACTCTGGAATGAAACTCATGCTGGACAGAGGCAAACAGGTGCAGAAGAAAGGGGACACAGAGGCGAGTGGAGACAATCATCTGCAGGAGCAACACAGCAAGGAGGGGCGGGTAATCCCAGAACACAGGCGGACAGGAAGTGGAGGATCTGAAACAAGACACAGAGGTGAGTATTAAAGTAAAACAGAAAACACAGGACATGAAACATTAGGATAACAAAAGGTAACAACGCACAAGACTTTAGTCTTTAAAAAGTCATCAAATTTGAGTTTCTCCTTTTTAGTCTCAACATTTTCTTTTTTCAATTCAATCAGTAAGTTAATAGATGGTGTCAAAGTTCAACTGATAGTTTCATTTTGTAAAGTATTGTTTAACGCTCTTCACCGACCATGCAATGTGGCTGTACTGACCTCTAGAGGGTAAGAAAAGTGCATTAAAGACAGAAAAAAAGAGGAATGAAATCAAGACATAAAAGTCTTCCACTGGACACTTTTGCTTTATCTGTTTTCTTGGACGTCAAATAAAAGCCGAAAAACCACAAACGCCGTGTTTGTGTTCATAAAGAAAAGGGCTGAACTGCTCTGTAACGACAGCTGCTGGATAATTATTCACATTCAGCTTTGATGATCTGGAGTCGATCAAAACTGTGAAATATCTCACTGAATATGTTCTCGAACAAATGCAGAGCTTTGACACAGAGGTATTATTGTTCGTTATAGTTTTAAATAAAAGGCAAATTTCAAACATTAAACCAGCAGTCACTGCCGTTTCTGATATAATCCACCTTTCACCAGGTACAAAGGCTCCTGTATGAGGACATGGTTGTCAGTGGAAGTTGTGCAGCTATTTCACAGAGTGTTCCTGTGAGTTGTATTACAGGTCAGGAACAAATGACCCCTTCATTCTTATGGGTGTAGTACTTATTTCTCAGACGATTACGAGGTTGAAAGGTGAGAGCGCGGGCCACATTATAGATTTTCACTGAATTCTGGACAGCGGTTTTCTGTCACGGAGGAGCTGGACTCTGCTTTGGGAGACCTTGACAAGCTGTTAAGGAATAATTAAAAGAAGCCTTAAAGAGGGAGGTGGAGGATCCTGACTGATTTAGCTCATCTGGAGTCTAAAGACGAAGCTTGTTTGCTCTGAACCCCAAATCTGTCAGTGTCTGTTGTCCGCCTTCATAACTTGAAGATGTAATTTGTTTGATTCCAGCTCCATAAATAAATCAAAGCTGCCATAAATGTTTCCCAAACTCACATCTGAAATGCATCTTCTTCCTCAAAGCAGCGCAGCTATAATTACTAGATGTCTGAGTCGGTGAGAGCTGCAGCCGCCTCATCCTATCAACTACAAACACAAGTGGTGCAAAATTAAACGGGTGCAATGTTCAGGGTTGCAAATCAAACAAATCAGTGTTCATGCCGCACAAAAACATGATCGAGAGCAGGCCTTGGACACCTGTACTTCTGTTTTTGCTGAGTGTGACAACGCTGGTAATTTTTTTAATGAAGGCCTAATTTGCCTCACATTGTTAGGACAGAAAAGAGTCTGGCAGATTGAAAGTGGCCCTCTGCAAAAAACCAGCCAGAAAAAGACTGACGAAATACAAAAACAGGTCACTCAGAAGGTCTGATCGTTTAATTGAGAGAACAAAAACTGTGTTAATTTTCGTTCGTATGAGTCACCATCATCCACAGTGCGAGCTTGGTTTTTTAAAGCTCTTTTTAACCGGCTGTTTTTTAAAGTTTTGCATAAATACAGTGTCACTTCATTACTGGCCTTCGAACATTTTTGAAAGCGTATAAAACCTGCAGAATAGAGCGACATGATTGCTGAATGATTGTGTTTGTCCATGGGAATAATCTGCAGTCCAGTTGTGAAAAAACATCTCAAACAAGTGTCTTTTTTTGCAGTTGCAAATCCTGACAATGCAAATGCGCATTCAAACTGTTCATTTGTTTACAACTGGCATCCTCAAGGGGATATTTCTTTGCTTTTCAAGAGCCACTTGAAAAGATATCGCTCCATCTCCGCCCCCTTAGTTTACAACCGGAATGCAAAGAAACGTCGCCATGTTGGAGAGACTGCAAACTGTCAATCAGAGGAGGGAATGACGAGTCCGTCATATATGCATTTATATGGAATTTACAGACACTCCAGCTGCTGTAAACACTTATTGTGTTTGTTTTTCAGTCCTTTTTAAGCAGGACTTAATCATAGTGTCGTGAATAAACGTTTGGTTTGTTGGAACAAAAGCACGGATGCTTAAAGCAAGATTGGTTTAAAATAAAACGCTGAGATTGTTTGATGGTTTAGGAGTTCAACGACTTCAACTACTCGATTCTGATTAGTTAAACCAAAATTCAATCTGTGGAAAGGAATCATTGACTTTCATTCTTCTCTCCAGGAGCACTAAACCATCTTAGTTAAACCAGCAGCGCCCAGGAAGGATCAGCTGGTCGTTTCTCACCAGCTAAAGAAAGCCAGGAATCCGGACCTGATGGATGAGCCGCTTCTCAAAGGATGGCGTGCAACCTGCCCCCCAGTCTAAGTCGGCTGCTGTGGTTTTCCCGCAAATCAATGAGCTATTCCTCTTCGCAGGTCAGCTTAGACCCCAAAGGTCTGAAGACAGCCGTGAGGGAGATAGCCATGACAGCCAAGACCTGCTAAAGATGGCTCCGGCTAATGAGGGCCTGCAGCTGGGTCTTTGCAGCCCCTCGTAGCTCAAGCATGTGGATCACCATTCCTCAGAAAACACAAATGAGAATCAGCTCTAGTTCACTTTAAAAGTTAGGGTTGGTAATCTGATTTAGATACACTTTTTGTTATTCTGGTAAAAATGATCTTTATGTTCTGATGCAGATGGCAGCGTTCGTGCATGTGAGCGGGGGCGTTGTTTTTGAGGAGCTCCAAGGGGAAGGGGAATCAGCTGGATGAAGTCCTGCACTCTAAAAATGCCAACATCAGGGTTGAAAAGGGACTGACTACTTATTGGGGTATTTTGACCCAGAATGTTGGGTTATTCAAATTAACCCAAACTTTGGGTTGACTCAGTAACTCTTTTCAAGGGTCAAGTTAACCCAATCTTTGAGCTAATTTGACTCATGATGTTGGGTGAAATTGATTTATGCATTTAGGGAGCTTTTTTGGGAGCTTTGCTTTGCTTTGCAGACCTTGTTACCTTGTTAACCCCGGTGACATCTGAGCTGGTTTGCCTTTCAGTGGTAACACACTCATGTTTATGACGTTGGCCATAGCGCTAAGGGTCTTGCCTAAGGACCCACACTGGTAGATGTAGCTCGCTCCTTACAGATGTGTCTCATACGGAATTCAAACCCCAACCCCCCGTTCCAAACGTCCCAACGATTGACGTAGACTTGCAGGCATGTCCAAACTATTCCACAAAGGGCCGGTGTGTGGCTGCAGGTTTTTCTTCCAACCAAGCAGCAGCACACCAGACTTGATTCATTTCATCAGCTGATCTCAGTCTTCAGACAGCTGATTGGTCAGACCGTGTGCTCTTGATTGGTTGGAAGAAAAACCTGCAGCCACACCGGCCCTTTGTGGAATAGTTTGGACATGCCTGACCCAACGTTCTGACCCAATTATTGGGTTACTCTCAGAAAAATAACCCATAATTATAATCCCTTGAAAAAAAAAACAAACAATCGAATCCATATGACCCAAAAAATGGGTATAGATCCTTTAATCCATGTGAACTGAACTATGAGTCGGTGCCCTCTAGAGTGATCTTGAACAACACTGGTTTTAACCCCGTCATGGTAGGACGATACATGGATAGTGGGTGGATATTTGAAACAGAATCCCTCACAGAAAGTCACAGTGTGACTATTCACCTCAGACAAATGTTATGCCAGCTCAGCGTCTAATAACACATGGTCAATAAAACAGCCAAACACTGCAGGAAATAATCAAAACTACATCAGTGGATTTATAATTGCTTCGGAGAGGCGAGTAAGAACCTTCAGGGCCCATAGGCGGCACTCCTACTGCGGTTGTGTATCCCTCCAATGACCTTGGGATGCAATTCAATCTGCAATTCAATCTCTCCCTCTCCTTTTTGAGCTTCAATTAGACTTAAGGCACAAAGGCACAAAGTAAATGTGACTGGCTGGAAAAGAAAAAAAGAAGAATCCAATCTAAAATGGGTCCCAGTGCTTCGTGCACATCTGGCATGTTCCTTCTCTTTCTTCTCTGCCTTTTCCCTCCTTTTTTTTTTTTGCTTACAGTGGACCCAAAAGCGTATCAGTCATGACTCATGCTGTACTCCAAATATTTTTCAAAGTTGTAAGCGAAATGCAAATTTGCATCCCGCACTCTCGCGCTTGTAGGAGTCATTCCGGGGCGGCGTTTGTGCTATAAGCAAAGATTATTTCTCTGAGCTCCATGCCAGCTAACTTAATGAGGAGCTTGCACCGCAGTGAAGACCTCAGCATATGCCGGAGTGTCACTTCTGTTTAGGGAGGCGATATTTTCCCAAAGGGCGGGGACGTTTCAGTGCATGCTTTTCAAGAACAATTAAGGAAAGCTTACATGAAAACAACATTTCTTTGCAGAAAGCATTTCCATATTGGGTGATAAACGCGGGTGTATTGATCATCCAGGGATAGGAAGCAGAAAAGAAAATGGCCCTATTAAGAGGGAGGAAATTTGAAATTGGATTTCCACTAAGAAAATTCAATGGACTATCAAGTGACGGTCATTACCGCGTCCAGATTGTAATGCAGTCTCATATAATAGTCCTGCAGTGAATCCTACTGTCCAGATTAGGCTGGTAATGAAAGGTGTGTCCATTTATTTCATTTTGATGAGTGAATCTAAAAATGTTCAACATTTCTTCAGATGCACTTCAGAGGAAAACCTGCTGGTATTGTTCTCTTCTTGGTTTAAGTATGGAGCGTCAGGAGTCAAAAATCAATACGCCATGATGCAACCCATCGTAATAGCAATAACCCTCCAATACCACCTTTGTTTTTACTGTGCACTCCAGACAGTGTTGAAGAATTCGTGATTGTTCTCTGTGCACTAGTTTCTGACTCTTTATAACATATTTTTACGACTTCAATTATTGTTTTATCAATTTCAAACACATTTTTGCCGCATCCACTCAACAATGGGAGATGATAAGTTAGTGAAACTCACTGTCAGAGTGGCCTTGATCGCTCTTACTTGACTACAATATGTGAGAACAGCAGAGGGGAGACATGATTTTCTTGTTAAATATCGATGGAGTTAGTAGATAAGTAGATTTTTGTAGTTATTACTGCACTTTACGTCCGCCATCAGTGTCTTCATTGTGGTCTGTTTGGTTGTTTCTCACAGTGGCAACCAGATTCAGCTGAAAACCTTTTAATACTGTTTCAGGAGACTTGGATTTTCCAGCCATGTGTTATTATTGAAATTTAACGAACACACGGTTAATATTTCAGGAGTACCTGGCTGCAGACACAGAGGACCTGGATTTCATTTGAAAGGTGACCTCACCCAGCTACTTTGTTCTTAATTGTGTGTTTTTTACTCAAACTTCAACAGTAAAAAGTCAACACACTTTCAGAGTTCAATATTTAAGATTGTAGTGAGGAATCACAGTTCTGCACATGCTCAGTTGGTAGTTTTGGAATCTCAGCAGCTGCCAAGTAATCTTGTGTGGCGTCTATGAACTCGCAAGCATGACTTTTGTTTTTGGTGCTACTTTTACAAACTTTACTAGTTAGAACTCAGATTTTATTTTAACTATAAATTGCAAAAATTAGAATTTGTGTAAGTGTTACAACCCTGGCTCAGGGGAAGCAACACAAGGGAACCAAAAGGCAAATAAAAGTGTACTTACAATAAAATCATGTTAAGGTCCAAACAAAGAAAGAGCTGTGGCTAAAGGAAGGAGCTGATCCGGACTGTGAGGGAGGGAGAAACTTGGCTCTGCCTTTCGTAGAGGTTTCTCAGGTGCCAGAGATCAGAGGCTGATGACATATGGAGGGCCAGCCATGCCACATTTCAGACCAAAGTTTGGGGAGATCAGGCAGTCCCTCACAGAAAACAAACACAAATTAGTTTCAACATAACATAACATAAGGACATGACAAAGAACAACTTTTGCAGGTGACGTCTGCGATACAACTTCCAACAGTGTTTACACCTGTTAAAGTTCAACTGTGCAAACAGAGGTCGGATGTTTCTGCAGACAGTTACTTCTCAAATATTAGGGTTTTCAAAAAAGTCATATTCATATTTGATAACATTATTCGATGCACACAACAACCTGAAGTTTATGTTTACTTTAGCCATTCATATCACATAATTTGAGTTAAATCCTAGTTAGTAACTATATCTGAGATAGAAAAAGCACATGTTATTTGGACTAGATAATTGTGACTTTGTCCTTGTTAGCACTGATGCCAATGCGATGCTGGTTATGTAAAAATACAATGCTTTTAAGTTTCTGCTTACTCCTGCCATACTGGTGATGCGCCATGTTGCTTTAGCTCAACTAGACTAAGTTTGTTCCTCTGACAAAGTCTTGTATCCTCTACTCAGTGATGTCTACGTTGAAACTTTTCCAAAATGCCACTTGATTTTCGTTTAGAGTGTACAGTTAGTGCGCCAGCTCTAATTTGCAGGTTTTGGTGTTATCACTCAAGCTACCTGGAGCTTCGCATGCTGATCGGTTCGCTGTAACCCGCGCATTAGAGTCAGGAGTGCCATTTGCTCGTTGAAATGATAATACCCGTTATTCACTCACAACTCGCCCACATCTCAGATTAACAAACTGGTTCACTTTGTTTCACAGGCTCTCCTTCTAACTGATAAATAAAACAACTTTCATCAAGTACAATGGAGACTCTCAGATTCACCAGAAAATAAGTTAAGTTGGTTGTTTGGCGGATCAGAAAGCTGCTGGGTTGGGTTGTTGGTAGTTGAGAAAATTAACTCACAAATAAAAACCAAAACAGGAAAAATGTTTGCACCATTTCCTCTTCAAATTCCAACAACGTAAGTTCAGATTTTGTGGACATAAGGACAAAAAGAAATCACCAACCCTGGGCTGTATTCCTCTTGCAGAAGCTTTCATTCACAGCTGGTCTCTGGGGCACCGCTGAGAGGACAGGACTGTTCAAATGCGTTGTACTGCGCATCTGAGCCCAGTCAGGAGTCCTCTTCACGTCCCCCCCTTACATGATGAAGATTAAGATGAGCGGGAAATGAACCTCATCTCTCAGTGTGATAAATGTCCAGCAAGTGTAATTAAAGACTTTTAGTTAATTCCCCTGTCTCTTCTCCTCTGTAACCGTTTTTAATCATTTCCTCCAGTCGGCTCTCTGTAATTGAATATTCTCATTATACATGCAACACCAGCTGTACTTTTTACCCAGTTACCAACTTAAATGACTAATTTTCATTGGGGTTAATACTCTACAAATGGTTTACTCGCTTATACGACTTCAAATCCTCATGGACCTTATATAATCTTGGGAGAAAATGGACGTACTTTAAGTGTTTGAAAGTTGTGCATACTGTTGCTTTGATTAAAATTCGTGTTAGCCGTTCTCCGTCTATCTTGAGCTCTGTGAAGGCAGCTCCATGTCCACTCCTGTTAATGCAACAGATTTGCACTTTTCAGGAGTTCCAGTTTGTGCCTTTCTGTTTTCAAACATTGAGCTACTCAACTCTACAATGATAAGGTTCAAAATGACATACCAACCCGAGAAAAACCCTCTGTCCAAGGTTTCCAAAATGTATGCTGACGGGTTTGCTGTCACTTACCACTCATTTGGAAACCGTTACAGTTTTGTTTTAATAGTTTATAAATGATAAAACTGTAGCATGTTAAGAAATGTGCAAAAGTGCAAAAATGACCAACCATTGTCAATGTCAATATTCCAAGATAACTGATTATATTGTTATCCAGGGATCCCCAGTTAATGCAACAGCTTAAGACTTATCACAACATCACTTGTGAACTTAATAAGAGATGGATGTGCGTAGACAGATATCCAGATAGTATCAACTCACAACGCACTTGTGTCACTTATTTATTTCTCCAAGACTAAAATTTGTGTACCATCTGTAGACCATCATTTAGGAGGCTGTCATTAGTTTGACAAGCCACCAGATGTCACTTTGTTTGCCAAGAAGTTTCAAATCCTTTTTGGCACAATTGGAAGTAATAGAAGTAGCTGTAAGTAGTGATAAAGCATTTTGTTGTCGTGTTGAAATATTGGACACTGTAAAGACTGGTTGCTACCTGCAGCAGCTAATGCATACTATATGAACACATAGAGCTATAACATAGAGAAGCGTTTACTTTTTAAATATCAGTGAAATGGAAATTATATTCAGTCCCCAACACGTGGTACTCATATTCCAATTATATGGTTTGCAGCAAACAAAAGGACTTCACTTGTGTGATACGACCAACCTCTGAGAGGAAAAAAATACGACCTTTTACCGCTGACTCTACCAACTGTCTCAGAAATATCCCCTCAGCTGTGAGCTGTAATTAGAGGGTCTAATACTTGTCAAGTAGTGATTGTCCCAGTTGGAGAAAAGGTAGTCTGTGCTGACTGGTCATATTGTTCCCCATCAAAGGAACAATCTTCCTAATGAGAGGGCTGCAGGGCGGCAAAGTTTCAATCATGAAATATTAAATTTTTATCACACGGCAGGAGTCGAGGCCAAGCTTGTTCAGTTAACGTCCAGCTTTTAACCGGCCTTCGAAAACCGCGCAAAACCGTACAGAACGGATAAAAGCTTCCCAGTCACATACATTCAGTGTAAAGGGACTTTTTCCTACGGCAGTTGTTGACAGTAAATAGATCTGTATTGTGGCTCTTAAGTGGTTGCAAAGAGGATGTTGTCCCATCTTCCCTAAAGCATGTTTGTTTTGAAGAAACAGAAGAATAAAAAGCAATAACAGACTTTGAAAAGGCCGTAGAATAAGAGGCAATAACAGGCTCTGATAAAAGCTGAAGGCGTACAAAATGTTTCAGACAACATTGACTGAAAATATACTGTGAGGGGGGAAAAAAACAAACTTGTCAATACTGGTTTAAAGTAAATCTGAGTCTTTTTATCAGGCTGCAAGAAACCTAGAGTGGACATGGAGCTGCCTTCACAGAGTTCAAGATAGACGGAGAACGGCTAACACGAATTTTAATCAAAGCAACAACACAAACAACTTTCAGACATTTAGATTACGTCCATTTTCACTCAAGATTATATAAGGTCCATGAAGGCCCATGAAAAAGTGGAAAATGTCCAAACAGTGTCAATATGGTGTGCAGTTATTCCAAGAAATTATAATTACTCATTATCATCCAGGGATCTCCTGTTAATGCAACAGATTGAAAAGGCCGTAGAATAAGAGGCAATAACAGGCTCTGATAAAAGCTGAAGGCGTACAAAATGTTTCAGACAACATTGACTGAAAATATACTGTGAGGGGGGAAAAAAACAAACTTGTCAATACTGGTTTAAAGTAAATCTGAGTCTTTTTATCAGGCTGCAAGAAACCTAGAGTGGACATGGAGCTGCCTTCACAGAGCTCAAGATAGACAGTATGCACTTTTTCATATTTGAAAACTTTTAACAGTTTTATCTTTGAAATATCTACTAAAATAAACACTAAAATTCATATTATAAGCACTTTTAAGCCCCTTTCTCAGGGTCAAAGTTTAAGGTGTAGCCGTGCATAATTCCTTTAAGTAATAAAACCAGAGACAAGATCACTTAGTGCAGTTTCTTTGCATTTGGTTGATTCCCAAATCTATTCAACAGAAAGACTTCCTTTATTTCTTTTGTACTGAATTAAACTCTTCTGGAATCCAAAATAACAGAGTTTGAAAAGCCTCGAGATTGGTTGGTTTTATGATTTGACAGCTCTAGAAACAACAAAGAACTAAAACAAAAATAAAAAAAATTACAATTCACAAAAAGAAAAACTGCAGATTCATTTCTGAAATCTTAAGATTTTTTGTCAGTGATAATTCAGGTACATAGCAAGTATCTTTTTGTTAAGAGGCTTATATTCTGGTGCTATAAGACACATGGTTTTCCAAATCATTTTCACCTCCTAAATTTGTCTTTCATCCTCCTTCTGTAATAAAAACACAAAAACAAGGTTGAAGCATCCACGGTGTCATTTTTCATGGGACTAAACCTCTTTGAGAGCCGCTGTAATGACAAACACATTTGCATCAAATCTTACCGGTGAACATGTTTATCACTGGGCACGAGGCCTCGTATATCTTGGCCTCTAAGCGTTTCCTCCGGAATGACTAATGCCCCAGTTTATTTCACCTGTCAAAGCACCAGCATTACCATTATGTTGGATTAGCCTCACTCAACTTTCTGTTGTTGTCTGACGAAAAGTAAATCTTCTGTAAGCTGCGCATGCAGGTCTCCAAGACAGTTGGCTAATTAAAGTGAAATGGGGCAGATAATAGCTTTTAAAAACATTTCAGCCATTTAATGAGCTTATTATTTACTATGAAAAGAACGTGTCACCGCCGCCGCTGCTGCCTTCGCTTCCTCGTCCCCGCCACCGCCAGTAAGAGCTGCCACCCACTCCAATTCTATCCTGCTGCGCTGAGACTTAGCAGCCGTAAATTTCAATGACTAAAGAAATATTATCACAACTAATGAAACAATGCTGAGCCCACTCCAACACTTAGTGGGCCCCTCCGGCCAAATTGTCGTGGTAATTAAAAGACAAACTGTAACTGGAAAGGAGGGATCATTTACACAATGCAAATTAAATGTTAAAAAAAAGTAAGTTATTAGAGTTTTATGATGGTGTCAGGCGTTTCACGTGTCATCAATGTTTTTTTTTTTCTCCATTAGGAGTCTGAAATGATGTTCCAGTGTCAGAGTTAAAAATGGGGTCACTCATGCATTGGCTTATTGGTTCTTAAGGCTCTGTGTAGTGCTGAGGCACTTCTCATTTACATTCATCGGCTGAGAGGATGTCAATGATGTTGATTTAATGAATAATGTGCGTGCACTGCATCACTAACACAACAAATTAACCCCTTAAGCTTTTGGAGCTTGTTTTGTTTCACTGCTAAGTTTTGTTTTTATTTGTGTTGGATTGTGCTTCCCAAAAAAATAAATTCTACTTCATGCTAAAGTTAAACATGATCGAGTATTTTTCACATGGTCAATAAAAAAACAGAGTAATTATCTTGAATTAAAAAAATAAAAAAATAAAAACTTTCTGGAGTTTTTAAATTAACAACAACAAAAAAGGACATTGCAAATTGGCCAAACATGTAACATTTAATTATCAAAATGGTGCCTTTTCATGTTTGTTGATTGGAGAGGCATTCAGAGGGAACATTTCTGTACCATTTTTATATTGAACAGGCATCTCCAGGGCTGTTTTTTTGGGGGTAAAAATTGCTCTTTCATACTGGGAGAGTCTTTAGAGGGTGTGTTTTTGCATTTTATGAACTGGCAAGACTTCATTTCATTGATTCATTTTTAAGGAGGTCACTATTCCCCTGTTTTTAAAGTACTTCTAGGGCATCTAAAGGGCACTTCTTGTGTTTTACATGGTAGCAGGACAACCAGAGGGCACTTTTTGTAGTGTAAATCATTGGTAGGCCATTCAGAGGGCATGTTTTCCCCAAATTTTGTATCTTGAAGGATGTGTGGGGCACTTTTTTGTTTTATTTAACCTTTTGGGGCAGTTCTCTTTATCTTATAAACTGAAAGTACATCTAGAGGGCACTTTTTGTGTTTTATATGCTAGAGGGACAACCAGAGGACACATTTTAAAGTGTAGATTACTGGTAGGCTATCCAGAGGGCATGTTTTCCCTGTGTTGTGTATCTTTAAGGGCATCTGGGGGCTACATTTTTGTTTTATTTAACCTTTCGGGTCAATTTTTTTTATCCTATGAACTTAAAGGACACCTAGAGGGCACTTTTTATTGTGTCATATGCTGAAATTTCACCAAGGGGTCACTTTTTTTAATGTGTGGTATAATGACATTTCATCCAAAGGGCATGTGTTCCAGGTTTCATTTACCAGAAGGACATCTAGAGGACACGCTTTATGTTTTACAAACTGGCAAGGCATCCAAATGGCTCTTTTTTATTAAGTCATATCCAGAGGGTACATTTTCTAGGCTTCATATACTGAACTGGCATCCAAAGAGCACTTTGATATTGATAGAGCATCTAAAGGTCACTTTTTACATCCGATGTCCTGAAGGGCATCTGGAGGGCACTTTTTTAGAACAACCATAGAGCACTCTGACATGTTTAATCCATCAGGTGAGCAGCTACTATCATGATTTTTCATGCATGTCCCACATAAAGGGGAACCAGGGAGAGCATTTTATCACGTTTTATTTACCAAGAAGCACCTAAAAGGGCTCCTTTGCAGCAGTTTTTCAGTCATGAGGGCACCACTACTTCTTCCTGATCTCTGAATCAGGTGATGACACAAGCTACAACAGGAAGGGACAATAAAACATAATTTGCTGAAGTTTTAATGGCCCCAAACGCTCATGTGTTTTCTTGATGACTTACCATAACTGAGGGAGAGTTGTGTTTTTCCTCTCTAATGAGAAGGTCCAGGTCATCTAGAATGCAGCAAAAATAAAACTTGGAGAATTGGGGCTACTTGGAGTTTCTTTCTTTTTTTTTTCCGTTTGCGGTGATTTATGAACTGAGTAGTGCCAATTAGCACAGGACAAACCGGCAACATTATAGACGGCGAGAGCAGAGGTTGCAACAGTGAACTTGACCGTTGATGGCTCCATCGATCACGAAAGGATTTCAGCCTCAGAATGAATTATGCCGTCACAGTGTTTGCCACCAGAGCGCAGGAGAACTGGGTCAACTGGATGACTGAGCGTGTGTGTGTGTGTGTGTGGCACCGGGGCCGCCTTTCTGAGACAGCTTTTGAAGCTTTTGATAGGTCGAAGCAGATCACTGTCATTGTTGTGTACCATCTCGCATTTGATCTCTGACTTCAGCGTGACAAGAGAGCGGGAGAATCAAAGATAATGCGCAATCAATCCATTCCCGTGTGACAGCTGTATTTGAGCAGAAACAAAGGGACATACACAGGATTTATATAAGCCGCTTCATCCCAGAAAAGACACCAAAAAAAGGGGAAATATTTCGTTTTAGGAGCGCCAGGCAACATGAGCTGACCTTGTCATTTTGAGAGCAAGCCAGAAAACAAGTCTGGAGGTGTCAGCCAGCGACAACCCTGTCAAAATTCTCACTTTCTTTTTTTTAGGACCGGTCACCTTCCAGCTCCAAAAACAACCACTCCCTTCTATTTGTATTTATTATCTGCTACTTATTTCACATTTTCTCCTGCCTCCAATGACACGCAGAGAAAAATAATGTCTGCTTTGGAGCAATTAATGCTGGCATGTTGTGCCCCTGCTTTGCTATGCATATTGTGTATGAACACCTAAAGGTCAGTGCAGGCTTTTGCAGGCCGGGTCCTCCATTACTCATTCTAAGTGTGGAGTTTGACACTTGTGTCCCTCGTCGCCCCCCCAGAGACTCATTTTTCTCTCCAAAGAGTTGCATGGATGCAAACCTGCAATCCAAGTGTTTCCATTATAGGCAGTCAGCAGTGTTGGCTTGGGTGTGTATATTGATGCAATTTGTCATGAAGAGTTGCGTCTTGTGAGGGCAGCTGGCAGGTGGTGTTGATCAAGTTGGCGGCTAAGATCACAGCGTGTTTGTTTCTCCGTGCGGCTCAGGCAGGTGGCCGCCGACAATTACATTCAGCCTCAGGATGAAGACTAAAAGGAAGGTACTGTCTGTTATTGGAGGAGGATTATATAAAATAGTGTATGATTATTGAATGGTAAACTAACAACGATATATAAACCAGAACAGTGTTAGTCAGAGTCAAACTATCAGCCAGCTTCCTGTTTCCACAATAAAGACATTTTTATTTAACTAAAGGTGAAGTTTCCAAAATTTAGTAACAAATAAATCAGTAAATGAAGACAACAAACAAAAATTTAAAAAAAAGGAAAAAAATGACTATGGTGGAAAGACAAAACAGAAAGAAAGAAGAAGAAATATTTTAAGATACAAAAGATAAAAACTGAATAAGAAAAAGCAGAGGTATGGCTGAAAAAGAGGGAAAGAAAGAAAGAAAGAAAGAAAAGTGTTTAATGTAAGGTACAAAAAGGTAAGAAAAAAGAAAAAAAAACAAGAAACAAATCTGAAATGTGTTTGAAGAAAGAAAAGAAAGACAGAAAGAAAAATTACCAAATATATGAATGTTATAATTAAAGACAAAAAAGGAGAAAAATTAAACAAAACAAAACAAAACAAACAAAAAAAAAAACAAGGTGGCCAAGGAAAAAAGAAATGAAAAAAAAAAAGCGAAGAGAGATAAGAAACAGAAGAAGAAAATTGAAGAAAAGGAAAAAAAGAAACATAAAAAACAAAAAGGTACATGAAGAAAAAAGGAAAGAAAGGAGAGGAATGAAAAAGAAAAAGACCAAATCAAATGAAAAACAGAGAAAAGAAAGCAAAATTCCGAATAAAAATCAGGTATAAAAGAATGAGAAATAATTAGCAAGAAAGATGAAAAAAGAAAGATGGAGATAAAAAAAACAACTTTGATTTGCTTGAAAAAATACAGAAAAAAAAACATGAAATGAAAGTATGACCAGAGACCATATCTTGTGTTTTTTATGGGACTGTGTGTTCTCGAATTCTCTCCCATTATTTTTCAGAAGATTAAACTGAAATCTATGTGCAGCCTGACCTTCACTGTGTGAACAATAACAATCCTTACATCACAAAACGAAGGACCCTTCATCTTATCCTTCCTGCCGAGGCAAACATACAGTTTGTAAAGAATAAAAAAATAACAGAAAATAAATGTCCTTATTCTTCTGGAGTTAAAAACAAATCTGAACTTTCTCTCTTTCTCAAGGATTAACATACTTCTCTATAAGGTTCGAAACTAAATGTTTGTTTGCATTTACATTATTCATAATCCTTATTTAAAGATTTTTCGATATCATACATATAGAGCTGGAAACTCAATGTTTATTTACCACAAACCACTTGTGCAAGTAAACAAGTCTGAGAAGTAATTCATGAACCAAAGAAGAAGAAAAAAATGCTGATTTATTCATTTAATCTGTGACATCTTCCCAATAACTCCCTCCATCCAGCCTCCCTCTGTTTTTAAACCATTTCATTAAATTCTATCAAAATGCATTTCTCTGAGAACACCCCGACTGAATTGGAAATCAAACATTAGGATGCAAACTTGCATTAAAAATTAAAAAGGGAACATGTTGTGTTGCACTGACTTCCCCGCTGTTTGGAAAGAAAAAAAAAAAAAAAAAGTGAGGATGCTGTAAGCGCAACTTGTTCTTCTCGGTGTTGGGTGTTGGAATCATGGCATGGTAATTCCTCTTCATTTGCACTGCATAAATTACATTTTCAGTGTGACAGCAGAGCTCGCCCCGCACAGCAGCCCATAGCCAGCCGTACAATTAATTTAATATCTTGGAACGCACTTCATTTGTTTGGCTGTGAGGGAATTGAAATCCTAATGAAACGGCTCCTCTTGAAAAGAAGTCTCTGAATTGTGTTATGCGTATTTTCCTGCTCAGGGAGTTTTTTTTCCAGTCGTAATGTGCTTACCTGGAGCATCAGGTGATAATATGAGCTGACAAAGTACAGTCCTAATAACGCGACCGGGGAGATGTCTCTTTATCACAATTACTTGACAATGATGATAAACAAGAGACATCCATCCACCGAGCTGTACTCATCGTGATTAATGCTGCCAGGACGAACAACAACTATGCAAATGAGCAATTGTTAAGGGATTACATGGATCCATCATCCTATACGCCAGGAATCCTTACAGTATCAACACAATGGAAAACAAATCCACCAAGAAGCAGCAAAGGACAAGAGGTAGAGATTTGCTTGTTTGTGGCACAGAACAAGTGGGATCAGAGATGTCGTACAGATAGCAGAGCTTCAGAAGTCTGAGCCAGGAGGTGACGGCGAAAGGACAGACTACCTCCCCTGTAACAATCGGTCTGGTGGTGTTGGTGGTTCTTGTTCTGCAAAAATCTCCCCTGTAAGTTTCAAATTCACAGAGTTGTCCAAACTAATCATCCTAAGCTTTATAGGAGTCCCGCTGTGCTACAAATCCATGCAAATGTCAAATTAAGCAAGAAAGTTGGCAGCACCTTTATTCCAAAATGTCTGAGCCTGCATAATGGAACAATACCTAAGGCTGTTTTAGTTTCGGTATAATTGCCTTGGCGTGGATGCTGAAAGGAACGTGCCTGCTTGACGTTGCACGAAGCATGCAGCTCAACTTCCATGTCCTGTAATCTTGACCGAAAATAACACATTTCGGATGCAATAAGATCTTTTTGGTTGTGTGGTTCCCTGCATGACATAGAAAAAGCCTGAGGTGGGGAGAGTACACACACACCTGCAAATCATGTGTGTGTCTTCTGTAAAGCACTTTGGATTAACTGCATTGAGTGCTATTAAAGTAAATGAATGCAAATAAATAGTGTGCAGGCGTAAAAGCCAAGCAGAGCAGCCATTGGTGACAATTCCTCTGACTCTTAAAAAGGTCAGAACATAAAATTAGTTTTGGGCTGGAGACAGGTTGCAAAGAAGATACGTAGAGGGTAAACAGCTGATATGCACTGTCGTTATGATCAGCTCACATCAGGACTAACTGGTAACTTCGACCGCATCCAGAACGGCTACAAAAAGGCCATATCCACCGATCGTAGCTGATCGTAACCATTCAAGTTAATTTGTCAATTTCCACCGGCTTCTTTCCGTTCCACTGTGGATCGCCGGACTCCACAGCTGATCGCAAGAGTTCCATTTTTTCCGGGCGCCTGAGCATACCAGATAAAGTTAGCACAGATTAACCCGTGCTGGAAAGGAAGTAGGGTGTCATTGGCATTTCATCCCAATGACACCATGGATGAGGAGATGCTGATTTTATGAGTCTAGAAGTAGATTTCCTCCTCTCACGTGAATCCACGGGTTCTTGTGAGTTCTCGCGATTACCGCTTTCCATATCCGCCATGAAATTCATCTCACAAACAGACAGATAGGGATTGGCGTACGGCAAAAATTTCCACCGTCCTGGATCGGAGCCGTTCCACATGCAGTAGAAATCCTGGGTAAATGTCTTTCAATCGCTTTTGATTTTGACATGGCGTTCGGAAATAATAGAACTTTGGCGATCGGCTAAGAAGCCCGCTGAACCGCAGGGGGTCGAAAAGAAGCCGTTGGACTTTGACACATTAACTTGAATGGAAATGATCAGTGCCAATCAGCACCAATGGCCTTTTTGTCGCCGTTCTGCATGCAGTGGAATTTGGGGGTAAGGATTTCCAGCTGGCAGGAGATGTTTATAAAGTAAGGAGCAGAGTTAAAAGCTCTCAGTGACTTTCCTCCGTTCATTCACAGATATCAGGGAGGCATGATCAGATCCAAACCAATACAGCTGAGTTTGAAATTAAGAGGTGGATATCATCTTCATCAGGGCAGATGGTGCATATTGAAAAGAAAAGGGGACCAATCACCGACCTCTGGGGTACCCCTGTTAATTATCCATGTAGTTTGGACTCATTTTCCCCACCTGAGATACTCAAGAATACATTTAATTACTGCATACCACTCATATTTGTGGTTTATATGTGTTCATCAAAGGTTATTGGAGTTGTTTTAATTACACGTCACAGTTAGAGTTAACTAGGCTTTACTTCAAACACTTCTGTATTGTATTACTTGGCTCAGGGTATATCATATCACAAGTCCTTTTCTAAAACATGGCAACTAAGTGGCTCATACTTGGACTACTATCATACTTGGGCTGCTATCAAAAGAGCTTTCATATTTCAAAGAAAGTCATGTCTCTGTAGTTGTGTTTGGTTTTCAGTGTTTGGCTCACCGTCTCTCACTTTGTGCTACTCCAAATCCCTTCTTTCGAGTCGACTTCCAAATACAGTGAGATATTTGTCTGTCAGCTGGATGGGGAATAGAGAGACAAAGAAACGACCACGTTTGTGTTTAACAAGCATCTGCACTCTCACTGTACCTCGCTGTTAAAGCATTTTCAAAAAATGAAACATTTCCGCCGACAAACATCTCCGCGAGCCTCTGACCCGAGCATCATCTAACACTCGCAATCACACTTCAAGAGAAATCTCCCAGAGCAGTAAATAAGTGTTTAAAGCACTTGACATGTAAGCTGTTTGTCACCTTCGGTTTAAATATCGCTACATTAACCTTTTTCATTGAGATTAACAGTCAAACAATCGCTTGTGGGCCTTCTGGGAGTCCTAGTGTAAACACTCCACTGCTGTGCGGGAGTCGCCGGAGCCATTAGCCTCCCAGTCAGATCTATCTTCGGCCTTCAGGGGACCAGCAGACACTCGCTGTCAGAGACTGGAGCAAAATTGATCCGATGTAATTGCATCCTGTGTGAAGTTAATGACTTTTTAAGGCGAAGTGGCCATCGGTGATTCGCATTCTGACAGAGATATGTAAATGACCTTGACATGCCAGTCTGCTAATTGGTGGCGGAGACAGCTGTCTTTACGGATGAGCTCGTCTTCCTTTAATGTCTGTGAAATGAGGGTACAGGCCCGCGCTGTTCAGGTGAATACAATCGTGCTGTCGCTGCGAACAATGTCATTATGTAACGTCAGCACTGTGCTGGAAGGTGAAGCCCTGCGCTCCGTGATTAGATATCACCCGGTTGTCACGTTTGTGCGCTTTGATGAAAGTTCTTCACCGTCTATTTTTTTTCTGTTGTCTTCACTTGTTTGTAGTTTTGAAAAGGAGTGCTGGATGTCCTACATTTACAGGTGATGAGTCATGCAGTACAGCACCAAGAATGATTTGTGATTTGTGTACTTTGCACACAGGAAATGTTGCAGTTTGCGTCATATACTCAACCCTTAAAACTCCCAGCTGTATTTTGCCAGTTTTGGTCCGTCTGTTTTTTATTTTTTTGTAAAAATCTATGTAGCAACTCTTTCCTTTCAAGCACAGCAAATATATACATATCTTTTTTTCAGGACACCCTAAGCTGTCAGTTTATAGGTGCAAAAATTAAGTAAAATGAATGTGACAGTAGATGCAGAACCATCAAAGTCAACCAAAAGACAAAAATGGAAATTGATACCAACAGTATTTTAGCCAAAAACACATAAATCTACAGTAACCAAGCCTTTTCTCACCTGCACATCATTCTCTCAAGTCTTAGCTATCAGGAGAAGAAATATTGGTATTGAAACAAACACACAACAGAAACTATTATATATATTATACATTATATATATTTACACTAATTCTTCCAGGCGTTTTTTGCTATTTACAGTTGTTTCTGCCACTCCTTGAAGCAGTTCCTGTCTTGGATGAGACAGAGGGCCACATCATACTGCTCATGATCTCTTCTTTGCTTGTTTCTGAACATCGAGGACCCTTATTTCTTATTTTGCAGACAAGCAGGGAACTTTCTTGTCTCTTGTTGATCTTCGGTTGCATCTTATTGGACACTACTGTCAAGGGAACAACAGATGAACAATATGAGAACATGTAATTGGTCAAACGTTTGACAGAACAAGGCGTCATCAAAACAGCTAGTCAAACCAGGAAGACATTAGCAGCATTTAGTGATAGCAATCTTTTTTTTATCACAACAATATGATAAATAATCCTGTTTTCACCGGTATATCACTGTGGATTTACCATCAACCGTCTCTGATCAAACACCTATTTTTGTGGCTGGATTGTAAACCTTGTTACAGGTGTAGAAATGCCTGGAAACCCTCGATAGATCGCCAAAAGGGTAAACTTTTAACACTATTCATCCCATAGAGATATACGGTATAGTTCCTGAGAAAATGTAAACAATATTAATGGTGACACGTGGGATCGCCTGTGATCCAGCAGAGTTCTAAGAGTTAATAAGAACTCATAGCAGTTTTCTTCACAGGTAAAGCTGTCATTAATTACTCTGTCATCAAGGTTGTTGGGTCCCTTACAGCCATCTTTGTGATAGATTATGAAAAAAATATCTTTGTAGTTGCAACTAATGTTTACTTGCACGCCTCTGTGAAACTCTATGACCTTATTTAGCTGGAGTTCAAATCTACATGGATATAAATACTTGTCTCTCACTGCAGCCTCTTCTACTCCATTAACAGAGCCCTTCCTTTTGCAAGGATCCACCTGCTGCTGAGCAAAGTCACATAACGTTCTTACAGGAACCAGCAGGGGTGTGTCCAGAATGTTTTGACTGAGATGGCCAGACCAAGGCATCAACTTCAGCAGGAGTGAGTGGCATGAAGTATGTGAGCCCACGCACCACATAACATCTATGTTTAACCGATGTTATAACACATAATGTCAGCTTCCCACTGAGCAAATTTCAGTCTAAAAGGGGTTTAATAGACGTCTAATGGTCCTTACGTCTACCACTGGTCTGAAAGTTTTATAGCTGTCTCATAGACTAAACTACTCTGTACATTGATTAATGACTGTAAAAAATGATTTAACCCAACATTTGGCCATTATTTACACAACTTACAGTTTTGATTTAATATTTAATAATAATGAATTAAATTCTATCATCTAGATTCAGGATTAAATATAGATTTATTATTTAGGAGAGAATTTCTGTCTAAACTAAGACAGTCTAATAGACTTCTAAGGTTCAGTAGAATTAGTCCAGTCTTTGACAAATACATAAATAGGATGGTGTTATTTTTTTCTGCACATTTGCCATTTTTTTATCTTGAATTTGAGAAGTGTACCATAAATAAACCAAAATTAAGATAAACCCCCTTTTTTTTGCACATAAAAAACAACTTAAATAAAAAACAGGGTGAAAGACGTATTGAAACTGAACTGAAAAAGTGAAATAAAACATCAAAATGAAATAAAACCTCCAAATTAAGAAACGTTGTAGCCTCTAAACGTGTTATTCTGCACAGTGGTGTTTGAGCTAATTTTCAGAACTTGGCTGGTATATCAAACAATTTTGTATCATTGTCTTTTTATTGAAAATTTAATATAAATTCGTACATTTTTGACATTGTTAGAGCACATTTAATTCACTATTGTCTGTTTTTTGCCAAGAAAATAAACATTAACACACATAAACCATCATAATCTATGTTAATGAGACTCAAACCGAGTCAAAACTTGGTGATGAAAGATACAATAAGCTCAAAATAATCTATTCCAGTCATAATACAGAATTTAAATATGCTTATAAATATTATATTCTACTTCTACAAAGTCAGTGAATGTACTTACACTGAGACACCAGCGTATGTGAACTGTATATTTATATTGGATATCCTCTCTAACAGAATTACACTTGACATTATTTCATTATTTCTGCTTCTGTTGAATATTTCGAGTACTTGCTTGCAACACAAAGACCTTTGCAAATAGGGAACCTTAAAATAAAGGTCAGTGTGTGACATCGTTCATGATGAGGCCGGAGATAAACATTTAAGTTGTGTTCCAGATTAGCTAGAGGTCGTCTTCGGAGGTGTCTGAGAAAATGTCATCAGTCATTAGGACACAGCCCATGAAACACAATGCTCCATTCCAGCTGGAGTGTTTCCTTCAGGGAATCACGGGGATCGTTCAAGTTGACTGGATGCTGCAGACAACGGCAAATTGTTTGCTCTGAGAAATGATTCAGCACGGCTTTGTTCTGTCAGAGAAATGTCACGCAAACTCTGTATCCCTGCTTTTGGAAGGTGAAATTGAACACTTCCTCAGACATGTGACTGAAGGCTTTGAATTTACACATCCACAGTTAGTAGGGCAAAGTCATGGACTGTTTGCTAACAAAAAATTATGCAGCTTCATGGAGAGCCAGATGCACGCCTCCGAGTCTTTTTTTTTTTTTTTTACTGATCGTCTTTGAAGAAAATTCAGCCTCATGTTCAAAACTTTGAAATAATCTCATTTTCATACTCACCCTTGCCGTGGCCCCCCTGCTTGGCACAAATATGTTTATTTGAAAAGCCCTCTGGACACTTAAAAGCTACGAAACTATATCTGCAAATTCTTTGAGCAGGATTTCTAAAAAAAAAAAAAAAAGATTCTGTCTGAACTGTAACATCCACCGAGAGCTGAGATCGCTCAAATTTCATCAGTCTCAAGCTTCTTCATTACGCCAATATCGTTTAAATTTAATCTGACCTTTAAACACACAAGAGCGCCTCCTCAGCAGCAGGATGATTTTTAATTTTATTTCATTCACTCCTCGATCTCGTCCAAGAGGTTTCTACAGATGCACCTGTACTCCGGTTGCTGAAGTCTATTTTTCCTCCTGGTTAAAATGTATGCGTGCCCCGTGTAACAGATCTCCAGGGTCCCAGTGTTATATTAGTGCCATCTCGCCTCCTCCAGGTCCGGCCCCTGCCAAGGTCACTTGGCCTGAGCTGCAGTTGACGGCTCCCAGTCAGCGCTGCCAGATGGTCCCCTCTGCACACATTACCTTCTGCTGATACCACTCTGAAGGTGAGGACATCACAAGTGACATTCAGACTCCAACCATCCCCGCTTTTAGCTCCCAGCAGCAGATCTGGCTTACTGAACCAACTATTCAAATACATATTATCTGTTTGCTGAAATGTCCAGAAATGTCCATTAATTTGATTCATGCTTTATGACATGATTAACGAACGTAAATTTAAAGCTGGTTTTGCTACGTGAATATTTTGCAGCACAAATGGAAATTTTTCATTTCTAGAGGTGGCTCAAAAAAGTTATTTCTGCATCATAACAAAGAATATTTAAGTTTTTTTTTGTCCAAACTGATGAATTTCTCATGCTCTGTTAGTAAAGTGCCAAAGGTAAAAGCATTCTTATCTTTAGAATCTGTTCTCAAACTTCTGAAATCAAAACAAAAAATCATTAAATTTGCAAAAGCAAAATTGGAAATTAAATTGGCAGCTGTTGAAAGAATATCTGTGACTAGACTTTGGGTCATTTTATTCCAGGGATTCAGCCAAGAAAGATAAATAATAAATGATGGGAGACTTTTTAACATCCTGATAAAAGAGTTTGATTGTTTGCAAATCATATAAAGTCTGAATCTGATTGAAAACAAATAGAAAGGATGCATGCATAAAACTTTTAATTTCAGAGTAATGTTCAAGAATTTATGGATTTAATCAACTAGAGCACAAAATGTCAGCAAAATATTCAGAAAATATCTGTACAAAAGAGAAAAAAAACATTAACCAGCAGTGGATAGCTGTGATTTTCAGGTTCTGGAGCAGCACTGCATCAAAAACAGGCATTGCTCTGTAGTGGAAATCACCACATGGGCTTCAAATCACTACAATTAGACATCATGGAGGCTGCTTCTCTGCTCTATCATCATGGTGCACAGTTGAAAGCAACCTTCTGTTTGTACCATTATGATGAAAGATATCTCAAATGAACTTTTAAATTATAAAGTGTAAATCAGTCACAAAGTTTAAAATTGGATTATCTATGTTGTCTTAAAACCAGTTTTTATCAGCTCACCAACTCCAGGTCTCAACTACGTCTTGTACCGTGTTACTGACATTCCTCCGCGCTCATTATTTAGAGTTACTGAGGACTGTACATTGCACATGACACCCTCAAGAAAAAACAGTTTAGTACGAGTGTGAGAGCAGCTGTTTGGACTGAGCCTAGCTTCCCACAGCTGGCATTTAACATATCATACGCATCGGCATTTGGCTCATCCATGTGTTCAGCTAAGCCTCGGATAGAGATGCTAACATCGCCGCATCTGGGACGCTCAGGATGTGTGAACGACTGGATTGATATGGATGTGCAGGTGAGGATAAATCTGTGCTACTCATGGCGGATTAAATTAACAATAAAATATGTAAAAAAACATTTAAATTTTTGTGCTAAAACACAAGGGTTATGTAATTTCTATGACATTGTAAACATTCACTGACTTGTCAATGCCTTAAAAAGAAAATAAATCCCCTTCCTACACACAAACCCACACACACCCACACATCTAAGGAAAAGGCAAAGACTCAGATGAAGCACTGCAGACGGATTTATATGGATTTATGTAAGAAAAAGAGGAGAAACTGGTTGATTGACGTGTCCTATTTGTAGCATGATTGCGAAGGGAAAAAGTCTTGAAATACTTTGCTGTAGTTTTCTAGCTAACAGTTTAACAGCTGATCGGTAACCATAACAAACGTGGGCCAGAACGTCGAGCTAGGAGGGCTGTTGGTTTTTTAAAAAAACGACTTTGAATGTCCAAATTTCGCATTTGTGTCAGTGATTCCCGTCTCCTCGAGGTGCTAGCACCGGCTGTGCCATAAGTCTTACGTTGTCTTACAGAGGTGCCTCCTCTGCTTCATGTGGGTTTGACGTTTTTTAACGAGTAAGACAGCTGTTTTATACAAAGTCAACGTTCTGCCCATATTTGTCTTTACTTCCACACGGCGCCTCTCAGATGTTTTGGTGATGATTCCAAAGCTCTCGCTATTTCTGGGATTTTTCTTCATTTCCTGAAACCAGCGCAGCGCAGTAGCGTATGTAATGTATGTTTTGCATAGAAACAGAGGAAGCATTGGAGGAGGCGGTGGTCGGTCAGGTCGCAGTTGGAGGATGGAGAATTCTTCACCCGAGTAGTACCGTAAAAGAAATTGACGACGATCCTCAAAAAGCCACGCCATTGTCTTTTTTATTTCTCTCTAGAGATGTGTATCGGGTTGTAACAGCGGCAACACTGCCCCCATGGTTTCCGGTGGTACCTCACTATCTGGCCGATATCCATAAACTTCAAGGATACATGCAGAAATATTAACAAAAAGAACACGAAGCAGAGATGGAGAGCTACAGAGAGCTTTTAGTCTGACTGAAACACGAACACAACTGGATAAAGCAGTAGACAAAACCCTGACAGAAAAAAAGTCGACACAGTTACAGTGTTGACATTGTTTGACGTAAACCGAACTTTAGACATTAGTGCACAGCTTTAAAGTTCATGTAATCCAGCATAACTTGCTCACACAACAGAATCACTTGAAAACTTACTGTCAAAACTTCACATGATGCAGTGACAAAGAAAGTAGAGGGCCCTCGAAGTGATATTGATTTCTACCGGAGTTGCCATTGTAAGGATGAGGTTGACAGTTTAGCTCAGTTGGAGAGTGCATGTCTAAACCCTCGTTTTTGTATCTATATTTTTGTGAGGATTGAAATGTTTTGCAGCAAATCAAAAATGAGGCATATTCACATAGAAATATTTACCAGGCAGTTGTGTTTTTTCGGGGGCCCTGCAGCGCATTTTGCTCAAGGACCCACAAGTATGTTACGGCAGCTTGAGTGGGCTTCACTGTTTACTGTGAAGAGACATAATTTGGAATTTTCTCTTTTTTTTGTTTTCTGTAATCAGTAAATCCCCTGCTGTGTTTACCACTCGCCCTGCTTTTGCATATGTGACACCAAGTAGCAGATATTAAAACGCAGTGAGGCACAATGTGCAGAAAAACGCTGCAGCCTTAATTGAATCGGTGAAAAACAAGGACATGGTAATGGGGTGTATGAAACAAAATGCGTCCAGTGATGTCCTTAGGTTTCAGCTCATTATGTCCTGATGTCTGTGAGCGGTTGTAGTCGGGAGCAGACCGCTCCATGTTTAAATGACCATCCTCCATGTCTGCTCTGTCTTTGTCTGCTGTTGGAGTCAAAAAAGAAGAGATGTGGGTATTCTCTTTGAAAGTCATATAATTACAACAGAGTAATCAGCCCGTTTAACGTCCCTCGTTCCTTTTGTCCCTGGCGTTCAAAGGCTTAAGGGTGGCTAATTGGGCAAGAGGGCTTACCCAAATGGCGAAGACTCGGGGAAGAAAAGTGGCTTTCAACATACGAAGATACGAGGGGGCTTATGTCCTGCGCAGAATAATTTTCTGATAACATTGAGACCACTCTTTTACTTTTTGGAGAAAGGCGACAGAAAGGAAAACCTGGCTGAGCGCAGCGTGCAGTCACGGCGCTGCTTTGTGAGGAAAAGACTGCCTGCAGTCCAAGATAAAGTGGCGGGAGGTGACAAATTCATAACGGCTTTGTGTTTCGTACAATTCGAAGGGATTGTGGGGTTGGCCGGGAATAAGGTGACACGGCTGACAGGGATTTCATCAGGGCTGAACTTGCCACACACAGCAAGAACACAATCCTCTCCGAGATTCGTCTTAGAGACTCAAACGGAGGAATACAGATATAGATATATATATACAGTATGTGCCTTTTTCTTATCCGCTGACTCAACTGAAGACGAGTCGCTCAGCGCGGAGAATACATTAAAGGTGTTATTAAAAACAAAGAGCAGAGCAAAAACACATGCTTGTCTTAATGTGTCAGAGGTAAAAGCATTATTTTCACTGAACATCTGTGATTTTTGAGCGAAGAAATACAGCTATTTTTCACAGCAGTATCGCGGCGCTCTCAACAGCTGACATTTGAAAGTGATGTACCAAGCCTGTCATTTTAACCGCTCATCCATCGCTTTTTTTAAGGCTTTGGTGAAGGTAGGAGGAAAAAGGCCTCCTTTGGATTTTCAGATCCAAGACTAGTCAAGAATCAATTCATCAAATTATAGATGTTTTTTTTTCAAACATATGCAATCTTGATATAAACAAATAACATAATCCACTCAGGTAGAGAAGAATCGACATGTGGTCTTATATCACACTCAGCTCTCACTGTTATGAGTTTGAAGTGCGTTTCTATGTGACCAACTGGCTGAGAGTGACGCACACAGCCGGGGGCTGCAGCCATGTGTGAGGTTAGTCTCCATGAGCTCGTTATGTGAAGCGATACACAACAGCCACTGCTATGAAAAGGGAGATCAACAACTTTTTACCAGGACATTAAACAATACAGGGATACAAATGTAGGGGATTTCACAGACGGGCAAAATGGGTCATCTCTGCGAACATCAGAGCCTCCTGAGTGTGTTTTCTGCAGCTGAACTGACCGTGACCTGGTATTGCTCTCAACTAACAACCAACAATGTGGACATGCTTCTCATTTTTGTGTTCGATAGTCATGTAACACTTTTAGACATGTCAGTTAAGTTGCAGAAAAATGCACATTTTTCACAGTTGCAAGAAGAATACTTTGAATTTGCATCCCTGCCATTCAAACTGAGGTACAGTTATTGATTACACTGTTTACTGTCCTTTCCCCGAGCACTCAAACACCAGGTGGGAATCAATGTATTGACAAAAGCATGTCTGCCTCTGTTATGATTTCCTCCCTTCTTTCAGTTAGTTGGACTTCTTTGCAGTTGAGCTGAACTGATTGTACGTTTAATGGTAGAAATAGAGGCGACTGTACAGCTCTGTATGTCTGCATGTTCATTTCTAATTCGTCTTCTCTATTTCCTCTGTTCAGGTTTTGTCTTTCACCTGCACATTTATACGTCTTAAAGCTATAGTGCGTAACTTCTGTCGCCCCTAGTGGATTTCTGTGTTATTACAACAATATGGCCAGCGAGGAAAAGCGACAGCGACATAAATCCGCATTACCCAGGATTTTCCACAGCATCTGGAATTTTCGCCGTACGCCAATACCTACTGGATCTGTTTGTGAGGCGGATTTTATAGCGAATTACGGACAGCAGGAATTGCAAGAACTCACAAGAACCCACGGATTCAGGTGCAATTGCGCGATAACAAGTTGTCTTTAGCCGCATAGGCTAACCATATAAGCAGTAGATTGTGTTCTTCCAGAGGAGGAAATCTACAACTAGAATTCTAGAATCTGCATCTCCTCATTTATGGTGTCAACGGGGTAAAATGCTGTCTATAAACCTTTCACTTGTTCGTCCCCGCCAGTTTGCATGGTGTGAAATACGATCTGCCGGAAACAAGCCAGATGTTTTATTTTGTGTCTGTGTACAGCTTCCTTTCCAGCACGGATTAATCTGTGCTGAGTTTATCCGACATGCTCCAGTGTCGAGAAAAAGTAGAACTCTTGCGATTGGCTGCGGAGTCCCGCGATCCGCAGTGGAATGGAAAGAAGCCGGTGGAAATTGACACATTAACTTGAATGGTTACGATCAGCTATGATCGGCAGATACGGCCTTTTTCATTGCCATTCCAGATGCAATAGATATTGGGGGTTAGCCTTCTCTGTTTGTCACTCTCCTTCTTTGCCAACAGACCTTCTCCTGAATGAGAAGGCTTTTTCTTTTTGGTAGGATCCACTTCTGAACCTCTTGGTCTCTTCTTCTGGTTCTCCGCCAAGTTGCTCCTAGCCGCACTCTCTTCCCCCCTCCCTTCTCGTTGTCAGGTAAAACTAAGTAGAAGGCATCATTTCCTTTTGTCGCCCCTTGACACAAAAATACAAAAAGAAAAAATACTGAAAAAAACCACGAGTTGTTATAGGAGTCCAACGGTTTAATCAGCGTTACCATCTCCTTTTGTACTAGATGGGTGAAACGGATATTTAGACATGTAGATCTTACACACTATAGCTTTAATTTCCAGATCAAAATGGCATGTTAGCTGTGGGCTGAACCTCAAGTCTAGATTGGACCTTATAAAGATTTACATTCTACTCAGTTTATTGTTCATATGTACCCTGCAAACTATGCTCAGTGTCTTAAATCTCATTATACTCTGATGTTGACCTTTTACCTTTCACAAGAGCAACATCTGAGAACCATGTAGACTGAGTAAAGAAGTTGGAAAACCCAACAAGAGTCTGTAAAGATCTGTACCCTGTGGAGAAAAGTAATTATGCACTGTACATCAGACACAAGTCCAATTTAATGTGACAAGATTCTACAATGAAACCTTTGCTGCAACACTAGATAGAACAGTCGTGAAGTCTGCGGCTATTGTTTCATGTGTTGAGGATATTACTGTGCCAGGGGGTGACGGCTGTAAATGTTTTTTTTGGTTTTTTTTATATTAAATCAGAGTTGTCAGATACCAAACAGATGGCTCTAAAAGGAGTTTTTCAAAGTTGTGAAAGTGAAATAGCAATTATAAGTCCACAGAGAAACTGTCTTGATTTATGCTCAGTGTTATAATTTCACACAGCATTGCGACACGATGAGGTCTGTCAAGTTTACTTTCATCTCATTTGGTTTAACGTTTGATGCTCATTAAAAGGAGTGTACAAAAGCAGCCATAATTTCTGTTATTCGTGTTTTACTCACAAAAGTACTCGGCTTATTTTTCAGTCCCTCTCGGACCAACTTAACCCTCCACAGCCATAAAGTGAAGACTAAAAAAAGATTTAATTTCCCGTCTTTATTTGTCTAACTGCATATTCAATAAATCTGGGAAATAACTGGCTTTAACCACACAGTCCTTTAACAGTTTTGATTTCTCAGTAAAAAGGATCCATCCTCTCTACAAAGAACTTTGAAGGTTTTGACAAACATGTCCAGTTCAATTTTCCCCCACCTTGTCTGTGACACCATGAAGCTTCATCCTTGACTACTCTAAGATCACAGACTGCAATTAGAAAATTGGAGCTTAATACAAACAAAATGATTAGCCTACGAAATAGCGAAGTTCACCTCTGCTCCTCCAACTTGCCGGCTTTCAGAGTACGCTGAAAGACATTTTTATGAGAGTTCTCCGCTTTCTTCAAAGTCTGTCTCTCAGCCGTCACTGAACCTGCAGGTATCATGAGATCAACAAAATGAAACTTTCCCAGGTGTCAACGACAGCACAGCTTTTTTTGGAAGACATGATATGAAGATTAAAACAGAAGAAAGAAAGAAAAAGTTTGAGCTGCACGTGATGTTCGCCGGCCTCCTCCTTTTGTAAGAGTTGGGAACATAGAGGGTATATAGAATGGACGCCGTCTGCCTCCTAGCTGGGTGAAGCCATCGCGAGAACAGCACCCTCTGGTGACAGGCTGCAGTATAGGTTATAAATCCCCCCTCCTCCAAATTTTATGGGTGTACGAAGATCGTGTAGCTCACCCGGAGGATACGCGTTTTGAGCAGAGCGTCATCACAGCGACTCTCCCACCAAATGCGTACAACGCTACAGCGCCAATGGTGGTTTCAGGAAGTGGAGAAATTCCTGGAAATACTGAGAGTAATTCAGCTTCAAATTTGTACAATGATGGAAGGCGGAGCCAAGTTGTCCATTGTATATACAGTCTATGGTTGGGACGCCTTCTTACGACACGAGGCAGCTCTCAGTTTTGGAAGTGTGCAACATGCTATACTAATTATGCTAACACTGGCCTCGCAGTCATCTTGATGTTAAAATAAAAGTGACCATGTAACCTTATAGCATGCAACAGTTTCCTATGGAAGATGCGACCATTAAACATGCAGATAAAGGTATTTTGTATTGTGCTCTGATATAGAAATCCAGAGGACGGCACTTGGAGGTAGAGGTGCCCACTTTGATGCATGCATTTCCTCTTATCATCTCCCTCTTATCTGGGGTGACCATACGTCTCTTTTACCCGGACATGTTCTCCTTTCTGGGGGCTGTCTGTCCTTCAATCCAATCTTCAAATCCTTCAAATATCCGGGGTTTTGTTTGGAAGTTCAAGTTTGTGTAGCGTGGACTAACTGAGTTAGAAGCACATTAAAAACACTCGACCCAACCTGAGAAACCCCCTAAATTTACTACACTCTACTCCACAACTCCACCCCGTGTAACAGTGTCCTCTTTTTGGGGATTCAGAACATGGTCACTCTATCTTATCACTTCCCTATCTTGCTGTGCTGTTTGATTGAAAAGACTCCTCACTTTTAGACAACAAATGACCAACAGAGGGGGTCGCCGTGAAGCTCGATGAATCAAGAAAGAGCTTCACAGTTGCACAGAAACCGGACATTGCTGACTTTCTTAAAAGCAGAGGAAATCCTGTTCTAAGTAGACAGTTTGGACCTTTTACCACTTTATACACCAGTGCAATTTATGTTCCAGATTTTAAGGTGGATAAAAAATAAGACTGAGAACTACCTTTTACACACTGAAGGTCTTAATTCGTAGCTGTGATCACCTGTTGCTGACCAAACTCAGCAGATAAAGCTTAAACATACTGAGTGGGGTACTTTCTATATTCTATTTACTATTACAAGTGTGAAAATGCAAATGTGCAACTTTGGTAAATAAAGACGTCCAAACCATCCAGATTTCTGCAGTTTGGTGTTAGGGTCCTAAAAAGGCTTCCTCTGACCCTTAGCCTCCATCCCCTGCTGTAAAACACTACCTGCCCAAGCCACTCCTGCCTACATGCAAATGCATTTTCCTCATAGTGGGTTTGTATGTAAACCTGAATAATTCATCACAAAGGTGGTTTTGGGTGACGTCGGAGGGGAACAGCGAACATCCATCTAAGGCTGCGAACTGAGAATCACCTCCCTCTAAATGCACCTCATCATCAGTTCTGGGGTCTAAATGGGAGATGCTGTTGCATACAGCTGCAAGTGAGCACATCTATCCAGCTGGCATCTGTCCCCCCGTGAGGACAGGAGAAACTTCCGCGGCATTTCTCTCGGGATCGGACTGACAGTGCAGCGAGCACATCGAACATGACTATAAATAGAGCCCAACAATGGCTTCATCTGATGGATGTGCCTGTGGCTAACTGTCAGCAAATAAGCATCGTTTTATGAACAGACTGTAAAAGATGCTGCAGAGGTATTGATCAGAATTCATGCGTGTAAATCCTGCATGTACAAAATGAAATGTTTTAATGAAATGAAGCTTTGATTTAATCTATTATGCCTTGTTTATTACCGAGTGAGGATATTTGATTCTGTCTGCGACCTTATGAACAAATGAAGTACCAGCTTCTCATTGTTTTAATATATATCTAATGTTTTTTTAATGGGCTGCTCTTTACATATTCATATAAGAGTTTTTCTATGCAGAATTTATGAACGCCTCATGGTTGGAGACAGAAGAATCAATTCAAGCTGCAGAAATCGTCGTACTCCAGCAGGAATAATTCAGACCTCAAATTGGAGTTGATTTCATTATTTACAAATTGCTCAAGGAGCAAAAGCATGTTGCTTTGTTCTTCTTGTCATCTTGTCAGCCGATCAAATTTTACTTATTGAGCCTTGTACTTATTTATTGATTTATTCTTGCAGCAGCAGCAGGGTATCATGCTCAAAACACAAAGAGCGGCTGTGTGATTTTATTAGCTCGCTTTTCCGGACCAATCAGGTGTATCTCCTATCAGACTGCTGCATCTCTGATAGGTGAGAGAGAAAGAGCTTCTTCCTTATCTTCTGTTTCCTCTCTTTTTTTTTTTTCCTGTCATGCACTTTGAAGGACATACTTTTTTACCCTTTTGGCCCTGAGGGGTGTTCCTGTAAAATCACAGGTCCACAGGCGGGGGGCTCTCAGCAGACAGGTCACCTGTCTCCTGGACCACCTGGAGTGAAGTGAGAGCACACAGCCAGCTGTCAGTCAGTCAGTCAGGTCGGAGAGCGAGAGCGAGCGGAGGAGGGGAGAGGGAAAAAAAAAGAAATGAGTGCTAATGGGAGGGATGGAGGATGACATTTAAGTAGGAGTTGGTAAGAAAGTGGAGAGGAAGCTCTGTCTTGATGCAGCTGTGATCCTTAACCTGCGCCTCACCCACACAAACACCCTCACAGCATGTAACAGGTTTACTCTCGATCGCATGGAGGAATTCTGCTTTTAGATCAAGCTGTAAAGACATACAAACATAATCGTGATAAAAGTGTCAACAGGTTTAGAAAAAGAAAAAACCCTTTATTGTTACTTTTAATCAATCGTGTAATTTGTTACATTTTCTTTTCCACAGGTGCAAATACAGGTTTGTTAATATCTTTATAAATTAGGGCCGGGATGTCAGTGCGTTAATTGCGATTAATTAATTCCAGTAATATTAGAATGACCATATTCTGAATCCCCCAAAAGAGGACACAACTACGTTGGGGCAGAGTCACGGAGTCGCATGTGGTTAATTTGAGGTTTTTTTGGGTCGGATTGAGGTTTTTTTTTTTTTTTTGCTCCTAACTCAGTAAGTCCATGCGATTAAAGAAACTTGAACTTGAACTTGAACTTGACTCAAACTCTGCCCTACAGAATACAGTCAAAATATTTTGCACGCTAAAGGTCCTTACACACCGGGAGCGCTTTTTTTGTGCGATAATTTTGGACATCGATTTTTTTTTCAGAACCTGTATCCTGTCAATACAAGTGTTCACATCAGCGACGTTTTCCCGTCCTGCGATATTGTGGCATTTATTTTCTCGTATCACGGTTAAATTTTCGCATACTGTGTGTCCACTTCTAACCAATCAGATTTCATGTTGTTGCGAAGTCAGATTCACCGGTATATCCAACATGGCCGACCGGCTGATTGTTTACATGTCGGAGAAAAGAGTGAGACAGACATCTCAACACGAGTGTCTAATCAGAACTGAAAAACAGTGTCACTCTTCTCGCTTCCACGCAGGACGCGTCTTCTTTCCCCCCCGGAAAGTCGCAAAATCGCATCGTGCTTGATGTGTAGTCAGGCGCACTGAAATTCGCCTCCAAATATTTCGTAATTGCGCTTTGTATATATATGCGTTGTTCCCGGTGTGTAAGGACCTTAAGATCAGCCTGTGTTGAAAGTGCTTTTAGTTCGGCTTCCCAGAAGCTTCCTCCACTGTTGCAACACGACGAAGGTGCCCTACAGAATACAGTCAAATATTTTGCACCTTTGCTAAGAGACGATGCAATATTATACGACTCCTCTGAGGAAGTTTGTAGCTGAAGAAAAAACTCACAAAATGTTTGACTAGAAGGAAGAAATGGTTTCAGATTTTTCAAGTCAAAGCAGGTCCATGCTTCAAGTTTCAAAGTCCTCCTCTAACGTCTGCCTGGAAGGTGACATTGCAACACTGATAGCTTTTATTTTGACTTATTGACGGAGATTGCAGAAAAAAAAAACAGTCAATTTGTTTTTGGCTATTTTGCCCCAAATGCAGTTTAAATGAATCTGTCCACTTGGCTCCTTTTTCAATCATCTAACCTGACCTATTTTCACCAAACTCATCAGTCAACTTGTCGTTTAAGATTTAGGAACTGTTGGCTTTGAAATGTATTGGATTGCACGAATTTCATCACAAAAACATGATTGCGTGTTATTTATTTGTGTCAGGGTAGTGACATTTGACACATTAGATGACACCATTGGATGATATATGAGCTCAAAGGGCTTCAAACTGTGATCAGCGCTGCTTTCGGCGTTTAATTCAACAAGCTGATGGTGAGAGCGCTGGTGATTTGCATAATACAGTACGCTCACCTGAGTCCAAACAAACGAAAACACTCTAAACAGCCATTTAAAAGCACTTAACGTTATTTTGATAGAACATCTGTTGGGAGAAGATGTAGCCTTAATTGCGCAAATGCATGACTCAAATGCAAACATGCAGAGCGAGTTGCAAGTGGATAGGATGCCCGGATAGGTGAGTCGGTGCTCCTTCCATCAACTCTCTGCAATCTATCGATGTCAGACACAGTAGACGACGTGTCAACACATCAATAGATTTTTCTTTTTTCATCCGGCCTGTGGGTCGAAGATCAGAGAAGGAGTGAGGAGATAACCCCCTGGAAATGGAGCTTAATTAGACCTTACTCTGATAACGGCCTGAGATATATCAGGAAGGTAGAGGTCTCTTAATAAATTCTGGGGGGGTTCCAAATGAGGAGGCAGGAAACAGAAGCACATCTGATATACTCAATCAAGTGCAATTAATCTCAGTTGTGGGTGAAGGTAAGGGTGGGTTGTAAAGTGCCTCACACTCCTGGCATCATTACACACTCGGGTGCACGCTGACTTTTAAGAGGTGTGCCGCGGTGGTCTATTTGTGCAGCGGAGCGTGCAGTGTACAAGCAAGGCCAGGGACATTACCCTCGCCGTGTGTCGTGACACTGTAGCCTCATCAAGGTAACCTGCAGGGAAGCAATCTGGGGATGGAGTATATCAATGCTCTAATTTAAATGTCACTTCCTTTATTTTACACTCCCCTGGCAAAGACGCTCACCTTTTCCCTTTTTGCACAGCAGAATTAATAAGAGGAAAGATGCTGAGCCTTTACCCAGCTCTGTAAAATTAATGTCGGACCATTTCTGCCTGGTGACCCACTACTCACATACACAAATTGTCATGGAAACAGAAATCTGATGCGAGACTTTTCTTCTCCCTTTTGCCTTTTTTTTTATATTCAATTTGGCATGTCATGTTCTGGTCCGTGCCCGTGAATGAAGATATCACAATTTAATCAGGAAACCATGTACCATGTGAGTGTGTCACACCCCCCGTGATTGGAACATCACTGCAGCTCTTCTGCCTGTTCATGATCTCCCAGGGAGATTATGTATTTCCTGAAATCTCAGCTAAATCTCTAACGTGTATTTCTATGTATATATTATATATTATATATATTGTACCATTAAAAATCAGTGGTGGACGGAGTTGCAGCTTCATCGCTTGAGTTAAAGTTGGGGTAGTCAGGATCTGAGGAAGTGCCCCTCACAACCAGTTTTACCCTCAGCTCCTCCTCTCCCCTCCCTCTCTGCTCCAGCAAGCCCCGCCCACAAACAGACGCTCCTGCTTGCTTGTATCGTTCCAATTAAATTCATATATAATGCAGATAAATACTTCAGATAATTACAAATGGGGCCCAGTCAGGGTGAAAGTCAACAGCATTGGTGCTACTGTAGATGCCAACAGACTACCAGCAAACACAATGTTTGCAGGACTTCTACAAAGAGGATAAAGTGACATAGCCCAGGACCCGAGGTCAACAGTTTAGCGATGCTATAACACGCAGCAGGTTGTTAAAGTGGTTTACCTGTCCAGCAGAAAGGTTGCACCCCCGATCATTGTTGACACGGCTTTTTAGCTCTTGTCCGGTCTACCTCAGTTTTAAGCGCCCGTTATTCCACCAGAGTCTCCGGTATTTACTTTGTTTTCTTACTTGTGTCGGCAGTCGTGGCCAAAGGAGGATTCAGACAATTTTCCGAACTTTCTGGTTGGTTTCTACTGTCTGATATTGTAGCACGCTAACTTTGTTTGGGCTCCTGAACGACACAGGGGAGCGGCCAATCAGGATGAGGGGGGCGGGGAATGGCTTTGTTTACAGTCAGAAAGAGCGGAGCGCTCAAAAAATTTAAAATGTTGACTAAAAAGACATAACAAAACACAGCGATATCATTATATTCCCAAAGGTCATCAATAACTAATAACTATTGACTGATATTAAAAGCCTATTTTTGTATGTACACCACAAAAAAAGATGCTTCTTTAACAGATTCCTGCCTACTCCACCTTTAATAGGAATACAACCATGACCGGGTCATCATCTCTTGAGGATGTAGTTGACATTATTTCTCTTTCTTCTCTCTCCCTCAATATACAAATTTTATTCGTGTCACACCAGGTGTGTATAGGAAAGGCGTAAGCTGAATATTTTGCATTTTAATGACCGTAACTCTCTTAATGCCGCAAAGTGTTTTAACTCGTGTGGATAAAGATGGGATTGGAGTGGGTCTGATCAAAGATGGGGCTCAGTCTTATCCCATCTTTACACCTGGTCTTTGTAAATAGAGATTAGTCTAGACCAGCTTGTCACTGTTAATAGTCTCGGGATAGCACTTGTTGTCAATCAGCACTGTATAAATAAAGATTGATTGATTGATCGGCACTGTAGTTGCACAGTTCAGTAGACACCAGTTGTAATCCTAGCTTTAGTTCCGTAACATATAGAGCGTGAATATGACACCACTGCCCGGTTAAGATTTGTCCTCTTAATGAAATCTCTGTTATTATTAGACGGCCTGCTGCGTTCAGCTTTGTTACCATCCGAAGCGTCACCATGGTACATTTACAGCTGATAGATTTCTGCACGGACTAGAGGACACTCCTTTGGCCTCTTTCTAATTTAATGTACATGAATCGGCTCATCCATAAAATCAGATCAAGGATTATAAGAAACGCTGAAACCAATACTTTTCATGAGACATTAACCTCATACACAGCTGTTTGTTTCATGAGCAGAGTGATAACAAACAGAGCTTCAGGGGGGGCAAACAGAAGCAGACTGCAATCTTTGTTTTCTTTTAGTATTTGAAACTCTCATCCTCTTCGTCTTCAGACTTTATTTTGGAGGCACGGAGTGATTACACCTGCACAGAACAAGAGCAGAGACGACAACAGACTATCATTATTGATAGGAAAAAGCCACTCCGACTTTTAGGACTGCGCAATCGTCAAACGAGTCATCAGGTAGATTTTTATTCCCCTTTAAAGTGCAATTACTCTGGAGGACATCAGACGTGGATTAGTCGATGCAGTCCCATCCATCTGTGCAACGGTGAAATTCAGGCCTCATGGTATAACTGTCGGACACCTTTAAAATACAGCTTCTGCTTGGCTGTTTCATACAGGTGCAATGCAGCACACATGACGTACAACACACTGTATCTCCTGAGCCGTATGAGTCATCCCCACAATGCAATTTTAAAGTCTTGCTCTCCCTCAGTCTTCTCCTCTGGGAGCCGGAGTAGATTCATGACCAGGAGGACAGGTGATATCAGTTGTGACTTGGTGTGAGGTGAGAAAAACTAAAGATAGGGAATGAGCAAGTGCTGTGGCTGCTCTCAGGAGACCGCAGAGCAGAAGACGAAATTCTCAAAAGTTCATGGGGGGAAAAGGGACCGGGAAGGTGTTGAGGTGGAAGAGAATGAGGTGGAGCAGTGAGAGACAGGTTTCATATTCAGAGAAGGAAGAGAAAGAGCTTGTTTGAGAGTCGATGATTAATCGCATTAATAAGATATCTACCATATTTTAAAGATTTGATCTATTCATACTTGTCGGTCATAGGATGGTGGATAGACGAGGAAGGATGGTCAAAAAAAAAAAAACAGGCTCTCCACAAAGGGTGCATGAATTAACCATGAAGGGAGAGTACACACAGCAAGATCATCGGGTTGATTTCTGTACCTGATAATTAAGAGTATTTTTAGGTTAACAGATCAAATAACAAACTACAAACTGGGAAATTAACCTCTTATCTTTCTGTAAAAATGAGACAGAGATTTATTCAGACATATTTCTGCAGGATGTCAGGAAGTCATGTGGGACTAGAAAGCAGATGCCTAGTTGAGGTAGAGTTGAGTCTGGTCTCATTCATGAAACTTTGTAAACTTCAATGTTAATTTTAATAAACATCATTGGCTGGGGTGACCATATTCTGACTTTCCAAAAAAGAGGACACAAGTACGCAGGGGCGGAGTCACGGAGTCGCACAAAGTTAATTTTGAGATTTTTTGGGGTCGGATTGATTGTCTTTTATGCGCTTCTAACTCAGTAAGTCTACGTGACACAAAATCGAAACTTATGTACAAAACTGCAGACATTTGGTGGATCTTATAAACTTCCTGGACAAAGCCGGACAGCCCCCCAAAAAAGAGGACATGTCCGGGTAAAAGAGGACTTATGGTCACCTTATCATTGGCGCTAAACAACAACTCTGGATTCATGAACTCTATGAATCATAGAAATGTGTGAGTTTATGGATGTTCATGATTGCCAATTGATCGTAGAGTTTTGCACCCATATAGGACCAAGCCTCATTTTGGTTTAACTGTTCCTTTAAGAGAAGAATAAAATGATGGGGTCTTTGCTGATGCTCTTCCTGCCTCAGCTTTTCCTGTGCTCTACCTGCCTCTGACTTTTTGAAGTGGTTAGCCAATCAAAACCGGAGCTGCCCCGGACAACAACAACAACCGCAACCATCATTAATGGTGCGATTCCATTCGCCACCATTCAATGGTGGTTCCATTCACGTCGGAAGTTGGAGCTGGGGATAACGTTGCACTGACTTATCTGCCTTTCAGTTACAAAATCAGAAAAAAAGTAGCAAATGGCCAAAAACGGAAGCTGAAACAAGATGGCTACATCTACGAAAGTTATTCTTGCCCTTGCCTTGTCCAAATATAAACAACTTCCGGACAAATGAGTGGTTCTTCTGCAACCTAAAAACACGGTGGATGAAGAGGAAACAGAAAGGCACAAAGGTAGCCTATTTTTTCTCATTAGAGGAGCTTCTACTTACTGGTTACAACCAGCGTAGACACCTATAAATGTCGTCCAACTTTCCAAATCGGAAATCGGACCTCGGGTGTCATTCCAGTTGAAAACTCCAACTCAGAACTTGGAAATCCTGACTTCGAAGTACAACTGGAATGCACCATAACCATGTTTAACTTAGTTTAACTTCAGAAATGGATCGTCTGTAAAACCTGCCGCTACAAACTGAAAAGAAGAGTTGTTTCCACGATGGATGTACCACGTAAGAACAAAACTGTGAAATCTTTATCTGTTGTGTGGGGTCACTCAGGCCCAAAAAGACTAAAATGTGTATAAAAGAAGTTTACAGCCAGTGCAAATGTGCAGGAGTAATGAGGGAAAATAGTGTGTCCCCAACACGAGGCTAAAATCCATGTAAACAGTAATCGCTCCTCCATGTCAAACACTGATCACGACCTTTTCCTCATTTGAACCCTTTTGCGCCCACTGTGTGTGTAATCGCACTTCTAAGAGAGAAGTTAATGCCCTACAGTGATGGTGTTTGCCTTTAATGAGTGTCATAAAAGAGGCTTTAAAACAACCACTTCAATTAAAGCACAAATAAAGATTTGAAAGAGTGCAAGAGCAAACTTAACGAGACGAATCAGTGAGAAAAAAAACAAAACACCGGGGTTAAAATAAAGGGGAGGACACGCAAGATTTTTTCATTACTATTCCAAGAAATGCAGATTTTTTTTTAATTATCTGATATGAAAAATGTACAGGTTGTATAATTACATATATTTAAATAACACTGTAAAAATGTATGGATTACATTGTAAACTGCTTTAACTAAATAAACACACACATGTTGTGTATCCCTGCCTAAGAGAAAACTCAAAAGTTGAAAAACTTAATTGATGCTGATTGATAGTCAACATCTCTAACACATATATAATTAAAGTGGTATTTAGTAAAGAAGCTCTATACAGCAGTGATTAAATTACATGTCCCTTTTTGGCATCCAAGTCAGTCTGCAGTGAGAAAGAAAGCGTGTTAACGGATAAACTGAATTGTTAGTCTAATTTAAACCTACAGTAAAAAGTTGACAAGACTCTTAAACGTTGTGTTTTTCTCTGAGTGATGCAAACTTATCTCATTACCTTATATTAAAATGACTTGAACATTGAAGGCAGCTAAAATACTTGATCTTAAAGCTTCAGTGGAGTTTTTGATGTTTATAAAATCTACTGGAATTCATACTGATTATTTTTTATGATCATCAAGACTGACTTTAATTTTTAACACCTGAAACCAATGCGAGGGGGTAGGTGATGGGTAGGCGAGCAGCTGAAGCAACCGCGCTGTTCTTTTAGTTTCAGCTAAAATGTTCCTTATACATTTTACATACGACAGTCAAAAGTCTGTAGGATGAGATTCTTTGTCGATAGGTTGTACTTCGGTCTGTAGAAGCCAGGATAAACAAGGACTGATTGGTCCATAGGGGGCGCCAAAGATGACACACACTCCTCACAGGAGTTTTAACGAGCTTTACTGTTCTGAGCAGGTTTCTAAATTGAGACATACACTCACCGGCCACTTTATTAGGTACACCTGTCCAACTGCTCGTTAACACTTAATTTCTAATCAGCCAATCACATGGCGGCAACTTAGTGCATTTAGGCATGTAGACATGGTCAAGACAATCTCCTGCAGTTCAAACCGAGCATCAGTATGGGGAAGAAAGGTGATTTGAGTGACTTTGAACGTGGCATGGTTGTTGGTGCCAGAAGGGCTGGTCTGAGTATTTCAGAAACTGCTGATCTACTGGGATTTTCACGCACAACCATCTCTAGGGTTTACAGAGAATGGTCCGAAAAAGAAAAAATATCCAGTGAGCGGCAGCTCTGTGGGCGGAAATGCCTTGTTGATGCCAGAGGTCAGAGGAGAATGGCCAGACTGGTTCGAGCTGATAGAAAGGCAACAGTGACTCAAATAACCACCCGTTACAACCAAGGTAGGCAGAAGAGCATCTCTGAACGCACAGTACGTCGAACTTTGAGGCAGATGGGCTACAGCAGCAGAAGACCACGCCGGGTGCCACTCCTTTCAGCTAAGAACAGGAAACTGAGGCTACAATTTGCACAAGCTCATCGAAATTGGACAATAGAAGATTGGAAAAACGTTTCCTGGTCTGATGAGTCTCGATTTCTGCTGCGACATTCGGATGGTAGGGTCAGAATTTGGCGTCAACAACATGAAAGCATGGATCCATCCTGCCTTGTATCAACGGTTCAGGCTGGTGGTGGTGGTGTCATGGTGTGGGGAATATTTTCTTGGCACTCTTTGGGCCCCTTGGTACCAATTGAGCATCGTTGCAACGCCACAGCCTACCTGAGTATTGTTGCTGACCATGTCCATCCCTTTATGACCACAATGTACCCGACTTCTGATGGCTACTTTCAGCAGGATAATGCGCCATGTCATAAAGCTGGAATCATCTCAGACTGGTTTCTTGAACATGACAATGAGTTCACTGTACTCAAATGGCCTCCACAGTCACCAGATCTCAATCCAATAGAGCATCTTTGGGATGTGGTGGAACGGGAGATTCGCATCATGGATGTACAGCCGACAAATCTGCGGCAACTGTGTGATGCCATCATGTCAATATGGACCAAGGTCTCTGAGGAATGCTTCCAGCACCTTGTTGAATCTATGCCACGAAGAATTGAGGCAGTTCTGAAGGCAAAAGGGGGTCAAACCCGTTACTAGCATGGTGTACCTAATAAAGTGGCCGGTGAGTGTATATCGCTTGCTTGAAATCTTTGGCTATGTTCACTCTGCAGGTCAATTCCGATTTTTTAACCATATGTGACATATCTTATTTTTTAATGTAAGTGTAAACAGTGCAATTCTGATTTTTACAAATCCGACCCAGGCCTCTTTTGTATGTGGATATAAAATCGGATATGTATCCGATGTGACTGTAGAGTGGACGCTCAGGTCGCGTTCATCCGACCTATACGTCATCAATATGCGACAAACGTCATCATTGTTCAACAACACAAACAGCCGTGGAAAGCAGTGGCGGACAAGGGAACAGAGAACAGTCAGCCAACATGATTTGTGCGCATGCGGGTCACTTCACGGACGCATTCTGTTCACATTAGATGCCGAATTCGTTGTTGTAATGTGAACGACCGCACAAAAAGATTGAATTTAACAAAAAATCCGAAAATCTGCAGTGTGAATGTAGCCTATGAGACCTCCATTCAAGCTCAAATCCTCTCTCATGTAGTTTGTTTTCATCTGTTTTAATGCTTAAACTTTCCAACGTGAACAAGACTGTTTACATGAAAGTGGAGCAAAGGTTTCAGGACTCACATTCATATTTGCACCTAGTCTGACCTTCACTGGCTCCGAACACCAGATTTTCCTCCATCCCTACCCCCCAAAAAAAGCAGTCTGACATGTTTGCCTCAGGCCCATCCCATTTCAAAGGTGGATTTTGTATGTAGACAACAACCTGGTAATTTCCCTGGGCGCAGCAGCTGAGCACACTCGTCTGTGCGATGACAAACGGAAAGGGTTATCCGGTCCCCTCAGACTGCCGCACAAACATCGCTCAGATAAACCTAATTTTGCCCAAGGCTCTCTTCACCTGCTCTAAAACTGGAGCAATAAATTTGCAAATATCTTTAAGAATTCCCTCTTTCCTGAACCTGCAGTCGCTTTACTTCCACAGGGGCAGATCACCTCCCTCCCGAGGACTCTGGGAAACATCATCGAGGCCTTTGATATCGTTTTTTTTAGGCTCTAACAATAACAGACGTCACGGAAGAAAAATCACAGGCTCAAGAGAACCTATAGCACTTTTATTTTTCCTGAGGAGGGGGGTGACATTGCCAAATGTTTTTTGCTATTTATTCGATAATTTCTCCTTTTCTTGCGTAACACTCCTCATGAATATTAATGTGGCCTTATGGTTGGAACTGTTTGTGGCGCTCAGTGGGCTGAAAGAGGCCATAAAAAAAGTCACAGTCAGCGATGTGAAGCCGGAGTTGTGGGTTTTCACTCGCTCAAATCGCCGACTTTGAATAAATAAATTGAATAAATTAAATTTGCAAACAGCTGTCAGAGTTAAAGCTTCATTTTCCGAGTTCTTACAGGAGCTGCTGGCTGACCTACAGCCGGTCTTTACCCCCAGACTGGAGCTTCTTTTTAGATCGCACAGCCAAACTTCAGGTCAGCAGGGATTAATTAGCTTTTTGAAACCCACCCAGCAGATGTCAAGGTAATCTTGGGATGTGGGCTGCAGAGGTCAATGCAATATCTCGAAGCTGAGGGGGGACGAGAGCTGATCTCACCAGTGTGTGACGCTCTGCCAGGCCAGGCATTTGTCCCAAACAGACTGGGACCGCTCAGTGCCAACCTCCCGGCCTCATTAATGGCAAAGCTCTTAATTAGGTCACTGAGATAAATATGATGTTTACTTTTTTTCATGTTAAAAATAATGCCGTCCAGGAGTTTCCCTGATAAAAACAAGTTTTCAGAGTCAACGAGGAGAGAGTGTCAGAGCAAAGTCTCACATCACCCTGACTGTTCTGGAGCTGTGTGCCAGCGCAGGACGGATCCCCGGCCAAACCTATTATTATTCAGAGGAAGGTGAGAAAACACTCGAGGAGGGGAGGCAGTGGGAGGCAGTGGGATCAGAGTTGTCAAGGGCCGGCCTTAAAGTGCTTAACTTCTTTCAGAAATCTGCCCTTGTCAAGAATTGTATGTGGGACATTCAGGGACACGAGCAACACTGAAGAATTTTACGGCTATGCCCCGGTGCATTTCTGAGCATCCTCGCTGCAGTTCGACATATCCAGTTCAAGGAAAACTGACAAACAGGCCCACTTTACTGCAATCTGAATGGATTTTCAGATGTTTCATGGTTTACCGTGTTAGCTTATTATCAAATGCCTGATTAGTTTTTATTCATATGCAGATGATACCTCCCTGTACTCGTCTATTTTAACATATTAAACAAATGAATCAGAGACATAAAAAGGTGAAAATCTCAGAACTTCTTGCAGACAAATCTTGATAAAACTGAGGTGATGATTATTGGCTGAGTCATTGCTACTCCTGTTATCACAATTTTAGGCTGTGTCATGTTTTCTTTATCCTCTTTTTTCCTTCATTATTGAATTTCCTGTCATTTATTTGAAGATTTTAGTCTTAAGAGCATTAGCAAAGACCTCCAAGTCAAATCAAGTCAAGTTTATTTATAAAGCACCTTTAACCCGCGATTTCCACTGTATGGCCGGAATGGCTTCAATTCAGAACGGCTGTGATTTTCGCCTTTTGCCAATTCCTACCGAGTCCGTTTTTTGAGGCGACTTTCATGGTGGATTGCAGACAGCAGGAATCGCGAGAACTTATAACAACCCCTTGGATTCACGTGAAAAGAATAAAAGCTGCAGTGGTTATGATTTGTGTGTGCTCATTTATAAAATGCAAGGGAGAAAAGGTGCGTCTTTAAGGACGATTGAAAAGTCTCTAGGGTCTGTCAGGCTCTAATATGGCCAGGTAGACTATTCCAGAGTCTAGGGGCGATCGCTGAAAAAGCCCTGTCACCTCTACACTTCAGTCAAGTTTTGGGGACGTCTAAAAGCAACTGGTCAGAGGACCTTAAGGCTCTGGCTGGGGAGTTGATGCAGGAGCTCTGACAGCTACAGAGGGGAGACCATTGAGGGCTTTTAAAACGATTAAAATACTTTTAAAATCAATGCGAAGGTGGACTGGGAGCCAGTAAAGGGTCACTAAAATTGAGGTTGTGTGGTTGCGCTTTTTCTTGCCAGGGAGGAGTCGAGCAGCAGCGTTTTGGATGAGCTGAAGGCGGTTGATCGATGACTTGTTCAAGCCTGCATACAAGGAGTTACAGTAATCTATTCATGATGTTATAAAGGCAGTAATATTTAGTCTTTGCTAGCAGACGGAGATAGAAAAAGCTTGTTTTAACAACAGCACTGATCTCCAAGAAGCAGAGCAGAGCAGTCATCGGTGACAGTACAGGTGAGATCAGACACCACATAAAAATTAGGAGCTGGGCTGAAGGTGAGCAGGAGGAGCAGGAAGGCTGAAACAGTTCAAACAAAACGCCCATTTTGACATCTTCCAGTTTGATGTGGAGACAGTTATCGACTTAGCTGTCAGCTGGTGTGGGCTGGTGTTTGCTGAGCCTGGCTTTGAGGCCTACTTGAACTAATCCCATGTTCAATTAGACTAATGTGGGCTGATATAGTAGTTTATTGAAACACTGGACGAATAAGAGAGGAATTAAGTCATCACTTAACACCGAAACAGCCATATGTAAATCCACATAAAGTCTTCGAGAGGTAGGACCCTATAAAATCCATTCCTGTTCTGCATGAAGAGCAGACACTAGACGGGTGGGAGGCTGACCTCACTGTCTGAATCTGTGACCTGCTCTGGAGCTAAACAGCGCTAATGACTCGGAAAATGAAGCCATGCAGAATGATTCCATGGATGCATCAGTATGGCGTCCATAACAGTGGATGTGCACGTTTTAATAAGCAGGTGGAGAGCAGGAAGAATGATCTTATCAAAAATGAGAGGAACTTTGATTGGAGGGGGGCGTTTACTTCACTTAACTCCACTGACGCAGCAAAACATGGAAAACTCTGTGCGCGTGATCACTTATAAGACAGGGAACAGAAACAGGAATCGTTACAAATCACAGTTTTCTTAGAGTGCCAATGAGTTTTTACAAAAAGTGGTTCAGAAACCCCCACAGCAGTCAACACCTGTCACCGAAATCATCAACTACAGCCTCAAAGACCTGCTACTTCTGCTCTCATGGTTACATATCTCAATCCGATTAATCCAGGGGAAGTAACTGATTAATTTGTGAGCACAGATTGCATATTAGTGGGTATGTACTACCAATTTGTGTACCTAAATTGGCTACTCATGCATGCCAATAAACAACCCTCTCACCCAAATTAGTAATTTGGGGTTAGAATTGGTTAACAATGAAATATTCTGGCTGTTATCCAAACAGGATGGATTCAGGTGGAGTTCTGTTGGTGGAGAATAGACACAGCAGGAGTCCTTTTGTTGCATCAAGTTAAACTGTGTTAATGTTGAACCATGCACTTGAATAACTGTGCAAAAAGTGCAACAGTTAGTGGTTACACGTGTCTATTTGGATCCACCAATGCTTAAATATGCAATCAAAATACCCACTTTACCTTGAGTTTGCATTCTTGGATTTGCAAAGGGTGTTTGCACACTTGAGGAGTCTTGCTTTTTTGTAAATTTGGCACTTAAACTTAATTTCCAACAGCCAACACTTGTATATGTCCTTTTATTTCTGGAGAAAATTCAGTCAAGTGAAAGGAAAACACAAAAGTACAGAAATAAAAACAAAATCTACTTCCTGCATAAAACTAGCATTCATGTCTAGGTGACGCTTATCTGATTTGTTGTCCGATAAAACGCCCTATAAACTAATAAAATAATGTGAGAATCAAAACGAAGACTAACTGTCAAGGTTCAGTTACCATTGAGGCACCTATTCTTCTTTACTTACTGGAGAGACATCTGAGATGGTGTTTTACTGCAGTTTATCTCCAAGAGGCATCCAGAAGACAATATTTTTTTACAGCTTTCTCATCGCGAGGTTACCGGAGAGGTCATTTTTAATGCGTTCTACAGAAGGAGTTTCAGATATGAGGGTTTCTGGGGGGCGATCATCCCCTCTATCCTTGTCCCTCTTGTGTACACCATTGTTTGATTTCAAATAAGACTTAGTCGTTTAAAATTGTACAATAATATTGCATCAAAACTTATTTTAATAAATGTATAGAGCGACTAACTTTCTGCATTTAAGTGTAAAACTTTTCATGGCGGTAGAGGGACTTTGATTCCACTGCAACCTGAGGAGTCTTGTTTTGTTGATTTGCTATATTTGCCTTGCACCGACACTTTTCTTGTAACGAGTCTAAATATACAGTCAGAACAAGCCAAGGTGAAGAAAACACACTTTAAAGAGCGCTGCAAGAATTGTTCCCCCTCCCAAATTTCTGTCAGGGCCCCAGTATGGAGCTTTTAATAGACCGTAAAACAGGTTGACCTACAAAAGCAAACAAGCCCATCAACAACAAGAGTGACATATTTTAATTCATGACGCCTGAGTCTGCTGTGAGGAGGTAGGTGTCAGAGCAGACGATTGACAGCATGACTGAAGAAACAGCCTTTCTTTACATTTTTACAATGATGACAGTCAAAGAAAGCAGGAAGAGTTTTTTGTCATGTGCAAGACTAGATTAGCAGAGTGGCAAGATAGATATCTCTGCCAGCAGGGGGCGCCTAGAGCAACAGACGTAACATCCATCTATCTGCTTGTCTTTAAAACACACTTCAGCTGTTAAACTTTGCATTAAAGGGATATTCCGGCGTAAAATTAAGTTAGAGTCAAACACACCGTAACACAGAGTTAGACTACCTTTCGAGAGATGAATGTTGCCGACTGCTTGCTTCTCTAGTTATACCACCTTTAGTAACGACCGCAGATAGCAATACAGAGAGCCACACGCTCAAACAAAATGCCACTCTATAGCCACAAATAATGCTCAGAACAGCACCTAACTTCATCAACTGGACATATAGGGTCCCATAGTACTAGCCTAATTTCTCTAGCAAAGAGACTAAACACAACTCACCTACTCTCCTCCAGCAGCAGCTTGTTGTTTGCGAGACCTCAGGCCAGTCCATCGACTGCAGCGGGGTTTCGCAGCTCAAGGAGGAACATTTATGATCATTACTTTATCATTTCCTTGAAGTAAAAATCACAATAATAATCATTTTGCACTTCAGAACACTTCAGTTCTTCTGCCTTAGCGTCTCGGTCTGATTGCATTTCCATAAAGAAATGATCATAAATGAATATCCCTTTAATGACTAATTAGAGCTGTTTATATTAGACCATGTGTCAGAGGTTCTTCGTTACATCAAAGTGCATCTTGTGCATTGAAAAAATCCATATGTATAGGGCTGGTTGATGAATGATCAAAAACTAATTTCCCTCAATATCGATATGAAACATGGTCAATGTGCTTTTCGATAGCCGGCATTCTGCCATGTTTTGGTAGACTATACGAATAATGAGTGAAAAGGGGAGGAGCCCCGGTTTGCGCCGCACTGAACCAATCATGTGCTGAATTAGAACCAAGTGGCAAACAACTGTGTAGTAGCAGACAGCAGCTACACACAACCATAGCACAGCAAATGAGTGCTACCCCTGGCAGAAACACAGATGACGGCTCAACAGATGACGACACTGTCGACAATACTGGTACGAAAAAAAAGAAAATATATTGTGATAAACTTTTTCCCATATTGCCCAGCCCTACATATGTCTATATACTGCCCTTTGCAGGAAATGCTGTGTAAGATGTTCATGCCTTGGTGTGGCAGTGCAGTGCAATTAAACAAACAGGGCAGTGCTGGTTACATTTTTAACTTAAGAGTGCAAAGTTTGGTGCATTAAAAGAATCGTGAAATAACATGCATTTCTCTTCACTCTGCAGCACCAGCTTTTATCTGCAGGGATTCACTTCTTGTTGCTGATTTGAAATAATGGAAGGCAGCTCTACCCCAAAATGGCCAGATATAAATTGATGGTGAAGAAGGCGATGATAGTATTGGTCCTTGCAGACTTATTTTTTTTCCTTTTCCTTTTTCTCGTCCACTTTCACTCAGCTGCAAGAGGTCCAGGTCATTAAGAGGAAAGCCACATAAGAGCTGCAGTGGAGATTCACTGTCTTACTCGAGGACACTCCAAGGTCCTGAGGAGTCATACGAAAAGCTTTCCTCCACTGTGGGGACTTGGATGTCCCTCAGTCGTGATGACTCTGGACAATGACACCGAAAAGGTCAAAGAGAAACAGAAAAATACTGTTTTCATTATTCAGAAAGTGGGTGACTTATCTCAGACATTCATTTACGGTGTGAATGCAACGCTAACTTCACTTTTTTATGGTTTGAGTGGGATTTCAGGAAAGTTGTTTTGCACATGCCCTCAGACGAGGAGTCAATTTTATGTTGACTCTCTTCATTTTTAAAGGTGAGCTGCAGCACACTCACCTTCATCACCTCCCACTTGAGCTCGAAGGAACGCTGTTTATTCTGCTCCCTTCAAACATGAGTCACGGTAAAGTGATAGTTAAAGAGATGTACAAGTCATACAAAGGTTAAAGCAAGACTCAGGCAGTGATGTAGGACGGAGCTATTTACAGCTATGTACAGCTCTCACACAATGAAATAAGTACATCAAATGCACATAAACAAATCACTCACATGAGAGCGGCAGGAACAGCGTAACATCTGACATAAATGATCCAGAAAATTGTCACAAATTCTTCTACTTGTTTAGGAACATCAAATAAGCTCCAGACTTGAAATTGAAGCTGATGTGGAAGTTTTAAAAACCGCAGTTCCACAAATGTCCACTTGAGGCTGGCTCTAGAACAACAGGAGCCACATACACAACCATTTAAAAAAAGGCCATCTTTACAGGAACTGAGAGAACACTCATGTTGTAGACGGTCTTTGATCACTTGTGCCCACTTGACCATCAGAACGCCCCATAACACACTCACACATCATGCTCATGTACACCGGAGCATAGAGTGACAGAGAAACAGTTTTGCAAACCTAGGGACTTAGATTTAGAGACTTTACAGACCCCCTTGGAACTTTTTTTTTTTTTGAAGTTTTTTTTATGTAAACTGTTTATTATAATTTTGTTGCTTATGCATAATGTAATAATAATTGTACATATCTTTACCATTAACCAATGGCCCCTGTTTTAAACCATGTCACGGGTTGCCTTTTGGACTTGTTTTCATAGAGCTGGTTGCTTGTTTCTCTCAGGAGATCTGGCAACACTGCCTGTCAGCCACAATTGTGGTAGTTGACAGCTCATAGTTGCCTTGATATGTTTGAGGTACAGACCCTATCTTAACATGAACAAGAATTAGAGGGTATAACAGAAAAAGACAGCTCATCCTGTCTCGGCCTACCTTCAAATGTACCACAACAAAAGTTTTACAAGAAGCTGGAAAACAAGAAGCTTGTGTCCAAAGACTTTTGCAACTGTGCACAAATCCTGTCTTCCTCTTTGGATCGAAGGACACCGACAGACTGACCTATCGATGAGTGACCTCCTGTCTGACATATCCGTCCCACCGACCTCTCACCTATCTCCACCTGCTTGACAGATAACATAGATCCACTTATAGCTAGAGCGCTCACTCACACACAGATGCTTAACAACTTGCAAACTATGCAAACTCTGCTGGTCGCTTAACTTTTCGACGTTATACCACAGCTTTCGGAAGTGTTGATACCAAACTGGGCCACCTTGCTGGGTTTTAAACAGGTGTATTTGTCTGGTGTAAAGGTATTAAAAGCTGGTCTTATACATCCAGATTTAGAGGGCTAATAAAAGACCCACCAAATAGATATTTCTTGATCAGTGTGTGATGAATGCGTGATGTGTTTATCACCTCTGTGCAAAAGACTAAGAGATTTCTATGAAATTCATTTGTGTATTTAAAAACAGGCTATATAAGAATTAATCTAATGTAAGGGGTAAGGCTTATTCATACAAACAGAGCAGGGAAATATGCATGTACCGCAGCTGAAGGAGGATATGAGGACAAAATAATTATACAAAAAAAATCTCGGAGGAGCTCATGAGCATGCTGCTGAATTCTTAAATTCCTCTTCATTATCTTTTCCAGCCAGCAAAGGCGTCACTGTAGCCGGGTTTGGTCCCCCTTGAGGGACTATTTACCTCCGACTTAATTTCCTTGTTTTTGCTAATTCTTAGCAAGTTGGAGGATGTGTTGTCTTTTTTGTTTATAACATCAGAGGGAGGTGTTTAATTTACAAATTTAACAGAATTCACCTCCAAGAGAAACTCATTTAAATGAACAAACAAAAAGGAGCGACTCCAAGAAATAAAGTGACGGCGTTGTCTTTTTTCACTGTCACCCTGTTTTCTGCGATCGGTAAATATTTCAAGTATTCATCGAGGGTATAAAGGGTGTTGTTATCAGATCTGTATTCCTCATTACAAATTATGCAGAAAATAAGCAACTATCTTCTTGCATGGCGGGGTTTAATTGGGTGGATTTTATTGCAAGAGACAGAACGCTGTGGTGAAAATGTTCACATGAATCCCAAGCTGAGAATAGAGGACACAGTTCCTGAATATTTAATGACCGCCACATTACCCCGGCCTAATCAAATGATCAGATTTGCGCTTGTTTTTATTCACACAGTTTATGCATAATGCACCCCCTCTTCAGCAAGTGAGGGGATTCTCTGTATTAGCATGAACCGAGGATGTTTGAGCGAACGTAGACACAGTTTGATATTTGCGTACAGGTAAAAATAACAAGAATACGCAGTTTATTTTCAGAACATTATTTTCCACATTAAATAGTCTCCTCCGTCGAGAAAATCCTGCAAGGCTCAAGGAAGAGATTTGATGGCTTTTCGGTGGTTTATCATCAGTTCCCGCTGACTGCCTCTCAAGAATATAGTGATCAGAACATGATGGATCGCTCTTACTTTCGCCCGTCTGCAGTCCCTCTCAGCAGAACCCACAGAGGTATTCATTTCCCCCTCTGCAATGTGGGCGTTAATGTGAATATATGTTGCCATACAATCTGTCAGGCTTGTTCATAGCTCGCTGGGGAGCAATCCACGTTAATCAGGCTCAGACGGGGTCAGTAATTCTGAAGGTAATCACAACACTGCAGAGACTCCGACGGTACATGTGGACTTGGCTCTTCGATTGTCTCCTTAAGAATACTTGTTTTTAAAGATAGTAAACCTGAAGTGCATGCTTTTTCACTGATAAATTAGCTAATCTGTAAACATTAACACTGATGAATCATGCAGCTGATGTCTTGTGTGGGAATAAAGTAAAAGTGCATGGTCAAATAGATCCGTCCCAGAAGGAGCTCCGAATCCTGCACCTCGTTTTCCGATGCCAACATTCGGCAAGCTCTCTGTACTTTATGTCAAGAGGTCAGAAGTTCACTGGAGGTTATGGAAAGAGTTTTGTGGAAGCAGATGGGCATGTAAAAAGCTGAATGTTAATGCAGGAGACGAGAAAACACCAAAAGTGTGCCCAGACAGAAGATAAAGCCACTGTTGCTTTGGCCGAAGGGCTGTTTGAACGCAGAATCTCTTCGGTTAATTTGGAAATATTCATCAGTATTGACATTTCAATGAAGAGACGCCTTTGTGTCATGGTTCATAACATCCCTCGGGGTAGTGCAGTTCATTTAATTTAAGTGGCTCCTTCACAAACTTTGAATAAATCTAAATGCTGCTTTCCTCTGAGGATCAACAGTAGGCGATAAGTTCGTCAGGTCAAGCTTCGGCTCAATTTTAGAAACATATTCAGCTCACATCATCTCAGATCTAGTGTCACTGCTGCCATCCAGATCGAAGCCAGATTAAAAGCGTTTACACATTGACTGTATATGCTATGGACAACTTGGCTCCGCCGTCTGTCAGTATACGAATTTAAATCCGAATTGTGCTTAGTATTTCCAGGATTTTCTCCGCTTCCTGGAACCACCTCTTCATACACCCATAATCATAGAAAATGCGAACTCACTAATAACAAACTAAAGATTGAGCTGTACAGAGAAAAAGAGGACTAGAGCACAAACCAGTCTCACAGTAACTACATGTCAACGTCACAACCGGGGGGGAGAAAAATTTATATTCTGTGTAATTAATTTCTAAAGTTTGTCCACAGCTCCATAGGGATTGCTGGAGGAGGCGGGATTTATGAGCTATACTGCAGCCCATCACCAGAGGGTGCTGTTCTCGCGGTGCAAAAACCACGCGAAGACAGAATCAAGCTGGCAGCCTCTCATGGGTTTTCATTTTAGTTACAGCATCTAAACAAATCATTACAATCAGACAGACAGTACCAATAATAGACATGTTTTGAGCAAAGTTATTGCGATACAGGATACAGGATACAGGATACAGCCACAGAGAGGCCAGGTCGGGATCAACTTTCCACATATGAATAATGGTGAATAATCTCAAGAGGAAAATTGGCAGAGCTGGCCAGCAAGGAAAACATGTTTACAGAAGAAGTCACGTTGTTGGCTATCAGACATCAATGTGAAGGCCTTTTACGGGAAATAGGACGAATGACGCCGTTGGGGTGGTATAAGAAGGAAACGGTTCTGGGGTTTCTAGGGATTGGTTTGAGCTTCGAATGTCTGTCCGATTGTCACGAGTTGTGTTCGATGCTGTAACTAAAATAAAATTTGATCAGCTTGATTCTGTCTTCGTGTAGTTCATTTTTGAACCTTTGCATCTATGAAATCTACTATAGATTCACCCAGCAAGGAGGTAGACAGTGTCTATTCTATATACAATCTATGTGTTTACATTATGTGAGAATCCTGATGTCGATCTTATTCAGGATGTGTCCGCGGAATTGCAAAATTATTTTCTGTTTTTTGTTTATGGAATGAAACATTACTTTTTCTCCTTCTATTAAACATGATTTATTTCCTTTTTTAATGAGTTAGCCCTGTCTTACTGTTTGTCTCCGACCTGCCACGACATAACCGCTGACAACAACGTTTTCTATTCCTGTGCATTGAGCACCTGGTGCCTCGTGCACTTTGCCATGTGGACACAGCTGCTGCAGCTGGTCATGTATGAACCAGGCTTTACTGTACAGATGCTTAATCTCCCATCAAAGCCACAGATGATGATACAAGTGCCTTCAACGGCTCCCTGAGGGATTGATCTCCATGTACATGAAACTGATGGAGTAAACAAAAATAACTGCATTTTACTGCTACATAAGGGGGGAAAAAATAAAGCACCTTTTACTTTTTTGTTTTGTTTTTGACGCTTTTGAACAATTAAATTTAACCTGAGAGTAAATCAATAAATTATCCGACATGGAGAATAATCAGCCTCAAAGTGAAACACTGTTTTGTACATGAACATCTGCAGGGCTGTCTTTTCACTGCTTGTCTTTGTAGATTTGACTCGTGTGTGTGTTATTTCGTGCTCCTCCAGTATCTGTGAATGTGTGCGAAGTCCTTGTTTACATCTGTTCCAGTGTGCTGGGTTCATTGTGTGAGAGCATTTATTCGATAAAGGCTTAGGGGGATTTGAGATGAATCTTGTTTCTCTGTCGCCTTTTTTTTCCTGCTCCCTGTTTGATTTTGGTATGAAAGCTGAAGATAAAGATTCAAAAAAAGCGGCGCGACCTCAGAAAGGATGCGTCTGGACCGTCTCTGAGCTGTGCGCCTTCCATTTGACCTCTCGGCTGATTTATTTATGGCTCTATCAGACCCCATAACTATTCAGATTCAGAGGTGATGTATTCATAATGATTGGGAATTGACTCGTCCTTGGGTTGCTGAATCCTATCAAGGTCTGACCCTGGAGCCCTCTGACACGTTCTGGTGGTTCTTTATTCAACATCCTCCTACAGACCTCCTCTCCAATTTTGTCACATTGAAATGAAAAGCTTCACATTTAAGAGACCTGAGCAAATTCATGATTTGCTCCTGGCTCATATCTCACACATTCAAAATAACATTTCTTTGCTTAGAAGAAGAAGAAGACGACCGGATTCTATTACATAAAGAGCACTAGAAAAGTCAGCAATTATTCTGTTCAGAGAAGGATTGACCTTTGGATGAATACCTGGAGGCAGAGTTAATGTCCGAGCCTTGTGCCCACACAGGTATCGAAAAATTAACAATGTCTTTGAAAGTTGCGTTTCAGACTTTCTGTAACCTTGCATGGATTTCCCAAGGATTTAAAGCAGCAGAAAAAACTCTCTTTTCTACCAAACAGATTGTAATGTAGCTAGATTCTTCTTGTAGGGAACTGCAGGATTCACAGCAGGAGAGACCGGTGCTGTACCTGTTAGTGTCAGATTGATAGTTATTACGTAAGTTACATGATATCCTGCTGTTCGGCGTATCTGATGGAGCAGCAAGCTAACACATTACCAGGAACAGTGGTGTCCTTATCAATATTCACTCTGCGTCTCACACCGCTTCCAAACAGATGGCTTTGCTGCTCTTTTTGCATAAACCCACAAGAAATTGTTACAACTCTTGCATACAAAACACAACATAGGCTCCAATAATGGAGTGTCACTCTGCATAATGTCCACATTTCTGATGGATTTGGACTCATAATGGATTCTTAATTAATGCTTGTAGGTTTTTGAAAGGCGCCAGCGCCTGCACAGATGATAAGACTCTCGAACCACCCTGCACGCTCACTTCTTTTTTTTTCTTTCTATTTTTTCTGGATTCAGTGGACTCGAACGTGATGATGATGGCGATGATGATAACAGCTCTATTTAGATTCCTGTGTGTCTGTGCAGCCACCAGCCTGCCACACATCCATCTGCAGCGCTCTAATATCTCCAACGTGGGCTGAGAGTGTCATTTGTCTTAAGTGTCAAAGGCACTTGACATTACGGGCCCTCCAGCTCGCATCTCAAAAAGAGCTTGACAGGGATCTGCCAGGCGATTTGAAGCCAGCTGAGACAGGCCTGATCCGTCACAAGTCTCTTCTTTCTGCACTTTTCAACTTAACCACTGCAATGACTTTGGAGAAACTTGAGCTGAGGCCTGAGATCAACCTTTACTGTATGAAAAAAAAGATGCCAGGCTGCAGCATGCTCCACTGAGAAGACTATTCACTGATTGTAGCTGCACGGCGAATTTTGTCCAATTTAGCAAATCATCCAAAGCCAGTAAGTACTTCTAACAGGTGATGGAGGCAGAGACGCTTGTGCACTGATTGTGTAAAGGTCTCACACTTTAAGAGTCCGAAAGATGTTAAATGGCACAATTTTAGGTCTTTACTTGTCAAAGTTTCATGTGTAGGGTTAAAGAGATATTCCGGCATGAATTTAAGTTATGGTCAAACACGCCGTAACAACGAATTAGACACCACCTCGAGAGATAATTATTGCCTCTCTAGGTATACCAAATTCATTAACGACCGCACGATAGCAATACACAGCGGTCCATGTCTCCATGTGCAAACCTCAACCAAAACGCCACTCTATAGCCACAAATAATGCTCAGAACAGCACCTAACTTCATCAACCGTACATATAGGGTCCCAGCCATAGTACTAGCCATCAAACATCTTTTAACTTTGATATTATTTGTTATTAGAGTGCAGCGGAGTTTCGCAGCTCAAGGAAGAACATTTATGATCATCACTTCATAGAAATGCAATCAGAGTTCTTGTGTATCTTGAATGTGCACCGCAGACGCCATTGTTCCTCTGCCTGAGCGTCTCGGTCTGATTGCATTTCCATGAAGTGATTATCATAAATTTCCCGCTGCACTCTCTAAAAGGATTTGTGTATTTATTTTCACACCACTGAACATCTTCCGGTCTGTTTTCTTGCATCACCCAGGAACCATTGTTTGGTTATTTCGATGCAAATAGCCGCTCAAGTTGAGATATTTTCAACTCTCGCAAATTTGCGTCATTCACTGACTCACTCAAATCACTCAACTCACTCAAATCACTTGCTCAATTCGCGCCACCCAATTTGCGTCATTCACGCCTCCAGAGTAGTATGAGGGTCTAATCACGTCTTCGCCGTGACTCAACGTGTAATTTATTCGTGCAAATGATTTTACTCGTGCTTGGTGTGAACGCCCCCATGACTCAACCTAACTTTTTGGTCAGGTCTTTAACATCTACCTCAGTGTGTTCGAGGCTTCTGGTGCTCAGGCAGACTGCATTTTTTAGCACTTTCACATCTGCTCCATTTCTCAAGACTGGAGGTTGACGTTTGACCGAGACATACATAAAAAGTGCACAATAGAAAAACACTCCATGAGTCCAAGATAGGTTTGAAAGATGGAAAGTATTCCTGACCAAATGCTGCAAAGCATGCCATCTTTCTTTTCACTCTTCAAAATCTGGATATTTCAGTGAATTTGAGTTTGGTGAACAGGTCTCCTTTTTTATTGTGGTGAAATGATCGAGCTGAAATTGCTTTCCTACCTTGGTTTACACCATCCAACTCAGCCTCCATCATTTTTTTTTAACAAAACACGGGCAGGAAAAGCTGCACGGGCCTTAAAAAAGGAAAAATACCAAACTGAATTACAGAGATGCCAATTCAGGCTATGGTAGATAGTTTACCCTTGAACTTTTACTCTACAGGCTGTTCACAACACAGACCTTTTTGGCCGTTATTATAGATTATAAGAGGCTCTCAGTAATTTTTATTCAATCAAATCACAGTTTTGTTCTCCTCAAAAGTAGACAGTGAAGATAATGGCACAAAGATGTCTTTTCACTCCGCAGCAATCTAGGACAGGCCCCCTTCACCGCTTCCTTCCTTTTTATATGTCAGAAATCTTTTATTACAACAGAGAAATCAGCAAAAAATGAAGGCAAAGAGTTCTCCTTTCTCACACATTCGCCTCCTGTTTAAACCTCTCCAGGAGCGAAACACTGCTGCTATGTCAGATAAATGTCTCAGCGGTGATTTATTTCTGCCAGACACCCATAACGTCACCATTCTGTCACATTCACTCACTCTGATCAGGGAGCAATTTCAGCAGATACACTAGAAAGGCCTTTTGATTTAGTTTTTGACATTTTTGCCAATATGTCTGACATGCAATATATGCAAATTGAACTGCTCTAATAAGCATCTTCTTTGGTTCAATTGGTTCAGACCTTTTTTCTTGCCTATGACAGCCCGTGTGTCTAATTTTGTTCACGGAAATAGCTTTATTATTTTCCTGATAAGGGCATGCCCACTGGGATGTCACTATTCTCTCCTGGCCGAGCAATCACCCCATCCGTTCAATTTGAATCCTAAATATCATATGCACATCTTCAGGAGATTGTAACCTCTCTGCAGCGTGGCGCATGCACACGAACAGCCATACAAGCACCTCATCATTGTCATCTCCAATAAGACCTAAATGATGGATGATTTTGTATGCAAGGCCAAAGAGGAACACTGAGTTCTCTCACCCAGCTCGCCAAGTTTTTGGCTCTCTGCTGTGCCAGGAGGCAGGGAAAACTCTGCGTCAATATGCTGCTCATATTTTCTTCTCTGAATATAAAACAAGGGGAAAAGTTAGTTGTAGGTCAGATGAGATACAGGCTCGAGGATGTAATTGTGCCTCGTGCCAAAGTTGAAGTTGAAGAGCCAGACAGAGCAGCTTCTTTCATGGTCTTCAGAGGAAAAAGTTGAGAGGAGACACATTAAGCCGCAAAAATAAAACAGCTGGTCTCCAGTTAGAGTCAAAGTTATGCATCTTTAGTGGCATGACGGCACTGAATTACAAGCTCTGACCTTAATGGTGCATCTGCGAATACTGTCTCCAAAAGGCGATAATATTAACCCCCAATTTCCACCACATCCGAACGGCACCGCTGCGAATCACTGTCCGCCAATTCCTACCGGATGTGTTTGTGAGGCGAATTTCTTGGCAAATTTCAGACAGCGGAAATCACGAGGACTCAAGAACCCACAAATTCACACGCAATCACGCAATAACCAGTTGTCTCTACAAAGAAGGCCACATAACCATATAAGCAGTAGATTGTGTCCTTCCAGAGGAGGAAATCCACTCTGTCCAGACCAATAGATCAGACACTTTAGTGGAGATAGGGAATTAGTCATGGGGTTAGGGTTAGAGTTAGGGCTACGAAGCCCACTGAACTGCAGGTGTTCAGCCGGTGGAAACTGACACATTAACTTGAATGGAAACGATCGGCACGGACGGCCTTCTCGCCGCCGTTCCGCATATGGTGGAAATTTGAGGTAAGAAAGTGAAGGTTGTAGTTGTGGTTGTGGAGGTTAAAAGGCCCTCAAAGTGTTTTGATGACCGTGTTATATTTTTTGGGGGATTGTTAAAGTGCATATTTTACATTGATTTTCATGCCTCATGATACAGAGTTATCCTTTAAAAACAGCAAACAAAAGCTGTTTTCATGCATCGACAAGCCTCTACATCCAGACTGCAAGTAGTATGCTGCTAATACACACGGAAAAGAGCAGCTGCATCAAGTTGATGAAAGAGTAAAGTAAAATTGGCAACTCGCGAAACATCTGCTCTCAGCTTCGTGGGTGAAGAGCTGGTCCTCGAGTTTGAACAAAATAGATCTTGTAAAAATTGATTGGAGAAATATGAAGCAGCAGTGCCCACCAGGGTTGCTGTAAACCTACTTGAGTCCAACCAGTGATAACTTAGACTTGCAAACTTGTACTTGGCTGCAATAGGTTAGGATTGATTCAGTCAGTCAGTTTAGAGAGGTCTGGCATGTGTGTTTTGTTGCACATGCTGTGATGTTCAGGTACTGTTTCTGCTCGGATAAAAAGAGACACTAAAAAATCATGATTTTTGCTTAAAGCTCTTGTGAAGAATTTCAAGATTGAAATTGATATGGATGCTTTTAGAGACATGATTTATGATGTTTGATGACTAAAACCAGTGTGAGGTGTAAGTCAAACAGCCAAAAGGAACAACTCTGATTTTACATTTCCATATAAAATACTCTTTATAAAGGATCAAATTCAGATTAATTCACTTTCCTTATATAACCTCATATTAAAAAAGACAAGATGCTGTTCTCCTTTACCCCAACAGCAGCATGGCAGAATATCTAAATACCTACAACAACCTTCCCTTTAATACAAACATTTTACTAACAGCGGTGAGGCTGCAGGTATTTTCAGCTTGTTGGACACCTGCAGCAGAAATAATGAGTGCGTCCTCTCATTAAGAGAAGCATGGTGCACATTTACAAACACACCACGCTGTCTCTTCACTGATCATTTTCAATCTCCAGACAAGATCAGTCAAGACTTAATGTTCGTACAGGATGTGTTTTCATGCTTTCCATAGACTCTAATTCCTCTCTGTGACTCAGAGTTTAAGTTTTTAGTGGCAACCATTGTTAATATTAAGTTGCAAACATATCTCCACATATCTTTGATGCTGGTTCAGTGACTTGAGTTTGACCTTAGATGTATAGGCGTCTGATGTGGGTCTATACAGTGTGATCAAGGGTGAGTTATATTGGTATCGTCTCAACAAATCCATACCATGCATCTTTTATTTTCATGTCGCAGGACTAATTAGCAGGCGTTGGAGTCTGCACTCGCTGCTCCTGACTCGTTAGCTCAGTAGCTTCTTTCATGCGTGGTTTTATCAGTATCGGCCTGCAGAGAGTCGGGGTTGTTTCCTTTGGTCCACTGTGATGAAGGCTGACAGTAATGATGTAAAGACTGATTGATTTAAGCTAACTGCTTTTTGTTGTCGACTCGCCTCTCCCCCTCCCTCTGGAGATGTTACGAGGTGAAGACTGACTTTCTTACCTTTCACAAGCTTTCCAAGTCCGACAATAAACAGCTCTGGTCAGCTACCGCTGATTGGAATCACAATTAAGAGTTTCTTTCTGAGGGGAACAATGGAGCAAACTAGCTCATTAGCAAGCTAATAAATTAGACAGAGGTATGCCAACCCTTCGCTCTCCTCCCCGAACTCTCCTGTTGTCTAATTCTGGCCCAGAGGACCGGCGTGGCAAGGGTCAAAGTGTCATCCTCATGGCTTTTTAAAGGGAGTTAGCAAACTAATGGGGAACATCACGAAGTCTGGAGCCATTATTGAGACCGTCTATGACTCAAAACAGTCTGAGAGTCAGAGGAACAGGTTGTCCGCACTCTCCTTTTGCTCCCTCCTTCAAGAGGTTGAAAAATGAACAGCATCAAAGCCGATCTGAAGAACTGTTGCCAAGCAGCTGCACTGTGAAATTGATTTTAATTGAAATTGATTATTCAATCTGGGACACATGGGTCATTAATTTCTAATCTCTCCCTTCAATCAATAATATATCCCTCTCTCTAAGGCGCCTTTTAGAGTATTTAAGTCTTGTTTATGAATAAAAATGATTACAATGATAGCAGTCCTTAATTAAAGCCAAGGCTTCCCTGCCTCGTCATTACTTTTGCTGAATTTCATGCCTCTACAAACGAGAAAGAAAAGTCATTAAGCTGAGAGAAAGAGAGAAAGAGAGGAGGCGTGGGGACTCCTTGTTTGAACATGTTTGCTCTCTTTTTTTTTTTTACGCGTTTGATTCGGTTTGATGTCAGAGACGGATGGGTTATCAATGCGTCTATTCTCCTCTCATGGAAGAAGTGCAGATCGAGCTTTATTTCATCTGTATTGAGTTGAAAGGAGAAAACAAAGAGCATGAGGTGATCTATAGAAGGCTGTAAAATAATTGAGCACACCCTTTGGCAGGTATGTGGAGGCCTGGGCGCCAACTTGGATCAAATCGTAGGTCAGTTTGATGAAACTTGGAGAAGAAAGTACACTTCTCATAACAGCATCTTCTCAGTTATAATTTAATTTGTTTATTTTCTCATCATACGTTGACAATTATCAAATATAATGGAACAAAAGCACCACAGCACTGTGAAATAAAGGCTCATTATAAAGACATATGGATTCAGATACAGCCCTCCAGCTCAGTCCATATTTCTGCACATTCTCTGCAAGCGTGCCATATGGACCAGCTGTTGCTTCACCACCAAGATAGTAAAGCCAGTTGTTTACGCCACAAGCTGGATACAACTTAGAAAGTGTTAGTTCTCGTTTGTATGACTGTATTCTCCGTCCACATGTTAACTATGTACATCGTTATCTTATCTCTGTCATCTCCATACTTGTCAGAAACTTTAACTCTTCTTCAGACTTTGTGGAATAACTTTGGGGTCTGAGCAGCGCCCTCTAGTGGATGAAATATTTGTCTTTTCCTTCACAGAGGATGTATGGAAGCAAAAATTACACCTTACAAAACATCCATCCATCCATTTTACTCAATCCATCTACTTATCCATTTTCCTCCATCCATTCATCCACCCAATTTCATATATCTATCTATCCATCCATCATCCTTTTATTTCTGGTATTCATCCATCCATCCATTTCCATCAATCCAACCATCCATGTATTTCCTCCTTTCATCAACCTGTTTCCATCCATCCATTCATCCATCCACCCATCCATTTATTTTCCTCTATCATCCATCCACCTATTTCCATTCATCCATCCATTCATCCATCCGTCCATTTTCCCATTTCCATCCATCTATTTTCATCCATCCAACTACCAATCCATTTTCATCCAACCATCCATCCATTCATCAACCACCCAATATTTTCCTTCATTGATCCATTCACCCATTTTATCCATCCATCCATTCATCCATCCATTTTTATCCATCCGGCCATCTATCCATTCATCCATCTTTCTCTATCATCCATCCACCTATTTCCAACCATCATCCATCCATCCAACAATTTTTCCTTCATTGATCCATTTACCCATTTTCATCCTTCTATCTATTTTTCCCATCCATCCACCCATCCATTTATCTTTTCCCTTCATCCATCCATCCTTTCCTTCTCCTTTAGATCCCGGGTACAGCGGTCTCATTAGGTACTTTCAGACCTCCCTCTCCTCAACATTTTCAGCCCCCTTAGTGGGATCCTGAGTCGTTCCCAGACCGGATGGATAATCCCTCGAGGGAACTCTGGGCCGATGCCTGAGGCCTCCTTCCAGCTTCCTGCACCCTGAACACTTTCTGACATTATCTTAATCTCTCCACCAGATCCCTGTTTGGTCTGTCTTTGTGCTGCCATGGCAGGAGAGCAGATACGTTTTCACTTCACTCCAACTGTTTGCTTACACTGTGTTGCATTTCTACTCCGTCTCAGCAGCTCCTTTCTTCTGCTGTGGTTATGCAAAGTTTTTAAATTTACCTGACTCCAGAAATAATGGACATAAAAGCAACATCTGGTTGTATTTTCACGACATAAAAAACACTCCAGATCTTATTTCACTTAGCTATGACAACAAACTGTCACAGTAAACGGGCCCAGACTCGGAGTCAACAGGTCAGAAGTTTTCAAAGCTCATAATGGATGTGGAAAATCACTGATTCTATATAACGTGGGAAATCCTTGACCTCTTGACTCCGGCTGTCCGGTGTGCTGTGCTCTGAAAACACAGCTAGAAGGTGTTGATGGAAGAAGAGAGAGCGGAGACTCTTGTATGTTTCAATTGGAAAACACTATTTCTAGTAATAATACTAGGTTTATATGGTAAAGTACTGGGATACAACTGGTGACCAAGTTCAGCTACAGAGTTTCATTACTAATTTGAATGCAGACGACCTACAACCAACCACTTTCCATGGATGGAGCAAATTAACAAGGCTTCTTCAGGCTGAGTTGTTTGCCACAATACAGCCTGATTGGATGTTGATTATGTTTGTTGGTTCAACCTTAATTATCTCGGCTGGTTGGTACCCATCCTCTGCCTCTGATTGCCGCCGCACATTACCGCGAGGTTGTGAGGAGCAGCATCCTGTGCACGTCAAGAGCGACATTTCGAGTGCCACTGAGGCTCCTAATGATCATTTCTGAACACTCCAGGCTGCTTGGGATTTGATTTGGAGAGCGTGTGTCATTGAAAAAAAGAGCTTTTTCAACACACGCACACACGCGCGCAGACGCTTGAGTCGTGAGAATCATCATTCCTGAGGATGCTAGGACCTGTTTGTCCCTGAAGTGATTGAATTACCTGTTTTTCATCTTTTCCAATGTCTCTTCTCTTTTGCAAACACAAACATCTCCTTAAAAATGAGCTTATTTGATCTTAAACACATACTCGTGTGAAAATAGAAAATATTACTCTCTATAAAGTTGCAGATGGATAGATGTAAGATGGAGATCATAATATAACTTTAAGATTTGTGGTGATAGTGAGGAGGAAGCTGATACACTGCCATAACCACCTTAGCTGATCTTTTAATATGCTATTGATTTCTACACTCTTTCAATTAAACTGGTGTCAGATTATGAGTAAGAGGGCCCAGGGAGAGACTGGAGAAAACCTCCATACTGTTACTGTCATGCAGATATCAACTTTGATGAATCCTCGCCAACACAACATCTCCATATGACTCATACTATTGGTTATTTTAATTCACAGTAGCCTTCAGCGCTGAAACTGTTATGTCAGGAGTGCTTAGGAGTCGTCCCCTTGGCTGTACCCTTGGCCCCTATTACTGTTACCCAACAGTGTCTATACGGGGGGATTCCATGTATTTAATCTCCAGTGCTCGCACACAAAGACACACATGGATGCACACGGGCTGGCGTGCAGCAAGTTGCCAGAAAAAGCAGCGACTCGCCTGCTAATGCAGGGGAAAAAGGCTGGTCACAAGTTCACACATTGGATGTGTTCCAGTACCGATGCTTCGACTCTATTTTTCAGACCAGAGGGAGGTTAGGTATCATATTAACACAGCAGCCATGTCACACTCAGTAAGAGGGGGTTTAAGTGCTGCAATGCCAGACTGATTTGTTCTGCATTACTTTCTGAAAACAACATTGGATCACTGCATTAATGTTGGTCAGCAAGACAAACGACAGTTGATCAAAGTCATATTAAAAACAAACAACTGATGAGTGAGATGATGAGCATAAGCAATAACCAGCTGACACCAATAAAAAAAAGACTGAAAAAAACATCCATCCACCCATCTATCCATTTCTGGTATCCATCCAGTCTTCCATTTACCCATTTCCATCCATCCATCATAAAAACTGGTTATCATGTAGAGCTGCATGATATCGTTTGAGCATCGTCATTGCGATGTACACGTGCGAGATAGTCACATTGCAGAGCCTGCGATGTCGGAGGCGAATAAACTCATCTAATTTCAAGGGTAGCTGACTGAGATACACTGCATCCGCTGTGCAGCGATCCACCAATCACATTTGTTCTTAACTCAGTTGACAATCAATCTATTCTGCCAGCGGTCATCAAAATCAGAAGAGGAAACCACGCCCCTGCACATGGAGTGAGTCGCTGGCCTGTCGGTGTTGTGCGGAAAAACGTGTCTGCCGAGAATTACTTTCAGAACATTACTTATCACAGTTTAGCTCCACAAATAAGAACTGGGTTTTAAATTGTACATTTCCGTGGACTCTACTATAAGCGGTTCACATTTTGTGAGGTGCATGCAATTCTCGGTAGACATGGTTTCTTGGCACAACACCAGTAACAACAACAATGATCTCAATATGAGCAACAAACAAGAGAAAATCAAGTCAGTTATCTGGAATTATTTCGGTTACAAGATGGATGATGTCGACCAAAACACGTGTTCTGTGTTTGTCTGTTGCCACAATAACATCCCAGTACAAATAAAAGCTAAACATATCTCTGAGACAGACAGAAGCCACTCTACTAACATTCACAAAAAGAGGAAATATCAGTGCAGGTTAACTGTCCTCAAGATTTCAGCATAAAGTGATATTCAGGTCATCTGTTGTAAATTCCTTTTATTTTTTAATATCACAATATTTATCAAAGGGTTGAAAAGAAAAAAAAAATGCAGTGTTAGGTTTTTTCCCCCAATATCATGCAGCCTTATTTTCATGCCATGATTGCATCAAGAAACAGTCATGACTCTGTACTGGAAGTCTCTGCATAGGCTAACAATCATTGTAAGAACAGCAGAGAGCTCCAAGAACAAAACTATACAACCAAATACAAACACTGCATGAAAGTAAGTCATTCTTTAGGTCGCAACTGAAAATGCAGAGAGAGGAAACAATAGAAACAAGTTTGAGTGATGCTGACAGCCTTCAAAATCTCACACTATTTTGGTAATCATAGACGCTCTCAGAGGCTTGTAACCAGAGCACAGTTTAAGAGCATCAGGAGCAGGGGTGAGAGTAAGGCGGTGCGCAGCGGCACGCAGCGGTATGCCGTACCCGGAAGACATAAACAGCACTTTACAGAGGGTACACAGCGGTACACAAACTTTAACTTATGAAATGTATGTCGGCTACATCTGCTTACCGTGTTGCCGCACGTCAGCCTGCACTCTGCATTGTAATCGTAGTAATCCAACAGCTGCTTGAGAGTGAGTCATAATTGCTTCCGCAAACAAAAAGTGGGAGTGTTCAGGGCGCACTTTTGATTGGACGCTGGTTCCCGAGGCGCTGGGGACCTCCTTTTGCGGAAGGAGGGAACTTTTGAAGAGACAGCTGCTTCAATCTTAATGCAGAAATAAAACAAACTGCAGAGCAAAAAAAAAAGATTTTATGTTAAAGAGAAAGAGAGAGGCAGCAGATGATGATCCTGCAACATCAGAGTCGGCTCCTCATTATACTTTAATGTGCTCCTCTTGTACAAAGCCTACAGGTACAGTACCTGTAAGAACCTTATCCTACTTTCACCCCTGAGTAGGCTATGAAGGATGCATTAGTGCACATGGCATGGGTAAATTAAGGCACCATTTATGTGAAGCAATATATGCCATTGCTAACTCATCATGGAGTTTAGCAAACATTTAAGCAGCTGATTTTCTATTTTGTTTTTCTGGCAAACTCTGGTTTTAATAAATAATCAGGACACATAGGAACGGACAAAAAAATGTCTTTTTTTTTTAACTCTCTTTTTTAAATTTCCAATGTATTTCCTTGTATATAAAAAGCACTTTAAATTGCCTTGTGTATGAATGGTGCTATACAAATAAACTTGCCTTGTCTTCCTTTATCGGTCACCTTCAAATCCTTTAAAACCAGTCTCCTCAGTACCAAACATTAACACAATATTGAACAAAGTGGATGCAAACATGCTTCTATCCAAACTTTTTAAAAAAACAATGTTTTCTCTGTATTATTAAAGAGTTTAAATGACTTGCAAAGCATCAAATTCTGCTTTTATCAACATTACACAGTCGCAGATTTTATGAATCGAGGTTGTATGCTAAATATTAAACGTATAAATACTCTGAAAGTAGAGTTTACAGAGACACATGGCCCATTAATTTGCACATTTCGCAGGACTAATGTACTTTTAACAGCTTTTATTGTGTCACACTCACAGGTTAATTTTTCCACGGGGTTTCTCATTCTGTTAATCCAACCTTTTTATTGCTGAAATAACTACAGTATGAAATATACCTTCCAATCGTTTGAAAAATGAATAGCCATTTAATTTTCCTCCGACTCTTTTCACAGCTGATTTCTCCTTTTACACAAAGTTTATGTTGGTGTTCTTATCCATTTATTTCTCATTCTTGAAATATTATATAATGAGCCAAATTTATATCGCCCCATTCAATCTTAATACCGTAATTTTAAAAGGAAAGTCTAGTGCTCAATGAGCATTCAATAGGTGAATAATACTTTATTCAAGCATGGCTGCACTGTAAGGCCACGGTGATCCAGAAGAGAAATAGTTCTGATTTCACACCTCGCTCCCTGAACAGACGGACTGACAGACAGACAGACTCAGATATCGACTCTGGAGAAGCACATTGGTAAAAATGTGACACAAATCCAAATAATTCATAAATGACCTTGTCTAGCGCCGGTGCCTCAATCCTCTGATGAGTACATGTCACAGCAAAGGATTGTCTAATAAGTGATGCATTGGAAAGCCTGGCCAGAGGATCCCTAAAGCAATTCTTTTGTAATTGATGTTGCAGCATAAAATGGCTCTCGGTGGACCGGGCTGATTAGGTTGTTTTTTTTGTTGCCGTCTAGCCGCTCGCTCCTCACAAACAGTCACTCACCAGGTGGAATGACAGTTTCACATCCAATTATCCCATTAAGCTGCCTGGCGTTCTTGTGTGTTCTCCTGTCCTGTGCCTCTCATCTCATCTCTAAACGCATGTTTGTTGACCAGAAGGGTCTGCTTATTAATATTGAAGCCGGTGGAGGAACAGGGATAGCAACAAACTCAAGCTGCTGGAGTTTAGATACAATGTTTAATTTATGGAGATGAATACGCTGGAAAAATCTCTCTATCTCACCCCGTTCGTCGTCTGTGTTATCTCTCATGTTTTATTTTCCGTATTAATCGCCTTGTGGACTCTGGGGACTCAATGCAAATGTCCTGGTGCTCTACTTACTCCTCGAACCAACAGGGTTCATCAAGTCTAATCAGATCTGCGCTCAGTTGGTTCCCCTCTTGTATCAGACACCGAATGAAGAACAGAAATAAATCTGTTTGTGCATGCAACCTTATAATTTTTAAAGCCATCTGAGGTCCTGTATAAGCACAGCTGTACTCTCTCAAAAACCTACATTATACATATAGTATAATTGTAACATGATTTCCAGCATTGCAAAACTCAGCAGGCTTTAAATGCAGCAGTCTATAAAACACTCATATACTAGAACACTAAAACAAGCTCGCAGTGGTGTTTTGGTGTCTGCTGAGCAACAGTTCCTCTGAAATAGTATTTTCTTTGTCTTGTATGGTTACCTTAAGAGTGTTAATGTTGACCTCTGTGATGCTTGGAGGGTTATTGGCGTAGACACAGTAGCTGCATTTCCATGGGCACAAATAATCAGAATAAACGCCTGATCGGAATAAAAACGCGTCACGTAAACATGTCGATCAGAAGATTCTGATCCAATTCAGCTTAATGGGAAAGAAATTGCATTCCAATCAAGACGGGCACTTTATGCCGATTGTTCTTTGCGTCCATTCCGATCTTCACTCTTTAGCCTTTCGCTTATTTATTGAGGTCAGTACAGGAGGTTTCATTATTAACACTCTGGCGCCGTGTCTGCTCCTCCGATAACATAACGAGGTGTACATGCAGTGTAACGATGTGACATCTGCAAGGGCGCCATCTAGTGACAACATTTAACAGGGGGAAAATCCTGAATTGGATGGCGTGAGCCACGACTGTGATTGATGGTTTGTTGACAGCACAGATGTAAACACAACTCTTCTATTTTAGGAAAAGTAGTAGTCGTTTATTCAGTCATGACAACACCAAAATATTTTACACAATATTGACATTTCACACAAAATCCCTGAATCAAGAATCATGTGTTGAATATTGACTGAAAAGGCAGAAGCAGACTGCTTATAAAAGCCTATCCTGTAATGTCAACCTACCTCTGGAAAAGCAAAGAAACCACAACAACAACAACAACAACAACAGAGAATTAATCGCACTTATAAGCTTCAAAAACAGATTTACAAACCATTTTCTTAAAAACCAAAAAAGAATTACATGTTTTTGAATTTATGTTGGCATTATTCCAGAATTTTACTCTAGTAATGAAGACACATCTCCTTTTCAAACCTTTTTTAGCTTTTTGTACAGTAAATTTGCAAACACCTCTGAGATCATACAGATTATTCTTCTGCAGTTGTTTTAACCAAACCAGACAACTCTGCGCATGTTCAAATGCTTCTAATCTGCTTCTTCTTCTTCTGAATAAAGCTTGGCGCATGTATACACACATCGTAATAGGATAATTTGATTTTGCGCCCATATAAACAGTGGATGTAAACATGGCTAGTGTCTCTCAGAGTCAGCCGTAACACTTCTTTGCAGATGATGTCTTGATTTCCCCTTCAGTCTCCTAAGAAAACTAATGCTACCATAAAAAAAAATGCTGTTGATGGACACAGGCCCTTACACCGCCGTTTCCTCAGACACATCCTGCCAGTTTTAGGGAACAGTTCTGGTGTTTGGACCTCCAAGGGGTGTAAAAAATAAAGCCTGTCTGAATCCAAATCAATGAAGCTGATTTGGGGTCGTCTTGATGCAAGGTAAAACTTACAGATTTTCCAATACAGCCGGGCTCTTTAATCTTCTGCCTGTAGCAGAAGTCCACCTCAAGCACACCTTTAACGATTCCTTATATATCAACCAGAAGTTTGAGAAATACGCAATCATGGCGGCTGAGTGGAACTGTGGGCAAAGTGACCATGGAGATCAAATGCAACTAGAAGTACAGTTATGATACAAACCCTAATGACAAAATGTATTTGCCAATTCTACAGGAGGTCTAGAATCAGCTTTATCTGCTAAATATGTGCGCACAATTTACTGTATATTTGGACATATTTTTTTAAAGATAAAGCCATTGCACATTTTAAATTCAATACTTAAGAGTTCCAGTCTTGAGGATTAAGTGACCCTCTACGAGCTTTCTTCCCCTCTGGGCATGAAGGAGAACCTTCTGTGGCTCCTGAACTGAAATAAAACTCCTCAAAGAGACTAAAGAGGCTCTTTCTGCTGTCTGTATTTGTTTTTTTTCCTCTCTAGGCTGCATTAGAAACATGTAAAGTAGACTCAGTGGATTCTCTTCATCTTATTAATTTCTCTGTCTTTAGGTACTGAGAGCTATTTCTAGGGTAACAAACCTACCTACTCATTTTAGGTGATGGGGTTGGTAAAAGTTTTGTGCTTTTTGTATTATGTTCAGTTTTTCTGCCCTTAGAGACAGAGTAAATTTAAAGCCCAATTTCCTGCCTACACAGGAGGGAAAAACCATCCATGGTTTTTCTGCTGACGTTGTATTGTGTAGAGATGCTTTTTGTCCTTTTTTTTCTGACAGTCACTGATAGAAAAAGGGACAATAGCTGTTGCCTAATTTAATGCACTAAGGACCGGGCACAGAACCAAGGAAAGAGTTTTATGAGCAATCACACGGTATATAAAAGCCTGCAAGACGACAAAAGGGAACACAGTAATAAGACAATATCAGGTGTATGTCATAAGTTTGTTACCTTAATAGCTATTTGGCAAAAGCATCTGCAAAGTTTTAACCTATGACATACAAAGTCAAGATTTTTGGGACTTTCAACTCCTCGGTGAAGTCTCAAGCTGAGCTCATCATTTGTATTCTGTCAATATTGCTGTGTCATCATTCAGAGAGGCGCCAAATAAATTAAAGCTGTAAAGAACAACTAATGAGCCCTCACACCCTGGTTGTGCAGCAGCTGCAGCTGTGCACCCGGGTTGATGCTCTCACCATGAAACAAAGGCAGCTGTAGGTCCAACAAATCCAACAAAAAGGTACCACAAGGAAACTAGGGATTCACACATCAACTATGACTGACACACACACTGACAAACTGACACACACAATGAACTAACAAAGAAACAAGTGAAGACAGGGGCTATATATAGACTGCGAAACGAGCAACGAGAGGCAGGTGAGACACAGGTGCAGACAATTACAGAGGAGGGAAAACTGAGGAAGTAAAATAAGACTTTACACACAAGGATGGACTCCTACAAAATAAAACAGGAAATACTGAAAACCGATCCAAAGAATAAAACACTGAGAACATGAGGGAAACAGGGTCAGACACAAGATAAGACTACAGGGGAACAGGAACACTAGGGAACAGAGACACTAGGGAGAATACAAAGAAAATACACTCAATAAACAAAACCAGGAGAAAACTAAATTAACACAGCATATTATGACATTAACGTTAGTGTCAAAGTTGATTTTTAGGCTTTTACAACCTTTTGCATTGGCTCTATTTTCCTATCATGGTGGTTGCCTTTTGATTCTATTCTTTTCCATACTTAAGTAGCAGTGGTTGTTCTTAATGCAACATTTTTCCCCTCTGTCTCTATAAATCCCCTGAATTTCTTCAAACTCATCCTTAATCCTTCTAAACATAAATTTTCAGCAGAGGCCTTTACTTGTTTCAAATGCAGGTTTAACTTCTAGCAATGTAGTGTTTATTTTTATAAAAGAAAAGATGCATCAAAGCAATTATTTTAGCAACATGAAAAAATGATTTTTATGCATGTTTGGTGTCTGGTCTTAAATTATAATGCATGTATCCTATATGTTCAGAGTACTCATTATTGCGTACTACTGATCATTACTGTTTTCCTTCAGTTCATCCCAAACATGGCGTCTCATATTCCCCGCACATCCTCAGTCGATGCAGCTTTACTTCCTAATGAATGGTATTCATCTGGCACCCTGAGTAATGTCATTTTACAATTTATCATAGCGGCTAATAAACTCAGGATTGATTTGTGCTTATACAAAAACACATCAGGCAGAAACCATCACATTGGTAATAAATTGATGCTGATCTGGTCGCAGGGACAGAGCAGCCAAATGCCAGGAGAATTTATTTATTTATTTATTTATTTATTTATTTCTTATTGGAGGCTCCTCAGCGGTGCAATCGATCTCAGTGCAGAGCCTTTTGTTCTCTGAAGTAATAAAGGAGCGTATTGATTTATCGGCGGGCGACAGTTACCTTTTGCCTCCTCCTCTTGTTCTCTGTTTCGTTCCACTGTCGGGTCCCTGGGGAGGAAAAGTTTGGTCTGTATGGAGGCTGAAGCCTTACACTTTGCTACAGAACATCTACACTGACACAGAGATTTAATCATCCTGCCAAAAAAAAACAAAAAAAAAACAATGCAAGAAGTATAGATCTGGACGAGTAGATTTTTTTTTTTCAAGAATGGATTTTAGTCAGGACTATAACATCACGTACAAATGTGTTTGTTGATTTTCTGGCTGTCAAATAGCCGACTCGGTATGATCACCACTGAGGGAACCGTGTTCTCCTGTAGCTGTTAGACGGGGTGTTTACTCCATTAATTCCTGCTCATTTGCAGAATTATAGACACTCACAATGTGGCAGATGTGAGAGCAGAGGCTTCCAAACTCATCTAAATATCACTTGCAACAACAGTGCTGAGCACAATCATTTAATATCATCATTTCCTTTTAAATAAACTCCAATTACACCCCCCTCTGTTTATTTTGAAGAGCTCCTCCTTATTTATCTAAGTTGACTATTACAGAAGTATCCTATTTTATTCAACATAATCTCAAGATGAGTTTATTTTCACTCATTAAGTCTTAACTCTTTACAAAATTGCAGTTGCACTAATTGGTTCAGATAAATCTTGTTACAATCGTCACAAATGACTTAATACTCACATTAGACGGAGTGCTGCTCTTGTCTAAAGCTTGATCCCAGTCTCATATAAGGCTGGATAAAAGTGTTTGTGCCTCAAAGTTGTCAATAAGTCAATTTTTTGTTGATTAAAAGAGGTGTACCACAAGGCTCAGTTTTGGGCCCGGTGTTTTTCACTGTTTAAATCATTAACATTGTTTCCTCTCTTCAAGTTATCATGTCTATTTTTGTACTGATAGTACTATTATTGATTACAATGCAGAGGTTTAAGAAGATGCTGCCATCGACATCTGCAAACCTACTTTAAATTTTATATAAGAATTTATTTTAATTAATGCAAGTCAAACCAAATTAATGCTATCCTTAAAACACCCGGTCAAATCTGAATCCTTGTTGATTAAAAGAGGTGTGCCACAAGGTTCAGTTTTAGGACCATTATATTGTTTCCCCTCTTATAATTGTTGCGTACATTATTGCACTGATAGTACTTTTATTGATTATAATGCAGATGTAAAACCAGATGCTACTATCGACATCTGGAAACCTGCTTTAAATTTTCTACAAAAATTTGTACAAGTCAAACCAAATGAATTCTGTGATTAAACACTCGTAAAATCGTTGGTTTGATGTTTGCCAATCTTTCAGTTTCACTGCTGGTGATGGGTACAGCACTCATCGCTGTGTCCTCTATGAGAAGGTTGGTTCATCTTCTTTTGAACAGAGGCACAACAGCGTCACTGTGTGTATTTTTTAAAGCCCTTTCTGGCACGCTATCCCCTTACATTAGAAACTTGACAGGATGGAATTATGGAACCTACATAACTCGTTGTACTTACTGGCCAGCTTTTTAAGCTCCTCAAGCCTGAATGGAACTTGGTGGATCAGCGTTTTCTTTTGATGCCCCAAGCTCATGGGATACCCTCCAAAGCTCGTCATGTCAAACTTCTTTTACTTGCAGAGTTTGATTTCTTGACAGTGACCTGAACTGTAACAGTTTTACCGGACTCTGTTGTGATTTTTGGTAAACAATAAGTTAAGTATTGTTATATTGTTATATTATTGTTTTTAAACTACTTTAGCTGGCCTACTTTTGCTGCTTCCTCCACTGGCTTCTTTGCATCCCTGACACACTGAGTGTGATTTTATGATTTTTTTTTCCGGATGCGTTTGTGAGGTGAATTTAATGGAGAATTTTAGACAGCAGGAATCGCAAGGACTCACAAGAACCCACAAATTCACAAGCAATTGCACGATAACAAGTGGTGGAATCCCACGCCATATGCTTTTTATGACTGTCCTTTATAAGGGATGAGACTGGTCATAGATTATTCTGTGATTCTAGACTTCTAGAATCAGCATCTCCTCACCCACAGTGTCAACAGGATGAAATGAACTTTAAAAAACTTTGACATCTTCGCCCTCGTCCACATTTGCATGGTGTGAAATACTATCCATCTAGAACATAAAGGGTTTTATTTTGAAAAGAAGCTGGATGTTTTATTTTGTGTCTGTGCCCGACTTCCTGTCCAGCATGGGTCAATCTGTGCTGAATTTATGCATCATGCTACAGTGTCCAGAAAAGATAGAACCCTGGCGATCAGCTACAAAGCCCGCTGAACCGCAGGGGGCTGGAAAGAAGCTGGTGGAAATTGACACATTAACTTGAATGGAAACAATTAGCAGCAATGGGCGCAGACGGCCTTTTCGCCACCATTCCGCATGCGGAAATTTGGGTCTTTGCTGCTGCTCAACCTTCTTGGCTTTTTATGCATGTACATAGAATAGAGGACAGGTATGCTCTCCCCACCTGAGGCTTTACATTGTGCATACACACCTGGAAGGGTAGGGAGGTCTAAGGGCACTTTAAGGGTCTTTGCTGCTGCTCTACCTGCCCTGGCTTCTTCTGTGAGTACATGAAATAGAGGTGAGGTGAGCTCTCCCTGAATGACACTCAATGACTTACATCTAGGACGATCAAATCTATTAGATACTGATATTGTTGAAGTAAAGCTGAGTGAGTCCTATGCAGATGCTAAAAGGTATCTTTCACTCTAGTCTTTTGCATGTAATTTTATCCCCTGATCGTCTTTCAAACTTTCTTGGACTTTCTAGTTTCTACCTTTCAAATGAAGTGCTTCATTTCCTCAGAGTCAGTCGAAGCCTCCCAAGGTCATCACCGGTTTAAATCTGCTGCTCCCTGCTGAGATTTCTCTTTAGGGTTATGACAAAGCAGGATAATAGAGCAAACTACAATAAACCATCTTCAAACTGAGAATTTCATCAAGCAGATTTGAAATGAATCATATCGGCTTTTCTTTTTTTTGGTAATACCTCCGATTGACAGACTACTAAAGGTCAGAGCGTCTCCAATTAAAACTTGCCTCTTGCCACCCACTCAGAGCGTCACAGGGGAAGCTGCATGGAGACACTGGTGGACTAAAAAAAAATGGAGCTATTTACAAGCTGACGGTAATGTATTATAGCTAGCTGCCTCTGCAGGACAGGTTTTTAGAACCGAGTGGGGTAATTGCACAATGAGCAGAGTGCTGTTAGACATCATAATTATGGCTACACTACCTTGGGATCTTTTTTATTTTGCTGCGGGGGGAACATGGACTACAGGGAGGGCAGAAGTATTTTGCAGTCCTCCAGCTCTATTTTTCAGTGAAAAACCTCATCCATATCCCTAATTACTGAGCAGATTATTTCCTTTTTTTTGTATTAGATGGGTAAAATGTGGAAGTGCTTTTTCTCCAGCCTCTTGTTTTGTCATCTTCTCTGTACAAAGACCGACCATGGGTGGGTTTGCCAACCAGCTGTGAGATCCTATTCGGCCATGAAGTGACCTCAAAGGCGTAACAAAGTCTGATTGGTTGTCTGATTCGAACAGGCCTGCACTTTTCAGACGGCGAGGCGAGGCACTCATCCCCCCGCCCCGCTACGTAATTGACATGGCTGTATCCGGGAAAAGACGTGCTGACATTTGGTAATACATCCTCCCCACTCACACATCTCATCAAACACTACTCATCCATGTACAGCAAAGCTTTTGACACGAGATGAGGCTGATAGGAGGAGCAGACAAATTGAGGTGATGACTGTTAACCTTCACAGGTGCTTGGCTTCCCTTTGCGGTGTCACTGCGGCACATGTGCATGTTAACCGATTAGAGATGGCGTCTTACACCTGACATTAATAATGCAGATTGAATCTTTGACCTGAATCGCAGAGGTCCAGGAGCATTAAATCTCTGACCGGACATGTTTATGAATCCGTTTAACGCTAATAAAAAGTCTGAGGACATTAGTGTAATTAATAAAAAGAGAAAAAAGAAGTTACAGCCTCTTTAGACGTCAAACAGAACCGCTGGTTAGATTAGGTGGGCGGGTTAGCAAACGCATTAGAGCTGTAACAGCTGCGAAAGCACCATTAGATATAAGACACCAAGTTACAGCCCAACACTTTAACACAACAGGGTGGTGCTTGAAGTCGGATAACTGTTTTTACCGTTCTCTCTTTCTCGCCCTTGGCGGTGAGTGCCTGTTTTTTGTTTACCAGCTTGTCTCAGTCCTCATCAAGCTGACAGGCGATGACAACTTTGCCCAGAAAAGACAGCTTTATGTTCGGTCCAGTGTGAGTTATGCTGCAGTCATGCTGTTGTCAGATAAATCTTTTACATCCAGATTTCATTGTTGAACCAGTGCTGTGTCTCCCCAAAACAGATCTTAGCTTTACCTCCTGTCAGCCAAGTCTTTTGTTAAAGACCAACTCCAATAAAAATCATGTTTTTCTTGTTGTCTACGTGTTTATTTGGCATTTTTTTGATGCTACAGGACATATCAAGAGAAAACTAAGTGTAAAACTGCATTTCAGAGTATTTTTCCTTTTAATCGTTTTGAGCCTCTGGTAGACAAACAGCAGATTCAGATACAGTGAGATTTCCTATGTCACAACTCCAAACTCCGCCCCTGGAGCCTCGCTCTGCAGGCCAGACTTGGAGAAGTAGAAAGGACAATCATGGAACAAGCGTGTGCATTAGCTAGGGTGACCGTATGTCCTCTTTTACCTAGACATGTCCTTTTTTTGGGGAGGGCTGTCCGGCCTTGTCCGGCCTTGTCTGGGGGAGTTTATCAAATCCTCCAAATGTCCGGAGTTTCGTTTTGAAGTTTCGAGTTTGTGTTGCTGTAACTAACTGAGTTACAAGCATGTAAAAATCACTTGACCAAACCCGAAAAATTCAAAATTTACTACCCATGACTCTGTGACTCCGCCCTGCGTCGTAGTGTCCTCTTTTTGGGGATTCAGAATATGGTCACCCTACGTTAGCCAATTGCAATGCTCGTAGGAAAGCTAATTATGACATTAACTTTCATCATGTCCCCAAAGATGTTAGTGTCTGACTACTTCCGCAATGTTAGGCTGCAAGCTAGTGTGAATAGGAGTGTGCAGAGCAGCGCGGTCTCCGCCCAGGACTCAGAGGAGAATCGCTAATGAGCTACAGGAGCTCTGCAGAAGAAAAGTCCTTGAAAATGATGCAGGTAATGCGATTTTGGTGAAAAACTTCAAAATCACAACCTGAACATGAAATGTAGTAAAAAAAATAAAAGAGAAAAAAACAATAGAGGTGGGACTCTAATACTTTCTGGACCGGTTCTGTTTTTTTGGGTGGAAAAAGTGACATGAAACATAAAACAGTAATGGATATTCAATGTAGTTTGTTTTCTCCAAAATCTCCAGAGGAGTATCTACATTTCAGCTGTAAAAAAGATGTTATTCCACTCGAACTTAATCTCACAGCAAGACTCATGGTAGACAAGCGTAAGTGTTGCAGATCTCCTGCTGTGAAATCCTGTTATAGTATCCGGTGTGCGGTCAAGGTCAGGACTAAATCGAATAGCTATGAGATAAAGAGAGATATATTTCAAGCTTAAATATCAGAAAGGTAGAACATAACAACCCAGTGTTGGTGTCTTTGTGAAACTCAAGCCTTTGTTTGCTTTCTATTCTCCCAGACCGTCTTGACACACTGAAGGAACCACACACGAGCTGTCGAGCAGCCAGAGTTTAACAATAGTGTGTGGAGCTGCTGTGCACTTGAGTTGGACACAAAGTGTCGTGCGCTGCCTGGGTTTAATTGGTATTTGGTCCAATCACCTTGTCGTAGCTGGCTATGCAGCGGAAGCAGCACGTCAGCGGCACAATAGCAGCAGCTGCTGTCCTCTGTCAGCGTCTGCACTGGATGTGTTTCGGCGCCAGCGCTGCTGTGCACTCACGGCGTGTTTGACAAAGCTCACAGCCCGATGTACAAGCATATCTGTCTGTGTAAGTGAGAAAACAGAGTGTCGAAAAAGCTCTCAGGTTGCAGAAGCATAGCATGAGTGAGACATGAGCAATGACACAGCTGGTCTAGGCGGCTGCATTGGATGAAATTCAATGTAAAAACACATCAGTGTGATCCGGCATTACTTGAGGAGGTTGTCTGAAACCTGGACTCAGTGACTCCAGAGTCAGGATTCAAGTCATGCTCTGTCTCGAACCGAAACACCTTGATGCTGCTGCTCTTTGTTTTGTGAATAACTGGCTTTTGAAAATGAATCAAATCTTTGGCTTTGAGAATTGTTCTTCTGTTTTATTCTCAATACTGCTCAGACTGCTAATACCATGTCTGAACAAGATCCTGCCCATTCTATGTATCTTGTTTTCAGTTGTTTGATTCGACAGTATGTTTGGATAGCTTTTAGATTGACACACATTTTCTCTGACCTTGTTTGTTTGACCTTCACAGGAGAGGGTCAGGTATGTATGAAAGAGGATAAAGGTCACAAGAAGAGAAAAAAATAATTACAGGAGGGAGATTTTTTTAATTTCCATTTCGAGATTCAAGTCGAAATGTTAAAAAGTCGGGATAAATAAATCGAAATTTCGACTTTAATCTTGAAATTTTGAGATGAAAAAATCAAATCTACATGAATAAAGTCGAAAATTTGAGATTAAAAGTCATAATAAAGTAACTAGTTATGAGAATAAAGTCGTATTGAAATCATTAAGAGAAAAATTCGACTTTATTCTCGTAATTACTTTATTATGACTTTATTTTCGATAGTAATGATTTTATTCTAGTAATTAACAACTTTTAGCGCAAAGTCTTAATTTTTGTTTTCTTAAAGGCAGGGTAGGCAGGATCTGAGGAAGCGCCAGTTTGAGGGAGAAACCTTGAATGTAAACTCTACCCCTCCCAACCAGTTTTCCCCTCAGCTCCTCCTCTCCCCTCAAGCCCCGCCCACAAACAGACGCTCCTGCTCGCTCATATCGTTCCAGTTAAATTCAGATATAATGCAGATAACTACTTAAGATAATTACAAATGGGGCCCAGTCAATGTGAAAGTCAAAAGCATTGGTGCTACTGTAGATGCCAACAGACTACCAGCAAACACAATGTTTGCAGGACTTCTACAACTAGGATAAAGTGACATAGTCCAGGACCCGAAGGAGGACAGTTTAGCGGCGCTACAACACGCTACAGCAGGTCCGTTTGACAAGAAACACTTCTGTTACAGACACTTGGCTTACTTTGTTAAAGCGGTTTACCTGACCAGCAGAAGGGTCACAGGGACTGTAAGATCCCGAGGCGTCCCCCATCATTGTTGACCTGGCGTTTTAGCTCTTGTCCCTTCTTTGTTTTAAGCGCCCGTTATTCCGCCAGAGTCTCCGGTATTTACTTTGTTTTCCTGCTTGTGTTGACAGTCGTGGCTAAAGGAAGATTCAGACAATTTCCCGTACTTTCTGGTCAGTTTCTACTGTCCGATATTGTAGCAAGCTAACTTTGTTTGGGCTCCTGAACGACACGGGGGAGCAGCATCCACCTGACAACCAATCAGGTTGGGGGAGGTGGAGAACGACTTTGTTTAGAGTTAGAAAGAGTGGAGCACTCTGAAATTTTAAAATGTTGACTACACAGACATAACAAAACACAGTGATATTGTTATATTATCAAATGTCATCAATAACTAATATGTATTGACTGATATTAAAAGCTTTTTTGTATATACACCACAAAAAAAGATGCTTCTTTAATGGATTCCTGCCTACCCCACCTTTAATGTGGAGAAACAAGTTGAATCGAGATAAAAGTTGAATTTCAATTTTGAGGAAAAAAAGTCTAAATTAATTTCTGAAAATAAGTCAAAATACACTTTTGAATTAAATAAAGTCAAAGGATGATAAGTGGTGGCTTTAATCTGATTCTGAAGCTCTTCTTCACTTACTATTAACATTTACTGATTGTGAGAATAAAACTGAACTTTAGATGTTTTTCTCAAAGTACCAGATGAAAAAAAAATCCTCCCCCTCTTTATTTCTCTTCGTCACTTTCTCTAAAAGTCTTCGATGGACCTGCCGATGTGCGAGGAATGAAATGGCATTGGCAAAGGAGTATTTATGCTCAGACAGTTTGTTCAGTTTGGAACAGACTGTCCTTGTTGATTTCTCTTTTCTCAAACTGAAGTTGATTTTATTTGAACAAAGTGGGCAGAAAACTTGAAAAAAAAAGGTATTGCAGAAAACAATAGTGACAATAGTGTTAGTCTAAACCTCGGGGGTGTAAGAAATCTTCTTTAAAAAATACTCCTCACAGCTGTAATCTGTTATAACATAATGTTTTAATATCAATTTATCTACAAAATCTTGACTGACACCACTTTATTCTGGTCTTCATGGAAAGTGCACTGATACTGAAGCAAAAGAACATATAAAAATTACAAACAAACAGACTGTACCGTTTTTTTGTTTTTTTTTATACCATAAAATGTCCATTCAGTTTTGCATTGGTACTTACAGTATAAATGAGCGGATTCATATTGAAACAGGATGGTTCAACTTGTTGTCGTGGTTTCTGGATTCTTACGATAAATTTCTTTGAGTTTGAGAGTTTGTGATTTGAACGGTTGTGCATTTTCTCCTCCGATCCGCCTCATTCTTTATGATAGAGCACTGAAGGTAGTTGCCACAAAACAGAAAAACCAAAAAACAACCATATAAGTACATTCTTCGGCTGTCTACAGCTGCCTCTCTCCTGATTTACCGCTCGAGTCTGATAATCCACAGAGACAGAGGACAGCTGTAAGCATCGGCCTCACAATGGGCACGATTAAATCTTTTGTCCAGGACTTCACCTCGAGGCAGTCACGATCTCTGTTCAAGCAGCTGTTAACTGCACAGCTTGGTGGTCTCGTAATCCATCGAGTTGGGCAGGCGTGAGCTGAAGGCCTGTAAGGAGGTGTGAATGCGGACCACCTCGCTGGCAGTCAGTTTGAGCCGATGCCGCAGCAAACAGGCAAACAGATCCAATCTCTGCTGACCGGGAGGGGACAGTCGGTTCACCCGGTCGCGTATTTCTAAGAGCTGCAGCATGGCCGTGTCCTGGGATCCTTGGGTGTAAGGGTAGTCCAGCTGCAGAATCAAGTCACGGATCGCCTCGGGGTCAAAGTGCATGCTGTAGCCAAAGACCTGGATGCTGTTGATCTTCATGTAGCCCAGGTTCCTCACAGGATCCGTCACTTCTAAAGGCTCATAGTAAGCACTGTCATTCACTCCGTCTTGAGTTTTTATCCTGCTCCGGAGATAGATGTGAATGGTCTCAAAGAAGGTCTTCCACTTGTTGCCTAGCGTCAGAGTCCAGTTATAGCACTCGAAGGGGAGGTCCAGCTTGGTGGCCTGCCAGTCTGGGAAATTATTCTCATTGACCGGGATGTACCAGCTCTCTGAGTGGCTCCCTCCAAAGGGGTTGATGTAAAGCGTGAGAGCAGGCTCCAGGGTGCTGTTCTTGGTAAGGCAGATCTGGAGGGATATTCCCAGCAGCATGTGGACCATGTTGGACTTGTACTTGTTGCTCTTCAGCGTCAGCAGCATCCTCTTCCTCCACGACGGGTCGAACCAGCTGTTTAGTCGCATGTCATTGCTGATGAAAATCGCGTGGACCTGCCAGACAAACAGACACAAAGACAATATCAGTGTTTTTGTCGATTCATGGTGGTTTAGAACTACTCGTGGTCCCACATCCTTCAGAGAAACTTCAGCTAGAATAACAAGATTTTCTGTGCACAGCAAACAGTTTAATGTGCATGTGCCTTAGGCCCCGAACTAAAGGCTGCTTCATTTTTTTGTTTCTGTTGAACAACTCTCATTAAAATGACTGGGGTGCCACGACAGAACATTTCATCCAGTTCATTTAGTACATCCAAAATTGGAGTGCAATTATGTTTTAGAGCCAACAGTCTATAAAGCACAAATGGAAGGCTTCAGGCCACGGAAAATTAGGGAAAAGTATAAATAGGTAATTGGTTGGATATGGAACATACTTTTTTATGTAACTCAGCAAAAAAAATGTCGCAATTCATGGTCTTAACTTGTTGTTTTTGAGGCTTTTAAATGGGGGTGTGGAATATCGTATATTACACACACTGAGAACCCCTCAGGCTCCTCAGAGCGAAACAAGCGGCACATCTGCCCCATTAAATGAATCCACCGCAACATAAAGTCCAGTGTGACAACATTACATTTCCAAAGTTTTGTTGTGTTTTGTGATTCGTGGTGCATTTGCTGATAACAACAAAGAAGAAATCTTGTGTCTGCTTATGTTAGATTATGTACACACAGTGTGCTGCAAAGATGGTAGACACTAAGCTGAGGTGCTTTTTCACTCTTAATTGTTTGTCATTCACAAGAAGACAGTTATGGAGTCATATTTAGCACACCATATCATGGCCATTAAATAAACCAATAACAGCGTATCCAAATAGGGGTGGGAGAAAAAAATTGCTACAGCATAGTATCACAATATTTTGTCTGGTGATATATTGTATCGTCTCATATGTATATTTTTTTTCAAATTAATTGCTAATATGAAGTCAAAGCTCTGATAATAGAAAAATAAAATCAACTATTTGTTCAGTGAGGTTGGCAGAGGTGACATCATAGAGCAGGAGAAAGTTAGTACAAGAAATATATATATAAAGTTTGCAATAAGTGCTACATGGTAGTAATCCACATTGGTAATAGAAAGTGTTGAGGGGAAGATAATGCGTCAAAATAATTATTCGTCATGCTTTTAATTTGAAATTTTTGGTCTTTTGTTTTGGTTGCTTTATTTCCTCTATTCTCAAACTGTTTTTTTTTTCTTCTAGTAGATTGTAGGCTATGTGCGATAGAGTATTAGGGCCACATAACACCACAGTTGAGGACTTAATGTAAACAGTTCAAAAAATAAACAGTTCCACAGTATAAATGTTCAGTTGATTGGTAACACAAAGAGGCACAACCTCTAATGTTGTTTTTGGTTGTCAATAAATCTTGAAAGGCCAGTTTTTAAAAATGCTAAATCATCTCTTAGAGGGCTGCTATCGCTAGCTCACTAGTGGCTGCTTCTTCTTCTTCATCTCTCAGAATAAAAGGAACATTACAATGAAGTTGCTATGAGCAAAATATCAATATCTTTGTTTCAAAAAGATACTGTCAATACCAGTATATTGTAACAGCCCAGCTTTAAAAACAGATTTTGATCCTGGGGCAAAAGATTAAAATACGACAGCAGATTCAGCCTGAATGGTTTTTATCCTGTATCAAATGTTACTTGACTAGTTTAGGGTCATACTTCCTTCTCTTTTAATTTAAACACATCATTGGAAAACTGTGTGAATGGTATTCCATTAAAACTAAACCAGAATTTGAAATAAGTGCAAGAAGTATCAAACATTTATCATTAAAATGAACAGGAAAATCGAAGATCGTGACTTAGCCATGAAAAATATTTTTGCTTCATCACGCAGCCCTACATTCTTCATCCACAAGGGCAGGTCAGAGTTTCATCAAGCTGCCATTTTCAATAACAAAAGTAAGTAGTTAAACTTATCTATTATGATCAAGTATAAAGTTAGAGCCATTCAATAATCAACCCTTGATCTTTTTGTCTGCTGCATCACCAGACCAGGTTTTCAAGCAGTACTCCAATTTGGCAAGTAAGACAAAGAATTAAAGGGAAATCAATGTTTTGACAATGATTGGCTCATCAAATATCATTATTAGATTTTATATAAAATATTATTAAGACTTTCTACACTTCAATGCAGTATTACAAGGCGAAGGCGAACAAATATACCAGCATTACAGAGACCTTGCTGGTGTAAAATACACTCAAGCTGAGGAGACAGCCTTTGTAAACACATGCAGTTGGTGATCCATGAACTGCTTTGAGACAGTAAAAGCAAAAACATTTGGCGAACCCATTTCGTTTTTTCTGTAGCATAAAAGAAAGACTTTGTAATTCAACACAGCTCTCATAGGTGAGTATCCTCCCCAGGCTACTGCCGTGAAAGACAGCTTAGGTCTCGGTCAGTCTGACATGATTTAACAAAGGCTAAAAGAAAAATACCTCTAGCCTGCGGTCGGCTCTCTGCAGTAGGTAGCCCAGCTCCAAATCCTGAAGGTCCGTCTCAAATCCCAGGTAGTTTTCCGACGAGTCTGCCACCATGGGCCTGCAGGCCCCCTGCGTCAGGGCGAAGCCTGGGTTGCAGCTCCCACAGCGGGTGTGGTTGTCAGGTGCACACACCGCGCAAGCAGAGCCTTCACCTACGATGCAGGGTGGTGGCAGCTGACAGGGGGTGTGGTCAAAGCGGCAGCTGCAGCTGTGGAGCTCCTCGGAGAATGACCCGAACTGGTTGTTCTCGGAGCAGTAGAGGAGGGACTGGAAGTGATTCAGCCAGTACGACTTAGGCCTGCACCAGAGATGGATGACAAACAGGAGAGGCTTAAAAGATGAGCTTTTTTGTTCTTATCATTGGGTGCAGTTGGTCTGGGGTCAAGTACAAGAGGCTTTTGCACCCTTGGTAGGCGAAGAGAGGTAGGAAGCAATGTGAGTGGCGTGTTATTGTTTGCGATCGTGCGTGGTCTTGATAATGTTGGAGGGAGAAATTGTTTCGAATGTTATCATTGTGGTTGTTTTTTTTAATAGTGAAGTTGTGTTTAAAAATGCAAATATTTAAGTCCTGTTTTGTGTGAATTTGTCATGTTGAAACATGATGTGTATTTTCCTGTGTTTTCAGTTTCACGGTACTTGAAGCGAAAAATAAAGAAATAAAGACTGTACCAGTTGAACACAACGCCGTGTTTAATCGATACTGATCGCTGTATCATATCGTATCACATTGTGTCTTTTTCTATCATATCATAATAATCCAAAAAGTTGTAGTACATCCTAAAATGCTTGACCCACAGCTGATCTGAGAAGTTCTACCATCATTGTTTAGTCGTGTAATATCTATTATTGGGGCTGCTGCACTGACTCTTTTCATTCTGGCCGCCTCTGCAGCCACTTCCTGGAGATTTACCTTGGGAAACAAACGGCCATTATGTAGAATTACCAGTCAGTCAATACGGTTACTCACTTAGCTATCATTACGATTCACTTAAGCTCTGTTTAATAGCAGTTTTTTACAATCAGAGTGTTGCACTCATGTAGAGACAGGCCCCTGTGCCAATCAGTGCCATTATGAACAATTGACCATTTGCTTATTTGTGGTGGTGGGGTTCAATAAGGTCACGATTACATCCACCGTCATCTCTCTCTTTGTTTAAGCTATGGTGTGCAGGATTACGGTGAAGTTTTGTTGTTCTGGCGTGATGGAAAAGGAGGAAGCTGTCATGCATTTTGCACCCCTGTGTCCTGATTATGTGTTCCTGCGGTCTGTGTGAGGATGTGATTGTTTCTTCGGAGGATTTGCAGTTTGTAATCAGTTTTGTTTTGCTGATAGCTTAATCTCTCGACGCTGTTTTCTCCGGTCGCTAAGGCTGGACTTAGCGTCGGTATATTTAAGTCAGTGGTAGAGCTGTTAAATGAAACTTTTGCAGTAAAAACAAACTGAACTTGCTCTTTCGTTTGTTTTTATATAATTTTATTTCATTTTTTTTATTTATAAAGAGTAGGAAAAGTTTGGATGATAAAGTTTGAAGGCACAGATCCCTATTTCATACACTTGATTGTGATAAAACTACAGATTTTATATTCATTATTGTTTTTTTAAAAATCAAACAACTGAGGAAACTCTATCCGCAGATGAAAGTCACCAAGAAAATGTTTTTTTCTTTAGGATCTGAGAGGATATAAAGGATCTCTTCCTTTCAGGTTCTGATGAGAAATTTATTCTAATGTCACAGTAACAACCCCCACAGTCTACTTTATTCCCAGCAGGTTAATAACATCAGGATTGCAGGAATATCTTCATGTTTTGGAGTCAGGTAGGTGTAAGAATCCCGTGGAGTATCGCAGGTGTCTGATGCATGTACCTGCATGTTACCCATGCAAAAATATGAGCACCGACACTGTTGTTTGAAGAAGAGAGGAAGGGAAAGAAGAAGGAAGAGAGGATGAGAGACATAAGAGAGAGAAATTTCTCTTTGATCAGTTTGTGACATTAATATTAGAAGTGCGCAGCAGCAGCCGCAGGGTAACCGACGCTGAGACGCACATATAATTCCCCCATGTGGGGCAGAGTTTGATTCCCGTCTAGAGCACTTTCTTGACTATGATCCCTTTATGCCTCTTATCCTCTTTGCTCGCCGAAGAGAAGACGTTCACAGAACATACCACGAGCTTTCCTTTCAGAGGGGAAGGAAAAAAACAACGAAAAAAAAAACAACCTTTTGCTTTGATGAGACTGCATTGTGGTGAACTTTATGCAAATCTGAGAATGTTTGTTGGATTACATGGGAGGCAACCTTTCCCCAGAATCCTGACCCTATTGTGTGCTTGGCAGCGGGAAGCAGGTCTAAGTTCGGAAAAGAACCCATTTGAATATGAAAATCCCCCAAATAGAAAAAAAAGCAGTCAAGGGAGATGATCTGAAAGGACTCTTCCCTTCCATCACCGGCTACCTGTGGGCAAGGCATTTCACCTCCGACAGCTTCAGCGGCGCAAAGCAGTCGCCGAGTCAAGTTTGCTGTTGTACTGCGAGTTCCCTGGTGTGATTATGTACAGCCTTCCTGTGCCCTGCAACTCTTCTTCCAAACCACTGCTGTAAACACTTCCTTATTCTGTGCTATTTTTAAAGTTGCAGGCAATACTGTGGTTTGGAAATGAATTCGGCCGAATATACGGCTGCTGCTGCTTGTGGTGAAAAGCCTGTAAAAGCTGCACTTAAACTTCTCACCAGGTAATAATTTCAAAGAAAAAGGAAACTGCTTGTAATTTTACAGAATTAGACGGTTTAGTGGAAATTTGAGGGGTTATTCAAAAACCAGCTTTTCAATCCACAACCTGAAATCAAAGCGCCAAAACATAACACAGATATGAGATTATTGAATACATCATGATCCATCTGTTGGCATTAATTTGCCTCTATGGGTTCAGTATGGATCCGATTAGGTGTTCTGGTTCATTAGAGACACAGAGGGTTGAGATTGAGCCCCTGCAGACAGTGGATTATATTAATTAATTGGACGTGTGCTGCCTTGGCCCTGATTCTAGTTTGTCTTTCCGCTCGATCTCTGCTGACCATCTTCTTTACTTTTATGGGTCATAAAGAGACATAACTGTTAATTTCAGTCTGCTATGTGACCAGTTAAAAACTCCCAGCTGGAGTTTAAATATACACACAATGGCTGAAACATAAAGCCCATCCATCAACTCATGATTTAAGACTATTTTAGTCTCCAAAGAGGCTTGCAAAAGAGGCACCGCTGCTCCTTCCTCATTAAGTTGCATGCATTCTCCATAAGGATTATTCTACTTGTGCTATTAATAGAACCCGATGAACTGCTCAATCAATCCTAAAGCGGGGAAAAGAAAGCAATCAATATGAAGAGTTTGAGTGGAGAAAATATCAAATGCAGTAATCAAGTTCTCTGGATGCATCAGCTTCAGTGAATTAATGCAATCAAAAGAGCCGACGTCTGTAGATATAATAAATATGATCCACAGAGTTCCTTGAAAATGTGCATTAAAAAAGATATATTTAGCATTTTTAGACTGAGACTTTAAATGTAAAGTCCTAGTAGAAGTCATGGTCTCCTCTCGACAAGACTCTGGTGGACAGTAGTGAACACAGAGGGTGGAAAGGCAGAAGTGCCCTGATGTCCAAATATTTTAATAGAAGTGCTTAAGATAAAGCATCTTAAAAAAAGGCCCTGCTAATTGCCCTCGCAGAGTAAATCATGTAAAACAGTAAACAAAGTGCTTTTTTGTTTTGTTTTTAACAACATGAAAAAAGTGCCCCTGGTTTAAAAAACTTAAATGTAAACAAAGTGCCCACTAGATGCTCTTTTGGAGGATAAAAGTTAAGATGGTGTCCTTCAAATGCTTACTTGTGTATTAAATGTAAACAAAGTGCCCCCTAGATGCTCTTTTAGTGGTTATATGTGAACAAACTGCCCTCTTATAGCTCATATGGTGAATTAGATCAAAACAAAACACCGTCTGAATCTCTTTCAGTGGGTAAATGTAAACAAAGCACCCTTAACCCTCTAACAGTTGGTAAATGTAAACAAAGTGCCCTCTAGATGCTCTTTCAGTGGGTAAATGTAAACAAAGTGCTCTAGATTTTCTTCCAGTGGATAAATGTAAACAAGGTGCCCTTTAGAAACTCTTTCAGTTGGTAAATATAAACAAAGTGCCCTCTGAAAACTTTCAGTCGGTAGATGTAAACAAAGTTCCCTCTAGATTTTCTTCCAGTGGATAAATGTTAACAAGGTGCCTTCAAGAAACTCTTACAGTTAGTTAATGTAAACAGAGCACCCTCTAGAAGCTTTTTCAGTCGGTAAATGTAAACAAAGTGCCCTCTAGAAACTCTATCAGTGGGCAAATGTAAACAAAGTGCCCTCTAGCTGCACCTTCAACGGGTTAAATGTAAATAGAGTAACTTTTTTTAATACTCTTTCAGTGGTGCCCTCTGGAGTCTAGAACTACCTTCTAGTTTCTCTGTAAGAGTATAAGATGTATACAAAGTGTTCTCTGTCTACTTTTCAGGATATAAAGTAAAAAAGCGCCCACTGGTTGCTCTTAGGTGAATATATTATAAACGAAGGGCTCTTCAACACACTGTGGTTGCTCTTTCAGTGTATAAATTGTACACAAAGTGCTGTCTGGCTGCCCTGGGTAAAATGTGAAGGAGTAGTGCTTTTACTGGGTTATTTATTTGCGTCTTTAGGATAATACTCGAGCTTTCCAAGGCTTTCAGCAGATACCTTTAAGTGTTTTTGCCTCTGCCCCTTAAGCATCCTGAGTACTCCACCGCCGGTGGACAGGGCAAAACATAAATGGCAGCAATTTTTGGGAGAAGTCTCTTCATGCAAAGAGAATCTTCTCAGCTGATTAAAGCAGAAGTACTGAAATCATCTCTTAAATGACTGTGTGCATCATTACACCTGATGACTTAAGTTGGCTCTCCAATTGCAGTGTTCAGTCGTATTATTGTCCACCTTATAAAAGCCAAGCAGACCGCCGCTTCGACTGGCTTTTTTCTGTTATAATTGTTTGAAAAGTTGCCCCCGAGAAGCAAAATCAATCATGTATCTCTCATTTTTTCTCAAGTGCCTCATACAGGATGTAAAAGGAAGACTGAATGGGTTTTTCAAGAGCTTCCGTTTTTTCTCCCAGGCAAAAAGACAAACATCCCATTCTCAATCTCTTTCCGCCGCGTAGGGAGATTTCTGTGAAGACAGAAAGAAAAGGGAGGCTTCACAGTCGATGCTGCTGTAATAATATAGATAAACACTGCCTGGATGAGGGAGATGATGCTCCCACTCTATTTCCTGGCGAGTGGGTGGGAATATCAGCTGCATGGATCAGTGATTAATGCACGCTTTGGCAAGTTTGTGAAGGCAGCCAGACAGGAGGGACTCTGAGTTAGAGGAGGAGAAACACAGACAGACTGGACATAGAATAGAGTTCAGTGTTTAAATTAATCTGCACGTTGATTCATGTGTTGTGCTCTCTTGCATCAATGCCATCACTGCGGAAGCTCAGTCGATGCGAGCACTGCGCGGCTGACATCGATGGTTGATAAGATGCTCCTCTGATAGAGCGAGGCAGCCGATGTTGATGTGTATTTTATTCACTGAGAGAAGAGCGAAGTTCAAGAACTGCCCTCGCTTAAAGAAATAACAGTTTGTCAAACACTAAAAATGACTTTATCCTGTCAAGTGACCTCTTACTGGCATGTGAATAATAACCGTCCTTTCTTGGTGGCGAAGGCATGAAGGAGGTCGAAGCGGATTGTAGTTTGTACAAAACTTCCAGCTTTGACATCAGTGACTGTGATTTACTTCACGCTGGCCAAGCTTTTGTATCTGTAGCCTTTACTAAACCTTGACTATAGATGTTACAGGGCAGAAAAAAAGACGTTTTGGGAGCAGCAAAGATTCATGATTTGCTCGAACGAAGCAGCAGCACCCATAGAAGAGTGGAAGAGCAATGAATGAAGGCCAGAGTCAAAGAGGAATCAACAGTCGAATTTTCATGAAGACTCCAAAAACAGGCAACTGGACTGTGTAGAGTTGAGAAGACGTTTCGCCTCTTATCCAAGAAGCTTCTTCAGTTGCCTTTTTTTGGAGTCTTCAAGACAACCATGACCTGGATGAATGAGAATCTACACGAACAGTCTAATTTCTCTTTTCATAACAGCAGGGGAGAACTTTTATAAGTGTCTGTCAAACTCTGAAGTAATTGAATCATTTCAAAATTAAATTTCAATTGATCACATTTTTATTGCATGTTTAAAACTCAATTATTTTGCTTTTCTTATCATGTTAAAATTGTTAAGCAAGTCATAGCAGTGCGATGATTTGTACTTTATGATCTTGACTATTTGATAAAGTATTCAACTAAATCTTGCAGTGCGACAGCAGTGTGGTCAGAAACCTGAGTGGTTATATATGTATTTTTTAAAACACTGCGACACATCAAGAAATACAGAGAGCAAGTAAAAAGTCTCAGTATTTATTCTGTAGTTTAATTTCTATTCTGTGATTTCTGGTTAATGAATCAGCTTTTGGACTCAAAAGTTCCAGTTTAGGGGATTTTTCTGAAGTCCTGTATGCATGAAAGTCAGGTATATGGTCACAACATGAGGACGTCCCAGACACCTTAGTCTCCCTCAGTCTCAGCTGCCTCATAGTCTGTTGCCATCCATTTAGGAAACACTGCACTTCTTTGATTTAGTTTCATCTACAGGACTGTGATGATTTAACATTACTAAATAATGCTCTGTTGACCGGTCGCTCACTTAGTTGCTCAAACTCAAAGCACTTTGGTTATACATTAATTCTGTTTCACATAAAGCGTGTATTACTTTTGACCTCACAGCTGAGCCATCTGGCTGGTTTTTAAGGTGAAATGCGCCATTCAAAAGCGCAGTGGTGTCTTCCATCATAAAAAAAAAAAAAGCAGAGAGAGGCTCAGCTGTGGAGTTTTGAGTTGGTTGTCAAACAGACTGAAATCAACTGAGATGACCTCTATATGGCTGACAAAAGCAAACCAGAGCGTCAGTGAAAAGACAGAGTAATTCTGTACAGTGATTTTTACTGTATGCAGCTGCAGTGGGAGGATCGGGTTTGGACCACATGGTTTAAAGCATCCCTTTCATGTCCTCTTTAACTCTGAGTGATGAATTAAGCTCCAAAAAGAGAGTTTTCTCCTCCTCAGAGAATCAGACCGACACATGTTTAAAACAAGAAAGAGACGAGAGAACCCCTTTGTCCACAGGGGGCGCCAGAGTCAACACAGACAAAAAGTTCCACACAGGAGATTAAACCGGTTATACCAAAATGTAAATAAGACTGTAGTTGAAAAAAACAAAAACACATGGTTGATTATTAAGTAAACACTGACAGACTTTCTTTTTTCATAATTAACCCATTTAAACGATTTTTGAATGATTCAGCTGAAGTTAAACACCTGGGACTATTTAACCACCTGCAGCTCATCATCACTTTAATCAGTGCAAACACCTGTGCCGTATAAATGAGCCTGACTAACCCATTCTCATTTGTTTGTCTCAGTTGTCAAGACTTGGTTTAAATAAAGTTCTTTGTACTTTGCACTGGCGTGGTTTCATTTTTTCTAAAATAGTGTAGTCTTGTATATAAAATGTCGTATAATGTCGAGTGTTGTGGTCTTTTTAAAAATGCAGCTTTAAAGCTCCTGTGAGGAACTTTTGGTTTGTAGACGAATCAGACAAATCAGACTTTGCTTATCTCGTCCTTTACAGGCTCAAGTAGAACTTGGACAAAATGATCTCATCCTGCTGACTTTTGACAAATTATACATGAATCATTTGTTGTGAATATTTAATATGGACATAATTAAGTAAGGGCTGTTTCTTTAGCTGCAAGAATGACACCTTTTAGGCATGACAAATTAGGATACAGATATCTTCAATCTTGTTGCTGATGGTCTTATTTGCTTTTTGATATTATAGAACAACTTCAACATGAAATTCAACGTTTCATAAACATTAAAAATATCCTTATAGGAGCTTTAATGCATGATAGCATGTTCATGTTGGTGAAGTTGTGAAATGATAGACGCTACCTTAGCTTGATACCACAATAGTAATAAAAAGAACTTCTAAGTTACCAGGTAAAGAGTCTTAGATTTCTGATCCCCCTCCTCGTTAAAGATGTAGTAAATGAGACCCAGTTCTGCTACTTAGGCCTTGACTGTACAGCTTTGATAAATTAAGAAACTCCTGCCACTTAATACTTAATGATCACTTCTGGCCCCAAAAATCTAAGATGGCAAAAGAAAACACGAAAAAAGACGTTGAGAAAATGTAATCCAGAACCAATGGGTTATAGCACTAAAACTACACCCACTTTTTAAACAGTCTGTGATTCAAACACTCTTTATTATCTGGACAGAATTCATGTAAAAACCACCATAAGGAATTTAATTTAAAAATGTTTTATCAGTCTATAAACAGAACTAAATATTTAAGCATTATGTCAGAGAAATAAAGTCAATTTCTTTCTTCTTTAGGGCTGTAAAACAAATCTGGATGAACTGCTGTCGGGGCATTTTATGGAGATTTAATTATTTGAATTTCATAAAGCTTAGTAAAGATTTAAAGGAGCGGGGAATTGTTGATTCCTAAATTTAAGGTTAAGTGTCAAAGCAGCTAAACGGTAAAGTAAGCCAGGTAAGCTCATTTATGGTCGTCTTTATTTGAGGAAATATTGGTCTTAAATGCTACTGTGCTGTAGATACTTGTTTTTTTATTGCATTTGAATGTGTACCTTTTCTAGGTAAGCTGTACATAAGAGATAAAAATGACTTTACATACACCAGTGGGGTATTTCAAAAGTGTATGAAATGCCACTTCAGCTTTTTTACTCCCACCTACGTCCCTGAAATTGGTCTAAAGAGAGAAATGCCGGCTGTGACTTCATGTTCAGTTTGATTTGCTCCTGAAATGCCAGAACCTTCTAACTCCAATGAGGGTAAAGATGAATCAGGAAAAGAGACATGAAAAAAAAAGGGAAACCAGACCTTAAAAAAGACTCCCTTGATGTAGAGACGCTGGCTTACTTAAGGAAAAAGTAATCCTTGATTAAAAGATTTTTTAAAAGCGTCTGATGTACGAAGTTGTGCTCACCGCTCTCTTGGCAGATGGACCTGGGGCTGTCGGTGACATCTTTTACTCAGGCTGAAGAGCTTGTAGATGACTCTGTGGGCTCGCCTGGAGAGGACCTGCATGCTGTTCTCCAGCTGCTCGTATCTCCACTGGAACATGTTGTCCAAGGACCACAAGTGCTGGATGGTCGACACGTTCAGGAAATAGTTCTGCGGCAGCCTCGTGTAGAAGGCCTTGAATTCATCTGTCACAGTAGAAACACACATGAAAAAGGAAACGTATACATGTATGAATATAAATAAGTGAATAGAGGTTATCAAAAGCAAAATGAGTAGATTGGAAAAGGCAAAATCTAACAGCTAAAAAGTATACAGCATTTAATCTGAAAATGGTTTCATGTCTTGCAACTGTTTGTACTCGCGCTCAATTATTAACCTGCTGAAACGGCTTTTTTCCACTTCATGTAATTTAACGGTAACAGTAAGTGATGACATGAACCAAATCAATCCAGATATAAAACATGGTAATGAGATATTTCCTGATTTTATGACTTTACAAGGGTCACCTAAACGGACCATTAAACCCCGGTTTACTGTTATACTGCAGCGCCGCGCACTCTGAATTCTTAGATAAAGCAGAAACACAGAGAGGGTGTGCATTAGTTGTTTTTTCAGTTTGTGGTAGATGATGATGGCGACATGACTGAGTTGCATCTTTGATCCTGGCAGACCTTGGCCGTCCCTTCTATCAGATCAGAGATGAGGAGTCCCTGGATCTGGATGCAGCAGCTGGCAGCGCTTCAAAACGTATCCACTCGAGTTTTGATCGTATTTGCTGGAGCTTAAGGAGGAAATCTGAAGACTAAGATTGATGCTAGAGTTGGTGAATGATGAGAGAGCGTGCACTTCAAAGTAGAAATCTCAGTTTTTCATGGAAACTTTGGTCCAAGAGACGGAGTGAGAAGGTCCTTAAAGAGGGTCTGATACTTTATGAAAAATGAAAAGTTTGAAAGTTTTACTACAGTAAATATCTTAGGGCTGGGCAATATGGCCTCAAATCAATATCACAATATATCCAGCAGTTCACATCGATAATGATAAATAGATGATAACTACTACAAGGTGCTCACCCCCTCCCTCATTAACTTCGTCTACTTTAGCCGCTACAACTTTTGAACCGTCCTCCATCTCCTCACCTGTCTTTCCCTCTTTGTTACAGACTGGATGGGGTGGAGTCACGTCTCTGATGTAGGACAGCATCTTAAAGGGACATGAGACCATAGCCTACCTACACACATCCACAACTTTGATTTACTTTTTTTTGACACCGAATATATTGATATGGGCAAAATGACGTCAGTTATTGTACATTTTCGGTTGATCGCCCAGCCCTAAAATATCTATACTAATACTTCTAGTAACAAACATGAAGCTATCACAATATGAATCTTTAATCATCTGAGTATAAAAATAGTTTTGTGAATTCAATATGGGCCTTTTATACCTGATTAAAACATGGTTGCCATTCTTCTATGGAAGCCCAGAATGGACAAACTACCAGTTTTTGTATTTAGTGAATGGCTGTGCAAAATGCACCGCAGGAGGAGAGAGTTACTGTTGACGGTGAAAACTTGACAAATAGACGATCTACTTCTCATGAAACATGGCGACTTTTTGTCCTCGAAGGCCACCGTAGCCTCACTGGCAGGAGGGGTGAGCAAGAGAGCATTTCAATAATGAGTTATTCAGTAATGTCATTTCCAGCTCTGACATCCATCTTCCGAGGTAACTGGACGCAACATAACATCTGACTATTCCTCTTTCTACATGCTTTATACCTTCAAAATTTAGAATATTTTTTGTGGATTACTTGGCTGAAAAATTCAAACTTGCTTTAAAACTAAATATCAACGTTGAAATTATTGAGAGATGATAATGGATCCATTAAGATCTTGATGAAAATAACCAGTCGCCAACCCTCTGATTCACATTTAAACAAGCTAAAAAGGCTGTCGACTGATTGGCTGTAACTACATATAGGTCTCACATTGACTTTCATGTGAGCATAATTTGAAGGACAGCTTGTTTTTGTCCTTCATGCATTTATTCTAACCTTCTTTGCATTCAGAATATTATGATCTGTACCAAAACTGTAAAAATGATCTAATATCCTCATTGAAGGTCTCGCTCACTCACAGGGACTTTGTTGTGCTTGTGCAACGGATGTCAAAGTGTCTCGAAACATGTTTTAAAATTCAATTAACTATCGGGTAAAAAAAAGAAAAGAATGAAACCTGAATTAAAATAACTCATTTCATAATTATTCAATCTTTCCATATCACTTTTTTTTCCATACACATGCAGCGTTATCTGAGTGACAAGTTGTTCTCGCAGCTATTAACAGAGGACTGACTGGAGGCCGTGGAGAGCGAGTTACAGCCACATAATTACAAAGCCACACTCTCCTTCTGCTAATGCCTAATTACTCGCTGCCTCAGATAGATGTTCAAAGACCTGTACTTATGTTGGAAAATATGCAATCACAGTGGATACACTTCACCTGCGTGACAGCAGCAGTCAGTACTTGGCAGATGCTGCTGTAATGACTTCAACACCAATGACGAACCAATGACAAGAGTTTGAGTGCGGACTACAACTTTATTATTATTAATATTATCATGATTTAGATCTACTTTGCATAAAAGGCCCTGTATTCAATTACTGGAAGACTTTAGTATCAATAGATTTAAGTCTATCCGTATATTTACAGTAAAATATGAGCGGTCGTAAGATATTATTCACAGGCAGAGTCAGGCCTAAAATATTAGATAATGCTATTGTGGTTCCAGTGGTGGACAAAGTACACAGGGCCATTACTCGCTGGCACTGCCTGTTCTTTATTTAAAGAGCTCTTTCTGGAAATACGCCATCCTACATCACTCCTTATTGAACCGGTCCAATAGTCATTATCACACTGGCTCAGCTGATTGGCTGAGGTTTGGATTCCTACAAGTAAACACAAAACTCCTTTGGTTTCAGTGCAGCACACACTCCTGCTACTGTGACCTAGACTGTATTCACACCAGAGCTGTTTAAGTAAAAACCAGACAGTCTGGTAGGTTTGGAGCTCATTTGAGTGAACTTTGGTTTGTGGTCGCGAGGCCCAATTATCTTCCATGTTTACTCCAACAGCGAACCGGCTTTCATTCTGGCACTGGGCGAATAAAAGTAAAACCAAACCGTGAACTTAGGGATCATCTTAAAGTATCTGTGAGTGAATCACTGTGTCCCAGTCTGCCCTTTAATCCCTCACTCTGTGCTCTAAGTCTTCAGCATAAGACAGAAATGGGAACTATAACCCATGTTTGACAGTCTACAGAAGTATTGGTCTGATATTTCACAGAGGTTTTTGAACTGGATCCAGTGGCTCTTGTTTTAGTGCACCCTGGTAAGAATATATATATAAAAAAAGATGATTTATTATTCTTTCTTTTGCTGCCAGAAAGAAAAGAAAAGATTTATACTGTTACGGTGGATGAGGGATGGATTTCTGCACATGCTAAAACAGATCAGTTCTGCAAAGTCGGGCATCTATCTTGGACTTGATCTCTCTGTTATTATCTTAAAAGGATTGTGCATTGTAACTCATGACTTGGTTGTGTTTGTTTTTTCTGATTTCAGGTACTCAAAACACGAACTTGAGTACACTACTGGAGCGAATTTACTCCCTGGCTGTCCGGCAGTGTCTGGTACCGGCTGGTTCAAGGTAACAATAGTATTTGTTCAAGGGAAAAGACATATTTGATCTCCACCTGTGTCAGCGGATGCATCACTTCCTGGCATTTTCCTTCTGCTGATAAAGCAGCAGGCGGACAAAAATCTGCGATATCCTCGCTGAAGGACACATTCGTGACACTTGTGGCTGTCTGCATTCAGCGCACGTCTCTGCCCTCACTTTACACTCGGCTATTAAAACATAAACTTTGCAAGTAATTGCACTCAGAGAGATATTTCAGCTAAATCTATGGAGTAAAAAAAAAAAAAAAAAAAAGACATCCATTTTGATTTCACCTGAGTAATAATCGTGAAGGCAGGTTGACCGAGCACAGCAATAATAACCAAACATTATCCTTGGAGTTTCCACTCAAACTCTGCTTCCCCTGCGAGATGAAAAAAAAAAACTGGACCTGCAATAAAAGGGTTTTATAGCTGATTAATCTGCTCCAGACATATTGTAAACTACCTGAGCTGAAAACTGTTGATTTTTTAATTCGGTACTTTTGCCTTGTTAATATGCTTTATGCAGATAGTGCGGCTGGACCGAGGATTCACTGCCTGCAATTATAGTTCACCTATAAATCATAGAATAGGGAGGACTACACGTATAGGATCCTAACTGCACAGATAAAACACTTGGATTCATTCTCCCTCCCTCGTATATAAATAATTTACGCTCTAAAACTTTGACTTCACTGCATCGAGGATACGGCACGCAAACTAAAAAGAGGACTCACCTGATTCCTCAAACTCTTTATACAGCAGCCCCCACGTCTCTGTGATCCTCTCCAGGCTCTCCTCCATGGCTTGGATGTCCATATAGGGGCAGTTGCACTCTGGGAACTTCGGGTCACAGCTGCACCAGCAGTCGCTGTCCCTGCAGACGAATTCCCCCTCTCCATTACAGGCGATGTAGCTGAGAGCAGCCTGCACAAAGCCTTCCTTCAGGTAGGCCGGGAGGATCAGCTGCAGACCTGAGAAAACAAGAGGAAAACTTACACTTGCAGACTTGGTTTGTAACTTCTGTAATTTCAGCTTGAAAACTCAAACATACCTTGCAGTTGGACCTTGTTTTCCGGGCTCTGAACCAGCACAGAGCTAACAGAGTCAAGGTTGTCATAGTTACTGCATCCAAGAGGACCTGTGCGGGTCTCCGTCACCTGGGCAACAACACAGAAATAAAAGCTTATATTTAAAGTGCTGCACAGCATCCATTTAAGAGCGAAAGCAATGTTAAGTGATGTATTTTTTTTATATAACCACAGGGCACACGGACATCTCTGAAACAAGATTCCGTTTCAAGGAGAGACAAAACAAACTGATCTTATGCAACAGAACATCGGTAAAAATACACAAATAAACAGAGTTGCACAACAGGGTGATGACTTTGTGTTGTCAGGGTTAAAAAAAGTTCATCCTGAAGAGATTAAACTGTGTGATAAAGAAGTCAATTAAAGGGATATTCCGGCATAAAATTAAGTAATGGTCAAACACACCATAACACTGAATTAGACACTCCCTCAAGAGATAAATGTTGCCGACTGCTTGCTTCTCCAGTTTTACCAACTTTAGTAACGACCGCACGATAGCAATACACAGCAATCTACGTCTCTACGTACAAACCTCAACCAAAAAGCCACTCTAAAGCCACAAATAATGCTCAGAACAGCACCTAACTTCATCAACAGGACATATAGGGTCCCAGACATAGTACTAGCCACCAAACACCTTTTTAACTTTGACTAATTTCTTTAGCAAAGAGACTAAACACAACTCACCTACTCTCCTCGATCACTGAGCGCAGTGGATCATTTGTGATTATTGCTTTATGGAAATTCAATCAGACCGAGACGCTAAGGCAGAAAAACTACCGCGTCTGCAGTGTAAAATGATTATTATGATGATTATTACTTCATGGAAATTAAACGCTGCACTCGGTGATCGACTCATCAGGGCTCCCCCACAAACAAATTCACTAAGGCCAGAACAGTGGTGGACTGGATTATCGGAATCGGCCCCAAAAAAAATGTGTGTAAGGCCATTGAACTTGTAAGCAGGCCAGGCCAGCAGTGAAAGGGTTTAATTAATTTATGTCTGTTGCCATGGCAACACGTAGCTGGTGCGACCGGAAGTAGAGCTGTGAGGTGATCGAGCATCGTTGTCCGCTCCGCTCCCGAAGTGTTCCCTGAGGCAACATCTGTGTTTTTCATGCTGTCGCTCTAAGATGTGATTGTTTTGAGTTTAGTAAGGTCGCCGGCCAACACCAAGACGGCTACGATGCTAGTAGTGCGTTCTAATCCAAGTTTTATGCCTCTCGAGAACGTTGACTTTTTCTGACAGGCTTTCAACATTTAATTATAATACAAAAACAATGTGGTAGGCTACATTCTTAGTTTAAATGAATAAACAAATAGTTAAAAGGCATGAATAATATGGAGGTTTTATAAACATGACGAATATCCTTCTGTTAATCTAGTTCAGTCAGCTATAAAGCACCTGTCAAATTACTTATGATTAAAATGATACGAAAAATGAGATAAAGACTAAATCTGATTCCTTTAGATTACATTTTACCGAAAACTATACTAAACTAAAGACTAAAATGTGTCTTTGACTAAATCCAGAGATCAGAGATCGTTTACATTTTTGTTGAAGCAAAGAGTTGTGTCACATTGTGATTATAATTTTGTTTTGTTATGAAGTAAAAACAAAAATATGCCTCTGTGCAACAGCTTCACAGCAAACTTTATTTAACATTTAATTCGCAGTCATGTAGCCAATGTTGAATTCTTCACATTAGCATTATATTCACTAAATCTGGCTTCAAATGTCCAAAACTTTTCGCCAGTGCCGGCATTTCCGCGTCAATATGTACTGGCCTGGCCTGGATGGAGTCAAACTCCTGGCCTGAATTATGGTCCCAGTCCGCCCCGGGCCAGAATATTCCTTTAAGTTTATATTATTTTACAGAAATTGAATTCACCAAAGTTACTCCTTTAAATAAGCAAATCTGCAAAATTCAACCGTGGTATTTTTAAAGAAGCACTTATGTTGTTTATTAACTCATTTTTCCTCCACATGTGAAATCTACTTCACTTTGACTATGTTTGTCACGCTTCCCTATCATTTTGTTCAAAGTAATAATCTGCAGAGGACAGGCTGACAAATAATACTCCCTGTTTGTTGAACTAAAACAGAAATTTTAACTTTTTCCTCAAAACTGCATCAAACAATTTTGGCCGATGGAGAGCAGCATGCAGGCACGCTGCCCGTCACACCGTCATCAAAGTTCAGTCGTCGGTTTGGTTTCAGCGCTGAAAGCTCCGCGTGAGGGACGGTCGCAGTAGTTCTGACTTCAATAATGATGCCAGAAACTCCAAACAGAACTGAACTGCAGGAAGAGTCGGTAAAGTTTATGTGAACTGGTATATCTCAGCTTTCTCATAGGAGAGATATCATCTGCTAGAATGTCAGATGGAGAAATTGCGACGTATATAATGACCATATTCGCCAAAGATAAGCCCTTCTACATTCGATGGCATCACCAAGACCATACTCATGTCTTACAAAGGCTCCTGACTCAGATCTTCACAGATACGGATCTGCACAGCCTTGCAGATTCATGAAGGTGATATGATCCGATTGCATGTGTACCCCTCCCCACATGCAATCAAGAAAAGCCATTTGCAAGATCTCCTATCTCTGCGATCCATCAACTTCTCCACCTTCTGACCTTTACAGCACATGTCCCTTTTGTCCAGAAGACAAGGCTATTTCTGCTGCGGTTAAATAAGGAAGTGCCTACATAAAGAAAACCGGAGTAAACTCATTTAGTTCCTCCTAAATTGCTGTAAGAGTGCTTTGCTGCACTTTTCTGCAAGAATGCTAAAATGCTTCCTTTTTTGTCTAGTCACTGATGGACGATGTTTTGATTGACCTTTGCCACAAAGCAGCTCCAGCAAAGCATCCGCTTTTTTCCCCCTTTTTTTCACTTCATTTGCAAGAAGAGATCTTATTTCAGCACTCTCCTTTTTCTGGCTGTGACACGGCGGGGGGAGCGACTAACTGATTCTCATTTTTCTCTCTTTGTGGGTCTGGGACACCATATTTTGTTCGGCGATTTGTCCTGGTCAGGCTTGTCAGAGGACAGTTGGTGTAAAGTGACAGATGGATGAGGCGAGACAATGAGGGTCAGTCGATCAGTAACACAATCATAGAGGGCTGAAGGGGCTCCGGGGCTCATATGGAGGCTGCTGCTGCTGCAGGGAAGTGAAAACGCAGTATGGGGCTCTTTAATCAAAAGCCTAATCCAGAAGAAAAGAGGGTTTGTGAGCGGAAGAATAAATATCCTCTGTGAATGGGAAAAGGAAAATGAAAGATAATTTGAGTGCAATCCTTGGACAATAATATTTATATCGCGTTATAAATCCCTTGTTTCCCTCATGAGGGATTTTAATGCTGATATGAAAGTGAGGAAATGAGATACAAACCCGGGTTTTCGACCACATGAATATTGAATCTTTATAAGGAATTATTTGATATGCCAGATGATAAGCCATATGGCAAAACATTGACTGATGAGCAGAGCATTCAATATCCGCTTTGCTGAGCAGCTGCTTTTCACTCCACATGCATTCTGGTGTATTAAAAATACTTAATAGGACATTATTGGCCACCTGTATTGTTGCGTGTTTCTGAGTAGGATAATAAAGAAAAAAAGCTGTACTCGTTCAGTCAGACCTCACGTCCTCTGAATTCAGAGTATGTTCCAACTTTAACCTCCTCCTTTATAAAACACTCCTTTCTGCTCTTCTTAAAGCTGCTCCGATCAGTTTGGGCCGATGGAGAGCAGCAGGCACAGCGGCTGACGTACTGTCAGGTTATAAAAAGGAAGAGTTAATGCATTGCCAAGCAGAGGATTTCAAAGCGAGGGAAGATTTTATCTGATTTATTTACTGAATTGACAATGTTTGATGACTGACATTTGGAGCACTTGAAGGTCTGAAAGGGCATTAAACTCCGCGGTGAGTCATGAGAGGGAAACTTGAAGAACTACTTAAGACACCGAACTTTTTCTTTTCACAAATAAAAATATTAATAATGACGTCAAGAGGAAAAGATGGGGGGTCGTTATAGCGGTTATAGGTTAACAACAACTCATTTAACTCTGTAGCCCTGAGTATGAGCGTATGATGATAAAGGTTTCCATCTAGAAGTATTAACATGAAGTATTAGGGCTGGGCGATATGGCCTCAAATCAATATCATTATATATTGAGCAGTTCACCTCTGTAAACTGCTCACCCCCTCCCACATTAACTTTGTCTACTCCAGCCGCTACAACTTTTGAACCGTCCTCCGTCTCCTCACCTTTCTTTCCCTCTTTGTTAAGGACTGGATGGGGTGGAGTCACGTCTCTGACGTAGGACAGCGTCTTAAAGGGACATGGGACCATAGCCTACCTACACGCATCCAAAACCAACTTTGATTTAGTTATTTTTTTGACACTGAATATATTGACATGGGAAAAAGGACATCGGTTATTGTCGTAAATTTCGGTATCAGTAAATTTTTGGTTTATTGCCAAGCCCTATGAAGTATATCATATTGTCATGATGCAGTACTTATGGTGCGTTCCAGTTGTACTCGGAAGTCAGGATTTCTGAGTTCCCAGTTGGAACTTTCAACTGGAACGACTTACGAGGTCGGATTTCTGACTCTGCGGTGCTGGTAAGTAGAAGCTCCTGTTATAATCCTTTTATTTACCCTCTTTACTATTTGTAGTCACAGTAAGTCAGCCGTATACAACAGCATTGTTAGATGAATACATATGGGAATGCTGTTATAGCGTAATTTACATTTTTCACGTGTATATGCAAACTTCAGAGCAGACTGTGCTAACAACGGCTAACCGTAGCCTGTTAGTTTAAGACTTTTTTTTTGGCCGCTGGCGATTTTTTTCAGACTTAGTAAGTGAAACACTGATAACTCGGGTGTGACATCATTCCCAGCTCCGACTTCGGAGGTAAATGGAATGCACCATTATAGAACCACTTTGTTTAGTTCTGATGGGGCATCCAAGCCTGCTAATGGGGTCAAATATTCACTTTCCACCAGCTTCATGACTTTATCATAACAACTGTCTACCCACAGTTAGAGTGTTTTCTGTCCGGTAGTGGACATGTTGCACACAGAATGTTTTTAGAGGTTGAGTTGGATCCCCTGAGCCAAAGTGAGTAAAATATAGCTGTAGAGCTGAGATGTTCTGCACCAAAAATACAACCATGTCATGAGGCAGAGTTAAACAAAGGAAAAGGACCCAAAAATGCACAAGGACACTAGGGATTCACACATCGAGGATCACGGTGAACCGGCAGACAGGGAATATATACACACTGGGAAAAAGCAACAGGTGAGGCAGACGAGACAGGTGAAACTCATGGGTGATTCACAAAGGAGGGAAAACCAGACTAGAAACACAAGGAATTCAATACTACAAAATATAACGGTAAATAAACACTGAAAACTGATTTAAAGAATAAAACACTGAGAACTGGAGGGAAACAGGGTTAAAGACAAACTGGAAACTCACAAGACTGGACTACAGGAACACTAGAGAAAATACACAGAAAATGCACTCAATAAACAAAACCAGGAGAAAACTACATTTACAGAACATATCATGAAAAACAGAAAAGATCATCCGTCAAATTTTCAGGGATCCTGGCAAAGGTTGAATCAAATCCTTCTATTATTCATCACTTTGTTTTGGGCACAACATGAATCAAATAAATGAGTTTGTCTCCTCTCAGTCCCTCAACAGGTCCAGGTGATCCTGCAGGCAAACAGCACTCTGTCGTCTCTCTCTCAACCGCACTACCAAAAATGCAAACAGATGACTTATGTGAACTCCATATATCTGTCCCTGCAACAATAGAGGTATCTTATGATGAGGGAAACCACTGCCCAAGACGGTAACCCACCACATCTGCGCCTGACTATATCAAGTTTTAGGACTAACACACCCATGAGGACATCATCCAAAAATGATGGCAGCTGGTTTGTCGAGATGATGGTAGAAAAAAATAAAAATAAGACATGCGGGATCCAAAGTAATCAACCGCCAGGAAGCTCCTGTAAAAGCCTTTATTTACCACAAGTGATGCTAAACATGCTTTTCCTCAGACCTCCGACAAACATCTACGGTAAGTTATGAACAATAAAGACAATATACGATCTATACGTCTTCAAATTATCCTACTGCACATGAAAAACAAGCAAACATATATAACAAACACAAGGTTAATGTACATGTCGTGTCTGCAACACAAATGAAAACCATCAATATCAGGAAATATAACAAATCCATGCACACGGATATAACAATGTTTGTGCAAAACTAGAGCTATATATCTAGATGTTGTTATCTTTATTTTTGGACTGCAGATGTGCTGAGGGTGTAACTTCAGCACACAGGGAGTACATCTAAATTTGTTGCCGGCTGAATGCTTTGAAAAAAAAACATGTTCTGTACTCTATAATCAGCCAATCGTATTTGCTGCGTCGACCAAAACAAGCTGCAAACTCACTAACCGGGTACGAAAAAGGAGATATGATGAAGTTTGGTGTTTTTGCATCAGGTGGAAAGGTAGGAGCAATTAAAATGTGATCATTGAGGTTTAGGGATTTCTAAAATAAACAATCAATGTGGCTAAATCACAACTATTGACTCTTTTCACAATTTCGTCGAATTGAATGTTGCCTTAAGCCTTAAATTAGATCATGTTGAGTCAGGACGCGGAGGCTCGTAATCAGCTCAGTTTGAGAGAAACAGCCTGACACTTTTCCTGTCCGTGTTTGTTTTCTCTGTCAAAATGAAGTTTGATTGGAGTGTCATCGCACATGATCGAGTTAGCTGTCTTCAGGAAAAGAAATTGAAAGATTCATAACACGGGGAACACGAAACATTTCTCTACTATATTGGAAAGAGAGACTACAACAGAGAGGGTGTGCGGGGAGGAAATGGGAAACCTCAAACTCCTGCAGTTTCCGCTCCGCTCATCACTCTGTGCGCGCAAATATGGTTCGAGTCAGCTGAGGTTATCGCCATCAATTCAGTCCACGAAAATTCACCGAAAAATGCTCTCTCTAACAAGTGGAGTCATTACTCATTGTGCAAACAAGTCGATCGGACCCCGGACTCTTCACTCTGCCGTGACTTCTTTAAGTGGGCCCAGGTTTCCAACAACCAGCGCTAACAGGCTTTTTTCTCTAAAATGAGCTTCAATTTCCCCCCTTTGCATGCAGGCAGCAGGAGAGCTTTGGGCTCTCCAGACCTCGCTCTTTATCCCGCAGCTGCTTCAATTTCAAATCCATGCAGAGTACAGTTTAGCTGTATCCGTTCCGCTGTTGTGTGCGGGTCAACGCCCTGTGGAAATGATGTAGGAATGTGTAGGGATGTGTTTCCTTTTGACTCACATTCCTGCAGTGATGGAGGTGAGTCGGCACTCTTCCACTTCCTACCTGTCAGTTACGCCCTATGACTGTCTTTGGAGCATGAAAGCACATTCTATTTCCTTCTCCTGCTCTCTGTAGCGACAGAAAAAAAACCCTAATTCCCCAGAAATGGCACACACAAAAGCAGCTGCCTCTGCCCCCTCTGATGTGCCCACCTTAGCTGCAAAGACGAGGAGCTCAACCCTCCCTGAACACAATGTAGAGAGAGGACCGAGCTTTGATACGAGTACAGGGAGTCTGATTCATGTTCTGCACCAGCAGAGAAAGCCACACTCCGCAGGCCGAGTACCACCGCTGTGTTCAGAGGAATAACAAAAGAAGAAAAGAGGGTCGTCCTCCCCTCTGTAGCCTATTAACCCCATGCTACCTGAAGGTGACAGCCTGAGGCACAGACCTGTCACCAGCCTCATCTGTCTTCCCCGCAACATATGTGCTCATCATGGAGCTTCCTGAAGATGCAGTGTGATGGCGTGCAGGCAGATGGTTGTAACCCTTAATCTGCCGGTTACTGTGTTGATGATACAACACTATCAGTCAGTGTGTTTACATGTACAGCTTAATCAGACTAAGCTTATCCCACTGAGCATTTTTTAGTCTAAAAGAGGTCTAATAGACGTCTAGATGGAGCCTAGATGACTGGTCTAAAACAGGGTACCACAGGTCTGAAAATGAGTTTTTTAGACGTCTAAATTTAGACCAAGTTTAGACCAAGTCTAAATCTGGGCTATATCTATACTACACTGTATATTGCGGCTATCATAATTATTTTAGTTCAGTACTTGGAGATCATTTATGCAACTCAAATATGCTTTTTTAATTCAATAGTTATCAAATAATGAGTTAAAGTGAAACGTCTAAATTCTGTCTAAAAATATACAGAATCTAGACGGTTGAAATTAGGTGTAATAAAAACTAGACGTCTAATAGCCGTCTGTTGCTCAGTGGGATAATTTGCTTTTTTTCTTGCCGAATCCGACTTCTCTCCTTGTCCTCATATACATGCAGCTGAGAAAATCAAATTATTGACATGAACATGTCCTCCACCCCAAAACTAGGGGGTAAAATGGGTCTTATCTGTGGTGCTGTTTCTGGTTAACCCCATACAACCGTCAACAACAACAGCAGGTCCGTATCAGACATCAGAAGTGTCTACAACTGCTGCTGGGCATTTTTGAGCAAGAGGATGGAGCGTCGTACAGCGTTGTTTTTGTCGTACATGATGGACGCGCTACTTTTTCTGCAGATGAGATGCACGCTACTCCTCCTCTCTGGTGTTTTTGTTCCGGGGTTATAGGAGCGTGGCGGACGCACACATCCATTGTCCGATCATACTCCGACTACGCTGGTTACATGGTAGAGAAAATCGAATTCCAATCGCATTATCTTGGTGTCCTTAACTGTGTTCTCAAACTCCAATTGTAGTCAGACTAAGGTGTTTACATGCACTTCAGTTGTCCGGTCTTAATCAGAGCAAGGTCATAGTTTGGTTATCTTCAGTGTCATGTAAAAGTACTCAGTGCATTACTGAGCATTTGAAGACAGTCCCTAGATCAATTAACCATGTAAATGAGCGATCAATCATCAAGTTGATTGTTTTTTTTTTCATGTTAATGGCAGAAAAAAACACAAAAACCATGCTTTTCCTCATTGAAATACACCCTCCAGATAGTGCGCTACATGCTTACTTGCACTTCCTACCTGCCTGGCTACCATAGTAACCGTTGTTTTTACTTATTCATGAAACGCTAAAATCGGGCACAACTTTAGCCAGGGACAGGTCATCCAAAACAGCCACTGTCCCTGTTCCACTGTTTTTCTCTGTTTACATGCAAACGGAGATTTCCAAAATCTCCACTCTGGACGACATTTTCAAAAGCATCGTTTTCAGGGGCAAAT